>JAOCZM010000083.1:0-1485519 GCA_026122235.1 Vinca minor | reverse complement strand
ACCATGGACTCCACAAAACCGTTACATTCCCATTGATAGTCCACATCGGGTTAAGGCCCAAGAAGTACGCATTTCACAATATCTCTCGGGATCTACACAATTCACGTTTATAAGTCAAACGAATTCAGCTAATCAGTTGATCCTAGACAAGAGCTCAAAAAGGGCGACGACTCGAATAACCAAACCAAATAGAAACCACAACTAACAACCAAATAAGACGACCCGATGATACCCAACAAGTAATCCACCAAAAGCAATTATACCAAGTATGAATATCAATTAGAAAATACCAAATATGAGCAACAGTATAAGAAATCCAAGAATAACAACAACAATTATAAACGGAAGAAATACAAACTATACATGTACAATTCCACAATGATAATACGACACTATGACGATCCACCACATAACATGCAATTACGCCAACACTTCATCATTTTATGTAATGAAAACATGTGAAATCAATTCTTATGCACTTTTACGACATTAAACACTGTTTATATGCAATGTAGGACTGAAATATTACATAGGTGTAAAATTATTACCTCTTACAAAAGCAAAATAAACAATTAGAACCACGAAATTCAAAATTTCAGAAACCAGTCCCTCTTCTGGTGCTATAACGTCTCACTCCGAAATTCGATTCACGGTTTGTTTACGTTCACATCTAGGTCTTTCGAATACCTTCAAAACAATATAAAGATCGTTCCAAACGGACGTCGTTTACCCTCTCAATTTGTCTCTCAAAATCTGCCAAGAAAATTCACTATCTTCCTTTCTTTCTTTCCCTCTTGCTTTGGTAACCGTTAACTCCAGAAATTCCTCCTTAAACCCCACAATAAATGATTCAAATAATTGCACAATAGGCCCCTCACAGTATCACATATAGCCATCATGTCCTCACACACCCAAAACACAAAATAGCACATATAACATATTAGGTAATCACATAACACTAACATATACATATCATTTAATTAATGTGATCAATTTATAAACATATAATCATGTTATAACATAATTTAGACATGAAATCACATAGAAAAAAGTCCCGAGTATTACACTTTCTAGCTACTTTTGGTCGAAAATGAGACTACTGTTTTAAAAACTAAAGCTAAACACTCTCTCCCTCCTATCCGGTTCCTTTCTTTTTCAAAAAAACCAATGCAAACACCAAAAATTCAATCCCTTCGTCTCCTCACCTCACTTTCGCTTCTAGTTCTCTCATTCCAAAATGTGCCTTAGTCAATCTACAAACCTCCTCTAGTGTTTGGCCTTCTGATGAAAAATGAAAGCACTCTTATTTCTTCAGAAACCCCAAAGGTAATAAGAAATTTTTTCACACTTTCTCCATAGGCAGAAAGTACAAATTGAACTAAACTCCCGAATTCTTGAAAAATTAACGCAAGAGATAATGGGTCAAACTCAAAACCTTTTATTTATTAATAAAGTACAAAATATGAGGGCATAAAACCTAGCCGCAACAACATCGCGACCATGTAAAACAAAAGAAAATATAAACTAGCTCCTTATGATTCAAAGAGATGGAGGTGGCATGCCATCCGAATTTAGTAAACCCGATTCTCCTTAGGGAAATTCATAAATGAGTATTGATATCTTCACATCCATGAATTGCTAGAGAATTTGCTACCTTATTGTACTCCCTATAAAGAAGGTGAAAATCTAATTGAATATCGCGAATAAGGTAGGTGATGTAGTGGATGATTGCATCCAAACACCAATGAGCCACCCTATTGCCTCTAAGGAGATTAATAAGAAATTGAAAAATCACTTTGAATTTCTATGGATGAAACACCATGGTCCTGGCAGAGATCAAAACCCTTAACAAAATAGGGCAAGTGTCTCGGTACAATGTTTGACTCATATAAACTAATATAGAAGAAAATTGTTGACATAAACCGCCCATCTGAAACTGCATCCACTAACAGCCGTACCAGGTTCCCCAGAATGCACCATCTACATTGAGCACAAGGAAAAAACCATCTACATTGAAATGGTCTCAATATTCCATTTTCTTCAAAGACTGCATTAAATTGGAGATTCAAAGTTATCACAATTTCTTGTTCAAGCTCTCCCACACCCTCCCTCTATTCCTCGGAAATGGACGTCTTATTTCAACATATATTTTGGCCTTTGAGTAGCATTCAGCTTGTAGTTTTTACATGTATAGAGAGGGGAATAACCCGGTTGATTTTCTAGCAAATCATGGTTGTGATACTCTATTGTCTCATATATTCTCTTCATTTAAGAATTTTCCACGAGAGGTATGCAGTCCAGTTAACCTGGATGGCATGGCGATTCATTTTTTACGCATTGTTTAATTGTGATACCCTGGAATTTTACCTATGTGAATTATGTGTTAAATTTGTTTAATTTCATAATTATATGATTTATAATTAATGTTATGTCCTAGATGACATTTTCATGTGTTACGTTTTAATTAAGTGTGCGGGGGCATGAGTGTAATTAAGGAAAAAGAGAGGACCAAATTTGTAATAATTATAAACTAATCTCCTAGATATGAGGGGTCATGGGGGTTGGTATCAGTTACCTAAAAACAAAACAGTCAACCGTGAGAGAAAAGGAGAGAGAAAATTCTGCCCAGGACTTCGAGAGAACGATTCAGGCGGCTACCGACATCCGATTTCGACGCACATCATATCAAAACGTTTGTCTTGGAAGGTCCTTCGAGTAAGCGCATATGAAGCGGAATTCGGGATTCGCAGCAGAACGTTATCGCACCGCAAGCGAAACTGGTAGTGCAGATTTCGGAAATTCCCTGTTTTTCGCTATTGTAACGTGTAAGGACCCAATCTTCTGTTATTTTCTGCTCGTGATTGTTTAATAATTGATTATACGTGAATTATTTCATAAACTATTGGGTTTACAAATCAAATTGCATGTATTGTGTTTATCGTTGGTTTATTGGATTTCTTCCTTAAACTAGGTCGATTTTACCTGTTGTTATAATCGAATTTCGATTCATGATTATCCAATTGCTATATATATATATATATATATATATATATATATATATATATATATATATATATATATATATATCGATGTTGTGAATTGTAGATAGTTGGGGATTACTGTTGAACTTGCCTAATTGGTTATTGTTGATAGTTTGGTCCTCTTATCTGGTTGTCGTCGTCTTAGTCCTATGTGGTCTTGGTCGACCGAGTTGTCTCCCCCTATTGAGCTCTTATCTAGGAACGACTAGTTAGCATGATTCGTTCGACTTTATAAACGTGAAAGTGATTGTGTAGATCTTGAGACACCAAAGCCCACAACGGAGATTACTAATAAGGCAATTTATTATGATATAATAACAAAGGAAATCCAAATTATAAGATCGGAATTAAAGTACTACAAAGGAAATATGTCTAATCATAACATAATGGAAATGAACTAAGTATGCTAATGAAATAACAGAAATATTAAAAGTAATATTCAACTATGGTCCACTATTACATAATAAGTTATGAATCACCCTTCGTAATCACCTTCCCAAGCATCATCACCCTAGTAAGAGTCAACATCCACGTCACCTGCAAAATAAGAAAAAGAAAGGACTGAGAAGCGAGGCTCAGTAAGGATCGTACGACCCCTGGGATGAAGCATCAGATAACAAAAAACATAGTTTCTCATTTCCCAAAATACCCCTTTTTCCAAGTACACTTGACACAAACACATACCGAAATTATAGCATTACACTCTCACAACACTACACAGAATCCACATCACAATAACTTTGAAGACCGGACGAAACAGTACACAACACCACTTTCAAGGACTTTTCGATCGGCCTGGACTGAGGTCCGGGCGACTGGTGGTCATCCGAGATCAGGACAGAACCTTTGTCCCACAACTCCGGCAGACCAAAAACAAAGCTCGATTAACCGCAACAACCCCCGTCGATGGGATTTTCATCCATGTAAACCAAAATCCTTTGCTCATCGCCCGAGATCAGTCCCAATAGTTTTTCCGGACGATGGACTGATGGCCTGGTTGACCAAGATTCAGCCAGGACAAAAAATAGCATAAATTAACGAGGGTCAATCTCAGCCCCAAAAATACATATTTTTTTAATCAAAACACATAACAATTAAGACAAAAAACAAACAAGTAAAAACAACAAGTAGGCTAATAACCATATTCTTCATGTCTAAACACTTACACAACCGAATGCACGACAAACACCATGCTTTACCCATACGATACACACGATTACACACATTGTTTAGACACTACAGACATAACTACCAATGTGACACGACATCCCACAATTCGAGCTCAATCATCTAATCACGATTAACTAACAATAACTGTAACGGTCCTAGTTATAGTCCAAACTAGGACGTCCCAAGAAATACAAACACATGGGTTCGGTAAAATCCCCTGAACGACAGACCCAAGGTTTAATGATTCATTCTTACATTGTATCATCGTCCATCACCATGGACTCCACAAAACCATTACAGTCCCAATGATAGTCCACATTGCGTTAAGACTCAAGAAGTACATACACATTTCACAAGATCTCCCGCAATTTACACAATTTACGTTTATAAGTTGAACGAATCCTTCTAATTAGTCGATCCTAGACAAGAGCTCAAAATGGGGCGACGACTCGGTCGACCAAACCAAATAGACACCACGAGTAACAACCAAATTAGACGACCCGACGACACCTAACAGGTAATCCAACAAAAGTAATTATACCAAGTATGAATATCAATTAGAAAATACCAAATATGAGCAATAGTACAAGCAAATCCCCGGAATAACAACAACAATTACAAACGACAGCAATAACAATGAAACATGTACAATTCCACAATGATAATACGACAATATGACAATCCACCACATAACATGCAATTACACCAACACTTCATCCTTTTATGCAATCAAAACATGTAAAATCAATTCTTATACACTTCTACGACATTAAACACTATTTATATGCAATTTAGGGCTGAAAAATATACAGGTGTAAGATCCTTACCTCTTACAAAAGAAAAAAAATTAGAAGCATGAAATCCAAAATTCAAGAAATTAGTCCCACTCCCGGTGCTATAACGTCTCTCTCCGAACTCTGAATCTTGATCCATTTACACTTACGCGTAGGTATTTCTAATACCTTCGGAAAACAAATATAAGGATCATTCCAAACGGACGCCGTTTACCCTCTTAATTTGTCTCTCAAAGTTTGCCCATAATTTTCCCTCTCTTCTTTTCTTTCTCTCTTCTTTTGGTAACCGTTAAATCCAGAAATGCTGCCTTAACCCCCACAATTAATGATTCAAATAATTGCACAATAGGTCCCTTCACACTCTCACATATAGCCCTCATGTCATCACACACCCAAAATACAAAATAGCACATATAACACATTAGGTAGTCACATAACACTTAACATATACTTAACATTTAAGTAATGTGATCAGTTTATAAACATATGATCATGCTATAACATAATTTAGACATGAAATAACATAGGCAAAAGTCCCGAGTATTATGCTTTTTGTCTACTTTTGGACGGAAATGAGACTAGTGTTTTAAAACTAAAACTAAACACTCTCTCCCTCTTATTTCGTTCCTTTCTTTTTCAAACCCCAATGCACACACCAAAAATTAAATCCCTCCGTCCTGTCTCCGTCTCCTCGCCACACTTTCGCTTCTAGTTCTCTCATTCCAAAATGTGCCTTAGTCAATCTACAACCCTCCTCTTGTGTTGGGCCTTCTGATGAAACATGAAAACACTCATATTGCTTCAGAAACCCCATAGGTAATAAGAAATTGTTTTCACACTCTCTCCATAAGCAGAAAGTACAAATTGAACTAGACTCTTGAATTCTTGAAAAATAAATGCAAGAGATAATGAGTCATACTCAAAACTTTTTTTTAAGAAACCACCTAAAGGGATAGGGATTATTTATTAATAAAGTACAAAATAGGAGGGCATAAAACCTAGCCTCAACAATATCGCAACCATGTAAAATAAAAGAAAAGACAAACTAGCTCCTTATGATTCAAAGAGATGGAGGTGGCATGCCATCCGAATTTAGTAAACCCGATCCACCTTTGGGAGATTCATAAAGGAGTATTTTTATATTCACATCCATGATTTGCTAGAAAATCTGCTACCTTATTGTACTCCCTATAAAGAAGGTGAAAATCTGATTGAGTATCGCGAATAAGGTAGGTGATGTAGTGCATAATTGCATCCAAAGACCAAGGAGCCACCCCATTGCCTCTAAGGAGATTAATAAGAAATTGAAAAAATCACTTTGAATTTCTATGGATGAAACACCACGGTCCTGGCAGAGATCAAAACCCTTAACAAAATAAGGCAAGTGTCTTGGTACAATGTTTGACTCATATAAACTAATATAGAAGAAAATTGTTCCCCAGAATGTACCATCTACATTGAGCACAAGGAAGAAAACTAAGCTTTCTTCAAAAGACTGCATGAAATGGTCCCAATATTCCATTTTCGCGCCACAAAGTTTGCAAGATGGCGAGAATGAAAGGATCTGGCTTGCAAGATTAGAAGAAGTAGCTAGGGAGAGTACCAAGGTTGTTAAAAACGCGAGTTAACACGTAAAAACGTACGTTTTTACGATTCTACGGAGGTAAAACGAATTGAATCGTGAGTAAAAACGCAATCTGGTAGAAACGGAGTAGAAACGTAGACTCGAAGCGTAAAAAGCGTAAAAGCGAGCGTTTCTACGTTTCTACCGATTCTACCAAAAGTATGATGGGTCGGGTTGGGTTATTAAATTCGGGCCGGATCAACTTTTTAAACAAAGGTCACAGTTGACCTCCCTTCTTGAATTCCCCTAACGAAACCCTCCCATCGCCACCCCTCGTCACCCCTCACCCCTCGTCAGCACCTCACAGTTGAACCCTCACAGTTGACCTCCTCACCCCTCATCACCACCACCTCCTGACCACTTCGCCAGCACCACCACCTTTTCAGGGACATCAAATTCCCCAATTTTGTCTCAATCGGGTATTTTAAAGATCCTTTTAATTTTTTATCTTTTAATTTAGAAAGATTGCATATTTATCTTAAGTTATTCAAGCAATTAAAGGATGATATCTTTATTTTGTAATTGATTATGTTATTTGAAATTAATTATACGGAATATTATCATTGTTTTAGATATATTTTCACCAAATTCTACAATTTTTCTTGAAGCAAAAGCCCGAAATCCCTAGATTGATTCTTTGTGATTTTAAGTTTCGAGTTTTTTTGAATTTGAATTTGGTGGCCTTGTGGATTGTTTGAATTTGATCAAGAATTGTTCTTGGTTCATGAAATTGTCTTATGAATTGTTTGAAATTCCTATTGATTCGGGTATTGTTTTTCAATCTTTTGGAATCTTCGATGTTACAGTAGTTAGAGAATTTTAGTGGATGATTATTATTTCTTCGGTAATTGGAACTTGATTTACTAAATTTCTTTGTGATTGCTTTGTTATTCGAAGTTTCGATTTACTAAATTTCTTTGTGATTGCTTTGTTATTTTGCAAAATTTCGATTACTACTCTTATATTTTTTAGTTTAACATACTCTTATATTGCTGTGATTGCTAAATTTTTTCAGTTTACTAATTTTTTTTACATATTTTTGGATTATATAATATGATTTGTATGTTAATTATTGTTATATATATAAAATATATATATATATATTTAAATTTCTCGATACGATTTTACGATTTATTTTACGATTCACGAGTTTACGATTTTTCACCCCTCCACCGAGTCTACGTAGAAACGCGTTTTTAACAACCTTGGAGAGTACTAACACCAATAATCCAAATTAATTTTTATTACTTTGATGCAACACAAATGTTTTAAAATGGAGCTTCAGAAACACCGCAAGAATTTGTCCTTCTTACCTCATGTCCACATTTGGCTGAAAGATTGCCCTTGTTTCCATAAACTCAAACAACACAAATGTTTCCATTTTTTTAATAACCCCCATGAAATCTTTGAAGTGTTTCCATTTCGAACTCTCCATAACATGCCATGTTGAATGAGTTCTCTTCCATTCAAAATACTCATGTCATGCCATATACCCTCGGGTCTCGAACGCGACGCATAGGTCTGATAACATCCACAACCATCTCCGTCTATGCAAACATTGATGTCCCATTGTGACCTTACGCACTTAGTCCCACTCTTATATACTCCCTACATTCCCATTTAATTGTCGTTTAGGAGATTTATAGGTATCCAAATTAATTGTCGTTTAAGCCTCTTTTATTAGTGGCCAATAATTTATTCCAATTATACCCTCGACATTTCTTTTATTTGCTGCCTCTACCATCCCTATTTTTTCCTTTCTTTTCTTATGTTATAGAAGTGAGAGAGGGGTAATATTGAAACTTTCGGTGAAAATGACAAGTTTCTTAATTTTCTAAAATTGTCTAAAGAGTCTTATATTTAGGAATGGAGGGAGTACAAGACAATCTTCAGAAACTTACCCCTTCTGACATTGGGGAAGCACTTTCACCAACCATTTAAGGCTTTACCATCCTTTGTGCGTGCCCCAAATATACTTAGTCTAGAGTCAGATCAGGGGTGCGGAATGTTAGAGGTGGTTCTCATCGCACACGGTGTGCCACTTAGTTTCCACACGTTCGGCTCGTAACATGCATCTGATACCATTATGGATTGTCTCGTGCTTAACGACTCATAACGCCACTCATGATATTTGCAGCGCTCTGGACAATCTATTGGTAACCTCCTCATTATGATAGAATGGATATCCAAGGTAACTACAAGTACTTAGACACGTTTTTATACACAAGTCAACGTTCTCGTACTTTATTTCGTACGGGGCTGTGCTCTAACAACGTCTCCACATGCCCGAGGGTCTAGAGCCCAATCTTCTTGAAAAATATCACCAAACGAGATTTTGGGGGTTTGCATTAGGTTGGTACTGATTTAGCAAAAAGGACAAAACATGGCATTGAAATTTGGGGTCCCACTTCCGTCCCCAAACCGAACCCTACAAACCCTAAACACTTCCGTGACTTGAGGACGGAATTGCCACTTCCGTCCTCATAATACAGCCTTTTTGCAGTGTCTAGTCTTTTCTCAATTTTGCTTTTTTGACCACGCATTATTGAACGTAAATATTTGAACGATTTTGGTGTTTTCGTTCACATTTCTAACCGATTTTTAGAGACTTGTCCATTAAAAAATTCAAAATTTTAATTTTTTAATTTCCAATTATATCTATAAATAACTTCTCAACCTCTCCACAATCTACCACATTCTCAACTCTCAAACCTAAAATTTCCTTATCCTCTTCACAATTCCTTCTTTCTAAATTTATTTCTCCTCTTAAAAAATCATCCCTTAGAATGGCAAACTTTCCAGAATGTATTAAAAAAGAAATGCGTAACAAATTCAGGGATGTTGATTTTACCAGAGAATGACCTGCAGAATATGAGCAGGTGTTAATGGAAATTTGTTATGATTTTAGTACACTAGGTTACAGTGGTGAAAAACGTTGGTCCGATTCGTACAACGAAATTGTCTACGGAATGAACTCCGTCACCGGCGGACAATTCACAATAGAAATGATCGATGCAGGTGTAGCAAAACTGCACCGGCAGTTTTGGGATTTTGAAGCACTTAAGCGCAAACCATGGTTCAAGTATGACGGTAGGACAAATATTGTTGATTTGGATGGTGCTGAAGCCTAGTGGGTGGAATACTTTGCGGTAAGTTGAATGTAATTACGGCACACTATAATAATTCAATGTTTTCATAACTTACATGTTTGGTTTATATAACTCTGCATTAGGCTAACCGAAGGGCTAAGCGGTACAGAAAGGAAAGGCGAATTCTTCTTTATCTTTATTTGCCATATTTTTGGGTATGGAGGAAGAGCATTTGTAGACGAAGTCGGTCAGTGTTCAAGATCACCAGAAGAGATAACTGTGGAGGCTCCCCCAACTACCCGATGTCGGATGCATTGTGCAGCAACACTTCTATATGGAAAATGTTTGAACATAAATTTCGAAAAAATTAGGGTTTGAATAATCGGGACTTTTAATTTTTATATTTTCAATGTAATTTTTTTCTATGAATCGAATTTAATTCCGAGTTAAATAATTTGTGCCAAATTCTTAGTTTTATGATATTTAAAAGTTCTGTAATGAGTAATATTTAAAAAAAATGACAACACACTAAAAATAATAATAATGTGGACATCCAGGGGAAAAACCTTCTGGCCCTTGAGGACGGAAGTGGGACCAGAAACTTTTTCCTCTTGAGACGTTTGTGGCCTGAAATTTTAGGGATAAAAATCCTATCCGTTCACTACCAAAATCTCTATAAAATCCAATAACCTTTCCTCCATTTTTCTTACCTCAAACAACATCCTCCAATCTATTTTTTTCCAACCAAACCCATCTTTCCTCAAGTTCATATATTTTGTGTTAAAAAAATGGCACTTGAATGTCCGATGACATTTCGACCACAATGTATGGTACGAAAATAGTGGTTTTCCCCGTTATGCTGAGCCAAGCGAAAGAAGCAATGAAGTTATTCAAAAACTTTCATTCCGACAACTTTGCCTCAGAATTTGTCGGCGCAAAGGAGTCGATCTTTCTAGTGTCAATGTTCGCTTAATAATGATTCATCCATTCTTCATGCCGACGTACAACATGGTGATGTACGATGTTGTACATCTTAACGACGAAGAAGATCTAGAGAATTTGTTAGAACCTCTGCAGAGACATGTAGATAGTTTTGTAATCCCGACAACAGAATTTTCGTCACAGGCACAATTTGTTCCGGAATCATATTTTCCGGAGTCAAATCCCATACCAACTATGCCCCCACCGTCTATTTATGAACCGTGTATAGATAATTCGGTCATAGATTCCTTGGGTCTAATATCAGATATTGAGGGTGTTCCGAAAACGGAAGACGACTTCGCAGACGATAGTGCTGGAGGACACGAGGACGATGGGGTCGAGGGAGATGTAGAGGCTGTAGTGGAAGATGCCACCCCTGAAATCCAACAACAAACCGCTGGACCAAGTAATGAAGAGACAGTCCAAAAGCCAGAACCAACTTCATCTACCTCTGCCCCAGCTATTCCAGAATGGAATATTTCATCATATGGTAAATATGCTAATTTTGCCTGTTGGAATGATATGAGTTCCATGGAACCTGTTCCTGAACTTACATACATGGAAAAAACAATTAAAACATGGAATCCCAATTTTTCCGAAATATGTTTGGGGATGCAGTTCAAGGATAAATGGGAGGAAATGTCGGCAGTTAACGTGTGGCATGGAAAAGAGACAAGAGCAACAAACAATGGTTTAGCGGGGTTTGTAGAAACTCAACAGAAAAAAGCCGATGCAGTTGGTACATTCGCATTAACCATAGTAGGGTGGATGGAATGTGGAAGGTTACCAAGCTTAACACGGGCCACTACTGCTTGATGGACCAAAACAAAAAACGCAACATGTCCTCCAGCTACATTGGGGTAAAAATTATATACCTTGTACAGGCTGATCCTGAAATTTCTGTTAAATTCATTAGGGCTGCATGTGTGGTTAATATGAGTTTGACTTGTACATATAGAAAAACTTGGTATGCCCGCCGACATGCTATCGGAAACACTTTTTGGTACTTGGAAATCAACTTTCCAGGTACTGCCACAATATATGTGGACACTACATGATTCTAACCCGTGTGCTATAGTCAAATTTCTTTATCATCTACAACTGACTGTTAATGGCCCTAAGGTGTTCAAGGAATTGTTCTGGACATTTAAACCGTTAGTTGACGGTTACAAGTGGTGTCGGCCTATAATTTCAATTGATGGCACACATCTTAGGGAGAATTATAAATAGGTACTTTTTGTTGCAAGCACTCAGGATGCTAACAATAAAATTTTACCCCTTGCTTTTGTATTGGTCGAATCAGAGGCAACTTCCACTTGGTAATGGTTCCTTAAAAAATCAAGTAAACATGTTGTGAAAGACTTACAAGTTTTCCTTATTAACGATCGTCATGCCGCCATTCTTAGTGTCGTGGCTAGCGTCCCCGTATGGCAACCCCCAATGGCAGTGCAAAAAATAAATTGGCAGTCCCCGATATTGCCTTAGGCATTACAGGTCAAATTTCCACACTCATGCAAAAAATAAATAATTGAAAGATTATGTGTGGATTGCTGCAGCACAAAAGAAAAAAAGTAAGTGCGATTTTTATCTTGAACGTATTAAACAAAAAGATGAAGATGCATTTAACTGGTTGATGCAGCATCCCAAAGAGTGGTGGACTTTGGCATACGATGGGGGAAAGCGTTTCGGTTGCATGACGACAAACATGTCTGAAGCGCTTAACAGCGTTTTGAAACAGTCTAGAGCGCTGCCTTTGAAAGCTCTTGTAGAGATGATATTTTTTAAACTTGTGCATTATTTTGACACACACCGGAAAGACTCTAATGGTTGTCAAACGCCTTTCCCTAAGAGAACATGAGATCAGTACTTCAAGTACAAACAAAAAGCTACAAGTTTGACTTGCAACGACACCATAAAGACCAAGGTATCTATAGGGTCATGTCCCGACATAGAGGACCTGGCGAAGGTGGAACAATATACATGGTCAACTTATCAACTCGTGCGTGTAACTGTGATAAATGATCTACTTATTCAACTTCATGCTCACATGTCATTGATGTGTCCAAATCGATCATGGAGGATGCTTCTAAGTATATCCACACAGTCTATTCTCTCTAACATTATATAAATACTTACAAGTCCATTTTATTCCCTGTACTTGATCCAATTCATTGGAGACCTAATCCTTTTGATATGACACATCACCCTCATAATATGAAAGGTACGCAGGTGGGTCGACCTCAAACGCGGAGATTTCGAATGCCTATGGACACAGAGAACAGGGGAACTCAAAGAGCAAAGAAGTGCGGCCACTGTAAACAAGTCGGTCACAACCGGAAGACTTGCTCCATGTTAGCAAGTTTTGACAAAGCACCTCCTCCACATTAATTGTATTTAAATTTTACTAATTTGTAATAGTTTAGAATGTATAAATTATCAATTTTGTTAGCAATCGTATAAAGTTGTTTTAAGTGTATTTAATTTTTTTTCATTCAATATCCAAAAACTGCAAACATTACAATGACTTATTATTAAAGTTGACGTAATAAATTGGCAAAAGCATCATTCCCGGCCTTATAATCAAGGATATTGTAAGGGGCTGGATGAATTTGTACATGGTCACCGGGGTGTAATTTTGAAAACACAACAAACTCATCCCACCCCAAAAAATAGTAATCGTCTCCGCCTTCGTCTCTAGCCACTTGGAGTGTCAATTTGTTCCCGTGACAATTGCACATGTGTAATACTTCAGGGATTCCAAGCTGCATTCTAAGACGCCATTGCATTTAGTTTCTACATATCCACTGTACAGGGGAAACAACATTACCTGTAAGATGAACGAATTTATTACTAAAATTTTAATATTACAAAACGTACCGGTTTAGAAAGTGACGAATAGTTTTTTTCAAAGTCTATCCGAAAACTCTGCCGGAAAAAAGCCCAGTCAGAGGGATACGATAATTTGCCCTTCAGGTAATCGATCCCGCGCCCTCCCTTAACAGAAATATCTAGTACATTAATTGGAGAGGGTATAAATGAACTTTATCTGTGGGCCGAAGATTGTTGTCACGCAAAAATTGTTGTAATCCTTCGTCTAGGTAGTACGTATCATCTATTTTGGTTACATAAACGCACCATTGATTCCCAATGTCGTCCTTCAGATAGATAGAACTTGCTAACCCGAGACCAGTTTGCTCCAACCAATGTGTATTTTGATGGAAGCCGCTAAAACAAAATTTACTTAGCACATTTCATCTAAAAAAAACTTTACACATTACAAAATAAAAAACTACCATTTTTCCATTGGTTTCATTTTCGACAGCAATGTAAATTGGTGTCTGAAATACTCTTCCAGGGTTGGATCGATTTCGATATTCATTATCAAATTATATTAGGGAAGATAGGGTTTTTATGGAAATAAATGAGTTGAAGGGTTTGAATGAGTTGCAACGTATGTTGATGTGAGAAAATGTAGTGAATTTTGCTGAATTTTATACAAATTTTGTTGGAGAGTGGATAGGATTTATAATCCCTGAAAAACTGGCCACAAATGACATCTGTGGGGAAAAACTCACAGCCACTTGAGGACGGAAGTGGGATTTCCGTCCGCAATTTGGTCCACATTTGCAGTCCTATTATTGTAAAGAAAAAGTGAGAAAAGACTAGACACTGCAAAAATGCTGTAATATGAGGACGAAACGGAAGTGTTTAGGGTTTGTAGGGTACGGTTTGGGGACGGAAGTCTCCCAATCCCCGGGCCAAGACGGAAGTGGGACTTCCGTCCTGGCCCGCCCACTTCCGTCCCGGACAAAAATGTTGCCCCCCCAAATTTCCATGCCATGTTTTGTCATTTCTGCTAAATCAGTGCCAGTCTAATGCAAAACCCCTGGATTTTGTTGTCCAAACTTGTTCTCTTGGGTTCCGAAATCACTTGGACGGCTGTAACCAAGAGAACCCTATCAGACTTATTTGGATAGGTTTTCTTTTTGTAACGATGTTTTGGGTATATGATAATTTTCGTGAGAGGAACAGTGAAGTCCATTGAAGAAACAAATTGATATGTATTTAAATGAAAACCCATTTAAAAAGTTGTTTAGAGTATTCGCATATGTTCAAATCCTTATGGGGACACTGAGAGGCAAAATGCCCCAGCTTCGAAATCAATCGTACATAAAGAGTGATCTGTAAGTACCCTTGTAAGTGACCTTTGGTCCCTAGGGCCTGCCCTGACCCGTGGTGGTGACCGGAGCCGAACCCACCCGAACTTTTTTTCCAAAAAAAAAAAAAATCGTACATAAAGAGGGAAGATGTTCAAAAATTAACTTCTAATGAAACCCTTCTTGATCGAACGACAAATAATGTTTTTTTAAACAAATGTTTAAGAATAATAATTTCGATACATAATCTATACACATTTGGACTGTATGCAAAATCACATTGCAAATATTAAATACACCGGCGACATATACATTCAACGTAATATTCAAAAATCATCCATGAAATCCTTTTCTCTTTTTTCCCTTTTCTATGTTAGATTCATGAATACTTTTTTCCATTTTGCTAATGGTAGATTAAAAAATTTGATGAGCCTAGGACATACAGTGTTATTTTTCAATTTTTCCGATGATTTTAGAATGTTGGTCATACTTGGAAAATTTAATGTTAAATAGTAAACAAAAAACCACATTTAATGATAAATGTCATCAATCCAATGAGGCAAGCAATGAAAACTACCATTGTCTTCATATGGTAAGCTTTTAAAATAATATTGCACTATTTAAATCTAACGGCCACACATTCATTGTTAACATTTAATATTGTAGATTTTGTTAACAAGAAAACGAATCAAATATAGACTGGTTTATGATGAGGGATATTTTTCTTCCCATTTTCCACTATATAACCAAACCGTTGAAGAGGATTATCATATTCATCTAATCATATTTTATGCTCTCAAACCCTCTTCCTATTAGCTATATCTTCTTTCTTTGAAACCTTTCAACTCTTCTAAATCTTCTTCTATCTCTTTTTGAAACAATGAAAGGAACTCAAATATTTTGCATCCCATTGGAAATCATTACTACTATTTTTCTGTTACTACCCCCTAAGGCCTTGATGACACTCATATGTGTTTGCAAAACATGGAAAAATCTTATAGGAAACCCGGATTTTGTCACCAGGTATTCAAAGATATCAGATTCAGAAGGTACGAAGAGCATTTTATATATGCCAATACGTTACACAAAAGATATGTCTTTAAAGTTACTTGCTAACGGATCATTTGAGAGTCCCTTAGTATTCGAAAAAATTCCATTCCCATTCCAAAAGATGACATGCATGGTCGCTGGTTGTGCTAATGGTCTTCTTTGTCTCAGTGAAAATTTTGATTTTGGAAAAACTATCTATCTCTTCAATCCTTGCATTAGAAAATATAGAATTATTCGCACGTCCACCAAAGATATGTCTAAAAAAAGACAGAGAGTTCTAGGTTTTGCATATGAGAGTGAATCCAATGACATTAAAATCATTCGAATTCATAAGCAAAACTACAAGACCAGTATTTCTTCCAAGACTCCCTCTGAATGTGTTGATGATGATCAAGTTGTAGAAGTTTACTCATTGAATGCAAATTCTTGGAAACAAATTTCTGGTGATGCATTCCCTTGGAATTCCATAAATACCAAAATTGGAATACAAGTAAATAAATCACTTCATTGGTTTTCAAACAGTAAAAAGTCAAAAATCAAAAATACAATTTTGGCATTTGATTTCGCGGAAGAAACATTTCAAGAAATTGGAATCCCCTATTTTGGCGAGGACGAATGTAATTTTCGGGATTTCCTTTGTGTGTACAAGGAAGCTCTCTCTATATTTAGATACAACCCTATTTCAGATTCTCCCGAGGCGGAATTTTGCTACTTATGGGTGATGAAAGAATACCAGTTAGAGTCATCTTGGAATCTTTTATATAAAGTTAGGGTTTATGGACAAATACACAGGCCTCTAAGTTTCACAATAAAAGGTGAACTTCTGCTTCAAGATCATCGTAGAAATGTATTGGTTTATAATTTTAATGATTTAGAGATGAAGTCTACTGGAATAATAGTCCGTGACTCAATTTTAGTTTTTGTAAACTACAGTGCATCTCTTGTTCTAGTAGACGAACGATGCAATTGAAGTAGTTAACAAAGAGTAATGAGAAAAATTATGAGCATTACAAATTTGGTTTTTGCTTTTAGTTTTTCAATTGGATCTTGTGGTTTGTTATGATTACACATCAATTTGTCACGCAGGGCTGTGGGTGGCGTTAGACAAGCTTCAATTAATCAAAAGCTAAAACAATATAAACATAAGGCAAAATCGTAAATTTCGTCCTAGAACATTTTACGACTTGCACGTTGGGTCCTTTTTTTATTTTTTTTCCTTGTTGGGTACTTGAACATTTTACGACTTGCAAGTTGGGTCCTTCCGTGTGTTTTTTGGCTAGTCAACAGTTAGTCAACATAAATCTCAAATATACTCAAGGGCATTTTTGGTACTTCAAATTGGACTCATCTGAGCTCCTCCCCTCAACATCTGTGCTCCTCCCATTTTTGGTATTTTTGAAGCAATGCTCCGGTAAAGCAAATCCGTAAAACCACCCCATACCCCAAAGCCTCCGCCTTCCGTCCCAAAACCGCCCGTAAAACCACCCCATTCCCCAAAGCCTCCGGCCGTAAAACCACCCCATACCCCAAAACCTCCTACCGTAAAACCACCCCATAAACCCAAGCCTCCGCCTTCTGTTCCAAAACCGCCCGTAAAACCACCCCATAAACCCGAGCCTCCGCCTTCTGTTCTATAAGAATTGTGAGACTTAGACGCAGCTTTATGCCTTTGCACAACCATTAAAGCCAAGCTTTTGAATATCAACATCATTATTCCTATTGCACTTGAACTTCTTGTGGACTGTGGGAAGCACCCTACATCAGACTTTCAATGCCCTGCGGACTAAAGTATGATTATCGCAGAATATTATACAATTTTTTTTTCTTCTTTTTTTTACTGCAACATTTTAAAAGCTCAGATGATAAGGGGAGGAGCTCAGATGAGTCCAATTTGAAGTACCAAAAATGCCCTTGAGTATATTTGGGATTTATGTTGACTAACTGTTGACTAGCCAAAAAACACACGGAAGGACCCAACTTGCAAGTCGTAAAATGTTCAAGTACCCAACAAGGAAAAAAAAATAAAAAAGGACCCAACGTGCAAGTCGTAAAATGTTCTAGGACGAAATTTACGATTTTGCCTAACATAAACCAAACATAATTTATCGAACTCCCAACGGTTAAGTAAAGCATCTTACCACTTGAACTGCGCTTCGTTGTCGGTCTTTGTACTCTTGATATTCCTTCAAATGAATATCTCATTATTAAGGATTCAGAAAAAACTGAAACCGACCAATCCAAACTAATATTTATGTTCGAGTAGTATATTTGATTAGTTTTAATTTGGACTAAATTGAAACCAAACTTTTTATTTAGTTTGAGAATTTATCTAATCTTTCAAACGAAACTTAATATATATATATATATATATATATATATATATATATATATATATATATATATATATATATTTTCATTATTTAATTAATTTGATGGAATTGTATTCTTTCGTATTTTTGTAAGAGGATGCTGAAGTCATTTGTTTTTAAGTTTGAGATAAGAATATGTAATTCATTCTCTTATTTATCATGTTTAAGTTGTGAAAATAGTAGTGAGATTTATTTGTACTTCCTATAACCTAACTGTGTAACAAATTCATTTACAAAAGAACTTTTTCCTAACAAATAGGATTTGCAAACACTCACAAAGAGTGAAGCTCACACAGAGCTTTTTGTTAGTTCGCAAATAATCAGCTTCTCACTAAGAGAAATGGGGTAACTAGTCTCTTTTAAATGAGACTTTACAATTTAACTATTTTACAAATAAAATAATCCCTATTAGATTGAATATACAAATGAAACTCAACCACTCTTTGAGAATATAAATATAGATGAAGTTTAAGCTCAACTCAAATATGCTATACTTTGAAGAATTATTTGAAGATTAAGCTCAATAAAGTGTTTGCTTTGCTTGTAATGAAGTGTATAGCCTATGCCCTTTTAAGGCTTTATATAGGGCAAAAATATACAAGCAAATTTGGTCATAACGACTATAATTTTGGCCTGGATTTGACAGCTTCGGTCGACTGGACTAAACAGTTGGTCGACCGAGGTGCCTCCAAAGTAAAGATTAAAGGCCTTCTCTCTTTATCTCGGTTGACAGCATGATAGGGTTTGGTCTTCCGAATCAATGGTCGGTCGACCAACCTATAGTAAGGTCGGTTGAGAGAATATAGTTGTTGGAGTTGGAACATTCAAAATACAACTAAAGACAAAAACAACCTCGGTCGACCTGACATCACATGTAGGTCGACCGGACTTCTTCTAGTCTTCCGAGGCTAAGCCTAGGTCGACCGGAGTACAGTCCTATAGTGGTTTTTCAACTTAGTCAAGATCTTAATGTCCTCAAGCACATGCCTAAGTGTTTTGTAAAGATATAAAACACATTTTAAGGAACTTAGGCATTGACCAACACTTGACCTAGTTTTCAAAAATCTTTTCAAAGAATTGAACAACGTAAAACATAAGGTTTTGAAAACATGCATAGTTGAACTTTAAACATTCTATATCCTAGTATTCTCAAGCAAAGATTAGTCACAAGAATATACCTATTAAGCACAGACTAATCTCCTAAGGTCTTCAAGTCTTCACGCTGATTCTTCTTGGAGCTTGGACTTTGAAGCCTTTGATCAACATCTTCTTGGAGTGATAAAGTACTATAGAAATCTTGAGTTGTAGTGTATTGATCTTCACACTTCTTCTTGCAAGGAGCATACCACTTGATTCTACTCTTGTAGGATTGAGCAGCTCTTGACATGTTGATCTTCATTCTTCATGACTTTGCAAGTACTTCTATAGCATGTGGATTGATTTCATGCTTGTGCTATGGAGTCTTGCGAAATGTATCTTCCTTATGTGTATGATGATACCTTTGGTGTACACAAGAAGCTAACTTACCACTTTCATCAATGTTGGTGTGAGTGCTAAGGATCCTATCATTAAGAACATGCTCACACAAACACTAGAACTATCAATGGTTTGTTATCATCAAAACAAGATTGATCACTTTGCCTTTAGGGATAACAATCTCCCCCTTTTTGATGATGACAAAACATTGATGCAAATGGGAATAATATACAAAAGATAAAGCATTAAAGCACATAAAAATGCATGCATGAGATAAGGGTATTAAGGATCTAGGCAAGTAGATGTTTTGAAAAATAATAATCTACTCCCCCTATTTTAAAGAATCACTTATCTCTCCCCTTTGGCAAAGTTCTTTAGCTTTCTCCTTTTGTAAATTAATTTTCTTCGCACATTTGCAAAGCTAAGGTTTCTCCCTCTTTTTGTCAAAATAAAAAAGGGTAGTCAGAGCGCCTATATGAAAAACATTTTTCTCCTCCTTTTTGTTGAAAATGATCCAACTGAAAAACAAAATTCAAAGGATAAAAAGTAAAAACCTTTTAAGGAGGGACTAAGTTTAAATTGTGGAGAAGCTTGATGGTCTCATAGATTGATAAGATAAAAACCAAAGAATTATTTCTAAAGACCAAAAATATTTGAAGAAGGAATGTTTTTTGAATAAGCTTCGTTGATTTCAAAATAAAAAGAGTCCATAAAGACACATAAAGATAAAGATGGTCATTTGGCTCAAATATGAAAATATCAACCTAAGCAAAAATCAAAGGAGATAAATAATAGAATTTTATAGCACAATCTCCCCGTTTATTAAAACAACAATGTTAGCTATTTTAGATGAAAACAAGTTTGAAAACATAGCTAACAAAGTAAGAATGGAAGTGATGCCATGAAAAATAAGTTAAGCACATGTGTCACAAACCAAAGGAATTATAGAAAGTGTAAGATAACACTTTAAGCACATTCCTCTAACAATATAATGGTTAGCTAAAGGAGTTGTAACAACTCTTAAAACAAGACTAACCAAAAAACTATATATGAGATCAAAAGAATTAGGAAATTAAGAATATGATCTCATATGTTATAAGAGAGAGTATATGCAAAAGATAAATATATTTAGCTCATAAAACTCCCAAATAACTTACGCAAGTTGGCTATAAGAGATAAAAATATGAAAATAAGCCAACAAGTGATGTGATGATGTAAAACATGAACAAGTGAGAATACATCACATATATGAAGGGGGTATATGATGAAAAACATTAAAATGTTCCCCCCTAAGGTTGTGCTTATATGAATAAAACAACAAAACTTACATATTACTGAAGTTGAAGTTCAAAGTTTTACTGAATTAAGGTTGTTCCGGTCGGATACATGGAGTGCTCCTGGTCGACCGTAAAGCTTCGGTCGACCGGAATTTTGGCAGAAAAAAGGAAAACCTGCACTTTTCAAGTTAAAGCAATTCCAAAAAGCTAAAAGACACAAACAAGGCATATTAAATGCAACAAACACAGTTTATATCCTAAGTCCAGCATCGAGACGATCAACCACATAAGTTTCATGCTTTTGACTTGAACATAAACAACAAAACATGCCACAATGCTATAAAGATCAAATACAAATCAAAGCATAGCATCTAAGAACTCCCCAAAAGCATAGCATTGAGCTTTTATCACAAGGATCAAATCATTAAGCTGTCTAATATAACATGCTCATAAAATCAAACCATGTAAGAGCCAAACATGTTATAAACATCAAGGTGTCCTTTAACAAAAACAATTTATACAAAGAAATGGAAATGTACGAACAACAATTATTATGCTAAGGGTACACATGGGATAACAAGAGGGAAATACATAAAAATGAGATAAAAACAAGATATTAAAGAGATTGAATTTAATAAATTTCTCATGGATTGAAGATTGCATCTTATCTTGCACTTTGAGTCCACCGTGAGTTTCTTGATCTTCTTCTTCTTGATCGTCATTTGAAGCTTCATCTCTCTTTTCTTGACTTTCTTGAACAAGATCTTCATTATTTGGTGAAGCTTCTTTTTCTTGTCCTTCCTCTTCATTCTTCCCATCTTTATCACTCTGATCTTCACCCAAATCCATATCAATGTCTTGACCTTCATTATTTTCATCATCTTCATCTTCAAGATCAACTACTTATTTGAGTTCTTCATCATTTCTCTCCTCTTCTTCCTTCTCTTTGTCACTTCCACCATTTTCATTGATGGATTCATCATCATTAGCATAATCTTATTCTTCTTTCTCCTCCTTACTCTCTTCCTCTTCATTTTCTACCAAGGTTGATTTCTTAGATTTAGTATTTCTAATAACATCATCAACATTATACTCCAATTCGTCAAATCTAGTTTTAAACTCCCAAAACTTCTCTTCCACACTTGACATCCTCAAGTTAAAGTTTTCCTTGAGTTCATTCATGGATGCCAAGATTTGCATGAGGATGTCATGTCTTGCCTCATTTCTAGGTTGAGTAGTTCTTCTTTCAACATCGGCCCTTGGAATGTCCTCTTGTAATCCAACATTTACTTGGACATTCCCTTCTTCATTAACTTAAAAATAGATGTCATCAAATCCATGTCCTTGGCCTTCTTTACCTTGCACTTCTTCCTCTTGTGGCACATTTGGCCTTTGAATGCCTCTTTTCTCAATTTCTCTCTTCAAAGTATCACATACTTTTGGGGATTTGTTGTGTGCGATTAAAGCCGCCAAAAGTTCCTCAATTGTGCAACTTAAATGGAATTTCCATTTTCCATTCATCAAAATCATGTGCATTTGATGGAAAAGGCCTTCATTGTAGATATTGTGCCTTTCGCTTCTTTGCGTTGGAGTTGTAATCTTGAGCTTGTATTTCTTGGAAAAGCAAAGTGAGCATACTTCCATAGGGGAGGAACTTCCTAGTTCCTTTAACACTTTCCAAGAAGTATTTGAGAGCCAAATATCCGAAGCTCACTTTCTTTCTATCCACAAGCCATTACATCACCATCATTTGAAGATATGTAATTGAATTCTTATGTGTGGAGATGGTGATGGCTACATTAGACACCATGTGATGGAGTATGCGACCATATTCGTCCAATTTGGTGGTCTCTCTTTCTTTAGACTTGTTGAAGGCACCTTGGAAGTTGAAGTAAGTCTTGAACCTTCTAATATCTAGTTCATCTTCACCAGGCACACTTCTGGAATTGTCAAAGAAACGAGTGACCTCACTATTAAGCTTCACTCCAAAAATATCACACTCCATAGCTTCCGAGAAGCTAAACTCCAATCCTCTAACTCTAGATGACCACTAAAATAGACCATCATCCCTCTGACCCATCTTCTCTTAGATTCGCCCCAAATTCATAGATAATGAGAGGGTATATTTCACATTTATGAGCAAATAGAGGTACTCATCCCATATCAATGAAGTACTCTGCCATTTCTTTTAAAGCCCCATAATACATCTCACTATCCATAACATATATACACATGAATAATCCCTTTATTTTCTTTTACTAAATTTTCATACATTTCCTTAGCTTTATCTGAGTGAAAGAGAGGGGTTACCTTCTTCGTGGTGTATGATAATGATTCTCCTTGGAATTTTGGAGAATGAGGTGGAATTGGAATATCTTCATCAGACTCCATTTCCTCGTCGGAGTGAATCTCCTTCTTTGATTTTCCTTTACTCTTATCGGCTATAGTCTTCGTATTTGCCCTCTTTGGAGCGGGCTCATTCGAATCTCTATTTGTTAAAGCCTTTTCTAAAGGTCTTTCTGAATTGGGTTTCTTCTTTGGAGGATTTTCTTTGGATTGGTCTTTGGAAGATTTGGAAGAAGGATTGGTGTTTAAATTTTTCCTCGTCTTGATATGAATTGAAGAAATATGGAATGAATTTGAATTTGAATTGAAATATGTCTCAATGCTAGGTACCTTTTGGCAAGGTCCTTTATTGTCAATGTTAGTTCTGAAGTGATAAGTGTGTGCATTTGGATCAATATTTTCAATATTCAAACAATGAGAATGATTCCTCGATATGTTATGCAATTAGGAGCAAGGATCATTCACATTCATGACATTGCATCTCATAAATAGCTTAGCAATTGAGGCATAAAGATAATCAAGTACATACTTCAAGTTATATATATATATTCATTTAAAGCAAAGGATGCAATGTCAATAAGGTTAAAGACATACAAATCAAAATCATTTCTCAGTTTATGAATAACATTAATCAAAGAGCATTGATAAAGTGAGGTTGATACATTTTCCTTACCAAGTGATGAATGTTTGGAATTGACATTGAGATTTTGATCATCACTTGAAATTGAGCATCTTAGTTCCTTGAACATTGTAGCTTTTGAGCTTTGAGGTATCCAAGTGCTATGGAGTGTTTTTTATCTTTTCCTTTTTGAACATCTCCATTTAAAGTCTACATTATTCTCCTTGGAAAGATTGAGTTCAAAGCCACTTCTTTTTGAATATTTTTCTTTGAAGTATTTTGGCAAGGGTTTTCTCTTCCTTTTGCAAAATGATCAATCCTCATGGTCTCCATCATAGTTAAGCTCCACATGAAGATCATCATCTTGTGCTTCCTCCATGTCTTCTTCTATCTCATCTTGTGAAGGCTCAAGTTTTATGTCTTTTGAGCTTAGTGAAGATTTACTTTTGATTTTTCCTAAATCACACTCCTTGATGTCATCAAGTTTTGCTTAGAGTGTGATTGAGATTTCTCCAATGCCTTTACAAGAATGATTCCCCAATTCTAGAAGTTTCACATTTGGCTCTACTTCTTCAACTTCGCCTTGATATGATGCTTCAAGCATATTCCACATGGAGTGAGCATCTTCACATTCATAAACTTTGTTAAGAGATTCTTCATTTAATGCCAAACAATGAACATTTAAGCCTTTGAAGTTGAGTGTCATCTTCTTGTAGTCTTCTTCATTGTAGTCTTTTCTAGACTTTGGCACCATGACACCTCTTAGAAAGATTGAAGGAATAAAGTGTTTGCGTTGCTTGTAATAAAGTGTATATCCTATGCCCTCTTATGACTTGATTGATTATTCAAATTCAACTTTAGAAGCTTTATATAGGGAAAAAATATACAAGAAAAGTTGGTCACAGTGGTTATAAGTTTGGCCTGGATTCGACAGCTTCGGTCGACTGGACTAGGCAGTTGGTCAACCGAGGTGCCTACGAAGTAATGATTAAAGGCCTTCTGTCTTCATCTAGGTCGACTGCAGGATGGGGTCCGATCTTCCGAAGCATAGTAAGGTCGTCCGAGAGAATATAGCCGTGGAGAATTAGATAATTCAATATCTGACTAAGGACAAAAACAACCTCAGTCGACCTGACACCACATGTCGGTCGGATGGACTTATTTTGGTCATCGGAGGCTAAGTCTAGGTCGATCGGAGTGCAGTCCTAAAGTTCTTTTTCCACTTAGTCAAGTTCTTAATGTTCTCAAGCACATGCCTAAGTGTTTTGTAAAGATATAAGAAATATTTTAAGAAACTTAGGCATTGACCAACACTTAACCTAGTTTTCAAAATCCTTTTCAAAGAATTGAACAATGTAAAACACGAGGTTTTGAAAACATGCATAGTTGAGCTTTAAACATTATATATATTCTAGTATTCTCAAGGAAAAATTAGTCACAAGAATATACCTATTAAGCATAGACTAATCTTCCTAAGGTCTTCAAGTCTTCAAGTTGATTCTTCTTGAAACTTGGACTTTGAAGCTTTTGATCAACATTTTCTTGGAGTGATGAAGTCATATAGCAATCTTGATTTGTAGTGTATTGGACTTCACACTTCTTCTTGTCAAGGAGCATACCACTTGATTCTACTCTTGTTGGATTGAGTAGCTCTTTACATGTTGAACTTTCTTCTTCATGACTTTGCAAGTACTTCCATAGCATGTGGATTGACTTCATGTTTGTGCTACGGAGTCTTGCAAAGTGTAGCTTCCTTGTGTGTATGATGATACCTTTGGTGTACACCAGAAGCTAACTTGCCATTTTCATTAATTATCCTTTGATCATTCAAAGGTCATCTTCTCTTGGAGTTGTTTTTATATTATCAATCACATTACATCAAAGTTTGTCATAATAAAAAAAGGAGGAGATTGTAAGTCTTAAGGGCTAAATTCCCTATTTTGATCAATGACAAACCGTTGATGAGATTTAATATAATATTTGTTTATGTGATAGATTGCAAGCAAAGTACCAAGTCTCTCAATAATGTATATACAATTCAATGACACTCTTACACATTGAAGATCCAAGAGATGCCTACAATAAGTGTTTGAAGACTTAGGTATATGATAAGGTAGATTAAATATTTCGTATCTTGTAATCTCCCTTAGGAAAAAACTCAAATGATAATACTCATTATTGCCATGCATACACGAAAAATGCTTTCATGTGAAAATGCCTTGTGATTTTAAAACCCGTTTTTCCCTTAGATCAATCATGTTAAAAGGTTTTTAAAGTGTTACAAGATCCGTATTAAGTTTATACATGAGATATACAGCATTTAATTTGAGACTTAGTGGAAAATTCACTTTTAACCTTCGCATAGGTCGATCAAAGTGTTACTTCAGAAGACTTGTTGAAGGTCCGGTCGACCGAAGTGCCGATTTTTGGCAGTTTTCTAGTCGTTGGTGGATCTAATGCTACCCACTTTCTCATACCCTATTTAATCGCCCAAAGCTGATTTTTTGTAAGGTATTTATTCCTTTAAGTGCATTCAATATCCTCTCATTCAAAGCCTCATTTATTACTATTTGCAATCAATTTCATTTGCAAAACAAGTTTGTTGAAAATCATTTGAGCTATAGAAGTTATTTTGCTTTACAATTATAACAAATCCATCATTTCAATGTGATATTTGGCTATTCCCCTTTCCCCTCGCATTTGTGAGATTAGTTCTTTGTGAGTTAGGAAACACTCTTTGTGAGTTTTATCTCTTTGTGGGATTTGTAAGAACTCTTTGTTGGCTAGTTAAGTGGTTCAAGTAAAACACTTTGTGAGTTGTCCACTTGTGTAAAAGGTTGATCCCTTCTTGCATTTGTTGTGAAAGGACTTCTTAGTGAAGTGTTGAAATCATTGGGTGTGTCTCAAGTAGTGAACGTAAATTCTTTGTGAATCAAACCACTCTAAATCTCGTCTTTTGATCTTGTTCTTTACAAGCTTTCTTTATTGTTTATGCTTATACATTTTATCTTAAATTAAATGAAACTTTTAAAATTTTACAAAAACCCTATTCACCCCTCTAGTGTTTTTCAGTAACAAATTCAAGAATCAACCCAATACATATATTAGTTTTCAAAGTGGAAGTAAAGCATTTTTGGATAATTGTATTTCCAAATAAGAAAAGATAAATGATAATTTTGGCTTCCTCATACTGACATGCAAACCAGTCAAAAGAGAAAAATGTTTCACTCATTCAACCAAATGTCTTCCCAGCCTTTATATAAAAAAAATATATATATATATATATATATATATATATATATATATATATATATATATATATATATATATATATATATATACCCTCGCCCCCAATCAAAAATAAGTTTCCAATTCATTTTGAAGAAAAGTCACGTTTTCCCTTTGACCCAATTTAATAGCAGAAAATTTTGGAAGAATTCCAGAACTCCACCATGAACAACTAAGTTTTCAAAATAATCATTTAATTGTCACTGATCTGCAACCTTCTTCCAAAACAGAATATCTCAGCAAAACCAGTGAAGTTACGAAAACACAACATTACTTCGTATAAATATATCGACAAGCGAGATAAACTTAGTCTCGAAAACTAAATATCAATATAATCTTTTCTTTGCAATATAATTTCAGAAACTTCACATAACAACTTAATTTCGGATCATTATTAGTAATAACAATTAGGACTTGACCATAAAGATATTTTAACTGGGGATTAGTACTTCGATCGATCGGTTTCAATCGACTTTTAACAATTATCATCAATTTGAGAGCCGCAGAAAAATCATTTACTTTATACATATATTCCATATATCACAAAAATCCTTATTCCTTCCTTTTCATACGAAATATAATTTTTGACATAAAACGTAATCCTTTCATTAATACTTTTTCGACATAAAAATATAAGCTTTTCATCAATACTCTTAACCTTTAATAATATACTAGCCTAAAAAACACGAAGCATTCTGATATCTTACCTCGAAATTGTGATATTTCCTAAGCGTAGAAATTCTAGAGCCTTACTATCCTTCCCGATGCTTCAACCTCTAGCGTCCGTGAGTAAAATAAGTTATGATTTTTAACAGACTATCACCTACTTGGCAACCGAATGAATATCCCGTGATGGTAGTTAATGCTTTAGGTGCATCTTATATACCAATCAAATCTTTCATTCTTATCCCATATGGGATTGGAGTTTTACATTTGGGTCTTATTTTCCAATCGACATACCTTTAATTGCCGGGAACCAAGATCAAGCTCAATCAGAAAGGTGAAGGATTTGGGTCTTATTTTCGACATTTAGCTTATAAGAATCTTATCTCTTTAACAAGAATGATAGAATCCACCTCTTTCCTTTCTAACATTCTATAGAATATTTCTAATTATAAATTTGTTCATGCTTAAGGCGGTTCGAATCCTATGTGTCAATAGTGTCTCTATAAACAATTATTGTCATTATTAAAATATTACATAACATGTATGTACAAATTTCGACTTCCACAGGTAAAATAAATCAAAGTTTGGAATATCAATTCCAATAAAATATTTACTAGAATAACATCACAAGCCATATGCATGTAGCGAGCCAAGATCTGAGTATGAGTCACCTGACACATTAAGATTGTCAAGTAAATAACATTGTCTTCTAATGTTATGAAGAAAAAAAAGACACATTGTTTTCTACAAATTCGGGTAAGACTGGGATTAATTGCCATTTGGGTCCCCAACATATTTGCGCGTAGCCAATTTCATCCTTTTTCTTTTTTTTTTTAACTTTTTCGGTCATCAACTTATTTTCAAACAGCCACTTTCATCCCTTTAAACTTTTTTCAGCCACTTTCATCCCCAATATATTTTCAAACCGCCATCTTCATCCCCAATATATTTTCTAGTGATCACTTTTCATCCTCAAAAAATTTTCAAACGACCACTTTAAAAAGGATGAAAGTGGTCGCTTGAAAATATATTGGGGATGTGAAAAGTTAAAAAAAAAGAAAAAAGGATGAAATTGGTCATGCAGCAAATATGTTGGGGACCCAAATGGCAATTAATCCCAGTAAGACTGGCAACAAAGAGAATAATTACTTAAACTATCAATTTTCTGATTTTATTTAAGAAAGTACTATGCAATTTTTATTTAAGAGAGTAAATTTAATATTTTTACGGAGAAAATATCTTGTTTTTCTTCTTTATTTTTCATTACATCTCCTAAACGATTTATATTATGGGATGAAGGTAGTAATCAAGAATCAAAGAAATAAGTACTACCTTTATATATATATATATATATATATATATATATATATATATATATATATATATATATATATATTACACAATATGTTTTCAGTTTCAACCAATCACAAGCCTTCACAATCTCACGTGTAATTTTCTGGAATTTTTTTTTAATTAGTTTAAAAAATATAATTAGTTGAAATAATTTTTTATTTACTAAATTAATAATATAACTTGAAATCTTTGACTTATTCAAATAAAACTATTAATTTTAATATTTTCAATGGTTTTTTTTTTTATTTTTTCAATTCTATTTTATTCTTTCTCTTTTCAATATTATTCAAGATCCCACATTGAAGTTTATGAAGTTTTTGAAATTTGACAACATTATAAATAAAGGGGTTGGGAATGATTTTTTATTGAATGAATGGGTGGAGTTGGGTTTAGTCTATTAAATTGAGTGACAAATCCAATTTGTTTTTCAATTTTTTCATTCAAATAGTTAAAGTTTTTTTAAAGAAAAATTGTTCACTGAGTCATTTAGTTTTATATTGAACTCGAACTCACTAACCTTTATTCTTTAAAAGGGTAAAAACTTTAAAAATTAACTTTTGTTGATCGAACCATGTGATTTTTAGAGTATCATTGACTGGAGTTGAAATTTTCCCAATGAAGGAGAGACAGACTTTATTTGTTTTTTAGAATTTTCAATTAAACTATTTAATAATACTCTAAAAATCACATAGTTCAAACAACCTGTTTTCAATTTCAGCCAATCACAACTCTTCAGAATCGCACGTTTAATTTTCTGTAATTGTTTGTTCTTTAATTAATTTTAAAAATATAATTGGTTTTGATGATTTTTTATCTACTAAATTAATGATATGACTTGATATTTTTAATTTATTCAAATGAAATTATTATTTTTAATTGTTTTTAATGGTTTTTTATTTTTCCTATTCTATTTTATTCTTTTTCTCTTTTCAATACAATTCAAAATCTCACATTGGAAAGTTTATGAAGTTTTTGAAATTTGACAACATTATAAATAAATGGGTTGAGAATGGTTTTTTTATTGAATGAATTGGCTGAGTTGGTTTTTAGTCCATTAAATTAAGTGTTAAATCCAATTTTCTTTTCAATTTTTTTCATTTAAATAGCTAAAGTTCTTTTTTTAAAGAAAATTAGTTCACCGAATCATTTAGTTTTATAATTAACCCGCGGGATCAACCTGCTCACTAATCTTTTTTCATTAAAAGAGTAAAAAAATTTTAAAAAAAAATAACCTTTTTTTATCCAGCCATTATTTTGTAGAGTATCATTAACTAAGTTGGAATTTTCCTAATAAATTTGAGAGACAGGATTTATTAGCTTTTCAGATTGTTCAATTAAATAATCTATCTATATTTATATTACATAACCTGTTTTCAGTTTCCGCCAATCACAAGTCTTGATAATCCCACGTTTAATTTTATGGAATTGTTTTTTTAATTAGTTTTAAAAATATAATCAATATAGATGATTTTTTATTTATTAAATTAATGATATAACTTGATATCTTTGATTTATTCAAATGAAATAGTTAATTTTAATATTGTTAATGGTTTTTTATTTTTCCTATTCTATTTTATTTTTTTTCTCTTTTCAATACAAGTTAAGATCACACATCGAAAGTTTATGAATTTTTTGAAATTTGATTCCTCCCCACAACCCAAGTAATTTTCTCCGTAGTGCTTCCGAAGATAGGAGACATGATCAAAAGGAAAAGAGATTCACATGTCGAACATCATTGAATATAAGGTCTTTTCTGCTTGTCTTGAAGAAGATTGAGTGAGTGCATCACAAGGCAGGGATGATTCCCCCGCTCCCGAGATTTTTAAAAATATTACTAGATATGGTAAATTTTATATGTAGTTTGGATTATATTATCAAGTTCGCACCCCAAGATTTTTTTTGCAGTTTTTATATGTAGTTTGGCATACTTTGAGCAGTTTTTCGCCCCCAAGAGACAATTCCTGACTTCATCCCTGTCACAAGGGACACGAATCTCTTTAGTCAAGTTAAGACCGTCAAATCTCTGGCCGGAATATGAACCGGAGTAGAAACCCACGATAATTTTAACCCTAATTGCAAATAGAGGCCCTAGGAGAGACTCAGTCGAAGATGGAGGTGGATCATCCTCGAATGGTAGCTCGTATTGGGCTATAGTTAGGTTTATGGTATATTTGCCATCATGCTTATTCAATGGAGGAAACCATTGTGGAGAAGAAGACATTTAAAATTTTAACCTAAGAAAGTTTGTGTTTATGTTAATTAGGATAGGCAATAGGTCATTTTATAAGAAAATTGATGCCTAGAATAAATATGTAGATTTATATGATTCATTGGTGATTTATTTGGGCATTGCATTGGACTGACCATGGTTTGGCATAAAGGGTAAACCATGGCAGTCGTTTTTTTTGGACCAACATTTTTGTCCAGAACGGAAGTGCCACTTCCGTCCTCGGGGGGAGAACGGGAGTGGGACTTCCGTCCTGGGCTAACGTGGCACATCCCAGACGCGCAGAAGTGGCACTTTCATCCACCCCCCAGTAGCTTATTCAAAAACACTTCCGTTCTGGCCTGGCAGAAGCTTTGTGCCATAATCCCCATCCCAAGCTCCATCATCACAGGTATAATCTACAAAACCTGAAACAACAAAACCGGATATCGGACTGAGCACCGAGTGCTCAGCAGGAGCCTAAAACAGTAATATAGATAATAAAGACAGAACAGAAACAGAGACAACAATTAAATACCCAAAACAAGGACGAACACATATAATTTAACAATTAAGCAATTAACAATATTCTACGCACCTAAACGATTCCATAACCGAGTTTACGACAAGCACCATGCGTTGCCCATCCGGTACACCCAATCACACAACAATCCCACCACATGAGCTCACTCGCCTATTCACAACTACTCAGCAATAACGGTAGTGGTCCCAGTTATAAACCAGACTAGGACTGTTCAATAAAACTCGTGGGTTCGGGTTTCCCCCAAACGACGGGGCACATATTTTAAGGTTCAATACATTACATTGTCTCATCGTCCCCCATCAGGGACTCCACAAAACCACTACCGTATCTAATGATTGGTCCCACTAGATGAAGACCCAGTACAGAACAAAGCAGCAGACCTCCCGGAGTCATATATCATAACAGAGCAGAGCAGAAGTCGGACGGAACATGCTAACTAGTGATCCTAGACAAGAGCTCAATAGAGGGCGACGACTCGGTCGACCAAACCAAACAGGACTGAAACAATGACACTAATTAAGACGGCTCAATTAAGACTCAAATAAGCCATTTACAGAAAGGACTCCATATTCCGCAGAACAGTACAGATACAGTGCATAGACAGTTTATAAGATTTTAGCAATTAATTAAAACAATTGAAATCAAATAGGAATGCTCAAATCAACCAACAATTCCGTAATTCAAATTAAACAATAAGAAATTAAATAATTCAAGAATTAATCACCGAGCAGTCTATGCCATTGAATATCCCCAAATACAGTAAATCATGCCAGAACAGAAATTACCAGTAATCAGAATTCAGAACATAAATTAATAATCGAAAAGCGATGTCCCTACATGTTTCGGAGATAAAAGTGAGGAAAAGAACCCCGAAAATCAACCTTGACGCAAAACGCTTCCGGGGCCATAACTTGCGATCCGGGTACTCGGTTGGTAATCCGCCTGCGTTGACTTGAAGCCCCTTCGAATATCTTCGATTCGGTATATCCCGCGATGAAAACCTAATCCCGAACCCCTTCAATTATCGTGTCGAAGTTGATCAGAATTATGGTTCTTCCCTTTACTTCTGACATGCATTACAGAACATCTAACGGTTAAAATATCGATCCCTCTGGTTTGATTGAAGCCATATCAGTCTAGTTTATAAATAAAAAATAATTACTCCGATTGGAGTTAGTATGTTACCTGTACGACGATTCTACCGAAAGTGTGCAGAAACCGTAACTCAGAAATCAGCCCCACTTCCAATTCGATATCTTTCCGCTCCGAACTTCAAATAAAATTACGTCTGCCTTCCATCGAAGCCTTCGTGATTACCTGCGATTCGGCATATCCCGCGATGAAAACTTATTTCTCGAACCCCATCAATTGTTGTGTCAAAGTTGATCAAAACGCTATTTCTTTTTCTGACTGCTGCTGTACACGGCTCATAGTAGCCTTTTTCTCTTGTTTCTTTCTGCACGTTTCTCGAGGCAGTCCACTGCCATGATTGGCGTTATAGATTGTTTTTCAATTTCTTTATTTCTCTTTTCCCCTGCGGCTGTGAGAGAGGAAAGGCCGCCTCTCATTTGTTTTATTTTTCTTCACGTTTTCGCGAGAACCAGTACCACAATCCCACGATGCTCCAAGTAGAACCCCTGAATCCCACGACAATTTGCCTTCTATGTTTTTTTTTCCCATGTAACCCACGAACCCCTCTACTTCTTTTTTATTTAAATTCTATTTATTATTCAATTCATTTAATTCCTATTCCAATTATTTATTTATGTGAATAACAATTAAATCCCCCGACTACGATACACATGTGAAATGTCCCACTAAAACGTACACAAAATAAAACATGTAACATGTTGTAATAATTAATTGGACAAGTAAGCACGTAGTCACACGAAATAAATTACGCATACACCGTTAATCGCGAAAAATTATTACACGTCAAATATTTCGTAAGCAAAAAGTTACGAGTTTTATAGGGACCCGCATCAGTATGCCCCTCTCCCCATTTGACTACCCGGAGAAAGACTGTTGTTGCTCGGAAATTGTTATTCATATTCCGGGGGTATATCAGGCTGAGTCTGTGCCTGATCTGCCGGCGGTGGAGACTCCCCCGTATCGCAACGGTGCCTAGTGCGACGTATCGCCTCATGAAACTCCTGAGTAGCCTGTCGACTTTTGTACTGGCTCACATTTCTAGTCGCAGGCTTCTTGAATTCAGCCAGTATCATTCTATTGGACTCTGTCTGTAACATTAATATTAAAATTAGTATATTCAAAATAACAAGATTTATGTTAAAAACAAAACGAAAAAAATTTACCATAATATCTTCTGTTGTTGCGTTGGGTTGATAACCCATCGGGAGTGGTCTGGTGTCCTTATTTCATGGGTTTGTAAGACGGTGAACGGTAATGTTATTGTACCAAGCCATGTACTCGGGGCTTGGTGCAATAACATTACCTAAAGCGGGAACACCGTCCATGAGTGTATTGAAGCGCTCGTCCCACAACTTTTTGTATTTGCTGTGCACGATCTCCCAAATCTTTGTCAGGACATTCTACACTGTGTGGACGTCCTGGCCCTCGACAATACCGTGCGTCCCTGCCGGTATTGGTACCACCGGCTAGAATCCAAATTGCCTCATAACCCTGTCAGGCAGGTGGTATCCACTATATAGAAGCAAATGAGTGGCGTTCGGGCACGCACGGTTGACATAAAGTCTTCTTCTTGAGCCACTCTCTCTGCAATTACTGCATCAGGATACGGTCTCCACATAAACTGTAAAATAAAATCAAGTTAATGTAAAACAATTTATTTAATTAAAAAAATTACGAGAATATTGAAAATAACTTACCCCGAGTGTCTCGGTGATCATATCTAGCTGATCAAGAAACACCAACAATTGGTTTCTCAGAGTATTTTTTGAAAGTCCGTGCTCTATTCCATCTTGCCCCGAAAGGAGCACCATGAACGGGGATCTCGTTTGTAATCTTGCCTCGGTTCTCCGGACGGATACAAGAAATGTGCTCTTGGGGGGATGGAGTATTTTTTTCTTGCCTTGTGTTTTTTTCACTTGAATCGTGAGAAGAGGAGGAGAATGGGGTTGTTGTTTGATTTAGGACGGATGTGGGACTTCCGTCTTGGGCTGACGTGGCACATCCTATGTCGGAAGTGGCACTTCCGTTCTCCCCCAGGACGGAAGTGGCTCTTCCGTTCTGGACAAAAATGTTTGTCCAAAAAAAATACTGCCATGGTTGGCCCTTTATGCCTAACCATGGTCAGTCCAATTCAATCCCCGATTTATTTTCTGATGTTTTTCACTATGAGAAGATTGCATAATGCAATGAATGGTTTTTGTATTACTGGACTTACCACATTAGTCAGGAACTTGCTACCTTTAAATCTTATGTGCCATTGGAATAATTTTTCTTTTTGCTTTGAGTTGGATAAGATTTGCTTAGTTTCTTCCTTTAATTTTGATTTGCTGATCGTATGAATGATTTCATGATTCATTGTCCATAATATGTTTTAAACGCGATCTACACTTGTTTTTCTATTTTGGATTTCGAATTTTTCTTCTTGGATATGGATTTCAAACGCGGATTCATTATAGTTTTATGCAATAGATATCCTAGGATAATTTGTCTTAAATATATTTCTTTGATGAAAAAAATGTGTAAATAATTGGTTAGTGTTAAAACACGAAATATCTTGGCTGTCGGGACCATCTAGAAGACTGGCAACCAAGCGGACCGGCTGAAATTCAAATGGGTATCAAGATACAAACGGGTACGGATCGTTAGACACTTAGCTTGCCTGAACAAGAAGCATACCTGCTCGCCAGACTGCTGCCCCAGCTAGCTCTCCAGACAGTTGTCCCGACCAATTCGCCAGAATATTGTCCTGGCCAGCTCGCCAGAATATTGTCTCAACTACCTCGTCAGACTACGGTCCCAGCCAGCTCACCCTAGGCCAACCAGATTAGCCAGACCAAGAATGGTGTCAAGAGCTAATAGTGAGGTTAACCGGGCCAGTCGAGACAAGAATGGTATCTGGAGTTAGGCCAACCGGGTCGAATAGACTAAGAATAGTTTTAGGAACCTAGAGTCAGGCCAACTTGCCCAACCAATTTCGGGAAAAATGGTTGGTAGTGTCTGATATGGGTTTGACCTAGTTTTATGCCACAATATACCCCTTTAACTTCCACTATCAAGTAATTGGCAAAATGATGGAGAATGTGGAGGATGTTTAGGGATAAGTAAGTCGGACATGCTAAAGTCATGTGAGAGCTTGTTCTTAAATAAGGAGGACAATAACTAACAACGGGCCAAAGCATGCACTACCAGAAACGCGGTGAATAGCGACCGCCACAATGATCGCATTTTGGTCGCAAATCACTAGTGGTCGCCTAAATCTGGTCACAAATTGATATTCGCGACCGCATAAAGGATCGGTCACACTATGCCACCGCAATTTGCGACCATGTTTTCAACCAGATTGACTGAAAAACGAGCGACCAAATTGCGACCGCTCCATTTGACCGACGGTTTTACCACCACCAGTTGACTCGAGGTTGACCTCATTGTCGCGACCACGTTGCGACCGTAATTTAGCAAACACTTTTCGACCATCGTTTGACTTAGTTGACCAGATATGGGCGAACACGTTGCGACCATGCTCTACCGACCACTTTGCGACAAAACTATACTGACTACTTTGCGACCTCTAGGTGCCGACCACTTTACGACTGCTATGTACCTACCATAATGTATCGACCACTTTACAACCTCCACTTATCGACCACGTTGCGACTCCTCTTTACCGACCACTTTGCTACCACTATTTGATCTTAGTTTGACAAGATAGTTGCGGCCACGTTGCGACGACTTTTGTAGCGACGACACGGAGACCGCATGTTTGCGACGAATTTGCGACCACTTTTTTAATAATTATTTCGAAAAATTGGTGAAATTAGCGACGCTTTGACCGTCGCTAATATATAGAAATTTTAAAATAAAAAAATGAAAATTCAAAAAAGCTCTCTGCCAAATGTACAAATCCAAAATCCAAATTCACAATTGCACAAATTCTAAATCCCAAACCAAATTCACAAATCAAAAACAATAAATCACAAATATATTCAAATTCCTTCCAAAAAACATGAACATAAATCAGCTACAGTGGGGACCATCTTCGTCATTAGAGTCATCCTCATCAGTCATAGGGCTCGGCGATGTAATATTTTGGCCCTCAAATAACTATCTTAACTTCCCCTGAAAACAAAAAGAAGATGTTCAAGAAACCAATTCATTTCCAAAATAAACAATAAATCAAAGTCAAATTGTAAAACATATTTAAGTACCCACGGTGAAGCTTCACAAATGACGTCAAGTTATTATCATAGATTTTTAACTAAATCAACTAAAGTACCTAACAAGATTACAATGTTTGCCAGCATCCTTAACTTTCTAGACGTTATTATGTTCAAGTTCAGAGAAAATAAATTTTGACTTAATTCACGGTGATTAAAAAAGTTCATTCCTTACTTTATCTATGAAATTCCATTAAATGTATCATAACCGATGATGGAACTTATTCTTAAACAAAATGCCATATTGCAAAATTTGACAAGAGCATGTTTAATTAATTGGAGAGTCTAATAGGTACACAACACTAGTCATTCGTCATCGTAACAAAAGCAAGTATAAAATTTGGAATAATATGTCAAGATTAAATAGATCGCCCAAAGATATTCACTTAGCGACCACCTTCTATATTAAAAAAAACTATATATATATATATATATATATATATATATATATATATATATATATATTAATTTAGTTTTTTTAATATAGATGGGGAGTCACTAAGTGTCATAAACATGATAACCAGCGAGCGACCACTTTGTCATTTGGATTGAGTTAGTAAGTGGCGCCAAATTGCGACCTCTCTGTGACTATATTGGAACCACTTGTTGAGTGGTCGCAAACTGGTCGCTAATGAGCTTATATTATTAGCGACCAATTATTTTCGCTCGCCAATTTCAGACGCTATTCTCCGCGTTTCTAGTAGTGATGGATGAACGACCTATGACCTCCACTACTGTCATAACTCATTGAGTAAGGCAGGACATGCAAGATCAAGGAAGTAGTGAGCGGTTTCCAAGGGAATGGACATGAATTTAAGGGAATGAAGCATCTATAAATAGGAGAAGGCTTGAAGATGAAAAGCCTTTTCAACATAACGTTGAACGTGACATTTTCATAGTTTTTACCTTTTATTTATATACTTTTCTTGCAGCTTTCCATACTTAAATTTATATAGTTTATCTTAGACATAGCTCTTTTAAAATCATCCCGGCTTTCTGCGTGATAATTCATATCCAAAAGTGCATACATAAGTAGAATCCAACTCCTTAGACTAGGCTTTCAATGCGAGGGACTTTCCCAATAATCATACTTAGTGTTAAGGTAATCCAATTGGCTCCGGACAAGCTTTCTAGGTGAAAAGTTGTATTCCAATAACGTATACTTGACCTGTCACACCGCGTAACTAGAAGGTGACCTGGCACCACCTTATCTACCAATGGGACACCGAACTCAAAGATATCTTAATGAAAAGAAAGTATTTCCATAAATAAATAACCGAATAGAGATAATCACTATTTATGCCCCTGAGATATCTTTCAAAAGCAACTATTACCCCTCAGGAATATATCGTGTCATTTGTGTCTCCAACAATTTACGGGGTGCCATTTATGCCCAAAATTGGCGGAATCCGGCGAGAGGGGGCGGTGTTCCACATGTGCGAACAGCACAAGCACATTTCGAGGGGTATAATAGTCACACCAACCACTAACATAAACTAGCAACCAATAACAATGCAAAATGAATCAAACCCACAAATCTTCATCTTCATATTCAAGCAAAATGAATATTGTTTGAGTTGTAAGAGAATTGGGCACAATTGCAAGACAACCCCGCAGGATTTTTCGAAGGTAGTGCAGCCAGCCTTGGGGCAGCCCGAGCCCAGAAAAATGCTGCCTTTGAATAAAGGCAAACAGAAAATTATCCACAACCAGCACCCCAAGGTACTGAAATCCGGGATTGTTGTTACTCAACCACCTAATCAATGGATTCGGGTTGGAAGGAAAGACCCGGGACCATCAGGAGAGGCTGCTGTGGCAGGAGGAACAAAACTGAACGGATCGGTAGTTTCGCCGATTTTGGAATTGTCGGATAAGGGGACAACTTCTTGGCAGCCGACAGGGACAGTGGCTCATGAAGAGGGGGAAATTGGAGACGCAACAGTGCAATCTACAGGGCAGCCACTTCCGCTCGATAGCCTGCTAGATTCTGGGCAGCCTACTGTGACAGAATCTCAGAAACAGGGGACCGAAACAGAGGATTTTGAAATTTCTGAAAATGGACAGCTAGCCCTCCCGGCAGCACAGTCCACAGCGGCTGTTGCAGCTGTTGTGGATCAATCCGAGGCAGATCAAGTGTTGATTAATACTGAACTTGATAGGGTGATTTTGAGCCCATGAGGAGTAGATGACATTACTGTGGGATGTGCCAAATCTCCTTTCCACAACCCCCGCCTTACAAGATCAGGTGATGGGTATGGTCCGAAGGACATGCCTCGGTTAGAGCTTCTAGCGGATCTCCGAGCTTTCGCAAAAACTTTATACCGGCCCACTCGCCCACAGACCCCGGCTACTCAAGCTGGGGTGCTTATACCTGTTTTGGAGGGAAACTCGAAAGCGGATTTAGTGTCGAGTATCGAAGACCCGAATCAGATACCTGATGCTGAAGTGGGAACTGAGACGGATGATGAAGGCCCGGAGTACCCGGATGAGCTTGTCCGATTACCTGGTGTTGTAGAGGGTGATCGTTCAACTCTACCCGGATCAATGGATGAAACTGTGGAAACAAGGCATATTGAGTTGTTGGCGGCAGATGCATTGCCTGAGGCATCGGTAGCTCCAGCTCAGGCGGCTCCCATAGCATCGCTAGTACTGGATTTACCTCTTCCAGCGGAGAAAGTAACTCGCCCCAAACAAGCGGCAGGTTCGATCCGTCGACCAACTAAACAATCGGCTGGTACGTTGCGTCGTTCTCCTAGACTAGCCCAAAAGGGTGCCTCACTTAATTAATAGTCTAATGACTACATTTAATTCGTTTTACACCTTTAAAATGAATTGGCTTTTATGGAATATTCGAGGCATTGCAAATGATAGAACTATTGCTAGCATTCGCAGTTTGAAGTTGGAACACAATTTGAAATTTTTTATATTACTTGAGCCTATGGTTGATTTGGAGGATATAAACTTGTATGCTCATCGTTTGGGTTATGACCATTCTTATGGAAATTGTTCTGGGAAAATTTGGCTTATGTGGGATGGCTCGTTTGATTTAGAAGTGAAAGGAGACATGGAACAGATGGTTCATGTACAGTTAACTGCCTTTACAGGGATACCTGTTTATTGCTCTTTTGTATACGCGAAATGCTCTTATGTGCAGAAAAGGCTCTTATGGGATGATCTTCGTTCTTTTCATCAAAACCTTAATTCACCTGGCTATTGGGAGGTGATTTTAATGTGGTCCTTCGGCCTTCTGAAAGCCAAGGGTCGGTCCCAGCTATGCTCCCTATTCGCGAATTTGCAGAGGCAGTCAGCGATTGTGGTCTTTTGGAGCTGCCTTCATCTGGTAGCCCGTTTACATGGAGTCGGGGAGGAAACCGGCCACTTCATCGGAGGCTTGACAGGGTATTAGTAAATACACAATGGAATCTGACTTTTCAACAATCTCGGGTTCAACATCTGCCTCGTACGATATCCGACCACTGTGGACTCCTTATTACTTTTCAGATACATGGGTCGGGTAAATCCTCAGCATTTCGCTTTCAAGATATGTGGGTGAGACATGCCAATTTTAAAGAAGTTGTGAGGTCTTCCTGGGAGACAGAACTACACGATTCAGGAATGAACAAATTACAAAAAAAAATTGATGAGACTGAAAAATGTATTGCGAAATTGGAATAGAGAGGTATTTGGGGACCTACACCGGAATCTTAGAGCTGCTACGGAGGAGCTCGCTGCCTGTGAGCGAGCTTATGATATGGAGCCTACTGCCACGGCTCACATAGCCTTGATTGCGGCAAAGGACCATCATCAAACTTGTCTTCACCATGAGGAGGATTTTTGGCGCCAAAAGTCCCGTGTCAAGTGGGCCAAGGAAGGAGATGCTAACACGCGATACTTTCACTCTTATTGCAAAAATAAACAAAAACGGTTACACATTGCTTAAATCCAACCTACCATTGGGGAGCCGCTATTGGATGCATCAGAAATTGGAGCAGCAAGCGCAGCATATTTTGAAGAACTATTTAGCCGTGACTCTCACCAACAGATGGATCCTCGGGTGCTAGATCACATACCCTCCATTGTCACACAGACCATGAATATGTCTCTAGATACACTCCCTTCGGCTAAGGAGGTACATGATGCGGTTTTTGCCTTATGTTCTACAAGCGCTGCTGGACCTGATGGCTTTTCTGGAAAATTTTACCAAGTTTGCTGGGACATTGTGGGTCCGGATGTTGTTCAAGCAGTGCAAGATTTTTGGGCTGGTCTACCACTACCGAAGGCTATGGCGAGTGCATTGTTGGTGCTTATTCCTAAGGTGGAGAACCCCTCGGATTTTTCTCAATTCAGACCGATCGCGTTATGCACATTCTCAAGTAAAATAATCTCAAAGGTCCTCTCTCTTCGGTTGGCTGGTATTCTTCCTTTTTTGATTAGTTCTAATCAGTCGGGTTTTGTAGGGGGTCGGGTTATTACTGACAATATTATGCTAGCAATGGAGTTGGCTGAGTCATTGAATAAAAAAGTGAGGGGTGGTAATTTAATCGTTAAACTGGACATGATGAAAGCTTTTGACCATGTTTCACACTCTTATCTGGTGGCGGTTTTACATAAATTTGGGTTTAGTGCACATTTTATTCATTTGATCCGCAACCTTTTGGAGAATAATTGGTTCTCGGTCTTGATTAATGGCTGCCCTTTTGGTTTTTTTCGATCGGGTAGGGGGGTTAAGCAAGGGGATCCCCTATCCCCTCTTTTGTTTATATTGGCAGCTGAGGCATTTTCAAGGGGCCTTAATCATTTGGTGGGAATTCGTGAGATTGATCCCTATCTGGTTCCTCGATCTTCTTTCATTGTTTCACACCTTGCTTATGCAGATGACACTATCATTTTTATTAATGGAGGGAAACGTAGTCTGGAAAACCTTATGGGATTCATAAGGCAATATGAGACTACTTCTGGCCAGCTGATTAATCCGTCAAAGAGTTGTTATTATGTCTCGGGCAGGACTCAACAGAGGCAGATACAAATGATCCAAATGGTTACTGGTTTTGTTCAGGGTAGCCTAACTTTCACTTATTTGGGTTGTCCAATTTTCTTAGGGTAGACCCAAGGTAGTCTATTTCTCCCCCTTTGGTTGATAGCATTGCTTGCGAGTTGCGAGGTTGGCAAAAAAAGTTTCTCAATTTCGGTGGTAGGTTGATCCTAGTAAAGCATGTTTTACTTTCTATGACTCTTTATATTTTGGCAAGTGCGAATCCTCCGAAGCGGGTCTTTGATGATATAGAACGTATACTTGCTAATTTTTTATGGGGTCAATCTGTCCATGGCCATAAGCGTCATTGGATTTCTTGGAGAAGGATATGTAATGGGGTCTTTGAAAATGGTCTTGGTCTCTCCACTTTGCGACAACTACAGGCGGCCTTCTCCATCAAACTATGGTGGCGGTTTCGTCATTCTGAGTCTATTTGGCGAGATTTCCTCATTGATGGATATTGTCAAAATGGTAACCATCCATCTATAGTTTCTCCCTCTCATTCGAACTCTTCGGTTTGGCGGAGGCTACTCTCCATCCGCCATCTTTCTGAACCGCACATGGGCATACTGGTACGAGACGGCTCTTCCTCCTTTTGGTATGATGACTTCAGCTACAATGGACCCCTAGTTGCTGGCCACACTGCTGACCTAACTGCCACTATTAGCCGATACTTGACTCCGGATGGCTGGGCTGCCCAAATCCCGGGACTCTCCTCAAATCAGCGGACACAACTTCCCCTCCTCGGCCTAACTGAGGGCCCGGATAGAGGGGTTTGTAAATTGGAGTCCAATGGCCGGTTTACAATATCCTCAGCCCTCTCTATCCTAAGCCTGCTGCTCTTGCTCAAGGTTCTAGACGTCTTCTCTGGACTTCGGACATCCCTATGTCCCTTCGGCTTTTTCTTTGGAAGTTTCTCAATGGTTTTTTTGCCTTAGATGCAACGAGGCAGCAGTGGGGTGTCTCATTGGCATCACAATGCTCTTGTGGCTCAGGTATTGATAGTTTTGAACATATATTCCTCCATTGTCCCCATGTACTTTTTTTGTGGCGATCAGTTTGTGGATTGTTGGGTTTAAATTGGGATTCTTTTCGGTCCCCTTCCCCTGTTTCATTGTTGAAGAGATTATGGTGGAAGAGACAAGGGTCACAACTCACTATTTTTTCCATTTGTTTTGGTGGTGTATGTTGGATATTATGGAAAGCTCGATGTAAATTTGTTTATGAGGGATAAAATCTAATGGGACGAGGCCTCGCTTAGGGAATATGAATACTATACTCGTCCCAAATCTACAGGCTAGAGATCTTTATGCTCAATATACTGGCGCACCCTCTCGGTCTTGGTCCTCCCGCCAGCCTGTGAACCTGGTTAAATGGCTTGAAAGTGATTGCTCATCGCCTACCATTATTCTAAATGTTGATGGAGCTTCCCGCGGTAACCCGGGACTATCTGGGGCTGGCGGCATTTTACGACACAGTGATGGTACTTTCATTGCAGCTTTTTATCATTTTCTTGGGCACCATGTAACCAACACAATGGCTGAGATGGAGGCTATGGTTAAAGGACTACAACTTATGCATCGGTTGGGTTATGCATCAGGACTGGTGAAGACAGATTCAAAGGTGTTAAGCCACTCTTTAAATACTCGTAACATCCACAACTGGCGACTGGATTCTCTTTTTCAACACCTGCTGAGGCTATCACAAAACTATCAAGTCCTTCATGTTTTTCGGGAAGCTAATCAAGCTGCGGACAGCCTTGCTAATTCAGCTTGTGATACTCAGACTTTCCAGTATTTCTATGATCTCCATTCCCTCCCCCGACTCACCCGTGGTTATTGCCATCCGGATTTCCTTGGAACACCACGAGATCCGGTACAGTGGTAATTATTTGATTATTTTCCCTTTTACATTAATGTAAACTATAGGTACACACTGATTTATTATTCTTGGTTTGCATTCTAAACTAGACTCATTGTTTCACCCTTGAGCATAATTATAAATGCTCTTGGTTGCATTTAGCCGATTCACATGTACTCGGGAGGTTTTGGTCCTTGTCCCCCTCCTAATTTTATTATTGCCGTTTTGGCCATATTAATAAACGGGGGTCCGCCCCACCACGCTGGTGGCTTCTCTAAAAAAAAAAATAAATAAATAAAAAAAAAACCTCAAGAACACCATAAAAATTCTTGAATACCCATTTCTCAAAAAATGGACAAGAACAATGGGTTCATCTCAATAAATCTCCAAAAAAAATCAAGAATTTACCAAACATAAAAAAATTCCCAAATTCGTAAGGTTCATTATTTCAAGAAAAATAAATAAATTCATCTGCAAAGATTTCAACGAAGCAGCATGAATTTAATTGACAGGTCAATCTGGTATCATTTCTTCTTCTTCTTCACTGAAAACTATGCTAGTTGTTTCCCTTTTTCTTTTAGAATTTAATAATCATTTTCCAATTATGCTTAACCACTATAATCATGGACTGCAAGCTTCAATTTTTACACTACAGAAAAATTTGAAAATAAAAATGAAAACAATGCAACTCACCAACACACGCAAACTCTCTCCACCTTCGCCGCCGGCGAACCTCTCTCCGTCTCTGATCATACTCCGGCCGTCTTTCTCAGCACTCCTTCCTTCACTACCAAACCTCATCATCCGCTGCCGCCTCGAGAAGTTCCTTCTCCATCGCCGCCACCTCTATGGCCATGACGATTTTAATAATAACTTTTTTACTTACGATTCTAAAGCTAATTCAAGCTATGCCGCCACTCCTTCTCAAGCCTCATCCGTTTGGAATTGGGAGAATTTCTATCCTGCTTCACATCTTGATTCCGAGTATTTCGAATATTTAAAGAATAAAAGCAAATCTTCTTCCTGTCAGAATCATCATAGTATCCATGAAGATGATGTTGATGAAGAAGAAGATGTTGATGAGGATGAGAAGGCTTGCAAATGACGAATTTACCCTTCAGATTTCGCATGTACTGCCCGTACGCGTGCAAAGCCACCTCTTTTCGTCGGTCGCCGCCACATTTGGGCATAAATAGCACCCCGTAAATGGTTGGGGACACAAATGGCACGATATATTCTTGAGAGATAACAGTTTCTTTTGAAAGATATCTCAATGGCATAAATAGTGATTATCTCTAACCGAATATCATCTTATAATCTTATACAAACTATATGTTCTTATAATCTAATACATCATATGGTTTCGCTATCACTGTCCACGACCTTATAACTACTGCCAACAGCCTCAATCATTATTGCCCGTTAGGGACGAGATCCATATGTCCGGGTATTATCACCCTCTTTCGTTAGGGCCATGTATTTAAAGATACATTCATGTTGTATCCTCACTCACCCTTGTGAATTTCACAACACCTGTTAGCAGCCCTAAACAATGTTACCCGTCGGGGAAAGCCTATGGACATGAGCCATTACATATCATATCATAACATATCACGTCATCGCTATATATATATATATATATTTGTACTAGCAAATGACCCGTGCTATGTACGGAGATATTGAATTTTAAAATACTAATTTAATGATTGTACAATTGCACTTGGAACGAAAACTCATTCACTCTAATTTTTCAGAAAGCAAATAAGAAGTTTGAACATGATTGGGTAATGTGAATTTTACTGAGTAACTCCCAAATGTAGATATACTGATTAATCACAACCTGCAAATGAATAAAAAAATATTTTATCAATAATGGTAAATATTTTATTAACAGAAGAGTTAGGCACTCCATTTACTCCTGACACTTAATAAATAAAGAATGAAATTTTAGTGTAATAAATAATCTAATGATTAAATTAATGACATTTGTTGTTTTGCTGAAACTGTTGCGCAGCTCTTAGGGCGTTGGTTACCAAATTTAATGAAGTACCTTTTGTATGATTGTTAAAAATGTATTTGTATATTTTGTTATTGGACTAAACTTCGTTATGTAAAACAATTAAAACTAATCACAATTACCATTTTGTTGAATTTGGTGGGCTGCTCCAACTGCATCAATTTCCATGTTTAATGGATTACATTGTGCATGATTGTTAAAAAAAAAACTTATTATATTCTTCATACAAAACAAAAAATGACTGAGTATTGTAAGGGTGAATACCAAATGATTATTAGATAAAATATATTGGATCAAATAGTGTACAATAAAATGATTGTTGATATTAAACATACTCATATACTTTACTTTTATGAATGTTTAATCCAATGTTTTGATGCAATAGTCACCACCCTACTACTAATAAATGGTATACCAATTAATAATTATGCAATAGACTATGAATTATTTTATTTACAAATAAGAATACTGCGAATAAGAAATGTAATAATAAATTTTCACATTAAGTACTATTTTGTTGAACTTCTGGTAAAAGTGTCACTACTTCATTATTGATATTTGAAGAGTTAGACACCCCATTTAATCCTGAAACTTAATAGATAAATGATGAAATTTCAGTGCAATAAACATTTTGTAATGATTAAATGCTAAATTTTAATGAAACTCTATATCAATAATTACCAAAATAAAACAACTCGGCATCAATTATGCTTATGGTTTGGTAAGTATGATAAAATTTAAGCACATCTAGATATATAAAATTATATTTCCGTATAAACATCTTGAATCTAAAATTTTATCAATTCATTACTGTAAACATTTTGGATTAACTGTTGTGAATCTCCAATGCCTTCTATACCAAAATTGAATAGATTTCCTTCTGCATATTTGAATTTTTTTTTGTTATTTTTACATTTTTTTAGCCTAAATTACATATATTTAGTAAAATTAAAAATATTAAAAATTACCGTTTTACTGAGAGTATTGTTCAACTCTTATTGGTTCTGTTTCCAAATTGAATGAATTACCTTTCGCAAGATTGAAAAAAAAATCACTTTGTATATTCTTGTTTTCAGTCTAAACTTAGAAATGTAAAAGAATTAAGTCTAATACAGTTACCAATTTGGTGAATTTGATGGGCCGCTCCAAGCACCTCATTTTCCAAATGCAATGGATTATATTATGCATGATTGTAAACACAAAAATAAAAAAAAATGTTATTTGTATATTATTTTTATAAAATACAAAGAGACTAAAGATTGTAAGGGTGAACACCAAATGATGATTTGATAAAAAAAATATTGGATCAAATAGTATATAATCAAAATAATTAAACATAGTCCTATATTATTTCGATTAATGTTTCATCCAATGTTTGGATCCAATAATCACTACAATACTAATAATAAATGTTAATCACCTAATCTTTTTAGAAAACATGAAGAGACAACGTATTGTGACTTCATTTTTCTTATAGAACCATCTAATTCCTGAAATTTTTTAACATTGTGTGGTCCACATTTTGAGATAATGCATCTTCTTCTTTGAGAGCAAGCAATTTTCTACTCAAGTTTTCTTCGCCAAACTTGCATTGATGTAAGATCCATTTTAGTAAATGTTTTTATTCCCTGAAAGATAATATTAGTCTATTAGTCTATTAATAAATTATTTTAAGGGGCATTTATTAATAGTAATGTTTATTGGATAAAAATGGATCAAATATAGATACAAATAATAATTAAACATAAAAAGTCATGAACATAAAAAGGAAGAAGAGATGAGTAAATGTTGGAATAAAATATTCTCATAAATTCCCATAAGTTCACAGAAACATCCCAATAAATTCCCCCAAATAAGTTCCTCCCAAACTTCATAATTTTTTTTGGCAAATTGGTCATTTTTTAATTGGATTTTTTTTAAAAAACTCACTTTTGTAAAAACACTGTTGGACATGGGTAAAGAACTTAATTCTTAAAACCCAAATAACACATCAAGTCAATATTAATCTTTTGCTTGAGACTTTTTAGTACATAAGTAAATCAATACATATAATAGGTAGGGATCCACTGGCCCAGTGGAAAAGGCCGTGGAACGCAGGACTCTGATCCTGTGTTCGATCCCCGCATCCCTCCCCCCCCCCCCCCCACAAAAAAAAATACATATAATAGAAAAGGTTACCAATAAATAAGATTTTTTGTACATTGCAATCAAATAAATCGAACCATTTAAAAGAAAAATTAAAATTGGCTAGCAATTAAATCATCAGATTCAATTAAGAATAATAAATATATTATCAGATCCACAACGTAGCATTATTTAATTAAATCATCATATTGTACACTTATGCATCAAAACAGAAAAACGAAGAAGCCATAAATCAATTGAGAAAATGGATGAAGTCGTGAAGTTGTTTAGAAGAAAACTACTAAAGATAAAATATGGTTGGGAAAAAAAACATGAAAAAAGTAACAGAATTAAAAATGTGATAATCAAAAGACTTCATACTTCTACTCTTTTAGTCATAAAAAAAATTGTCATTAACCATCAGTTTCATTAGGGACTCAAGAAAAAGGTATCAAAAGTTTCATAAATTTGACTTTCTCAATGTTTATCCTAGTCATATTACAATCTCATGGCATAGATTAGAATTTCTGTTCTTGACCTGAGAGGGAATTTAGCAACAAAAAAATCATACGATGCTACATGAAAAAAACAAAATCAACATAATTAAGATAAATTTAATAGTTATAAAATCTTTGTAAACCTCGCAACATACATAATTACGATCCTAACTAATGGTTAGAAACTAAATGTTAAGTCTTTGTGCGCGTGGTTGAGGGATAAACATATAAAAGAGGTTTCACATAGCATAATGAAACTGCTACTTCGAAAGGTAACCATCAAGAAGCTTGTATAAGAAATTCTAGTGCCCAGATGTCTCTCTATACATGAAAATAGATAATTAGGAAAACAAATTTATCACCAAAACAATTGTGAATAAAATTACATACTTTTTTTTTTTTTTTATAGGAGGCCAAAGCTCCAAAAACAGTCAGTATGTGTCCTTGCTTGCCGAAACTGCAATTGCAAGGGTGTCAAAAGAAACTACTGTATCCTATCAATGTATTTGTCTAAGATAAGGGGTGTTCCGTTTGTCCAGTATACACTGCCCTTTGATCTTAGGAGACAAGTTCTCAAAAAAATCTATAAACACAAGACGAATGTGTATCACATGCTTCATTTGCTAGACTGTCTGCAACTTGATTTGCCTCTCGGAAAATATGTACTACAATATTGTTGTTCATTCACCTCAAAATTTTCTGAAAGAGACTATCAAGTTTCCAGGAATGTATCGTTTGTCGAATGATCGAATCACAAAGCATTTTCGAATCAGTTTCGATCCTTACCCTGGCAAAATCCAAGCTCCTCTACCAACCACAAGCCATGATCCATAGCTACCATTTCTGCCTCAGCATTCGTACGCCATTCGCCAATGTACCAGGTAAAGGCTGCAATGAAATCCCCGTTCGGCTGTCTCAACACACCACCCGCTCCGGCTAGTCCTGGGTTGCCTCTTGAAGCACCATCTATGTTGAGGATGATGTATCCATCTTGCTGCAAAGGCCTCAGCCACCGTACCACTTTGGTGCAGGTTCTCACCATCCATCCTGGTATATCACTCCCCATATAATGATCATTTAATCCTGCAGCAAGTAGGATGGGTTTTGTATAATGTTCATATTCCCACATCAATCCACGATCATTAGATCTCTTCCCCTAAAAAATAAATCTGCATCTCGCACGCCATAAAATTCAGACAACACTAGAAGACAGTACAACATTTATATCTCGCCATTTCCCCTTTCCTTTCCACCAAAGATATTTCAATAAAGATATAGGCGTATCACAAGTCAATGAACTCCAGTTCACCCCTATCCTTCCACAAATCATTTTCCACAGAAATTGCGGCATTCAATAAAGATATGCACAAAACTATCAATTCCATTCCCACAAAAACACTGAGAGGCTAAAGAGATTCCCCATCCCTGGCGTACCTCATCCAATGCAAGATAGCAGTTACATACTTGAATAGAAATTTGAACTGCATCATCAATCGTTGTAATGTCATAAAACAAAACAAAAGAAAAGAAAACTATGTATTAAGCTAGTAGTTTCATTGGTGAATAAAAAAAATTCAAAATAATTTTCATAATTGTTACCGTCTCAATGTTTCTAAACTTTTTACCTTCCTTGACCTGAGGAGGATAAGCTCTACGAAGTTCCTTATTCCTTGATAACTCAATGCAATCTTCACACATATATAGAGAATCCTGAAATTTTTTAAAAATAATAAATCACGTATATAAAGTGGATGAACCATTTTGTGGTGAACGTTAACCCACAACTCATCGAGATTGCTTTTTTAAAATAAGAGAGAGAATTGGATCAACATTACCTTCTCATTTTCTTTTTCTATTTAAGAAATATACAAAACTCCAAAAAAGTATTATACTTCCATACTAAAGAATGAATAAGTTTGGGCGAAAATTCCTGTCCAAACCAAAAATGAATTATGAAGAGAAATAAAATATAAATAAACAAAGAGAAGGCACATTGAATATACAAAACATAACATATACAATTTTCTAGAAATATGTTGGACGTAAAAAATATTACGAGATGTCCAAGTTAGAACTTCAAAAAAAGGCGGCGGCAGTGCTAATGTCTTTGAGCATAAAAAATGGGCATATCATAGGCAAAAACTATTCATAAACCAAAAATTTACCAAAAAAAACAATAAGAAAAATATAATATAGCATTCTTTAAACTTCAAAATTCGCCATAATAATCCAAACCCGCTTCTTATTCTCTTGAAACTCAAAAGGCAATAACATTACAAAATAATTAAACTTTAACGATCAAAATGAACAAAAGTCTAAAAGCCAACCAAGATAACAACTTTATTCGCTAAATTGCATCACAAACAATAAGAAAAATATCATATAGCATTTTGTACACTTTAAAATTCACCATAATACTTCAACCCATATCTTGAATTCTCTAGAAATTCAAAAAGCAACATAAAAAAATTAAGTAAACTTTAACGATCAAGAACAATAAAACCATGATAATAAAAAAACCTGGAGGCGCTGAATGGTTTGATAGAAAATGGAAATTGATGGTTTTCTAAGTTGTTCTTGATTAACTGAAAAAGAATTAGTGGTTACATCAGAAGAAGAAGAACAAATAGTTTTTCTCAAGAAAATGCGCCAGGAGGGCTGATGTCTTTGTGTAGCAAAAAAAGGGGCATATCATAGGCAAAAAATATTCATAGACAAAAAATTTACCATCATTAGATCTTAACTTCCATTAAGTTTGTGCAAGTATAATGAAAAAACCTATTTATTTTAATAAGTTCCTACATTAAGAAACTAAGGATAAATAATCATTAAATATTATCAAAGTTGTCAATCCTAGTATTTCATGCAAAGCTAATATGTCATGCAAATTTTATAGAATACATAGAGAAACGTGATAAAAATTGAAACTAATAATTCTAATATGCCATGGAATTGCAAGCACACCTGGAAGCATCCAAGCACGAGGGGACAATTGCTTCAGTATGGTTAAAGCCTTTGCTAATTCCTCTATGCTAAAAAATGCACATGAAAAAATATCATGGAGAAACGTGTCTTAGCATAGCATGTATGGGTTAGTGGGGTGGAATGTGCAGGAGGTTGTTTAAAGAGATAATGGGTTAGTGGGGTGGAATAGAAAGTTATTGAAATAAATTTTAATTATTTTTAATAATTTAAATTTTAGGTGATTAACGTAATATAACTCAATTAATTTAAATTTTACGTGATTACGTAGAATAGTAATTTAAATTTTACGTGATTACGTAGAATATAGATACATATTATAGGCTTAAAAATTTGAAAACACGTTTTTTAATCTATATATAGATGAAAAATGAAATTTGCATTTACCAATTACTATTAAAAGGACGAGCGAGAAAGCAATTTGAATTAAAAAAAAAGGAAACACAAATTGAGTTCTGTAGAATAATTTGGTTGGGAAAGTAGTTAATAAAATGACTATTTAAGTAGTTATTTTAACTACAAAAAATAAAATAAAATGAAGAATATTTAAGAATCCGCCACGTGACACAATGTAAAGATAAAAATGAAAAGAATTTCTGTAATAAATATATAGAAAAGTATATTTGCAGTTAAGAAAAGTAGGTTACGGATAAACACAGTACAAAAAGGTGTGGGCTTTATTTGGGGTTTAAATCACATCTTTCTTCTGACTTGTGCATTTCTTCTGTTGTTCCACGTCACTTCTAGAATCTTGGAGTAGACTATTATGTCTCATGAGCTCTATCTGTCAACAAAAATAAGTATTGAGGATCTGAACCTGTTTTACTTTAGTTACATCTATTGAGTTATAGTAAGCAGATTGTTTCTTATGTGAAGGATTGAAAGTCTTTTTCTATTGATTTTTCTTTGCATTACTTTGTTTGCTATGCTATATTGGATATAAGTGAGTATAGTAGAGTTTACTTTTTTTTTTTTTTATGTGTATAGCCTCACTTTTTAGCTACAAACTTGATGGATTTACCTAATGAACTGAAAATAAAATTGCATTTCATGGCTGAGAAGTGTAAATTGCCTCCTTTGATTTTGGAAACAGCAAACTGCCTACTATGGTAATTTGCTGACCTGTAAATTGTGCATCTTGCTTTAAATTAATTCTTTTATTTTGCGTGGCAGCTTGGATACGAGCATCTTTGTTGCGTGATCAAAACTTCCAGACTACAATCTGAAGGCAAAAAATCCTCTATCCCCGTGTGTGTCCCCAACCAATCACAATTCACCATGTGTATATATAATTGAAAAGAATAATTATATAGTAAATTCTGATTGGTTGGGGGACAGGAATAAGGACAGACGATTTTCACCCCAATCTGAAGCTGCCCCCCTTAACTTCCCGACAAAGCACAAGGTAAGGATTGCTATTCTTTTATGTTTCCACACTTTATGACTTGGCGAACTTACAAGCTTTCTTAACATATTACGTACCATGTAGCTAGCTTTCTTTCATGTTTTAGAAAGAAGCATGTATACTTTTTTCTAAAGAAGCATGTATATTTTTTAATTCTAAAGAAGCATGTATATTTTTTCTTTTTTGGCGAATACATGTATATTTTTTCCTTTTTTGTCAAATTTAGATTCGGGATGATAATTTCTGGTTCTACAATGTCTTATATAACAGAGAACCTAACTCATAATAGCGATAGGCCATAGCCAATTCATTTTCTTTTTATGATAAGACTTTAGAAAAATATTGTTGGATATATTTGCTATGAAGATTCATGTTAAAAAATTGTTGCCTTATGGGAATCAGAAAAGGCAAAAGAAAATAGGAAACAATAAGTTAATCAAATTAGTTTAATTTTGATTGTTTTAATGAGAATTAAATATTGTACAAGGTGATTTGAGGATTTTAAACCCATTATTGAAGTTGTGTGATATATGATGATATCATTTAACGATTTTTGTTGTAATATGTATTTCAGAGATGCCTCCAAAGAAGCTTATTCGTGCGTACTTGCCATTTAGTTTGTCTACTCACTCCCAGCCAGGTTCATCATCGGACTTGCATTCTACTCCACCATCTGCCCCCGAGCCTGGTACGACACCTCCGTCACAGTCTGCTGATGCACATGTATCTCGAGATGCGTCTACGTCAGTACCCGCTACTGAGTCTACGCCGGTAGCAGGATCAGCGACTCACCAGTCTACTGTCCCACAGACAGCGACTGATACCAGTACTGGTGGAGATGCGACAACACTAGATACTCGTATTCTCCTGCAACCTACTCTTAGCACGTAAGTTAATTTTTTAATTATTTCCTTTAAATTAATTATACTTCTTGTAATCATTATAGTCTATAATTAAACTTTTTCTTGGCTATTATAGATTTATATTGACACCCAGTTGTTCCTCCGCTATTACTAGAATATTTTAAGGGCGTTTGAAGGGGGGCATATAGCACCATAAAGGATGTTCTCCCGGAAGAAGACAAAATGTGGTAGGAAGAGTTCACGATAAGTTTATTTTAAACCTTGATAAATTAGCAAATAAGTTTGAATTTAGAAGTCTTCGAATTTAATTATCTAACATTATTTCAAAATACATAAAAGGTATCGATGAGCTCCTGAGCATGAGGCGAGTGTCAAGTCAGGTTGGCGTACCATACTTAAGAGGAGACTCAGTGGCATTATGAGTGATGCAAGGAAAAAAAATAAGAGGCCCACTTGGGTTTGTGAGACCGACTGGGCGACTTCAAAAGTACTGGAAGACTCCAGCTTTTGTTGCTAAGTCTTTACAGGCATAAAAAAAAGGGGGAAAGAATTGAGGGGTGGCAAAGGCCCGATGAAGCACACGGGCGGTTCGCTCAGCCACATTGAGCACCACATGAGACTGGTACTTAATTATATTGTTTTACACATTCATATATGTTATGTGTTTTTGTACGTATTTAATGTTTTAATGATTTTTGTTAATAGGAAAAGGAGGTCGGACTTGCAATCCCATTCCCGGCTAGTTACGATTAGATGCATCAACACCATATCGGTTCAAAGAAAGGCGAATGAGTTGATGAAGTTATCTGTATGTATTTCACTCTTGTTCCAACATTTTTTATATTAGTTATTTACTATGATAACTGTGATAACCTGACATTTTATTTGACAGGGGGTGTTCCATGTTTTTTATGACGACGCCACAAACCAAGCAACTCAAGCCGGTCAGCCTCTCCGACTCAAATTGAGCTTTCTGTTGAGGCATCGGGTGGGCTAAAAAATGGACGTGTTCAAGGACTCGGTTCGTTCTCCGATGTGGTAAAGACAATGAAGCGAGGTAGCTAGGAAGTCTCACATTCATCTATGGAACAAATGCGGAACGAAATGGAAGCTAAGTGGAAGAAAGAGATGGAAACTCAATTGGCCGAGCAAAAAAGAGAATACAAGAGGGAAAAGAAGAGAAACAAGACATTAGCTAGTACCTTAGTTGATATTTTAACAAATAAGGACAATATTGTATTAAGTGTATCTGAGATAGAAGCTAAATTGAGTAATCTAGATGATGATAAGTTAGATTCAGACTATGACGATGACCCCTTAACTGTCGATGAAGTTTTGGGGAGTCAATAGATGATGTAGTTTATTTTGTATAGTATTAAATTATTGTTATGTTTTTTTATATAATATTGAAGTATTGTATTTTTTTTTTTTTTTTTGCGTTATGTTTTTTGATTATTTTGGGATTTATTTGGGTCTGTTTTCTGTTGAATTGTGGATATACTGAATTGTGGCAGGGGGACTGTTCTCTATTTTCTGTTTTTGGAAAACTGGCTTTGTACCGACCGAATTGTGACGGACTAGCGACCTTATTAGGGTATAGGGTTAGGATTGGGCGACCGATTAGCGACTGAAAGGGCACAAAGACGTAGTTTTACAAATATCCGTCGCTAAGTGGCGACCGAATTCGTCAACCCGGTTGCCATTCGGTCGCTAGTGAGAAACTTTCTTTTTAAAAAAATAACGGAGTATCATTTTGCCTATTTTAGGTACTATAACTAATACATATACATATATATGAATAGTCAAACAAGTAACAATTATTCTTATTTATAAAATACCTAAATAGACTTGAAACGGAACAATTCAAGTAATACATTTGTGTATACATTTACGTGAATCATTTAGTAATTTAGTTAAAATTTTAATAATTGCTTATTAATAAGCAAATAATTACTAAAATATTCATATTAGTTCGTATTCGCATTCTGAGCGATGTCGATTTTTGAATTTATATTTTTTTTAACTTGGTCCGTCTCTAATCGGTCGCTAAGTGGCTAAGGGGCGACCAAATAGCGACCGAATTCGTCAACTCGGTCGCTAAGTAGATAAGGGCCGACCGATTACCAACCGAATACCGACGGATGCTTAACGATTGAATATCGACGGTGTAGTTTAACGACCGAATACCGACGGATTTCAAATTAAACGACTTCGTTTTGTTTGTCTCTGTCAAACAAATCTCTAATTATTCAAACACTCATAAAAAATCACTCACAACTCGACCCCCGGAAACCCCACCCACCACCTCACACCTCCTCCCCGCAAAACCCCACCCACCACCTCCACCTCCGATCAACTCCTAATCGACGCCGTCCGTGAACTAATCGTCGCAGCGAAGCTCGCCGCTCTGAAAATTCCGCGACCTCCTCCGATTCTCCTTCTCCAATTTAAGGTTTGTTTTTTTTTCCCTTTATTGTGTTTTAAGGTTTCGAAAATAGGCAACGGAGAGTTCGCATATGGTAATAAACTCGATGAGATTATTAATTATATAATTATCTTGCAGGATGGATTTTGATTTTGAGAATTCTTCAAATTTTATTACACCTCTCGCGATTTCCAGGTAAAAATTTATTAGGCATGTTTTATTTGCCAATAGACATAACAGAGTTATTTTCATACAAAAGGTGGGTTTTGTTCTTATATGCAACAGCAATCAATATTTTAATGATTTTGTTTCTTACCACTTTTTTGAATCCCAAAATACTTTGTTGATGTTAATGAAGACAATACAAATTTCTATACTAGTTTTTTCTTATTCTTTTTTTTTATTTTGGTTGAAGGGGTGGTGGTTTTGTCTTGTTATTTCCACTAGATTCTTTTTAGATTGCTGGAATAATCTGCTACAATGAGCAATAAGTTTGGTATAACTTAGAAAAAAATTACTATACAATACTTAGCTCTCTTTGTGTTCATCAACTCAAGTAACTATGTTAGTGATGTTGTGTTGATCAAAGACTTTTTCTAATTTTTTTTCCGCTTGTGTGACTGTGAAGGCAAAATAGTAGTGAAATTGAAATGATTATTTTCTCTGATTCGCGTTGTGTTTCTATGTTCTACTTATTTGTGGTAATAATTTTATTTTTTAAAGATCCAAGAATCCACATAAAGTTTCAAATGTAAAAATCCAAAAACTATATAAATAAATGCAGATTTTGTAAGGCTATGACCAATTAAGAATTTTCAGGTCTAATGTAACATAATTTTCTTGTATTATTGGATTCCAACAAAAGAAAGTACTGCTTATTACGATCAGTTCTTTTGTGGACCTGGGCCACCAAGTGGTACTTGGTCCACATTCAGACACATCACAGTTTTGATTAAAATAATAAAAATACCCTCCCTTTTGGTGGGCCTTATGAGGCATTTTTTTTTTGTTTTTTAATTAAATGAGGTGATGTGGTTGATTGTGGACCAAGTGGTCTACAACCCCACATATAGCCCAGATCTATATCAGAATTTTCCGCTTATTACATTATCATTAGGAACTCAAAATAATTAAAACCCAATAATTGAGGGGACAAATGATATCATTTGATAGCAAAATTAGGCACAAAATTGAATATATAGTGCTAAATTGCACAAGTATACAAATTTGACTCATTTCAGAAATGGATTTTGTGAATTATTGATAGTGACTAAGTTATTTATGCAGATTACTTTCCTTTTGTAGTGAGAATATGATATTTTGATTTGACTAATATTTATATTTTTGAGCAGATTCCGATTAATTTTTAAAAAATAATCTTTTCAAAAAATAGTTCTTTAATTTCTCTAAGAAAGTGACTTTTGACTTTCTCGGGAAACCTAAAAGTCTAAGAGTTTATATATTTTATTTTATTTATTGTCATTATTATTGTTATTGTTTTGTCGGTTAGGAAAGTTCAAGAGATTTTTCTTCTTATAAATAGAGAAATGATATGAGCAAATATGTCATGGTCTTCTTAGTTTCCATAGGTAAGAAATTCATTATAATTAAAGAATAGGAGCAAGAAAATTGACAGGAAAAGGGGTGCTAAGTAGCTCTTTAGTGGTAGAAGGGAAAAAAATGTAGGCTAAGCTTCTTTGAGTAATTTTTATTTTTATTTTTGTATTTTGTTATATATATTTCATTTGAATATATATTTTATATCATATGTTGAACAATTATAAAATATGAAAGCTATTTTGTTTTCTAGAAAAAAATAAAATTATGATGGTTTTGTTCTTAGATAAAAAGAAAGAATTAGCAAGTTTATTAATAAAAAAGTATAATTATTACATCTTATCTAAATTTATTTTGAGACATTATTACGAAATTATTGATATAACAATAAAACATTAAAAAACTACAACAATCAAACTTGAAAAACATTCGTGCAACGCGCGAGCAAATAAAATTAGGGAAAGTTGAGGTAGAAGCTTGAGGGAGTGACTTGTGGCATTTTGTGTGATGTGGACCAATTAGAAACTTCCATGTGGCAATTTTAACATTAATTTACTCTTTAAAATCATTTCATCATTAGCTATAATCTTCAACTCTAACCTTAAGTTGTTATGGAGATAAAAACTTGAGGAGATTTCTATAGCTAATGGCTATAGCTACATATTTATAAAGTTCATTGGTTATATCTTGATCTCAAAGAATTCAATCATTTATTACAAATTTATGGTTTTGTTTAATATATTAATGAATGAAGTAGAAGAGTGTTGTAACTTTTATTATAATAATTATATTTATTTATTGTTGCTTCTTTTTAAATGAAGAAGTTGGATGATTTCTAAAAGGGTATGTAACATAAATGAATTGAATTTAAATGAAGAAGTTTAATTGTTTTTTTCTTAATGAAGAAGTTCAATGCTTTCTTTTTTTAATGAAGAATTTCATTGTTTCTTTTTAAATGAAGAAGTTTAATGGGTTTTTTTAAATAAAGAAGTTCAATGGTGATTTTTTAAATGAAAAAGTTCAATAGTTTTCTTTTTTTAGTGAAGTAGATTTAATGTATATAGGAATTATAAAAGTCTTCCATCATAAAGTAGATTTAATATTCTAAGAAAATAACATGTATATAGGAATTCTAAAAGGTTATATAACATAATTGAATTGAATTTAAATGAAGAGATTCAATGGTTCTTTTTTAAATGAAGAAATTCAATAGTTTTCTTTTTAATGAAGTAGATTTAATGTATATAGGAATTCTAAAAGTGTTCCATCATAAAGTAGATTTCATATTCTAAGAAAATAACATGTATGTAGAAATTCTAAAAGGCTATGTAACATAAATGAATTGAATTTAAATGAAGTTCAATGATTTTTTCCAATAAAGAAGTTGAATAGTTTTATTTTTTAATGAAGAAGTTCATTGGTTCTTTTTTAACTGAAGAAGTTGAATGAGTTTTTTTAAATAAAGAAGTTCAGTGATTTTTTTTTAAAATGAAGAAGTTCAATAGTTTTCTTTTTTAATGAAGTAGATTTAATGTATATAAGAATTCTGAAAGTCTTCCATCATAAAGTAGATTTCAATTCTAAGAAAATAACATGTATATAGGAATTCTAAAATGCTATGTAACATAAATGAATTGAATTTAAATGAAGAAGTTCAACGGTTTTTTTAATGAAGAAGTTGAATGGTTTTCTTTTTAATGGAGAAGTTCATTGGTTCTTTTTTAAATGAATGAGTTGAATGAGTTTTTTAAAATAAAGAAGTTCAATGATTTTTTTTAAGTGAAGAAGTTCAATAGTTTTATTTTTTAATGAAGTAGATTTAATGTATATAGAAATTCTAAAAGTCTTCCATCATAAATTTGATTTCATATTCTAAGAAAATAACATGTATATAGGAATTATAAAATACTTAAAACAAAAAATATGACCGAAATAATCCTAACATGCAACTGAAATAATCAACGTAGTGCCTTTTTAATTTCTTTCTTCTAAACTGAAATGCCAAATTCATTATCATTCAAATGAAAGGAACTATTACAACTAAAGGTCAACATCACTATATAAATTTTTGGTTTTTTATTAATGCATATAGGAATTCTAAAAGGCTTACATCAACAAATATGCATAATGAATCTTTGAATTCTTATTAATGTATATAGGAATTCTAAAAGACTTGCATTATGAAGTAGATTTAATGTTCCAAGAAAAAACGGAATTCTTATTCATGTATATATGAATTTTAAAAGTCTTGCATCATAAATTAGATTTAATATTTTCAAGAAAATAACCGACTATATAAATCAAAATCATCCATGCATTCCCTCACCAAAAAAACAAAAAATATCATCAAAACAAACATTATGGGAAAGCAAGACTTCAATATGTGCATCGCAATGAACTTGGAAAAGGAAAACAAGAAAAGATAATATTATATCGTGTAACCAGATTATGGAACATTTTCAATGCCCACAAACCTGACAATTTAATGAGTGTTGATTATTTGATTTTGGATGAAAAGGTAAGATTCATTCTAATTTATTTTGTTGTTGTAATCGTGATTATTTATTTTTACAGAGGATTTACAAATCTAAAATCTGCTCCCTCACTAATCTTCTACGCAATTGCCTCTCACGTTTCTTAGTCATATTAAACACTCATTTGATTTTAGACACCATAATCATTAGCAGAGGCTATATATAGGTTTTCAAATTAGAACCAACCACCATTACTTTAAAGGTTCAAGCAATGTAGTTGTCTACAACCACCAATAAGCAATCATACATCTATAGCTCATTAATATGGTTATCCAGTTTCAGTCATATCTATAAGCAACAAGCAAGTTAGAAAGAATGTACGACATCATCAAAATAAATATGAATTAAAACAAAAATTACAAATACAATCGCGTATCGCGCGGGGATGAAACCTAGTTATTACACATATTACAGTATAATTTATTTAAATGTATTAATAATATTAATAATTCACTAAAGATGGTAAAAATATAGGTAAATTGGTGAAATCAATACGCTAACATTTTGCGTTTGGTGAGTTTTTAATTTTTAGGTACCTGAAAAATTTGTATATTGGTGGATTTGGTCCTTCTGTCAATAAAAAATGTTGGTCAACATTTTTTAAAAATTCCACTCAAAACACAAGAGTAATTTTGGTATTCCCTATACTAACTCACCCTATACCATTTCCTAACCTACCCCCTTAACCCCACACATGACACCCCCTATTGGCAAACTCCTTGTCTCAGTTTATCATTGCCAATAGCATCGGGTGGGTTAAAGGGATGTGTTATAAAATGGGTTTGGGTGAGTTAGTATAAGAAATGCCAAAAATACCCAGTGTTTTGAGTGGAATTATTAAAAAATATTGACTAACATTTTAGGTACCTAAACAATACGCAAATTATGTTTAGGAACCTAACCCACTAAACATAAAATGTTTAGCTACTGATTTCACCGATTTGCCAAAAATATACTAAAAATTTCAGAGGCCAGCGTTTGAGCTGCATTGGAGTCGGTAAAACAAAGAGTTGAAGCCCAAGGCCAGATTCAGCGAGAGGGAAAACAGAAATCTATGGAGCCACTATGGCCCAAAACCACTATGGTGATATTGAGAGACGCCCACAAAAGCGGCGTAGAAAACCCTATCATTTTAGGGAGAATTGTGTGACAAAGTCTTTGAGAAGAGAACGGTGGCTCTGGCTCCGGAATGACAAACGGCGGCGAACGAAACCTTTATAGAGAGAAAAAACATCAACTTTTTTCCTGACTTTCTTTTGGCAAAAAGTCAAAATGCAATTCTTAAAATAAATGTTCTTTATTTATCTTAAAACATGTGCTCTATTAATACTTTTCACAAAAAAAGAAAAGAAAAAGTCATTAAAATTCAAGAGGGCGTGTACACTTTTTACCCATTTATTTATCTAGGTATTAATTTCATTTCTACCTTCTAATTAATTTGTATTTAATTTCAATTAAATAACTGTGAAGGTTTAATGACATCATTAATTATATTAACCTAATCTACATGTCAATTGCTGATTGAAGTTAAAAAGTCAAAATGGTTTGCTCATGTGAGGCTCTTGCGATGAACAAATCAAAGTAGAAAAGAACATACAGAAAAACATCATTCATCCAGAAAACAAAAGGTAAAGAAAGGAAGGCAAAGATGACTTGGCTACAGTTAGGCTGCAAATGGATACAAATAGATACGCAATTGTATATTTCTCATTCATATCCATTTTTAACTTTTTCTACCAAATTCAGATCCGGATCCTAACGGATCCATAATATGTGTTAGCAGATCCGTCCATTCAAATCTAGATACAGATTCGGTAAAACCCGTTTCAAAAAGTGTAATCATCCTCATTTTTTATTTTTCTTAATTCAGCTAACTAAAAATATACTGGTTTAATATAACATTATTACATATTAGATGTTACTTCACCTCAATTATAATACAATTCACAAATAATTCTACTTACTAAGAATACAATTTATAATCATAATACTTTTTAAAGTTCAAAATTCAAATAAAAATAAAAAACCAAAATTTCGATCACTTTTCAATATAAATATTCAGAAGCCTCCTCGGCATAAAATACATAATGTTTGAAGTAGGTAAAATCTAGCCTTAGACGTGAATTGATTCAAAAGTTAATATATATATATATATATATATATATATATATATATATATATATATATATATATATATGCAAAAACGGATCCGGGTCTAACGGATTCGATTTTTAGTATTTCATACCCGTAACCATTTTATTACTCTTATACGAATTCGGATTCGGATGCTGGCTTATGGGTTTGGAGTTCTTACCGAGTCCTAACCGTTTTTTAAACTCGAGTCGAATACGGGTCTAAACCTGACCCGTTTGCAAGTCTAGCTACAGTGCCGCACCGTTCAAAATAAATATTGACTATTTAATTATAAATTTGACAGTTGAAATCATTTAATTTAAGGACCTTGCTAGGCTAGTAGAATTGTTGGATAGAAATTGACTAAAACCCAAATTGAGAGGTGAATTCCTTATACCAATAGGGAGGTGAATAGTGTTAATTTAATTATCCAATTCCTATCCAATAATTCTAGTAGCAAATCATTTTTTTTTAATTTAATATTCCCTCCATTCCTAAACATAAGACTCTTTAGACAATTTGAGAAAATTAAGGAAGTTGACATTTCCACCTAAACTTCCAATATTACCCCACCCTCCCTCTCTCTCACTTCTACGTCATAAAGAAAAGAAAGGAAAATATTAAGGGTATAATTGGAATAAATTGTTGACAACTAATAAAAGAACCTTAAACGAAAATTAATTTGGATACCTAGATATCTCCTAAACGATAATTAATAGGGAATGAAGTGAGTAATTTTTTATAATTGTGTTCCGCATTGTAGCCAATTCGAAAAAAGAAAGAAAAAACGTCTAGAAAGGAGACACGAGCTTACTTTGAAAAAAAGTCACGCACTCACAATCTGGAAATAAATATTTGATGCGTCATAGCACAAGTCATCTTTTTTGGATATCGTGACTCCCGCGATAGGAAAATTTCGATATGGATCAGAGCTAGGGGGTAGAGCGCAGTCAGAGCTAGCTAATGTTTATCGCGTCATGCCTCCCTCTTCGCTAAAAAAAATAAAAAATTTCCTCAGTCACAATTAAAATACAAAAAAAATAGTCTTGATATGAATACAGTTAAAAGTTAAAAAATATCTCTTTCCTCATTTTATAGTGATGTGACAAGTTTGTATAATTTTTTTAACTTTTAACCGTATCCATATCGCGACTATCTTTTTTGTATTTTAACCGTGATCGATGAAAAATTTTTTTTTCTTTTTCGCAAAGGGAGAGCGACGCGACACATTACGGCTAGTTTGTGACTGCGCCTCTACCCTCTGCCCTAGTCCCATATCGAAATTATCCCCTGCGATAAGAAGAAGCATCGTCCCATCTGCTTTCACATTATAATGAATAATTCCTTTTTTTTATTTTACCCCTCTAAACATTTTGGGTGCATTAGATTTGAATTGAGTGGCTTTCAAGTCAAATTCAAAACTAGTGTGTATTAGTTAGTTAAAACCTTGGTCAATTAATTGATTCAATTTGAGGTAAAACGATAATAAAAAAAATCATAGAATCCTTAGATCATCAGAGGTGAATAATATTTTTGGGGTTTAATCAATTTTAGCAAAAAAAATATTACCTCATTCAAAATTTAACTCTTGTGAGACTAATTTTATTTTGATCTTAAATAATTTTCACAAACAATTTTTTTATACCTTTTGAAATATTAAATTGTGAAATAAAAAATTAATTCGACAGACGAGAAAAGTTACATACGTGCGGAATTTACCTTATTTCGTGCTGCTGGAGCCATGTCACACTAAATCCTATACCGTTATGGTGGGGACTCGTCTCATAACCCCTACACATTAATTGAACGGAGCCCATATCTTAACCTAATTAAAATGATGAGTCTGTATGACCAGTCTCACTGATACGGTTGTCGATGTACTAATTAATATTGAGGTGTAGAATTTTCCTCTATATATATATATATATTTCTCTCATAATAAGGTTGTCGATGAAAATACAAGAAATGAAAATGGAAATAATTTACTCAATTGCAGTGTTTAGTGGTATTCTTCTGCTCATTGGGACATGGAGGGTGTTGAATTGGGTTTGGTTGAAACCGAAGAAGCTGGAGAAGTTCCTGAGAAAACAGGGTCTCAAAGGAAATTCTTACAGACTTCTCTATGGAGACATGAAACACATGAGAGCTCTGTTTAAACAAGCTAATTCCAAACCCATAAATCTCTCTGATGACATTCTTTCAAGGGTTATTCCTCAATTTCAAGAAACGCTCAAGAAATTTGGTATATTTCCCATGTCAAAACACTCTTAATTTGATGTCTCAAACAAAGTCTGTATTTTTCTTCTTATTTCCCTATTAATTACTTCTTAAATCTTTAACTTTATATGTTAAGTAGACAGAATCACGTCCGAAGTCTCGTTCAAGATTTGATTCTGAAATTCAGACATTAATACCTTTGATTTATTGATTGAACTGTTTCCCCCAAGAATAAGGAACATATGAATCAGCGGAGGAAATAAGGGACTTTGGTCTGGGATATTTGTGTTATTGAACTTGAACTTTGTTGTTCAGAATTTTGTAAGGAGAAAGATTATGACTTTTTTTTGTTATTATTAGAAGGAAACTGTTTTTGGGAGCAGTGACTTTGTGCATTATTTACTAAATGTTAAGTCTGTCTCATATTTATCCTGCCCATACCCCCAATTATTGAGTTATATTATTGTTGTATTAGAAGGAAGTTATTATTCTACATTTGACTGGAAATTAGTGAATTTTGCAGGCAAGGATTCATTCTTATGGCTTGGGCCAACACCATATGTGTTGATCATGGACCCTGACCTAATCAAAGAGGTCACACTCAAATACATCACCTATGAAAAGCCTCATTCTAATCCACTGGCCAAATTCTTGGTTCAAGGATTAGTAAGCTATGAAGGAGATAAATGGGCCAAACACAGAAAAATCATCAATCCAGCTTTCCATCAAGAGAAGTTGAAGGTTTTCTTGAATTTTGAAAATATTTGGACTGCTGCATAATTTGGACAAAATGCTAATGCTAATGGTTTTTGTTTTTTTTTTGTCAATCTGTGTATAGCATATGATCCCAGCATTTTACACAAGTACAAGTGAGATGGTAAACAAATGGGAAGAAATTGTTTCTCCAAAAGGAACATCAGAGATGGATATTTGGCCATATCTTCAGACATTGACTAGTGATGCAATTTCTAGGACCGCATTTGGAAGTAATTACGAAGAGGGACGAAGAATTTTTGAACTTCAAAGAGAACAGGCTGAGCAAGCCATGAATGCTATCCGAACAGTTTATATCCCCGGATGGAGGTACATTTAAGAGCTTAACCTCTCCTTGAGCCTATTTTAACCATGTCTTATTCCCCTATATACGAGTTCCTGATTTAAATTCAGGTTTATGCCTACCAAGAGGAATAAAAGAATGAAAGAAATCGCAAAAGCTGTTGAAAATTCGATTCGCGGTATTATTGAGGCAAGGATGGAGGCAACGAAATTAGGGGAATCCAGTGAGGATGACTTATTGAGTAGATTGTTGGAGTCAAATTCAAAAGAAATTGATCTGCACAAGAGCAAGGATTCCGGTTTGAGCATCAAAGATGTGATTGAAGAATGCAAGCTCTTCTATTTTGCCGGGCAGGAGACCACCTCTACGCTGCTTGTATGGACCATGATCTTACTTAGTAGGCACCCCGACTGGCAAAACCGCGCCAGGGAAGAAGTCTTGAACCTCTTTGGAACTAACAAACCAAACTTTGATGGCCTAAATCACCTCAAAATTGTAAGTATTTTTTTGGAGATTTTGGTGAGGAAATTGCCATGCTTTCACATTTGACTTGGTTAAATTTCAACTTATTGCAGGTGACCATGATACTAAACGAGGTTCTCAGGCTATATCCACCACTATCTGTACTCAGTCGAAGAACAACAGAAGAAGTTAAGTTGGGAAATCTAACTTTACCAGTTGGTGTGATGATCTCTTTACCAACAATGTTGATTCATTATGATTCCAAATTATGGGGAGACGACGTAAAAGAGTTTAATCCAGAAAGATTTGCAGAAGGAGTATCGAGTGCAACGAAGGGCAATACTAGCTTCTTCCCATTTGGTTGGGGACCAAGAATTTGCATTGGACAAAACTTTGCTATGCTAGAAGCAAAATTGGCATTGGCTATGATTCTTCAGCAGTTCTCTTTTGAACTTTCTCCTTCGTATGCACATGCTCCTATTTCGATCATCACACTTCAACCTCAGCATGGTGCTCATTTGATTTTGCATAAATTGTAGAAATTTGGATGATTCCTGTACTGGATAGCGATGGAAATGTTACAGAATGTATTTCATTTTTTTTTACTATGATTTGAAAGTTTTTAGTCAGTTTGTATAAGGTTAGAAGTAAAAATAAACCAAGTTCAGTTGGGTATGACTCGGTTTTTAATTAAGATGTCCCATGTCCATGTGCTGCATGCCCATATAAAAAAAATCATATAACATTCGGAGTTTGAGAATTATATTTTATAGCAAGTTATAAATATTCTCTTCATTTATCTTAAGCGCAATTGGCTAGTATTCACTTCATTCCCATTTAATTGTCAGTTAAAAGATATATAGTTATCCAAATTAATTGTCGTTTAATACTCTTTTATTAGTTGTCAACAATTTATTTCAATTATACCCTCGATATTTCTTTTATCTACCGCCTCTGCCATCCCACTTTTAAAAACATTGAGCACCTAAAAGCAATGAAAAAGAAGCCAGATTTTGTATTGTAAAGAAATAGAAGGGTATTATTGTAAAATTTTACCTAAAATATAGCATCATTAGTTTACCCAAATGGTCTGAAACGACCTATAAACTGGAATGGAGAGAGTATGTAGTATATATATTTGGAATTTATATGGGTAAAGTGATCTTCCCCTCTTCAAGTACTTTTTTGGGTTGGAATCAGAACTAGATCCATTTTTAACATGGATCCCTGAAAGGGTTATGAAGCACAAAAGATCCTTGTCTGAATATGGAAAACCCTTCCAGATGGAATTGATTATATGATACTTCACTTAAGCATATAACCTCATACTATATATGTAAATGAATTAGACATATGATCACTAAATAAAACAATAAAACTGTCTTTATATTATATTATAAGCAGCTCATTAAAGCCACCAATAACTACAAATAGAAATAACTTGATGAATGTTGGGAAAATCTGATATTTTGAACCCAACAGCAGAGGCACAACATAGAGATCTTGAACATGGGAGGGTAGTTTATTAATAATAAAGTACGACGATGTTTCGTTAATCGTCTTTTTTTAAGGATATACCTCAATAGGACATCTGAATTCTAACATCGGGAAAATCTTGTAACCACTGAAGCCAGATTCCTTAAAGAACTTTGCCCATTCTTTCTCGTTTCTTTCTTTAGCACCAAAAAGTACCATCATGTCCATGTCACTCGCAATCTGTGTCTTAACTAACTCATTATCATGTTTTTGGCCATCCATTAATACAGTGTCTATTATTATCACCTTTCCGCCCTTCTCCTTTTCTGGAATTGACTTTTTACAGTTTTTTAGTATCTTCACACAATCTTCGTCTTTCCAATCATGGAGAACCCACTATTTATCAATCACAAAATAACATGTTATATATGGTTAAGCATGCCAATTTATCAAATGCATATAATTATGAAATAGGATTAATTTCAGTTTAGTCTGTCTAAGTTAGGGACAACAACACGTTAGTCCACAATATTATAAATTGAGAACGTTTAGTACTATTGTTAAAATCTTTTAGAAAAATATATCATTAATAAAGTTGATGAGAAAAAGTTTCCCTATCTTCTTTTTTGTAAACAAATATTTTTCCCAAAGAAGAAAGAATTTAAAGGAAAAAAAATACTCCCTCCATTCCTCAATATAAGTCGTTTAAGACACTTTGAAAAAATTAAGAAACTTGAATAAACAATAATCTTTCCACCTAAATTCCAATAATAACCCTTCCTTCCTCCTCTTTCACTTTTCCAATAAAAGATATGTTGATGGTATAATTGAAATAAATTATTGACACATAATAAAAGACATGCGAATGACAATTAATTTGGGGGTAAAAAGTGCCCATGCCCCCTAGACTCTCGAATTTTGATTTTTGACCCTCAACTAAAAAACGTCAAGTGGTTGACTCTAAACTTTTTTGAAGTATCAATGGTTCCCCTTTCGTCCAATTTCTCCGTTAAATAATAAACGAAGGTGCTCATGTGACACCCACGTGATAAAAATGGGGGCAAATTGGACAAAAATAAATTAACCTTTAAAAAATTGATTAGAAAATCGAGGTTCGTCATAAATCTCTCCCTAATTTCTTCTTTATTTCATGTTTAGTGAAATCTCACTTCTTTCTGAAATGAAAATATTGCAAATTCTCTAGGAAAAACTTAAGCAAATTTTGCTAAATAACTTAAGAACGACTTCAATGAAATCATGTTAAACTCCATGAAAGCTGTAACTAATTATACCGAGTTTTTAAACTTAGTTTTGAGTAAAGAAGGTATTCAATATCTTCATCATATCCCATAACAACCTAAGCATGATTTCCATAATTTTTTTCACCAGAAATTGAAAATTCTATTTACTCATTTTTCAAGATTTCTTGAATCAATTTCCAGTGGAGAGATCACATTTTCTTTCAAGGATTTAGGGTTTTCTAATTTTGGGATGTTAAGAAAATTAGGGAGGGTTCAGAAGGTTTTCTATTTTCTAATCCATTTTTGTAAATATTAATTTATTTTTGCTCAATTTGCCCCCATTTTTTATCATGTGAGTGTCACATGAGCATCTTCTGTTATTATTTAACGGAGAAATTGGACGGAATGAACACTATTGATACTTCAAAAAAGTTTAGGGTCAAGCACTTGACGTTTTTTTAGTTGAGGGTCAAACATCAAAATCTGAAATAGTTTAGGGGGTGTGAACACTTTTTACCCATTAATTTATATATATATATATATATATATATTAAACGATAATTAAATGAGAATGAAGTGAGTACAAAAGGAGAAGAAAAATCATTATCTTCAATCTCATGCAAACAAATCCGGGTTTCACTTGATGCATACAAATACTGCTTTACCAATACAAGTTGGCTCAGTTGGTAAGAATTCGGCACATCCTTACAAAGGTCAAGTGTTCGATTCCCACTGCCGACGTGAGGGCTGTGTTGGTGGGTGATCTGTAAGTACCCTTGTAAGCGACCTATAGTCCCTAAGGCCTGTCCTGACCCGTAGTGGTGACCGGAGCCGAACCTACCCGAACTTTTTGGTACAAAAAAAAAAAAATACAAATACTGCTTTATAAACTGCGCCTAATCCTAAATGATGTGCCTTATCGGCTTAAGCATGGTCGAAGTGTCACACCAGAGACGTTTCTAAATATGGGAAGGTGTGGCATGGGCCGGTCCCAATAGAACAAGTCCCATACATCTCTTATATAAATTGAGGCAGGATACACCTGTATGGTAAGTCCTGCTTCAATTTGTGCAGGTCTCATTAGGACCGGCCTATGAGGGGAATTTCCGCTAAACATTGTGGACACCTACCCTGCCAAGCTTTATGCTATTGTTGATAGCAATGGCAAGTGGGTTAACCCGACGAGTTCGGGGCGAGTCGGTGAACAGTGGCGGGGCGAGGTTGACCAGTCAACGGGTCAATGTGGGTTGGGTCCAAAAATGAATATGACAAACCCACCTCGCCCCGCTTGGAAAACCCGTCAAAAGTGGGCCGAGTCACGGGTTAACCTCGGTGGGTTGTGCGGGTTGGTTGGGTTTGGCGAGTTTGACGGGTTTGGCAGGTTGGGAGTTTTTTTGTAATATATATATATATATATATATATATATATATATATATATATATATATATATATATATATATATATATATATATTTTTTAGTATAAGTTAGACATAAATATAGATAAAGCCACCTTCTAGTGGTGGGGGGGTTTGGCATGGACCCCTATCGGTTTTATTAATAACAAAATTAGTGTTACATAGGAGAGGGACTTATGGCCTAAATCTCCCACATCAAATTACATTACACTATCTAATATTACTAAGTACTAAACTTAAATGAAAAATACATAATAAAATAAACATTACAATTTAAAATGAAAATTGCATAATAAAATAAACATTACAATTTAAAATACTTACCTCTAATCTAGTAATCTTCATCTTCATCGTCGTCCTCATTAACTATTGCATAGTAATCTTCAACCGCGTTAGGATCAATTCCCATCTCCCTCAACTCGGCATCAAACCAATCATTCGAACACATACATGCCTCTAAACTCTTAGGTGCCAACCGACACCTAGTTTCATCCAAAATCCTTCCACTTAAACTAAAAGCTTGTTCTGAAGCAATAGTTGAACCCGGTATTGTCAAAATATCACGAGCAATTCTTGACAAAACCGGAAATTGTGTTGCATTTGATTTCCACCATTCGAGAACGTCAAAATCATTATCATCCGCTTCAATGCAAGGAGCAATTAGATATAAGTTAAGTTCATTGGCGGACGATGAACCGGTGGATGTCTTTTGCCTCTTCATTATTTTGTTTAAAGTGTTTGAGATCTTAGTAGTCGGGCGAGGGGGTTTTCCACTACGAATTGCTTGTGTTACTGGAATTGTTGTTGTAGAAGATGTAGATGCTCCATCATTATCAATGTCATTACTGTAAATGGAGAAAAGCTTAAAAAGAACTTTAGTTGTTTCTAAGATATGAGCTTTTGTTTTTTTTCCAGCTTCTAGCTTACCCTTTTCATCACAAGTAGTCATGCTACCGTATAAAAAATTCAGATATTTTTCACAATTTGCCGTCTTGTATCTAGGATCTAAATAATTAGCTATGCGATACAACATAGGAACTTCCGAATAGTATTTTTTAAACTTAAATAACATTTCATACAGTATAGGTGAAAATTTATCATTGAAACTATACTTAATAAAAATTTCAACAACATTACACAAAATTGGGAGAATATAATGAGTAGTGGGATAATATTGGCCAGATAGTATTAAAGTAGCATCTTTGAAAGTTACCAAAAAATCAGAAATCACAGTAACCTCATTAAAAACCTCTTCATCTAAGAATGTAGGAAACCCATTAGAATTACAAAATTCAATTAATTGATATTTATAGGGTAGCACACTTTCTATCATGTCATGGGTGGAATTCCATCTAATAGTTGTATCCTTCCTAAACTTCTTATAGTTTAATCCTTGCTCTAGAATTAATTTTTTAAAATGTTGTTTCCTAACCGGAGAAGTAGAGATAAATAGACAAATATTCCTTATTACACCAACAGTATTCTTTACAAAATCAGAGCCATCTTGCACACATAGATTCAAATATGACAAGCACACCTTACATGAAATAATCTACCTTCAAGTATCGGTAACAATACTTGATTTAAGAAATGGAATTGCAGCATCATTACTTCTAGCATTATCAAGAGAGATGGAGAAAATTCTTTCTAATATGCCAAGATCACGAGCCACCTTTGAAATATTTCTAGCAATATTTTGTGCATTATGAGGATATTCAAATAATTTAAAGCCAATCACTCTTTGTTGCATTTTCCAATCATTATCTATCCAATGACAAGTAACACAAATATAAAACTCTTGAGTACAAGCCTTCCAAGCATCACAAGTTAGAGCAAATTTTCCAATATGGTTTGCAAAACGAGTAATAATAGGTTTTTTTCATAGCTTCATAGTTGCCAATTATTCTAGAACGCATTGTTGATCTAGGAATTCTATTAAAAGCCGGTTGAATGCCGTGCATCATTCTAACAAATTGAGGATTTTCGGCTACACCAAAAGGCATGTTACAACACACTACCCATTTAGATATATCATCGATGGCGCTATTATGATTATAATTCCAATTAGATAGTGCTTGACCCGTTGTTGCATTAAGTTGTTTTTGTCAAAAAAAATTAGTTAACCAATCCGGGTGTTTATTTTTTATGTGTCTATTGAGTGTACCCATCCCCCAACCACTTGCATGACGAATTTCATGCCCACACAACTTACATTTAGCTTTCAAAATTGCATCATTGAACTCCCATACTTGCCAAACTTTGGAAGTCTTATACTTTTTTTTTAGTGTCTCCAACACTAGTAGAAGGACCGGGAGAGGGAGACGGAGACGGAATAACACCAATAGATGGATCGGGAGAGGGAGACGGATTACCACTACTATTAATTGTATCAAGATCAGTTTCATCATCAAATGTAAAATCAAAATCAAATTCATTTTGAGGAGAAGTGTTGTCTATGTTTTCCATTGTTTATAACTTAATCAAAATAAAGAAAATCAAATTAATCAAGCAAACAATTATAATATAAAATTTACAATATAAAAATGGAAATTAAGATTTAGAGAGTGATACACTAACTAAAACGTAGAACACCAAAATTTGGTAGAGTATTCGAAGATGTTCCACACTTTCACCGACTCCGACTTTAACCGCTTGCACAAATTCGCCTCTTAAATCAATTTAGAAAATAGATTAATATATGATAGAGTGAGATTGGTGTGAATTTGAGGGGATTTTAGGGGTGTATTTATAGGAAATGGCAAAAAAAAATAATTAAAAAAAATAAACTAGCCATTTTTTTACTGGAAATGGCAAAAAAAAAAAAAAAATAGCCGTTGTTGTACTTGTCTCTAACGGATAGGTAGTATGTATATCAGTCAGTTTTTCATAAAAAAAAAAAAAAAAAATTATGTATTAGTAGGGTGAAAGTGTGTGTGTCCAGCTTGGGGATTTGATTGGGTAAGGTAGGTACTAGGTAGGTAGTTAATGGTTTCCTAATAGGAGTAGGAAGTGCCCAAGTGGGCTTGTGGGGTTGTAAAGTGCATAATAGGGTCAGTAGGTGGGCTGGGGTAATATGGGTTAAGTGGGTTGGGGTGGGGGGTAATATGGGTTTAAATGGTGCGGGTTTAAACGGGTTGGGAAAATGGGCCGGGGCTGTGGGTTTTTGACGGGGCGAGGCGGGCTGGGTCGGTTTTTCTTGGATGTACAACCCATACCGCCTCGTTTGTAAAACCCACTTAACCCATGGATCATAACGGATTTAGGCGGGTCCAAATGTGGGCCGAGTTAAACGGGGCGGGACAGGGTGGGTCGCGGGTGGGCCAAACCCACTTGCCATTACTAATTGTCGAGCAAAATGTCAAGTGGTGCCACATCAGCCTTTTATTTATTTTTTTATTCTTTTGGGTTGTTATTTTGTTTTCCTAATGGCTACAACTTTGAAATTTTTTTAAGTAGTGCAATTGTATTTTGTTTGGATACGCTGTTCAAAAATTTCCCCCAAATTCCTCTATATGTTTATTTAATAAAATATTATGTTTTTCTTAATAGTACCTTTTTTTAGGACCAATGTACTGCTTGTATTCATTTATTTGATAAGAATTACATTTTTTCTTCATATTTATACATAATGTAACAAAAAAAATTAGATACTAAAATGTGTAAAAGGTATAAAAACTTTTTTTTTATTAATTAATAGTATAAAAAGTATAAAAAGCCTATGATTGAGTGTAGTAACTATTGAAACTGTTTTATACTTGAGAAGGGGTGAAAATCGTCTGTCCCCATTCCTATACCCAACTAATTACAATTTGTCATATATATATATATTTTTTTTTTTTCAAATATATATACACATGATGGATTCTGATTGATTGGGTATAGAAATTGAGACATACATGAGACAAATGATTATTTGCCCATAAGAAATAGCTCAAACAAACTGATGTGGCGTCAAAAAGTGCTATAAACACATATTTGGCGTCACTTTGGCATGAAGTCGCCCTTGTAAGAATACTTTTACATTCATCTCACATGAGTTGGGGTAGGGTATGGCCTACTTACAATGTAAACTCCGCCCCAATTCATATAAGAAGGCTGTGAGGCCGCCACAAAGACAATTCTACCATAAAATTTCAACATGTTAGGTCATAGCTATCATTGAAGATGCTCTATAAAATATTATATGTTTGATTCAATCTTAATGCTCATAAAGTGAACAGAGTATGTTTAAGTTACCTTAAGAAAGATGGCATTAGCAGGGGGAATTTTATCAAACATGTCTCCTGCAAAAAAGTCCAAGTTCTCCTCCGTAGACTTCAGATCTTCGACCACACGAGGCAGATCAAACACAGTACACTTTAAGCTTGGAAATTCTTTAGCAATAACTTTAGCTACTGTGCCCGTCCAGCCTCCCACATCCACCATTGAAGTCAAACCCTCAAACAAGAACTTATAATCAGGGATCAGCTACTTCGACACCAAACTCGAATCAGTAGCCATCATTTCATCAAACCCTTTTCCAAACTTATCTTCAGCGCAATAATTCCAGTAATTTTTTCCATGAGCTGTTTCAAAAGCAGTTGGATCTTCATTCTTAAACCAATCGCTCAAGGAATTCCAAGCTTTCATTTCAGCAATTTCGAGAGTGTAAAGCACAAATGCTCTTAAACTCAGTGGCTGATTCTTCAATAGAAGACGGCTTATTGAATTGAGTGAATAAACATTTGGTTCTTCTTCGGAGAAATAGCCGGAAACCACTAAAATACGCATTAGACGGTGGATATAGGGAGCTTTAGAAGGATTGATTGTGAGAGAATTGGTGAGTTCAGAAAGAGTCATGTTTCCCATGATTGTGTATAGCGTCTGGTATTCCCAGTTGAACTGCGCATTTTAGAGAGGCACCGCTTATGAAGGAGAAGGGAGAACTCAAAAATTGAGCATGAGCTTTACGAATCTCAGAAGCTTCAAGATCCATTACAGATTTCTAGTTTTAGAAGAAAGGAAAGAGGTGATGGGTGAAAGTGGAGGTGTTGTGGTGGAGTCTCACTTATAAACGGATCAATACTTGCGTTTGGCGTTGGACTACATATGGCGTGATTTTTTGGTGGAGACACATTTTTTGCATGAACTGAACGGATTTGCCAAATATGGGACTAATTTTGTGCAAATAACAATTTTGTGAAAAAAAAAAAGTGCTTAGAATGGGAGATTTGCAGTTTACAGGAGAAAAATGGATATTTATAGGAGAGAGGTAAAGGAAGAATTTCTCATAATTTCTTAGACCGTTAAAAACAATGTTTTGAAACCCGGACCGGACATCGATCCGGAAAAGTTACTGGGTCACAGGTCACTGGTCGGATCAGTGGTCGGACCGTCATCGACCCGTTCATCAACCCGGTGACATCATAAATATTAAAAAATATATAATATATACTTATTAATAAAAAAAATGTTGTTAATGTAAAGGTAGTTCAGATATATTTTATCTTGATTATTTCCTTAAATATCTCCTATAATTTTAATATCCAACTAAATGTTGAAAATAGACTTTTTTGGACTTGTTTGTACTATAATTATTGTTTAGGGTTTATGTGATAATATTTTAATTGCCATTTTAGTCCTAGATATATAAAGTCTCTTATCCAACCCTAGAAAAAAAAACCCTATCATTTCCTTTCCCCTCTTCTCTCCCAGCGCCCCCTTCCCCTTTCCCCTCTTCTCCTTCTCTTCTCTCTGCACCGCCACGCCACCGCCCCTCCCTCTTTTTTTTTTAATACAGAAAAATTAAAAAAAAATGTATATTGTGAACCGGCCGGTTTTCCCAAAACCGTTCCAGTTTATGGTTTGAACGGTCCGACCGGCGGGGTCCACCGGGTCAGTGAAATCAGAGCGATTTTTGACGAAAATGGGTTTTGGCAAGTCGACGGTCGGACCGGTCCGGTCCGGGTTTCAAAACATTGGTTAAAAGAATTTCTTATTGAATTCGCTCACACTTTATCCGGAGTGATATACTATCTTCATTTCAATTTAATTGTCGTTTAAGAGATTTATAAATATCCAAATTAATTGTTATTCAATTCTCTTTTATTAGTTGTCAACAATTTATTCCAATTATACCTTCGATATTTCTTTTATTTGCAGCCTCTGCCATCCCTATTTTTTCCTTTCTTTTCTTATGCTACAGAAGTGAGAGAGAGGGTAATATTAAAACTTTCGGTGAAAATGACAAGTATCTTAATTTTCTAAAATTGTTTAAAGAGTGTTATATTTAAGAATGGAGGGAGTATTAATTAGTAATATAATCTATGTATAATACTTGGTATAATATGTGTCATTGTTATAAATTGTTAGATTCGTTTTTCGTTTAACCGAAGCGATATATTAACTAGTAATCTAATATATGTACAATACTTAGTTTAGTGTGCGTCGTTGTTAGATTGTTCTTCTCCCTTTACCCGAGTGATATATTAACTAGTAATATAATTTATGTATAACTAGCAATTATGTTCGTCCTCCTTTTAACAGTTGTTTTATAAGATTATGTGTTATAGTTTTTTGTGTTATAAAAAACACTAATTATAATTTTATATTATTATTGTTATAGTATTTATATTCGTTCCTCCTTTAACATTTACTATATAATAACAAGTAATATAATCTACATAATGCTTAAACAACTCTCTAATACTTAGTATATTAAGTATCATTGTTATAGTATTTCGTTGTCCTTTTAACCGGTGCTTTATAAGGATGTGTTTAAGTAACTTTACAATATTTAGTATATCAACTAGTAATCTAATCTAGTAAATTTATAAAAAAGTGTAGTATGTATGCGTAATTGTTATACATTAGCTACAAGAAAACAGGGAAACAGTGAAGGCCGTTTCCGTCGGTAATCGGTCGCTAAACTGCTAAACTGAGTTTAGCGACCGATTAACGACCGAATGACGTGGTCGTGTTTTTTTCGTCGCTAAGAAAATTACCGACCGAATACCGACGGAATATATAGCGACCGAATATTCGGTCGCTATTTACCGACCGAATACCTACCGAATCGTCATCATTGTTGACTTTTGACTTTGATTGGTTAACGACCGAATACCGACGGAAAGTCTAGCAACCGATTATTCGGTCGCTATTTACCGACTGAATACCGACCGAATGGTCAATATTGTTGACTTTTGACTTTGACTGGTTAACGACCGAATACCGACGGGAAATTTAGCAACTGAATATTCGGTCGCTAAATTGTTTTTTATTTAAAATTTTTTTTTGAAATTAAATTAAATCCCTATTATAAAAAACAGCAATACGCACAAAAATACAAACCAGAAACAGTATTAATAAGATCCCAAATAGCAAAAATAATCAATAAACTCAAAAAAAATAACATTACATAACCAATTATCTTACTAAAAAACACAAGTTTACACTTCTCATTTACATTACAACACTCACAATCAAAGTGTGCACTTCTCATTACATTTCAACACTCACAATCAAAGTCCACACTTTGAATTACAACACTCACAATCAAAGTGTGCACTTCTCATTTACATTACAACACTCACACACTTTGAATTATCAAAACTCACACTTTGTTCTGTGTCGTATGTCTTCTAGAATTATCCATATCATGAACAAACGGGATTTGAGGCATTGGAATGAATGCCTCACCATGACATGTCCAATTAAAATAGTTAGACACAAATCCGTTCATAACAAGATGATACTTCACAGTATCAGGCAATAGAACTAATATGAATATTCTTGTTAATTATGTTCGATTATCAATTATTTACTTATTGGAACTAAAATTATACAATTAGCATACATTTCAATAATACACCAAGAAAACTACATTGGATGTTAAAAAACTCCAATAAATTTAAAAAACCCATGTACATTATCACAAAAAAAAACACTATATAAACAGTAGAATTACATACCTTTTGAGTAATAAAAAAACCCAACAAATCTCTTGAAAAAGTTGAGATTTTTTTTTAATTTGCTACTAATTATCACTCAAGCTTATCCCCTTCTTTCACTGAAAAACAAAGAAAATTATGAGAATTGGCAAAAAAATTGCAAGAAATTATAAGAATTAGCAAAAAAATTGCAAGAAATTATGAGAATTGCAAGACATTATAAGAATTGGCAAAAAAATTGCAAGAAATTATGAGAATTGCAAGACATTATAGAAAACCCATATATTAAAATCCAAGCAGAAATCAGTACTACCTCCCCTCCATTTTTGTTTTAAATCTTCTCAAAATAGATGTATTTATTCCAATTGTTAAGAAAAAAAGCTAGAAAATGCAATATTCTCACCTAAACCCTAAAAAACCCAACTTAAATTGGAGGTGATGGAGACGCCTTGGAGGTGCCGGAGGTGGTGGCGATATCTTGGAGGTGCCGGAGGTGGTGGCGATGGAAGGAGGGAGGGGATTTGGGGGGAAATCGCCGGAAGAGGTGGTGGTGAAGGTGAAGGTCGCGGCTGGGCAGAATGAAGAATGAGGGAGAGGCTTCTTGGCTTAGATATTTTTATAGAAATAAAATGCACAAAACGATGTCGTTTAGACATTTAATAATAGCGACCGAATAGCGACGGAATTGGAGAATTCGGTCGCCACTTAGCATGCTCAACACTTGTCCAGTTTTCAAATAAATGAAATGGCAAAACGACGTCGTTTAAGCATTTAATAATGGCGACCGAATAGCGACGGAATTGGAGAATTCGGTCGCCACTTAGCATGCTCAACACTTGTCCAGTTTTCAAATAAATGAGCCCGCGAAATGGCAAAACGACGTCGTTTAGGCATTTAATAACAGCAACCGAATAGCGACGGAATTGGCAAATGCGGTCGCTATTCGGTCGCCAATTAGCATGCTTAACACTTGTCCAGTTTTCAAATAAATGAGCCCGCGAAATGGAAAAACGATGTCTTTTAGGCATTTAATAATAGCGACCGAATAGCGATGGAATTGGCAAATTCGGTCGCCTCTTAGCATGCTTAACACTTGTCCAGTTTTCAAATAAATGAGCCCGCGAAATGGTAAAAAGACGTCGTTTAGGCATTCAATAACAGCGACCGAATAGGGACCGACATAGCAAATTCAGTCGCTATTATTTTCCCGGATTCCATTTTTTTAAATAGCGGGGTTTTTTTTAAGGATATATAGAAACATTTTACCTAATAGTAACTAACATAGGCAAAATGTGTCTAAATATCCCTAAAAACCCCGCTATTTTTTAAAAAAAACGGAATACGGGAAAATAATAGCGACGGCCTTCGCAAATTCCGTCGCTAATCGGTCGCCCCTTAGCTTAATAGCGACCGAATAGCGACGGATTTAGTAAAAACTTATAAATCCGAAAACCGACATCGTTCTGAATGTGAGTACGAACTAATATGAATATTTTAGTAATTATTTGTTTATTAATAATCAATTAATAAAATTTTAACTCCATCACTTAATGATTCACATAAATGCACACACAAATGTATTACTTGAATTGTTCTGCTTCGAGTATATATCGGTATTTTTATAAATCGGGACTGAAAACTCATTCGATCAGTAGATGAAGAATCGAGACTGAAAGCGGGACCGCCGTCTGCGTCGCGGCGATTCGTCGTTCCGCTGACCTATATGTATTTTGCCTATTTTAGTTACTATTAGGTAAAATGTTTCTATATATCCTTAAAAACCCCGCTATTTTATAAAAAACGAAAATCGGGAAAATAATAGCGACGAAATTGGCCAAAGCCGTCGCTATTCGGTCGCACAACCCTAACCCTAATTTCGGTCGCTATTATTGGTCGTTATTCCGTCGGTATATTTTCCGTCGGTAATCCGTCGTTAAAGTCCGTCGGTAGTCGGTCGTTAACGAAAATAAAATGACGTCGTTTTGTGTTCTTCATTTATTACTATACAAATAAACACCGTTATGTATTCCGTCGGTATTCGGTCGTTAACTTCCGTCGGTATTCGGTCGTTATATATTCCATCGGTAAACGGTCGTTAATATCCGTCGGTATTCGGTCTTTAATGGTGAACAAAACGACGACGTTTCAATTTGGTCAACGAGACCGATGTGGCCGACGGATGAGCGATGGAATAACAACCGATTTGTTTTCGGTTTCTATTCGGTCGTTAAATTTGTGACCGAAAATTTCGGTCGCTATTTAACTGTTTTCTTGCAGTGATTGTTACATTGGTTCTCCCTTTATAGATGGCTATATATTAGATAGTAATATAATCTATGTAAATTTATAAGAAATGTACCATACTTAGTATATTATTTGTCATTGTTATACATTGTTACATTTGTTCTCCCTTTATAGATGGTTGGTTGTATATTAACAAGTCATCTAATCTATTTAAGTATAGCTAGGATCATCGTTATAGTACTTAGATTCTGTTCCCATTTAACCGAGTCTTTTAATCCATGTAATCTTTAAGTTACTCTACAAATATTAGTATGCTAGAAAATTAAGATTATGGAGTCAATTTGTAAATTTAAAAAATAATTCAGAAGAAATGATTCAATTTATCAATTATAAACATTGATTTCGAGTCAATTTGTTATATATATATATATATATATATATATATATATGGGATCAAAATAATATTTATAGGAATTTTAAGGTAATTAATTTATAACCCTACATTCACTTAGGGTAAGCAATTAACAAAAGATATAAGGACTTATAGTGAAATTGATAATTAAACGCAGAGAATATATTGTTTTTCATTTTATAGGTGATGATTTGAAAGTAAATGAATACTCAATTAATACAGGGTTGGTATCAGGCATGCATTAATTATGCATGATAGGGTAGTATTTTAATAAGATTTCTTTTTAACTTAATTTTTTATGACAGAAAATATGAATAAGGGTAAAATTTAAACTATTCAAAAAAAAAGAGGGTAAAATTGAAAATAAATTTGACTTAGACAATTTGATTTAATATTTTTTAACCATGTAGCATTGTTCCTAATAAAAAAAAACCATTGTAAGATGTTACTACTTTTTTTTTAAAGCATATAAGATAAATTACATTTGTTGGAAACGTGCGGGAAAATGAAACACATAACATTTTTTTTATAAATAAACCTTGATTGTAGATTGTGCCTTTCACTTCTTTGTCTGAGATTTGTGAGTTTAAGCTCATATGGAAAGAACTTCTTGGTTTCATGAACATCATCCATAAAGTATTTTAAAGCCAAGTGCTCAAAATTGGCTTTATTCTTCTCAACCAACCATTGCATAATGGTAAAGTGAAGATAAAAAATTGAGCTCTTGGGATCGCCTATGGGGATAACCACATTTGACACTATGTGATAGAGATTTCGACCGTATTTAGTCACAACGGCTATATTTTTTGCATGGATTTGACAACTTTGATCGATCAGACTAGACAGTTGGTTGACTGAGTGGTAGTTTGCAGATAAGAAATTTTGCTCTTGTGACCACCTACGGGGATAACCACATTTGACACTATGTGATGGAGATTTTGATCGTATTTGGTCACAATGGCTATATTTTTTGCATGGATTTGAAAGCTTCGGTAAAGATTAAAGACCTTTGTTCTTATCTCGGTCGACCGAAGTATGTGGTCTGGTCGAACGAAGTGAATCTCGGTCGACCGACCTAAAGCAAGGTCATCCGAGATGATATAGTCGTTGGAGCTTTGGAACATTCAGTAATTATTAAAAAAACTGGCAGACATGCCATCAGGCCCTGGGCTCTTTCCAGAAGCCATATCAAAGACAACAGCCTTGATTTCCTCCTCAGTAGGGATTACACACAGGGCATCATTATCAGAAATTAGTAACAGTAGGTGAAATCAAATTCTCAAGCTCCAAGGAAACACATGAGAGGAGGAAGAAAATAAATTAGAGTAATATTGGTTAAAAAGAACAATTTTAGACCAATTTGTTTCCCAAGATAGATCATTCTTTTGAATGTGATCTATCCAGTTGGATCTCCCCCTAATAATAGTAGATAAATGTAAGTATTTAGTGTTTGAATCCCCTTCCTCCATACCTTGGCTTTTTGCTTTGTCCTTCCACAAAATCTCTTCTCTCTTCAACAATTCAATCAAAGTACTCTGTTTAGTAGATTCTAAGGCTAGGTTAGAGGATGTTTGGTCAAGATTTTGGATGAGGCTGATTTCAAAAAAATTGTCTTCTTAATGCAGGATTGTACATGTCCAAATGAGGCTTTGTTCCACTTTCTGAGAGCATTCTTGGTAGCCTCAATTTTGAGGGAAAGGTGAAGGTATAGAGGTCCTGCCAAGCTTCTGTTCCAAGATTCTTATCCTCAGCATTTCTATCATACCACACTTCTTTATTATTCCCATCATCATTGGATTCAGGTTCTTCCACAAGAGGGTTAGTAGCATTAGAGATTGGTTTAGATTGGAAAAAGGGAAGGGGGATTAGGGATTGGGAAATTTGGATTTTTGAGAGGCTGGTAGAGATATCCAGTATGTTGAGGGAGGTGGGTATGGTTTCATGGCTTTGGGTTAGGCTTGAGTCGTGGGATGTTCCAATTATATTAGTATAAGGTCTCGGTCTGTTATTTGGGCTACTATTTATCTGCAGAGGTCTTTTTAGTTTTAAAGGGGTTTGTGTATGGTTTAAATTGTCCTCGGTCATATACAATATGGGTTCAGAACAGGTAGGTGGGCCTGGATTGAGTTGGGTTCATAAGGGTATTTGGGTCAGTTTGTTCAAATTTATAATATTGGTTAAATCTTGGGTTTCAAGGGTAATAGCTTGGTGCTTATCAAGTAATTTCTCAACATTAGCCCCAGATATGACTTTCTCCATCCTATCGCCGCTTAAAATTACAGAATCAATGATCATATTCTGACCTGAAGTTACAGTCTGCATCTCTTCCTTTCCATGATCACTTTTACTCAACCCCATCTCCGGCGTCTTACCGACTTCTTCATCATTTGTACACTCTATCTCAGTATTCTCTTCATCTCGTTCATCTTCTTTATCTTTCCCAGGTTTCCAATACAGAATCTGTTTGTTCACATTTGTAGACCTCATCTCGCCATCAAATTTTGCCTCACCTTTATCTATACATCCAGACATAAGGTGACCTAGTCTCCCACATCTGAAACAAAAATATCCCAGCCTTTCAAACTTGAAATTCACCCATCTATTACTACCATCAGGCTTTAACATTTCGAAACCCTTGGGAAGAGGTTTCCCGACATCTATGTCTATCCTTATACGCATAAATCTTTTGTACTAAAAGCATTCCTGGTAGGTCGAATCAACCAACACAAAGGTTCCAACAAAATTTCCAATATTCATAGCATTCTGTTTATTCATCCTATTAGGGGGTAGGTTATGCACCTGAACCCAAAAAGGGGAGATTTGGAATTTTATCTCCTGTAAGGTAATATTTGGGTCCTAGTAATTAAGAATGATATTAGCACCCCTAAAGGTCCAAGGCCTCATCCTCAGGACCCTATCCAAATCCTCCTTCATCTTGAAATTACATTGAATGATATTATCTTCCAGAAGGCTAAAATTTATTACCTTTGAGACATTCCAAACGCTAGTCATTGTAGTCATGAAAGCTTTAAGATTTTGCTTTTTTTGACAGAGAATCTTTGGCACCAGAGCCTTCCACATTTTCATTAATAGTCTCTGTTACTGGTGGTAACAGTTGTATGTTGGTATCCATGATCACAGGACTGAGATAAAAACAAGGTAAATGCAATAAATGTAGGAAAGGGGTTATAAACAATAAATGCCAGAAGGAGGGAAGGTTTAGGTTCAGAAATGGGTGAAAACAGGGTAGGATTAGGGGAACTATGTCAAACTAAACAGAGATTCTCAGAGAATCGGAGAGATAAGACACTACAAGAAAAACGTCTATTAGCTACGGTTGATTCCGTAGCTATATTCGCGTCGCTAAATTAAATTAGCTACGGAATATTAATCCGTAGCAAATTAGCTACGGAAATTCCGTAGTTAACTTTCACCTGGGTCACTTAAAATGGGTATGGTAACTACGGATTTGCTACGGAATAATTTTAATTTAACTACGGAATAATTTTAAAAATAAATTTATGTTGCTACGGATTTGCTACGGAATATTTTTAATTTAATTTACGGTATTTATTTATTTTTTAATAATAAATTTTATTCACTACGGATTAGCTACGGAATATTTTAATTTAATTTAAAAGTTAGCTACGGATTTGCTACGGAATATTTTAATTTAATTTAACAGTTAGCTACGGATTAGCTACGGAATATTTTAATTTAATTTAATAGTTAGCTACGGATTAGCTACGGAAATATTCATTTAAATAATATAAAATAGAATTATTTCCGTAGCTAATCGGTAGCTATTAGGTACACTTTTTTTCAATAAAATGTACATATGCTACTAGCTCCCTGCCAAAACAGAAATGATACCAAACAATTTATATGCACAATCTGTCTTAAGCTATTATTTCAAGCCAACTAAGCCAAAAACGTTGAGCACAATCTAAGTGAAGTACTTAATACAATCCAAACAAAAAGCTTAACACAATCCAAGCCAAAAGCCTGAAACAATCAAAGTGTTCAAGTTTAAAAACTAAAAACTATCCAAACAACAAACTTAAAACATCTAAGCAACAAACCTAAAACAAATGTCATCTAAAGGCGGTAATTATCTGCAGCGATGGTGTCGTCTAAGTCATCCATGGACTCATCATCATCATCATCATGACTGTCATCATCACTGTCCAGCAATCCAAAATCAACAGGAACTCTGACATTGCTGAATTCAAGAATTTGCTTTTGCATCTCTATGATCTTCTTCAACTTTTTGTCAAACTTTCCCTTGATCTTCTTCTCAATTGTTTTGGTCAATGATGCAACTTGAGTGGATGACAATGACATCTCGATAGATCCACCAACAGATGTGCTCGTCCCACGCAACCTTTGAGACATTGAACCAAGTCCATATGCATGGCCCTTTTTTATTCCCTCAACCTGTAGCATCAAACTAACATCATCAGGTGTAGGTTGTCCCGTTTCATTAGATTGTTGGGTAGCTTTCTCCTTTAGACTCTCAAATGCTTCCTGAAATGATTATCAATGTCAGTAATACTAGAATTAAAATTCTGTACCAATATTAAAACAATTGAAAGATTGTTCCATTATACAACAATGCATCTCAAAGTATGTTGAAAGAGGATCAATCACAAAAAGGAAAACATCAGCACTTCACAAGGGTCATCTACCATTGTCTCGCACCATGTTGAGGCTACAAATTTAATAAGAGGGGGCATATCCTAGTTTACCTGGCAAAAAACAGCCAAAATGAAATAGCAATAGCAAAGCAATCATCACCCCTTTCTTCTAAATTTTTATTCCAGAATCTAATGTCCACCAGTAACTTATTTCATGAAATAACTTGTGGACAACTTTGAATTCCATCAAAAGCCAGTTAGCACAAATAAGCTTAAATTTGTGGCTTGTAATACCTAAGCACATAACAAATTGTCAAATGATCTCCCAATTTTTGTATTTATATCTGAGATGAGACTAAACAGAGCAGGTATTAGTTTTACTTCAAAACCAAAGAAAAACAAGGATTTTAAATTAAACCAACCAAAAATAAAGAATTTAAAGTCACCTAAACTGGGAAAACAACAAAAGTTTCAAACTTTCATTGGAAAGAAAACAGCATAGAACATCTCATACCTGAACTCTATAATCGACATAAAAGAAATACCAAGAAGTTCTTACTAATTAATATGCAAGAACTCACCAAGATTCCAAATCAATTTGTCCTTACAACTTCATCCGTAGAAGAAGTCTCCTCAAAATCTTTCAATGCTGGCACAAAGTCAATAAAAAAATTATAGATAAATTAGAGACAAACAAGAGAGATATAAATAAATTAAGTATACTTTGACTTGCCTCTGTTTTTTCTCAAGAGAAGCCAATCACCAGCAGCCTCAACTATGTTCAGATTATTTATCAAAGCTTTGAATGAGATAAAAAAATAGTTTTTAGAAATTGTAGAAGAGTCAGAGAAATGATCTTGAAAACACAAAAAATAATATCAAGGATATGCATCCACAAGTACATTTTACAATTACTTCACATTCTCTTGGAAAGAAAACTGCATAGAACATCTCATACCTGAAAAAAGAACCGACTTTGGCGGCAACCCAGATGAAAAAACCCGATTTTCAAACAAACCCACAAATCTTTTATGGTGAATTTCAAGTTCAATAGTCGAATTGAAGATCTTCACATCTACGGTTTCTCCAGATCGAAGGAGGAAAGAGAAATATGGTAATGGGCTTGAACTGAGAAAAAAACCCAATTGTGAGCCACGCCGGAAATTGCTAAGAGAAGAAGACTAAAACTTACCGTAAATTGGGAGCCACGCCGGAGGAAGGAGGACCGGACCACCACGGTCGGAAAAGCTTACCTGAGGTGGAGAAGGCTGAGAAGTGGGTGGTCTGGTGGGGGACAATCGGCAGCGAAGGAGAGAGACGGTGATGAGTGTTTTTTTTTTTTGAAGGAAGACGGTGAGGAGTGTTAGTATAGGGTTTGGTTTTTTTTTTCACCAAAAAAAAAAAAAATAGGGTTTGATTTTTTTATTTGTTTTCTATTTTATTTAACATATTATTTTTTGGGAATATTTAATTAGTTAAGTTAATTTTATTTTTTTGGTATAAAACCCTGCTACGGATTTACTACGGAAATAAAAGAAAAGATAATATAAAAACACATGTAGCTAATATATAACAGAGGTAGCTACGGATTAGCTACGGAAGGACACAAAAATAATTAATAGAAGTTCATATACACGTTTGCTACGGAAATTCCGTAGCAAACGAAAAATAATTAATAAAATTTCACATATATTTGCTACGGAATTTCCGTAGCAAACGGAAAAAAAAATTTAGCTTCACGTTTCCGTAGTAATTCCGTAGCAAATGATAATTTAGTTTAATTTATTTTTTGTTGGATAACAAATACAGCTACGGATTTGCTACGGAAATAAAATTATAATATAGAAAAGGGCAAACAAAAATAATTAATAAAATTTCATATATGTTTGCTACGGAAATTCCGTAGCAAACGGAAAAAAAAATGAGCGCCAACATTCCCGCCAATAAAATTCACGTTTCCGTAGTAATTCCGTAGCAAACGAAAATTTAGTTTAATTTATTTTTTGTTGGATAACAAATCCCGCTACGGAAATAAAATTATAATATCAAAAAGGGCAAACAAAAATAATTAATAAAATTTCATGTATGTTTGCTACGGAAATTCCGTAGCAAACGGAAAAAAAAATTAGCCACAACATTCCCGCCAATAAAATTCACGTTTCCGTAGCAATTCTGTTGCAAATGATAATTAAGTTTAATTTATTTTTTGTTGCATAACAAATTCCGTAGCGAAGCATGATAAGTTTAACCCGCAAAAAAAAACCCGCCAATTTTGCTACGTCTTTGCTACGCCTTTGCTACGGAATAGCTATCGACAATTATCCGTAGCGAATCCGTAGTTAATATAGAAACATTAACTACGGAAATAATTCCGTAGCTAAAATCCGTAGCGAATAGGCGTTTTTCTTGTAGTGAGAGCTTCTAGAAAGAAGCTGAAGCATTTTCTACTCAAGGAGAGAGAAAGAAAAAAATTACTGTACATTGCTGTGTTGTACTTAGAATAGTTTTTCCTATAAATATGTGATCTCTTTAAGACGTAAATACAATGAGAAATACATTTTCCCAAAATATCTTTCTCTTCTTTACTCGCAACAAGAAGAAATGAAAGAGATGATGGGTCAAAGTGGAGGTGTTGTAGTGGAGTCTCGCTTATAAACTGATTTCAAATGATGAAGGCTGAAATGTGTTCTTATATATGTGTTCATCATATTTTTTAATTTCTCGTTAGTATTTAAATATAGATATAAAAATATGGCAAATTGGTGGATTTAGTCCACATTCTTTATTTTTTAGCGCAAATGGTCCCTGTTCTTTTTTTTTATTTTTTAGCGCAAGTAGTCATTCCGTCCAATTCTGCGACGGGTAAAAAGATTTTGATTTATTTTTTTAAAATAAATGATATGAACTAGGGATATTTTCAGTATTTCAATTCGGAAATAACCAGGGGTTAATTTGAGGAAGTGAAGGGTTAATTTTTTTTTACCTCAATTTTCTTTTTCTCTCCCCGATATCCCCAAAAGGCGATTCCAAAAACTAGGGTTTTCGAAATTGAACCCTTCAACTGGTGGGAACGGAGATGACACTAAGGTCAAGACTCCATAAAGGTGGTGGTAGTGAAAGGTTTTGCATCTTGAGTGGGTTATTAAATTTCGATGCGTTGGAAGATTTCTTAAGGTTCTTTTTTTGGGTATTCTTAAGTTCTTTAACAGTAAATGTGATTTAGGGTTTATTTTGATAGTTAAATTCTTAAATTCCCATTGCTCACACCAAAGGTGCCCCAAACAGACTAATGGGGAGGAATGTGGAGCTTATGTTCTTTATTATGCATATAGATTTATGGAGATGAGAACATTTCTTCATGGGACTGGTTTGTTTCAAAAATGAAACTAGACTTGGAGATGGTCAATCCAGGAGATTGGTGTATAATGAGTGATAGACAAAAGGTATTCTATTCACAATTGTTCATTTAGTTTTTCAATCAAAACTTCTGATATAATAGATGTGTTTTATGACTTATTATTCAGGGTATCCTTGATGATGTTAGCTCAAATTTGCCAGGAGTTGAGCACAGACATTGTTGCAGGCATCTTCACGATAACATGAGAAAAAATCATCCTGGAAAAGATCTTAATGAGTTATTCTAGAGATGTGCTAAGGATACTTACATAAATCAGTTTGATAATGACATGATTCATCTTGGGGCAATTGATAAAGGTGCACTTAAATGGCAGCTTGAAACTACCAATCCTCAACAATGGACAAGATCTCCTTTTAGGGCAACAACCAAGTGTGACATGTTGCTGAACATTCACACATAAGCATTCAATAGACAGTTGCTGATTGCTAGATCCAAACTAATTATGGGAATATTGGAGAGGGTAAGGGTGTATCTAATGCTGAGATTGCAGCAAAGGAGATAATGGATTGAAAAGCATAAAGGGGATATTTTCCCATCAATAATGAAGATTTTGGAGAAATTGAAGGAGTATTCAGTTTCATCTCATCCAACTTACTGTGGTGAGTCCAAGTTTTTGGTCACATATCCAAATATGAATCAGTTTGCAGTTGCTACTAAACACAAGGCTTGTACCTGCAGAAAATGGGGTGGCTGCAATAGGGTTACAAAAATTGAAGTGTGAATCATTTGTTGGTGAATGTTATACTGTTGCTGCATATAAGAGAGCATATGAGCCCATTATAAATCCTGTAAATGGTCCAAATAACTAGCCCAAATCAACAAAAAAGGCACTTCTTCTTCCAAGGAAAGTCAAGATGCTAGGCAGACCAAAAAGAAAAAGAAGGCCAGAGGATGGAGAAAAATGTTATAAAAAAAGCCAAGTGGATAGTACTTTGAAACTTTCTAGGGCTATGATTGCAAGAAACACATGTAGAGCATGTGGTCAAGTTGGACATAATGCCAGGATCTATCCAAAGTTTAGTGGGCCTTCTAATGTAAAAAAATGCAGTACGTGTAAGGGGATAGGTCACATAAAAAAAACTGCACTGCAAATTTAGATTATGTAGAAAAATCTGTGGCTGCTGTGGAGAATACTGATGTTGGGCATAAATTGTATAACAGTGAAGTTGGTAATTCTGAACCTGTTTTGTCCAATTTGGACAGCCAAACAGGGGTTGGTGGCTCAAATGCTATAGACATTGGTAAAGCTCCAATGGAAAATGCAGAAGAGGTGAGAGTTTGTTTTTTCTATAGTTATGCTTCTATTTGTACATTTTTCCCATAGGAACATTTTCATTCCCAGGAAGATGTTGTGCCCAAGAAGAAGAGGAAGCCTATCTGCTGCAGTTGGTGCCTCAAACTACGAGAAAAAAAGAGTTTTAGTGACGAAAAAAGTCATAATTTTCGTCATGAAAGATCTTTACTGACGAAAATTTGTCGTCAACATTTTCGTCCTGAGGTCGCTGTTGCTAAAAATATTTAGAGACGAAATCAATGATTCGTCACTAAATGTCTTTCGTGACAACAATCTTCGTCAGTAAAGATTGTCTTTAGTGACGACTTCGTTCGTCACTGATTCATTTAGTGACACTAATATCTAGTCAAGAAACCTCTTTTGTGATGAAACAAATATTATTTATGTTAACCTGTCCTGACAAAATTGTCACCAAGAAAAGCATTTTTCTTTTTAAAAAATTTATGTGTTAGTGTACTTTTTTTCTCTTTTATTGAGGAATTGTCTCAAAAGCAGTCATCCTACTTATCAATACCAATGAGAAACGTATAATAAGAAGAGATCAAATTTAAACTTAATATCATATATTCTAGTAAAGGAACAATATTTTCATCAATTGACAACCCAAGCATCTATACAAAAAATTCAGTCCAAAACATGAACTTAAGTCACATTTTGTATACAAAAATTATATAGAGATCCTATACAAATTTCCAAAACTAAGGATCCATTACTGAGTTAATAATGTCCAAAAGAACATTTTTTTTCCATCTTGCTCAAAAACGTTAGGGAGTTGGACCACACCAATTAGCAATACTTCTTCATATCATTCTAACTTCATCGTCAAACGACTCAAATATGTGAAAACCAAATGCATGATAGAATAGAAAAAACCGCATAAGTATGTTTTCCTCTTCAACTGGCTCGCCATTTTCAATGCGTTCTCTCTTCTTTTCCACCAATAATTCCTGAACATAATTAAAACAATCTTTTTGAAATCTCCCAAATTACGTGAGGTATTTTGTTTTCTAATAACAAACACAAGTGAACTTTTAGAATTTACAAATATTGTCTGAGCAGGATCATTAACAAATTCATCATTAGCCCCAGTGTTGTCAATCGCGGATAATGGCGGCAAGCAAAAAAAATGCTATAACGTTATAGCGGGCGCTATAACGTCGAATAGCGGACACAATAAAATAATGCAAAATATATATAATACAATACATAATCTAAATAAAAGGCAAAAAAAATAACAAAATGAATCAAATAAATACCTCAAAAGTCATTAATCAACCATTAAATAGTATATCTAGTAAGTCATAACACCTAAAATAACAAGCATGCCTAACTCAAAAGTCTCCAAACACGATAAAAAACGATAACCAAAATAAAACAAGAAAATTCGAGAAATCTAATCATCCTCATCCTCTTCCTCTTCCTCATCTTCTTCAATATACTCATCCTCCTTGCTAGGAACAGATGCAAATCCTTCACCCTCTTACCCATCTGAGGGGCCATCAAAATCAATATCAATATCTTTGATATTTTTATCTATGTCATCATTTTCAAAATCAAGTTCTTTTTCAACTTCAATTATTTGCTCTTTTCCTCTTCTACTCGACGAAGCAATTCCTCTACCTCTACCTCCTTTAGACACTCTCGAAGCTGATGCGGATAAAAAAACATAGAAGAGAGAGGAAGATGGAGAAAAGAAAGAAAAAAAAAGAGAGAAGAGAGATGAATATAGAGAAGGGAGAGTAGAAGAAAGAATAGAGAGCGATGGAAGATGGAAGATGAAAAGACGTACATACCTGTTGTAGAGTGCAGAGAGAGACGGCAAGAGACTTCTTTTTTGAAGAAAGACAAGAGACTTGATTAGGTAAATATATTATAATAAAGTAACCTAAGCCCATTTATTAAAAAAAGAACAAAAAAGATCCGTTATACCGCCACGCCGAATAGAGAGTCAGAAGATGGAAGATGAAAAGACGTACATACCTTTTGTAGAGTGCAGAGAGAGACGGCAAGAGATTTCTTTTTTTTGAAGAAAGGCAAGAGACTTGATTAGGTAAATATATTATAATAAAGTAACCCAAGCCCATTTATTAAAATAAGAACAAATAAAGCCCGCTATACCGCCATAACGCCCGCGAAACGCTGAAAGGCGGACACCGCTATATTAGAGGATATAGCGCATTGCGTATTGTGGTGGGCCAAAATTCCGGCATTTGATAACACTAATTAGCCCTAATTGTTTTCCAGTTGGCGCCATCTGAGAAGACAACAAAAATACCAATTAACCCATTTTTGTTTTTGTTCTAAATACCAAAATAGTCTAACCAGTAGTGTAAATTCAATTTCATTTTTCATTAACCTAAAATATTTCTATATTTCAAATTAATTTCTATTTACATTCAGAATTGAACAAGCAACAATTTCCAAGCAAAACTAATTCCACAAGAGAATGGAATGCCCAGTAGCTTTATCAAAAACTAAAAGAACATCTAAATGTTATCAGTACTTTAAGCAAATCTTATTTTCAAGCAAATCACAATGAACAGGGTTACATAAGGCACTTGAAAATAAACTATAGGCATGCATATCTAGCAAGTGGCAGAATTACATGACTAAATTTAAAAAGATATTGATTTTTCTCAAATAGGCATGCATATCTAGTAGATCTTGATTTTATAAACTATATAGGACATAATGTAATACCCAAAATTCAACACTCTGTAGTTGCAGTCCCCTTAGAGATAATATCCACTAATTTAGCAATTTAGGAACCGGTCAAAACTTTTAAATTTAAATAAATGAACGAAAATATTAGGGAAAAAAAAGTCGAATTTGAATACACTACTAGAAATATAGCTTGTAGCGACGAGACTTTTTGCGTCGGGCGCTTACCGTTACAAATAACTGTCATTTGCGTCAAGAATGACACACCAACACAAATAACGGTACGACGTCGTTTCGTGATATGCATTTACGACCGCTAATTACTTTTTGTGTCAGCAAATTAATTCGTCGTGAAAAGTGGATTATATGCGATGGACTTCAGTCGACGCAAGAAGTTTCGCCACAAATAATCAAATTTGCGACGGGATTTTCCCGTCACATATGAAGTTGATGCAAATGACCAGATTTGCGACGTGCTTCGTTCGACGCACAAGGTTTCGTCCCAAATAACCAAAAATTGCAATGGAATTCTCCGGTCGTCACATAGAAAGTTGATGCAAACGATCAAAATTTATTATTAATTTTAGTAGTAGATTTTCTCGTCGCATCCCCTAAAACACACTAGGACCTTCAAAGCATAAACAATGAATGGTAGATATTTTGACAAATTAAGATAATTTTTTTAAAGTTTAAAACGTTTAGTTATAAATGACCGAAATACATATTGATTGCATCGAGTTTTAAGTAAACACAAGTTAATTCACGGGGTGATAATTTATTATATATGTAATATCAATAATTGTTGTATTTTTGTTAGAATAATTCAGATCAATATTATAAAGTAATTTTTAATCAATATTATAATTTAATAACATTTGTAATATAATGAATTTAAATTTGTTTCATGTATCAAGATCTTCTATAATTAAATATTCTATTCGAAATATATTATTTTATTCATTACTAATTTACGAGCTAAAAAATTCATATTCCTTAAATATGTATTGAGAATATTGAATAATAAGTTGAGAATAGATATTAATTAGAAAGTGGGTTCACAATTTATTTTGTGCACTAAACAAAAATTAATTAGACTCAAAATATGTTAAAACTAAATATATATATATATATATATATATATATATATATATATATATATATATATATATATATATATATAAAGAATTGGCAATATTTTGTTTTGCATACGTATCTTTAAAAAAATGTATAATATAATTTTATGGGGTTTCTTCTTTTTTCTCTCTAATGGAGTCACCGATCGACGACGATGACCTTGAATTCCATCTTCGATGATCCTTCCATTGTTGATTTCTTGTACTTTCGACGAAATTCTCTGCGAATTTGCGAAATTTTATTTATATAATTTTCGTTTTTAAAATTGGGTTAATTGATCATGGTTTGAATTAGATCTATTTATTTATTAGCTTTAAAGTAGTGATCTTTTAGCTTTATTTTGGTGAAATCATAGACCCGTCTCGTTTTGTTTACTGTTCTCGTTATTATGGTGGAAAATATTGGTAGTTTTGGGTGTCAGTACTTTTAGTTGCATTTCGAGTGAATTGTTAAAGATTTGAATTGGATTTTTTGTCTTGAAATTGAAAAAATGAATTGTTTGTGAGAGATGTGGGGTTTGAGCGAAAATTTGTGTTAGAGTTTTAAATGAAAGTCACATTAATGAGATTTTAATTGCTTTTTTTTCAGTGAATGGTTTTGATCAGGTGAATTTGAGTGCTTTTGCAATCTTGTTTTCAGAGCTGGTTCAGTACAATCAAACCCAAGTTCACAACATTGCTGAATTGGAAAGGAGGTGAGATTCTTGTATTCAATTGTTTTGTTCTGATAGTGGCAAATATATGTTGCATTTGTAGATGTGTATGAGAATACACTTTGAATTTATAATATATACGTAAATATTTGAGATCTGGAGCAGGTTGGAAGAAAAAAATTGTGAATTTAGTGAAGGGATTCAGTAGTAAAATATAAGTCTTTGATCTTAAACACAGTGTATTTGGAAGTGTTGGATGGCTTGTTCTTCCTTCTTCCCCCACCCCCATACCCACATTTGTCCTCTTCAGAAGCAAGAGATTTTTTTTATAGCTTCAAGATTTCATTTTTTTTTTGTTGGAGTCTGTGCATATATTCTACTGATTTAGGCATTAAATTTGAGAAGGGTAATTTTATTTAGCAAGTTTGATTCATAAATTCCTCTGTTTTTGGCATTTGGGATTTCCAAAGTTTGCTTCTTTATGGTCAGATAAGAAGAAAGTTTACTGAACCCCTTTTGAGTTCATGTGATAATTATGCACTGATTGAAGTGAAAGATTGGATTTTGGCCAATCCAACTGAGGATTCGAGTTGGGTTTTGCTTGAAATTGAAAGAATTGTATCATGTCTTGGAAGATGAAAGGAGCTGAATCAAATTTAAAAAGTGTTTTATCTCGAAGATGTACCATTTTGCTTTGTATTGGATGCTTCTGTGGTCGGATGCTTTTCACCGACAGGTTAATTGGTTCAATCTTTCTTGAATTTTCAATCTATACCTTCAGAATTATTTAAATTATTTCATATCTGGTGGAATTTTTCATATGTTTAAGTTGTATTCTGTGAACTTGCAATAAGTGCTTGGTTGAACTTGCATTCAATTGTTTCTTTGTTTTAGGCTGACTAAATTATAAGCTACATTATGCGCGCATGGGCATCCAGGATCATGACTGCTATTTGTTCTCATCTCCGTATTAGAGTCTTGTTTTGTTTCACAAAAATCATTTCTCATATTGGAAATTTTCCTACCATTTGGCCAAGAACTCGGGCTAAAACATTACAAACTTTATTACTCTGTCAAGAAAAAAGCTCACCTTTGTTGCATGCTTATTTTCAGCCCTGAGATTAGCTATATTAATAATGTTCGGGAAATCTCGTTATCTTCTTCATCTCTTTTTAGAGTTACCTTGGTTAAAACTGAATAAATTCTTTTAGACTATAATCATTTTGCTAGTCAAATGACATGGAATATAGCTATGTGTACGTTAATCTGACTAAGCATAAATATACTTATTTTCCCTTCAGTCCTTGATCCTCCACTTTCTAAAGCTGCTACTGATTTGCATTTTTACTTCAGCTTATGCCTTAGAGTGAGGATTATGCCTTTCTAGAAGTAAATCCTTTTTTTTAGGAGCAAATCCTGTCCCTGTTGTACTTTCTGAATTCTTCTATTGGTGGTTCTGTTACATTAGTTGGTGAAACATATAAGATGACAGACAAACCATTTCTGTTACTCTTGTTTTCTTAGATGAACCAAAATATAATATTTCCCGCACTAGATAATGTAGAAATAAACCAATTATCCCCAGAAATGGTGTTAATACAATCAACTTCAGTATTAATGCAAGTGGTTTTTAACATTTAGTCTGTTGCTTCACACTTATTTTTTTTCATATTTGTGCAATTGTAGAGTCAATTCATAACAAACTAAAAGTAGAATTGAATTCCATTTTTCTAATTTTTCTGAGTGGGTATGGGGTGGAATGGTATATGTCTCAGGAAAGGTTAAGTCTGTGGTGCTCAACAATTTACCCTGCTCGACAATCATATCTATCTGTAGAAACTTTTTTTTTCCTTCCCGCTTGTTCCAACTTTGAAGACAGTTGATTTTCCTCCCGATATCTTGAATTTTTGTAGGCTATTACCTTACCATGTAGTGGCCGATTATGAAGCGAGAGGGACGACGACAAGATCCTCGACTACGATACGACCGGGCCAAATTCTATCTCGTTCGCAGCAGTGGGACCACAACATCAGCTAGTAAAGTTGCAGAGTTCAATGCTACATTTGAGAAACAAGTTGTTGCATTTAATATCATTTCTCACAAGCGAGAACTCGGGGAATTTCGGACGAGAGGAGAAGTCGATGGTAGAGCAGTTGCTCTTGCAAGAAGAAAGACGAAGTCTGATTGAATCGAGGGCACAATTGGATTCGAGACAGAAGGCAGGTCGAGAGACTCAGGAATCTAACCTCTGAATGGCAGCCATAGCTCATGCTGACCATGCTCGGGCTGAATCACAAGCTCATTCTGAAATGATGGTTCGAGCCCCTATACGAGCTAGTGTGCTTGGTTCTCAAAGCAGTAATATTGCCATTGACCATGACATGGGCTGATTAGGGACCGGGTAGCCAACCTAGATGAGATTATGAATGGATGGGATAACGAGTATAAAGAAAGATTAAAAGGAGCCATCGGAGGACTTCTTGAATGATGAGGAAACGAGAAAATGGAGAAGCGAGCAATGCAAGATGAGTGTTGCGGAGGGGGAGAGTTGAATTTAAACACACGATGATAATTTTCCATATTGGTGTCGTGTCTTTTCTTTGTTGTATAGCCTTCCGCATGAACATTACAGTATTAATTCTCGTTTGCCTCTACAGGGTGTAAAATAATTTGATTTTTGTTATAGCGTCGAGATAAATGCTATATGCGACAGATTGCCTCATTGAAAAAATAATAAATATAATATTATTATATCCTTTGGGACGGTTAAAAAACTATTTTCGTCAGATTGTGCCATTGCAAAAAAATAATAAACAAATTTTATTATAATACTTGCGACGCTGTAAAACTATTTTCTACAGTATATAAGGTGTCGTAAAAATTGTTTTTTGTGTTGGTTGTTGCGTCGGATATTATAAGCGACACAAAAAGTAGTCGTTTTTGTAAAGTTTTCTTGTCGGAAAAAACGCGTCGCAAAAAGTGTTTTTTGTGTCGATTGGTGTGTCGGATATTATAAGCGACACAAAAAGTAGTCGTTTTTGCTAAGTTTTCATGTCGGAAAAAACGCGTCGCAAATAGAAAAATTCCCGTTGCAAAAACTAATTGCGTCAGACGCTTCCCGTCGCAAAGTTTTTGCGGCGCCTTTCGTTGCGACCCTTCAATTGCCGTCGCATGACCAACGCAAAAGGGTTTTCTCGTCAGCAAAGGTACTTTTTGCGTCGAGCACGCCCTGACGCAAAAATTGCTTTTTTTCAGTAGTGATATTAGAGCAAAATTTAAACTCCTAATGAGTCAAAGACGGAGTCTTTAGTAGAGTGGAAAATGTGTAGTCTTTATATTAGTAGGGTGCAAAAGGTGGAGTCTTTGGTAGAGATATTAGATGAAAAGAGAAGATAAAGAGGGAGAAGGATGAAGGAGGGACATCAATACACATTCATTAAAAAAAAATCACACATTTATCAAGTTTAAAACTTGCCAAAGCTTCGAAATCTAAACTAAGGAAACCACAAATACATCTGGAAAATAAAAGAGTAGATTGAAGAGATTTGAGAGAAACTTACCCTTAGATGAAAAGTGCAGAAAAAGTTTGCAGAAGGAGAGGCTTCTCTTCTGTAAAAATGGTGAAACAGTTTTTTTTTGACGCCACGAAGGGCGATTGCCCCACATTGGGGAGAGAGAATACCCTAGATAAGGGAGAATAAAGCTTACCACACGCATGCGGGGGTATCAAACCAAGGACCTCTCGGTCACGGGCCGGCCAATGCCACACTGGGCTATTGGCCTCTTCGATTGAAACAGAGTTTAATGGAAAAGAATGTAGGGAGGCGGTGGGGAGATGAATTTCACTTCGGCTCCAGTACACTTTGCGGAACAATTATTGGTCGTCGGATGTATAATTGGACGGCTAGAATCATTTAATTTAACATCTTCTTCATAATATTATTGAGATCCAAATCATCTCAGCCATCAAATGTTAGATCTGACGGTCCATAATTATTATGCCCGGTTCGTAACAATTGATATTACACAGATCCGTGTTTTAACTTTTCATGGTGCGCCAAAAGACACAAAATTATGTCGCATTTTTTTTCCTGACGATTAAAAAAAAATTGTTAAAAAATTCCAACTTTTCTTGACGAAAATATAATTTGTCATAATAGAAGGGACTTTGGTGACGAAAAGGACATTTGTCATGAATGTTTTGTCATAAAAGGTTCATTTTTTTGTAGTGTCAACCATGGTCACAATAGGACCACCTGTCCGGTGCCAGGAGCTTTTGTCGATAGGAACATTAGCATGTTCGACAAGTTGTCAAAGAAACATGATTGAAGACCTAACATGTTTAGGATTAGGCTTTTGGTTGCTTTATACTTGTGATTTTTTGTCCAAAATACAAACCAATAGGTCTATATTTTGCTGATATGGATGCAATCTCATACATTGTGGTTCTTTTTGCTGAATGTAAATGTGATATTTTTATTTTGTGGTAATTTTGTGATATGTCAAATAATTACTTGCACAATGAAAAAAAGTACATTTAACTACCCAAATTTTCTTACAACGAAGGTACATTACTAACTTCTAGCTAACATCAACCTTACATTACAATATCTACTTCATCTTCAGGGTTAACAAAAAACAAAAGAATATTGCAGTCAACCATGAACAAAAGAGAGCAATACACAAACTCCTTATCTTCCTCTGGGCTTTAGCCATTTCAACATCCATCTTCTTTAACCTTTTCATTAAACCCGGCATTACATTTCTACCTCTTGGACACAATGGTGGGTCTGCCCAAAAGAAGAAAGAACACTTCTGATATGGATCGGGTCCACTGGACCATGCGGTCCAGATTTGGCCACATCACTGCATTTCCTTCTCTCTCCTCATTCTGCAGGGATGTGGCCAAATCTGGAACACATGGTCCACATGGACCCGGTCCATATCAGAATTTTCCAAGAAGAAATCACATTTCTTCTTTGCCTAAGGTAGATATTCAAATAGTATAAGGTATCGAATTAAAATAATAACAAAATTAAGGAATAAAAATAAGATGATAATTAACAAACCTTGTCATTCTCACAAGTCATGAATCTTCTTCCCGGGTTCCATTCTCGTCCAAGATGTGTGAATTTGGCTCGGAAATGGTTTTGGGCAATGACAATGGGTGGGCATTTCCATGGCCATTGATCCTTCATATTGGAGCTCATATTAGAAGACTGCACTTCATAACCACCATAACTCTTAGGGTTCTTGCAAAAAATTGAAGCTTTTCTCATTTTCTTTAATGGAGGAACCAAAGTTTGGGTGGTGAACAAGTGGAGAAGAAGAAGATGTACATTGGGGTTTTTAAAGATGAAAAATATCCCAATATATTCGTTGGAATGCTGGTTCCAATAATACCTTTTCTATTTTCAATTTTTTCTTTATTGTTTTGCCCAATAATACCAATTCTTGACAGAATTGGACGGAAGAACTACTTCCGCCAAACGCAAAATATTTGGGGAGTATAATACAAATAAAAAAAAACGGAGACCATTTGCGCTAAGAAAATGGAGAATAGGGACTAAATCTTCCATTCTGCCTAAAAACATTGATGGGAATATACAGTTTTTTACCCAAGGAATATTTCCTATTGTGGATCTGATCGAGTGGGACCATTTCAAATACTTCCCACGGTCTCAAAACAAAGTTGAAGTTTGGATTTAAATTTTTTTCAAAATAATGTTAATGTTAGTACCATTAATGAATAATTAATGAATATTATCATTTTTATTTATCTTCTTACACTTCTTTTGATTACTGTTTTAATTTATTTTGTTACCCATTTGGAATTACTTAGTGTTCATCATTAACGTAGTGACTAATTTAGGTTCGGCTACACAGTTGTTTCGCATCGTGATCATTAAATAAGGAGAGTTTGAATCATACTGCTCTTTAAGGGAAAATTCCATGAGAGTCAATATCCATCTAGAGATTAGAACACTCGTAAACGGTAAAGCGCGTGACACCTCCAACTAGCTGCTCTAGAGCCCGGGGTTCACTATTTCAATTTTCAAAAAGTAGTTAATATTGATATATTAGTCTTTTAATTTTAACTCTTTCTCCCTACACCCCAAATTAACTTTCCACATTCTTTTTTATTTGTCCCAAATTAATTGTTTACTTTCTAAATAAAGTATGTATTATTGATAACTTTTCCAATTTTACCCTTCTTCCAACTTCTCGTTAAATACTTTAGTTAATTAAAATTATCACTTTCTAACACATATTTAAGAAGTAGTTGGATTTTGTGTGAGAGGAATGAGAGAGAAAGACATAAATTTTGAAAAGTATTTTAGATTTTTTGTTAATATTTACCATCAAAATCACTAAATCCTTAATAAACCTACATTTGTCAAAGTTGACAAGTAATTTGGGACGGATGGAGTATTGTTTTACAATTTTTTTAATTTGTGTGAAAATTTTAAATGTTAATCTTATTTTAAGAAGGTAGGGAATATATTTAAGGGTGAATTTGTAAATTATTTCATTCAAGTATGAATTATTTATTTACACGTGTAACATGTGTGACCAGTCTCATTAATTCACTTTATTACACTGATGTTGCTCCAATTTAGGGTATTAAACAATTTACTAAAAGATGCGGAGTTTAAGTAAGGTTAAAATGTAAGGTTAAGATCACTCAGCAGAAGTAGAGAAAGATTATCAAGACTAGAGAAACTATTGCTTGGTCTGGGGAATGAAAGCGGGCTTATATTGTAGAATTGGAGCATTGGTGACGCAATATGAGAAAATTGAAAAGCTTATAAGGGCGGAGTTAAATTGTAAAGATATTTAGTTTGAGAAATTGATTGTGAGCAAGACATAGAAAACAAGATATTACAAGTGGGGATCTTTAAAATCGCCAATGCTCATGACTCTTACCAAGAAGGGGTAATAGTTTTGGTGACAACTGGATGCATAACTGGAACGGACAACGTGAGAAGGAAATTCCCCCAAACGTTCTTTCTATGGTAAATATCACAACTGACGCTCTTCCAGAAGTACTCTTGACATCAAATCTAGAGCCCAATCATGCTGCTGAAAATCCTGCAGTTGATGCAGCACCAATACAAGAAGCTCAGGATGTGCAAAATAGTGCAGAGGTTTGTGACCCTTCCGATAATGAGGAAGAGTCAGTTCTTGACGAAGAAATTGTACGGGAACTATGGTAGCGGTATAGGTTATGGAAGGAGCAGCTTCAAAAATCAGAACGATTATTCAAGTCGACCAAAAGGTTCAATTAAGCGTGGCGTAGAGACTTATCAAATGGTAGATCAGAGTGGAAGTGGGAGATTTCGTCAAGGTTCAAACATGAATGATTCTGCATAGAAAGATTTGAGAAATGAATGAGGCTTTTTCTCCATTTTCTTTGGATGCCAAAATCTTAGTTTCTATACAATTTTGTCATCTAAACTAAAAAAAATAGGAATCTATTTTCTTTTTTTCCCGTTTCCTTTTATTTTCTTATCATACGCTATTACAAAATTGGAGAAAATAGATTTAAGTATGTATAAAACATTTATACGTTTCGCTTTTGGTAAGTAACTCTTATTTTAGTATTCTTTATACATAAAAAAAATTCAAGTTGCTATCATTTTAAAATTAGTGATCAAGAGGTGATTACGCAATAACGGAAGAGTGAGGTATCATTCGGGAAATGGTGGTTTTCGAAGTGAGGGTTTCAGAGGGCGTGGTAACTATGGTAACGGAATGGGTTATGGAAGGAACGGCTTAAAAATCAAAACGATTGTTCAAGTCGACCTAAAGGTTCAATTAGGCGTGGCCTAGAGACTTATCAAATGGTAGATCAGAGTGGAAGGGGGAGATTTCGTCAAGGTTCAAACATGAATGATTCTGCATAGAAAGATTTGAGAAAATTAGGTGCTTTTTATTTACATGAATGAGGCTTTTTCTCCATTTTCTTTGGATGCCAAAATCTTAGTTTCCATACAATTTTGTCATCTAAACAAAAAAAAATGGGAATCTATTTTCTTTTTTTCCCGTTTCCTTTTGTTTTCTTATCATACGCTATTACAAAATTGGAGAAAATAGATTTAAGTACGTATAAAACATTTATACGTTTCGCTTTTGGTAAGTAACTCTTATTTTAGTGTTCTTTATACATAAAAAAAAAAAAATTCAAGTTGCTATCTTTTTATAATTAGTGATCAAGAGGTGATTACGCAATAACGGAAGAGTGAGGTATCATTCGGGAAATGGTGGTTTTCGAAGTGTGGGTTTCAGAGGGCGTGGTAACTATGGTAGCGGAATGGTTATGGAAGGAGCGGCTTCAAAAATCAGAACGATTGTTCAAGTCGACCTAAAGGTTCAAGTAGGCATGGCCTAGAGACTTATCAAATGGTAGATCAGAGTGGAAGGGGGAGATTTCGACAAGGTTCAAACATGAATGATTATGCATAGAAAGATTTGAGAAAATTATGTGCTTTTTGTTTACATGAATGAGGCTTTTTCTCCATTTTCTCCATTTTCTTTGGATGCCAAAATCTTAGTTTCCATACAATTTTGTCATCTAAACTAAAAAAAATGGGAATCTATTTTCTTTTTTTCCCGTTTCCTTTTGTTTTCTTATCATACGCTATTACAAATTGGAGAAAATAGATTTAAGTATGTATAAAACATTTATGCGTTTCGCTTTTGGTAAGTAACTCTTATTTTTAGTGTTCTTTATACATAAAAAAAAAAAATCAAGTTGCTATCTTTTTAAAATTAGTGATCAAGAGGTGATTACGCAATAACAGAAGAGTGAGGTATCATTCGGGAAATGGTGGTTTTCGAAGTGTGGGTTTCACAGGGCGTGGTAACTATGGTAGCGGAATGGTTATGGAAGGAGCGGCTTCTAAAATCAGAACAATTGTTCAAGTCGACCTAAAGGTTCAATTAGGCGTGGCCTAGAGACTTATCAAATGGTAGATCAGAGTGGAAGGGGGAGATTTCGTCAAGGTTCAAACATGAATGATTCTGCATAGAAAGATTTGAGAAAATTATGTGGTTTTTGTTTACATGAATGAGATTTTTCTCCATTTTCTTTTGATGCCAAAATCTTAGTTTCCATACAATTTTGTCATCTAAACTAAAAAAATGGGAATCTATTTTCTTTTTTTCCCGTTTCCTTTTGTTTTCTTATCATACGCTATTACAAAATTGGAGAAAATAGATTTAAGTATGTATAAAACATTTATACGTTTCACTTTTGGTAAGTAACTCTTATTTTAGTGTTCTTTATACATATAAAAAAAAAATTCAAGTTGCTATCTGTTTAAAATTAGTGATCAAGAGGTGATTACGCAATAACGGAAGAGTGAGGTATCATTCGGGAAATGGTGTTTTTCGAAGTGAGGGTTTCAGAGGGCGTGGTAACTATGGTAGCAAAATGGGTTACGGAAGGAGCGGCTTCAAAAATCAGAATGATTGTTCAAGTCGACCAAAAGGTTCAATTAGGCGTGGCCTAGAGACTTATCAAATGGTAGATCAGAGTGGAAGGGGGAGATTTCGTCAAGGTTCAAACATGAATGATTCTGCATAGAAAGATTTGAGAAAATTATGTGGTTTTTGTTTACATGAATGAGGATTTTTCTCCATTTTCTTTGGATGCCAAAATCTTAGTTTCCAAACAATTTTGTCATCTAAATTAAAAAAATGGGAATCTATTTTATTTTTTTCCCGTTTCCTTTTGTTTTCTTATCATATGCTATTACAAAATTGGAGAAAATAGATTTAAGTATGTATAAAATATTTATACGTTTCGCTTTTGGTAAGTAACTCTTATTTTTGTGTTCTTTATACATTAAAAAAGAATTCAAGTTGCCATCTTTTTAAAATTAGTGATGAAGAGGTGATTACGCAATAATAGAAAAGTGAGGTTTCATTCGGGAAATGGTGGTTTTCGAAGTGAGGGTTTCAGAGGGCGTGGTAACTATGGTAACGCAATGGGTTATGGAAGGAGCGGCTTAAAAAATCAGAACGATTGTTCAAGTCGACCTAAAGGGTCTATTAGGCGTGGCCTAGAAACTTATCAAATGGTAGATCAGAGTGGAATGGGGAGATTTCGTCAAGGTTCAAACATGAATGATTCTGCATAGAAAGATTTGAGAAAATTAGGTGCTTTTTGTTTACATGAATGAGGCTTTTTCTCCATTTTCTTTGGATGCCAAAATCTTAGTTTCCATACAATTTTGTAATATAAACTAAAAAAAAATGGGAATCTATTTTCTTTTTTTCCCGTTTCCTTTTGTTTTTTTTTCATACGCTATTAAAAATTGGAGAAAATATATTTAAGTATGTATAAAACATTTATACGTCTCGCTTTTGGTAAGTAACTCTTATTTTAGTGTTCTTTATACATAAAAAATAATAATTCAAGTTTCTATCTTTTTAAAATTATTGATCAAGAGGTGATTACGCAATAACGGAAGAGTGAGGTATCATTCGGGAAATGGTGGATTTCGAAGTGAGGGTTTCAGAGGGCGTGGTAACTATGGTAGCAAAATGGGTTATGGAAGGAGCGGCTTCAAAAATCAGAACGATTGTTCAAGTCGACCTAAAGGTTTAATTAGACGTGGCCTAGAGACTTATCAAATGGTAGATCAGAGTGGAAGGGGGAGATTTCGTCAAGGTTCAAACATGAATGATTCTGCATAGAAAGATTTGAGAAAATTAGGTGCTATTTGTTTACATGAATTAGTCTTTTTCTCCATTTTCTTTGGATGCCAAAATCTTAGTTCCCATACCATTTTGTCATCTAAACTAAAAAAAATGGGAATCTATTTTCTTTTTTTCCCGTTTCCTTTTGTTTTCTTATCATATGCTATTACAAAATTGGAGAAAATAGATTTAAGTATGTATAAAACATTTATACGTTTCGCTTTTGGTAAGTAACTCTTATTTTAGTGTTCTTTATACATAAAAAAAATCAAGTTCCTATCTTTTTAAAATTAGTGATCAAGAGGTGGTTACGCAATAACGGAAGAGTGAGGTATCATTCGGGAAATGGTGGTTTTCGAAGTGTGGGTTTCAGAGGGCGTGGTAACTATGGTAGCGGAATGGTTATGGAAGGAGCGGCTTAAAAAATCAGAACGATTGTTCAAGTCGACCTAAAGGTTCAATTAGGCATGGCCTAGAGACTTATCAAATGGTAGATCAGAGTGGAAGGGGGAGATTTCGTCAAGGTTCAAACATGAATGATTCTGCATAGAAAGATTTGAGAAAATTAGGTGCTTTTTGTTTACATGAATGAGGCATTTTCTCTATTTTCTTTGGATGCCAAAATCTTAGTTCCCATACAATTTTGTCATCTAAACTAAAAAAAATGGGAATCAATTTTCTTTTTTTCCCGTTTCCTTTTGTTTTCTTTTCATACGCTATTACAAAATTGGAGAAAATAGATTTAAGTATGTATAAAATATTTATACGTTTCGCTTTTGGTAAATAACTCTTATTTTAGTGTTCTTTATACATAAAAAAAAATCAAGTTGCTATCTTTTTAAAATTAGTGATCAAGAGGTGATTACGCAATAACGGAAGAGTGAGGTATCATTCGGGAAATGGTGGTTTTCGAAGTGAGGGTTTCAGAGGGCGTGGTAACTATGGTAGCAAAATGGGTTTTTAAAATAAATCCACCAGCGTGGTGGGGCGTTCCCCCGTATATATATAAAGCCCAAAAAAATTCGGCAAAAAGAGGGAGGGGGATTTAAACCAAAACCTCCCCAAAGGTGTATAAAACACCCAAAATACAAAAAGATAGCAATGAAATGCAACCTCATGCATTTATGCATATGCACAAGGTTGTTACAATTAAAACTATGCTATGATGCGAAGCTCTAAAGATGAAGGGGGATTTAAACGAAAACCTCCCCAAAATGTGTAAACAACTTCCCTAAACAATCGCCACAGAGTCAAAACAGCCCCGTATTGAATTCCTGGCAGAACAGTAGAAACAGAGCATTTCTGCACTGGTACAGCTGAAAACAGGGGATTTCTGCACTGGTACACTGTCCGAAACAGGGGATTTCTGCACTGTTTCAGCGGAAACAGTCCATTTCTGCACTGGTTTATCTCAAATTCTGCACTGATACACTATTTGAAACGGGGGAAATCTGCATTGGTACGCTGAACAAAAGCTCCAAATTACAAGACACGAACATATGGAGTACCAATTTTGTCTAAATGTATCAAACCGCGAATATCACTTGGCACTAAAGAAAAATCGTCAAAGGTAAGACTTGAACGTGTTGTACAAGCCAAGTTTGCTAAGGCGTCCATAGCAGAGTTAATCTCACGAAAAAACATGAACAATCTTGCGATCCCCAAGAATTGATAGTACTTTATGGAAAATAGAATCATATCTCCAAGAAGAAATATTACCTTTGTGTAAAGCACTAGCCAGAATTGATGAGTCCGTCTGAATCTGCAGGCGAGGTACTTCACATAGACACGCCATTTGTAAGCCTGCGAACAAAGCTTCTATTTCTGCCTCAAAGCTCGTTTTATTGTCACCAATGAATGTCGCGAAAGCTCGTATAAAAACACCATTAGAACGCCTAAGAATACCACCAATGCCGGAGATTCCTGGGTTCCCCTTTGAAGCTCCATCAATGTTCAGGATAGCCTCGTCTGCCTCGATGTTTCCGCCCCATCTTATCACCAAAATTTTCCTCGGCTGAAACGAAGCATTCCTTGGCATAATATTCTTGGCCTTCATCAGTGTACCTGTATAATACCTGAACTGAGCCAAAATGCTTGAAAGAGAAGTAGTCTTAGCCTCATTCACAAAGCGACACCTCGCTTTCCAAAGTAGCCAACAAGCCGAGCAAGCCATTGCCAAGATCAATTGAACACCCTTAGAAGGGCGAGCAAACCACCAAGTAGAAAGTAACTCCTGTAAGGTATTCACCCTAATGGCGTCATCTATTAAACCAACCTGAAGAGCGGCTTCATGCCATATCCTTCTAGCTAACGGACATTGAACAAATACATGATCATATGTCTCCATTGCCCCTAGACAAACACAACGAGAGGCCAAAGGGACCCCAAAACTCTTTCGATCCTCATCCAAAGCCAAAAAACGATTAAGTAACTTCCACATAAATAGAGAAAGAGATAAAGGAAGTACCTTATCCCAAATACATTTCCTTGAATGTTGAGAAACTCCCAAATCCCTTAAACATGTTATTGCCGATGCAAGAGTGAAATTACCATGTTGAGCTTCCATCCAAATCAGCCTATCCTTCTCTTGAAGTGTCCCTAACTGAATTTCTGGCAGTTTTGCAATTATAGGCATAGTGAGGCAGCCGCGAAGGGCAGCCCTGTTCCATATTCCGTCGGCACAAAAATCCTTCACTTGGGAACGGCACAAATCTTCTTCCGGGTTCACCAGCCATCGGTCCAAAGAGCCTTCCAATGTAAAATTTTCATGTACAAAGCTAGACTCCCCGCCCCTTAACAAGCAAGCAATGTGAGGTTCAACTATATTTTTAACTTGCATCATTCTCCTCTAACTCGGCGAACACCCCGCAACCACCAAACTCAATTTTACATGTATAAGATCCTTACAATACTTTTTGCGCAAAAATTCAGCCCACAGTGAATTCCCTGTTCGAAATTTCCACCATAATTTCCATGAAAAGGCATCGTAGAAAGTTAATAGCGAAATAACACCCACTCCATTACTTTCCACCTCTCTAGACATGTTCTTCCAGGACATCCAATGTTTTTTCTCCACTCCATCTGTTTGTCCCCAGACGAAGCGTGAAAACATTCGCTCCAATGTAATCATTACAGAACGAGGAACATTACAAGTGGAAAGAATATGCATAGGAATAGATTTAAGAATAGAACGTACCAACACAATGCGTCCTCCCATACTTAAAAGATTCCTCTGCCAGCCTTCAATTCTTTCGGCAATAGTGTCTAGCATTGGTTGAAAATAAAGAACTTTCGAACGACCCGGAAATATCGGGCATCCAAGATACTTCATCGGAAAATCTCCTTCAATGAATCCAGTAATAGATTGGATCATAGTCTTAGATGCAATATTTGTTCGATTAGATGTATAGAAAGAACTCTTCCCAATGTTGATTCGCTGGCCCGAACTATCTTCATAATGGCGAAGGAAATCCATCAGATGTTGAATGTTTTTCTTTTGACCATTCGTAAAAATAACAATATCATCCGCGAAAGCAAGATGCGAAATAATAAGAGATTGCCTAAGAACATGATAAGGATCAATTATTCCGGATGCAGATAAATTATTTAGTCCCCGAGACAAGCACTCAGCCGCCAAAATAAACAGTAATGGTGAAAGAGGGTCACCTTGTTTCACTCCGCGCTTTGCGTTGCAGTATCCATAAGAAGCCCCATTTACCATCACCGAAAACCAATTAGAGTTCAAAACATTCTGTATCAGATTAATAAAATGATGACCAAAACCGAACCGACACAAAATAAGAATGAGAAAAGAGTGTGATACTCTGTCGAATGCCTTTTTCATATCAAGCTTAATGATTAGATTTCCCCCCCGGACCTTATTATTGATAGAATGCACCATTTCCATGGCTAGCAAAATATTATCAGAAATAGATCTACCCTTAATAAAGCCAGATTGATTAGAGAAAATAATTGAAGGCAATAGGGTACCAATTCTCGAAGCCATAACTTTCGTAATAACCTTATTAGCAAAGTTGCACAGAGAAATAGGTCGATACTCACCGAAGTTTGTGGGGCTTGGAACTTTGGGTAACAAAATTAATGTAGTACTCGCAATAGCTTTGGGCAGGGGGATACCAGACCAAAAATCACATACCGCCAACAAAACATCATTCTTTATAATATCCCAACAGTCCTGAAAAAAGCCACCGGGAATAGCCATCCCGGACCCAGCCCGCACTATTACGGTCTAGAGAGAAGACCGCCTCATGTACCTCTCGGTAAAGTAGGTAACCTTGATAGTTCCCGATTTGATTGTGAGTTTACCATGCGGGGAATGTAACCGAGTAAATCATCGAGAGGGGATACAACATCCTCAGCTGAAAAAAGATTGGAGAAGTATTGCATGCCTTCACCACCGATTTCCTTGTCATCATCAACCACAATCCGAGTCAGATTGAATTTTCGAGATACTCATACATCGTCGTTTGTGCTTACAAATAGCATGAAAGTATCTAGTATTTGCATCTCCATCTTGTAACCACTTAATTCTTGATTTTTGTCTCCAAAACGTTTCCTCCGCCCTCAAATAAAATTGAAAAATCTCTTTCGCCTCATTCCATTCCTTCCATAGTCCCTCACTCGGACAAGCATCATAAGCCATTTCGGTTAACTTCACCTTATCCTCGGCTTCTTTGAGCTTTACCGGGACATAACCAAATTTCCCCTTATTCCATAAATGCAACTCCCGTTTCAAACGCTTTAATTTGCTAGACAGAACCATCATACCATTTCCTTCGACCCGACCCTCCCAGCAAGAGGCGACCAAAGGTTGGAAACTGGAGTGACTAGACCACATATTTTGATATCTGAAAGGCGCCGAGGAAATAGGTCCACCACGGGTTATTTTGACATAAAGAGGGCAATGATCTGAAACCGACCTGTGAAGATGCTCGAGAACAGTGTTGGAAAAAAAGTCGCTCCAGTGAGCATTAATCATAACTCTGTCCAACCTGCGTAGAAGAGGTGGTGGTGAACTTCTGCACCACGTAAAAGGGCTGCCAATGAAAGGAATATCCTGTAAACCACTATCTCCCGTAGCTTCAACAAATTCAGACATAGGAAGTGAAGCAGGAGTAGACCCCAAACTTTCTGAGGCATCTTTAACCACATTAAAATCGCCACCCACCAACCAAGGGACATCATGTGAAGAGTTAAAGAGACGTAACTCATCCCATAATGTCCTTCGTTCAGTGTAGGCGCATTTAGCATAAACAAAAGAGCAGTACAGAGGGTAACCCGCATAGTTGTTAATCAAAATAGTCAAAACTTGGTCGAGTATTTCCCACAACGATAATATCAAGAATATCAGGTCCAAAAAAATCCAAATTTTACCAGATATATTACTAATACCATCATCAAATCCCAATCGACGAGTATAGAAAGGTAATTCATCATCCCCAATCATAGGTTCTAAAATGGCAAACAGAGAGATGCGAAGATCAGTTTTAAGTTGTCGTACTCTAGCAATAGATTCAGGATTTCCAATTCCCCGTATGTTCCAAACAACAAAATTCATCACATTCATTAAAAGAGATAATGAGAGAATTAAGAGTTCCCGTTAATGGGAGGTACCTATGGATTTCTCCATCAATCGCGAAGATTTCCGCTTTGCGGATCCATGTTGCTTGCGACCACTACCGCGGGCTGCCTTCGCTGGAGTCTCCAAAGGTAAATTAATAGAGAATAAGCTAGACGGAGGCACTGAAGCATCCAAGATAGTGACCGCAGACACATCATTATCATTATCATTATCATCCATTGATCCGGGTAGAGCCAAGCTTCCGTCCTCTTCCCCTTCAGACGGTTGCCCGGGCTCATCCGGGTACTCCGGGTCTTCGTCATCCATTTCGGTTCCCACTTCAACTTCAGGTATCCGATCAGGGTCTTCAATCTCAGTGTCCAGTCCGTCCGAACCTGCCACTAAACATCCCAAACCAATGGCATCACCTATTGAAAGCAAAACAGCCCCGGCTTGAAATCTTGGCAAAACAGGGGAATTCTGCACTGGTACAGCTGAAACAGGGGATTTCAGCACTGGTACACTGACCAAAACAGGGGAATTTTGCACTGAAACAGCCGAAACAGGGGAATTCTGCACTGGGACAGCCGAATTCTGCACTGGTACTGCAGAAACAGGGAAATTCTGCACTGGTACAGCTGAAACAGATGAATTCTGCACTGGTGCAGCTGAAACAGGGGAATTCTGCACCCGAGTACAGCTAAAAGCAGAGATTTACGCACTTGTACACTCGCCCTGAAACAAGGGATTTCTGCACTGTAATATCCAAATTCTACACAGGGACAGCAGTAACAGGAGAATTCTGCACCGAAACACTGCTCGAAATAGTTGAATTCTGCCCTGAAACCGGCACCATCAGTTGAGGCGGTAGAGTGATTTTGAAAGCTCGTAGTTCATCTAAAGCCGCTGTGTTATTAACTGAATTGCCGCCGGCCGAGTGATACACTCTTGGAATAAGAGTGGGTAATGTGTCACAGCCCACCCTTATGTCATCAAATCCGTTGGTGCTCAAAACTAGAGGCCGATCAAAAAAGGTTTTTTCAATACCTCGATACGGGGTTGCCGGAGATTTTTCATGATTCGTCCCCAGGTTCTCTGATTCCAATACCTCTGAGTCCAAAATTACCACATGAGGGGATACATCTCCTACTATAATTGGAGATTTTGGTGGCGGTGCTTGTTCAATCGCCGGAGGCGTTGCCTTGATCAACACGCCAACTGTTTTCCCTGCGGTCTCAGTTGAAGTCCCTGACGTACTTGGATCATTCCGTTTACCAACCTTGACCCATTGTTTCACCTGTGGTACCACAGTTTCCGCGGCTAAGGTTGTCTGTGGTTCAGTACATTTGGATCTCTGCGGTGCATTAATTTTGGCTTTCCCCTTGGGTATCGTCACAACCGGAACCTGTTTTGTGACAATCTGCTTGGTGGTTGCCACTGGGGGAACGGATAAAACCGCTATACCACACTTCGATATATGATGACCAATTCGATTGCATCCCAAACAATACACAGGAAGATCATCGTAGGAAATAGATTGCCAAAAACTTTTACCGGTTTTAGCATGTGTTACTTGAATACGATTAGGCAAATCCGACAATAGATCAAGTTCAACACAAACTTTGGCGATACTCGGACGAGGCGGCAGCCGTGAGGGCCATCTAAAGCAAGAGGTTGGCCCATCGCTTTTGCAAGAGAGAAAAGCATAGATTTGTTATGCAAATGAATTGGTAAACCTTCAAAACCAATCCAAATAGGAACAATAGAGGGTTCTATATTCACATCGAAATCATACGTCCATTTGAATACTCTCATAGTGAGACCATAGAAATTCCAAATTCCTTGTCGCCAAAACCGGCAATAATCTTCTTCAAGATCAAAACGAACCAAAACATGACGAGGGTCAATCCTTCCAATCCAAAAATTCCCCTTAAATCCAACCTTATGAAAGGATTTGCGTAAAGATTCTAGCGCCGGTGCATATTTATGGAATTTACCAACAAGAGCAAAACGCCAAGGTTGAATTAAAATATCATGAGCCTCCGCCGGGATAACTAGGTTTGGTTCACCTTTGAAGATCTCTAATTGAGATATAGGTAAGTTGATAGCTTCAGTTTGGGGTGCCTTGAGCAATTCCGCGAAACTTTGGTAGCAAAATGGGTTATGGAAGGAGCGGCTTCAAAAATCAGAACGATTGTTCAAGTCGACCTAAAGGTTCAATTAGACGTGGCCTAGAGACTTATCAAATGGTAGATCAGAGTGGAAGGGGGAGATTTCGTCAAGGTTCAAACATGAATGATTCTGCATAAAAAGATTTGAGAAAATTAGGTGCTATTTGTTTACATGAATTAGTCTTTTTCTCCATTTTCTTTGGATGCCAAAATCTTAGTTCCCATACCATTTTGTCATCTAAACTAAAAAAATGGGAATCTATTTTCTTTTTTTCCCGTTTCCTTTTGTTTTTTTTTCATACGCTATTACAAAATTGGAGAAAATAGATTTAAGTATGTATAAAACATTTATACGTCTCGCTTTTGGTAAGTAACTCTTATTTTAGTGTTCTTTATACATAAAAAATAATAATTCAAGTTTCTATCTTTTTAAAATTATTGATCAAGAGGTGATTACGCAATAACGGAAGAGTGAGGTATCATTCGGGAAATGGTGGATTTCGAAGTGAGGGTTTAAGAGGGCGTGGTAACTATGGTAGCGGAATGGGTTGTGGAAGGAGCGGCTTCAAAAATCAGAACGATTGTTCAAGTCGACCTAAAGGTTCAATTAGGCGTGGCCTAGAGATTTATCAAATGGTAGATCAGAGTGGAAGGGGGAGATTTCGTCAAGGTTGAAACATGATAGATTCTGCATAGAAAGATTTGAGAAAATTAGGTGCTGTTTGTTTACATGAATGAGGCTTTTTCTCCATTTTCTTTGGATGCCAAAATCTTAGTTTCCATACAATTTTGTCATCTAAACTAAAAAAAATGGGAATCTGTTTTTTTTTCCCCGTTTCCTTTTGTTTTCTTATCATACGCTATTACAAAATTGGAGAAAATAGATTTAAGTATGTATAAAACATTCATAGGTTTCGCTTTTGGTAAGTAACTCATATTTTAGTGTTCTTTATACATTAAAAAAAAAAAAAAAAAAAAATTCAAGTTGCTATCTTTTGAAAATTAGTGATCAAGCGGTGTTTACGCAATAACGAAAGAGTGAGGTATCATTCGGGAAATGGTGGTTTTCGAAGTGAGGGTTTCAGAGGGCATGGTAACTATGGTAACGGAATGGGTTATGGAAGGAGCGGCTTAAAAAATCAGAACGATTGTTCAAGTCTACCTAAATGTTCAATTAGGCGTGGCCTAGAGACTTATCAAATGGTAGATCAGAGTGGAAGGGGGAGATTTCGTCAAGGTTCAAACATGATAGATTCTGCATAGAAAGATTTGAGAAAATTAGGTGCTGTTTGTTTACATGAATGAGGCTTTTTCTCCATTTTCTTTGAATGCCAAAATCTTAGTTTCCATACAATTTTGTCATCTAAACTAAAAAAAATGGGAATCTATTTTCTTTTTTTCTCGTATCCTTTTGTTTTCTTATCAAACGCTATTACAAAATTGGAGAAAATAGATTTAAGTGTGTATAAAATATTTATACGTTTCGCTTTTGGTAAGTAACTCTTATTTTAGTGTTCTTTATACATAAAAAAAAAAATCAAGTTGCTATCTTTTTAAAATTAGTGATCAAGAGGTGATTACTCAATAACGGAAGAGTGAGGTATCATTCGGGAAATGGTGGTTTTCGAAGTGAGGGTTTCAGAGGGCGTGGTAACTATGGTAGCAAAATGGGTTATGGAAGGAGCGGCTTCAAAAAATCGAAAGCGATTGTTCAAGTCGACCTAAAGGTTCAATTAGACGTGGCCTAGAGACTTATCAAATGGTAGATCAGAGTGGAAGGGGGAGATTTCGTCAAGGTTCAAACATGAATGATTCTGCATAGAAAGATTTGAGAAAATTAGGTGCTATTTGTTTACGTGAATTAGTCTTTTTCTCCATTTTCTTTGGATGCCAAAATCTTAGTTCCCATACCATTTTGTCATCTAAACTAAAAAAAATGGGAATCTATTTTCTTTTTTTCCCGTTTCCTTTTGTTTTCTTATCATACGCTATTACAAAATTGGAGAAAATAGATTTAAGTATGTATAAAACATTTATACGTTTCGCTTTTGGTAAGTAACTCTTATTTTAGTGTTCTTTATACATAAAAAAAAATCAAGTTGCTATCTTTTTAAAATTAGTGATCAAGAGGTGATTACGCAATAACGGAAGAGTGAGGTATCATTCGGGAAATGGTGGTTTTCGAAGTGAGGGTTTCAGAGGGCGTGGTAACTATGGTAGCAAAATGGGTTATGGAAGGAGCGGCTTCAAAAATCAGAACGATTGTTCAAGTCGACCTAAAGGTTCAATTAGGCGTGGCCTAGAGACTTATCAAATGGTAGATCAGAGTGGAAGGGGGAGATTTCGTCAAGGTTCAAACATGAATGATTCTGCATAGAAAGATTTGAGAAAATTAGGTGCTTTTTGTTTACTTGAATGAGACATTTTCTCTATTTTCTTTGGATGCCAAAATCTTAGTTTCCATGCAATTTTGTCATCTAAACTAAAAAAAAATGGGAATCTATTTTCTTTTTTTCCCGTTTCCTTTTGTTTTCTTATCATAGGCGATTACAAAATTGGTGAAAATAGATTTAAGTATGTATAAAACATTTATACGTTTCGCTTTTGGTAAGTAACTCTTATTTTAGTGTTCTTTATACATATAAAAAAAAATTCAAGTTGCTATCTTTTTAAAATTAGTGATCAAGAGGTGATTACGCAATAACGGAAGAGTGAGGTATCATTCGGGAAATGGTGGTTTTCGAAGTGAGGGTTTCAGAGGGCGTGGTAACTATGGTAGCGGAATGGGTTATGGAAGGAGCGGCTTCAAAAATCAGAACGATTGTTCAAGTCGACCTAAAGGTTCAATTAGGCGTGGCCTAGAGACTTATCAAATGGTATATCAGAGTGGAAGGGGGCGATTTCGTCAAGGTTCAAACATGAATGATTCTGCATAGAAAGATATGAGAATATTAGGTTCTTTTTGTTTACATGAATGAGGCTTTATCACCATTTTCTTTGGATGCCAAATTCTTAGTTCCCATACAATTTTGTCATCTAAACTAAAAAAAATGGGAATTGATTTTCTTTTTTTCCCGTTTCCTTTTGTTTTCTTATCATACGCTATTACAAAATTGGAGAAAATAGATTTAAGTATGTATAAAACATTTATACGTTTCTCTTTTGGTAAGTAATTCTTATTTTAGTGTTCTTTATACAATAATTCAAGTTTCTATCTTTTTAAAATTATTGATCAAGAGGTGATTACGCAATAACGGAAGAGTGAGGTATCATTCGGGAAATGGTGGTTTTCGAAGTGAGGGTTTCAGAGGGCATGATAACTATGGTAACGGAATGGGTTATGGAAGGAGTGGCTTCAAAAATCAGAACGATTGTTCAAGTCGACCTAAAGGTTCAATTAGGCGTGGCCTAAAGACTTATCAAATGGTAGATCAGAGTGGAAGGGGGAGATTTCGTCAAGGTTCAAACATGAATGATTTTGCATAGAAAGATTTGAGAAAATTAGGTGCTTTTTGTTTACATGAATGAGGCATTTTCTCTATTTTCTTTGAATGCCAAAATCTTAGTTTCCATACAATTTAGTCATCTAAACTAAAAAAAATGGGAATCGATTTTCTTTTTGTCCCGTTTCCATTTGTTTTCTTATCATACGCTATTACAAAATTGGAGAAAATAGATTTAAGTATGTATAAAACATTTATACGTTTCGCTTTTGGTAAGTAACTCTTATTTTAGTGTTCTTTATACATAAAAAAAAGTAATTCAAGTTTCTATCTTTTTAAAATTATTGATCAAGAGGTGATTCCGCAATAACGGAAGAGTGAGGTATCATTCGGGAAATGGTGGTTTTCGAAGGGAGGGTTTCAGAGGGCGTGGTAACTATGGTAGCGGACTGGGTTATGGAAGGAGCGGCTTCAAAAATCAGAACGATTGTTCAAGTCGACCTATAGGTTCAATTAGGCGTGGCCTAGAGACTTATCAAATGGTAGATCAGAGTGGAAGGGGGAGATTTCATCAAGGTTCAAACATGAATGATTCCGCATAGAAAGATTTGAGAAAATTAGGTGCTTATTGTTTACATCAATGAGGCTTTTTCTCCATTTTCTTTGGATGCCAAATTCTTAGTTTCCATACAATTTTGTCATCTAAACTAAAAAAAAATGGGAATCTATTTTCTTTTTTTCCCGTTTCCTTTTGTTTTCTTATCATACGCTATTACAAAATTGGAGAAAATAGATTTAAGTATGTATAAAACATTTATACGTTTCGCTTTTGGTAAGTAACTCTTATTTTAGTGTTCTTTATACATAAAAAAAAGTAATTCAAGTTACTATCTTTTTAAAATTATTGATCAAGAGGTGATTCCGCAATAACGGAAGAGTGAGGTATCATTCGGGAAATGGTGGTTTTCGAAGGGAGGGTTTCAGAGGGCGTGGTAACTATGGTAGCGGACTGGGTTATGGAAGGAGCGGCTTCAAAAATCTGAACGATTGTTCAAGTCGACCTAAAGGTTCAAACTAGGCGTGGCCTAGAGACTTATCAAATGGTAGATCAGAGTGGAAGGGGGAGATTTCGTCAAGGTTCAAACATGAATGATTCTGCATAGAAAGATTTGAGAAAATTAGGTGCTTTTTGTTTACATGAATGAGGCATTTTCTCTATTTTCTTTGGATGCCAAAATCTTAGTTTCCATACAATTTTGTCATCTAAACTAAAAAAAATGGGAATCTATTTTCTTTTTTTCCCGTTTCCTATTGTTTTCTTATCATACGCTATTACAAAATTGGAGAAAATAGATTTAAGTATGTATAAAACATTTATACGTTTCGCTTTTGGTAAGTAACACTTATTTTAGTGTTCTTTATACATATAAAAAAAAATTCAAGTTGCTATTTGTTTAAAATTAGTGATCAAGAGGTGATTACGCAATAACGGAAGAGTGAGGTATCATTCGGGAAATGGTGGTTTTCGAAGTGAGGGTTTCAGAGGGCGTGGTAACTATGGTAGCGGAATGGGTTACGGAAGGAGCGGCTTCAAAAATCAGAACGATTGTTCAAGTCGACCAAAAGGTTCAATTAGGCGTGGCCTAGAGACTTATCAAATGGTAGATCAGAGTGGAAGGGGGAGATTTCGTCAAGGTTCAAACATGAATGATTCTGCATAGAAAGATTTGAGAAAATTAGGTGCTTTTTGTTTACATGAATGAGGCATTTTCTCTATTTTCTTTGGATGCCAAAATCTTAGTTTCCATACAATTTTGTCATCTAAACTAAAAAAAATGGGAATCTATTTTCTTTTTTTCCCGTTTCCTTTTGTTTTCTTTTCATACGCTATTACAAAATTGGAGAAAATAGATTTAAGTATGTATAAAATATTTATACGTTTCGCTTTTTGGTAAGTAACTCTTATTTTAGTGTTCTTTATACATAAAAAAAAATTCAAGTTGCTATCTTTTTTAAAATTAGTGATCAAGAGGTGATTACGCAATAACGGAAGAGTGAGGTATCATTCGGGAAATGGTGGTTTTTGAAGTGAGGGTTTCGGGAGGGCGTGGTAACTATGGTAGCGGAATGGGTTATGGAAGGAGCGGCTTCAAAAATCAGAACGATTGTTCAAGTCGACCTAAAGGTTCAATTAGGCGTGGCCTAGAGACTTATCAAATGGTAGATCAGAGTGGATGGGGGCTATTTCGTCAAGGTTCAACCATGAATGATTCTGCATAGAAAGATTTAAGAAAATTAGGTGCTTTTGTTTACAAGAATGAGGCATTTTCTCTATTTTCTTTGGATGCCAAAATCTTAGTTTCCATACAATTTTGTCATCTAAACTAAAAAAAAAATAGGAATCTATTTTCTTTTTTTTCCGTTTCCTTTTGTTTTCTTATCATACGCTATTACAAAATTGGAGAAAATAGATTTAAGTTTGTATAAAATATTTATACGTTTCGCTTTTGGTAAGTAACTCTTATTTTAGTGTTCTTTATACATAAAAAAAAAATTCAAGTTGCTATCTTTTTAAAATTAGTGATCAAGAGGTGATTACGCAATAACGGAAGAGTGAGGTATCATTCGGGAAATGGTGGTTTTCGAAGTGAGGGTTTCAGAGGGCGTGGTAACTATGGTAGCGGAATGGGTTATGGAAGGAGCGGCTTCAAAAATCAGAACGATTGTTCAAGTCGACCTAAAGGTTCAATTAGGCGTGGCCTAGAGACTTATCAAATGGTAGATCAGAGTGGATGGGGGCTATTTCGTCAAAGTTCAAACATGAATGATTCTGCATAGAAAGATTTGAGAAAATTAGGTGCATTTTGTTTACATGAATGAGGCTTTTTCTCCATTTTCTTTGGATGCCAAATTCTTAGTTCCCATACAATTTTTTCATCTAAACTAAAAAAAATGGGAATCTATTTTCTTTTTTTCCCGTTTCCTTTTGTTTTCTTATCATACGCTATTACAAAATTGGAGAAAATAGATTTAAGTATGTATAAAACATTTATACGTTTCGCTTTTGGTAATTAACTCTTCTTTTAGTGTTCTTTATACATAAAAAAAAATAATTCGAGTTTCTATCTTTTTAAAATTATTGATCAAGAGGTGATTACGCAATAACGGAAGAGTGAGGTATCATTCGGGAAATGGTGGTTTTCGAAGTGAGGGTTTCAGAGGGCATGGTAACTATGGTAACGGAATGGGTTATGGAAGGAGCGGCTTCAAAAATCAGAACGATTGTTCAAGTCGACCTAAAGGTTCAATTAGGCGTGGCCTAGAGACTTATCAAATGGTAGATCAGAGTGGAAGGGGGAGATTTCGTCAAGGTTCAACCATGAATGATTCTGCATAGAAAGATTTGAGAAAATTAGGTGCTTTTGTTTACAAGAATGAGGCATTTTCTCTATTTTCTTTGGATGCCAAAATCTTAGTTTCCATACAATTTTGTCATCTAAACTAAAAAAAAATAGGAATCTATTTTCTTTTTTTTCCGTTTCCTTTTGTTTTCTTATCATACGCTATTACAAAATTGGAGAAAATAGATTTAAGTATGTATAAAATATTTATACGTTTCGCTTTTGGTAAGTAACTCTTATTTTAGTGTTCTTTATACATAAAAAAAAATTCAAGTTGCTATCTTTTTTAAAAATTAGTGATCAAGAGGTGATTACGCAATAACGGAAGAGTGAGGTATCATTCGGGAAATGGTGGTTTTGAAGTGAGGGTTTCGGAGGGCGTGGTAACTATGGTAGCGGAATGGGTTATGGAAGGAGCGGCTTCAAAAATCGAAAGCGATTGTTCAAGTCGACCTAAAGGTTCAATTAGGCGTGGCCTAGAGACTTATCAAATGGTAGATCGAGTGGATGGGGGGCTATTTCGTCAAGGTTCAAACATGAATGATTACGCATAGAAAGATTTGAGAAATATTAGGTGCTTTTTGTTTACATGAATGAGGCTTTTATCTCCATTTTCTTTGGATGCCAAATTCTTAGTTCCCATACAATTTTGTCATCTAAACTAAAAAAAATGGGAATCTGATTTTCTTTTTTCCCGTTTCCTTTTGTTTTCTTATCATACGCTATTACAAAATTGGAGAAAATAGATTTAAGTATGTATAAAACATTTATACGTTTCGCTTTTGGTAAGTAACTCTTATTTTAGTGTTCTTTATACATAAAAAAAAAAAATTCAAGTTTCTATCTTTTTAAAATTATTGATCAAGAGGTGATTACGCAATAACGGAAGAGTGAGGTATCATTCGGAAATGGTGGTTTTTGAAGTGAGGGTTTCGAGAGGGCATGGTAACTATGGTAGCGGAATGGGTTATGGAAGGAGCGGCTTCAAAAAATCGAAGCGATTGTTCAAGTCGACCTAAAGGTTCAATTAGGCGTGGCCTAGAGACTTATCAAATGGTAGATCAGAGTGGAAGGGGGAGATTTCGTCAAGGTTCAAACATGAATGATTCTGCATAGAAAGATTTGAGAAAATTAGGTGCTTTTTGTTTACATGAATGAGGCATTTTTCTCCATTTTCTTTGGATGCCAAAATCTTAGTTTCTATACAATTTTGTCATCTAAACTAAAAAAAAATGGGAATCGATTTTCTTTTTTGTCCCGTTTCCATTTGTTTTTCTTATCATACGCTATTACAAAATTGGAGAAAATAGATTTAAGTATGTATAAAACATTTATACGTTTCGCTTTTGGTAAGTAACTCTTATTTTTAGTGTTCTTTATACATAAAAAAAAAGTAAGTTTCAAGTTTCTATCTTTTTAAAATTATTGATCAAGAGGTGATTCCGCAATAACGGAAGAGTGAGGTATCATTCGGGAAATGGTGGTTTTCGAAGGGAGGGTTTCAGAGGGCGTGGTAACTATGGTAGCGGAATGGGTTATGGAAGGAGCGGCTTCAAAAATTAAGAGCGATTGTTCAAGTCGACCTAAAGGTTCAATTAGGCGTGGCCTAGAGACTTATCAAATGGTAGATCGAGTGGAAGGGGGAGATTTCGTCAAGGTTCAATCATGAATGATTCCGCATAGAAAGATTTGAGAAAATTAGGTGCTTTTTGTTTACATGAATGAGGCTTTTTCTCCATTTTCTTTGGATGCCAAATTCTTAGTTTCCATACAATTTTGTCTTCTAAACTAAAAAAAATGGGAATCTATTTTCTTTTTTTCCCGTTTCCTTTTGTTTTCTTATCATACGCTATTACAAAATTGGAGAAAATAGATTTAAGTATGTATAAAACATTTATACGTTTACGCTTTTTGGTAAGTAACTCTTATTTTAGTGTTCTTTATACATAAAAAAAAATAATTCAAGTTGCTATCTTTTTAAAAATTATTGATCAAGAGGTGATTACGCAATAACGGAAGAGTGAGGTATCATTCGGGAAATGGTGGTTTTTGAAGTGAGGGTTTCGAGAGGGCGTGGTAACTATGGTAGCGGAATGGGTTATGGAAGGAGCGGCTTCAAAAAATCGAAAGCGATTGTTCAAGTCGACCTAAAGGTTCAATTAGGCGTGGCCTAGAGACTTATCAAATGGTAGATCGAGTGGAAGGGGGGCGATTTCGTCAAGGTTCAAACGTGAATGATTCTGCATAGAAAGATTTGAGAAAATTAGGGGCTTTTTGTTTACATGAATGAGGCATTTTCTCTATTTTCTTTGGATGCCAAAATCTTAGTTTCCAGACAATTTTGTCATCTAAACTAAAAAAAATGGGAATCTATTTTCTTTTTTTTCCCATTTCCTTTTGTTTTCTTATCATACGCTATTACAAAATTGGAGAAAATAGATTTAAGTATGTATAAAACATTTATACGTTTCTCTTTTGGTAAGTAACTCTTATTTTAGTGTTCTTTATACATAAAAAAAAAAATCAAGTTGCTATCTTTTTAAAATTAGTGATCAAGAGGTGATTACGCAATAACGGAAGAGTGAGGTATCATTCGGGAAATGGTGGTTTTCGAAGTGTGGGTTTCAGAGGGCGTGGTAACTATGGTAGCGGAATGGGTTATGGAAGGAGCGGCTTCAAAAATCGAAAGCGATTGTTCAAGTCGACCTAAAAGGTTCAATTAGGCGTGGCCTAGAGACTTATCAAATGGTAGATCGAGTGGAAGGGGGCTATTTCGTCAAGGTTCAAACATGAATGATTCTGCATAGAAAGATTTGAGAAAATTAGGTGCTTTTTGTTTACATGAATGAGGCTTTTTCTCCATTTTCTTTGGATGCCAAAATCTTAGTTTCCATACAATTTTGTCATCTAAACTAAAAAAAATGGGAATCTATTTTCTTTTTTTCCCGTTTCCTTTTGTTTTCTTATCATACGCTATTACAAAATTGGAGAAAATAGATTTAAGTATGTATAAAATATTTATACGTTTCGCTTTTGGTAAGTAACTCTTATTTTAGTGTTCTTTATACATAAAAAAAAATTCAAGTTGCTATCTTTTTAAAATTAGTGATCAAGAGGTGATTACGCAATAACGGAAGAGTGAGGTATCATTCGGGAAATGGTGGTTTTCGAAGTGAGGGTTTCAGAGGGCGTGGTAACTATGGTAGCGGAATGGGTTATGGAAGGAGCGGCTTCAAAAATCAGAACGATTGTTCAAGTCGACCTAAAGGTTCAATTAGGCGTGGCCTAGAGACTTATCAAATGGTAGATCAGAGTGGATGGGGGCTATTTCGTCAAGGTTCAACCATGAATGATTCTGCATAGAAAGATTTAAGAAAATTAGGTGCTTTTGTTTACAAGAATGAGGCATTTTCTCTATTTTCTTTGGATGCCAAAATCTTAGTTTCCATACAATTTTGTCATCTAAACTAAAAAAAAATAGGAATCTATTTTCTTTTTTTTTCCGTTTCCTTTTGTTTTCTTATCATACGCTATTACAAAATTGGAGAAAATAGATTTAAGTTTGTATAAAATATTTATACGTTTCGCTTTTGGTAAGTAACTCTTATTTTAGTGTTCTTTATACATAAAAAAAAATTCAAGTTGCTATCTTTTTAAAATTAGTGATCAAGAGGTGATTACGCAATAACGGAAGAGTGAGGTATCATTCGGGAAATGGTGGTTTTCGAAGTGAGGGTTTCGGAGGGCGTGGTAACTATGGTAGCGGAATGGGTTATGGAAGGAGCGGCTTCAAAAATCAGAACGATTGTTCAAGTCGACCTAAAGGTTCAATTAGGCGTGGCCTAGAGACTTATCAAATGGTAGATCAGAGTGGATGGGGGCTATTTCGTCAAAGTTCAAACATGAATGATTCTGCATAGAAAGATTTGAGAAAATTAGGTGCATTTTGTTTACATGAATGAGGCTTTTTCTCCATTTTCTTTGGATGCCAAATTCTTAGTTCCCATACAATTTTTTCATCTAAACTAAAAAAAATGGGAATCTATTTTCTTTTTTTCCCGTTTCCTTTTGTTTTCTTATCATACGCTATTACAAAATTGGAGAAAATAGATTTAAGTATGTATAAAACATTTATACGTTTCGCTTTTGGTAATTAACTCTTCTTTTAGTGTTCTTTATACATAAAAAAAAATAATTCGAGTTTCTATCTTTTTAAAATTATTGATCAAGAGGTGATTACGCAATAACGGAAGAGTGAGGTATCATTCGGGAAATGGTGGTTTTCGAAGTGAGGGTTTCAGAGGGCGTGGTAACTATGGTAGCGGAATGGGTTATGGAAGGAGCGGCTTCAAAAAATCGAAAGCGATTGTTCAAGTCGACCTAAAGGTTCAATTAGGCGTGGCCAAGAGACTTATCAAATGGTAGATCAGAGTGGAAGGGGGCTATTTCGTCAAGGTTCAAACATGAATGATTCTGCATAGAAAGATTTGAGAAAATTAGGTGCATTTTGTTTACATGAATGAGGCTTTTTCTCCATTTTCTTTGGATGCCAAATTCTTAGTTTCCATACAATTTTGTCATCTAAACTAAAAAAAAATAGGAATCTATTTTCTTTTTTTTCCGTTTCCTTTTGTTTTCTTATCATACGCTATTACAAAATTGGAGAAAATAGATTTAAGTATGTATAAAATATTTATACGTTTCGCTTTTGGTAAGTAACTCTTATTTTAGTGTTCTTTATACATAAAAAAAAAAAAATTCAAGTTGCTATCTTTTTAAAATTAGTGATCAAGAGGTGATTACGCAATAACGGAAGAGTGAGGTATCATTCGGGAAATGGTGGTTTTCGAAGTGAGGGTTTCAGAGGGCGTGGTAACTATGGTAGCGGAATGGGTTATGGAAGGAGCGGCTTCAAAAATCAGAACGATTGTTCAAGTCGACCTAAAGGTTCAATTAGGCGTGGCCTAGAGACTTATCAAATGGTAGATCAGAGTGGATGGGGGCTATTTCGTCAAGGTTCAACCATGAATGATTCTGCATAGAAAGATTTAAGAAAATTAGGTGCTTTTGTTTACAAGAATGAGGCATTTTCTCTATTTTCTTTGGATGCCAAAATCTTAGTTTCCATACAATTTTGTCATCTAAACTAAAAAAAAATAGGAATCTATTTTCTTTTTTTTTCCGTTTCCTTTTGTTTTCTTATCATACGCTATTACAAAATTGGAGAAAATAGATTTAAGTTTGTATAAAATATTTATACGTTTCGCTTTTGGTAAGTAACTCTTATTTTAGTGTTCTTTATACATAAAAAAAAAAATTCAAGTTGCTATCTTTTTAAAATTAGTGATCAAGAGGTGATTACGCAATAACGGAAGAGTGAGGTATCATTCGGGAAATGGTGGTTTTCGAAGTGAGGGTTTCAGAGGGCGTGGTAACTATGGTAGCGGAATGGGTTATGGAAGGAGCGGCTTCAAAAATCAGAACGATTGTTCAAGTCGACCTAAAGGTTCAATTAGGCGTGGCCTAGAGACTTATCAAATGGTAGATCAGAGTGGATGGGGGCTATTTCGTCAAAGTTCAAACATGAATGATTCTGCATAGAAAGATTTGAGAAAATTAGGTGCATTTTGTTTACATGAATGAGGCTTTTTCTCCATTTTCTTTGGATGCCAAATTCTTAGTTCCCATACAATTTTTTCATCTAAACTAAAAAAAATGGGAATCTATTTTCTTTTTTTCCCGTTTCCTTTTGTTTTCTTATCATACGCTATTACAAAATTGGAGAAAATAGATTTAAGTATGTATAAAACATTTATACGTTTCTCTTTTGGTAATTAACTCTTCTTTTAGTGTTCTTTATACATAAAAAAAAATAATTCGAGTTTCTATCTTTTTAAAATTATTGATCAAGAGGTGATTACGCAATAACGGAAGAGTGAGGTATCATTCGGGAAATGGTGGTTTTCGAAGTGAGGGTTTTGAGAGGGCATGGTAACTATGGTAGCGGAATGGGTTATGGAAGGAGCGGCTTCAAAAAATCGAAAGCGATTGTTCAAGTCGACCTAAAGGTTCAATTAGGCGTGGCCTAGAGACTTATCAAATGGTAGATCGAGTGGAAGGGGAGATTTCGTCAAGGTTCAAACCATGAATGATTACGCATAGAAAGATTTGAGAAAATTAGGTGCTTTTTGTTTACATGAATGAGGCATTTTTCTCTATTTTCTTTGGATGCCAAAATCTTAGTTTCCATACAATTTTGTCATCTAAACTAAAAAAAAATAGGAATCTATTTTCTTTTTTTTCCGTTTCCTTTTGTTTTCTTATCATACGCTATTACAAAATTGGAGAAAATAGATTTAAGTATGTATAAAATATTTATACGTTTCGCTTTTGGTAAGTAACTCTTATTTTAGTGTTCTTTATACATAAAAAAAAAAATTCAAGTTGCTATCTTTTTAAAATTAGTGATCAAGAGGTGATTACGCAATAACGGAAGAGTGAGGTATCATTCGGGAAATGGTGGTTTTCGAAGTGAGGGTTTCAGAGGGCGTGGTAACTATGGTAGCGGAATGGGTTATGGAAGGAGCGGCTTCAAAAAAAAGAACGATTGTTCAAGTCGACCTAAAGGTTCAATTAGGCGTGGCCTAGAGACTTATCAAATGGTAGATCGAGTGGATGGGGGGCTATTTCGTCAAGGTTCAAACCATGAATGATTACGCATAGAAAGATTTAAGAAAATTAGGTGCTTTTTGTTTACAAGAATGAGGCATTTTTCTCTATTTTCTTTGGATGCCAAAATCTTAGTTTCCATACAATTTTTGTCATCTAAACTAAAAAAAAATAGGGAATCTATTTTCTTTTTTTTCCCGTTTCCTTTTGTTTTTTCTTATCATACGCTATTACAAAATTGGAGAAAATAGATTTAAGTTTGTATAAAATATTTATACGTTTCGCTTTTGGTAAGTAACTCTTATTTTAGTGTTCTTTATACATAAAAAAAAAATTCAAGTTGCTATCTTTTTAAAATTAGTGATCAAGAGGTGATTACGCAATAACGGAAGAGTGAGGTATCATTCGGGAAATGGTGGTTTTCGAAGTGAGGGTTTCAGAGGCCGTGGTAACTATGGTAGCGGAATGGGTTATGGAAGGAGCGGCTTCAAAAATCAGAACGATTGTTCAAGTCGACCTAAAGGTTCAATTAGGCGTGGCCTAGAGACTTATCAAATGGTAGATCAGAGTGGATGGGGGCTATTTCGTCAAAGTTCAAACATGAATGATTCTGCATAGAAAGATTTGAGAAAATTAGGTGCATTTTGTTTACATGAATGAGGCTTTTTCTCCATTTTCTTTGGATGCCAAATTCTTAGTTCCCATACAATTTTTTCATCTAAACTAAAAAAAATGGGAATCTATTTTCTTTTTTCCCGTTTCCTTTTGTTTTCTTATCATACGCTATTACAAAATTGGAGAAAATAGATTTAAGTATGTATAAAACATTTATACGTTTCGCTTTTGGTAATTAACTCTTCTTTTAGTGTTCTTTATACATAAAAAAAAATAATTCGAGTTTCTATCTTTTTTAAAATTATTGATCAAGAGGTGATTACGCAATAACGGAAGAGTGAGGTATCATTCGGGAAATGGTGGTTTTTGAAGTGAGGGTTTTCGAGAGGGCGTGGTAACTATGGTAGCGGAATGGGTTATGGAAGGAGCGGCTTCAAAAAATCGAAAGCGATTGTTCAAGTCGACCTAAAGGTTCAATTAGGCGTGGCCTAGAGACTTATCAAATGGTAGATCGAGTGGAAGGGGGCTATTTCGTCAAGGTTCAAACATGAATGATTCTGCATAGAAAGATTTGAGAAAATTAGGTGCATTTTGTTTACATGAATGAGGCTTTTTCTCCATTTTCTTTGGATGCCAAATTCTTAGTTTCCATACAATTTTTGTCATCTAAACTAAAAAAAAATAGGAATCTATTTTCTTTTTTTTCCCGTTTCCTTTTGTTTTTTCTTATCATACGCTATTACAAAATTGGAGAAAATAGATTTAAGTATGTATAAAATATTTATACGTTTCGCTTTTTGGTAAGTAACTCTTATTTTAGTGTTCTTTATACATAAAAAAAAATTCAAGTTGCTATCTTTTTAAAATTAGTGATCAAGAGGTGATTACGCAATAACGGAAGAGTGAGGTATCATTCGGGAAATGGTGGTTTTCGAAGTGAGGGTTTCAGAGGGCATCGTAACTAAGGTAACGGAATGGGTTATGGAAGGAGCGGCTTCAAAAATCAGAACGATTGTTCAAGTCGACCTAAAGGTTCAATTAGGCGTGGCCTAGAGACTTATCAAATGGTAGATCAGAGTGGATGGGGGCTATTTCGTCAAGGTTCAACCATGAATGATTCTGCATAGAAAGATTTAAGAAAATTAGGTGCTTTTGTTTACAAGAATGAGGCATTTTCTCTATTTTCTTTGGATGCCAAAATCTTAGTTTCCATACAATTTTGTCATCTAAACTAAAAAAAAAATAGGAATCTATTTTCTTTTTTTTCCGTTTCCTTTTGTTTTCTTATCATACGCTATTACAAAATTGGAGAAAATAGATTTAAGTTTGTATAAAATATTTATACGTTTCGCTTTTTGGTAAGTAACTCTTATTTTAGTGTTCTTTATACATAAAAAAAAATTCAAGTTGCTATCTTTTTAAAATTAGTGATCAAGAGGTGATTACGCAATAACGGAAGAGTGAGGTATCATTCGGGAAATGGTGGTTTTCGAAGTGAGGGTTTCAGAGGCCGTGGTAACTATGGTAGCGGAATGGGTTATGGAAGGAGCGGCTTCAAAAAATCGAAAGCGATTGTTCAAGTCGACCTAAAGGTTCAATTAGGCGTGGCCTAGAGACTTATCAAATGGTAGATCAGAGTGGATGGGGGCTATTTCGTCAAAGTTCAAACATGAATGATTCTGCATAGAAAGATTTGAGAAAATTAGGTGCATTTTGTTTACATGAATGAGGCTTTTTCTCCATTTTCTTTGGATGCCAAATTCTTAGTTCCCATACAATTTTTTCATCTAAACTAAAAAAAATGGGAATCTATTTTCTTTTTTTCCCGTTTCCTTTTGTTTTCTTATCATACGCTATTACAAAATTGGAGAAAATAGATTTAAGTATGTATAAAATATTTATACGTTTCGCTTTTGGTAAGTAACTCTTATTTTAGTGTTCTTTATACATAAAAAAAAAAAATTCAAGTTGCTATCTTTTTAAAATTAGTGATCAAGAGGTGATTACGCAATAACGGAAGAGTGAGGTATCATTCGGGAAATGGTGGTTTTTGAAGTGAGGGTTTCGAGAGGGCGTGGTAACTATGGTAGCGGAATGGGTTATGGAAGGAGCGGCTTCAAAAAATCGAAAGCGATTGTTCAAGTCGACCTAAAGGTTCAATTAGGCGTGGCCTAGAGACTTATCAAATGGTAGATCGAGTGGATAGGGGGCTATTTCGTCAAAGGTTCAAACATGAATGATTACGCATAGAAAGATTTGAGAAAATTAGGTGCATTTTGTTTACATGAATGAGGCTTTTTCTCCATTTTCTTTGGATGCCAAATTCTTAGTTTCCCATACAATTTTTGTCATCTAAACTAAAAAAAAATAGGGAATCTATTTTCTTTTTTTTCCGTTTCCTTTTGTTTTTTCTTATCATACGCTATTACAAAATTGGAGAAAATAGATTTAAGTATGTATAAAATATTTATACGTTTCGCTTTTTGGTAAGTAACTCTTATTTTAGTGTTCTTTATACATAAAAAAAAATTCAAGTTGCTATCTTTTTAAAATTAGTGATCAAGAGGTGATTACGCAATAACGGAAGAGTGAGGTATCATTCGGGAAATGGTGGTTTTTGAAGTGAGGGTTTCGAGAGGGCGTGGTAACTATGGTAGCGGAATGGGTTATGGAAGGAGCGGCTTCAAAAAATCGAAAGCGATTGTTCAAGTCGACCTAAAGGTTCAATTAGGCGTGGCCTAGAGACTTATCAAATGGTAGATCGAGTGGATGGGGGGCTATTTCGTCAAAGTTCAAACATGAATGATTACGCATAGAAAGATTTGAGAAAATTAGGTGCATTTTGTTTACATGAATGAGGCTTTTTCTCCATTTTCTTTGGATGCCAAATTCTTAGTTCCCATACAATTTTTGTCATCTAAACTAAAAAAAAATAGGGAATCTATTTTCTTTTTTTTTCCCGTTTCCTTTTGTTTTCTTATCATACGCTATTACAAAATTGGAGAAAATAGATTTAAGTATGTATAAAACATTTATACGTTTCGCTTTTGGTAATTAACTCTTCTTTTAGTGTTCTTTATACATAAAAAAAAATAATTCGAGTTTCTATCTTTTTTAAAATTATTGATCAAGAGGTGATTACGCAATAACGGAAGAGTGAGGTATCATTCGGGAAATGGTGGTTTTCGAAGTGAGGGTTTCAGAGGGCGTGGTAACTATGGTAGCGGAATGGGTTATGGAAGGAGCGGCTTCAAAAAATCGAAAGCGATTGTTCAAGTCGACCTAAAGGTTCAATTAGGCGTGGCCTAGAGACTTATCAAATGGTAGATCAGAGTGGAAGGGGGCTATTTCGTCAAGGTTCAAACATGAATGATTCTGCATAGAAAGATTTGAGAAAATTAGGTGCATTTTGTTTACATGAATGAGGCTTTTTCTCCATTTTCTTTGGATGCCAAATTCTTAGTTTCCATACAATTTTTGTCATCTAAACTAAAAAAAAATAGGAATCTATTTTCTTTTTTTTCCCGTTTCCTTTTGTTTTTTCTTATCATACGCTATTACAAAATTGGAGAAAATAGATTTAAGTATGTATAAAATATTTATACGTTTACGCTTTTTGGTAAGTAACTCTTATTTTAGTGTTCTTTATACATAAAAAAAAATTCAAGTTGCTATCTTTTTTAAAATTAGTGATCAAGAGGTGATTACGCAATAACGGAAGAGTGAGGTATCATTCGGGAAATGGTGGTTTTGAAGTGAGGGTTTGAGAGGGCGTGGTAACTATGGTAGCGGAATGGGTTATGGAAGGAGCGGCTTCAAAAAATCGAAACGATTGTTCAAGTCGACCTAAAGGTTCAATTAGGCGTGGCCTAGAGACTTATCAAATGGTAGATCGAGTGGATAGGGGGGCTATTTCGTCAAGGTTCAAACATGAATGATTACGCATAGAAAGATTTAAGAAAATTAGGTGCATTTTGTTTACATGAATGAGGCATTTTTCTCTATTTTCTTTGGATGCCAAAATCTTAGTTTCCATACAATTTTGTCATCTAAACTAAAAAAAAATAGGGAATCTATTTTCTTTTTTTTCCGTTTCCTTTTGTTTTTTCTTATCATACGCTATTACAAAATTGGAGAAAATAGATTTAAGTATGTATAAAATATTTATACGTTTCGCTTTTTGGTAAGTAACTCTTATTTTAGTGTTCTTTATACATAAAAAAAAATTCAAGTTGCTATCTTTTTAAAATTAGTGATCAAGAGGTGATTACGCAATAACGGAAGAGTGAGGTATCATTCGGGAAATGGTGGTTTTTAGTGAGGGTTTTCGAGAGGGCGTGGTAACTATGGTAGCGGAATGGGTTATGGAAGGAGCGGCTTCAAAAAATCGAAAGCGATTGTTCAAGTCGACCTAAAGGTTCAATTAGGCGTGGCCTAGAGACTTATCAAATGGTAGATCGAGTGGATGGGGGGCTATTTCGTCAAAGGTTCAAACATGAATGATTACGCATAGAAAGATTTGAGAAAATTAGGTGCATTTTGTTTACATGAATGAGGCATTTTTCTCCATTTTCTTTGGATGCCAAAATTCTTAGTTTCCCATACAATTTTTGTCATCTAAACTAAAAAAAAATAGGGAATCTATTTTCTTTTTTTTCCCGTTTCCTTTTGTTTTTCTTATCATACGCTATTACAAAATTGGAGAAAATAGATTTAAGTATGTATAAAATATTTATACGTTTCGCTTTTTGGTAAGTAACTCTTATTTTAGTGTTCTTTATACATAAAAAAAAATTCAAGTTGCTATCTTTTTTAAAATTAGTGATCAAGAGGTGATTACGCAATAACGGAAGAGTGAGGTATCATTCGGGAAATGGTGGTTTTTGAAGTGAGGGTTTCGAGAGGGCGTGGTAACTATGGTAGCGGAATGGGTTATGGAAGGAGCGGCTTCAAAAAATCGAAAGCGATTGTTCAAGTCGACCTAAAGGTTCAATTAGGCGTGGCCTAGAGACTTATCAAATGGTAGATCAGAGTGGATGGGGGCTATTTCGTCAAAGTTCAAACATGAATGATTCTGCATAGAAAGATTTGAGAAAATTAGGTGCATTTTGTTTACATGAATGAGGCTTTTTCTCCATTTTCTTTGGATGCCAAATTCTTAGTTCCCATACAATTTTTTCATCTAAACTAAAAAAAATGGGAATCTATTTTCTTTTTTTTTCCCGTTTCCTTTTGTTTTTTCTTATCATACGCTATTACAAAATTGGAGAAAATAGATTTAAGTATGTATAAAACATTTATACGTTTCGCTTTTGGTAATTAACTCTTCTTTTAGTGTTCTTTATACATAAAAAAAAATAATTCGAGTTTCTATCTTTTTTAAAATTATTGATCAAGAGGTGATTACGCAATAACGGAAGAGTGAGGTATCATTCGGGAAATGGTGGTTTTTAGTGAGGGTTTTCGAGAGGGCGTGGTAACTATGGTAGCGGAATGGGTTATGGAAGGAGCGGCTTCAAAAAATCGAAAGCGATTGTTCAAGTCGACCTAAAGGTTCAATTAGGCGTGGCCAAGAGACTTATCAAATGGTAGATCAGAGTGGAAGGGGGCTATTTCGTCAAGGTTCAAACATGAATGATTCTGCATAGAAAGATTTGAGAAAATTAGGTGCATTTTGTTTACATGAATGAGGCTTTTTCTCCATTTTCTTTGGATGCCAAATTCTTAGTTTCCATACAATTTTGTCATCTAAACTAAAAAAAAATAGGAATCTATTTTCTTTTTTTTCCGTTTCCTTTTGTTTTCTTATCATACGCTATTACAAAATTGGAGAAAATAGATTTAAGTATGTATAAAATATTTATACGTTTCGCTTTTGGTAAGTAACTCTTATTTTAGTGTTCTTTATACATAAAAAAAAAAATTCAAGTTGCTATCTTTTTAAAATTAGTGATCAAGAGGTGATTACGCAATAACGGAAGAGTGAGGTATCATTCGGGAAATGGTGGTTTTTGAAGTGAGGGTTTCGAGAGGGCATGGTAACTATGGTAGCGGAATGGGTTATGGAAGGAGCGGCTTCAAAAATCAGAACGATTGTTCAAGTCGACCTAAAGGTTCAATTAGGCGTGGCCTAGAGACTTATCAAATGGTAGATCAGAGTGGATGGGGGCTATTTCGTCAAGGTTCAACCATGAATGATTCTGCATAGAAAGATTTGAGAAAATTAGGTGCTTTTGTTTACAAGAATGAGGCATTTTCTCTATTTTCTTTGGATGCCAAAATCTTAGTTTCCATACAATTTTGTCATCTAAACTAAAAAAAAATAGGAATCTATTTTCTTTTTTTTCCGTTTCCTTTTGTTTTCTTATCATACGCTATTACAAAATTGGAGAAAATAGATTTAAGTATGTATAAAATATTTATACGTTTCGCTTTTGGTAAGTAACTCTTATTTTAGTGTTCTTTATACATAAAAAAAAAAAATTCAAGTTGCTATCTTTTTAAAATTAGTGATCAAGAGGTGATTACGCAATAACGGAAGAGTGAGGTATCATTCGGGAAATGGTGGTTTTCGAAGTGAGGGTTTCAGAAGGCGTGGTAACTATGGTAGCGGAATGGGTTATGGAAGGAGCGGCTTCAAAAATCAGAACGATTGTTCAAGTCGACCTAAAGGTTCAATTAGGCGTGGCCTAGAGACTTATCAAATGGTAGATCAGAGTGGATGGGGGCTATTTCGTCAAAGTTCAAACATGAATGATTCTGCATAGAAAGATTTGAGAAAATTAGGTGCATTTTGTTTACATGAATGAGGCTTTTTCTCCATTTTCTTTGGATGCCAAATTCTTAGTTCCCATACAATTTTTTTCATCTAAACTAAAAAAAATGGGAATCTATTTTCTTTTTTTTTCCCGTTTCCTTTTGTTTTCTTATCATACGCTATTACAAAATTGGAGAAAATAGATTTAAGTATGTATAAAACATTTATACGTTTCGCTTTTGGTAATTAACTCTTCTTTTAGTGTTCTTTATACATAAAAAAAAATAATTCGAGTTTCTATCTTTTTAAAATTATTGATCAAGAGGTGATTACGCAATAACGGAAGAGTGAGGTATCATTCGGGAAATGGTGGTTTTTGAAGTGAGGGTTTTCGAGAGGGCATGGTAACTATGGTAGCGGAATGGGTTATGGAAGGAGCGGCTTCAAAAAATCGAAAGCGATTGTTCAAGTCGACCTAAAGGTTCAATTAGGCGTGGCCTAGAGACTTATCAAATGGTAGATCGAGTGGAAGGGGGCTATTTCGTCAAAGGTTCAAACATGAATGATTACGCATAGAAAGATTTGAGAAAATTAGGTGCATTTTGTTTACATGAATGAGGCTTTTTCTCCATTTTCTTTGGATGCCAAATTCTTAGTTTCCATACAATTTTGTCATCTAAACTAAAAAAAAATAGGAATCTATTTTCTTTTTTTTCCGTTTCCTTTTGTTTTCTTATCATACGCTATTACAAAATTGGAGAAAATAGATTTAAGTATGTATAAAATATTTATACGTTTCGCTTTTGGTAAGTAACTCTTATTTTAGTGTTCTTTATACATAAAAAAAAAAATTCAAGTTGCTATCTTTTTAAAATTAGTGATCAAGAGGTGATTACGCAATAACGGAAGAGTGAGGTATCATTCGGGAAATGGTGGTTTTTGAAGTGAGGGTTTCGAGAGGGCGTGGTAACTATGGTAGCGGAATGGGTTATGGAAGGAGCGGCTTCAAAAAATCGAAAGCGATTGTTCAAGTCGACCTAAAGGTTCAATTAGGCGTGGCCTAGAGACTTATCAAATGGTAGATCAGAGTGGATGGGGGCTATTTCGTCAAAGTTCAAACATGAATGATTCTGCATAGAAAGATTTGAGAAAATTAGGTGCATTTTGTTTACATGAATGAGGCTTTTTCTCCATTTTCTTTGGATGCCAAATTCTTAGTTCCCATACAATTTTTTCATCTAAACTAAAAAAAAATGGGAATCTATTTTCTTTTTTTTTCCCGTTTCCTTTTGTTTTCTTATCATACGCTATTACAAAATTGGAGAAAATAGATTTAAGTATGTATAAAACATTTATACGTTTCGCTTTTGGTAATTAACTCTTCTTTTAGTGTTCTTTATACATAAAAAAAAATAATTCGAGTTTCTATCTTTTTAAAATTATTGATCAAGAGGTGATTACGCAATAACGGAAGAGTGAGGTATCATTCGGGAAATGGTGGTTTTCGAAGTGAGGGTTTCAGAGGGCGTGGTAACTATGGTAGCGGAATGGGTTATGGAAGGAGCGGCTTCAAAAAATCGAAAGCGATTGTTCAAGTCGACCTAAAGGTTCAATTAGGCGTGGCCTAGAGACTTATCAAATGGTAGATCGAGTGGAAGGGGGCTATTTCGTCAAGGTTCAAACCATGAATGATTACGCATAGAAAGATTTGAGAAAATTAGGTGCATTTTGTTTACATGAATGAGGCATTTTTCTCTATTTTCTTTGGTTGCCAAAATCTTAGTTTCCATACAATTTTGTCATCTAAACTAAAAAAAAATAGGAATCTATTTTCTTTTTTTTCCGTTTCCTTTTGTTTTCTTATCATACGCTATTACAAAATTGGAGAAAATAGATTTAAGTATGTATAAAATATTTATACGTTTCGCTTTTGGTAAGTAACTCTTATTTTAGTGTTCTTTATACATAAAAAAAAATTCAAGTTGCTATCTTTTTTAAAATTAGTGATCAAGAGGTGATTACGCAATAACGGAAGAGTGAGGTATCATTCGGGAAATGGTGGTTTTTGAAGTGAGGGTTTCGGAGGGCGTGGTAACTATGGTAGCGGAATGGGTTATGGAAGGAGCGGCTTCAAAAAATCGAAACGATTGTTCAAGTCGACCTAAAGGTTCAATTAGGCGTGGCCTAGAGACTTATCAAATGGTAGATCAGAGTGGATGGGGGCTATTTCGTCAAAGTTCAAACATGAATGATTCTGCATAGAAAGATTTGAGAAAATTAGGTGCATTTTGTTTACATGAATGAGGCTTTTTCTCCATTTTCTTTGGATGCCAAATTCTTAGTTCCCATACAATTTTTTCATCTAAACTAAAAAAAAATGGGAATCTATTTTCTTTTTTTCCCGTTTCCTTTTGTTTTTTCTTATCATACGCTATTACAAAATTGGAGAAAATAGATTTAAGTATGTATAAAACATTTATACGTTTACGCTTTTGGTAATTAACTCTTCTTTTAGTGTTCTTTATACATAAAAAAAAATAATTCGAGTTTCTATCTTTTTAAAATTATTGATCAAGAGGTGATTACGCAATAACGGAAGAGTGAGGTATCATTCGGGAAATGGTGGTTTTTGAAGTGAGGGTTTTCGAGAGGGCATGGTAACTATGGTAGCGGAATGGGTTATGGAAGGAGCGGCTTCAAAAAATCGAAAGCGATTGTTCAAGTCGACCTAAAGGTTCAATTAGGCGTGGCCTAGAGACTTATCAAATGGTAGATCAGAGTGGAAGGGGGAGATTTCGTCAAGGTTCAACCATGAATGATTCTGCATAGAAAGATTTGAGAAAATTAGGTGCTTTTGTTTACAAGAATGAGGCATTTTCTCTATTTTCTTTGGATGCCAAAATCTTAGTTTCCATACAATTTTGTCATCTAAACTAAAAAAAAATAGGAATCTATTTTCTTTTTTTTTCCGTTTCCTTTTGTTTTCTTATCATACGCTATTACAAAATTGGAGAAAATAGATTTAAGTATGTATAAAATATTTATACGTTTCGCTTTTGGTAAGTAACTCTTATTTTAGTGTTCTTTATACATAAAAAAAAAAAATTCAAGTTGCTATCTTTTTAAAATTAGTGATCAAGAGGTGATTACGCAATAACGGAAGAGTGAGGTATCATTCGGGAAATGGTGGTTTTCGAAGTGAGGGTTTCAGAGGGCGTGGTAACTATGGTAGCGGAATGGGTTATGGAAGGAGCGGCTTCAAAAAATCGAAAGCGATTGTTCAAGTCGACCTAAAGGTTCAATTAGGCGTGGCCTAGAGACTTATCAAATGGTAGATCAGAGTGGATGGGGGCTATTTCGTCAAAGTTCAAACATGAATGATTCTGCATAGAAAGATTTGAGAAAATTAGGTGCATTTTGTTTACATGAATGAGGCTTTTTCTCCATTTTCTTTGGATGCCAAATTCTTAGTTCCCATACAATTTTTTCATCTAAACTAAAAAAAATGGGAATCTATTTTCTTTTTTTCCCGTTTCCTTTTGTTTTCTTATCATACGCTATTACAAAATTGGAGAAAATAGATTTAAGTATGTATAAAACATTTATACGTTTCGCTTTTGGTAATTAACTCTTCTTTTAGTGTTCTTTATACATAAAAAAAAATAATTCGAGTTTCTATCTTTTTAAAATTATTGATCAAGAGGTGATTACGCAATAACGGAAGAGTGAGGTATCATTCGGGAAATGGTGGTTTTCGAAGTGAGGGTTTCAGAGGGCGTGGTAACTATGGTAGCGGAATGGGTTATGGAAGGAGCGGCTTCAAAAAATCGAAAGCGATTGTTCAAGTCGACCTAAAGGTTCAATTAGGCGTGGCCAAGAGACTTATCAAATGGTAGATCAGAGTGGAAGGGGGCTATTTCGTCAAGGTTCAAACATGAATGATTCTGCATAGAAAGATTTGAGAAAATTAGGTGCATTTTGTTTACATGAATGAGGCTTTTTCTCCATTTTCTTTGGATGCCAAATTCTTAGTTTCCCATACAATTTTTGTCATCTAAACTAAAAAAAAATAGGGAATCTATTTTCTTTTTTTTCCCGTTTCCTTTTGTTTTTTCTTATCATACGCTATTACAAAATTGGAGAAAATAGATTTAAGTATGTATAAAACATTTATACGTTTACGCTTTTGGTAAGTAACTCTTATTTTAGTGTTCTTTATACATAAAAAAAAATAATTCGAGTTTCTATCTTTTTTAAAATTATTGATCAAGAGGTGATTACGCAATAACGGAAGAGTGAGGTATCATTCGGGAAATGGTGGTTTTTGAAGTGAGGGTTTCGAGAGGGCATGGTAACTATGGTAGCGGAATGGGTTATGGAAGGAGCGGCTTCAAAAAATCGAAAGCGATTGTTCAAGTCGACCTAAAGGTTCAATTAGGCGTGGCCTAGAGACTTATCAAATGGTAGATCGAGTGGAAGGGGGCTATTTCGTCAAGGTTCAACCATGAATGATTACGCATAGAAAGATTTGAGAAAATTAGGTGCTTTTGTTTACAAGAATGAGGCATTTTTCTCTATTTTCTTTGGATGCCAAAATCTTAGTTTCCATACAATTTTGTCATCTAAACTAAAAAAAAATAGGAATCTATTTTCTTTTTTTTCCGTTTCCTTTTGTTTTCTTATCATACGCTATTACAAAATTGGAGAAAATAGATTTAAGTATGTATAAAATATTTATACGTTTCGCTTTTGGTAAGTAACTCTTATTTTAGTGTTCTTTATACATAAAAAAAAATTCAAGTTGCTATCTTTTTAAAATTAGTGATCAAGAGGTGATTACGCAATAACGGAAGAGTGAGGTATTCTTCAAGAAATGGTGGTTTTTCAAAGTGAGGGTTTCGGAGGGCGTGGTAACTATGGTAGCGGAATGGGTTATGGAAGGAGCGGCTTCAAAAATCGAAAGCGATTGTTCAAGTCGGCCTAAAGGTTCAATTAGGCGTGGCGTAGAGACTTATCAAATGGTAGATCAGAGTGGATGGGGGCTATTTCGTCAAAGTTCAAACATGAATGATTCTGCATAGAAAGATTTGAGAAAATTAGGTGCATTTTGTTTACATGAATGAGGCTTTTTCTCCATTTTCTTTGGATGCCAAATTCTTAGTTCCCATACAATTTTTTCATCTAAACTAAAAAAAAATGGGAATCTATTTTCTTTTTTTTTCCCGTTTCCTTTTGTTTTTCTTATCATACGCTATTACAAAATTGGAGAAAATAGATTTAAGTATGTATAAAACATTTATACGTTTCGCTTTTGGTAACTAACTCTTCTTTTAGTGTTCTTTATACATAAAAAATAATAATTCGAGTTTCTATCTTTTTAAAATTATTGATCAAGAGGTGATTACGCAATAACGGAAGAGTGAGGTATCGTTCGGGAAATGTTTGTTTTTGAAGTGAGGGTTTCAGAGGGCATGGTAACTATGGTAACGGAATGGGTTATGGAAGGAGCGGCTTCAAAAAGCAGAACGATTGTTCAAGTCGACCTAAAGGTTCAATTAGGCGTGGCCTAGAGACTTATCAAATGGTAGATCAGAGTGGAAGGGGGAGATTTCGTCAAGGTTCAACCATGAATGATTCTGCATAGAAAGATTTGAGAAAATTAGGTGCTTTTGTTTACAAGAATGAGGCATTTTCTCTATTTTCTTTGGATGCCAAAATCTTAGTTTCCATACAATTTTGTCATCTAAACTAAAAAAAAATAGGAATCTATTTTCTTTTTTTTTCCGTTTCCTTTTGTTTTCTTATCATACGCTATTACAAAATTGGAGAAAATAGATTTAAGTATGTATAAAATATTTATACGTTTCGCTTTTGGTAAGTAACTCTTATTTTAGTGTTCTTTATACATAAAAAAAAAAAATTCAAGTTGCTATCTTTTTAAAATTAGTGATCAAGAGGTGATTACGCAATAACGGAAGAGTGAGGTATCATTCGGGAAATGGTGGTTTTCGAAGTGAGGGTTTCAGAGGGCGTGGTAACTATGGTAGCGGAATGGGTTATGGAAGGAGCGGCTTCAAAAAATCGAAAGCGATTGTTCAAGTCGACCTAAAGGTTCAATTAGGCGTGGCCTAGAGACTTATCAAATGGTAGATCGAGTGGATGGGGGCTATTTCGTCAAAGTTCAAACATGAATGATTCTGCATAGAAAGATTTGAGAAAATTAGGTGCATTTTGTTTACATGAATGAGGCTTTTTCTCCATTTTCTTTGGATGCCAAATTCTTAGTTCCCATACAATTTTTTCATCTAAACTAAAAAAAAATGGGAATCTATTTTCTTTTTTTTCCCGTTTCCTTTTGTTTTTCTTATCATACGCTATTACAAAATTGGAGAAAATAGATTTAAGTATGTATAAAACATTTATACGTTTCGCTTTTGGTAATTAACTCTTCTTTTAGTGTTCTTTATACATAAAAAAAAATAATTCGAGTTTCTATCTTTTTAAAATTATTGATCAAGAGGTGATTACGCAATAACGGAAGAGTGAGGTATCATTCGGGAAATGGTGGTTTTTGAGTGAGGGTTTCGAGAGGGCGTGGTAACTATGGTAGCGGAATGGGTTATGGAAGGAGCGGCTTCAAAAAATCGAAAGCGATTGTTCAAGTCGACCTAAAGGTTCAATTAGGCGTGGCCAAGAGACTTATCAAATGGTAGATCAGAGTGGAAGGGGGCTATTTCGTCAAGGTTCAAACATGAATGATTCTGCATAGAAAGATTTGAGAAAATTAGGTGCATTTTGTTTACATGAATGAGGCATTTTTCTCCATTTTCTTTGGATGCCAAATTCTTAGTTTCCCATACAATTTTTGTCATCTAAACTAAAAAAAATAGGGAATCTATTTTCTTTTTTTTTCCCGTTTCCTTTTGTTTTTCTTATCATACGCTATTACAAAATTGGAGAAAATAGATTTAAGTATGTATAAAACATTTATACGTTTCGCTTTTGGTAATTAACTCTTCTTTTAGTGTTCTTTATACATATTCAAGTTTCTATCTTTTTTAAAATTATTGATCAAGAGGTGATTACGCAATAACGGAAGAGTGAGGTATCATTCGGGAAATGGTGGTTTTTGAGTGAGGGTTTGAGAGGGCATGGTAACTATGGTAACGGAATGGGTTATGGAAGGAGCGGCTTCAAAAATCGAAAGCGATTGTTCAAGTCGACCTAAAGGTTCAATTAGGCGTGGCCTAGAGACTTATCAAATGGTAGATCGAGTGGAAGGGGAGCTATTTCGTCAAGGTTCAAACATGAATGATTCTGCATAGAAAGATTTGAGAAAATTAGGTGCATTTTGTTTACATGAATGAGGCTTTTTCTCCATTTTCTTTGGATGCCAAATTCTTAGTTCCCATACAATTTTTTCATCTAAACTAAAAAAAATGGGAATCTATTTTCTTTTTTTCCCGTTTCCTTTTGTTTTTTCTTATCATACGCTATTACAAAATTGGAGAAAATAGATTTAAGTATGTATAAAACATTTATACGTTTCGCTTTTGGTAAGTAACTCTTCTTTTAGTGTTCTTTATACATAAAAAAAAATAATTCGAGTTTCTATCTTTTTAAAATTATTGATCAAGAGGTGATTACGCAATAACGGAAGAGTGAGGTATCATTCGGGAAATGGTGGTTTTTGAGTGAGGGTTTCGAGAGGGCATGGTAACTATGGTAGCGGAATGGGTTATGGAAGGAGCGGCTTCAAAAATCGAAAGCGATTGTTCAAGTCGACCTAAAGGTTCAATTAGGCGTGGCCTAGAGACTTATCAAATGGTAGATCGAGTGGAAGGGGAGATTTCGTCAAGGTTCAAACATGAATGATTACGCATAGAAAGATTTTGAGAAAATTAGGTGCATTTTGTTTACATGAATGAGGCTTTTTCTCCATTTTCTTTGGATGCCAAATTCTTAGTTCCCATACAATTTTTTCATCTAAACTAAAAAAAAATAGGGAATCTATTTTCTTTTTTTCCCGTTTCCTTTTGTTTTCTTATCATACGCTATTACAAAATTGGAGAAAATAGATTTAAGTATGTATAAAACATTTATACGTTTCGCTTTTGGTAATTAACTCTTCTTTTAGTTTTCTTTATACATAAAAAAAAAATAATTCGAGTTTCTATCTTTTTAAAATTATTAATCAAGAAGTGATTACGCAATAACGGAAGAGTGAGGTATCATTCGGGAAATGGTGGTTTTCGAAGTGAGGGTTTCAGAGGGCATGGTAACTAAGGTAACGGAATGGGTTATGGAAGGAGCGGCTTCAAAAATCAGAACGATTGTTCAAGTCGACCTAAAGGTTCAATTAGGCGTGGCCTAGAGACTTATCAAATGGTAGATCAGAGTGGAAGGGGGAGATTTCGTCAAGGTTCAAACATGAATGATTCTGCATAGAAAGATTTGAGAATATTAGGTGCATTTTGTTTACATGAATGAGGCTTTTTCTCCATTTTCTTTGGATGCCAAATTCTTAGTTCCCATACAATTTTTTCATCTAAACCAAAAAAAAATGGGAATCTATTTTCTTTTTTCCGTTTCCTTTTGTTTTTTTCTTATCATACGCTATTACAAAATTGGAAAAAATAGATTTAAGTATGTATAAAATATTTATACGTTTCGCTTTTGGTAAGTAACTCTTATTTTAGTGTTCTTTATACATAGAAATTCAAGTTGCTATCTTTTTTAAAATTAGTGATCAAGAGGTGATTACGCAATAACGGAAGAGTGAGGTATCATTCGGGAAATGGTGGTTTTTAGTGAGGGTTTCGAAAGGGCGTGGTAACTATGGTAGCGGAATGGGTTATGGAAGGAGCGGCTTCAAAAATCGAAAGCGATTGTTCAAGTCGACCTAAAGGTTCAATTAGGCGTGGCCTAGAGACTTATCAAATGGTAGATCGGAGTGGAAGGGGGCTATTTCGTCAAAGGTTCAAACATGAATGATTACGCATAGAAAGATTTGAGAATATTAGGTGCTTTTTGTTTACATGAATGAGGCTTTTTCTCCATTTTCTTTGGATGCCAAATTCTTAGTTCCTATACAATTTTTTCATCTAAACCAAAAAAAATGGGAATCTATTTTCTTTTTTTCCCGTTTCCTTTTGTTTTCTTATCATACGCTATTACAAAATTGGAGAAAATAGATTTAAGTATGTATAAAACATTTATACGTTTCGCTTTTAGTAATTAACTCTTCTTTTTAGTGTTCTTTATACATAAAAAAAAATTCAAGTTGCTATCTTTTTAAAATTAGTGATCAAGAGGTGATTACGCAATAACGGAAGAGTGAGGTATCATTCGGGAAATGGTGGTTTTCGAAGTGAGGGTTTCAGAGGGCGTGGTAACTATGGTAGCGGAATGGGTTATGGAAGGAGCGGCTTCAAAAATCAGAACGATTGTTCAAGTCGACCTAAAGGTTCAATTAGGCGTGGCCTAGAGACTTATCAAATGGTAGATCAGAGTGGAAGGGGGCTATTTCGTCAAGGTTCAAACATGAATGATTCTGCATAGAAAGATTTGAGAAAATTAGGTGCATTTTGTTTACATGAATGAGGCATTTTCTCCATTTTCTTTGGATGCCAAATTCTTAGTTCCCATACAATTTTGTCATCTAAACTAAAAAAAATGGGAATCTATTTTCTTTTTTTCCCATTTCCTTTTGTTTTCTTATCATACGCTATTACAAAATTGTAGAAAATAGATTTAAGTATGTATAAAACATTTATACGTTTCGCTTTTGGTAATTAACTCTTCTTTTAGTGTTCTTCATACACAAAAAAAAAAAAAAATTCGAGTTTCTATCTTTTTAAAATTATTAATCAAGAGGCGATTACGCAATAACGGAAGAGTGAGGTATCATTCGTGAAATGGTGGTTTTCGAAGTGAGGGTTTCAGAGGGCATGGTAACTAAGGTAACGGAATGGGTTATGGAAGGAGCGGCTTCAAAAATCAGAACGATTGTTCAAGTCGACCTAAAGGTTCAATTAGGCGTGGCCTAGAGACTTATCAAATGGTAGATCAGAGTGGAAGGGGGAGATTTCGTCATGGTTCAAACATGAATGATTCCGCATAGAAAGATTTGAGAAAATTAGGTGCATTTTGGTTACATGAATGAGGCTTTTTCTCCATTTTCTTTGGATGCCAAATTCTTAGTTCCCATACAATTTTTTCATCTAAACTAAAAAAAATGGGAATCTATTTTCTTTTTTTCCCGTTTCCTTTTGTTTTCTTATCATACGCTATTACAAAATTGGAGAAAATAGATTTAAGTATGTATAAAACATTTATACGTTTCGCTTTTGGTAAGTAACTCTTCTTTTAGTCTTCTTTATACATAAAAAAAAAAAAAAAAAAAAATTCGAGTTTCTATCTTTTTAAAATTATTAATCAAGAGGTGATTACGCAATAACGGAAGAGTGAGGTATCATTCGGGAAAGGGTGGTTTTCGAAGTGAGGGTTTCAGAGGGCATGGTAACTAAGGTAACGGAATGGGTTATGGAAGGAGCGGCTTCAAAAATCAGAACGATTGTTCAAGTCGACCTAAAGGTTCAATTAGGCGTGGCCTAGAGACTTATCAAATGGTAGATCAGAGTGGAAGGGGGAGATTTCGTCATGGTTCAAACATGAATGATTCCGCATAGAAAGATTTTAGAAAATTAGGTGCATTTTGGTTACATGAATGAGGCTTTTTCTCCATTTTCTTTGGATGCCAAATTCTTAGTTCCCATACAATTTTTTCATCTAAACAAAAAAAAAAGGGAATCTATTTTCTTTTTTTCCCGTTTCCTTTTGTTTTTATATCATACGCTATTACAAAATTGGAGAAAATATATTTAAGTATGTATAAAACATTTATACGTTTCGCTTTTGGTAATTAACTCTTCTTTTAGTGTTCTTTATACATAAAAAAAAAATATTTCGAGTTTCTATCTTTTTAAAATTATTGATCAAGAGGTGATTATGCAATAACGGAAGAGTGAGGTATCATTCGGGAAATGGTGGTTTTCGAAGTGAGGGTTTCAGAGGGCATGGTAACAAAGGTAACGGAATGGGCTATGGAAGGAGCGGCTTCAAAAATCAGAACGATTGTTCAAGTCGACCTAAAGGTTCAATTAGGCGTGGCCTAGAGACTTATCAAATGGTAGATCAGAGTGGAAGGGGGAGATTTCGTCAAGGTTCAAACATGAATGATTCTGCATAGAAAGATTTGAGAATATTAGGTGCATTTTGTTTACATGAATGAGGCTTTTTCTCCATTTTCTTTGGATGCCAAATTCTTAGTTCCCATACAATTTTTTCATCTAAACCAAAAAAAATGGGAATCTATTTTCTTTTTTTCCCGTTTCCTTTTGTTTTCTTATCATACGCTATTACAAAATTGGAAAAAATAGATTTAAGTATGTATAAAATATTTATACGTTTCGCTTTTGGTAAGTAACTCTTATTTTAGTGTTCTTTATACATAAAAAAAGAAAAAAGAAATTCAAGTTGCTATCTTTTTAAAATTAGTGATCAAGAGGTGATTACGCAATAACGGAAGAGTGAGGTATCATTCGGGAAATGGTGGTTTTCGAAGTGAGGGTTTCAAAGGGCGTGGTAACTATGGTAGCGGAATGGGTTATGGAAGGAGCGGCTTCAAAAATCAGAACGATTGTTCAAGTCGACCTAAAGGTTCAATTAGGCGTGGCCTAGAGACTTATCAAATGGTAGATCAGAGTGGAAGGGGGCTATTTCGTCAAGGTTCAAACATGAATGATTCTGCATAGAAAGATTTGAGAATATTAGGTGCTTTTTGTTTACATGAATGAGGCTTTTTCTCCATTTTCTTTGGATGCCAAATTCTTAGTTCCCATACAATTTTTTCATCTAAACCAAAAAAAATGGGAATCTATTTTCTTTTTTTCCCGTTTCCTTTTGTTTTCTTATCATACGCTATTACAAAATTGGAGAAAATAGATTTAAGTATGTATAAAACATTTATACGTTTCTCTTTTGGTAAGTAATTCTTATTTTAGTGTTCTTTATACAAAAAAAAAAAAAAATAATTCAAGTTTCTATCTTTTTAAAATTATTGATCAAGAGGTGATTACGCAATAACGGAAGAGTGAGGTATCATTCGGGAAATGGTGGTTTTTGAGTGAGGGTTTCGAGAGGGCATGGTAACTAAGGTAGCGGAATGGGTTATGGAAGGAGCGGCTTCAAAAATCGGAGCGATTGTTCAAGTCGACCTAAAGGTTCAATTAGGCGTGGCCTAGAGACTTATCAAATGGTAGATCGAGTGGAAGGGGAGATTTCGTCAAGGTTCAAACATGAATGATTACGCATAGAAAGATTTGAGAAAATTAGGTGCATTTTGTTTACATGAATGAGGCTTTTTCTCCATTTTCTTTGGATGCCAAATTCTTAGTTCCCATACAATTTTTTCATCTAAACTAAAAAAAAATGGGAATCTATTTTCTTTTTTTCCCGTTTCCTTTTGTTTTTCTTATCATACGCTATTACAAAATTGGAGAAAATAGATTTAAGTATGTATAAAACATTTATACGTTTCGCTTTTGGTAAGTAACTCTTCTTTTAGTGTTCTTTATACATAAAAAAAAATAATTCAGAGTTTCTATCTTTTTAAAATTATTGATCAAGAGGTGATTACGCAATAACGGAAGAGTGAGGTATCATTCGGGAAATGGTGGTTTTTGAGTGAGGGTTTCGAGAGGGCGTGGTAACTATGGTAGCGGAATGGGTTATGGAAGGAGCGGCTTCAAAAATCGAAAGCGATTGTTCAAGTCGACCTAAAGGTTCAATTAGGCGTGGCCTAGAGACTTATCAAATGGTAGATCGAGTGGAAGGGGAGATTTCGTCAAGGTTCAAACATGAATGATTACGCATAGAAAGATTTGAGAAAATTAGGTGCATTTTGTTTACATGAATGAGGCTTTTTCTCCATTTTCTTTGGATGCCAAATTCTTAGTTCCCATACAATTTTTTCATCTAAACTAAAAAAAAATGGGAATCTATTTTCTTTTTTTCCCAGTTTTCCTTTTGTTTTTCTTATCATACGCTATTACAAAATTGGAGAAAAATAGATTTAAGTATGTATAAAACATTTATACGTTTCGCTTTTAGTAAGTAACTCTTATTTTAGTGTTCTTTATACATATTCAAGTTTGCTATCTTTTTTAAAATTAGTGATCAAGAGGTGATTACGCAATAACGGAAGAGTGAGGTATCATTCGGGAAATGGTGGTTTTTGAAGTGAGGGTTTCGAGAGGGCGTGGTAACTATGGTAGCGGAATGGGTTATGGAAGGAGCGGCTTCAAAAATCGAGAGCGATTGTTCAAGTCGACCTAAAGGTTCAATTAGGCGTGGCCTAGAGACTTATCAAATGGTAGATCGAGTGGAAGGGGAGCTATTTCGTCAAGGTTCAAACATGAATGATTACGCATAGAAAGATTTGAGAATATTAGGTGCATTTTTGTTTACATGAATGAGGCTTTTTCTCCATTTTCTTTGGATGCCAAATTCTTAGTTCCCATACAATTTTTGTCATCTAAACTAAAAAAAATGGGAATCTATTTTCTTTTTTTCCCGTTTCCTTTTGTTTTTTCTTATCATACGCTATTACAAAATTGGAGAAAAATAGATTTAAGTATGTATAAAACATTTATACGTTTCGCTTTTGGTAAGTAACTCTTCTTTTAGTGTTCTTTATAAATAAAAAAAAAAAATTCAAGTTGCTATCTTTTTAAAATTAGTGATCAAGAGGTGATTACGCAATAACGGAAGAGTGAGGTATCATTCGGGAAATGGTGGTTTTCGAAGTGAGGGTTTCAGAGGGCGTGGTAACTATGGTAGCGGAATGGGTTATGGAAGGAGCGGCTTCAAAAATCGAAAGCGATTGTTCAAGTCGACCTAAAGGTTCAATTAGGCGTGGCCTAGAGACTTATCAAATGGTAGATCGAGTGGAAGGGGAGATTTCGTCAAAGGTTCAAACATGAATGATTACGCATAGAAAGATTTGAGAAAATTAGGTGCATTTTTGTTTACATGAATGAGGCTTTTTCTCCATTTTCTTTGGATGCCAAATTCTTAGTTCCCATACAATTTTTTCATCTAAACTAAAAAAAATGGGAATCTATTTTCTTTTTTCCCGTTTCCTTTTGTTTTTCTTATCATACGCTATTACAAAATTGGAGAAAATAGATTTAAGTATGTATAAAACATTTATACGTTTCGCTTTTGGTAAGTAACTCTTATTTTAGTGTTCTTTATACATAAATTCAAGTTGCTATCTTTTTAAAATTAGTGATCAAGAGGTGATTACGCAATAACGGAAGAGTGAGGTATCATTCGGGAAATGGTGGTTTTCGAAGTGTGGGTTTCAGAGGGCGTGGAAACTATGGTAGCGGAATGGGTTATGGAAGGAGCGGCTTCAAAAATCAGACGATTGTTCAAGTCGACCTAAAGGTTCAATTAGGCGTGGCCTAGAGACTTATCAAATGGTAGATCAGAGTGGAAGGGGGAGATTTCGTCAAGGTTCAAACATGAATGATTCTGCATCGAAAGATTTGAGAATATTAGGTGCATTTTTGTTTACATGAATGAGGCTTTTTCTCCATTTTCTTTGGATGCCAAATTCTTAGTTCCCATACAATTTTTGTCATCTAAACTAAAAAAAATGGGAATCTATTTTCTTTTTTCCCGTTTCCTTTTGTTTTCTTATCATACGCTATTACAAAATTGGAGAAAAATAGATTTAAGTATGTATAAAACATTTATACGTTTCGCTTTTGGTAAGTAACTCTTATTTTAGTGTTCTTTATACATAAAATTCAAGTTTGCTATCTTTTTTAAAATTAGTGATCAAGAGGTGATTACGCAATAACGGAAGAGTGAGGTATCATTCGGGAAAGGGTGGTTTTCGAAGTGAGGGTTTCAGAGGGCGTGGTAACTATGGTAGCGGAATGGGTTATGGAAGGAGCGGCTTCAAAAATCAGAACGATTGTTCAAGTCGACCTAAAGGTTCAATTAGGCGTGGCCTAGAGACTTATCAAATGGTAGATCAGAGTGGAAGGGGGAGATTTCGTCAAGGTTCAAACATGAATGATTCTGCATAGAAAGATTTGAGAATATTAGGTGCATTTTGTTTACATGAATGAGGCTTTTTCTCCATTTTCTTTGGATGCCAAATTCTTAGTTCCCATACAATTTTTTCATCTAAACTAAAAAAAATGGGAATCTATTTTCTTTTTTCCCGTTTTCCTTTTGTTTTTTCTTATCATACGCTATTACAAAATTGGAGAAAATAGATTTAAGTATGTATAAAACATTTATACGTTTCGCTTTTGGTAAGTAACTCTTATTTTAGTGTTCTTTATACATAATTCAAGTTGCTATCTTTTTAAAATTAGTGATCAAGAGGTGATTACGCAATAACGGAAGAGTGAGGTATCATTCGGGAAATGGTGGTTTTCGAAGTGAGGGTTTCAGAGGGCGTGGTAACTATGGTAGCGGAATGGGTTATGGAAGGAGCGGCTTCAAAAATCAGAACGATTGTTCAAGTCGACCTAAAGGTTCAATTAGGCGTGGCCTAGAGACTTATCAAATGGTAGATCAGAGTGGAAGGGGGCTATTTCGTCAAGGTTCAAACATGAATGATTCTGCATAGAAAGATTTGAGAATATTAGGTGCTTTTTGTTTACATGAATGAGGCTTTTTCTCCATTTTCTTTGGATGCCAAATTCTTAGTTCCCATACAATTTTGTCATCTAAACTAAAAAAAATGGGAATCTATTTTCTTTTTTCCCGTTTCCTTTTGTTTTCTTATCATACGCTATTACAAAATTGGAGAAAATAGATTTAAGTATGTATAAAACATTTATACGTTTCGCTTTTGGTAAGTAACTCTTATTTTAGTGTTCTTTATACTTAAAAAAAAATAATTCAAGTTTCTATCTTTTTAAAATTAGTGATCAAGAGGTGATTACGCAATAACGGAAGAGTGAGGTATCATTCGGGAAATGGTGGTTTTCGAAGTGAGGGTTTCAGAGGGCGTGGTAACTATGGTAGCGGAATGGGTTATGGAAGGAGCGGCTTCAAAAATTCAGACCGATTGTTCAAGTCGACCTAAAGGTTCAATTAGGCGTGGCCTAGAGACTTATCAAATGGTAGATCGAGTGGAAGGGGGCTATTTCGTCAAGGTTCAAACATGAATGATTCTGCATAGAAAGATTTGAGAATATTAGGTGCTTTTTGTTTACATGAATGAGGTTTTTTCTCCATTTTCTTTGGATGCCAAATTCTTAGTTCCCATACAATTTTTTCATCTAAACTAAAAAAAATTGGGAATCTATTTTCTTTTTTCCCGTTTCCTTTTGTTTTCTTATCATACGCTATTACAAAATTGGAGAAAATAGATTTAAGTATGTATAAAACATTTATACGTTTCGCTTTTGGTAAGTAACTCTTATTTTAGTGTTCTTTATACATAAAAAAAAATAATTCAAGTTTCTATCTTTTTAAAATTATTGATCAAGAGGTGATTACGCAATAACGGAAGAGTGAGGTATCATTCGGGAAATGGTGGTTTTCGAAGTGAGGGTTTCAGAGGGCGTGGTAACTATGGTAGCGGAATGGGTTATGGAAGGAGCGGCTTCAAAAATCAGAACGATTGTTCAAGTCGACCTAAAGGTTCAATTAGGCGTGGCCTAGAGACTTATCAAATGGTAGATCAGAGTGGAAGGGGGAGATTTCGTCAAGGTTCAAACATGAATGATTCCGCATAGAAAGATTTGAGAAAATTAGGTGCATTTTGTTTACATGAATGAGGCTTTTTCTCCATTTTCTTTGGATGCCAAATTCTTAGTTCCCATACAATTTTTTCATCTAAACTAAAAAAAATGGGAATCTATTTTCTTTTTTTCCCGTTTCCTTTTGTTTTCTTATCATACGCTATTACAAAATTGGAGAAAATAGATTTAAGTACGTATAAAACATTTATACGTTTCGCTTTTGGTAAGTAACTCCTATTTTAGTGTTCTTTATACATAAAATAAAAAAAAAAATTCAAGTTGCTATCTTTTTAAAATTAGTGATCAAGAGGTGATTACGCAATAACGGAAGAGTGAGGTATCATTCGGGAAATGGTGGTTTTCGAAGTGAGGGTTTCAGAGGGCGTGGTAACTATGGTAGCGGAATGGGTTATGGAAGGAGCGGCTTCAAAAAATCGAAAGCGATTGTTCAAGTCGACCTAAAGGTTCAATTAGGCGTGGCCTAGAGACTTATCAAATGGTAGATCAGAGTGGAAGGGGGAGATTTCGTCAAGGTTCAAACATGAATGATTCTGCATAGAAAGATTTGAGAATATTAGGTGCATTTTGTTTACATGAATGAGGCTTTTTCTCCATTTTCTTTGGATGCCAAATTCTTAGTTCCCATACAATTTTTTCATCTAAACTAAAAAAAAATGGGAATCTATTTTCTTTTTTTCCCGTTTCCTTTTGTTTTCTTATCATACGCTATTACAAAATTGGAGAAAATAGATTTAAGTATGTATAAAACATTTATACGTTTCGCTTTTGGTAAGTAACTCTTATTTTAGTGTTCTTTATACATAAAAAAAAAAAATTCAAGTTGCTATCTTTTTTAAAAATTAGTGATCAAGAGGTGATTACGCAATAACGGAAGAGTGAGGTATCATTCGGGAAATGGTGGTTTTTCGAAGTGAGGGTTTCGAGAGGGCGTGGTAACTATGGTAGCGGAATGGGTTATGGAAGGAGCGGCTTCAAAAAATCGAAAGCGATTGTTCAAGTCGACCTAAAGGTTCAATTAGGCGTGGCCTAGAGACTTATCAAATGGTAGATCGAGTGGAAGGGGGCTATTTCGTCAAGGTTCAAACATGAATGATTACGCATAGAAAGATTTGAGAATATTAGGTGCATTTTTGTTTACATGAATGAGGCTTTTTCTCCATTTTCTTTGGATGCCAAATTCTTAGTTCCCATACAATTTTTTCATCTAAACTAAAAAAAATGGGAATCTATTTTCTTTTGTTTTCTTATCATACGCTATTACAAAATTGGAGAAAATAGATTTAAGTATGTATAAAACATTTATACGTTTCGCTTTTGGTAAGTAACTCTTATTTTAGTGTTCTTTATACATAAAAAAAAAAAAAATTCAAGTTGCTATCTTTTTAAAATTAGTGATCAAGAGGTGATTACGCAATAACGGAAGAGTGAGGTATCATTCGGGAAATGGTGGTTTTTCGAAGTGAGGGTTTCGAGAGGGCGTGGTAACTATGGTAGCGGAATGGGTTATGGAAGGAGCGGCTTCAAAAAATCGAAAGCGATTGTTCAAGTCGACCTAAAGGTTCAATTAGGCGTGGCCTAGAGACTTATCAAATGGTAGATCAGAGTGGAAGGGGGCTATTTCGTCAAGGTTCAAACATGAATGATTCTGCATAGAAAGATTTGAGAATATTAGGTGCTTTTTGTTTACATGAATGAGGCTTTTTCTCCATTTTCTTTGGATGCCAAATTCTTAGTTCCCATACAATTTTGTCATCTAAACTAAAAAAAATGGGAATCTATTTTCTTTTTTTCCCGTTTCCTTTTGTTTTCTTATCATACGCTATTACAAAATTGGAGAAAATAGATTTAAGTATGTATAAAACATTTATACGTTTCGCTTTTGGTAAGTAACTCTTATTTTAGTGTTCTTTATACATAAAAAAAAATAATTCAAGTTTGCTATCTTTTTAAAATTAGTGATCAAGAGGTGATTACGCAATAACGGAAGAGTGAGGTATCATTCGGGAAATGGTGGTTTTCGAAGTGAGGGTTTCAGAGGGCGTGGTAACTATGGTAGCGGAATGGGTTATGGAAGGAGCGGCTTCAAAAATCAGAACGATTGTTCAAGTCGACCTAAAGGTTCAATTAGGCGTGGCCTAGAGACTTATCAAATGGTAGATCAGAGTGGAAGGGGGCTATTTCGTCAAGGTTCAAACATGAATGATTCTGCATAGAAAGATTTGAGAATATTAGGTGCTTTTTGTTTACATGAATGAGGTTTTTTCTCCATTTTCTTTGGATGCCAAATTCTTAGTTCCCATACAATTTTTTCATATAAACTAAAAAAAAATGGGAATCTGTTTTCTTTTTTTCCCGTTTCCTTTTGTTTTCTTATCATACGCTATTACAAAATTGGAGAAAATAGATTTAAGTATGTATAAAACATTTATACGTTTCGCTTTTGGTAAGTAACTCTTATTTTAGTGTTCTTTATACTTAAAAAAAAATAATTCAAGTTTCTATCTTTTTAAAATTATTGATCAAGAGGTGATTACGCAATAACGGAAGAGTGAGGTATCAGTCGGGAAATGGTGGTTTTCGAAGTGAGGGTTTCAGAGGGCATCGTAACTAAGGTAACGGAATGGGTTATGGAAGGAGCGGCTTCAAAAATCAGAACGATTGTTCAAGTCGACCTAAAGGTTCAATTAGGCGTGGCCTAGAGACTTATCAAATGGTAGATCAGAGTGGAAGGGGGAGATTTCGTCAAAGTTCAAACATGAATGATTCTGCATAGAAAGATTTGAGAAAATTAGGTGCATTTTGTTTACATGAATGAGGCTTTTTCTCCATTTTCTTTGGATGCCAAATTCTTAGTTCCCATACAATTTTTTCATCTAAACTAAAAAAAATGGGAATCTATTTTCTTTTTTTCCCGTTTCCTTTTGTTTTCTTATCATACGCTATTACAAAATTGGAGAAAATAGATTTAAGTATGTATAAAACATTTATACGTTTCGCTTTTGGTAAGTAACTCTTATTTTAGTGTTCTTTATACTTAAAAAAAAATAATTCAAGTTTCTATCTTTTTAAAATTATTGATCAAGAGGTGATTACGCAATAACGGAAGAGTGAGGTATCATTCGGGAAATGGTGGTTTTTGAAGTGAGGGTTTCAGAGGGCATGGTAACTAAGGTAACGGAATGGGTTATGGAAGGAGCGGCTTCAAAAAATCAGAACGATTGTTCAAGTCGACCTAAAGGTTCAATTAGGCGTGGCCTAGAGACTTATCAAATGGTAGATCGAGTGGAAGGGGGAGATTTCGTCAAAGGTTCAAACATGAATGATTCTGCATAGAAAGATTTGAGAAAATTAGGTGCATTTTGTTTACATGAATGAGGCTTTTTCTCCATTTTCTTTGGATGCCAAATTCTTAGTTCCCATACAATTTTTGTCATCTAAACTAAAAAAAAATGGGAATCTATTTTTCTTTTTTTCCCGTTTCCTTTTGTTTTTCTTATCATACGCTATTACAAAATTGGAGAAAATAGATTTAAGTATGTATAAAACATTTATACGTTTTCGCTTTTGGTAATTAACTCTTCTTTTAGTGTTCTTTATACATAAAAAAAAATAATTCGAGTTTCTATCTTTTTAAAATTATTGATCAAGAGGTGATTACGCAATAACGGAAGAGTGAGGTATCATTCGGGAAATGGTGGTTTTTGAAGTGAGGGTTTCAGAGGGCATGGTAACTATGGTAGCGGAATGGGTTATAGAAGGAGCGGCTTCAAAAATCAGAACGATTGTTCAAGTCGACCTAAAGGTTCAATTAGGCGTGGCCTAGAGACTTATCAAATGGTAGATCAGAGTGGAAGGGGGAGATTTCGTCAAGGTTCAAACATGAATGATTCTGCATAGAAAGATTTGAGAAAATTAGGTGCTTTTGTTTACATGAATGAGGCATTTTCTCTATTTTCTTTGGTTGCCAAAATCTTAGTTTCCATACAATTTTGTCATCTAAACTAAAAAAAAATGGGAATCTATTTTCTTTTTTTTCCGTTTCCTTTTGTTTTCTTATCATACGCTATTACAAAATTGGAGAAAATAGATTTAAGTATGTATAAAATATTTATACGTTTCGCTTTGGGTATGTAACTCTTATTTTAGAACGAAAATCAGAACGATTGTTCAAGTCGACCTAAGTGTTCAATTAGGCGTGGCCTAGAGACTTATCAAATGGTAGATCAGAGTGGAAGGGGGAGATTTCGTCAAAGTTCAAACATGAATGATTCTGCATAGAAAGATTTGAGAAAATTAGGTGCATTTTGTTTACATGAATGAGGCTTTTTCTCCATTTTCTTTGGATGCCAAATTCTTAGTTCCCATACAATTTTTTCATCTAAACTAAAAAAAAATGGGAATCTATTTTCTTTTTTCCCGTTTCCTTTTGTTTTCTTATCATACGCTATTACAAAATTGGAGAAAATAGATTTAAGTATGTATAAAACATTTATACGTTTCGCTTTTGGTAATTAACTCTTCTTTTAGTGTTCTTTATACATAAAAAAAAATAATTCGAGTTTCTATCTTTTTAAAATTATTGATCAAGAGGTGATTACGCAATAACGGAAGAGTGAGGTATCATTCGGGAAATGGTGGTTTTTGAAGTGAGGGTTTCAGAGGGCATGGTAACTATGGTAACAGAATGGGTTATGGAAGGAGCGGCTTCAAAAAATCGAGACGATTGTTCAAGTCGACCTAAAGGTTCAATTAGGCGTGGCCTAGAGACTTATCAAATGGTAGATCGAGTGGAAGGGGAGATTTCGTCAAGGTTCAAACATGAATGATTACGCATAGAAAGATTTGAGAAAATTAGGTGCTTTTGTTTACATGAATGAGGCATTTTTCTCTATTTTCTTTGGTTGCCAAAATCTTAGTTTCCATACAATTTTGTCATCTAAACTAAAAAAAAATGGGAATCTATTTTCTTTTTTTTCCGTTTCCTTTTGTTTTCTTATCATACGCTATTACAAAATTGGAGAAAATAGATTTAAGTATGTATAAAATATTTATACGTTTCGCTTTTGGTAAGTAACTCTTATTTTAGTGTTCTTTATACATAAAAAAAAATTCAAGTTGCTATCTTTTTAAAATTAGTGATCAAGAGGTGATTACGCAATAACGGAAGAGTGAGGTATCATTCGGGAAATGGTGGTTTTCGAAGTGAGGGTTTCAGAGGGCGTGGTAACTATGGTAGCGGAATGGGTTATAGAAGGAGCGGCTTCAAAAAATCGAAAGCGATTGTTCAAGTCGACCTAAAGGTTCAATTAGGCGTGGCCTAGAGACTTATCAAATGGTAGATCAGAGTGGAAGGGGGCTATTTCGTCAAGGTTCAAACATGAATGATTCTGCATAGAAAGATTTGAGAATATTAGGTGCTTTTTGTTTACATGAATGAGGCTTTTTTCTCCATTTTCTTTGGATGCCAAATTCTTAGTTCCCATACAATTTTGTCATATAAACTAAAAAAAATGGGAATCTATTTTCTTTTTTTCCCGTTTCCTTTTGTTTTCTTATCATACGCTATTACAAAATTGGAGAAAATAGATTTAAGTATGTATAAAACATTTATACGTTTCGCTTTTGGTAAGTAACTCTTATTTTAGTGTTCTTTATACTTAAAAAAAAATAATTCAAGTTTCTATCTTTTTAAAATTATTGATCAAGAGGTGATTACGCAATAACGGAAGAGTGAGGTATCAGTCGGGAAATGGTGGTTTTCGAAGTGAGGGTTTCAGAGGGCATCGTAACTAAGGTAACGGAATGGGTTATGGAAGGAGCGGCTTCAAAAATCAGAACGATTGTTCAAGTCGACCTAAAGGTTCAATTAGGCGTGGCCTAGAGACTTATCAAATGGTAGATCAGAGTGGAAGGGGAGATTTCGTCAAAGGTTCAAACATGAATGATTACGCATAGAAAGATTTGAGAAATATTAGGTGCATTTTTGTTTACATGAATGAGGTTTTTTCTCCATTTTCTTTGGATGCCAAATTCTTAGTTCCCATACAATTTTGTCATCTAAACTAAAAAAAAATGGGAATCTATTTTCTTTTTTTCCCGTTTCCTTTTGTTTTCTTATCATACGCTATTACAAAATTGGAGAAAATAGATTTAAGTATGTATAAAACATTTATACGTTTCGCTTTTGGTAAGTAACTCTTATTTTAGTGTTCTTTATACTTAAAAAAAATAATAATTCAAGTTTCTATCTTTTTAAAATTATTGATCAAGAGGTGATTACGCAATAACGGAAGAGTGAGGTATCAGTCGGGAAATGGTGGTTTTCGAAGTGAGGGTTTCAGAGGGCATCGTAACTAAGGTAACGGAATGGGTTATGGAAGGAGCGGCTTCAAAAATCAGAACGATTGTTCAAGTCGACCTAAAGGTTCAATTAGGCGTGGCCTAGAGACTTATCAAATGGTAGATCAGAGTGGAAGGGGGCTATTTCGTCAAGGTTCAAACATGAATGATTCTGCATAGAAAGATTTGAGAATATTAGGTGCTTTTTGTTTACATGAATGAGGTTTTTTCTCCATTTTCTTTGGATGCCAAATTCTTAGTTCCCATACAATTTTGTCATATAAACTAAAAAAAATGGGAATCTATTTTCTTTTGTTTTCTTATCATACGCTATTACAAAATTGGAGAAAATAGATTTAAGTATGTATAAAACATTTATACGTTTCGCTTTTGGTAAGTAACTCTTATTTTAGTGTTCTTTATACTTAAAAAAAAATAATTCAAGTTTCTATCTTTTTAAAATTATTGATCAAGAGGTGATTACGCAATAACGGAAGAGTGAGGTATCATTCGGGAAATGGTGGTTTTTGAAGTGAGGGTTTCGAGAGGGCATGGTAACTAAGGTAGCGGAATGGGTTATGGAAGGAGCGGCTTCAAAAAATCGAAAGCGATTGTTCAAGTCGACCTAAAGGTTCAATTAGGCGTGGCCTAGAGACTTATCAAATGGTAGATCAGAGTGGAAGGGGGAGATTTCGTCAAGGTTCAAACATGAATGATTCTGCATAGAAAGATTTGAGAAAATTAGGTGCTTTTGTTTACATGAATGAGGCATTTTCTCTATTTTCTTTGGTTGCCAAAATCTTAGTTTCCATACAATTTTGTCATCTAAACTAAAAAAAAATGGGAATCTATTTTCTTTTTTTTCCGTTTCCTTTTGTTTTCTTATCATACGCTATTACAAAATTGGAGAAAATAGATTTAAGTATGTATAAAATATTTATACGTTTCGCTTTTGGTAAGTAACTCTTATTTTAGTGTTCTTTATACATAAAAAAAAAATCAGGTTTGCTATCTTTTTAAAATTAGTGATCAAGAGGTGATTACGCAATAACGGAAGAGTGAGGTATCATTCGGGAAATGGTGGTTTTCGAAGTGAGGGTTTCAGAGGGCGTGGTAACTATGGTAGCGGAATGGGTTATAGAAGGAGCGGCTTCAAAAATCAGAACGATTGTTCAAGTCGACCTAAAGGTTCAATTAGGCGTGGCCTAGAGACTTATCAAATGGTAGATCAGAGTGGAAGGGGGCTATTTCGTCAAGGTTCAAACATGAATGATTCTGCATAGAAAGATTTGAGAATATTAGGTGCTTTTTGTTTACATGAATGAGGCTTTTTCTCCATTTTCTTTGGATGCCAAATTCTTAGTTCCCATACAATTTTGTCATATAAACTAAAAAAAAATGGGAATCTATTTTCTTTTTTTCCCGTTTCCTTTTGTTTTCTTATCATACGCTATTACAAAATTGGAGAAAATAGATTTAAGTATGTATAAAACATTTATACGTTTCGCTTTTGGTAAGTAACTCTTATTTTAGTGTTCTTTATACTTAAAAAAAAATAATTCAAGTTTCTATCTTTTTAAAATTATTGATCAAGAGGTGATTACGCAATAACGGAAGAGTGAGGTATCATTCGGGAAATGGTGGTTTTCGAAGTGAGGGTTTCAGAGGGCGTGGTAACTATGGTAGCGGAATGGGTTATGGAAGGAGCGGCTTCAAAAAATCGAAAGCGATTGTTCAAGTCGACCTAAAGGTTCAATTAGGCGTGGCCTAGAGACTTATCAAATGGTAGATCGAGTGGAAGGGGGGAGATTTCGTCAAAGGTTCAAACATGAATGATTACGCATAGAAAGATTTGAGAAAATTAGGTGCTTTTTGTTTACATGAATGAGGCATTTTCTCTATTTTCTTTGGTTGCCAAAATCTTAGTTTCCATACAATTTTGTCATCTAAACTAAAAAAAAATGGGAATCTATTTTCTTTTTTTTCCCGTTTCCTTTGTTTTCTTATCATACGCTATTACAAAATTGGAGAAAATAGATTTAAGTATGTATAAAATATTTATACGTTTCGCTTTGGGTATGTAACTCTTATTTTAGAACGAAAATCAGAACGATTGTTCAAGTCGACCTAAGGGTTCAATTAGGCGTGGCCTAGAGACTTATCAAATGGTAGATCAGAGTGGAAGGGGGAGATTTCGTCAAAGTTCAAACATGAATGATTCTGCATAGAAAGATTTAAGAAAATTAGGTGCATTTTGTTTACATGAATGAGGCTTTTTCTCCATTTTCTTTGGATGCCAAATTCTTAGTTCCCATACAATTTTTTCATCTAAACTAAAAAAAATGGGAATCTATTTTCTTTTTTCCCGTTTCCTTTTGGTTTTCTTATCATACGCTATTACAAAATTGGAGAAAATAGATTTAAGTATGTATAAAACATTTATACGTTTCAGCTTTTGGTAATTAACTCTTATTTTAGTGTTCTTTATACATAAAAAAAAATAATTCGAGTTTCTATCTTTTTAAAATTATTGATCAAGAGGTGATTACGCAATAACGGAAGAGTGAGGTATCATTCGGGAAATGGTGGTTTTTGAAGTGAGGGTTTCGAGAGGGCATGGTAACTATGGTAGCGAGAATGGGTTATGGAAGGAGCGGCTTCAAAAAATCGAAAGCGATTGTTCAAGTCGACCTAAAGGTTCAATTAGGCGTGGCCTAGAGACTTATCAAATGGTAGATCGAGTGGAAGGGGAGATTTCGTCAAAGGTTCAAACATGAATGATTACGCATAGAAAGATTTGAGAAAATTAGGTGCTTTTGTTTACATGAATGAGGCATTTTCTCTATTTTCTTTGGTTGCCAAAATCTTAGTTTCCCATACAATTTTGTCATCTAAACTAAAAAAAAATGGGAATCTATTTTCTTTTTTTTTCCGTTTCCTTTTGTTTTCTTATCATACGCTATTACAAAATTGGAGAAAATAGATTTAAGTATGTATAAAATATTTATACGTTTCGCTTTTGGTAAGTAACTCTTATTTTAGTGTTCTTTATACATAATTTCAAGTTTGCTATCTTTTTTAAAATTAGTGATCAAGAGGTGATTACGCAATAACGGAAGAGTGAGGTATCATTCGGGAAATGGTGGTTTTTCGAAGTGAGGGTTTCGAGAGGGCGTGGTAACTATGGTAGCGGAATGGGTTATAGAAGGAGCGGCTTCAAAAAATCAGAAAGCGATTGTTCAAGTCGACCTAAAGGTTCAATTAGGCGTGGCCTAGAGACTTATCAAATGGTAGATCAGAGTGGAAGGGGGCTATTTCGTCAAGGTTCAAACATGAATGATTCTGCATAGAAAGATTTGAGAATATTAGGTGCTTTTTGTTTACATGAATGAGGTTTTTTCTCCATTTTCTTTGGATGCCAAATTCTTAGTTCCCATACAATTTTTGTCATATAAACTAAAAAAAATGGGAATCTATTTTCTTTTTTCCCGTTTCCTTTTGTTTTCTTATCATACGCTATTACAAAATTGGAGAAAATAGATTTAAGTATGTATAAAACATTTATACGTTTCGCTTTTGGTAAGTAACTCTTATTTTAGTGTTCTTTATACTTAAAAAAAAATAATTCAAGTTTCTATCTTTTTAAAATTATTGATCAAGAGGTGATTACGCAATAACGGAAGAGTGAGGTATCAGTCGGGAAATGGTGGTTTTCGAAGTGAGGGTTTCAGAGGGCATCGTAACTAAGGTAACGGAATGGGTTATGGAAGGAGCGGCTTCAAAAAACAGAACGATTGTTCAAGTCGACCTAAAGGTTCAATTAGGCGTGGCCTAGAGACTTATCAAATGGTAGATCAGAGTGGAAGGGGGCTATTTCGTCAAGGTTCAAACATGAATGATTCTGCATAGAAAGATTTGAGAATATTAGGTGCTTTTTGTTTACATGAATGAGGTTTTTTCTCCATTTTCTTTGGATGCCAAATTCTTAGTTCCCATACAATTTTGTCATATAAACTAAAAAAAAATGGGAATCTATTTTCTTTTTTTCCCGTTTCCTTTTGTTTTCTTATCATACGCTATTACAAAATTGGAGAAAATAGATTTAAGTATGTATAAAACATTTATACGTTTCGCTTTTGGTAAGTAACTCTTATTTTAGTGTTCTTTATACTTAAAAAAAAATAATTCAAGTTTCTATCTTTTTAAAATTATTGATCAAGAGGTGATTACGCAATAACGGAAGAGTGAGGTATCGATCGGGAAATGGTGGTTTTTGAAGTGAGGGTTTCGAGAGGGCATCGTAACTAAGGTAGCGGAATGGGTTATGGAAGGAGCGGCTTCAAAAAATCGAAAGCGATTGTTCAAGTCGACCTAAAGGTTCAATTAGGCGTGGCCTAGAGACTTATCAAATGGTAGATCGAGTGGAAGGGGGAGATTTCGTCAAAGGTTCAAACATGAATGATTACGCATAGAAAGATTTGAGAAAATTAGGTGCATTTTTGTTTACATGAATGAGGCTTTTTCTCCATTTTCTTTGGATGCCAAATTCTTAGTTCCCATACAATTTTTGTCATCTAAACTAAAAAAAAATGGGAATCTATTTTCTTTTTTTCCCGTTTCCTTTTGTTTTTCTTATCATACGCTATTACAAAATTGGAGAAAATAGATTTAAGTATGTATAAAACATTTATACGTTTCGCTTTTGGTAAGTAACTCTTATTTTAGTGTTCTTTATACTTAAAAAAAAATAATTCAAGTTTCTATCTTTTTAAAATTATTGATCAAGAGGTGATTACGCAATAACGGAAGAGTGAGGTATCGATCGGGAAATGGTGGTTTTTGAAGTGAGGGTTTTGAGAGGGCATGGTAACTAAGGTAACGGAATGGGTTATGGAAGGAGCGGCTTCAAAAAATCGAAAGCGATTGTTCAAGTCGACCTAAAGGTTCAATTAGGCGTGGCCTAGAGACTTATCAAATGGTAGATCAGAGTGGAAGGGGGAGATTTCGTCAAAGTTCAAACATGAATGATTCTGCATAGAAAGATTTGAGAAAATTAGGTGCATTTTGTTTACATGAATGAGGCTTTTTCTCCATTTTCTTTGGATGCCAAATTCTTAGTTCCCATACAATTTTTTCATCTAAACTAAAAAAAATGGGAATCTATTTTCTTTTTTTCCCGTTTCCTTTTGTTTTCTTATCATACGCTATTACAAAATTGGAGAAAATAGATTTAAGTATGTATAAAACATTTATACGTTTCAGCTTTTGGTAAGTAACTCTTATTTTAGTGTTCTTTATACATAAAAAATAATAATTCGAGTTTCTATCTTTTTAAAATTATTGATCAAGAGGTGATTACGCAATAACGGAAGAGTGAGGTATCGTTCGGGAAATGTTTGTTTTTGAAGTGAGGGTTTCAGAGGGCATGGTAACTATGGTAACGGAATGGGTTATGGAAGGAGCGGCTTCAAAAAATCGAAAGCGATTGTTCAAGTCGACCTAAAGGTTCAATTAGGCGTGGCCTAGAGACTTATCAAATGGTAGATCAGAGTGGAAGGGGGAGATTTCGTCAAGGTTCAAACATGAATGATTACGCATAGAAAGATTTGAGAAAATTAGGTGCATTTTTGTTTACATGAATGAGGCATTTTTCTCCATTTTCTTTGGATGCCAAAATTCTTAGTTCCCATACAATTTTTGTCATCTAAACTAAAAAAAAATGGGAATCTATTTTCTTTTTTCCCGTTTCCTTTTGTTTTTTTTTCTTATCATACGCTATTACAAAATTGGAGAAAATAGATTTAAGTATGTATAAAACATTTATACGTTTCGCTTTTGGTAAGTAACTCTTATTTTAGTGTTCTTTATACATAAAAAAAAATAATTCAAGTTTCTATCTTTTTTAAAATTAGTGATCAAGAGGTGATTACGCAATAACGGAAGAGTGAGGTATCATTCGGGAAATGGTGGTTTTTGAAGTGAGGGTTTCGAGAGGGCGTGGTAACTATGGTAGCGGAATGGGTTATGGAAGGAGCGGCTTCAAAAAATCGAAAGCGATTGTTCAAGTCGACCTAAAGGTTCAATTAGGCGTGGCCTAGAGACTTATCAAATGGTAGATCGAGTGGAAGGGGGCTATTTCGTCAAAGGTTCAAACATGAATGATTACGCATAGAAAGATTTGAGAAATATTAGGTGCTTTTTGTTTACATGAATGAGGCTTTTTCTCCATTTTCTTTGGATGCCAAATTCTTAGTTCCCATACAATTTTTGTCATATAAACTAAAAAAAAATGGGAATCTATTTTCTTTTTTCCCGTTTCCTTTTGTTTTTCTTATCATACGCTATTACAAAAATTGGAGAAAATAGATTTAAGTATGTATAAAACATTTATACGTTTCGCTTTTGGTAAGTAACTCTTATTTTAGTGTTCTTTATACTTAAAAAAAAATAATTCAAGTTTCTATCTTTTTAAAATTATTGATCAAGAGGTGATTACGCAATAACGGAAGAGTGAGGTATCAGTCGGGAAATGGTGGTTTTCGAAGTGAGGGTTTCAGAGGGCATCGTAACTAAGGTAACGGAATGGGTTATGGAAGGAGCGGCTTCAAAAATCAGAACGATTGTTCAAGTCGACCTAAAGGTTCAATTAGGCGTGGCCTAGAGACTTATCAAATGGTAGATCAGAGTGGAAGGGGGAGATTTCGTCAAAGTTCAAACATGAATGATTCTGCATAGAAGGATTTGAGAAAATTAGGTGCATTTTGTTTACATGAATGAGGCTTTTTCTCCATTTTCTTTGGATGCCAAATTCTTAGTTCCCATACAATTTTTTCATCTAAACTAAAAAAAATGGGAATCTATTTTCTTTTGTTTTCTTATCATACGCTATTACAAAATTGGAGAAAATAGATTTAAGTATGTATAAAACATTTATACGTTTCGCTTTTGGTAAGTAACTCTTATTTTAGTGTTCTTTATACTTAAAAAAAAATAATTCAAGTTTCTATCTTTTTAAAATTATTGATCAAGAGGTGATTACGCAATAACGGAAGAGTGAGGTATCAGTCGGGAAATGGTGGTTTTCGAAGTGAGGGTTTCAGAGGGCATCGTAACTAAGGTAACGGAATGGGTTATGGAAGGAGCGGCTTCAAAAATCAGAACGATTGTTCAAGTCGACCTAAAGGTTCAATTAGGCGTGGCCTAGAGACTTATCAATGGTAGATCAGAGTGGAAGGGGGCTATTTCGTCAAGGTTCAAACATGAATGATTCTGCATAGAAAGATTTGAGAAATATTAGGTGCATTTTTGTTTACATGAATGAGGCTTTTTCTCCATTTTCTTTGGATGCCAAATTCTTAGTTCCCATACAATTTTTGTCATCTAAACTAAAAAAAATGGGAATCTATTTTCTTTTTTCCCGTTTCCTTTTGTTTTCTTATCATACGCTATTACAAAATTGGAGAAAATAGATTTAAGTATGTATAAAACATTTATACGTTTCGCTTTTGGTAAGTAACTCTTATTTTAGTGTTCTTTATACTTAAAAAAAAATAATTCAAGTTTCTATCTTTTTAAAATTATTGATCAAGAGGTGATTACGCAATAACGGAAGAGTGAGGTATCAGTCGGGAAATGGTGGTTTTCGAAGTGAGGGTTTCGAGAGGGCATGGTAACTAAGGTAGCGGAATGGGTTATGGAAGGAGCGGCTTCAAAAAATCGAAAGCGATTGTTCAAGTCGACCTAAAGGTTCAATTAGGCGTGGCCTAGAGACTTATCAAATGGTAGATCGAGTGGAAGGGGAGATTTCGTCAAAGGTTCAAACATGAATGATTACGCATAGAAAGATTTGAGAAAATTAGGTGCATTTTGTTTACATGAATGAGGCTTTTTCTCCATTTTCTTTGGATGCCAAATTCTTAGTTCCCATACAATTTTTGTCATCTAAACTAAAAAAAAATGGGAATCTATTTTCTTTTTTCCCGTTTCCTTTTGTTTTCTTATCATACGCTATTACAAAATTGGAGAAAATAGATTTAAGTATGTATAAAACATTTATACGTTTCGCTTTTGGTAAGTAACTCTTATTTTAGTGTTCTTTATACTTAAAAAAAAATAATTCAAGTTTCTATCTTTTTAAAATTATTGATCAAGAGGTGATTACGCAATAACGGAAGAGTGAGGTATCAGTCGGGAAATGGTGGTTTTCGAAGTGAGGGTTTCAGAGGGCATGGTAACTAAGGTAACGGAATGGGTTATGGAAGGAGCGGCTTCAAAAAATCGAAAGCGATTGTTCAAGTCGACCTAAAGGTTCAATTAGGCGTGGCCTAGAGACTTATCAAATGGTAGATCGAGTGGAAGGGGAGATTTCGTCAAAGTTCAAACATGAATGATTACGCATAGAAAGATTTGAGAAAATTAGGTGCATTTTGTTTACATGAATGAGGCTTTTTTCTCCATTTTCTTTGGATGCCAAATTCTTAGTTCCCATACAATTTTTTCATCTAAACTAAAAAAAAATGGGAATCTATTTTCTTTTTTCCCGTTTCCTTTTGTTTTTCTTATCATACGCTATTACAAAATTGGAGAAAATAGATTTAAGTATGTATAAAACATTTATACGTTTACGCTTTTGGTAAGTAACTCTTATTTTAGTGTTCTTTATACTTAAAAAAAAATAATTCAAGTTTCTATCTTTTTAAAATTATTGATCAAGAGGTGATTACGCAATAACGGAAGAGTGAGGTATCGATCGGGAAATGGTGGTTTTTGAAGTGAGGGTTTTGAGAGGGCATGGTAACTAAGGTAACGGAATGGGTTATGGAAGGAGCGGCTTCAAAAAATCGAAAGCGATTGTTCAAGTCGACCTAAAGGTTCAATTAGGCGTGGCCTAGAGACTTATCAAATGGTAGATCGAGTGGAAGGGGGAGATTTCGTCAAAGTTCAAACATGAATGATTCTGCATAGAAAGATTTGAGAAAATTAGGTGCATTTTGTTTACATGAATGAGGCTTTTTCTCCATTTTCTTTGGATGCCAAATTCTTAGTTCCCATACAATTTTTTCATCTAAACTAAAAAAAAATGGGAATCTATTTTCTTTTTTTCCCGTTTCCTTTTGTTTTTCTTATCATACGCTATTACAAAATTGGAGAAAATAGATTTAAGTATGTATAAAACATTTATACGTTTACGCTTTTGGTAAGTAACTCTTATTTTAGTGTTCTTTATACTTAAAAAAAAATAATTCAAGTTTCTATCTTTTTAAAATTATTGATCAAGAGGTGATTACGCAATAACGGAAGAGTGAGGTATCGATTCGGGAAATGGTGGTTTTTGAAGTGAGGGTTTCGAGAGGGCATGGTAACTATGGTAGCGGAATGGGTTATGGAAGGAGCGGCTTCAAAAAATCGAAAGCGATTGTTCAAGTCGACCTAAAGGTTCAATTAGGCGTGGCCTAGAGACTTATCAAATGGTAGATCGAGTGGAAGGGGAGATTTCGTCAAAGGTTCAAACATGAATGATTACGCATAGAAAGATTTGAGAAAATTAGGTGCATTTTTGTTTACATGAATGAGGCATTTTTCTCCATTTTCTTTGGATGCCAAAATTCTTAGTTCCCATACAATTTTTGTCATCTAAACTAAAAAAAAATGGGAATCTATTTTCTTTTTTTTCCCGTTTCCTTTTGTTTTTCTTATCATACGCTATTACAAAATTGGAGAAAATAGATTTAAGTATGTATAAAACATTTATACGTTTCGCTTTTGGTAAGTAACTCTTATTTTAGTGTTCTTTATACATAAAAAAAAATAATTCAAGTTTCTATCTTTTTTAAAATTAGTGATCAAGAGGTGATTACGCAATAACGGAAGAGTGAGGTATCATTCGGGAAATGGTGGTTTTTCGAAGTGAGGGTTTCGAGAGGGCGTGGTAACTATGGTAGCGGAATGGGTTATGGAAGGAGCGGCTTCAAAAAATCGAAAGCGATTGTTCAAGTCGACCTAAAGGTTCAATTAGGCGTGGCCTAGAGACTTATCAAATGGTAGATCGAGTGGAAGGGGGCTATTTCGTCAAAGGTTCAAACATGAATGATTACGCATAGAAAGATTTGAGAATATTAGGTGCTTTTTGTTTACATGAATGAGGCTTTTTCTCCATTTTCTTTGGATGCCAAATTCTTAGTTCCCATACAATTTTTGTCATATAAACTAAAAAAAATGGGAATCTATTTTCTTTTTTCCCGTTTCCTTTTGTTTTTCTTATCATACGCTATTACAAAATTGGAGAAAATAGATTTAAGTATGTATAAAACATTTATACGTTTCGCTTTTGGTAAGTAACTCTTATTTTAGTGTTCTTTATACTTAAAAAAAAATAATTCAAGTTTCTATCTTTTTTAAAATTATTGATCAAGAGGTGATTACGCAATAACGGAAGAGTGAGGTATCGGTCGGGAAATGGTGGTTTTTGAAGTGAGGGTTTCGAGAGGGCATCGTAACTAAGGTAGCGGAATGGGTTATGGAAGGAGCGGCTTCAAAAAATCAGAAAGCGATTGTTCAAGTCGACCTAAAGGTTCAATTAGGCGTGGCCTAGAGACTTATCAAATGGTAGATCGAGTGGAAGGGGAGATTTCGTCAAAGGTTCAAACATGAATGATTACGCATAGAAAGATTTGAGAAAATTAGGTGCATTTTGTTTACATGAATGAGGCTTTTTCTCCATTTTCTTTGGATGCCAAATTCTTAGTTCCCATACAATTTTTTCATCTAAACTAAAAAAAAATGGGAATCTATTTTCTTTTTTTCCCGTTTCCTTTTGTTTTTCTTATCATACGCTATTACAAAATTGGAGAAAATAGATTTAAGTATGTATAAAACATTTATACGTTTCGCTTTTGGTAAGTAACTCTTATTTTAGTGTTCTTTATACTTAAAAAAAAATAATTCAAGTTTCTATCTTTTTAAAATTATTGATCAAGAGGTGATTACGCAATAACGGAAGAGTGAGGTATCGATCGGGAAATGGTGGTTTTTGAAGTGAGGGTTTTCGAGAGGGCATGGTAACTAAGGTAACGGAATGGGTTATGGAAGGAGCGGCTTCAAAAAATCGAAAGCGATTGTTCAAGTCGACCTAAAGGTTCAATTAGGCGTGGCCTAGAGACTTATCAAATGGTAGATCGAGTGGAAGGGGAGATTTCGTCAAAGTTCAAACATGAATGATTACGCATAGAAAGATTTGAGAAAATTAGGTGCATTTTTGTTTACATGAATGAGGCTTTTTCTCCATTTTCTTTGGATGCCAAATTCTTAGTTCCCATACAATTTTTTCATCTAAACTAAAAAAAATGGGAATCTATTTTCTTTTTTCCCGTTTCCTTTTGTTTTTCTTATCATACGCTATTACAAAATTGGAGAAAATAGATTTAAGTATGTATAAAACATTTATACGTTTCGCTTTTGGTAAGTAACTCTTATTTTAGTGTTCTTTATACTTAAAAAAAAATAATTCAAGTTTCTATCTTTTTAAAATTATTGATCAAGAGGTGATTACGCAATAACGGAAGAGTGAGGTATCAATCGGGAAATGGTGGTTTTCGAAGTGAGGGTTTTGAGAGGGCATGGTAACTAAGGTAACGGAATGGGTTATGGAAGGAGCGGCTTCAAAAAATCGAAAGCGATTGTTCAAGTCGACCTAAAGGTTCAATTAGGCGTGGCCTAGAGACTTATCAAATGGTAGATCGAGTGGAAGGGGAGATTTCGTCAAAGTTCAAACATGAATGATTCTGCATAGAAAGATTTGAGAAAATTAGGTGCATTTTGTTTACATGAATGAGGCTTTTTCTCCATTTTCTTTGGATGCCAAATTCTTAGTTCCCATACAATTTTTTCATCTAAACTAAAAAAAATGGGAATCTATTTTCTTTTTTTCCCGTTTCCTTTTGTTTTCTTATCATACGCTATTACAAAATTGGAGAAAATAGATTTAAGTATGTATAAAACATTTATACGTTTCGCTTTTGGTAAGTAACTCTTATTTTAGTGTTCTTTATACTTAAAAAAAAATAATTCAAGTTTCTATCTTTTTAAAATTATTGATCAAGAGGTGATTACGCAATAACGGAAGAGTGAGGTATCATTCGGGAAATGGTGGTTTTTGAAGTGAGGGTTTCAGAGGGCATGGTAACTATGGTAACAGAATGGGTTATGGAAGGAGCGGCTTCAAAAAATCGAAAGCGATTGTTCAAGTCGACCTAAAGGTTCAATTAGGCGTGGCCTAGAGACTTATCAAATGGTAGATCGAGTGGAAGGGGGAGATTTCGTCAAAGGTTCAAACATGAATGATTACGCATAGAAAGATTTGAGAAAATTAGGTGCTTTTTGTTTACATGAATGAGGCATTTTTCTCTATTTTCTTTGGATGCCAAAATCTTAGTTTCCCATACAATTTTTGTCATCTAAACTAAAAAAAAATGGGAATCTATTTTCTTTTTTTTCCCGTTTCCTTTTGTTTTCTTATCATACGCTATTACAAAATTGGAGAAAATAGATTTAAGTATGTATAAAATATTTATACGTTTCGCTTTTGGTAAGTAACTCTTATTTTAGTGTTCTTTATACATAAAAAAAATTCAAGTTGCTATCTTTTTAAAATTAGTGATCAAGAGGTGATTACGCAATAACGGAAGAGTGAGGTATCATTCGGGAAATGGTGGTTTTCGAAGTGAGGGTTTCAGAGGGCGTGGTAACTATGGTAGCGGAATGGGTTATAGAAGGAGCGGCTTCAAAAATCAGAACGATTGTTCAAGTCGACCTAAAGGTTCAATTAGGCGTGGCCTAGAGACTTATCAAATGGTAGATCAGAGTGGAAGGGGGCTATTTCGTCAAAGGTTCAAACATGAATGATTACGCATAGAAAGATTTGAGAAATATTAGGTGCTTTTTGTTTACATGAATGAGGCTTTTTCTCCATTTTCTTTGGATGCCAAATTCTTAGTTCCCATACAATTTTTGTCATATAAACTAAAAAAAATGGGAATCTATTTTCTTTTTTCCCGTTTCCTTTTGTTTTTTCTTATCATACGCTATTACAAAATTGGAGAAAATAGATTTAAGTATGTATAAAACATTTATACGTTTCGCTTTTGGTAAGTAACTCTTATTTTAGTGTTCTTTATACTTAAAAAAAAATAATTCAAGTTTCTATCTTTTTAAAATTATTGATCAAGAGGTGATTACGCAATAACGGAAGAGTGAGGTATCGGTCGGGAAATGGTGGTTTTTGAAGTGAGGGTTTCGAGAGGGCATCGTAACTAAGGTAACGGAATGGGTTATGGAAGGAGCGGCTTCAAAAAATCGAAAGCGATTGTTCAAGTCGACCTAAAGGTTCAATTAGGCGTGGCCTAGAGACTTATCAAATGGTAGATCGAGTGGAAGGGGAGATTTCGTCAAGGTTCAAACATGAATGATTACGCATAGAAAGATTTGAGAAAATTAGGTGCATTTTTGTTTACATGAATGAGGCTTTTTCTCCATTTTCTTTGGAAGCCAAATTCTTAGTTCCCATACAATTTTTTCATCTAAACTAAAAAAAATGGGAATCTATTTTCTTTTTTTCCCGTTTCCTTTTGTTTTCTTATCATACGCTATTACAAAATTGGAGAAAATAGATTTAAGTATGTATAAAACATTTATACGTTTCGCTTTTGGTAAGTAACTCTTATTTTAGTGTTCTTTATACTTAAAAAAAAATAATTCAAGTTTCTATCTTTTTAAAATTATTGATCAAGAGGTGATTACGCAATAACGGAAGAGTGAGGTATCAGTCGGGAAATGGTGGTTTTCGAAGTGAGGGTTTCAGAGGGCATGGTAACTAAGGTAACTGAATGGGTTATGGAAGGAGCGGCTTCAAAAATTAGAACGATTGTTCAAGTCGACCTAAAGGTTCAATTAGGCGTGGCCTAGAGACTTATCAAATGGTAGATCAGAGTGGAAGGGGGAGATTTCGTCAAAGTTCAAACATGAATGATTCTGCATAGAAAGATTTGAGAAAATTAGGTGCATTTTGTTTACATGAATGAGGCTTTTTCTCCATTTTCTTTGGATGCCAAATTCTTAGTTCCCATACAATTTTTTCATCTAAACTAAAAAAAATGGGAATCTATTTTCTTTTGTTTTCTTATCATACGCTATTACAAAATTGGAGAAAATAGATTTAAGTATGTATAAAACATTTATACGTTTCGCTTTTGGTAAGTAACTCTTATTTTAGTGTTCTTTATACTTAAAAAAAAATAATTCAAGTTTCTATCTTTTTAAAATTATTGATCAAGAGGTGATTACGCAATAACGGAAGAGTGAGGTATCAGTCGGGAAATGGTGGTTTTCGAAGTGAGGGTTTCAGAGGGCATGGTAACTAAGGTAACGGAATGGGTTATGGAAGGAGCGGCTTCAAAAAATCGAAAGCGATTGTTCAAGTCGACCTAAAGGTTCAATTAGGCGTGGCCTAGAGACTTATCAAATGGTAGATCAGAGTGGAAGGGGGAGATTTCGTCAAAGTTCAAACATGAATGATTCTGCATAGAAAGATTTGAGAAAATTAGGTGCATTTTGTTTACATGAATGAGGCTTTTTCTCCATTTTCTTTGGATGCCAAATTTTTAGTTCCCATACAATTTTTGTCATCTAAACTAAAAAAAAATGGGAATCTATTTTCTTTTTTTCCCGTTTCCTTTTGTTTTTTCTTATCATACGCTATTACAAAATTGGAGAAAATAGATTTAAGTATGTATAAAACATTTATACGTTTCGCTTTTGGTAAGTAACTCTTATTTTAGTGTTCTTTATACTTAAAAAAAAATAATTCAAGTTTCTATCTTTTTAAAATTATTGATCAAGAGGTGATTACGCAATAACGGAAGAGTGAGGTATCATTCGGGAAATGGTGGTTTTCGAAGTGAGGGTTTCAGAGGGCATGGTAACTATGGTAACGGAATGGGTTATGGAAGGAGCGGCTTCAAAAAATCGAAAGCGATTGTTCAAGTCGACCTAAAGGTTCAATTAGGCGTGGCCTAGAGACTTATCAAATGGTAGATCAGAGTGGAAGGGGGCTATTTCGTCAAGGTTCAAACATGAATGATTCTGCATAGAAAGATTTGAGAATATTAGGTGCTTTTTGTTTACATGAATGAGGCTTTTTCTCCATTTTCTTTGGATGCCAAATTCTTAGTTCCCATACAATTTTGTCATATAAACTAAAAAAAATGGGAATCTATTTTCTTTTTTTCCCGTTTCCTTTTGTTTTCTTATCATACGCTATTACAAAATTGGAGAAAATAGATTTAAGTATGTATAAAACATTTATACGTTTCGCTTTTGGTAAGTAACTCTTATTTTAGTGTTCTTTATACTTAAAAAAAAATAATTCAAGTTTCTATCTTTTTAAAATTATTGATCAAGAGGTGATTACGCAATAACGGAAGAGTGAGGTATCATTCGGGAAATGGTGGTTTTTGAAGTGAGGGTTTCGAGAGGGCATGGTAACTATGGTAGCGGAATGGGTTATGGAAGGAGCGGCTTCAAAAAATCGAAAGCGATTGTTCAAGTCGACCTAAAGGTTCAATTAGGCGTGGCCTAGAGACTTATCAAATGGTAGATCGAGTGGAAGGGGAGATTTCGTCAAAGGTTCAAACATGAATGATTACGCATAGAAAGATTTGAGAAATATTAGGTGCATTTTTGTTTACATGAATGAGGCTTTTTCTCCATTTTCTTTGGATGCCAAATTCTTAGTTCCCATACAATTTTTGTCATCTAAACTAAAAAAAATGGGAATCTATTTTCTTTTTTCCCGTTTCCTTTTGTTTTTTTCTTATCATACGCTATTACAAAAATTGGAGAAAATAGATTTAAGTATGTATAAAACATTTATACGTTTCGCTTTTGGTAAGTAACTCTTATTTTAGTGTTCTTTATACTTAAAAAAAAATAATTCAAGTTTCTATCTTTTTAAAATTATTGATCAAGAGGTGATTACGCAATAACGGAAGAGTGAGGTATCAATCGGGAAATGGTGGTTTTCGAAGTGAGGGTTTCAGAGGGCATGGTAACTAAGGTAACGGAATGGGTTATGGAAGGAGCGGCTTAAAAAATCAGAACGATTGTTCAAGTCGACCTAAAGGTTCAATTAGGCGTGGCCTAGAGACTTATCAAATGGTAGATCAGAGTGGAAGGGGGAGATTTCGTCAAAGTTCAAACATGAATGATTCTGCATAGAAAGATTTGAGAAAATTAGGTGCATTTTGTTTACATGAATGAGGCTTTTTCTCCATTTTCTTTGGATGCCAAATTTTTAGTTCCCATACAATTTTTTCATCTAAACTAAAAAAAATGGGAATCTATTTTCTTTTTTCCCGTTTCCTTTTGTTTTTCTTATCATACGCTATTACAAAATTGGAGAAAATAGATTTAAGTATGTATAAAACATTTATACGTTTCGCTTTTGGTAAGTAACTCTTATTTTAGTGTTCTTTATACTTAAAAAAAAATAATTCAAGTTTCTATCTTTTTAAAATTATTGATCAAGAGGTGATTACGCAATAACGGAAGAGTGAGGTATCAGTCGGGAAATGGTGGTTTTCGAAGTGAGGGTTTCAGAGGGCATGGTAACTAAGGTAAATGAATGGGTTATGGAAGGAGCGGCTTCAAAAAATCGAAAGCGATTGTTCAAGTCGACCTAAAGGTTCAATTAGGCGTGGCCTAGAGACTTATCAAATGGTAGATCGAGTGGAAGGGGAGATTTCGTCAAAGTTCAAACATGAATGATTCTGCATAGAAAGATTTGAGAAAATTAGGTGCATTTTGTTTACATGAATGAGGCTTTTTCTCCATTTTCTTTGGATGCCAAATTTTTAGTTCCCATACAATTTTTTCATCTAAACTAAAAAAAATGGGAATCTATTTTCTTTTTTTCCCGTTTCCTTTTGTTTTCTTATCATACGCTATTACAAAATTGGAGAAAATAGATTTAAGTATGTATAAAACATTTATACGTTTCGCTTTTGGTAAGTAACTCTTATTTTAGTGTTCTTTATACTTAAAAAAAAATAATTCAAGTTTCTATCTTTTTAAAATTATTGATCAAGAGGTGATTACGCAATAACGGAAGAGTGAGGTATCATTCGGGAAATGGTGGTTTTTGAAGTGAGGGTTTCAGAGGGCATGGTAACTATGGTAACAGAATGGGTTATGGAAGGAGCGGCTTCAAAAAATCGAAAGCGATTGTTCAAGTCGACCTAAAGGTTCAATTAGGCGTGGCCTAGAGACTTATCAAATGGTAGATCAGAGTGGAAGGGGGAGATTTCGTCAAGGTTCAAACATGAATGATTCTGCATAGAAAGATTTGAGAAAATTAGGTGCTTTTGTTTACATGAATGAGGCATTTTCTCTATTTTCTTTGGTTGCCAAAATCTTAGTTTCCATACAATTTTGTCATCTAAACTAAAAAAAAATGGGAATCTATTTTCTTTTTTTTCCGTTTCCTTTTGTTTTCTTATCATACGCTATTACAAAATTGGAGAAAATAGATTTAAGTATGTATAAAATATTTATACGTTTCGCTTTTGGTAAGTAACTCTTATTTTAGTGTTCTTTATACATAAAAAAAAATTCAAGTTGCTATCTTTTTAAAATTAGTGATCAAGAGGTGATTACGCAATAACGGAAGAGTGAGGTATCATTCGGGAAATGGTGGTTTTCGAAGTGAGGGTTTCAGAGGGCGTGGTAACTATGGTAGCGGAATGGGTTATAGAAGGAGCGGCTTAAAAAATCAGAACGATTGTTCAAGTCGACCTAAAGGTTCAATTAGGCGTGGCCTAGAGACTTATCAAATGGTAGATCAGAGTGGAAGGGGGCTATTTCGTCAAGGTTCAAACATGAATGATTCTGCATAGAAAGATTTGAGAATATTAGGTGCTTTTTGTTTACATGAATGAGGCTTTTTCTCCATTTTCTTTGGATGCCAAATTCTTAGTTCCCATACAATTTTTTCATCTAAACTAAAAAAAATGGGAATCTATTTTCTTTTTTTCCCGTTTCCTTTTGTTTTCTTATCATACGCTATTACAAAATTGGAGAAAATAGATTTAAGTATGTATAAAATATTTATACGTTTCGCTTTTGGTAAGTAACTCTTATTTTAGTGTTCTTTATACATAAAAAAAAAAAAGTTTCAAGTTTCTATCTTTTTAAAATCATTGATCAAGAGGTGATTACGCAATAACGGAAGATGAGGTATCATCCGGGAAATGGTGGTTTTCGAAGTGAGGGTTTCAGAGGGCATGGTAACTAAGGTAACGGAATGGGTTATGGAAGGAGCGGCTTAAAAAATCAGAACGATTGTTCAAGTCGACCTAAAGGTTCAATTAGGCGTGGCCTAGAGACTTATCAAATGGTAGATCAGAGTGGAAGGGGGAGATTTCGTCAAAGTTCAAACATGAATGATTCTGCATAGAAAGATTTGAGAAAATTAGGTGCATTTTGTTTACATGAAAGAGGCTTTTTCTCCATTTTCTTTGGATGCCAAATTTTTAGTTCCCATACAATTTTTTCATCTAAACTAAAAAAAATGGGAATCTATTTTCTTTTTTTCCCGTTTCCTTTTGTTTTCTTATCATACGCTATTACAAAATTGGAGAAAATAGATTTAAGTATGTATAAAAACATTTATACGTTTAGCTTTTGGTAAGTAACTCTTATTTTAGTGTTCTTTATACTTAAAAAAAAATAATTCAAGTTTCTATCTTTTTAAAATTATTGATCAAGAGGTGATTACGCAATAACGGAAGAGTGAGGTATCAATCGGGAAATGGTGGTTTTCGAAGTGAGGGTTTCAGAGGGCATGGTAACTAAGGTAACGGAATGGGTTATGGAAGGAGCGGCTTCAAAAAATCGAAAGCGATTGTTCAAGTCGACCTAAAGGTTCAATTAGGCGTGGCCTAGAGACTTATCAAATGGTAGATCGAGTGGAAGGGGAGATTTCGTCAAAGTTCAAACATGAATGATTACGCATAGAAAGATTTGAGAAAATTAGGTGCATTTTGTTTACATGAATGAGGCTTTTTCTCCATTTTCTTTGGATGCCAAATTCTTAGTTCCCATACAATTTTTGTCATCTAAACTAAAAAAAATGGGAATCTATTTTCTTTTTTTCCCGTTTCCTTTTGTTTTTTTATCATACGCTATTACAAAATTGGTGAAAATAGATTTAAGTATGTATAAAACATTTAAACGTTTCGCTTTTGGTAAGTAACTCTTATTTTAGTGTTCTTTATACATAAAAAAAAAAAAGTTTCAAGTTTCTATCTTTTTAAAATTATTGATCAAGAGGTGATTACGCAATAACGGAAGATGAGGTATCATTCGGGAAATGGTGGTTTTCGAAGTGAGGGTTTCAGAGGGCATGGTAACTATGGTAACGGAATGGGTTATGGAAGGAGCGGCTTCAAAAAATCGAAAGCGATTGTTCAAGTCGACCTAAAGGTTCAATTAGGCGTGGCCTAGAGACTTATCAAATGGTAGATCAGAGTGGAAGGGGGAGATTTCGTCAAGGTTCAAACATGAATGATTCTGCATAGAAAGATTTGAGAAAATTAGGTGCTTTTTGTTTACTTGAATGAGGCATTTTTCTCCATTTTCTTTGGATGCCAAAATTCTTAGTTTCCCATACAATTTTTGTCATCTAAACTAAAAAAAAATGGGAATCTATTTTCTTTTTTTCCCGTTTCCTTTTGTTTTTCTTATCATACGCTATTACAAAATTGGAGAAAATAGATTTAAGTATGTATAAAACATTTATACGTTTCGCTTTTGGTAAGTAACTCTTATTTTAGTGTTCTTTATACTTAAAAAAAAATAATTCAAGTTTCTATCTTTTTAAAATTATTGATCAAGAGGTGATTACGCAATAACGGAAGAGTGAGGTATCAGTCGGGAAATGGTGGTTTTCGAAGTGAGGGTTTCAGAGGGCATGGTAACTAAGGTAGCGGAATGGGTTATGGAAGGAGCGGCTTCAAAAAATCGAAAGCGATTGTTCAAGTCGACCTAAAGGTTCAATTAGGCGTGGCCTAGAGACTTATCAAATGGTAGATCGAGTGGAAGGGGAGATTTCGTCAAAGTTCAAACATGAATGATTACGCATAGAAAGATTTGAGAAATATTAGGTGCATTTTTGTTTACATGAATGAGGCTTTTTCTCCATTTTCTTTGGATGCCAAATTCTTAGTTCCCATACAATTTTTGTCATCTAAACTAAAAAAAATGGGAATCTATTTTCTTTTTTTCCCGTTTCCTTTTGTTTTCTTATCATACGCTATTACAAAATTGGAGAAAATAGATTTAAGTTTGTATAACACATTTATACGTTTCGCTTTTGGTAAGTAACTCTTATTTTAGTGTTCTTTATACTTAAAAAAAAATAATTCAAGTTTCTATCTTTTTAAAATTATTGATCAAGAGGTGATTACGCAATAACGGAAGAGTGAGGTATCATTCGGGAAATGGTGGTTTTTGAAGTGAGGGTTTCAGAGGGCATGGTAACTAAGGTAACGAGAATGGGTTATGGAAGGAGCGGCTTCAAAAAATCGAAAGCGATTGTTCAAGTCGACCTAAAGGTTCAATTAGGCGTGGCCTAGAGACTTATCAAATGGTAGATCGAGTGGAAGGGGAGATTTCGTCAAGGTTCAAACATGAATGATTACGCATAGAAAGATTTGAGAAAATTAGGTGCATTTTGTTTACATGAATGAGGCATTTTTCTCCATTTTCTTTGGATGCCAAAATTCTTAGTTTCCCATACAATTTTTGTCATCTAAACTAAAAAAAAATGGGAATCTATTTTCTTTTTTTCCCGTTTCCTTTTTGTTTTTTCTTATCATACGCTATTACAAAATTGGAGAAAATAGATTTAAGTATGTATAAAACATTTATACGTTTCGCTTTTGGTAAGTAACTCTTATTTTAGTGTTCTTTATACTTAAAAAAAAATAATTCAAGTTTCTATCTTTTTAAAATTATTGATCAAGAGGTGATTACGCAATAACGGAAGAGTGAGGTATCGATTCGGGAAATGGTGGTTTTTGAAGTGAGGGTTTCGAGAGGGCATGGTAACTATGGTAGCGGAATGGGTTATGGAAGGAGCGGCTTCAAAAAATCGAAAGCGATTGTTCAAGTCGACCTAAAGGTTCAATTAGGCGTGGCCTAGAGACTTATCAAATGGTAGATCGAGTGGAAGGGGAGATTTCGTCAAAGTTCAAACATGAATGATTCTGCATAGAAAGATTTGAGAAAATTAGGTGCATTTTGTTTACATGAATGAGGCTTTTTCTCCATTTTCTTTGGATGCCAAATTCTTAGTTCCCATACAATTTTTTCATCTAAACTAAAAAAAATGGGAATCTATTTTCTTTTTTCCCGTTTCCTTTTGTTTTTCTTATCATACGCTATTACAAAATTGGAGAAAATAGATTTAAGTATGTATAAAACATTTATACGTTTCGCTTTTGGTAAGTAACTCTTATTTTAGTGTTCTTTATACTTAAAAAAAAATAATTCAAGTTTCTATCTTTTTAAAATTATTGATCAAGAGGTGATTACGCAATAACGGAAGAGTGAGGTATCAGTCGGGAAATGGTGGTTTTCGAAGTGAGGGTTTCAGAGGGCATGGTAACTAAGGTAAATGAATGGGTTATGGAAGGAGCGGCTTCAAAAATCAGAACGATTGTTCAAGTCGACCTAAAGGTTCAATTAGGCGTGGCCTAGAGACTTATCAAATGGTAGATCGAGTGGAAGGGGAGATTTCGTCAAAGTTCAAACTTGAATGATTACGCATAGAAAGATTTGAGAAAATTAGGTGCATTTTGTTTACATGAATGAGGCTTTTTCTCCATTTTCTTTGGATGCGAAATTTTTAGTTCCCATACAATTTTTCTCATCTAAACTAAAAAAAATGGGAATCTATTTTCTTTTTTTCCCGTTTCCTTTTGTTTTCTTATCATACGCTATTACAAAATTGGAGAAAATAGATTTAAGTATGTATAAAACATTTATACGTTTCGCTTTTGGTAATTAACTCTTCTTTTAGTGTTCTTTATACATAAAAAAAAATAATTAGAGTTTCTATCTTTTTAAAATTATTGATCAAGAGGTGATTACGCAATAACGGAAGAGTGAGGTATCATTCGGGAAATGGTGGTTTTTGAAGTGAGGGTTTCAGAGGGCATGGTAACTATGGTAACAGAATGGGTTATGGAAGGAGCGGCTTCAAAAATCAGAACGATTGTTCAAGTCGACCTAAAGGTTCAATTAGGCGTGGCCTAGAGACTTATCAAATGGTAGATCAGAGTGGAAGGGGGAGATTTCGTCAAGGTTCAAACATGAATGATTCTGCATAGAAAGATTTGAGAAAATTAGGTGCTTTTGTTTACATGAATGAGGCATTTTCTCTATTTTCTTTGGTTGCCAAAATCTTAGTTTCCATACAATTTTGTCATCTAAACAAAAAAAAAATGGGAATCTATTTTCTTTTTTTCCGTTTCCTTTTTGTTTTTTCTTATCATACGCTATTACAAAATTGGAGAAAATAGATTTAAGTATGTATAAAATATTTATACATTTCGCTTTTGGTAAGTAACTCTTATTTTAGTGTTCTTTATACATAAAAAAAAATTCAAGTTGCTATCTTTTTAAAATTAGTGATCAAGAGGTGATTACGCAATAACGGAAGAGTAAGGTATCATTCGGGAAATGGTGGTTTTCGAAGTGAGGGTTTCAGAGGGCGTGGTAACTATGGTAGCGGAATGGGTTATAGAAGGAGCGGCTTCAAAAATCAGAACGATTGTTCAAGTCGACCTAAAGGTTCAATTAGGCGTGGCCTAGAAACTTATCAAATGGTAGATCAGAGTGGAAGGGGGAGATTTCGTCAAAGTTCAAACATGAATGATTCTGCATAGAAGGATTTGAGAAAATTAGGTGCATTTTGTTTACATGAATGAGGCTTTTTCTCCATTTTCTTTGGATGCCAAATTCTTAGTTCCCATACAATTTTTTCATCTAAACTAAAAAAAATGGGAATCTATTTTCTTTTGTTTTCTTATCATACGCTATTACAAAATTGGAGAAAATAGATTTAAGTATGTATAAAACATTTATACGTTTCGCTTTTGGTAAGTAACTCTTATTTTAGTGTTCTTTATACTTAAAAAAAAATAATTCAACTTTCTATCTTTTTAAAATTATTGATCAAGAGGTGATTACGCAATAACGGAAGAGTGAGGTATCAGTCGGGAAATGGTGGTTTTGAAGTGAGGGTTTTGAGAGGGCATGGTAACTAAGGTAACGGAATGGGTTATGGAAGGAGCGGCTTCAAAAATCAGAACGATTGTTCAAGTCGACCTAAAGGTTCAATTAGGCGTGGCCTAGAGACTTATCAAATGGTAGATCAGAGTGGAAGGGGGAGATTTCGTCAAAGTTCATACTTGAATGATTCTGCACAGAAAGATTTGAGAAAATTAGGTGCATTTTGTTTACATGAATGAGGCTTTTTCTCCATTTTCTTTGGATGCCGAATTTTTTGTTCCCATACAATTTTCTCATCTAAACTAAAAAAAATGGGAATCTATTTTCTTTTTTTCCCGTTTCCTTTTGTTTTCTTATCATACGCTATTACAAAATTGGAGAAAATAGATTTAAGTATGTATAAAACATTTATACGTTTCGCTTTTGGTAATTAACTCTTCTTTTAGTGTTCTTTATACATAAAAAAAAATAATTAGAGTTTCTATCTTTTTAAAATTATTGATCAAGAGGTGATTACGCAATAACGGAAGAGTGAGGTATCATTCGGGAAATGGTGGTTTTTGAAGTGAGGGTTTCAGAGGGCATGGTAACTATGGTAACAGAATGGGTTATGGAAGGAGCGGCTTCAAAAATCAGAACGATTGTTCAAGTCGACCTAAAGGTTCAATTAGGCGTGGCCTAGAGACTTATCAAATGGTAGATCGAGTGGAAGGGGAGATTTCGTCAAGGTTCAAACATGAATGATTCTGCATAGAAAGATTTGAGAAAATTAGGTGCTTTTGTTTACATGAATGAGGCATTTTCTCTATTTTCTTTGGTTGCCAAAATCTTAGTTTCCATACAATTTTGTCATCTAAACAAAAAAAAAAATGGGAATCTATTTTCTTTTTTTTCCGTTTCCTTTTGTTTTCTTATCATACGCTATTACAAAATTGGAGAAAATAGATTTAAGTATGTATAAAATATTTATACATTTCGCTTTTAGTAAGTAACTCTTATTTTAGTGTTCTTTATACATAATTCAAGTTGCTATCTTTTTTAAAATTAGTGATCAAGAGGTGATTACGCAATAACGGAAGAGTAAGGTATCATTCGGGAAATGGTGGTTTTTGAAGTGAGGGTTTTCGAGAGGGCGTGGTAACTATGGTAGCGGAATGGGTTATAGAAGGAGCGGCTTCAAAAAATCGAAAGCGATTGTTCAAGTCGACCTAAAGGTTCAATTAGGCGTGGCCTAGAAACTTATCAAATGGTAGATCGAGTGGAAGGGGAGATTTCGTCAAAGTTCAAACATGAATGATTACGCATAGAAGGATTTGAGAAAATTAGGTGCATTTTGTTTACATGAATGAGGCTTTTTCTCCATTTTCTTTGGATGCCAAATTCTTAGTTCCCATACAATTTTTTCATCTAAACTAAAAAAAATGGGAATCTATTTTCTTTTTTTCCCGTTTCCTTTTGTTTTCTTATCATACGCTATTACAAAATTGGAGAAAATAGATTTAAGTATGTATAAAACATTTATACGTTTCGCTTTTGGTAAGTAACTCTTATTTTAGTGTTCTTTATACTTAAAAAAAAATAATTCAACTTTCTATCTTTTTAAAATTATTGATCAAGAGGTGATTACGCAATAACGGAAGAGTGAGGTATCAGTCGGGAAATGGTGGTTTTGAAGTGAGGGTTTGAGAGGGCATGGTAACTAAGGTAACGGAATGGGTTATGGAAGGAGCGGCTTAAAAAATCGAAAGCGATTGTTCAAGTCGACCTAAAGGTTCAATTAGGCGTGGCCTAGAGACTTATCAAATGGTAGATCAGAGTGGAAGGGGGAGATTTCGTCAAAGTTCATACTTGAATGATTCTGCACAGAAAGATTTGAGAAAATTAGGTGCATTTTGTTTACATGAATGAGGCTTTTTCTCCATTTTCTTTGGATGCCGAATTTTTTGTTCCCATACAATTTTCTCATCTAAACTAAAAAAAATGGGAATCTATTTTCTTTTTTTCCCGTTTCCTTTTGTTTTCTTATCATACGCTATTACAAAATTGGAGAAAATAGATTTAAGTATGTATAAAACATTTATACGTTTCGCTTTTGGTAATTAACTCTTCTTTTAGTGTTCTTTATACATAAAAAAAAATAATTAGAGTTTCTATCTTTTTAAAATTATTGATCAAGAGGTGATTACGCAATAACGGAAGAGTGAGGTATCATTCGGGAAATGGTGGTTTTTGAAGTGAGGGTTTCAGAGGGCATGGTAACTATGGTAACAGAATGGGTTATGGAAGGAGCGGCTTCAAAAATCAGAACGATTGTTCAAGTCGACCTAAAGGTTCAATTAGGCGTGGCCTAGAGACTTATCAAATGGTAGATCGAGTGGAAGGGGAGATTTCGTCAAGGTTCAAACATGAATGATTACGCATAGAAAGATTTGAGAAAATTAGGTGCTTTTGTTTACATGAATGAGGCATTTTCTCTATTTTCTTTGGTTGCCAAAATCTTAGTTTCCATACAATTTTGTCATCTAAACAAAAAAAAATGGGAATCTATTTTCTTTTTTTTCCGTTTCCTTTTTGTTTTTTCTTATCATACGCTATTACAAAATTGGAGAAAATAGATTTAAGTATGTATAAAATATTTATACATTTCGCTTTTAGTAAGTAACTCTTATTTTAGTGTTCTTTATACATAAAAAAAATTCAAGTTGCTATCTTTTTTAAAATTAGTGATCAAGAGGTGATTACGCAATAACGGAAGAGTAAGGTATCATTCGGGAAATGGTGGTTTTTGAAGTGAGGGTTTCGAGAGGGCGTGGTAACTATGGTAGCGGAATGGGTTATAGAAGGAGCGGCTTCAAAAAATCGAAAGCGATTGTTCAAGTCGACCTAAAGGTTCAATTAGGCGTGGCCTAGAAACTTATCAAATGGTAGATCAGAGTGGAAGGGGGAGATTTCGTCAAAGTTCAAACATGAATGATTCTGCATAGAAGGATTTGAGAAAATTAGGTGCATTTTGTTTACATGAATGAGGCTTTTTCTCCATTTTCTTTGGATGCCAAATTCTTAGTTCCCATACAATTTTTTCATCTAAACTAAAAAAAATGGGAATCTATTTTCTTTTTTTCCCGTTTCCTTTTGTTTTCTTATCATACGCTATTACAAAATTGGAGAAAATAGATTTAAGTATGTATAAAACATTTATACGTTTCGCTTTTGGTAAGTAACTCTTATTTTAGTGTTCTTTATACTTAAAAAAAAATAATTCAACTTTCTATCTTTTTAAAATTATTGATCAAGAGGTGATTACGCAATAACGGAAGAGTGAGGTATCAGTCGGGAAATGGTGGTTTTCGAAGTGAGGGTTTCAGAGGGCATGGTAACTAAGGTAACGGAATGGGTTATGGAAGGAGCGGCTTAAAAAATCAGAACGATTGTTCAAGTCGACCTAAAGGTTCAATTAGGCGTGGCCTAGAGACTTATCAAATGGTAGATCAGAGTGGAAGGGGGAGATTTCGTCAAAGTTCATACTTGAATGATTCTGCACAGAAAGATTTGAGAAAATTAGGTGCATTTTGTTTACATGAATGAGGCTTTTTCTCCATTTTCTTTGGATGCCGAATTTTTTGTTCCCATACAATTTTCTCATCTAAACTAAAAAAAATGGGAATCTATTTTCTTTTTTTCCCGTTTCCTTTTGTTTTCTTATCATACGCTATTACAAAATTGGAGAAAATAGATTTAAGTATGTATAAAAACATTTATACGTTTAGCTTTTGGTAATTAACTCTTCTTTTAGTGTTCTTTATACATAAAAAAAAATAATTAGAGTTTCTATCTTTTTAAAATTATTGATCAAGAGGTGATTACGCAATAACGGAAGAGTGAGGTATCATTCGGGAAATGGTGGTTTTTGAAGTGAGGGTTTCAGAGGGCATGGTAACTATGGTAACAGAATGGGTTATGGAAGGAGCTGCTTCAAAAATCAGAACGATTGTTCAAGTCGACCTAAAGGTTCAATTAGGCGTGGCCTAGAGACTTATCAAATGGTAGATCGAGTGGAAGGGGAGATTTCGTCAAGGTTCAAACATGAATGATTCTGCATAGAAAGATTTGAGAAAATTAGGTGCTTTTGTTTACATGAATGAGGCATTTTCTCTATTTTCTTTGGTTGCCAAAATCTTAGTTTCCATACAATTTTGTCATCTAAACTAAAAAAAATGGGAATCTATTTTCTTTTTTTTCCGTTTCCTTTTTGTTTTTTCTTATCATACGCTATTACAAAATTGGAGAAAATAGATTTAAGTATGTATAAAATATTTATACATTTCGCTTTTAGTAAGTAACTCTTATTTTAGTGTTCTTTATACATAAAAAAAAATTTCAAGTTGCTATCTTTTTTAAAATTAGTGATCAAGAGGTGATTACGCAATAACGGAAGAGTAAGGTATCATTCGGGAAATGGTGGTTTTTGAAGTGAGGGTTTCGAGAGGGCGTGGTAACTATGGTAGCGGAATGGGTTATAGAAGGAGCGGCTTCAAAAAATCGAAAGCGATTGTTCAAGTCGACCTAAAGGTTCAATTAGGCGTGGCCTAGAAACTTATCAAATGGTAGATCGAGTGGAAGGGGAGATTTCGTCAAAGTTCAAACATGAATGATTACGCATAGAAGGATTTGAGAAAATTAGGTGCATTTTGTTTACATGAATGAGGCTTTTTCTCCATTTTCTTTGGATGCCAAATTCTTAGTTCCCATACAATTTTTTTCATCTAAACTAAAAAAAATGGGAATCTATTTTCTTTTTTCCCGTTTCCTTTTGTTTTCTTATCATACGCTATTACAAAATTGGAGAAAATAGATTTAAGTATGTATAAAACATTTATACGTTTCGCTTTTGGTAAGTAACTCTTATTTTAGTGTTCTTTATACTTAAAAAAAAATAATTCAACTTTCTATCTTTTTAAAATTATTGATCAAGAGGTGATTACGCAATAACGGAAGAGTGAGGTATCGATCGGGAAATGGTGGTTTTTGAAGTGAGGGTTTTGAGAGGGCATGGTAACTAAGGTAACGGAATGGGTTATGGAAGGAGCGGCTTAAAAAATCAGAGCGATTGTTCAAGTCGACCTAAAGGTTCAATTAGGCGTGGCCTAGAGACTTATCAAATGGTAGATCGAGTGGAAGGGGAGATTTCGTCAAAGTTCATACTTGAATGATTACGCACGAGAAAGATTTGAGAAAATTAGGTGCATTTTGTTTACATGAATGAGGCTTTTTCTCCATTTTCTTTGGATGCCGAATTTTTTGTTCCCATACAATTTTCTCATCTAAACTAAAAAAAATGGGAATCTATTTTCTTTTTTTCCCGTTTCCTTTTGTTTTTTCTTATCATACGCTATTACAAAATTGGAGAAAATAGATTTAAGTATGTATAAAAACATTTATACGTTTAGCTTTTGGTAATTAACTCTTCTTTTAGTGTTCTTTATACATAAAAAAAAATAATTAGAGTTTCTATCTTTTTAAAATTATTGATCAAGAGGTGATTACGCAATAACGGAAGAGTGAGGTATCATTCGGGAAATGGTGGTTTTTGAAGTGAGGGTTTCGAGAGGGCATGGTAACTATGGTAGCGAGAATGGGTTATGGAAGGAGCGGCTTCAAAAATCGAAAGCGATTGTTCAAGTCGACCTAAAGGTTCAATTAGGCGTGGCCTAGAGACTTATCAAATGGTAGATCGAGTGGAAGGGGAGATTTCGTCAAGGTTCAAACATGAATGATTCTGCATAGAAAGATTTGAGAAAATTAGGTGCTTTTGTTTACATGAATGAGGCATTTTCTCTATTTTCTTTGGTTGCCAAAATCTTAGTTTCCATACAATTTTGTCATCTAAACAAAAAAAAAATGGGAACCTATTTTCTTTTTTTTCCGTTTCCTTTTGTTTTCTTATCATACGCTATTACAAAATTGGAGAAAATAGATTTAAGTATGTATAAAACATTTATACGTTTCGCTTTTGGTAAGTAACTCTTATTTTAGTGTTCTTTATACTTAAAAAAAAATAATTCAAGTTTCTATCTTTTTAAAATTATTGATCAAGAGGTGATTACGCAATAACGGAAGAGTGAGGTATCAATCGGGAAATGGTGGTTTTCGAAGTGAGGGTTTCAGAGGGCATGGTAACTAAGGTAACGGAATGGGTTATGGAAGGAGCGGCTTAAAAAATCAGAACGATTGTTCAAGTCGACCTAAAGGTTCAATTAGGCGTGGCCTAGAGACTTATCAAATGGTAGATCAGAGTGGAAGGGGGAGATTTCGTCAAAGTTCAAACATGAATGATTCTGCATAGAAAGATTTGAGAAAATTAGGTGCATTTTGTTTACATGAATGAGGCTTTTTCTCCATTTTCTTTGGATGCCGAATTTTTAGTTCCCATACAATTTTTTCATCTAAACTAAAAAAAATGGGAATCTATTTTCTTTTTTTCCCGTTTCCTTTTGTTTTCTTATCATACGCTATTACAAAATTGGAGAAAATAGATTTAAGTATGTATAAAACATTTATACGTTTCGCTTTTGGTAAGTAACTCTTATTTTAGTGTTCTTTATACTTAAAAAAAAATAATTCAAGTTTCTATCTTTTTAAAATTATTGATCAAGAGGTGATTACGCAATAACGGAAGAGTGAGGTATCAGTCGGGAAATGGTGGTTTTCGAAGTGAGGGTTTCAGAGGGCATGGTAACTAAGGTAACGGAATGGGTTATGGAAGGAGCGGCTTAAAAAATCAGAACGATTGTTCAAGTCGACCTAAAGGTTCAATTAGGCGTGGCCTAGAGACTTATCAAATGGTAGATCAGAGTGGAAGGGGGAGATTTCGTCAAAGTTCATACTTGAATGATTCTGCACAGAAAGATTTGAGAAAATTAGGTGCATTTTGTTTACATGAATGAGGCTTTTTCTCCATTTTCTTTGGATGCCGAATTTTTTGTTCCCATACAATTTTCTCATCTAAACTAAAAAAAATGGGAATCTATTTTCTTTTTTTCCCGTTTCCTTTTGTTTTCTTATCATACGCTATTACAAAATTGGAGAAAATAGATTTAAGTATGTATAAAACATTTATACGTTTCGCTTTTGGTAATTAACTCTTCTTTTAGTGTTCTTTATACATAAAAAAAAATAATTCGAGTTTCTATCTTTTTAAAATTATTGATCAAGAGGTGATTACGCAATAACGGAAGAGTGAGGTATCATTCGGGAAATGGTGGTTTTTGAAGTGAGGGTTTCGAGAGGGCATGGTAACTATGGTAGCGAGAATGGGTTATGGAAGGAGCGGCTTCAAAAAATCGAAACGATTGTTCAAGTCGACCTAAAGGTTCAATTAGGCGTGGCCTAGAGACTTATCAAATGGTAGATCGAGTGGAAGGGGAGATTTCGTCAAGGTTCAAACATGAATGATTACGCATAGAAAGATTTGAGAAAATTAGGTGCTTTTGTTTACATGAATGAGGCATTTTCTCTATTTTCTTTGGTTGCCAAAATCTTAGTTTCCATACAATTTTGTCATCTAAACTAAAAAAAAATGGGAATCTATTTTCTTTTTTTTCCGTTTCCTTTTGTTTTCTTATCATACGCTATTACAAAATTGGAGAAAATAGATTTAAGTATGTATAAAATATTTATACATTTCGCTTTTGGTAAGTAACTCTTATTTTAGTGTTCTTTATACATAAAAAAAAATTCAAGTTGCTATCTTTTTAAAATTAGTGATCAAGAGGTGATTACGCAATAACGGAAGAGTAAGGTATCATTCGGGAAATGGTGGTTTTCGAAGTGAGGGTTTCAGAGGGCGTGGTAACTATGGTAGCGGAATGGGTTATAGAAGGAGCGGCTTCAAAAATCAGAACGATTGTTCAAGTCGACCTAAAGGTTCAATTAGGCGTGGCCTAGAAACTTATCAAATGGTAGATCAGAGTGGAAGGGGGAGATTTCGTCAAAGTTCAAACATGAATGATTCTGCATAGAAGGATTTGAGAAAATTAGGTGCATTTTGTTTACATGAATGAGGCTTTTTCTCCATTTTCTTTGGATGCCAAATTCTTAGTTCCCATACAATTTTTTCATCTAAACTAAAAAAAATGGGAATCTATTTTCTTTTTTTCCCGTTTCCTTTTGTTTTTCTTATCATACGCTATTACAAAATTGGAGAAAATAGATTTAAGTATGTATAAAACATTTATACGTTTCGCTTTTGGTAAGTAACTCTTATTTTAGTGTTCTTTATACTTAAAAAAAAATAATTCAACTTTCTATCTTTTTAAAATTATTGATCAAGAGGTGATTACGCAATAACGGAAGAGTGAGGTATCGATCGGGAAATGGTGGTTTTGAAGTGAGGGTTTTGAGAGGGCATGGTAACTAAGGTAACGGAATGGGTTATGGAAGGAGCGGCTTAAAAAAATCAGAGCGATTGTTCAAGTCGACCTAAAGGTTCAATTAGGCGTGGCCTAGAGACTTATCAAATGGTAGATCGAGTGGAAGGGGAGATTTCGTCAAAGTTCATACTTGAATGATTACGCACGAGAAAGATTTGAGAAAATTAGGTGCATTTTGTTTACATGAATGAGGCTTTTTCTCCATTTTCTTTGGATGCCGAATTTTTTGTTCCCATACAATTTTCTCATCTAAACTAAAAAAAATGGGAATCTATTTTCTTTTTTTCCCGTTTCCTTTTGTTTTCTTATCATACGCTATTACAAAATTGGGGAAAATAGATTTAAGTATGTATAAAACATTTATACGTTTAGCTTTTGGTAATTAACTCTTCTTTTAGTGTTCTTTATACATAAAAAAAAATAATTAGAGTTTCTATCTTTTTAAAATTATTGATCAAGAGGTGATTACGCAATAACGGAAGAGTGAGGTATCATTCGGGAAATGGTGGTTTTTGAAGTGAGGGTTTCAGAGGGCATGGTAACTATGGTAGCGAGAATGGGTTATGGAAGGAGCGGCTTCAAAAAATCGAAACGATTGTTCAAGTCGACCTAAAGGTTCAATTAGGCGTGGCCTAGAGACTTATCAAATGGTAGATCGAGTGGAAGGGGAGATTTCGTCAAGGTTCAAACATGAATGATTACGCATAGAAAGATTTGAGAAAATTAGGTGCTTTTGTTTACATGAATGAGGCATTTTCTCTATTTTCTTTGGTTGCCAAAATCTTAGTTTCCATACAATTTTGTCATCTAAACAAAAAAAAAATGGGAACCTATTTTCTTTTTTTCCGTTTCCTTTTGTTTTTTCTTATCATACGCTATTACAAAATTGGAGAAAATAGATTTAAGTATGTATAAAATATTTATACATTTCGCTTTTGGTAAGTAACTCTTATTTTAGTGTTCTTTATACATAAAAAAAAATTTCAAGTTGCTATCTTTTTAAAATTAGTGATCAAGAGGTGATTACGCAATAACGGAAGAGTAAGGTATCATTCGGGAAATGGTGGTTTTCGAAGTGAGGGTTTCGAGAGGGCGTGGTAACTATGGTAGCGGAATGGGTTATAGAAGGAGCGGCTTCAAAAAATCGAAAGCGATTGTTCAAGTCGACCTAAAGGTTCAATTAGGCGTGGCCTAGAAACTTATCAAATGGTAGATCGAGTGGAAGGGGAGATTTCGTCAAAGTTCAAACATGAATGATTACGCATAGAAGGATTTGAGAAAATTAGGTGCATTTTGTTTACATGAATGAGGCTTTTTCTCCATTTTCTTTGGATGCCAAATTCTTAGTTCCCATACAATTTTTTCATCTAAACTAAAAAAAATGGGAATCTATTTTCTTTTTTTCCCGTTTCCTTTTGTTTTCTTATCATACGCTATTACAAAATTGGAGAAAATAGATTTAAGTATGTATAAAACATTTATACGTTTCGCTTTTGGTAAGTAACTCTTATTTTAGTGTTCTTTATACTTAAAAAAAAATAATTCAACTTTCTATCTTTTTAAAATTATTGATCAAGAGGTGATTACGCAATAACGGAAGAGTGAGGTATCGATCGGGAAATGGTGGTTTTGAAGTGAGGGTTTGAGAGGGCATGGTAACTAAGGTAACGGAATGGGTTATGGAAGGAGCGGCTTAAAAAAATCAGAACGATTGTTCAAGTCGACCTAAAGGTTCAATTAGGCGTGGCCTAGAGACTTATCAAATGGTAGATCAGAGTGGAAGGGGGAGATTTCGTCAAAGTTCATACTTGAATGATTCTGCACAGAAAGATTTGAGAAAATTAGGTGCATTTTGTTTACATGAATGAGGCTTTTTCTCCATTTTCTTTGGATGCCGAATTTTTTGTTCCCATACAATTTTCTCATCTAAACTAAAAAAAATGGGAATCTATTTTCTTTTTTCCCGTTTCCTTTTGTTTTTTCTTATCATACGCTATTACAAAATTGGAGAAAATAGATTTAAGTATGTATAAAACATTTATACGTTTCGCTTTTGGTAATTAACTCTTCTTTTAGTGTTCTTTATACATAAAAAAAAATAATTAGAGTTTCTATCTTTTTAAAATTATTGATCAAGAGGTGATTACGCAATAACGGAAGAGTGAGGTATCATTCGGGAAATGGTGGTTTTTGAAGTGAGGGTTTCAGAGGGCATGGTAACTATGGTAACAGAATGGGTTATGGAAGGAGCGGCTTCAAAAATCAGAACGATTGTTCAAGTCGACCTAAAGGTTCAATTAGGCGTGGCCTAGAGACTTATCAAATGGTAGATCAGAGTGGAAGGGGGAGATTTCGTCAAGGTTCAAACATGAATGATTCTGCATAGAAAGATTTGAGAAAATTAGGTGCTTTTGTTTACATGAATGAGGCATTTTCTCTATTTTCTTTGGTTGCCAAAATCTTAGTTTCCATACAATTTTGTCATCTAAACTAAAAAAAAATGGGAATCTATTTTCTTTTTTTTCCGTTTCCTTTTGTTTTCTTATCATACGCTATTACAAAATTGGAGAAAATAGATTTAAGTATGTATAAAATATTTATACATTTCGCTTTTGGTAAGTAACTCTTATTTTAGTGTTCTTTATACATAAAAAAAAATTTCAAGTTGCTATCTTTTTAAAATTAGTGATCAAGAGGTGATTACGCAATAACGGAAGAGTAAGGTATCATTCGGGAAATGGTGGTTTTCGAAGTGAGGGTTTCAGAGGGCGTGGTAACTATGGTAGCGGAATGGGTTATAGAAGGAGCGGCTTCAAAAAATCGAACGATTGTTCAAGTCGACCTAAAGGTTCAATTAGGCGTGGCCTAGAAACTTATCAAATGGTAGATCAGAGTGGAAGGGGGAGATTTCGTCAAAGTTCAAACATGAATGATTCTGCATAGAAGGATTTGAGAAAATTAGGTGCATTTTGTTTACATGAATGAGGCTTTTTCTCCATTTTCTTTGGATGCCAAATTCTTAGTTCCCATACAATTTTTTCATCTAAACTAAAAAAAATGGGAATCTATTTTCTTTTTTTTTCTTATCATACGCTATTACAAAATTGGAGAAAATAGATTTAAGTATGTATAAAACATTTATACGTTTCGCTTTTGGTAAGTAACTCTTATTTTAGTGTTCTTTATACTTAAAAAAAAATAATTCAACTTTCTATCTTTTTAAAATTATTGATCAAGAGGTGATTACGCAATAACGGAAGAGTGAGGTATCAATCGGGAAATGGTGGTTTTGAAGTGAGGGTTTCAAGAGGGCATGGTAACTAAGGTAACGGAATGGGTTATGGAAGGAGCGGCTTAAAAAATCAGAACGATTGTTCAAGTCGACCTAAAGGTTCAATTAGGCGTGGCCTAGAGACTTATCAAATGGTAGATCAGAGTGGAAGGGGGAGATTTCGTCAAAGTTCATACTTGAATGATTCTGCACAGAAAGATTTGAGAAAATTAGGTGCATTTTGTTTACATGAATGAGGCTTTTTCTCCATTTTCTTTGGATGCCGAATTTTTAGTTCCCATACAATTTTTTCATCTAAACTAAAAAAAATGGGAATCTATTTTCTTTTTTTCCCGTTTCCTTTTGTTTTCTTATCATACGCTATTACAAAATTGGAGAAAATAGATTTAAGTATGTATAAAACATTTATACGTTTCGCTTTTGGTAATTAACTCTTCTTTTAGTGTTCTTTATACATAAAAAAAAATAATTAGAGTTTCTATCTTTTTAAAATTATTGATCAAGAGGTGATTACGCAATAACGGAAGAGTGAGGTATCATTCGGGAAATGGTGGTTTTTGAAGTGAGGGTTTCAGAGGGCATGGTAACTATGGTAACAGAATGGGTTATGGAAGGAGCGGCTTCAAAAATCAGAACGATTGTTCAAGTCGACCTAAAGGTTCAATTAGGCGTGGCCTAGAGACTTATCAAATGGTAGATCAGAGTGGAAGGGGGAGATTTCGTCAAGGTTCAAACATGAATGATTCTGCATAGAAAGATTTGAGAAAATTAGGTGCTTTTGTTTACATGAATGAGGCATTTTCTCTATTTTCTTTGGTTGCCAAAATCTTAGTTTCCATACAATTTTGTCATCTAAACTAAAAAAAAATGGGAATCTATTTTCTTTTTTTCCGTTTCCTTTTGTTTTTTCTTATCATACGCTATTACAAAATTGGAGAAAATAGATTTAAGTATGTATAAAATATTTATACATTTCGCTTTTGGTAAGTAACTCTTATTTTAGTGTTCTTTATACATAATTTCAAGTTGCTATCTTTTTAAAATTAGTGATCAAGAGGTGATTACGCAATAACGGAAGAGTAAGGTATCATTCGGGAAATGGTGGTTTTCGAAGTGAGGGTTTCAGAGGGCGTGGTAACTATGGTAGCGGAATGGGTTATAGAAGGAGCGGCTTCAAAAAATCGAAAGCGATTGTTCAAGTCGACCTAAAGGTTCAATTAGGCGTGGCCTAGAAACTTATCAAATGGTAGATCGGAGTGGAAGGGGAGATTTCGTCAAAGTTCAAACATGAATGATTACGCATAGAAGGATTTGAGAAAATTAGGTGCATTTTGTTTACATGAATGAGGCTTTTTCTCCATTTTCTTTGGATGCCAAATTCTTAGTTCCCATACAATTTTTTCATCTAAACTAAAAAAAATGGGAATCTATTTTCTTTTTTTCCCGTTTCCTTTTGTTTTCTTATCATACGCTATTACAAAAATTGGAGAAAATAGATTTAAGTATGTATAAAACATTTATACGTTTCGCTTTTGGTAAGTAACTCTTATTTTAGTGTTCTTTATACTTAAAAAAAAATAATTCAACTTTCTATCTTTTTAAAATTATTGATCAAGAGGTGATTACGCAATAACGGAAGAGTGAGGTATCGATCGGGAAATGGTGGTTTTGAAGTGAGGGTTTCAGAGGGCATGGTAACTAAGGTAACGGAATGGGTTATGGAAGGAGCGGCTTAAAAAATCAGAACGATTGTTCAAGTCGACCTAAAGGTTCAATTAGGCGTGGCCTAGAGACTTATCAAATGGTAGATCAGAGTGGAAGGGGGAGATTTCGTCAAAGTTCAAACATGAATGATTACGCATAGAAAGATTTGAGAAAATTAGGTGCATTTTTGTTTACATGAATGAGGCATTTTTCTCCATTTTCTTTGGATGCCAGAATTTTTAGTTCCCATACAATTTTTCTCATCTAAAACTAAAAAAAAATGGGAATCTATTTTCTTTTTTTCCCGTTTCCTTTTGTTTTTCTTATCATACGCTATTACAAAATTGGAGAAAATAGATTTAAGTATGTATAAAACATTTATACGTTTACGCTTTTGGTAAGTAACTCTTATTTTAGTGTTCTTTATACATAAAAAAAAATAATTCAGAGTTTGCTATCTTTTTAAAATTATTGATCAAGAGGTGATTACGCAATAACGGAAGAGTGAGGTATCATTCGGGAAATGGTGGTTTTTGAAGTGAGGGTTTTGAGAGGGCATGGTAACTATGGTAGCAGAATGGGTTATGGAAGGAGCGGCTTCAAAAAATCGAAAGCGATTGTTCAAGTCGACCTAAAGGTTCAATTAGGCGTGGCCTAGAGACTTATCAAATGGTAGATCGAGTGGAAGGGGAGATTTCGTCAAGGTTCAAACATGAATGATTACGCATAGAAAGATTTGAGAAAAATTAGGTGCTTTTTGTTTACATGAATGAGGCATTTTCTCTATTTTCTTTGGATGCCAAAATCTTAGTTTCCATACAATTTTGTCATCTAAACTAAAAAAAATGGGAATCTATTTTCTTTTTTTTCCGTTTCCTTTTGTTTTCTTATCATACGCTATTACAAAATTGGAGAAAATAGATTTAAGTATGTATAAAACATTTATACGTTTCGCTTTTGGTAAGTAACTCTTATTTTTAGTGTTCTTTATACATAAAAAAAATAATTTAAGTTTCTATTTTTTTTAAATTATTGATCAAGAGGTGATTACGCAATAACGGAAGAGTGAGGTATCATTCGGGAAATGGTGGTTTTCGAAGTGAGGGTTTCAGAGGGCATGGTAACTATGGTAGCGGAATGGGTTATAGAAGGAGCGGCTTCAAAAATCAGAACGATTGTTCAAGTCGACCTAAAGGTTCAATTAGGCGTGGCCTAGAGACTTATCAAATGGTAGATCGAGTGGAAGGGGAGATTTCGTCAAAGGTTCAAACATGAATGATTACGCATAGAAAGATTTGAGAAAATTAGGTGCATTTTTGTTTACATGAATGAGGCATTTTTCTCCATTTTCTTTGGATGCCAAAATCTTAGTTTCCCATACAATTTTGTCATCTAAACTAATAAAAAATGGGATTCTATTTTCTTTTTTTCCCGTTTCCTTTTGTTTTCTTATCATACGCTATTACGAAAAATTGGAGAAAATAGATTTAAGTATGTATAAAACATTTATACGTTTCAGCTTTTGGTAAGTAACTCTTATTTTAGTGTTCTTTATACTTGAAAAAAAAATAATTCAAGTTTCTATCTTTTTAAAATTATTGATCAAGAGGTGATTACGCAATAACGGAAGAGTGAGGTATCAGTCGGGAAATGGGGGTTTTCGAAGTGAGGGTTTCAGAGGGCATGGTAACTATGGTAACAGAATGGGTTATGGAAGGAGCGGCTTCAAAAATCAGAATGATTGTTCAAGTCGACCTAAAGGTTCAATTGGGCGTGGCCTAGAGACTTGTCAAATGGTAGATCAGAGTGGAAGGGGGAGATTTCGTCAAGGTTCAAACATGAATGATTCTGCATAGAAAAATTTGAGAAAATTAGGTGCTTTTTGTTTAAATAAATGAGGCATTTTCTCTATTTTCTTTGGATGCCAAAATCTTAGTTTCCATACAATTTTGTCATCAAAACTAAAAAAAATGGGAATCTATTTTCTTTTTTTCCCGTTTCCTTTTGTTTTCTGATCATACGCTATTACAAAATTGGAGAAAATTCATTTAAGTATGTATAAAACATTTATACGTTTCGCTTTTGGTAAGTAACTCTTATTTTAGTGTTCTTTATACATAAAAAAAAAAAAATTCAAGTTGCTTTCTTTTTAAAATTAGTGATCAAGAGGTGATTACGCAATAACGGAAGAGTGAGGTATCATTCGGGAAATGGTGGTTTTCGAAGTGAGGGTTTCAGAGGGCATGGTAACTATGGTAACGGAATGGGTTATGGAAGGAGATGCTTCAAAAATCAGAACGATTGTTCAAGTCGACCTAAAGGTTCAATTAGGCGTGGCCTAGAGACTTATCAAATGGTAGATCAGAGTGGAAGGGGGAGATTTCGTCAAGGTTCAAACATGAATGATTCTGCATAGAAAGATTTGGGAAAATTACGTGCTTTTTGTTTACATGAATGAGGCATTTTCTCTAATTTCTTTGGTTGCCAAAATCTTAGTTTCCATACAATTTTGTCATCTAAACTAATAAAAATGGGATTCTATTTTCTTTTTTTCCCGTTTCCATTTGTTTTCTTATCATACGCTATTACAAAATTGGAGAATATTGATTTAAGTATGTATACAACATTTATACGTTTCGCTTTTGGTAATTAACTCTTCTTTTAGTGTTCTTTGTACATAAAAAAAAAAAAATTCAAGTTTCTATCTTTTTAAAATTATTGATCAAGAGGTGATTACGCAATAACGGAAGAGTGAGGTATCATTCGGGAAATGGTGGTTTTTGAAGTGAGGGTTTCAGAGGGCATGGTAACTATGGAAACAGAATGGGTTATGGAAGGAGCGGCTTCAAAAATCAGAACGATTGTTCAAGTCGACCTAAAGGTTCAATTAGGCGTGGCCTAGAGACTTATCAAATGGTAGATCAGAGTGGAAGGGGGAGATTTCGTCAAGGTTCAAACATGAATGATTCTGCATAGAAACATTTGAGAAAATTAGGTGCTTTTTGTTTACATGAATGAGGCATTTTCTCTAATTTCTTTGGATGCCAAAATCTTAGTTTCCATACAATTTTGTCATCTAAACTAATAAAAATGGGATTCTATTTTCTTTTTTTCCCGTTTCCTTTTGTTTTCTTATCATACGCTATTAGAAAATTGGAGAAAATAGATTTAAGTATGTATAAAACATTTATACGTTTCGCTTTTGGTAAGTAACTCTTATTTTAGTGTTCTTTATACTTGAAAAAAAAATAATTCAAGTTTCTATCTTTTTAAAATTATTGATCAAGAGGTGATTACGCAATAACGGAAGAGTGAGGTATCAGTCGGGAAATGGGGGTTTTCGAAGTGAGGGTTTCAGAGGGCATGGTAACTATGGTAACAGAATGGGTTATGGAAGGAGCGGCTTCAAAAATCAGAATGATTGTTCAAGTCGACCTAAAGGTTCAATTAGGCGTGGCCTAGAGACTTGTCAAATGGTAGATCAGAGTGGAAGGGGGAGATTTCGTCAAGGTTCAAACATGAATGATTCTGCATAGAAAGATTTGAGAAAATTAGGTGCTTTTTGTTTAAATAAATGAGGCATTTTCTCTATTTTCTTTGGATGCCAAAATCTTAGTTTCCATACAATTTTGTCATCAAAACTAAAAAAATTGGGAATCTATTTTCTTTTTTTCCCGTTTCCTTTTGTTTTCGCATCATACGCTATTACAAAATTGGAGAAAATAGATTTAAGTATGTATAAAACATTTATACGTTTCGCTTTTGGTAAGTAACTCTTATTTTAGTGTTCTTTATACTTGAAAAAAAATAATTCAAGTTTCTATCTTTTTAAAATTATTGATCAAGAGGTGATTACGCAATAACGGAAGAGTGAGGTATCAGTCGGGAAATGGGGGTTTTCGAAGTGAGGGTTTCAGAGGGCATGGTAACTATGGTAACAGAATGGGTTATGGAAGGAGCGGCTTCAAAAATCAGAATGATTGTTCAAGTCGACCTAAAGGTTCAATTAGGCGTGGCCTAGAGACTTATCAAATGGTAGATCAGAGTGGAAGGGGGAGATTTCGTCAAGGTTCAAACATGAATGATTCTGCATAGAAAGATTTGAGAAAATTAGGTGCTTTTTGTTTAAATAAATGAGGCATTTTCTCTATTTTCTTTGGATGCCAAAATCTTAGTTTCCATACAATTTTGTCATCAAAACTAAAAAAAATGGGAATCTATTTTCTTTTATTCCCGTTTCCTTTTGTTTTCGTATCATACGCTATTACAAAACTGGAGAAAATAGATTTAAGTATGTATAAAACATTTATACGTTTCGCTTTGGGTAAGTAACTCTTATTTTAGTGTTCTTTATACTTGAAAAAAAAATAATTCAAGTTTCTATCTTTTTAAAATTATTGATCAAGAGGTGATTACGCAATAACGGAAGAGTGAGGTATCGATCGGGAAATGGTCGGTTTTTGAGTGAGGGTTTCAGAGGGCATGGTAACTGTGGTAACGGAATGGGTTATGGAAGGAGCGGCTTCAAAAATCAGAACGATTGTTCAAGCCGACCTAAAGGTTCAATTAGGTGTGGCCTAGAGACTTATCAAATGGTAGATCAGAGTGGAAGGGGGAGATTTCGTCAAGGTTCAAACATGAATGATTCTGCATAGAAAGATTTGAGAAAATTAGGTGCTTTTTGTTTAAATAAATGAGGCATTTTCTCTATTTTCTTTGGATGCCAAAATCTTAGTTTCCATACAATTTTGTCATCTAAAACTAATAAAAAATGGGATTCTATTTTCTTTTTTTTCCCGTTTCCTTTTGTTTTTCTTATCATACGCTATTACAAAATTGGAGAAAATAGATTTAAGTATGTATAAAACATTTATACGTTTCGCTTTTGGTAAGTAACTCTTATTTTAGTTTTCTTTATACTTAAAAAATAATAATTCAAGTTTCTATCTTTTTAAAATTATTGATCAAGAGGTGATTACGCAATAACGGAAGAGTGAGGTATCAGTCGGGAAATGGTGGTTTTCTAAGTGAGGGTTTGAGAGAGCGTGGTAACTATGGTAACGGAATGGGTTATGGAAGGAGCGGCTTCAAAAATCAGAACGATTGTTCAAGTCGACCTAAAGGTTCAATTAGGCGTGGCCTAGAGACTTGTCAAATGGTAGATCAGAGTGGAAGGGGGAGATTTTTTCAAGGTTCAAACATGAATGATTCTGCATAGAAAGATTTGAGAAAATTAGGTGCTTTTTGTTTAAATAAATGAGGCATTTTCTCTATTTTCTTTGGATGCCAAAATCTTAGTTTCCATACAATTTTGTCATCAAAACTAAAAAAAATGGGAATCTATTTTCTTTTATTCCCGTTTCCTTTTGTTTTCGTATCATACGCTATTACAAAACTGGAGAAAATAGATTTAAGTATGTATAAAACATTTATACGTTTCGCTTTTGGTAAGTAACTCTTATTTTAGTGTTCTTTATACTTAAAAAAAAAATTAATTCAATTTTTTATCTTTTTAAAATTATTGATCAAGAGGTGATTACGCAATAACGGAAGAGTGAGGTATCAGTCGGGAAATGGTGGTTTTCGAAGTGAGGGTTTCAGAGGGCATGGTAACTTTGGTAACGGAATGGGTTATGGAAGGAGCGGCTTCAAAAATCAGAACGATTGTTCAAGCCGACCTAAAGGTTCAATTAGGTGTGGCCTAGAGACTTATCAAATGGTAGATCAGAGTGGAAGGGGGAGATTTCGTCAAGGTTCAAACATGAATGATTCTGCATAAAAAGATTTGAGAAAATTAGGTCCTTTTTGTTTAAATAAATGAGGCATTTTCTCTATTTTCTTTGGATGCCAAAATCTTAGTTTCCATACAATTTAGTCATCTAAACTAATAAAAATGGGATTCTATTTTCTTTTTTTCCCGTTTCCTTTTGTTTTCTTATCATACGCTATTACAAAATTGGAGAAAATAGATTTAAGTATGTATAAAACATTTATACGTTTCGCTTTTGGTAAGTAACTATTATTTTAGTGTTCTTTATACTTAAAAAATAATAATTCAAGTTTCTATCTTTTTTAAAATTATTGATCAAGAGGTGATTACGCAATAACGGAAGAGTGAGGTATCGGTCGGGAAATGGTGGTTTTTCAAGTGAGGGTTTTCGAGAGGGCATGGTAACTTTGGTAACGGAATGGGTTATGGAAGGAGCGGCTTCAAAAATCGAAAGCGATTGTTCAAGCCGACCTAAAGGTTCAATTAGGTGTGGCCTAGAGACTTATCAAATGGTAGATCGAGTGGAAGGGGAGATTTCGTCAAGGTTCAAACATGAATGATTACGCATAAAAAGATTTGAGAAAAATTAGGTCCTTTTTGTTTAAATAAATGAGGCATTTTCTCTATTTTCTTTGGATGCCAAAATCTTAGTTTCCATACAATTTTAGTCATCTAAACTAATAAAAAATGGGATTCTATTTTCTTTTTTTCCCGTTTCCTTTTGTTTTTCTTATCATACGCTATTACAAAATTGGAGAAAATAGATTTAAGTATGTATAAAACATTTATACGTTTCGCTTTTGGTAAGTAACTATTATTTTAGTGTTCTTTATACTTAAAAAATAATAATTCAAGTTTCTATCTTTTTAAAATTATTGATCAAGAGGTGATTACGCAATAACGGAAGAGTGAGGTATCAGTCGGGAAATGGTGGTTTTCGAAGTGAGGGTTTCAGAGGGCATGGTAACTATGGTAACGGAATGGGTTATGGAAGGAGCGGCTTCAAAAATCAGAACGATTGTTCAAGCCGACCTAAAGGTTCAATTAGGTGTGGCCTAGAGACTTCTCAAATGGTAGATCAGAGTGGAAGGGGGAGATTTCGTCAAGGTTCAAACATGAATGATTCTGCATAGAAAGATTTGAGAAAATTAGGTGCTTTTTGTTTAAATAAATGAGGCATTTTCTCTATTTTCTTTGGATGCCAAAATATTAGTTTCCATACAATTTTGTCATCTAAACTAATAAAAATGGGATTCTATTTTCTTTTTTTCCCGTTTCCTTTTGTTTTCTTATCATACGCTATTACAAAATTGGAGAAAATAGATTTAAGTATGTATAAAACATGATTATACGTTTAGCTTTTTGGTAAGTAACTCTTATTTTAGTGTTCTTTATACTTAAAAAAAAATAATTCAAGTTTCTATCTTTTTAAAATTATTGATCAAGAGGTGATTACGCAATTACGGAAGAGTGAGGTATCAATAGGGAAATGGTGGTTTTCTAAGTGAGGGTTTCTGAGGGCATGGTAACTATGGTAACGGAATGGGTTATGGAAGGAGCGGCTTCAAAAATCAGAATGATTGTTCAAGCCGACTTAAAGGTTCAATTAGGTGTGGCCTAGAGACTTATCAAATGGTAGATCAGAGTGGAAGGGGTTCAATTTCGTCAAGGTTCAAACATGAATGATTCTGCATAGAAAGATTTGAGAAAATTAGATGCTTTTTGTTTAAATAAATGAGGCATTTTCTCTATTTTCTTTGGATGCCAAAATTTTAGTTTCCATACAATTTTGTCATCAAAACTAAAAAAAATGGGAATCTATTTTCTTTTTTTCCCGTTTCTTTTTGTTTTCGCATCATACGCTATTACAAAATTGGAGAAAATAGATTTAAGTATGTATAAAACATTTATACGTTTCGCTTTTGGTAAGTAACTCTTATTTTAGGGTTCTTTATTCTTGAAAAAAAAATAATTCAAGTTTCTATCTTTTTAAAATTATTGATCAAGAGGTGATTACGCAATAACGGAAGAGTGAGGTATCGGTCGGGAAATGGTCGGTTTTTAAGTGAGGGTTTTGAGAGGGCATGGTAAGCTGTGGTAGCGGAATGGGTTATGGAAGGGAGCGGCTTCAAAAATCGAAAGCGATTGTTCAAGTCGACCTAAAGGTTCAATTAGGTGTGGCCTAGAGACTTATCAAATGGTAGATCGAGTGGAAGGGGAGATTTCGTCAAGGTTCAAACATGAATGATTACGCATAGAAAGATTTGAGAGAATTAGGTGCTTTTTGTTTACATGAATGAGGCATTTTCTCTATTTTCTTTGGATGCCAAAATCTTAGTTTCCATACAATTTTGTCTTCTAAACTAATAAAAATGGGATTCTATTTTCTTTTTTTCCCGTTTCCTTTTGTTTTCTTATCATACGCTATTACAAAATTGGAGAAAATAGATTTAAGTATGTATAAAACATTTATACGTTTCGCTTTTGGTAAGTAACTCTTATTTTAGGGTTCTTTATTCTTGAAAAAAAAATAATTCAAGTTTCTATCGTTTTAAAATTATTGATCAAGAGGTGATTACGCAATAACGGAAGAGTGAGGTATCAGTCGGGAAATGGTGGTTTTCTAAGTGAGGGTTTGAGAGAGCGTGGTAACTATGGTAACGGAATGGGTTATGGAAGGAGCGGCTTCAAAAATCAGAACGATTGTTCAAGTCGACCTAAAGGTTCAATTAGGCGTGGCCTAGAGACTTGTCAAATGGTAGATCGAGTGGAAGGGGAGATTTTTTCAAGGTTCAAACATGAATGATTACGCATAGAAAGATTTGAGAAAATTAGGTGCTTTTTGTTTAAATAAATGAGGCATTTTCTCTATTTTCTTTGGATGCCAAAATCTTAGTTTCCATACAATTTTGTCATCAAAACTAAAAAAAATGGGAATCTATTTTCTTTTTTTCCCGTTTCTATTTGTTTTCGCATCATACGCTATTACAAAACTGGAGAAAATAGATTTAAGTATGTATAAAACATTTATACGTTTCGCTTTTGGTAAGTAACTCTTATTTTAGTGTTCTTTATAATTAAAAAAAAATTAATTCAAGTTTTTTTTTATCTTTTTAAAATTATTGATCAAGAGGTGATTACGCAATAACGGAAGAGTGAGGTATCGATCGGGAAATGGTGGTTTTTCAAGTGAGGGTTTGAGAGGGCATGGTAACTTTGGTAACGGAATGGGTTATGGAAGGAGCGGCTTCAAAAAATCGAAAGCGATTGTTCAAGCCGACCTAAAGGTTCAATTAGGTGTGGCCTAGAGACTTATCAAATGGTAGATCGAGTGGAAGGGGAGATTTCGTCAAGGTTCAAACATGAATGATTACGCATAGAAAAGATTTGAGAAAAATTAGGTCCTTTTTTGTTTAAATAAATGAGGCATTTTCTCTATTTTCTTTGGATGCCAAAATCTTAGTTTCCATACAATTTAGTCATCTAAACTAATAAAAATGGGATTCTATTTTCTTTTTTTCCCGTTTCCTTTTGTTTTCTTATCATACGCTATTACAAAATTGGAGAAAATAGATTTAAGTATGTATAAAACATTTATACGTTTCGCTTTTGGTAAGTAACTATTATTTTAGTGTTCTTTATACTTAAAAAATAATAATTCAAGTTTCTATCTTTTTAAAATTATTGATCAAGAGGTGATTACGCAATAACGGAAGAGTGAGGTATCAGTCGGGAAATGGTGGTTTTCGAAGTGAGGGTTTCAGAGGGCATGGTAACTATGGTAACGGAATGGGTTATGGAAGGAGCGGCTTCAAAAATCAGAACGATTGTTCAAGCCGACCTAAAGGTTCAATTAGGTGTGGCCTAGAGACTTCTCAAATGGTAGATCAGAGTGGAAGGGGGAGATTTCGTCAAGGTTCAAACATGAATGATTCTGCATAGAAAGATTTGAGAAAATTAGGTGCTTTTTGTTTAAATAAATGAGGCATTTTCTCTATTTTCTTTGGATGCCAAAATATTAGTTTCCATACAATTTTGTCATCTAAACTAATAAAAATGGGATTCTATTTTCTTTTTTTCCCGTTTCCTTTTGTTTTCTTATCATACGCTATTACAAAATTGGAGAAAATAGATTTAAGTATGTATAAAACAGTTATACGTTTCGCTTTTGGTAAGTAACTCTTATTTTAGTGTTCTTTATACTTAAAAAAAAATAATTCAAGTTTCTATCTTTTTAAAATTATTGATCAAGAGGTGATTACGCAATTACGGAAGAGTGAGGTATCAATAGGGAAATGGTGGTTTTCTAAGTGAGGGTTTTGAGAGGGCATGGTAACTATGGTAGCGGAATGGGTTATGGAAGGAGCGGCTTCAAAAATCGGAAACGATTGTTCAAGCCGACTTAAAGGTTCAATTAGGTGTGGCCTAGAGACTTATCAAATGGTAGATCGAGTGGAAGGGGGAGATTTCGTCAAGGTTCAAACATGAATGATTACGCATAGAAAGATTTGAGAAAATTAGGTGCTTTTTGTTTAAATAAATGAGGCATTTTCTCTATTTTCTTTGGATGCCAAAATTTTAGTTTCCATACAATTTTGTCATCAAAACTAAAAAAAATGGGAATCTATTTTCTTTTTTTCCCGTTTCCTTTTTGTTTTTCGTATCATACGCTATTACAAAATTGGAGAAAATAGATTTAAGTATGTATAAAACATTTATACGTTTCGCTTTTGGTAAGTAACTCTTATTTTTGGGTTCTTTATTCTTGAAAAAAAAATAATTCAAGTTTCTATCTTTTTAAAATTATTGATCAAGAGGTGATTACGCAATAACGGAAGAGTGAGGTATCGATCGGGAAATGGTCGGTTTTTCAAAGTGAGGGTTTGAGAGGGCATGGTAACTGTGGTAGCGGAATGGGTTATGGAAGGAGCGGCTTCAAAAATCGAAAGCGATTGTTCAAGTCGACCTAAAGGTTCAATTAGGCGTGGCCTAGAGACTTGTCAAATGGTAGATCGAGTGGAAGGGGAGATTTTGTCAAGGTTCAAACATGAATGATTACGCATAGAAAGATTTGAGAAAATTAGGTGCTTTTTGTTTAAATAAATGAGGCATTTTCTCTATTTTCTTTGGATGCCAAAATCTTAGTTTCCATACAATTTTGTCATCAAAACTAATAAAAAATGGGAATCTATTTTCTTTTTTTTCCCGTTTCCTTTTGTTTTTCGTATCATACGCTATTACAAAATTGGAGAAAATAGATTTAAGTATGTATAAAACATTTATACGTTTCGCTTTTGGTAAGTAACTCTTATTTTAGTGTTCTTTATACTTAAAAAAAAATAATTCAAGTTTTTTTTTATCTTTTTAAAATTATTGATCAAGAGGTGATTACGCAATAACGGAAGAGTGAGGTATCGGTCGGGAAATGGTGGTTTTTCAAGTGAGGGTTTTGAGAGGGCATGGTAACTTTGGTAACGGAATGGGTTATGGAAGGAGCGGCTTCAAAAATCGAAAGCGATTGTTCAAGCCGACCTAAAGGTTCAATTAGGTGTGGCCTAGAGACTTATCAAATGGTAGATCAGAGTGGAAGGGGGAGATTTCGTCAAGGTTCAAACATGAATGATTCTGCATAAAAAGATTTGAGAAAATTAGGTCCTTTTTGTTTAAATAAATGAGGCATTTTCTCTATTTTCTTTGGATGCCAAAATCTTAGTTTCCATACAATTTAGTCATCTAAACTAATAAAAATGGGATTCTATTTTCTTTTTTTCCCGTTTCCTTTTGTTTTCTTATCATACGCTATTACAAAATTGGAGAAAATAGATTTAAGTATGTATAAAACATTTATACGTTTCGCTTTTGGTAAGTAACTATTATTTTAGTGTTCTTTATACTTAAAAAATAATAATTCAAGTTTCTATCTTTTTAAAATTATTGATCAAGAGGTGATTACGCAATAACGGAAGAGTGAGGTATCAGTCGGGAAATGGTGGTTTTCGAAGTGAGGGTTTCAGAGGGCATGGTAACTATGGTAACGGAATGGGTTATGGAAGGAGCGGCTTCAAAAATCGAAAGCGATTGTTCAAGCCGACCTAAAGGTTCAATTAGGTGTGGCCTAGAGACTTCTCAAATGGTAGATCGAGTGGAAGGGGAGATTTCGTCAAGGTTCAAACATGAATGATTACGCATAGAAAGATTTGAGAAAATTAGGTGCTTTTTGTTTAAATAAATGAGGCATTTTCTCTATTTTCTTTGGATGCCAAAATATTAGTTTCCATACAATTTTGTCATCTAAACTAATAAAAATGGGATTCTATTTTCTTTTTTTCCCGTTTCCTTTTGTTTTCTTATCATACGCTATTACAAAATTGGAGAAAATAGATTTAAGTATGTATAAAACAGTTATACGTTTCGCTTTTGGTAAGTAACTCTTATTTTAGTGTTCTTTATACTTAAAAAAAAATAATTCAAGTTTCTATCTTTTTAAAATTATTGATCAAGAGGTGATTACGCAATTACGGAAGAGTGAGGTATCAATAGGGAAATGGTGGTTTTCTAAGTGAGGGTTTCTGAGGGCATGGTAACTATGGTAACGGAATGGGTTATGGAAGGAGCGGCTTCAAAAATCAGAATGATTGTTCAAGCCGACTTAAAGGTTCAATTAGGTGTGGCCTAGAGACTTATCAAATGGTAGATCAGAGTGGAAGGGGGAGATTTCGTCAAGGTTCAAACATGAATGATTCTGCATAGAAAGATTTGAGAAAATTAGATGCTTTTTGTTTAAATAAATGAGGCATTTTCTCTATTTTCTTTGGATGCCAAAATTTTAGTTTCCATACAATTTTGTCATCAAAACTAAAAAAAATGGGAATCTATTTTCTTTTTTTTCCCGTTTCCTTTTTGTTTTTCTCATCATACGCTATTACAAAATTGGAGAAAATAGATTTAAGTATGTATAAAACATTTATACGTTTCGCTTTTTGGTAAGTAACTCTTATTTTAGGGTTCTTTATTCTTGAAAAAAAAATAATTCAAGTTTCTATCTTTTTAAAATTATTGATCAAGAGGTGATTACGCAATAACGGAAGAGTGAGGTATCGATCGGGAAATGGTCGGTTTTTAGTGAGGGTTTTCGAGAGGGCATGGTAACTGTGGTAGCGGAATGGGTTATGGAAGGGAGCGGCTTCAAAAAATCGAAAGCGATTGTTCAAGTCGACCTAAAGGTTCAATTAGGTGTGGCCTAGAGACTTATCAAATGGTAGATCGAGTGGAAGGGGAGATTTCGTCAAGGTTCAAACATGAATGATTACGCATAGAAAGATTTGAGAAAAATTAGGTGCTTTTTGTTTACATGAAATGAGGCATTTTCTCTATTTTCTTTGGATGCCAAAATCTTAGTTTCCATACAATTTTGTCTTCTAAACTAATAAAAATGGGATTCTATTTTCTTTTTTTCCCGTTTCCTTTTGTTTTCTTATCATACGCTATTACAAAATTGGAGAAAATAGATTTAAGTATGTATAAAACATTTATACGTTTCGCTTTTGGTAAGTAACTCTTATTTTAGGGTTCTTTATTCTTGAAAAAAAAATAATTCAAGTTTCTATCGTTTTAAAATTATTGATCAAGAGGTGATTACGCAATAACGGAAGAGTGAGGTATCAGTCGGGAAATGGTGGTTTTCTAAGTGAGGGTTTGAGAGGGCGTGGTAACTATGGTAACGGAATGGGTTATGGAAGGAGCGGCTTCAAAAAATCGAAAGCGATTGTTCAAGTCGACCTAAAGGTTCAATTAGGCGTGGCCTAGAGACTTGTCAAATGGTAGATCGAGTGGAAGGGGAGATTTTGTCAAGGTTCAAACATGAATGATTCTGCATAGAAAGATTTGAGAAAATTAGGTGCTTTTTGTTTAAATAAATGAGGCATTTTCTCTATTTTCTTTGGATGCCAAAATCTTAGTTTCCATACAATTTTGTCATCAAAACTAAAAAAAATGGGAATCTATTTTCTTTTTTTCCCGTTTCCTTTTGTTTTCGTATCATACGCTATTACAAAACTGGAGAAAATAGATTTAAGTATGTATAAAACATTTATACGTTTCGCTTTTGGTAAGTAACTCTTATTTTAGTGTTCTTTATAATTAAAAAAAAATTAATTCAATTTTTTATCTTTTTAAAATTATTGATCAAGAGGTGATTACGCAATAACGGAAGAGTGAGGTATCAGTCGGGAAATGGTGGTTTTCGAAGTGAGGGTTTCAGAGGGCATGGTAACTTTGGTAACGGAATGGGTTATGGAAGGAGCGGCTTCAAAAATCAGAACGATTGTTCAAGCCGACCTAAAGGTTCAATTAGGTGTGGCCTAGAGACTTATCAAATGGTAGATCAGAGTGGAAGGGGGAGATTTCGTCAAGGTTCAAACATGAATGATTCTGCATAAAAAGATTTGAGAAAATTAGGTCCTTTTTGTTTAAATAAATGAGGCATTTTCTCTATTTTCTTTGGATGCCAAAATCTTAGTTTCCATACAATTTAGTCATCTAAACTAATAAAAATGGGATTCTATTTTCTTTTTTTCCCGTTTCCTTTTGTTTTCTTATCATACGCTATTACAAAATTGGAGAAAATAGATTTAAGTATGTATAAAACATTTATACGTTTCGCTTTTGGTAAGTAACTATTATTTTAGTGTTCTTTATACTTAAAAAATAATAATTCAAGTTTCTATCTTTTTAAAATTATTGATCAAGAGGTGATTACGCAATAACGGAAGAGTGAGGTATCGGTCGGAAATGGTGGTTTTTAAGTGAGGGTTTCGAGAGGGCATGGTAACTATGGTAACGGAATGGGTTATGGAAGGAGCGGCTTCAAAAATCGGAAACGATTGTTCAAGCCGACCTAAAGGTTCAATTAGGTGTGGCCTAGAGACTTCTCAAATGGTAGATCGAGTGGAAGGGGAGATTTCGTCAAGGTTCAAACATGAATGATTACGCATAGAAAGATTTGAGAAAATTAGGTGCTTTTTGTTTAAATAAATGAGGCATTTTCTCTATTTTCTTTGGATGCCAAAATCTTAGTTTCCATACAATTTTGTCATCTAAACTAATAAAAAATGGGATTCTATTTTCTTTTTTTCCCGTTTCCTTTTTGTTTTTCTTATCATACGCTATTACAAAATTGGAGAAAATAGATTTAAGTATGTATAAAACATTTATACGTTTCGCTTTTGGTAAGTAACTCTTATTTTAGGGTTCTTTATTCTTGAAAAAAAAATAATTCAAGTTTCTATCTTTTTAAAATTATTGATCAAGAGGTGATTACGCAATAACGGAAGAGTGAGGTATCGATCGGGAAATGGTGGTTTTCTAAGTGAGGGTTTGAGAGGGCGTGGTAACTATGGTAGCGGAATGGGTTATGGAAGGAGCGGCTTCAAAAAATCGAAACGATTGTTCAAGTCGACCTAAAGGTTCAATTAGGCGTGGCCTAGAGACTTGTCAAATGGTAGATCGAGTGGAAGGGGGAGATTTTGTCAAGGTTCAAACATGAATGATTACGCATAGAAAGATTTGAGAAAATTAGGTGCTTTTTGTTTAAATAAATGAGGCATTTTCTCTATTTTCTTTGGATGCCAAAATCTTAGTTTCCATACAATTTTGTCATCAAAACTAAAAAAAATGGGAATCTATTTTCTTTTTATTCCCGTTTCCTTTTGTTTTTCGTATCATACGCTATTACAAAATTGGAGAAAATAGATTTAAGTATGTATAAAACATTTATACGTTTCGCTTTTGGTAAGTAACTCTTATTTTAGGGTTCTTTATACTTAAAAAAAAATTAATTCAAGTTTTTATCTTTTTAAAATTATTGATCAAGAGGTGATTACGCAATAACGGAAGAGTGAGGTATCGATCGGGAAATGGTGGTTTTTCAAGTGAGGGTTTGAGAGGGCATGGTAACTTTGGTAACGGAATGGGTTATGGAAGGAGCGGCTTCAAAAATCGAAAGCGATTGTTCAAGCCGACCTAAAGGTTCAATTAGGTGTGGCCTAGAGACTTATCAAATGGTAGATCGAGTGGAAGGGGAGATTTTCGTCAAGGTTCAAACATGAATGATTACGCATAAAAAGATTTGAGAAAATTAGGTGCTTTTTGTTTAAATAAATGAGGCATTTTCTCTATTTTCTTTGGATGCCAAAATCTTAGTTTCCATACAATTTTAGTCATCTAAACTAATAAAAAATGGGATTCTATTTTCTTTTTTTTCCCGTTTCCTTTTGTTTTCTTATCATACGCTATTACAAAATTGGAGAAAATAGATTTAAGTATGTATAAAACATTTATACGTTTCGCTTTTGGTAAGTAACTATTATTTTAGTGTTCTTTATACTTAAAAAATAATAATTCAAGTTTCTATCTTTTTAAAATTATTGATCAAGAGGTGATTACGCAATAACGGAAGAGTGAGGTATCAGTCGGGAAATGGTGGTTTTCGAAGTGAGGGTTTCAGAGGGCATGGTAACTTTGGTAACGGAATGGGTTATGGAAGGAGCGGCTTCAAAAATCAGAACGATTGTTCAAGCCGACCTAAAGGTTCAATTAGGTGTGGCCTAGAGACTTATCAAATGGTAGATCAGAGTGGAAGGGGGAGATTTCGTCAAGGTTCAAACATGAATGATTCTGCATAAAAAGATTTGAGAAAATTAGGTCCTTTTTGTTTAAATAAATGAGGCATTTTCTCTATTTTCTTTGGATGCCAAAATCTTAGTTTCCATACAATTTAGTCATCTAAACTAATAAAAATGGGATTCTATTTTCTTTTTTTCCCGTTTCCTTTTGTTTTTCTTATCATACGCTATTACAAAATTGGAGAAAATAGATTTAAGTATGTATAAAACATTTATACGTTTCGCTTTTGGTAAGTAACTATTATTTTAGTGTTCTTTATACTTAAAAAATAATAATTCAAGTTTCTATCTTTTTAAAATTATTGATCAAGAGGTGATTACGCAATAACGGAAGAGTGAGGTATCGATCGGGAAATGGTGGTTTTTGAAGTGAGGGTTTTCGAGAGGGCATGGTAACTATGGTAGCGGAATGGGTTATGGAAGGAGCGGCTTCAAAAATCGGAAACGATTGTTCAAGCCGACCTAAAGGTTCAATTAGGTGTGGCCTAGAGACTTCTCAAATGGTAGATCGAGTGGAAGGGGAGATTTCGTCAAGGTTCAAACATGAATGATTACGCATAGAAAGATTTGAGAAAATTAGGTGCTTTTTGTTTAAATAAATGAGGCATTTTCTCTATTTTCTTTGGATGCCAAAATATTAGTTTCCATACAATTTTGTCATCTAAACTAATAAAAATGGGATTCTATTTTCTTTTTTTCCCGTTTCCTTTTTGTTTTTCTTATCATACGCTATTACAAAATTGGAGAAAAATAGATTTAAGTATGTATAAAACAGTTATACGTTTCGCTTTTGGTAAGTAACTCTTATTTTAGTGTTCTTTATACTTAAAAAAAAATAATTCAAGTTTCTATCTTTTTAAAATTATTGATCAAGAGGTGATTACGCAATTACGGAAGAGTGAGGTATCAATAGGGAAATGGTGGTTTTCTAAGTGAGGGTTTCTGAGGGCATGGTAACTATGGTAACGGAATGGGTTATGGAAGGAGCGGCTTCAAAAATCAGAATGATTGTTCAAGCCGACTTAAAGGTTCAATTAGGTGTGGCCTAGAGACTTATCAAATGGTAGATCAGAGTGGAAGGGGGAGATTTCGTCAAGGTTCAAACATGAATGATTCTGCATAGAAAGATTTGAGAAAATTAGATGCTTTTTGTTTAAATAAATGAGGCATTTTCTCTATTTTCTTTGGATGCCAAAATTTTAGTTTCCATACAATTTTGTCATCAAAACTAAAAAAAATGGGAATCTATTTTCTTTTTTTCCCGTTTCTTTTTGTTTTCGCATCATACGCTATTACAAAATTGGAGAAAATAGATTTAAGTATGTATAAAACATTTATACGTTTCGCTTTTGGTAAGTAACTCTTATTTTAGGGTTCTTTATTCTTGAAAAAAAAATAATTCAAGTTTCTATCTTTTTAAAATTATTGATCAAGAGGTGATTACGCAATAACAGAAGAGTGAGGTATCAGTCGGGAAATGTCGGTTTTTGAGTGAGGGTTTCGAGAGGGCATGGTAAGCTGTGGTAGCGGAATGGGTTATGGAAGGAGCGGCTTCAAAAATCAGAACGATTGTTCAAGTCGACCTAAAGGTTCAATTAGGTGTGGCCTAGAGACTTGTCAAATGGTAGATCAGAGTGGAAGGGGGAGATTTCGTCAAGGTTCAAACATGAATGATTCAGCATAGAAAGATTTGAGAAAATTAGGTGCTTTTTGTTTACATGAATGAGGCATTTTCTCTATTTTCTTTGGATGCCAAAATCTTAGTTTCCATACAATTTTGTCTTCTAAACTAATAAAAATGGGATTCTATTTTCTTTTTTTTCCCGTTTCCTTTTTGTTTTTCTTATCATACGCTATTACAAAATTGGAGAAAATAGATTTAAGTATGTATAAAACATTTATACGTTTCGCTTTTGGTAAGTAACTCTTATTTTAGGGTTCTTTATTCTTGAAAAAAAAATAATTCAAGCTTCTATCGTTTTAAAATTATTGATCAAGAGGTGATTACGCAATAACGGAAGAGTGAGGTATCAGTCGGGAAATGGTGGTTTTCTAAGTGAGGGTTTGAGAGAGCGTGGTAACTATGGTAACGGAATGGGTTATGGAAGGAGCGGCTTCAAAAATCAGAACGATTGTTCAAGTCGACCTAAAGGTTCAATTAGGCGTGGCCTAGAGACTTGTCAAATGGTAGATCAGAGTGGAAGGGGGAGATTTTTTCAAGGTTCAAACATGAATGATTCTGCATAGAAAGATTTGAGAAAATTAGGTGCTTTTTGTTTAAATAAATGAGGCATTTTCTCTATTTTCTTTGGATGCCAAAATCTTAGTTTCCATACAATTTTGTCATCAAAACTAAAAAAAATGGGAATCTATTTTCTTTTTTTCCCGTTTCCTTTTGTTTTCGTATCATACGCTATTACAAAACTGGAGAAAATAGATTTAAGTATGTATAAAACATTTATACGTTTCGCTTTTGGTAAGTAACTCTTATTTTAGTGTTCTTTATACTTAAAAAAAAAATTAATTCAATTTTTTATCTTTTTAAAATTATTGATCAAGAGGTGATTACGCAATAACGGAAGAGTGAGGTATCAGTCGGGAAATGGTGGTTTTCGAAGTGAGGGTTTCAGAGGGCATGGTAACTTTGGTAACGGAATGGGTTATGGAAGGAGCGGCTTCAAAAAATCGAAAGCGATTGTTCAAGCCGACCTAAAGGTTCAATTAGGTGTGGCCTAGAGACTTATCAAATGGTAGATCAGAGTGGAAGGGGGAGATTTCGTCAAGGTTCAAACATGAATGATTCTGCATAAAAAGATTTGAGAAAATTAGGTCCTTTTTGTTTAAATAAATGAGGCATTTTCTCTATTTTCTTTGGATGCCAAAATCTTAGTTTCCATACAATTTAGTCATCTAAACTAATAAAAATGGGATTCTATTTTCTTTTTTTCCCGTTTCCTTTTGTTTTCTTATCATACGCTATTACAAAATTGGAGAAAATAGATTTAAGTATGTATAAAACATTTATACGTTTCGCTTTTGGTAAGTAACTCTTATTTTTAGTGTTCTTTATACTTGAAAAAAATAATAATTCAAGTTTCTATCTTTTTAAAATTATTGATCAAGAGGTGATTACGCAATAACGGAAGAGTGAGGTATCAGTCGGGAAATGGTCGGTTTTTGAAGTGAGGGTTTCAGAGGGCATGGTAACTGTGGTAACGGAATGGGTTATGGAAGGAGCGGCTTCAAAAATCAGAACGATTGTTCAAGTCGACCTAAAGGTTCAATTAGGTGTGGCCTAGAGACTTATCAAATGGTAGATCAGAGTGGAAGGGGGAGATTTCGTCAAGGTTCAAACATGAATGATTCTGCATAGAAAGATTTGAGAAAATTAGGTGCTTTTTGTTTAAATAAATGAGGCATTTTCTCTATTTTCTTTGGATGCCAAAATCTTAGTTTCCATACAATTTTGTCATCTAAACTAATAAAAATGGGATTCTATTTTCTTTTTTTCCCGTTTCCTTTTGTTTTCTTATCATACGCTATTACAAAATTGGAGAAAATAGATTTAAGTATGTATAAAACATTTATACGTTTCGCTTTTGGTAAGTAACTCTTATTTTAGGGTTCTTTATTCTTGAAAAAAAAATAATTCAAGTTTCTATCGTTTTTAAAATTATTGATCAAGAGGTGATTACGCAATAACGGAAGAGTGAGGTATCGATCGGGAAATGGTGGTTTTCTAAGTGAGGGTTTCAGAGGGCATGGTAACTATGGTAACGGAATGGGTTATGGAAGGAGCGGCTTCAAAAATCAGAACGATTGTTCAAGTCGACCTAAAGGTTCAATTAGGCGTGGCCTAGAGACTTGTCAAATGGTAGATCAGAGTGGAAGGGGGAGATTTTCGTCAAGGTTCAAACATGAATGATTACGCATAGAAAGATTTGAGAAAAATTAGGTGCTTTTTGTTTAAATAAATGAGGCATTTTCTCTATTTTCTTTGGATGCCAAAATCTTAGTTTCCATACAATTTTGTCATCAAAACTAATAAAAATGGGAATCTATTTTCTTTTTTTTCCCGTTTCCTTTTTGTTTTCGTATCATACGCTATTACAAAATTGGAGAAAATAGATTTAAGTATGTATAAAACATTTATACGTTTCGCTTTTGGTAAGTAACTCTTATTTTAGGGTTCTTTATTCTTGAAAAAAAAATAATTCAAGCTTCTATCGTTTTAAAATTATTGATCAAGAGGTGATTACGCAATAACGGAAGAGTGAGGTATCAGTCGGGAAATGGTGGTTTTCTAAGTGAGGGTTTGAGAGAGCGTGGTAACTATGGTAACGGAATGGGTTATGGAAGGAGCGGCTTCAAAAATCAGAACGATTGTTCAAGTCGACCTAAAGGTTCAATTAGGCGTGGCCTAGAGACTTGTCAAATGGTAGATCAGAGTGGAAGGGGAGATTTTTTCAAGGTTCAAACATGAATGATTACGCATAGAAAGATTTGAGAAAATTAGGTGCTTTTTGTTTAAATAAATGAGGCATTTTCTCTATTTTCTTTGGATGCCAAAATCTTAGTTTCCATACAATTTTGTCATCAAAACTAAAAAAAATGGGAATCTATTTTCTTTTTTTCCCGTTTCCTTTTGTTTTCGTATCATACGCTATTACAAAACTGGAGAAAATAGATTTAAGTATGTATAAAACATTTATACGTTTCGCTTTTGGTAAGTAACTCTTATTTTAGTGTTCTTTATACTTAAAAAAAAATTAATTCAATTTTTTTATCTTTTTAAAATTATTGATCAAGAGGTGATTACGCAATAACGGAAGAGTGAGGTATCGAGTCGGGAAATGGTGGTTTTCAAGTGAGGGTTTGAGAGGGCATGGTAACTTTGGTAACGGAATGGGTTATGGAAGGAGCGGCTTCAAAAAATCGAAAGCGATTGTTCAAGCCGACCTAAAGGTTCAATTAGGTGTGGCCTAGAGACTTATCAAATGGTAGATCGAGTGGAAGGGGAGATTTCGTCAAGGTTCAAACATGAATGATTCTGCATAAAAAGATTTGAGAAAATTAGGTCCTTTTTGTTTAAATAAATGAGGCATTTTCTCTATTTTCTTTGGATGCCAAAATTTTAGTTTCCATACAATTTTGTCATCTAAAACTAATAAAAAAATGGGAATCTATTTTCTTTTTTTTCCCGTTTCCTTTTTGTTTTCGTATCATACGCTATTACAAAATTGGAGAAAATAGATTTAAGTATGTATAAAACATTTATACGTTTCGCTTTTGGTAAGTAACTCTTATTTTAGGGTTCTTTATTCTTGAAAAAAAAATAATTCAAGTTTCTATCTTTTTAAAATTATTGATCAAGAGGTGATTACGCAATAACAGAAGAGTGAGGTATCAATCGGGAAATGGTCGGTTTTTGAGTGAGGGTTTCGAAGGGCATGGTAACTGTGGTAACGGAATGGGTTATGGAAGGAGCGGCTTCAAAAATCAGAACGATTGTTCAAGTCGACCTAAAGGTTCAATTAGGTGTGGCCTAGAGACTTATCAAATGGTAGATCAGAGTGGAAGGGGGAGATTTCGTCAAGGTTCAAACATGAATGATTCTGCATAGAAAGATTTGAGAAAATTAGATGCTTTTTGTTTAAATAAATGAGGCATTTTCTCTATTTTCTTTGGATGCCAAAATTTTAGTTTCCATACAATTTTGTCATCAAAACTAAAAAAAATGGGAATCTATTTTCTTTTTTTCCCGTTTCTTTTTGTTTTCGCATCATACGCTATTACAAAATTGGAGAAAATAGATTTAAGTATGTATAAAACATTTATACGTTTCGCTTTTGGTAAGTAACTCTTATTTTAGGGTTCTTTATTCTTGAAAAAAAAATAATTCAAGTTTCTATCTTTTTAAAATTATTGATCAAGAGGTGATTACGCAATAACAGAAGAGTGAGGTATCAGTCGGGAAATGTCGGTTTTCGAAGTGAGGGTTTCAGAGGGCATGGTAACTGTGGTAACGGAATGGGTTATGGAAGGAGCGGCTTCAAAAATCAGAACGATTGTTCAAGTCGACCTAAAGGTTCAATTAGGTGTGGCCTAGAGACTTATCAAATGGTAGATCAGAGTGGAAGGGGGAGATTTCGTCAAGGTTCAAACATGAATGATTCAGCATAGAAAGATTTGAGAAAATTAGGTGCTTTTTGTTTACATGAATGAGGCATTTTCTCTATTTTCTTTGGATGCCAAAATCTTAGTTTCCATACAATTTTGTCTTCTAAACTAATAAAAATGGGATTCTATTTTCTTTTTTTCCCGTTTCCTTTTGTTTTCTTATCATACGCTATTACAAAATTGGAGAAAATAGATTTAAGTATGTATAAAACATTTATACGTTTCGCTTTTGGTAAGTAACTCTTATTTTAGGGTTCTTTATTCTTGAAAAAAAATAATTCAAGTTTCTATCTTTTTAAAATTATTGATCAAGAGGTGATTACGCAATAACAGAAGAGTGAGGTATCAGTCGGGAAATGTCGGTTTTCGAAGTGAGGGTTTCAGAGGGCATGGTAACTGTGGTAACGGAATGGGTTATGGAAGGAGCGGCTTCAAAAATCAGAACGATTGTTCAAGTCGACCTAAAGGTTCAATTAGGTAAAAAGATAGAAACTTGAATTAAAAAAAAATAATTCAAGTTTCTATCTTTTTAAAATTATTGATCAAGAGGTGATTACGCAATAACGGAAGAGTGGGGTATCAGTCGGGAAATGGTGGTTTTCGAAGTGAGGGTTTCAGAGGGCATGGTAACTGTGGTAACGGAATGGGTTATGGAAGGAGCGGCTTCAAAAATCAGAACGATTGTTCAAGCCGACCTAAAGGTTCAATTAGGTGTGGCCTAGAGACTTATCAAATGGTAGATCAGAGTGGAAGGGGGAGATTTCGTCATGGTTCAAATATGAATGATTCTGCATAGAAAGATTTGAGAAAATTAGGTGCTTTTTGTTTAAATAAATGAGGCATTTTCTCTATTTTCTTTGGATGCCAAAATCTTAGTTTCCATACAATTTAGTCATCTAAACTAATAAAAATGGGATTCTATTTTCTTTTTTTCCCGTTTCCTTTTGTTTTCTTATCATACGCTATTAAAAAATTGGAGAAAATAGATTTAAGTATGTATAAAACATTTATACGTTTCGCTTTAGGTAAGTAACTCTTATTTTAGTGTTCTTTATACTTAAAAAATAATAATTCAAGTTTCTATCTTTTTAAAATTATTGATCAAGAGGTGATTACGCAATTACGGAAGAGTGAGGTATCAGTCGGGAAATGGTGGTTTTCTAAGTGAGGGTTTCTGAGGGCATGGTAACTATGGTAACGGAATGGGTTATGGAAGGAGCGGCTTCAAAAATCAAAACGGTTGTTCAAGTCGACCTAAAGGTTCAATTAGGCGTGGCCTAGAGACTTGTCAAATGGTAGATCAGAGTGGAAGGGGGAGATTTCGTCAAGGTTCAAACATGAATGATTCTGCATAGAAAGATTTGAGAAAATTAGGTGCTTTTTGTTTAAATAAATGAGGCATTTTCTCTATTTTCTTTGGATGCCAAAATCTTAGTTTCCATACAATTTTGTCATCTAAACTAATAAAAATGGGATTCTATTTTCTTTTTTTCCCGTTTCCTTTTGTTTTCTTATCATACGCTATTAAAAAATTGGAGAAAATAGATTTAAGTATGTATAAAACATTTATACGTTTCGCTTTTGGTAAGTAGCTCTTATTTTAGTGTTCTTTATACTTGAAAAAAAAAATAATTCAAGTTTCTATCTTTTTAAAATTATTGATCAAGAGGTGATTACGCAATAACGGAAGAGTGGGGTATCAGTCGGGAAATGGTGGTTTTCGAAGTGAGGGTTTCAGAGGGCATGGTAACTATGGTAACGGAATGGGTTATGGAAGGAGCGGCTTCAAAAATCAGAACGATTGTTCAAGCCGACCTAAAGGTTCAATTAGGTGTGGCCTAGAGACTTGTCAAATGGTAGATCAGAGTGGAAGGGGGAGATTTCGTCAAGGTTCAAACATGAATGATTCTGCATAGAAAGATTTGAGAAAATTAGGTGCTTTTTGTTTAAATAAATGAGGCATTTTCTCTATTTTCTTTGGATGCCAAAATCTTAGTTTCCATACAATTTTGTCATCTAAACTAATAAAAATGGGATTCTATTTTCTTTTTTTCCCGTTTCCTTTTGTTTTCTTATCATACGCTATTACAAAAATTGGAGAAAATAGATTTAAGTATGTATAAAACATTTATACGTTTCGCTTTTGGTAAGTAACTCTTATTTTAGTGTTCTTTATACTTGAAAAAAAAAATAATTCAAGTTTCTATCTTTTTAAAATTATTGATCAAGAGGTGATTACGCAATAACGGAAGAGTGAGGTATCAGTCGGGAAATGGTGGTTTTCTAAGTGAGGGTTTCAGTGGGCATGGTAACTATGGTAACGGAATGGGTTATGGAAGGAGCGGCTTCAAAAATCGAAAACGATTGTTCAAGTCGACCTAAAGGTTCAATTAGGCGTGGCCTAGAGACTTGCCAAATGGTAGATCAGAGTGGAAGAGGGAGATTTCGTCAAGGTTCAAACATGAATGATTCTGCATAGAAAGATTTGAGAAAATTAGGTGCTTTTTGTTTAAATAAATGAGGCATTTTCTCTATTTTCTTTGGATGCCAAAATCTTAGTTTCCATACAATTTTGTCATCTAAACTAATAAAAAATGGGATTCTATTTTCTTTTTTTCCCGTTTCCTTTTGTTTTCTTATCATACGCTATTAAAAAATTGGAGAAAATAGATTTAAGTATGTATAAAACATTTATACGTTTCGCTTTTGGTAAGTAGCTCTTATTTTAGTGTTCTTTATACTTGAAAAAAAAAATAATTCAAGTTTCTATCTTTTTAAAATTATTGATCAAGAGGTGATTACGCAATAACGGAAGAGTGAGGGTATCGATCGGGAAATGGTGGTTTTCGAGTGAGGGTTTCGAGAGGGCATGGTAACTATGGTAACGGAATGGGTTATGGAAGGAGCGGCTTCAAAAAATCGAAACGATTGTTCAAGCCGACCTAAAGGTTCAATTAGGTGTGGCCTAGAGACTTGTCAAATGGTAGATCGAGTGGAAGGGGGAGATTTCGTCAAGGTTCAAACATGAATGATTACGCATAGAAAGATTTGAGAAAATTAGGTGCTTTTTGTTTAAATAAATGAGGCATTTTCTCTATTTTCTTTGGATGCCAAAATCTTAGTTTCCATACAATTTTGTCATCTAAACTAATAAAAAATGGGATTCTATTTTCTTTTTTTTCCCGTTTCCTTTTGTTTTTCTTATCATACGCTATTACAAAAATTGGAGAAAATAGATTTAAGTATGTATAAAACATTTATACGTTTCGCTTTTGGTAAGTAGCTCTTATTTTAGTGTTCTTTATACTTGAAAAAAAAAATAATTCAAGTTTCTATCTTTTTAAAATTATTGATCAAGAGGTGATTACGCAATAACGGAAGAGTGAGGTATCAGTCGGGAAATGGTGGTTTTCTAAGTGAGGGTTTCAGTGGGCATGGTAACTATGGTAACGGAATGGGTTATGGAAGGAGCGGCTTCAAAAATCAGAACGATTGTTCAAGTCGACCTAAAGGTTCAATTAGGCGTGGCCTAGAGACTTGACAAATGGTAGATCAGAGTGGAAGAGGGAGATTTCGTCAAGGTTCAAACATGAATGATTCTGCATAGAAAGATTTGAGAAAAATTAGGTGCTTTTTGTTTAAATAAATGAGGCATTTTCTCTATTTTCTTTGGATGCCAAAATATTAGTTTCCATACAATTTTGTCATCTAAACTAATAAAAATGGGATTCTATTTTCTTTTTTTCCCGTTTCCTTTTGTTTTCTTATCATACGCTATTACAAAATTGGAGAAAATAGATTTAAGTATGTATAAAACATTTATACGTTTCGCTTTTGGTAAGTAACTCTTAATTTTAGTGTTCTTTATACTTGAAAAAAAAATAATTCAAGTTTCTATCTTTTTAAAATTATTGATCAAGAGGTGATTACGCAATAACGGAAGAGTGAGGTATCAGTCGGGAAATGGTGGTTTTCTAAGTGAGGGTTTCTGAGGGCATGGTAACTATGGTAACGGAATGGGTTATGGAAGGAGCGGCTTCAAAAATCAAAACGGTTGTTCAAGTCGACCTAAAGGTTCAATTAGGCGTGGCCTAGAGACTTGTCAAATGGTAGATCAGAGTGGAAGAGGGAGATTTCGTCAAGGTTCAAACATGAATGATTCTGCATAGAAAGATTTGAGAAAATTAGGTCCTTTTTGTTTAAATAAATGAGGCATTTTCTCTATTTTCTTTGGATGCCAAAATCTTAGTTTCCATACAATTTAGTCATCTAAACTAATAAAAATGGGATTCTATTTTCTTTTTTTCCCGTTTCCTTTTGTTTTCTTATCATACGCTATTACAAAATTGGAGAAAATAGATTTAAGTATGTATAAAACATTTATACGTTTCGCTTTTGGTAAGTAACTATTATTTTAGTGTTCTTTATACTTAAAAAATAATAATTCAAGTTTCTATCATTTTAAAATTATTGATCAAGAGGTGATTACGCAATAACGGAAGAGTGAGGTATCAGTCGGGAAATGGTGGTTTTCTAAGTGACGGTTTCTGAGGGCATGGTAACTATGGTAACGGAATGGGTTATGGAAGGAGCGGCTTCAAAAATCAAAACGGTTGTTCAAGTCGACCTAAAGGTTCAATTAGGCGTGGCCTAGAGACTTGTCAAATGGTAGATCAGAGTGGAAGAGGGAGATTTCGTCAAGGTTCAAACATGAATGATTCTGCATAGAAAGATTTGAGAAAATTAGGTGCTTTTTGTTTAAATAAATGAGGCATTTTCTCTATTTTCTTTGGATGCCAAAATATTAGTTTCCATACAATTTTGTCATCTAAACTAATAAAAATGGGATTCTATTTTCTTTTTTTCCCTTTTCCTTTTGTTTTCTTATCATACGCTATTACAAAATTGGAGAAAATAGATTTAAGTATGTATAAAACAGTTATACGTTTCGCTTTTGGTAAGTAACTCTTATTTTAGTGTTCTTTATACTTAAAAAAAAATAATTCAAGTTTCTATCTTTTTAAAATTATTGATCAAGAGGTGATTACGCAATTACGGAAGAGTGAGGTATCAGTAGGGAAATGGTGGTTTTCTAAGTGAGGGTTTCTGAGGGCATGGTAACTATGGTAACGGAATGGGTTATGGAAGGAGCGGCTTCAAAAATCAAAACGGTTGTTCAAGTCGACCTAAAGGTTCAATTAGGCGTGGCCTAGAGACTTGTCAAATGGTAGATCAAAGTGGAAGGGGGAGATTTCGTCAAGGTTCAAACATGAATGATTCTGCATAGAAAGATTTGAGAAAATTAGGTGCTTTTTGTTTAAATAAATGAGGCATTTTCTCTATTTTCTTTGGATGCCAAAATCTTAGTTTCCATACAATTTTGTCATCAAAACTAAAAAAAATGGGAATCTATTTTCTTTTTTTCCCGTTTCCTTTTGTTTTCGTATCATACGCTATTACAAAATTGGAGAAAATAGATTTAAGTATGTATAAAACATTTATACGTTTCGCTTTTGGTAAGTAACTCTTATTTTAGTGTTCTTTATACATAAAAAAAAAATTAATTCAAGTTCCTATCTTTTTAAAATTAGTGATCAAGAGGTGATTACGCAATAACGGAAGAGTGAGGTATCATTCGGGAAATGGTGGTTTTTCAGTGAGGGTTTCGGAGGGCGTGGTAACTACGGGTAGCGGAATGGGTTATGGGAGGAGCGGCTTCAAAAAATCGAAAGCGATTGTTCTAGTCGACCTAAAGGTTCAATTAGGCGTGGCCTAGAGACTTATCAAATGGTAGATCAGAGTGGAAGGGGGAGATTTCGTCAAGGTTCAAACATTAATGATTCTGCATAGAAAGATTTGAGAAAATTAGGTGCTTTTTGTTTACATGAATAAGGCTTTTTCTCCATGTTCTTTGGATGCCAAAATCTTAGTTTCCATACAATTTTGTCATCTAAACTAAAAAAAAATGGGAATCTATTTTCTTTTTATCCCGTTTCCTTTTGTTTTCTTATCATACGCCGGAGAAAATAGATTTAAGTATGTATAAAACATTTATTCGTTTCTCTTTTGGTAAGTAACTCTTATTTTAGTGTTCTTTATACATAAAAAAAAAAAAAAAATTCAAGTTGCTATCTTTTTAAAACTAGTGATCAAGGGGTGATTACGCAATAACGGAAGGGTGAGGTATCATTCGGGAAATGGTGGTTTTCGAAGTGAGGGTTTCGAAGGGCGTGGTAACTATGGTAACGGAATGGGTTATGGAAGGAGCGGCTTCAAAAAATCGAAACGATTGTTCAAGTCGACCTAAAGGTTCAATTAGGCGTGGCCTAGAGACTTATCAAATGGTAGATCGAGTGGAAGGGGGAGATTTCGTCAAGGTTCAAACATGAATGATTCCCGCATAGAAAGATTTCGAGAAAATTAGGTGCTTTTTGTTTAAATAAATGAGGCATTTTATCTATTTTCTTTGGATGCCAAAATCTTGGTTTCCATACAATTTTGTCATCAAAACTAAAAAAAATGGGAATCTATTTTCTTTTTTTCCCGTTTCCTTTTGTTTTCGTATCATACGCTATTACAAAATTGGAGAAAATAGATTTAAGTATGTATAAAACATTTATACGTTTCGCTTTTGGTAAGTAACTCTTATTTTAGTGTTCTTTATACTTGAAAAAAAAATAATTCAAGTTTCTATCTTTTTAAAATTATTGATCAAGAGGTGATTACGCAATAACGGAAGAGTGAGGTATCAGTCGGGAAATGGTGGTTTTCTAAGTGAGTGTTTTAGAGGGCATGGTAACTATGGTAACGGAATGGGTTATGGAAGGAGCGGCTTCAAAAATCAGAACGATTGTTGAAGTCGACCTAAAGGTTCAATTAGGCGTGGCCTAGAGACTTGTCAAATGGTAGATCAGAGTGGAAGGGGGAGATTTCGTCAAGGTTCAAACATGAATGATTCTACATAGAAAGATTTGAGAAAATTAGGTGCTTTTTGTTTAAATAAATGAGACATTTTCTCTATTTTCTTTGGATGCCAAAATCTTAGTTTCCATACAATTTTGTCATCAAAAGTAAAAAAAATGGGAATCAATTTTCTTTTTTTCCCGTTTCCTTTTGTTTTCGTATCATACGCTATTACAAAATTGGAGAAAATAGATTTAAGTATGTATAAAACATTTATACGTTTCGCTTTTGGTAAGTAACTCTTATTTTAGTGTTCTTTATACTTAAAAAAAAAAAACAATTCAAGTTTCTATCTTTTTAAAATTATTGATCAAGAGGTGATTACGCAATAACGGAAGAGTGAGGTATCAGTCGGGAAATGGTGGTTTTAGAAGTGAGGGTTTCAGAGGGCGTGGTAACTCTGGTAGCGGTATGGGTTATGGAAGGAGCGGCTTCAAAAATCAGAACGATTGTTCAAGCCGACCTAAAGGTTCAATTAGGTGTGCCCTAGAGACTTATCAAATGGTAGATCAGAGTGGAAGGGGGAGATTTCGTCAAGGTTCAAACATGAATGATTCTGCATAGAAAGATTTCAGAAAATTAGGTGCTTTTTGTTTAAATAAATGAGGCATTTTATCTATTTTCTTTGGATGCCAAAATCTTAGTTTCCATACAATTTTGTCATCAAAACTAAAAAAAATGGGAATCTATTTTATTTTTTTCCCGTTTCCTTTTGTTTTCGTATCATACGCTATTACAAAATTGGAGAAAATAGATTTAAGTATGTATAAAACATTTATACGTTTCGCTTTTGGTAAGTAACTCTTATTTTAGTGTTCTTTATACTTGAAAAAGAAATAATTCAAGTTTCTATCTTTTTAAAATTATTGATCAAGAGGTGATTACGCAATAACGGAAGAGTGAGGTATCAGTCGGGAAATGGTGGTTTTAGAAGTGAGGGTTTCAGAGGGCGTGGTAACTCTGGTAGCGGAATGGGTTATGGAAGGAGCGGCTTCAAAAATCAGAACGATTGTTCAAGCCGACCTAAAGGTTCAATTAGGTGTGCCCTAGAGACTTATCAAATGGTAGATCAGAGTGGAAGGGGGAGATTTCGTCAAGGTTCAAACATGAATGATTCTGCATAGAAAGATTTCAGAAAATTAGGTGCTTTTTGTTTAAATAAATGAGGCATTTTATCTATTTTCTTTGGATGCCAAAATCTTAGTTTCCATACAATTTTGTCATCAAAACTAAAAAAAATGGGAATCTATTTTCTTTTTTTCCCGTTTCCTTTTGTTTTCGTATCATACGCTATTACAAAATTGGAGAAAATAGATTTAAGTATGTATAAAACATTTATACGTTTCGCTTTTGGTAAGTAACTCTTATTTTAGTGTTCTTTATACTTGAAAAAAAAATAATTCAAGTTTCTATCTTTTTTAAAATTATTGATCAAGAGGTGATTACGCAATAACGGAAGAGTGAGGTATCAGTCGGGAAATGGTGGTTTTCTAAGTGAGTGTTTTAGAGGGCATGGTAACTATGGTAACAGAATGGGTTATGGAAGGAGCGGCTTCAAAAATCAGAACGATTGTTGAAGTCGACCTAAAGGTTCAATTAGGCGTGGCCTAGAGACTTGTCAAATGGTAGATCAGAGTGGAAGGGGGAGATTTCGTCAAGGTTCAAACATGAATGATTCTACATAGAAAGATTTGAGAAAATTAGGTGCTTTTTGTTTAAATAAATGAGACATTTTCTCTATTTTCTTTGGATGCCAAAATCTTAGTTTCCATACAATTTTGTCATCAAAAGTAAAAAAAATGGGAATCTATTTTCTTTTTTTCCCGTTTCCTTTTGTTTTCTTATCATACGCTATTACAAAATTGGAGAAAATAGATTTAAGTATGTATAAAACATTTATACGTTTCGCTTTTGGTAAGTAACTCTTATTTTAGTGTTCTTTATACATAAAAAAAAAATTAATTCAAGTTCCTATCTTTTTAAAATTAGTGATCAAGAGGTGATTACGCAATAACGGAAGAGTGAGGTATCATTCGGGAAATGGTGGTTTTCGAAGTGAGGGTTTCAGAGGGCGTGGTAACTCTGGTAGCGGAATGGGTTATGGGAGGAGCGGCTTCAAAAATCAGAACGATTGTTCTAGTCGACCTAAAGGTTCAATTAGGCGTGGCCTAGAGACTTATCAAATGGTAGATCAGAGTGGAAGGGGGAGATTTCGTCAAGGTTCAAACATTAATGATTCTGCATAGAAAGATTTGAGAAAATTAGGTGCTTTTTGTTTACATGAATAAGGCTTTTTCTCCATGTTCTTTGGATGCCAAAATCTTAGTTTCCATACAATTTTGTCATCTAAACTAAAAAAAAATGGGAATCTATTTTCTTTTTATCCCGTTTCCTTTTGTTTTCTTATCATACGCCGGAGAAAATAGATTTAAGTATGTATAAAACATTTATTCGTTTCTCTTTTGGTAAGTAACTCTTATTTTAGTGTTCTTTATACATAATTCAAGTTGCTATCTTTTTAAAACTAGTGATCAAGGGGTGATTACGCAATAACGGAAGGGTGAGGTATCATTCGGGAAATGGTGGTTTTCGAAGTGAGGGTTTCAGAAGGCGTGGTAACTATGGTAACGGAATGGGTTATGGAAGGAGCGGCTTCAAAAATCAGAACGATTGTTCAAGTCGACCTAAAGGTTCAATTAGGCGTGGCCTAGAGACTTATCAAATGGTAGATCAGAGTGGAAGGGGGAGATTTCGTCAAGGTTCAAACATGAATGATTCTGCATAGAAAGATTTCAGAAAATTAGGTGCTTTTTGTTTAAATAAATGAGGCATTTTATCTATTTTCTTTGGATGCCAAAATCTTAGTTTCCATACAATTTTGTCATCAAAACTAAAAAAAATGGGAATCTATTTTCTTTTTTTCCCGTTTCCTTTTGTTTTCGTATCATACGCTATTACAAAATTGGAGAAAATAGATTTAAGTATGTATAAAACATTTATACGTTTCGCTTTTGGTAAGTAACTCTTATTTTAGTGTTCTTTATACTTGAAAAAAAAATAATTCAAGTTTCTATCTTTTTAAAATTATTGATCAAGAGGTGATTACGCAATAACGGAAGAGTGAGGTATCAGTCGGGAAATGGTGGTTTTCTAAGTGAGTGTTTTAGAGGGCATGGTAACTATGGTAACGGAATGGGTTATGGAAGGAGCGGCTTCAAAAATCAGAACGATTGTTGAAGTCGACCTAAAGGTTCAATTAGGCGTGGCCTAGAGACTTGTCAAATGGTAGATCAGAGTGGAAGGGGGAGATTTCGTCAAGGTTCAAACATGAATGATTCTACATAGAAAGATTTGAGAAAATTAGGTGCTTTTTGTTTAAATAAATGAGACATTTTCTCTATTTTCTTTGGATGCCAAAATCTTAGTTTCCATACAATTTTGTCATCAAAAGTAAAAAAAATGGGAATCTATTTTCTTTTTTTCCCGTTTCCTTTTGTTTTCGTATCATACGCTATTACAAAAATTGGAGAAAATAGATTTAAGTATGTATAAAACATTTATACGTTTCGCTTTTGGTAAGTAACTCTTATTTTAGTGTTCTTTATACTTAAAAAAAAACAATTCAAGTTTCTATCTTTTTAAAATTATTGATCAAGAGGTGATTACGCAATAACGGAAGAGTGAGGTATCAGTCGGGAAATGGTGGTTTTAGAAGTGAGGGTTTCAGAGGGCGTGGTAACTCTTGTAGCGGAATGGGTTATGGAAGGAGCGGCTTCAAAAATCAGAACGATTGTTCAAGCCGACCTAAAGGTTCAATTAGGTGTGCCCTAGAGACTTATCAAATGGTAGATCAGAGTGGAAGGGGGAGATTTCGTCAAGGTTCAAACATGAATGATTCTGCATAGAAAGATTTCAGAAAATTAGGTGCTTTTTGTTTAAATAAATGAGGATTTCAGTGGGCGTGGTAACTGTGGTAGCGGTATGGGTTATGGAAGGAGCGGCTTCAAAATTCAAAACGATTGTTCAAGTCGACCTAAAGGTTCAATTTGGCGAGGCGTAGAGACTTATCAAATGGTAGTGGGAGAATTGGTCAAGGTTCAAACATGAATGATTTTGCATAGAAAGATTTGAGAAAATTAGGTGTTTTTTGTTTACATGAATGAGGCTTTTTCTCCATTTTCTTTGGATGCCAAAATCTTAGTTTCTATACAATTTTTTTCATCTAAACTAAAAAAAAGGGGAAGTGATCAAACGGTGATTACGCAATAACGGAAGAGTGAGGTATCCTTCGGGAAATGGGGGTTTCCAAAGTGAGGGATTCAAAGGGACGTGGTAATTGTGGTAGCGGTATGGGTTAGGGAAGGAGCGGCTTCAAAATTCAGAACGATTATTCAAGTCGACCTAAAGGTTCCATTAGGCGTGGCGTAGAGACTTATCAAATGGTAGATTAGAGTGGTAGGGGGAGATTTCGTCAAGGTTCAAACATGAATGATTCTGCATAGAAACTTTTGAGAAAATTAGGTTCTTTTTGTTTACATGAATGAGGCTTTTTCTCCATTTTCTTTGGATGCCAAACTCTTAGTTTCCATACAATTTTGTCATCTAAACTAAAAAAATGGGAATCTATTTTCTTTTTTCCCGTTTCCTTTTGTTTTCTTATCATATGCTATTTCAAAATTAGAGAAAATCGATTTAAGTATGTATAAAATATTTATACGTTTCGCTTTTGGAAAGTAACTCTTATTTTAGTGTTCTTTATACATAAAAAAAGTTTCAAGTTGCTATCTTTTTCAAATTAGTGATCAAGCGGTGATTACGCAATAATGGAAGAGTGCGGTATCCTTCGGGAAATAGTAGTTTTCGAAGTGAGGGTTTCAGAGGGCGTGGTAACTGTGGTAGCGGTATTGGTTATGGAATGAGCGGCTTCAAAATTCAGAATGATTGTTCAAGTCGACCCAAAGGTTCAATTAGGCGTGGCGTAGAGACTTATCAAATGGTAGATCAGAATGGTAGTTGGAGATTTCGTCAAGGTTCAAACATGAATGATTCTGCATAGAAACATTTGAGAAAATTAAGTGCTTCTTGTTTACATGAATGAGGCTTTTTCTCCATTTTCTTTGGATGCCAAAATCTTAGTTTCTATACAATTTTGTCATCTAAACTAAAAAAAATGGGAATCTATTTTCTTTTTTTCCTGTTTCCTTTTGTTTTCTTATCATATGCTATTACAAAATTGGAGAAAATCGATTTAAGTATGTATAAAACATTTATACGTTTCGCTTTTGGTAAGTAACTCTTATTTTAGTCTTCTTTATACATAAAAAAAATTTGAAGTTGCTACCTTTTTAAAATTAGTGAACTGTGTTACAGAGACGGACATTTCCGTCGCTAAACTCAGTTTAGCACACTTTGATTATGACGTCGTCGTGTATTTTTCGCCGCAAAGCAAATTAACGACCGAATACCGACGGAAAGTCTAGCGACCAAATATTCGGTCACTATTTACCGACATAATAACGACTGAAAGGTCAACATTGTTGACTTTTGACTTTGACTATGTAACGACCGAATACCGACGTAATATCTAGCGACCGAATATTACTCCTCTATTTACCGACCGAATACCAACCGAATCGTCAACATTCTTGACCTTTGTCTTTGATTATATAACGACCGAATACCGTCCAAATTTGCAGTCGCTAAGGGCCAACCGAATACCGACCGCATGGTCAACATTGTTGACTTTTGACTTTGACTATGTAACGACCTACTACCGACGTAATATGTCGCGACCGAAGATGTCGTCTCTATTTACCTACCGAATACTCTGTCGCTATATAGCGACCGAATACCGACCGAATAGTAAACATTGTTTGACTTTTGACTATGATTGATTAAGGACCGAAGACCGACGACTGGTTTAGCACTCGATAATCGGTCTCTATTCCGTCGCTAAATGATTTTTTATTTAAAAAATAAATCTGAAATTTAATTAAATCCCTATTATAAAAAACAGCTGCACAGAAATGTAAACCAGAAACAGTATTAATAAGATCCCAAATAGCAAAAATAATCAAACCCAAAAATAACATTACATAACCAAGTTTACACTTCTCATTTACAATACAACACTCAAAATCAAAGTCTGCACTTCTCATTACATTACAATACTCACAATCAAAGTGCACACTTTGAATTACAACTATCACAATCAAAATGTGCACTTCTTATTACATTACAATACTCACAATCAAAATGTGCACTTTGAATTACAACTATCACAATCAAAATGTGCTCTTCTCATTACATTACAATACTCATAATCAAAGTGTGCACTACTCATTACATTACAATACTCACAATAAACTGCACACTTTGAATTACAACTCTCACAATCAAAGTGTGCACTTCTCATTACATTACAATACTCACAATCAAAGTGCATACTTTGAATTACAACTATCACAATTAAAATGTGCACTTCTCATTATATTACAATACTCACAATCAAAATGTGCACTTTGAATTACAACTATCACAATCAAAATGTGCACTTCTCATTACATTACAATACTCATAATCAAAGTGTGCACTTCTCATTACATTACAATACTCACAATAAAGTGCACACTTTGAATTACAACTCTCAGAATCAAAGTATGCACTTCTCATTACATTACAACACTCACAATCAAAGTGCACACTTCTCATAAACTCCTTGATGTCATTTATATTGGAAATGCATGAGCTGGAATCTGAAAATTCAAGAATCAAATTATTTTATGGCAATAAAATTACCACTTTGAATTATGATAAAAAATTATACAATACGACAATTAATTTATGGAATTCCAAGAAGCGAGAAAGAGATAAATCATTCTAAATCATCCTCCGACATAAATTGATCATCTTCTTCAAAATTGTCATCACCCTACATAATTTCATCATCATCATCATCATCATCAACAAAGCTCGTACCGGCCTCAAGCACAACTTCAATTTCCCCTGATCGGTGTGCAAGTTGACCAACTTCAGTAACAGTTTGATCAATGCGACTGGTCTCCTCCTCGTTTACTTCATCCTGGTACGGTACGAGAACACCAGGAACGTCAATTAGACGTGGTTTGGAACGACAAACAGCCAACCAATCAGCCCTAGATGTTGTCTCACTACCCGGATAAGGTGTGTAGTAGACTTGTTGACATTGCGAAGCAAATACAAATGGATTGTAACCCTGGTACGTTCTTTTCCTATGTATTTCTACAAGTTTATATTGAGGATGCACCCTCAAACCTCGATCTGGAGTAGAATCAAACCAGTCGCATTTGAAAAGAATTATTTTTTGGTGAGGTACTCCAGCAAGTTCAACCTCAATAACTTGCTTTAACTCTCCGTAATAATCTCCTTTAACCCATACCCCATTGTTTGTCGTTCCTTTTCCATCGTTGTGGGCTTTTGTGTGAAATCTATAACCATTAACAAAGTAACCGGTGTATGACATCAATCTCCTTGACCGGCCCCATGACAGATTTTTCAACAACCTTTCGGAATGTTCCGGAAGGCTATGTATTTGTTGAGAACAACAAAAGTTAAATTAGTTTAGTTTAGGCATTCTTAAGACAAGTACATTTCTACATAATACCAACTTACATGAGTTCCAAACCATTTGGAAAAATCATTATAAACCCGTCTTTGAAGTTCTTCCTCCGTTATCTGCGGAGTTTGGTCATGTACTTCACTGACAAATTTCCTGAGTCACAAATTAAATGACAATATTGTTATTTGGCTACTTTTAATTATATAACAAAAATGAAGCAATAGATGAGTTTACTTACTGAATATATGGTTCGACCTCTTCACAATTCATCAGGATATAATTCATGGCTGTTTTATAATCTTTATCAGATAATAAAATCTTTTCTTTTTGTCCAAATGATCTTCCCGGTAAGTTGCAAATTGATAATACATCTGGTCCACTAGTCTCGTCTTCACCATCATTTCGCCCAATGGTTGTAACTTTCGTTTTCACGTAGGGTTCGAAATAATAGCTAAAGAATGTAGCAGCTTCTTCGACCAAGTATGCATTGCAAATTGACCCCCCAACTCTGGCCCTATTTTTTATCTTCTTTTTTAGATGGTGCAGGTATCTACTTAAAGCATAAGTAGTTAATCACTTGTAAATACGTACATGAAAAATAAAAATGAAGTTGAGATCATAAAGACATTGGTTGTTACCTCTCAAACGGGTACATCCACCTAAACTGTACCGGGCCACCAACTTTGGCTTCGTAAGGAAGGTGAACTGGCAAGTGTTCGATCACATCAAAAAATCCCGGAGGAAATATTCTCTCTAACTTGCACAATAAAATAGCAATAGTGTCCTCCAATTCTTGCATATGCGCCACACTCAACTTTGGGGAACAAAAATCTCTATAGAACAAACTAAGTTCAGCCAAAGGTCCCCAAACACTTGCCGGTAGTACTTCTCTAAGTGCTATAGGGATAAGTCTCTCCATGAATGCATGAGAATCGTGACTCTTCATTCCAGACATTTTCAACTCTTTCATATCAACACATCGCGCCAAATTCGATGCATATCCATCTGGGAGCCTTAATTCTTTAACCCACTGCAAAACCATCTCTTTTTGTGCCTTGGTAAGAGTGAAACATGCCTTCGGTTTCGTTGCTTTACCTCGGACATCGTGTTTAATATTCAATTCCGGGCGACTGCAATACCTTTCAACATCCGCTCTAGCCTTAACATTGTTCTTACTTTTACCCTTCACGTCCAACACGGTGATGAAGACATTATCAAACACATTTTTCTCATTATAAATGACATCAATGTTGTGTCTTATCATAAGTGTCCGCCAGTAAGGTAAGTCCTAAAATATGCTACGTTTGGCCCAACTGTGACCCCGACCCCTGCCTTGCTCTTTACCAATCTCTTCAGCTGTAGCGGTAATTTTTGGATAATCTCTAACTCTAAACCACATTTCATCACCAGTCAAGCGAGATGGCGGGTCTGCTCTCTCCTGTCGCCGGTCTTTTCGAAATCCCTTTGCATCTCTTCTAAAAGGATGATTAGGTGACAAGAAGCATCTGTGGCAATTGAACCACGATTGTTTCCCGCCAGCATGCAAATGGAAAGCTTGTGTTTCCTCCATACAATATGGACAAGCATGAATGCCAGCTGTACTCCATCTACTCAACATTCTGTATGCTGGGAAATCACTAATTGTCCAAAGTAATGAAGCCCTAAGTTTAAAATTTTACTTTTTGGAGATGTCATAAGTTTCTGCACCTTCACCCCACAACTGATTCAATTCATCGATGAGAGGCTGCAAGTACACATCAATCTTGTGTTTTGGATTTTGGGGTCCAGGTACAATGATAGTTAAAAATATTACACTGTTCTTCATACACATCCAAGGGGGAGATTATAAGGTGTTAGAAGAACTGGCCAAGACGAATATTGCTTCCCTGACATGCCGAAAGGTGCAAAACCATTTGTACATAACCCAAGCCTTACATTCCGAGGTTCCGCTGCAAAATCGGTGTGTGTTCTATCAAAATGTTTCCAAGCTTCTCCATCCCCTGGGTGATTCATTATTCCCTCTTCCCTCCTACTGTCTGAGTTCCATGTCATGTGTCTTTCTGTTTTCTCAGATGCATACAATCTTTGTAATATCGGAGTAATTGGGAAATAATACATCTTTTTGCAAGCAATCTCTTTCTGTCGTGTATTTTTTTGATTTCTTTTTCTTAATGTACCTAGCATGACCACAAAACTTGCATTCTATACTCTCAACATCGTCTTTCCAGTACAACATACAACCGTTAAAAAAAACATCAATCTTTTGCACCGGTAATCCAAGGCCTTTAACCAATTTCTTCATTTGGTAAAAGCCGTCTAAAGCATTATTTTGTGGAGGAAGTGCCTCTTTCATCAACTACGCAAATTTATCTATAGTAGTTTCAGATAAGTTGTCTTCGGACTTAATACTCGACATTCTAGCAGTCATTGATAGCTGTGAAGTGTTTGTACAACCATTGTACAACGGGCTATCAACAGCCTTCAACATGTCATAGAACATTTGTGCCTCTAGATTGAGAGGTTCTTCTACATCTCTATTATCCGGCTCATTAAAACTTGGTCCTGCAGCATCAAGAACCATCTCTCGATAATTGTTCTGTGTCGTATGTCTTCTAGAATTATCCATATCATGAACAAAGCGGGATTTGAGGCATTGGAATGAATGCCTCACCATGACATGTCCAATTAAAATAGTTAGACACAAATTCGTTCATAACAAGATGATACTTCATAGTATCAGGCATATGAAAATACTTATTCGTACAAATAGCACTGTCAAATGGGCCGCTGCTCCGCAAAAAATGGACGAATTTTGACCATCTATAATCTGGTCCTTTAAAATGCGGGCTAATATAGCCCGCTCAGTTTGGACTGCGGACCGGACCGGTTTGGACGCGGGCCAACCCGTATACTAAATAGACTAACACACTAACCCAGACCCAACCCATTAGTAACCCTACCATATTCACTATATATATCTACATTACATTTTAACCTAAAAATAAAGCCTACACTACATCTCCTCTCACTCTCAGTCCTCTCTGCCCGCCACTACCCGCGAGACACCACCAAGTCCAACCCTACGCCGCCACCACCCGCCGCCGCCACCCGCAGACACCACCAACCCTACATGTCTACCGCCCGCCGCCACCACCCGCAAACACCAACTCTACCATCTCAAGAAAATTCGTATTCCTCCTCCACGGCAGGTAAATCGATAGTACCACTGCAATGATACTAATTCGTTTTTGTCACAATTGAGCCTTTGTATTTTGAGCTATTTCTTTGTTCAGATTCATCATTGTCTTTGCTGACACCTTATATTTATTAGTCTTAAGACTATGACTATGTTCAGATATTCAACTGTGTGGAATTACTTTGAAGACTTGGGCGAAGGGAAAGATGGAAAGCCAAGAGCAAGGTGTGTTGCTTGTAAAGAAGAATATATAGCAGGAGGGTCAATATATGGAATATCATCCCTTAAGTGGCACAGCAAAAAGTGCAACCTATTGAAAGCTCGTTTCAAGTGGATTCAAATATGATTTCCGGGGGTGAGAATAAGGATCAAGATGAAGATGATGAAAAATAGATGAATATTACTTGATTTTGAACCTTGAATGTGTTTTTTGTTTTTTGTTTAAGTTTACACATTCAATTTTGGATGTCTATTTTGTTTAAAGCATGGGTTATTAATAATCAGAGAAAACTTTCCATCAAAAAAATAAAATCAGTGAAAACTGTGCTGGTCCGTGGGCCAGCCCGTTAGCCTGCGGACTTCAAACGGACGGGCTTGGACTATCATTTCGTTGGTCCGCAAAAATTTGTCCAAATCCGGTCCGGTCCGTTTTAATGTAATCCGCGATGGACTGGACCGGACTGGCCCGTTTGACAGTGCTACTTACAAACCCCACAAGGACACCTAATCTCATTAATTTGTACATTAATAGACATACTAATAGCGAAATTCACAAATCTTTTCAATCCCGCTATAAATTCTGGACTATGACGAGGTCCACCATTTGTTGTCGAATCCATATACATCCAACTACGGTCCTCCATTATAAACACAATGTCTGCATATATCAAGTTTTAATAAGTAAATGAATATGAGCGATGAATCTTATGTTTGATTTTCAACCTTAATTTTGAAGCAATTGGTGTGTTTGATTATCAATTATTTAATTATTGAAAGTAAAATGATATAATTAGAATACATTCCAATAATTAAAAATGGAAATCCCTAAAACTTAAAAAAAACCAAGGAGATAATACAAAGATAGAAAAGTCAAGGAAGACAATACAAAGATAGAAAAACCGGGGATATAATACAAAGATAGAAAAACATGGGAGAGAGAATACAAAGATGCAACATGAGAGAAAATTCATAGGTCTTCATGACAGGTCTCATCTATACAACTCTGCTGAAACACACATTTCACATGCAAATTGGCAATTGGGTCATCGAAATCTACTCAAAAATACAAATATTGGTCAAATCTCAGAATTTTTTTACAAGAAATTCATTATAAAATCATGAGTGTGTGCATGAACAAAAAGTCCTTTAGTATGCTAAATTATCAATCCAATTAATGTTTCATTGTATATTAAAAATGACTTGAAATCTAAATTAATGTTTCATTGTGTACATGAAGCCATACTTATTTTGGACATTCCTAATTTTGCTTACAATGTAAAGAAAACAACCTCTTGACACATTTTCCTTCTTTTAAGCTATCTTTCAATTTTAAGGTTCTTTTAAACATATCATCAAACACCTTAAATCCAACCCAAAAAATAAAAGGTAAAATGTCCTAAAGCAACTAAGATTTCACTAAATGCCCATTTGCAACCAAATCTTTGTATCCTTCCAACCCAAAGGTTTCATTCTTACAACTACGGGTATTATAATTTTAGGCAAAAAACATGAATTGTGACCAATTTTGTCAAACTCTCTCAAAGGAAAGATTCTCACCTAAACCCTAAAAAACCTTAGAGAATAAATGGTATAAGATCATGAATTTAAACATTAATAACACTATAATAAATAGAAATGGTATAAGATCGTGAATTTAAACATTAATAACACTATAATAAATAGAAAAGGCAAGATCTTACCTTAACCCTAAAAAACCCAACTGAAATCGGAGATGGGTGTGACTCTTAGAAGTGCCGGAAGTGGTGGCGACGTCTTGGAGGCGCCGGAGGTGGTGGGGATGGGAGGAGTGAGGGGTTTCGTGGTGGACTTGGGGGGAAATCACCAATAGGTGAAGGTGGAGGTGGAGGTCGCGGCTCAGAATGAAGAAACAAGGAGAGGCTTCTTGCCTTAGGGATTTTTAGAGAAATAAAACGCAAGAAACGACGTCATTTACTCATTTCTTATTGGCAACCGAATAGCGACCGCATTGTCAAAATCGGTCGGTATTCGGTCGCTCCTTTTAAATGCAACAACTGATAAACAACGACATCGTTTAACCCTTTAGGTATAACGACCGAATGGCGACCGCACGACCGAGTTTGGTCGCTATTCCGTCGCCCCCTCTATGCCTAGCGACGGAATGGCGACGGACCGTGCGGGAAAAATTAAAAACCCGAGGACCGACTGCGTTCAGAATGCGAGTACGAAATAATACGAATCTTTTAGTAATTATTTGTTTATTGATAATCAATTATTAAATTTTAAATTACATTACTCAATTATTATTTTAAATGTAAACACAAAGTATTACTTAAATTGTTTTGCTACAAGTCTATTTATGGATTTCGTGAATAAGTTTAAGTTTTACTTGTTTGACTATTAAAGTTACTGTTTATACAAATATATATTAGTAATAGGAAATAAAAATAGACAGAATATTACTATATATACTTAAAAGCCCCGCTTTAATAATAAAAACGGAAACCGGAAAAATACCGACCGAATGGCGTCCGCATTGCCGAGTTCGGTCGCTATTCCGTCGCCCCCTCTATGCTTAGCGGCGGAATGGCGACGGACCATGTGGAAAAATTAAAAACCCGAGGACCGACTGCGTTCATAATGCAAGTACGAACTAATACGAATCTTTTAGTAATTATTTTTTTATTGATAATCAATTATTAAAATTTAAATTACATTACTCAATTATTATTTTAAATGTAAACACAAAGTATTACTTAAATTGTTCTGCTACAAGTCTATTTATGGATTTCGTGAATAAGTATAAGTTTTACGTGTTTGACTATTAAAGCTAATGTTTATACAAATATATATTAGTAATAGGAAATAAAAATAGGCAGAGTATTACTATATATACTTAAAATCCATGCTTTAATAATAAAAACGGAAATCGGAAAAATAACTACCGAATGGCGACCGCACAACCGAGTTCGGTCGCTATTCCGTCGCCCCTATATGCCTAGCGACGGAATGGCGACGAACCTATTCTGTCGCCAAGCCCTAACCCTTAACCCTAACACGGTCGCTATTCCGTCGGCATTCGGGCGGCACAAAGCATTCCAGTAACATATAACATAAACCATAACAGTCTCCCTGCCACAATTCATTATATCCACAATTCAACACAAAACAGACCCCCTGCCACAATTCAGTATATCCACAATTCACCAGAAAACAGACCCAAATAAATTCCAAAATTATAAAAAAACATAACGCAAAAAAATAAAGCATACAATAGTTAAATAATCCGTTTACAAATTTATACAAAATAAACTAAATAATCTATTGACTCCCCAAAACATCATCTACAGTTAAGGGGTCATCGTCATAGTCTGATTCTAACTCATCATCTAAGGTACTAATCAATTTGGCTTCTATCTCAGAGGCACTTAAAACAATATTGTCCCTATTTGTTAAAATATCAGCTAAGGTACTAGCTAATGACTTGTTTCTCTTCTTTTCTCTCATCTTGAATTCTCTTTTTTGCTCAGCCTATTTAGTTTCCATCACATTTTTCCACTTGGCTTCCATTTCGTTCCGCATTCGTTACATAGATGAATGCAAGACTGCTTGGCTACCTCGCTTCATTGTCTTTACCACTTCGGTGAACGAACCAAGTCCTTGAACACGTCATTTTCTTAGCCCGCCCACTGCCTCAGCAGATAGCTCAATCTGAGTCGGAAAATCCGGAGGAGACTGGCCGGCTTGAGTTGCTTGGCTCGCGGCGGTGTCATAAACCGCATGGAACACCCCCTGTCAAATAAAATGTCAGGTTATAACAGTAAAGAACTAATATCAAAAAATGGACAAAAATTAATGAAATACTTACAGACAACTCTCTAGAATCTTCATCAACCTATTCTCCTTTCTTTGGGCCGATATGGTGTTGATAAAGATGATCGTAACTGGCCGGGAATGGGACTGCATGTCCGGCCTCCTTTTCCTGTTAACAAAAATCATTAAAACATTTAAGTACACACATAAAATAAAAGACAAATATGAATGTGTAAAATTATATAATCAGTTACCTGTCTCATGCGGTGCTCAATGTGGCTGAGCGAACCGCCCGTGTGTTTCATCGGGCCTTTTCCACCCCTCATTTCTTTCCGATTTTTTTAGGCCTGTGCAGACTTGGCTTTAAATTTCGGAGTCTGCCAGTCCTCTCGAAGACACGCCCAATCGGTCTCACAAACCCATGAGGGCCTCTTATTTATTATTTTTTTTTTTTTTTTTTTTTTTGCGTACGTCGCTCATAAGGCCGCTGAGTCTCCTCGTAAGCAATATACACCAACTTGTCTTGACGCTCGCCTCATGCTCAGGATCCCATATGTACCTTTTCTGCATTTTTAAACAATGTTAGATAATTAAATTCGAAGACCTGTAATTTCAAACTTATTTGTTAATTAATTTATTTACCTTGAACTCGTCCCACCACAATATTTCTTCTTCCTGGGGAACATCCTTTACGGTGTTGTATGGCCCCTTGAAACGATCTTGAAATATTGAAGTAATTACAGCGGAACAATTGCATGCCAATCTAAATCTATAATAGCCAGGAAAAAATTCAATTAGTTACTAGAATGATTACAAGAAGTATAATTAACTTAAAGGCAATAATTAAAAATTTTACTTACGTGCCAATGGTAGGTTGCAGGAGAGTACGAGTATCTAGTGTAGCCGCAACTCCACCAGTACAAGTATCAGTCGCCGTCTGTGGGACAATAGACTGGTGAGTCGCAGATCTTGCAACCGGCGTAGACTCAGTCACCGGTACTGACGCAGACGCATCCCGAGATGCATGTGCATCAGCATCCCGCTCGGGGGCAGATGGTGGAGTAGAAAACGAGTCCCCTGATGGACCTGGCTGGGAGGTTGGTGACTGACTAAATGGTAATCGAACATCTTTCTTTGGAGACATCTATGAAATACAGATTAAGCGGATTAAGAAGTAGCAATAAACGACAATTGAAGAAAAAATAAAGTAACATGAATTCAGAACAGTAAAATGAGAAAATGGAAATGAATTGTAAAATAATTATGCTTATCAAATATTTACACAATCAAGGAAAACCCCATGTATGCAAGTATGACATTTAAAGTCCTTGGAACTCGGAGGTTGTTTCCATGTATGCAAGTATGACATTTAAAGTCCAATAGGGAAAACATGAAAAACTCGCAACGGGATATAATTGAAAAAAACATAACAGAACAAATGCGACTTACATAGTCTGCCAAAAACACACTGACACAAAACTAAAAATTCTATGCAAGCTCAATCTAAACCATTTGAACGCAAGCTATTCAAATTCAAAATTCACATCCTTCAGATTTACATCATTTATTAATGCTTTAACTATGCCACCACTCAAACACTGAAAAAATAGCTCTTTCTCACTCTTCCAATTCACTTTCTCTCTCTAAATCCCCTGTTGTTTGAGTATATGATTTTGCATATTTTCATGGAAAATTTTCAGAGCCCAAAAGAAATTTTGTGCTGAGAAAGGTTTTTTGAAGATCTTGAAAAGGACTGAAAACTGTAAGTTGGTGAAATTTATTTTTCAGTTTGTATAATTGCAAGGTTAATGAATGAAGAAACTTTTCATTTAATACCAAAAAATGAAAAAAAGGGACACTCAGGGATTCACATCTTCATGCAAAATGCATCAGTTTGTGTTAGATTTTTTTTCATGTATTTGGGTGGCTTAAGATGATGATTAAGTGAATATCATAAAAAAGATGAATTTTTTATTCACTAAGTTGGCGTGTCAAGTATCTAATATAGCTGAACTAAATCGCATCCGAATGCCAATATATCAAGAATAAGGCCTAGGAGTAGAAGACAGCAATATGCAACGCGAAAAAGTAGTGATCAAGCTTGGATTACACCTTGACGGTTTAAACTTGCGTATTTAATATAGTTGCTATTTAACTATATAAGCCTTAGTAAAAGACGCCCGTATCTCCTTTTTCTCATTTCTTAACTTTATGGTATTTTACATATTAAAACTAGAAACAAAAATTAAACGAAAATATCAGATTTTTTTAACAATGATTGCAAACTCAAAAGATGCTCCTTTGCTCTAAGCATAAATTATGCTAGAAAAGAGAACTAAAAATTAGATAAAAGAAAACAAATGTAATACTTACAGATTAATGGTCTGATTCAAAATCAGTTACTGAAAATTATCGGCAAACACCTAGAAAAAATTGGATTCAAGATGCTAAAAACTGTTAGTAATGGTGTGTGAGTTCAATCCCTAATTGTTAATACTAAATCCAAAGAATCGGAAAAATTGGATAATAAAACCATGAAAAAAAATGAACCTTTAATGGAGGTGGCGGAATGGCGGTGGCGAGGTGGCGTCTTCCTAAGATGGAGGTGGCGGAATGGTGGTGGCGAGGTGGTGTCTTCCTAAGATGGAGGTGGCGGTGGGGCTTGACTGCGAAATGAAAATTAGGGATTTGGCTTCGAGTGCAGCAATGATGGAGCTTCTTGATGGAATGGGGAAAGGAGGTGGTGGCCGACTGGAAGAGGGCGGCCGCAGGCGTGGTGGTGATTTTGCAGTGGGGATGGGGGTTTCACAGTGAAGAGACGACGGAAAGAATTGGGTGAAATGCTTAGGTTATTTGAAGATGAACAAAACGACGTCGTTTTCAACATTCAGCCGCTAATTTCCGTCGTTAGTAAGTCGTTACAACAAACCAAACGACGTCGTTTTATGTCTTTCATTTATAAGTATATAAAATAAACAACGTTAGGTATGCCGTCGGTAATCGGTCGGTACATTCCGTCGGCAGTCGGTCGCTATATATTTCGTCGGTACACGGTCGTTAACTTCCGTTGGTAGTCGGTCGCTATATATTCCGTCGGTACACGGTCGTTAACTTCCGTCGGTAGTCGGTCGTTAAGTGTGAACAAAGCGATGACGTTTCAAACTGGTCAACGGGACCGATGTGTCCGACGAAATGGCGATGGGATAACGACCGTTAGGTTTTCGGTTTCCATTCGGTCGTTATTCCTTCGTTACAATTGTGACCTACAATTTCGGTCGCTAAATTCGGTCGTTATTTAACTGTTTTCTTGTAGTGGATCAAGCGGTGATTACGCAATAACGGAAGAGTGAGGTATCCTTCAGAGGGCGTGGTAATTGTGGTAGCGATATGGGTTATGGAATGAGCGGCTTCAAAATTCAGAACGATTGTTCAAGTCAACCCGAATGTTCAATTAGGCGTGGCGTAGAGGCTTATCAAATGGTAGATAAGAGTGGTAGTGGGAGATTTCGTCAAGGTTCAAACATGAATGATTCTGCATAGAAAGATTTGGGAAAATTAGGTGCTTTTTGCTTACATGAATGAGGTTTTTTTATCTTAGTTCCTATACAATTTTGTCATCTAAACTAAAAAAATGGGAATCTATTTTCTTTTTTTCCCGTTTCCTTTTGTTTTCTTATCATATGCTATTACAAAATTGGAGAAAATCGATTTAAGTATGTATAAAACATTTATATGTTTCGCTTTTGGTAAGTAACTCTTGTTTTAGTGTTCTTTTATACATAAAAAAATTTCAAGTTGCTATATTTTTCAAATTAGTGATCAAGCGGTGATTACGCAAAATTTTCTCACGTATTTTGCACGCTTGAATGGATTTAAGTGTGAATTTTTAAATTAGTTTATTAAAGCATAAAGTATCTATGTACACGTGTAAAATGTGTTACCAATCTCATTAATATAATTTATTACAAGTTGATCCAATTTTGTGTATTAAACAATTTACTAGAAGATTCAAAGTCTAAGTAAGATTAAAATATAAGGTTAAGGTCACTCCGCAGCAGCAGAGGAGGATGATCAAGACCATAGAAACTACTGCTAGGTCCGTTTTCTTTTGTTTTCTTATCATACGCTATTACAAAATTGGAGAAAACAACTTGAAATAAAAAAAATTTACGTTTCTCTTTTAGTAAGTTACCTCTTATTTAGAGTTCTTTATACAAAATAAAAATAAAAATTGAGCGGCTCTCTTTTTCAAATTGGTGATTAGGCGATGATTACAGCAAAATTTGCTCACTTATTTTGCATATTTGAATGGATTTAAGGGTGAATTTGTAAATGCTAACCATCAGGCGCATGTTCTTGAAAAGCCTTATGCTGAACCCCAAGTCTCAGCACCTCCTATTCAAAATGATCCTAAAAGTAGGAATGTCCAAGAGGAAAGTTACTTCATTTCCGTTCGGAACTTTCTTATGAATGCAACTTCCCAGCAACTCGTAGAGGAATTCAAAAGATTTGGGTCAATCAAGTATGACGACATCCAAGGCAGGATTAATAAGCTGGATTTTTGTTTCGGGTTTGTGGAATTTGACTCATTGGAGGCCATGCAAAATGCTATTAAGGCCTCACCCATTAGCATATGGGCTTGTCAATCTACAGTTGAAGAAAAAAGAACCAACACAAGAGTTAGCAACAACGGAAGAGTGAGGTATCCTTCGGCAAATGGTGGTTTTCGAAGTGAGGGTTTTAGAGGGCGTGGTAACTATGGTAGCGGTATGGGTTATGGAAGGAGCGACTTCAAAAATCAGAACGATTATTCAAGTTGACCTAAAGGTTCAATTGGGCGTGGCGTAGAGACTTATCAAATGTTAGATCATAGTGGAAGTGGAAGATTTCGTCAAGGTTCAAACATGAATGATTCTGCATAGAAATATTTGAGAAAATTAGGTGCTTTTTGTTTACATGAATGAGGCTTTTTCTCCATTTTCTTTGGAAGCCAAAATCTTAGTTTCTATACAATTTTGTCATCTAAACTAAAAAAAATGGGAATCTATTTTCTTTTTTTCCCGTTTCCTTTTGTTTTCTTATCATATGCTATTACAAAATTGGAAAAAATCGATTTAAGTATGTATAAAACATTTATAGATTTCTCTTTTGGTAAGTAACTCTTGTTTTAATGTTCTTTATACATAAAAAAATTTCAAGTTGCTATTTTTTTCAAATTAGTGATCAAGCGGTGATTATGCAAAATTTTCTCACGTATTTTGCACGCTTGAATGGATTTAAGGGTGATTTTTTAAATTAGTTCATTAAAATATAAAGTTTCCAATCTCATTAATATAATTTATTACAAGTTGCTCCAATTTTGTGTATTAAACAATTTACTAGAAGATTCAGAGTTTATGTAAGATTAAAATGTAATGTTAAGGTAAACAAAAGCAGAGGAGGATGGTCAAGACCATAGAAACTACTGCTAGGTTCGGGGAATGAAAGCATGCTTATACTTTAGAATTGGAGTAATTTGAGATGAAATTGGAGGACGAAAATGCTAAGCTTATAAGGGAATAGGCAGAGCAAGTCAGGGAGAGGTATAGTCAGCTCATGGTGAAACAAGTTATTCTAAGTTGGTTTGATTTTTTAAATCATATGTTATTACAGAATATAACTTTCAAATGAAATACACAATTTTTCAGTGATTAGTTTAATAACTTAAAGTACTTTCTCTCTACCTTTTTCTTTATAAAATTCATTCAAAAGACTATGGTCCTTAGTCATAAGTATTACTTCCTCAATACTATTTTAGAATCCTTAGACCTTATGTCTCCATTGATTCTAGCATGAATGGAGCCACATTTTGACTCAGTCGGACGTTACTTTTAATCGAGTAATCAATACGACTGATGATCGGATGTAGCGTCCTATCATGGCTTGAATGTGAGAGGCATTGTAAGGAATTTGTCCCTCTCTATTATTAGAGAGAGATATCCATGAGCCCCTCGATAGGGAAAGACTGTCTAAATGCATGGTCGTGCTTAAATAGTATTTGATAAAGTGGTTATCAAATACTATTTGTTGGACCAGTCTACCCGGAGATCGAGCATAAATACAATTAAGCTTAATAAGGATGACGACTACCATGTCTTATGCTTAATTAGGATATCACGAGACAAAGAGATCAAATAGTGGATTGATATTAGGTTCCGTTGTAAATTCATTCACTTTGGGTAGTCACAATGTCCTGCTAGAGACCGCTTGTGATTTATGAACTCACACTACTACTAAGTGTGTTTTCATTGCCATTGTGATATGAACCTACAATGAATTTAGAATGTGTCTAGATTCATTGTATCTGACATACATTTTTCTAAGAATAATAAAGCGTTATTATTCGAATTAGAGATAAGGGGCATTTTCGGTATAGCTGGGATTACGTGGAAGCTATTATCCGATAAAGACTCCCACTACCAGTATAAGTCTAGAAGACGTGGGAGTTATAGACTCCCACTGCCAAAAGAAGTGGATAGGACGTGGGAGTTGTGCTTGAAACAACCTCTCACTCCCTATATAAACTTCTCTTGGCCGAAACCCTAGGGGTTAATGCTTTTCAGCCGAAATACTAAAAAGACTTAGAATATCAGATTTTCTATTCTGCCTCTCCCTTTTCTCTCTAATTCCCGAAACTCAGAAAAACGAAGAGCTAGCAATCACTGTTCGTTTCGTCGCGTGGATACCGGTAGAGGGACATTCCGCAAAGGGAAATCCATTGGTGGCAGCAACGTATCCAAGAAACATCATCTTTCATTCAAGAATCAGATTCTTGAACCCGAAAAGTTAGTTTCTGTCTAGATTTTATTTCCGATTCCTATGGTCTCAGCGGATCCTTCAGGGGAGGACTCATGGGTGTTTAGAACGAGTTTCTGCCCATGAATCCCTTCAATTCCAACATATGATACTCATTGGGATCGGCGGGGTTGCTCCATGGCAACCTCCGCCGTTACAGTGCAATCAAAAAAACCTAGTGACTTAACTTTCTTAGACTCGAAGCATTGTACATCATCAGCATCCAAAGATGGATTAGGTGCAGCTCTTTTCTTAACCCGCATGCAGGACATCCGAGGTTGTAGAGATAAGGGCCCTATCACATTTATTTGGCCTTCCACGACGCTTCAAATGTACCTGGGCAGTGGGAGCATTAACCGGGACCTCACAGAGAACCAAACCAATGGGTGATCGCATAGGTTGCATACTACTGCCATATGGAATAACAATGTGAGAGCCGAGTGATTGATCAACAGCCATAGAAGACGATTCGGATTCCGTAATCGTGTTCAAAACAGGGATAATAGCCAAAGCATTTTCATGATGCATGTTCTCTTGGGTACCCATCACAACAGGAGCAGCTAAGGGAGCATCATCAGCATTATCAAATGGTATTTTAGAGCTAACATCACCCATATCAGTTTGCGAGCCGGGGAATTGCGGACTATTAATTGCTCACGCAACCCCCTCTCATAGGTAGGGTGCAGATAATCACCATAAGAAAGAGATTTCGTTTCCGCTTCAGTAAACTCAGATGTTTGAAGTGGGCAAGTCTTTAACGTATGATTCATATTACCACATCGTCGACATAAATGAGGAAGTCGCTCGTAAACAACAAGGCCAGAAATTTTACCGTAGTTTGGTGTGTCCAAGGTCAGATGACGTCAAATGGGTTTTGTTACACCAACTGAAACCCTTATACGCAAGAATTTTTCACGGAGCCGCTTGTTCTCTTTGATTTGTATCTCATGGCAATTATGAAACAGGCGCCCAATGCGAGACCCCATCAGAAGAGTGTAATAGTCACGGTGATAACCCCCTATTTGAATCCAAAAATCAGAGTAGGTGAAGGGATCGTCAGATAAATTGACGGCAGGACTCCATTTAATAAGCACAAGGAGGATGTTGTCGAAGCACCGTGGACCATCATGAAGAATGAACTTGGTATCATGAGGGTTTTCAAAAATGAATTGATAAACATTAGTCCGAAGGCGAACCACATCAAATTGTTTGCACTTCCAGGACTTGAGCATCGCAAGTTTCAAATTCTTTAGTGGTATATCGGAAAAGGAGACAAATTTACCGACAATGCTTAGGCGGCAGTCGGCCTCTCCATGAGTTAGATCATCCGAAGTTACTTTGAGAGAATCAGTTTCAATGTCCGTGATGGAGAGGGATTGCAAAAGTTTTTGGATGCTTTCACGATCCATGATCGGCAATCAGCAGCAAGGCAATGGATAGTGAAATCAGTGAGAAAGCAATATGGATTGAAGATGGTGATCAAAGTATTCTGGTCATGAAATCTTGTTGAAGCCCCAAAACAGAGGAGAGAAAGAGAAGAAAAAAAAACCTTGACAGGGAGTCGGTTCACTGATTATGACACATATTGAACTTGTTGAGGGAAATTGTGTGGATTCATACATCCCTTTTTTTTTTTTTTTTTTTGAGAAAAAATTTAATACATCCTTAGGCAGACATATATAGATCTGCTTCTTGCTTCTGCTTATTGTCTAAAAGATAATTGAGGACTATTTAAAGTTGAATTGGTAGATTTCGATTTGCATGGGTGTTTGATGTTCTATTTTCATATCCACTGTCAGATGTACTGATGTTTTCCTTTCTTAAAAGAGTTTCATATTTCTGTTTTACTACTGTTATATTAACCTCTTAGCTTGATCTAAGATTCTTGAATTCTTAATCCATATTTAGGTGGCTGATAATTTACTTCATGATGCTGCCAGCAACCAGGAAACTCTAATATTCTGTTCTCAGACTCTCAGAAGCAAGGTAATTGGATATTTCAAGTCTTACTCGAGATTGAGATAGTTTAGTCTCACTTTGCATGCTTGTGTCTCGGATGTTTAGATGTATAAATAAATGTGTGGTGAACTGAAGGCTGCTTTACTGTAGCTCTTAGTTTGCTTTCTTGAGGACTCTCATCCTCCATTTTGGCTTCTTTCATTAATTGAGTTTCTTCTATCCATAAAACATGTGCCGAGTTCCACTAGTAGGAATGCTATTAATAAGACTAAGACAACGCCTCTGGCTCTTGCCCTTTAAGGGTTTTGACTTTTGAGACAGTATAGACCTATAGGGTCACCAATTCTTACTTTTGCAAGCATATTGGATATTCATATGCATCAGATCTATGTAATGGAGGTTTTTGTGAAGGACTACTTAAATGTTTCTTCAAGGTTTTAATTGCAGGCTTTCTACCTGTTGTGATTTCTGTTCAATCATGAATTTTGTCTTATTGATAGGTGCAACGAGATTTTGAAGAATTACCTTCTGAAGCTTTTCGTCCTTTGCGGGATTCTTTAAATGTAAGTGAGAAGAATCGTAAATTATTCTTTTAGGTGGATTCTTCTTGCCTTTAATTTTATATTGTCTCCATTTTTGCAGCAGTTGTAAACCGTTTGGTTCACTTAGAAGAAAATTGTGGTTTAAATTTCAAAACTAGCAGTTTGTGCAAGTAGTCGATGAAATTGAATTCCGACTCCTCAGCTCGAGGATCATCATCTTTCAATGATTGTGTCCTTAAACACTCCTTGTAGCCATATGTTGATATTTACTAGCAAGCCCTAGAAACTTATTTGTTACCTGAACCTAAGGATACCATTCTTCGTACATATGATCTGGATCTTGAACTCGGTATCCACTTATCTTGAGCTATTATGAACTTTAAAAAGTTAGCAAGTGAGTTACTTACTATGCTCCCTAGTAGTGTTTCAACAATTTTTAGTTTGGTGGTTAACAGATATATTTCTCAAATGCATCAAAATGCCTTTATTTGACAATTGGATTTGGAAAAGTTTATGGGTTATATTTATCTGAATTATGTTCATGAAGCAAGTTGACTGCTCGGCTTTTACCAAGCTAATGTATAGAAAACAAAATATTGTTGCTTATCCATTTGATTGTGCATACACATGCTTTGTTTTTTTCTCTTCTTTTTGGGTGTGGTAGAGATGACCAGTAACTATTACCTCTATAATTATTCTTGACCTTGGTACGGTGATAGTTCAAATCTGATGGTATTCGACTAGGTTAATATGCAATGGTATTAAAGGTCAACTGTTACCTTTCAGTGCGGCTGTGTGCTCGATATTTTGATGTTGTCTGTCTCTCAATTTGTTTCTTTTGATGGATACAACAACAACAACAACAACAACCAAGCCTTAATCCCAAAAGATTGGGGTCAGCTACATGAACCAAATAAAGAATTACGTAAGGTCATCCACATGGATGCATTCTCTCCATTTCTTTCAGTTAGCATATCTTGAGGAAATTTGAATGTTTGTTATCTTTATCTTAGGATCTCGGAATCTGTATAGATGTGATATGATATGATTTGTATAGATATTCCTTGATATTAGGGATTCTGGTAAATATTTTTTGTTATCTTTTTTGTACTATATATAATTGATGTGATCAATATAGTAAAATACAACTTTTTCCTACAATTTGTTAATTTGGTATCAGAGCTATACACTATAGCTGTTCTTTCCATCATTTTTTTTCTTACTCTAGACTGTTGCAACCATGTCTACCATAACTACCTCCCAAGTTCCTAACAGCAAAACGCTCTCCAACATATCCATTAACGATAACTCTTCTTCAATCCCTATTAATACGATAATTACGATAATTATTTAGACCAAATACGATAATTAGTACCATCCAGTTTAATACGATAATTAACGATAACTCTTCTTCAATCCCTATTAAACTGGATGGTACTAATTATCGTATTTGGTCTAAAGTTTTGGAGATGCATATTGCTGGAAGAAGGATAAGGGGGTACATTACAGGGATAAAAGTTGCACCTTCAGAGGATGATCCAAGCTATGATGAGTGGGAAGCTGAAGATGCTCTCGTCAAGTCTTGGCTCATCAATTCTATGAGTAATGATCTGAATTCACACTTTGTACAGTGTGGAACAGCTAAGGAGGTTTGGTGATGAAGAACCGCAAGGTTCGACTTAAGTTGAGCCCGATCTTTCTTCAATTCTCGAACTAGTTTCTATGGGAATTTAATCAACGCAACACTAAGGATGGTTAATTAACAATGGAGGCTGAAACACCACAACAAGAGAAACTAAACTTGTTGATACAGTAACTCAAAGAATGAATGGAGTTCTACATAGAAGTTCAAACACAAGAAGCTAAGGAATAACCTTACCAAAATATCAATATATCTAACATGTCCCATATGTAGGCCGAACTCTCTCTTTATACAGAGAGATTTCGGTTCCCAACAACCAATAAGAAAGAGTTCCTTGAAGAAGTAGGACTCTTGTTTTCTTAGTGGCTAAGATAACTAATAAAGTTAAAAGAAGAGTCCTAATACAAGTGGAACTCTTATCAACTTGATGTACAACTTGTTTCTTGGTGGCTAAGACATGAAGAGTCCTAGTAGAAGTAGAACTCTTACAACTTGATGACCAACTTGACTAACACATATTTAAAGTAATTAATAAAGCTAAAAAATAATTAAAGTACTAGAATAGTCTAGAATAGACTAGAATAGACTTTAATGTACAAAAGACTAAAATGCCCTTTTAAATTCGTCCCAATTCTGGACAGCTTGTTGGGCCAACTTGCACGACGATTTAGAATGTCAAGAAGGCAGAATCTGATCTCGGGTGCTCATGAAAGTTGTAGATATGCCTCTTATATTTAATATGCCACTGGAATCAGCTCCATTGGATAAACGGATAGAAAGTTATGACCATTCTGCCAAACTGTTGTAAAGCTGTCCAATCCCTCATCATCTTGCATGATTACTAAAATACCCTTCTTAGCCTCTTTGCTTGATAGAGCCTAATTGTACACTTGTGAACTTGAGAGTCTGTCTCGTATAACATTCCTAGATGTAACTTAGCATCCTCTTTATACTTTAGAACTCGGGTCAATGATGTAGATAGTTGTTTCACGTCCTTTGTTCTAAGTCTCGTGCTTAGTCGATGTATGTGCTCCTTTGACTTGGGAAGCCTCGAGGTTGGTACCGTATCATTTGGGATTCAGTTAAACGGAGCTATCTTGACATCTCTGATTCTTCTCAGATCTATGAACTGTTCGTTTCAATTACGTCAGGATAATTGACCTCTTTCAGACTATTACAACGAATTGAACTCAATCTTCATGGAATTGGATTATCGACGATCTATAGATATGAACTGTTCCTCTGATATTGAGAAACAAAGGAAGCGCATTGCTGAGGAGCGGATCTACATATTTCTTGCAGGCCTTGACCATAGTTTAGATCAAGTTAGTAGTCGTGTTCTAGCGACTTCCCCACTACCGAGCCTAGAAGAAGCATATTCAGAAGTTCGTCGTGAAGCCCGAAGACAAGTTACTATGGGAACAGAAATTCATACGGAGGCTTCAGCTCTGGCTGTCCAAAAGGGTACATATGGGAACGCAACTCGTTATTGTACTCATTGCCATAGCACCACACATACAGTAGATGTTTCTTGGAAGAAGCATGGTTATCCGGAGTGGTATAAGCTTAAACAAGCTGAGAGGAAAAACAAGAAATCTCCTCATACAACGTTTACTAATCCTTCTCCATCTTCTTCCTCTCATGTATCTCGGCTGTCTTCTCACGAAGATAATTCTAGTGTGGCTCTTATTTCTTCTTCTTCTAACACTTCGGTTATTGATTCAGGGGCTACTGATCATATGACTAGTAATCCTTCTATCCTTGACTCTATCATGCCTTGTTCTATTAAAAATGTTCAGGTTGCTAATGGGACACCTATGCAGATTTCCGGGTCTAGGAGTGTCTCGCTGTCTCCCGCCCTACCTATGACATCAGTTTTACTTGCACCAAATCTCTCTACTAATCTTCTTTCTATTAGTCAAATGACTAAGAATCTTAATTATTCTGTAACATTTGATTCTACCCACTGTGTGTTTCAGGACAATCTTACGAAGAAGACGATTGGCATTGGTAAGGAGAGAGAAGGTCTTTACTACTTGGATGGTGTCCAATCCGGATCTAGTCGAGTTTTTAAAGTAGGACAAGAAACCTCTGATAGAGAAAAGATTCTTTTATGGCATTGTCGTTTAGGTCATCCATCATTTCCTTATTTAGAGCGTCTATTTCCTAAGTTGTTTTACAATGTTTCAGCTTCTACTTTAAGATGTGAACATTGTATTTATGCCAAAAACCATCGCGTTCCTATCAAAATCAGTTCTAATAAAAGTCCTGCTCCTTTTTCGTGTGTTTATACTGATGTTTGGGGGTCCTTTCTCTACTATTTCTGCCTCTGGTCATAAATATTTTGTGTCATTTATTGATGACTGTACTAGAGTAAGCTGGGTATATTTGATGAAATCAAAACATGATGTTATAAATATCATTCCTCAATATTACAAATGATTCTCACGCAATTTCATACTCGTGTTAAGGTTTTTCATTCTGATAATGGTCGCGAGTTTGTCAATCAGTCTCTCAGAGATTTTTTCACACAAAATGGTATCCTCCACCAAACAACTTGTACTTATACACCACAACAAAATGGCGTATCAGAACGTAAGAACCGACATATTATTGAAGTAGCTCGGGCCTTATGTTTTACTATGCATGTTCCTAAGCGTTTTTGGGCAGAGGCTGCCATGACCGCTGTATTTCTCATCAATCGCATGCCTGCTTGTATCATTGATTTTCAAACTCCTTTACGAATGTTATCCCGTTTTCATGTTATACCCTCTGCTCTAAATCTTTGTCCTAAGGTTTTTGGTTGTGTGTGTTATGTTCATGTGCCCTCTCTTTATAGAGATAAGTTTGATCCACGTGCTCTTAAATGTGTTTTTCTTGGTTACTCTAATTCTCAAAAAGGCTACAAATGCTTTCTTCCTCCTACGGGAAATATTATGTATCTATGGATGTTCAATTTTGTGAGCATGAATCCTTTTTTACTGGAAAGGTATCTATGGTTCCTCTTCAGGGAGAGAATAATAGTAAGGAAGAGGAAAGAATATGGTTAGAGGAGAAGAGGTTATAGATCACGAGTGAGGGGGAGACTGGGAAAACACAAACATCTATTGTAGAAAGTGGGGGTGAAAGACCAGCAAACTTATTTCAGAATCGCTATACCATAAGAAAAGCTCCTCTTGATGATACTACCATGCCAGTGGATGACTCTTCTAAGATTAATTCTGAGGTAAATGCTCATCCAAATGAACTTTCAGCCTTATATACTGATTTTGATCATATAATTGCAGAAAATTCTGATCATGTAACTCTAGTAAAATACTGCTGTTCCAGAAAATTATGATCATATTACTATAGAAAATAATGTTATTCCAGAAATTTTTGATATTCTATCTCTAGAAACTTCTGGTTTGAATCCTAGAGTAGAAGTTAAGGATAGGATATATCCTCTTCGTGAACGTAAAGAGCCTGATAGGTTAGGTTTCTCAAAATCCGCTTCTAATGTTGTTTATCCCATTTCTGATTTCATCTCGTATCATCGTCTATCCAAATCTCACCTAACTTTTGCTCTACAGTTGTCTTCTGTACCCATTCCTAGTCATTTTCAGAAGCTCTTAAAGATCCCAAGTGCAAAGCTGCAATGGAAGAAGAGATGAGAGCCCTCCTGAAAAATGCAACTTGGGAGGTTGTCGAGTTACCTAAGGGAAAGAAAACAGTCGGATGTAAGTGGGTGTTCACTGTGAAATATAAGTTCGATGGAATAATTGAAAGGTTAAAAGCAAGACTAGTTGCCAAAGGTTATACTCAGACTTATGGGATCAACTATCAAGAGACCTTTGCTCCTGTAGCTAAGATGAATACTGTTCGGGTCATTTTATCCCTCGCAGGAAATTTCAACTGGTCACTACGGCAATTTGATGTAAAGAATGCTTTTCTCCATGGTGATCTTACAGAGAAGGTGTATATGGATCCTCCTCCAGGGTTCTCACCTGAAGGAGGCAAGGTATGCAAGCTGAAAAAGGCAATTTATGGGTTGAAACAGTCGTCGAGAGCATGGTTTGGAAAATTGAGCTACTCTATGAAGAAGATGGTGATGATATTACCTTGCTTATTTTTTATGTCGATGATATGATTGTTACAGGTAGCAATACTAAAGAGATAGAAAAGCTTCAGAAATATTTGGCTAAGGAATTTGAAATGAAAGATTTGGGGACTCTAAAATACTTCTTGGGCATTGAAGTCTCTCGGTCTAAACATGGGATCTTTCTCTCCCAACGGAAGTATACCTTAGATCTTTTGGCTGAAACCGGTAATTCTGCTTGTGAACAAGTAGACACCCCTATTGAGGTGAACCATGGTCTATCAATCTTTCGTGATCAGGTTCCAACCAATATGGGAAGATATCAAAGGCTGGTGGGAAAGCTGATATATTTGACTCACACAAGGCCTGATATATCGTACGCAGTAAGCGTTGTGAGTCAATTTATGCATAATCCTAGTGATCGACACATGAATGCAGTTAATCGTATTCTAGCTTATCTGAAAGGTTCTCCAGGTAAAGGTATTATGTTCTCTATGCATGGACATCTGGATATTGCGGGATATACTGACTCGGACTTTGCTGGCTCGAAATTAGACAGGAAGTCCACTTCAGGATATTTATCATTTGTTAGAGGTAATCTAGTAACTTGGAGGAGTAAGAAACATACCGTGGTCTCATTATCTAGTGCAGAAGCAGAATATCGTGCTTTACATCATGCAACCACAGAGCTTATTTGGCTAAGAATTCTCTTAAGTGAGCTTGGGTTTGGTACAAAAACACCAATGGTGCTTTATTGTGATAACACAACAGCCATTGAGATTGCTAATAATCCGGTACAACATGATAGAACTAAGCATATTGAGCTTGACAGGAACTACATCAAGAATAATCTAGATTCTGGTATGATAGAGATTCCTTATATTAAGAGTGCAAGTCAACTTGCTGACATGATGACTCATGTTGTGGCTAGTGGTCCATTCTATGCATCATTGTCCAAGTTGAGCATGTCTGATATCTATGCACCAACTTGAGGGGGAGAGTTAGCATATCTTGAGGAAATTTGAATGTTTGTTATCTTTATCTTAGGATCTCAGAATCTATATAGATGTGATATGATATGATTTGTATAGATATTCTTTGATACTAGGGATTCTGGTAGATATTTTTTGTTATCTTTTTTGTACTATATATAATTGATGTGATCAATATAGTAAAATACAACTTTTTCCTACAATTTGTTAATTCTTTCGATCCCACACACAACTCTCATCTAGTTCTAGTAAATTCATATCCCCTTTAATCACTTCTTTCCAAGTCTTCCTCGGTCTCCCTCTACCTCTTACGCCCTCAATATTATATAATCCTTCGGTTCTCCTAATTGGGGCATCACTTGGCCTTCTTTTAATGTGTCCAAACCAATGCAAACGATTCTCTCTCATCTTGTCTTCAATAGGTGCTACACCGACCTTCTTCTGAATAGTCTCATTTCTCACTCTATCAATTCTCGTATATACGCATCTCCGCTACATGCATTGTCTGAATATGACACCTCTTAGGTTCCCAACATTCTGTACCATATAACAATGCTGGTCTAACAGCGGTTATGTAAAATTTTCCCTTTAATCTCAGCGGTACATTACGATCACGCATAACACCAATTGCACTCTTCCATTTCATCCAACCAGCTTTAACTCGATGCGCCACATCACCGTCAAGCTCTCCGTCCTTTTGGATAATAGAACCAAGATATCGAAAATACTCGATCACTCGAATATTTTCGTCACCCAAAGTTACTACAGTTTGCTCTGTCATTCTACTAGTACTAAACGTACACTCCATTTACTCTGTTTTACTTCTACTAATCCTAAAACCTTTAGATTCTAAGGTTTGTCTCCATACATCCAACTTGGCATTTACGCCACCTTTTGTCTCATCAATCAAAACTATATCATCAGCAAATAACATGCACCATGGTACTAGATCTTGTATACCCTGGGTCAATTCATCCATAACCATTGAGGAACCTTGATGCACCCCAATCGTAATAGAAAATTCTTCACTCATGCCGCCTCAAACTCTGACACTGGTGCTGACTCCCTCATACATATCCTTAATAAGATCAATGTACTTCCGTGATATACCTTTCTTAGTCATTGCCGACCAAATTACCTCTCGGGGAACCTTTTCGTAAGTATTTTCCAAATCTATGAACACCATATGCAAGTCTTTCTTTCTCTCTCTCTCTCTATACCGCTCAATCAATTGTCTTAGTAGATGTATTGCTTCAATGGTTGATCGTCCGGGCATTAAACCGAATTGGTTCTCTGAAATGCTCACAATTCTTCTCAACCTGTGCTCAATTACCATTTCCCACAACTCCATAGTATGACTCATAAGCTTAATACCACGTTAATTTAAACAATCTTGAACATCTCCTTTATTCTTATATATTGGCACCAAAGTACTTTTCCTCCACTCTATTGGCATCTTCTCAACTCTAAGTATTTTATTAAAAAGGTTAGTCAACCAGTCAACACCTATGTCTCCGAAACACTTCCAAACCTCAATTGGTATACTATCAGGTCCTACTGCTTTCTTTGGTTTCATCATTTTAAGAGCCTCTTTCACTTCTTTTCTCTGAATTCTACGTATAAAATCATGGTTCACCTCTCCAATCGGGATAGAAAGGTCTCCAATATTATGGATTTTTCTTTTGATGGATACAAAGTCGAAAATGAAACATATTTTAGATTTCTTGCAAACAATCTGCTGCTGGGGAGAGACAATTTATTGAAGAGAAAAGGCGTTAAATGTTAAGAGCAGAATCCCTAGAATGACTTTTTTGTACGTAGAAGGGGTAATTTCATTGAATTCCCTTAATTTTTTCTTAAAAAGTGCAGTCCCCACTTGATCATTCAACCAAACTAATCTACTCCATCATCTTATAAATTCTATCAATGAAGTCCAATATTTATAAGATTCGTACTTGCTGGGCCAGCAAGCCATTTGTCTGGGTCAAAGCAGTCTAAAGACCCCTTTGCCCTTAATTTCATATTTTTCTCCATGCTGCCGCGGCGACCATTGCTACCGTCTTCTTCTCCACCTCCAAAAGCAACTCCACCACATACTTCTCCACCTCTCTGAGTTCTCTGTCATCTTCTGCTTCCCATCTCCCCACTTTTTCCACCTCTATGATAAACTCGTCACCCCTCTCGTGGTGCTGCCAATACAAATCATTACTATCGGCTCCTTCACCCAACTTCTTACTATTCTGGCCATCACATGCAATTCCATCAAAACAGCACCCACGTACACTGACTACAACAATCTCCACACAATCTTTAATACCAACTTTACCTCTGATTGAGGCTCTCTAAGCCCTTGAGAAATTTCAAATTGTTTTCATAGAAATAAACCGTTACACTGAGAAAACATTAAAATGGGATTAAGTTAGGGCAATCTGGTTTCATCAGGGCCATAATCCATGAGCATATTGAGAAGACCAATGGCAGTAGCATTAATATGGCATCTGACAAGCCACAATTTCAATCCTACCCAATAGCTTGCCCTTCAAACATGCACGGGAGGCTATTGCTGGCAGAGTACTGTCTTTGACACCATGGCAAACACCACCTGCATCATTGATGATTCCGTTTGCCTTTCTCCATCGTGTCTCTTTGCTCTTCCTTCTTTTTAATCCCCCCTCACCTGATCTCTTGTCTTCTCTCTCCTTCTCAACTCCTCTTGCTCTCTCTTCTTTCTTTCTCACCTTCAGTGCTCCCAGCCCACATCTCTCTGTCAATGATAGAGAACGTGAGATGCCCTTCCACTTTCCACTAAGTTTAAGGACAAGAGGGTCTTTTGACTAAGTTGACCTGTATTGCTGGGTTAAATGGGTTATTTAACCCGAGGGATATGCTCTAGTACAAATTATCTTTGGGAAAATTTATAAGATCAAAGGCTGATAGTTCAGACTGAAGCATCAAGGAGGTAAATGCGTTTTGGAGAAGATCAGTTCAAGAGGTTTGATGGAATTTACCCTACACAGATCGATCCTATTATCTTATATGCCTTTGTTTAGCTTACAGATGCCTTTTGATGCTAAAAGAGATAAGACATGCAGACATTATTGAAAACATTTCACAAAGGCCCTCCAAAAGTTAGAACTCAGGTGGCATTTCAAGTACTTTTTTTGCAAATGCCATACTAAATTACTTATAAAGTGGATATTTTGCTAATTTTTTTGCAACTTTAGATTAGCCTTGCAGTTGCAGCGTTGGCTGTTCATGTGCCCACAGAATATTGGGGAGATGGTGGTGTTGTAAACTGGATAAGGGATGAGATGAACTCGCACCCTGAATATATACCAAGTTTTCTGGAGCTTCTTAGAGTGCTGCACGAGGTATGCTAAATTCTTAATATTTTTCCTGGAGCCGATACTTGAAGTTCGGTCCAAACGGAAAGACTCCATATGATCTTGGAATGTTAGTGGAATACTTGCTATTGGTTAATGGGTTCCTATTGATTAACGAAGCCAGCAGGTAACACTGGTTATGCTATAGTTTCAAAACTTTGTTTCTATGAAAGTGGCTTATATTCAATAGATTGGTCCTTGACTATCAAAGTGAAGTCAAGCTCCTTGATGTCATTGCTCCTCTTATTGGCTAAAGAAAGTCAAACAATCTCTTCTCACCCTCATAATACATTTATGTGAATGTCTAAACTCAGTGGTTTGACACAGCTATTTATCTGACATTTGGTTGCAATTTTAAATAGTTTTTCTTAAGGCCTCTTCTTTTGTCACTTGAGTAATGAATTTAAAGTGTATCAGACTAGATGTGTGAGTTGAACAAGAGAACTCTCTTCTGTTACCTTTTTAACTGAATATTTCCATAATTTTATTTTATATGATTTCTCTCGTCTTACCTAGTAATTTGATTAAGGAACTCTCGCATGAGGAATTTATTATTGAGAACAAACTGCTTTTCCTTTTTGCTGACAAGATTTTGTTTCTACAACCTTGGTTGTCTCCTTTGAATCCAAATACTTGTTTTCGTTCTTTGTTCGGCATAATCGACAATTTTAAATATGGCTTCTTTACTTGTCTACTTTTCCTACACTTTCAAATTTTTTGTTCTTATTCAACAATCAGGAAATATTCAACTACAAGATAGCAGCAAGGCCTGATAGACGGCGCCAATTTGAACAAGAACTCGCTTCTGCTATTGAGGTTGCTCTTGGAATCTTGACGGCCTGTTTGAATATTAATGAATTTAAAGAGCAGGTAGGGGTTTCCATTTGATGTTCCTTGTTTATGTCGTCTTTTTGAGACCAGTTCTCTTATTTCTTTTTGAACTATTTCAGTTGGTTGCCGATGCTTGCCGGTTTTTAGATAGACTTGGTACAATTTCAGAAAAGTTAATGTGGATTATTTTTTCTTTTGATAAACAGGCTCAAATAGATTATATTTATTTACTTTTTACTGTCCATAGTATCTCCCACGTTGATAATTACTTCTTTGTTTCAGTGTTGTAAAAATCAGTCTAGTCGGCCGATTAGTCGGGGACTAGTCGGCCACTTACTGCCTAGAAATCCAAAAAATGGGTCAAAAATTGGATCTAGTCGATCAAAAGTAGGGCTAGTCGGTCAAAATTGGTTGACTTTTAAAAATAATAATTCATCTGCTCAAAACGACGTCTTTTTGAGAAGAGAAATTAATTTTTTTTTAAAATAAATTCTCTGCCCAAAACGACGTCGTTTTGGGGAGAGAATTTAAACAAAAAAAACCTAACCTTTCAATTTCAATCTTCTTGTTCTTCTTCCAAAAAAAAAAAAAAAGAGAAGAAAAAGTCGTGACTTCTTCTTCTTCAACGCACCAAAACGTCGACTGCGGTGCTCTTGTCTCCCTGCTATGAACCTTCGACGACTACGGTACAAGGCCGAACTTGCTGTTAATTTGGTTGGGTTTCCTCCCAATTGACTGAACTTGCTGTTAATTGTGAAGTTTTGTATGTTAATGGAGATATAACCTCTTCCATATCAAGTTTGATTCTAGAGAAATTCTCTCTCAAGAATTTTCTCTCCTCTCTCGAGATTTCTGCTTGAGTCATCCTCAATAGAAATTCTTTGAGCATTGCACTAACGTGAATTACTCACCAACAGTATCAATATATCCTTAATTATCTCCAAGATAATTAGCAAAAGGAAGCATATACCATTCTGTTTTCAAAGCCAAAGAAGGAAAGTTTATTTGAATACTGCTCAATATAAGGGAAACATATATTACCACCTATTTTGGACTGCCTAAATTATGGCCAAATTGCGATTTTCATTTCAATTATCCAGGGAAACTATATTATCATTCCTAAAAGCTGAAGATCTCTTCCGAAAAAATTCTTATTTTAAGTGCCTCTCTTTTTTGTTTTCAATTCACGTCATTTCAGATCCATCCCTATCCCCTTTTGTTATTCTGCCTTTTCACCAGTCAAGCTTAACAATGGAGCATGTTAACGATATTGTCTCTCGGTTGAAAAAATTTGATCTTCGTGGAAAAGAGCAACATACCACTGTATTTAAAAACGAAGATATTCAGGGTGGTGTGAATGGAGCCAGGTCATCTCTAGTAGGTCGCTTTATCCGCACTAACAATCACCTACCAAGGTATTTCACCATAATGTTAGAACGCTCATGGAAATGTGAAGTTACGTACCAAAAGATAGCAAAAAACACGTACCGTTTCTTTCTTCCAAGCGAAAAAGACGTCAACCATGTGCTCAATGATGGGCCTTGGTGCTTCGACAACGTTCTATTGGTAACAAAAAAGATCCCCACAAATGTGGCTGTGACTGCGGAAGATTTCGCCAAATGCCCTTTTTGGGTACAATTGTTTTTTGGAACTGGGGTCATTTTGACGCCCGAAATGGGAGTTAGAATCGCTGGAACTTTGGAAAATTGTGTTACTATGGAATTGGTGGGAACAATGGAAGGGATATGTTTTTACCGTTTCCGAACTGACATCGACGTAACTGAGCCGCTAAGGCGTGCGTTCTTAGGCGAAGCACCAAACATTGGAAAAATCGAAGGCTGCTTCAGGTATGAAAGATTATCTAGTTTCTGTAATCACTGTGGTATGCTGGACCACGTCCCTATTACCTGCCCAGAATTACCCCATGGTGTTAGACCCGCTGATCGAACAAATTACAGCTATGATGTTTTTTCTCAAAGCAACACGTATACCAAATTCAAAAGCAAATCATACTGTAAATTTCCTAAATAATTTACCTGTGGCGGCAGCTAATAATCGTCAGATTGTTCCCTTTACGGGGGCTATGGGCGGCACTACTATGGACAACACCTCTATGGCTACTAGTGCCAGTCAACCTGAATTTGTGAATGCCAGGGAAGAAGAGGACCGAAAGGGGAAAGGAAAAATGAAACAAAAGGACATGAAGGAACCAGTTAAGAGAAGGTTAGGCTTTAGTGGAGGTGAGAAATTGATGAAGGAAGCCATGGTAGCTGATCGTAAACAAACTGTGAGACGAATCGGATGACAGGGACGAGGCAGAAATGGGTCAAGAAAAGATTTGGCTGGGATTTCTGGAGTGGAAGGTAATGGGAAAAAAAGATCTGCGACGGGGGGTGCTGGGGGCTCGCCGGTCTCCAAAAAGCAAGACCGGCGACAACCCATTTGGAGGCGGCAAGGCAGAAACACAGTGACGATGGGGGAGGAGCTGGTTAACGGTTCTGTGAAGGAGACAGGCAACGAAAAAAAGGCTTTGTCTAGCCATGGGAAATTGGGCTAAAAAAAATGGCTGAAATGCATGGGCTGCCCAAACCATCTGGACCAACAAATCATGGGCTGGCTGAAAACGGGCCCAATACTAAGGACGGCCCGAATAATTTTCTGGGAGAAAAGGCAGTGAACAGTGGGCCGATTACTGGGCCAACTTCTGGGCCGATTACTGGGCCAACTTCTGGGCCTTTTTCTGGGCCGAATTTTGGGCCGAATTCTGAGCTGATTTCTGGGCTGATTTCTGGGCCAAATTCTGGGCTGGGCCATGCAGCTACCACTGATTTAATCCCAGTGGAAGCCTACCCTATAAGTGTTGGATCACCAAGTGTTGGGCCTTATAATGTGGCTTATGCGGATGAATTTTATAAATTTGGGCCTAATGATTTTGGAATAAATATGGAGGAATCTAATTTTTCTCCTAATTGGAAACATAAACCCACTCAAATGGATGATGATTTGGATGACCTTTTTATGGCTGATGATTTAGTTACTATTGAGGAATTTTTTCCTCCGGGGGCTCCTGCCGATTCTCAGGGTAAGGTGGCGGTCGTTAAGCGGCCCCACCAAGGACCATGAGTTACCTCGCTTGGAATTGTCGAGGAATTAATAATTCCAAGACAATTCAGGAATTAGTGCGCTTATGCAGAGTGCACAATCCAGCTATAGTATTTTTATCAGAAACAAAGTCCTTGGCACGTTCAATGGATTTTATTCGTAATAAGTTAGGTTTTTCATTTCATTTCCCTGTAAGCCGTTTTGGCCTTAGTGGTGGTTTGTGTTTATTTTGGAATTCATCAATAAAGCTGGATATTTTATCTTATTCTGCTGGTCATATAGACTCTTGTATAACTTCTAATGATAATAATCAAAAATGGCGTTTTACGAGTTTTTATGGAAATCCAGAAGCATCAATGCGCGTTCACTCATGGGAACTACTTAAAAGACTTCATTCTTTAAATGATCTTCCATGGCTATGCATTGGCGATTTTAACGAAATATTAAGTCAAGAAGAAAAAACTGGTTTTTTTCCAAGAAGTCAAAGGCAAATTCATAACTTTCGCGAAACAATAGCTACTTGTGGCTTAAGTGGCTTAGGATATGTTGGTAGTCCTTACACTTGGTGTAATTTTCGTCCTAATGTCTGGCGAGGTTTTTGTCCGCCTTGATAGGGGTCTTGCCACTGTTTCATGGCAAAATCTCTTTCCAAATATGACCATTCAGCATTTGGCCACCAAAGATAGTGACCATCTTCCTATTCTACTTGGTTTGCATCCACGAAAAAAGCGAAAAAAGAAAAAGAACAATAAACCAAGACCCCTTCGTTTTGAACCACTATGGTTTAAGGAACCAGAATTCTTGGAATATGCCAACCAAATATGGTCATCACCTTATGAGATCACCGCTGAGGGGCTTAGTTTAGCTCTCTCAAAATTTCGTGATAACCTGCTAGAATGGAGCAACAGAGTAGTGGGAGATTCGGAGAAAAAACTCACTTTCAAACAAAATGAATTAGAAGCAATTCAAAAAATTCGAGGACTTCCACAGTACTCTCTTGCTAAAGAACTTGAAATCTCGCAAGACCTAGAAAAAATTCAAGAGCTTAAAGAAAGTTATTGGAAAGCTCGAAGCCGAGCAACATGGTTAGCTGAAGGAGATCGTAACACCTCTTACTTCCACAATAAGGCATCGCAGCGAAGGGAAAAAAACTACATTGAAGAAATTGTGGGTCCTGACGGCACACTCAAAACTGAGGATGAAGAGATTGAGGAAGTAGCTATTGATTTTTTCGAAAAACTATTTCTAGCAAACTCTGGCGGAGCAAGTCTCGCGCCTCATCTGCTCACGAATAAACTCAGTCCAAGTGAAACTGATGCTCTTGAGCGACCTTTTAACCAGGAAGAAATAATGAAAGCGCTTAAGCAAATGCATCCACATAAAGCACCAGGCCCTGATGGAATGCATGTCCTCTTTCTACAGAAACTATGGCATATATTAGGAGATTCAGTGACTAGTTTTGTCTTGGGGGTTTTAAATAATGGCAATAGTGTAGCAGCTATAAATTCCACGCATATTGCTCTTATTCCCAAGATAAAAAAGCCTATTTCCATGACGCATTTCCGGCCTATCAGCCTGTGCAATGTTCTCTATAAGCTCATATCGAAAGTTATAACCAACCGACTCAAGCCCGTCATGAATTCCATAATTGACGAAGCACAAAGCGCTTTTTTGAAAAAAAGACTCATAACGGATAATGCTATTGTTGCTTTTGAAGTATTTCATAGCCTCCAAACCATCCAACCTAATAATTTCCATCAACTAGCCCTCAAGTTGGATATGAGCAAAGCTTTCGATAGAGTGGAGTGGAATTATCTTGAAATGGTAATGACGTGCATGGATTTTCCACCAAAAATTCTATATCTTATAATGAATTGTATCAGAACTGTGCGCTACTCAATTTTGCTAAATGGAATACCAACAAGATATTTCACACCAACTAGGGGCATCAGGCAAGGTGACCCCTTGTCCCCTTTCCTTTTTCTCATCTGCACAGCAGGACTCTCTGCGCTTGTACGCTCCGCAGAGGAACGAGGGCTCCTAACAGGATTCCAATTTGGCATGAGTACCTCTGTCACACACTTGTTGTTTGCAGATGATTCTCTCTTTTTTGCTAAGGCGGAAGAATCTTGTCTAAAGCAACTAAAAGAGATATTGGAAACATATGAGGTATGCTCTGGACAATTAATAAATTATGACAAGTCCAACCTGTTATATAGTAAAGGCACTCCTGATGACATTAAGGAGCTTGCTTTCTCAATTCTCCAAATTACGGAGGGAGATGGAAAAGGCAAGTACCTTAGTCTGCCTTATATTACAGGACGTTCAAAAAAAAGAAGCTTTTCATTTTGTTGTGGACAAAGTCTGGAAAAAGTTGAGCAGTTGGAAAGAAAAAACGCTATCTTTTGCGGCCCGGGTAGTACTTATAAAATTCGTGATTCAGGCAATTCCAACATATGTAATGTCTTGTTTCATTTTGCCTAAATCTACAATTGACTCCATCACAAGCATGATGAGAAATTTCCTCCGGGGAGGAGATGAAAAACACAGGAAAATCTGTTGGAAAGCCTGGACAGCACTCTGCAAGCCCAAAAACCAAGGCGGGCTCGGTTTTCAAGACCTGTAAGCTTTCAACAAAGCTTTGGTAGCAAAACAAGGATGGCGTATTGTACATCAACCATTTTCTTTATGCTCCAGAGTATTACAGGCAAAGTATTTCCCCCTTGATAGATTCTTATCAGTTCCCCTTAGAGGGAGAACCTCAATAGTGTGGCAAGGAATTCTAAAATGAAGGGATCTACTTAAAGCTGGTTTAACATGGAGAATTGGTAATGGTTCAAGGGTCAATGTTTGGGGGAACAGATGGTTAACCACTCCAAGTACCTTTAAACTCATTGCACCAACTGATATGGATCTGTTCAAGAAAATGATGGCAGTCTCTAGCGTCATTGATCACTAAAGATATACATGGGTTATGCATATGCTTAATGAGTTCTTCTCATCTTATGAGAGGGATGAAATTCTTAAAGTACCACTTTGTGTTACTTGGCCGCCTGACCGTCTTGTATGGGGATACACAAAAAACGGATTATACTCTGTCAAGTCCGGATATCACCTACAAGTCGATATCAGCACTGGAAAACAGAATAGCCCTTCCGCCTCCACGAACAAGGCTGAGAACCACTGGAAAGGTATTTGGAAATTATCTATCCCCCCAAAGCTACAAGTCTTTATCTGGAAGATCTTCCAAAGAATATTACCTACTTGTAAAAATTTGTCAAAAAGGATGCATACCATAAACTCACAATGCCCTATCTGTCAATATGAGATTGAAACTGAGGCACATGCCCTTTTTACATGCCCAGCAGCTTTGGAAGTATGGAAATGCACCAGTTTCGACATTCAAGCCATAATTAAAAAGGATATATTCCCATATAGTCTGATACCTATCCTGGCAGATAACAAGGAATATTCTGCTCCTTTCGTTTACATTACATGGCATATATGGTGCAACCGAAACAAGACTGACTTTGAAGGCACACGGAGGCCTCCAGAGGAAGTAGCAAATCTCGCTATGGTCAATGCTACTGAATACAGTAATATTCACTTATCATCCTCAAGGCCATCAGGCGTTCGCCAACCTATACCCAACTCTGAAAAAATAAAATACATGTTAAAAGGGAAAGCACCAATGTTTGCACCATCCGAAAAAGAGAACACACAAACAGCTGCAAAACAACCACCAGATTTTAAATGGAAGCCCCCTGATGAAGGGCTCCTAAAGCTCAACGTTGATGGAGCATGGTCAAATCATGAGGGATGTATAGGTTTTATCATACGCAATCATGAAGGCAGATTTATAGCAGGAGCGACAAAGTTTATTTCTCAATCTTCCAGCCCTGCATACACAGAAGCGATAGCTCTACTGGAAGGAATTCGGTTCGCTTTAGCTCAAGGTCACTATGCCAGTCATTGAAAGTGATTGTCAATCACTTGTTAACTAAATCCATCATTTTGATGAGGATCTTTCCCCTTTAGGCCACATTGTTAGTCAAATTCAGAATTTGTTGGGGAGTAGAGTAGCCAATTTAGTTTTTTTGCACAGATCTTGTAATCATACTGCTGATAAATTGGCAAAATACGCATTGAAGCTTAGAGCTTCCAATCAATGGTTTGGAGACCCACCGGGATTTCTCCTACCAAATGTACTACATGATATTCGTTAATGATATATACGAATTCTTATTCAAAACAAAAACCTCTTCCATATCATCATCATCATCTTCAATTTTCTTTTTAAAGTTGAAAAATCTTCTTGAAATTTATTCTGAAATTTTGTTTGACTGAACTAGCATTTGTTTGTTAATTTATTCGGAATTTTTTTTTGACTAGTATAATATATATAATAACAGAAATTTAAAAAATACATTGTAATTTAGGGTCGCCGACTAGTCCCTAATCCCCTATCTGCCGCCCGATTTATGCAACACTGCTTTGTTTTTCACTTTATGAATATTTTGTGTTGTATCCAACCCTTGAACCTAGTTAGGGCGGCTTAAAATTGTCACAAATTCAAAGAATTTTGATCATCATCTGCTTCTCTTTAACTTACATCATTGTCTGTGCCCTACTATATTAATTACTTAGATTCTAAAAGGTGGGAAAAAGTCTGTAATCTTTCATGCTGGGGATGATTATGGATCGTTTGTCGTTTGAATAACTTCTGATTAGATAATGATTCTTCTAAAAACGGTAGTGCTTGTCAAGTTAATTTTTTGCAGAGCTTTCGATTCCTGAAGTCTTAGTAATCCTATGACATATGCACACAGCAGTTCATAATTATACAATTGTTCTCCAACTCCCAGGTTAATGTGCCCGATGAAAGAAAGAGGCATATATTTGTCCAATAATTTTTCGTCTACTTAGTCTACAGATCGTGATTCAATTGAACAACTGGATGATAACCCTTATTTCACATAAGCAATAACCAATAAAGAGAACCATGCAAAAGAAATGTTTAATATGATGTTCTTTGTCTATAACTTTGACCAAAGTGTTTTAACTTTTGAGTGGCAAAACTAAAATTTGGGACATGCTTGAGAAGTTTAATTTTCTCATAGAAAATTCTATTCATATTTGTCAAATGGTTTTGGTTGCTTTGCTGGATCACGTCATAGAATGTACCCAATGCATAAGGCTCCCGCATCAGTAGGGTCTGGGGAAGGTCCCGATGTACGCAACCTCACCTTTATTTTTTCATAAAGAGGCTGTTTCCGGAGTAAACAAAAGAATCTCTCTGTGAGTGTGAGTGTGAGTGAGTGTGTCTCTGTGTGTGTGTGTCCTGAGGGTGCATTCTTGTAGGTTTTTCATTGCTTATCGCACTCTCATGTCTGTTCATGCTTAATTTCTATACTAGATTCAATTTCATTTTTATGTTACACCTCACATTATACTAAAATTCTCGTTTGTATTTAATGAATTTTTCATTCTTTTTCGTCAACCATATTAGATAGTCTTATAACTCCTCTTTGTTGTATATGAGCCAAAGTTCTTAAATGGATCTTGAATTGATAATTTCTCCTTTATAGGTGAGCATGTATGTGGGTTTTTTTTAATCTTATAATGGTCCCTCAGAGATTACTATTTTTCTTTACTTTCCCATACTGTTGTGAATGAGTAAACTCTCTAACCAGTCTTTTTTTTTTTTTTCAGGATCCCTGCATCTGTGCTTGCTTCACACCCGCTGGTGCTTACAGCTCTCTCAACTTTGACTTCCGACGTGCTCTTGGAAGCTTCAGTAGATGGAACAACTTAAAACTCATTCAGTTCTTTAAAACTTTTGGTACAACTCCACTGTAGTTAGAGGGCTACATTGATGTACTTTCTTGAGGATGCCTCTGTTAGAGGAATAACCGGGTCACACATAAATGCGCAGCGGAATAAAACTTGACCCGCCTCTACCAGGATCTTCCACGAGTAAGAACCTACGACTATGGGATAGTGTTTTACCTTATATTGATGTTAGAATGGCTGAAACGCTTTCAGCGGTATGTTGTCACGAACGGAACACCACAATGCAGAGCTCCGTCTCTCCCGAGATCCACTCGATCTTCGGGGATGGTCTTCTATCGCTTGGTGCTAGCCAACGCCTTGTAGAAGCTTTGAAGACACTCTTCAATGGAGTATGTATTTCAGACCTTATCAGAAGAATAAGATACAGGATTTCTAACTTCTTTCCTATTAGCAAAAAGTTAGAAAACAAGTCTAGAAATCTATCTTTTCTTTTCTCTCTAAAAACTCACTTTTCTCTCTTCTCTCTAAGCTTCAAAAGCTGGAGAAAAACTGATTAGAATGAATGGGAAAAAATCAGTATTTTTCCCTTAGTCTATCAAGAGAGAGTGGGGAGAGATAAAGGGGAAAGTGGGAGATCATGGAGGAAACCACTCCTCCACTTTCTCCACTCCTTTAACCTCTAGATAAGAGACATATGAGCTGAAAATATGTGTCCAATTTTCCAGCCATAATGTCGGTCCAAAACGGGTCGGTCGGCCCAATCATATTGGTCGGCCCAACCCGATTAAGGGCCCAATCCAATCCCGGCCCGGCCCGGCCCAATCGAATTGGCGCACCTTAGATTAAATGTACTCCAACAAGCCCAATCCAGTTGATCTATGAGTGCGACCCAAGAGGTATCTATGACGTTGGCCGTGACATCGTATGTCACAGGTAATGAGAGGTATCTAGCAACGCATCATTACCCCCAATTCATAAATATCTGGTGATTTATCATAATCACAACATTTGACATTTGTAGTTAAATCCTTTTGTCCTTGATATCTAGATTGAACACAAGTCATGGAAAAAGTCACACTTGTATTGTCCAATCTTTTAGTTTCTTGATTCGCGAGTAGACTAATCAAATGACAACAATATCTCATACTGATTCATTTGTTCATGGCCATGAATTAGTCAGACTCCATCAAGGGGCCCAAGATATCGCTCCCTGCTATATAGGAGGGACAAATCCTTTCCGCATCCCACTCATCCCCGAACAAGATTCGTGATATACCCAATAAATGCCTTTATTGCTCACCCGATTACTGGGATAGCGTTTAACATTATCAAAGCATAACACTAGCCATGCAAGAACTCTTGTGAGACCTCAAGTCGAAGGACCTCATATACAACCCGAGTCAAAAAAATTTTTGAGAAACACCGTTGACTATTATATAACAACTCATGGTGTGTTTCTCATGTCGGGTCTCGTCCAAATGATAATGATTCTCTAATCATATATACCCATGTGACGATCCGATATCTTATATCAATCACTGCACATATTAGTCTTGCGCATTATTATTGTCCTCGAAGATTCCATAATAATGTTCGACTAGGGACGTTTCAGAATAGTATCTCATAACAATTATGAATACTATTCTAAGGACATATTATTTATTTATGTTGTTAAGAACGCAGAAACATAATGAATAATACTGGAATTAATTGCCTTTAATTCATCAAAATGAAAATTACATTAATACAGTACAATAATCTCCCACTTGCACTAAATACCCAAATTACAATAAATGGTCTTTAGGGCATACTATTGACTCGTCTCTAAAGATCAGCCCTCCGGATATCGGGATACCCATGGAGCTAGTGTGACGATCATGTCTGCTGCTGCGACAGTTGGCTTTGTCAATGGATCGGCGACATTGTCTCGCGAGTCTACTCTACATATATGCACATCACCTCTCTCTATAATCTCGCGGATTAGGTGAAATCGCCGTAGTACATGTTTGGACCTCTCGGTGAGATCTAGGTTCCTTAGATTGGGAAATAGCCCCATTGTTGTCACAATAGAGGTCTATCGGGTTCGCAATACTAGGAACCACATCGAGGCCGGAAATAAATTTCCAGATCCAAACCGCCTCCTTAGCCGCTTCACAAGCTGCTATGTACTCGACCTCTGTCGTAGAATCCCGCTATGGTTGATTGCTTTGAATCTGCGCTACTCACAAGCACCTCCATTCAAGTTAAACACATATCCCGATTGCGATCGGAAATCATCTCTGTCGGTTTGGAAACTAGCATCGGTGTAACCGATTACAACGAGCTCATCCGCCCCTCCATAAATCAAGAATGTATCCTTAGTCCTTCGTAAGTACTTGAGGATATTCTTGATCGAGATCCGATGACGTTCACCGTAATTAGATCGGTATCTCGCTCGTAATGCTTAAGGCAAACGAGACATCCAGGGCGAGTACATATCATGGCGTACATGATGGATCCTATGGCGTAAGCATAAGGAATCTCTTTCATGCATTCTAATTCGGCAGAGCGTTTTAGAACACTTGTTCCTTCGACAGCAAGCATTACCATGTGCCATAGGACAAAGTCCTTTCTTAGACTCTTGCATGCTAAACCGCTTTAGCACCTTGTCTATTTATGTACTCGACTTAGGCCAATGAGTCTCCCTGGATCTATCTCTATAGATCTTGACTCCCGAGATATAGTCGGGCTTCGCTTTAAGTCTTTCATAGAGAAACACGTACTCAACCAAGCCTTTGCAGACTTTAAGGTTGGTATGTCGTTTCCAATGAGTAGTATGTCATCTACATACAAAACCCAGAATACAATTGAGCTCCCACTAACCTTTTTATAAACACAAGGCTCATCCTCATTTCTAATGAAGCCAAACTCACTGGACGGCATCATTAAAACGGATGTTCCAGACTTCGAGAAGCTCGCTTGAGTCCATAAATGGATCTCCGAAGCTTACATACTTTTCCAAAGCATTCTTTGGAGTAACAAAACCTTCGGTCGTGTCATATACACATCCTCATCAAGTTTTCCATTAAGGAAAGTGGTTTTGACATCCATTTGCCGATTTCGTAGTCATAGTAAGTCTGCAATAGCAAGCAAAATCCGAATGGACTTGAACATAACCACGGGGAAAAGGTCTCATCATAGTCAATACCATGAATTTGTTTGAAACCTTTCACGACCCGATCGCCCCTTTATGACGTTTGTACACTCCCTTCCATGTCGGTTTTAATCTTAAAAACCCATTTGCACCCTATGGGAGTTACCCCTTTAGGTGGATCAACCAAGATCCAGACTTGGTTAGTGTACATGGAATCCATTTCAGATCTCATGGCTTCAAGCCATTTCTCAGAATCTGGGCTACTAATTGCCTGTTTGTAGGTTGAAGGTTCATCGTGATCCACAAACATAACATCACCATGTTACGTTATGAAAAATCCAAATTTTTCCGGAGGTGGACGACGAACTCTACCAGACCTACGCAATTCTTGTGTTTCTTGAACTGGTGCTGGCTGCACAACTGTTTGTGGCACCTGCTGCACAACAACTTGTGGAGTCCTTTCATTTTCCATCTCATCATTAGTGCTAGTTTGAGAGTCTGGAACTTCAGAAAGTTCTACGCTACTCCCACTTGTGTTTCTAGAAACAAATTCTTTTTCTAGAAAGACTCCCGTGCGAGCAACAAACACTTTGTTCTCGTTGGGGATATAAAAGTAGTATCCTTTAGTTTCCTTAGGATAACCTACAAATATGCACTTTTCAGATTTTGGAGCCAGCTTATCAGAAGCTGAGCGTTTCACAAACGCTTCACAGCCCCAAATCTTGAGGAAAGACAAATTGGGACGCTTCCCAGTCCATAACTCGTATGGCGTCTTTGCAACTGATTTAGATGGAACGCGGTTAAGTGTTAAAGCTGCTGTCTCTAGTACGTGTCCCCAAAAGGAATTGGGCAGGCTCGTGTGACTCATCATAGAACGAACCATATCTAATAATGTTCTGTTCCTCCTTTCAGATACACCATTCCATTGTGGAGTAGCTGGAGGAGAAAGTTGTGAAACGATTCCACAAGCTTTTAGATAGTCACAGAATTCTTGACTCAAGTATTCTCCTCCTCGATCAGATCGAAGAACCTTAATACTCTTGTCAAGTTGGTTTTCTACTTCAAGTTTAAACTCTTTAAACTTAGCAAATGCTTCGGATTTGTGTTTCATCAAGAACACATATCCATACCTACTGAAGTCATCAGTAAAGGTAATGAAGTAGAGGTAACCACCCCTTGCATGTATATTAAAAGGGCCACATACATCACTATGTATTAGTCCTAATAAAGCATCGGCTCTCTCACCTAGCTTAGTGAAAGGTGATGCTGTCATCTTACCCAACAAACAGGATTCGCATCGATCATAAGACTCGAAGTCAAATGATTCCAATAGCCCATCTTTATGGAGTTTGGATATGCGATCTTCGTTTATGTGGCCTAAGCGACAATGCCAGAGGTATGTAGGATTAGAATCATTAGTTTTAATCCTTTTGGTATTTATATTTAAGATTGGCATATCAAGATCTAAAACATATAGACCATTAATCAAAGAGGCGCTTGCATAAAACATATTATCCAGAAATAACGACAATCGTTGGTTTTTGATCGAAATCTCAAAACCTTTCTTGTCCAAACAAGAAACTGAAATAATATTCTTAATTAAACTAGGTACATAGAAACAGTTTTCTAAACCCAAAACAAGCCCTGAAGGCAAAGTAAAAGTACAAGTCCCTACAGCTAGGGCTGCAACACGTGCTCCGTTGCCTACTCGTAGTTCCACTTCACCCTTTGCCAACTCTCTACTCCTTTGAAGTCCCTGCACATTAGTACAAATGTGAGAACCACATCCGGTATCAAATACCCAAGAAGTAGTTGTATTTAAATTGATATCAATCATATTAACATCAATAACATAAATACCTGAGCCCGAAACAACAATTGCTTTCTCCTTTTGCAGCCTTTTTGTTGCAAGATAGCTCTTGCAATTCCTTTTCCAGTGACCCTTCTCACCACAGTGATGACAGATAGAGTCTTTGGCTACACCACCCTTAGGTTTCAGTGCATTGTTGAAAGTGGTTTGCTTGCCCTTGGGGCTTACCATTCGGTTTGCCTTTGGATTTCACAAAACCTCTGCCTTTGCCCCTTTTGCACCATCGAGTATGGTGTTGGGCTTGGACTTGCCTATTTCCTTCTCGGCAGTCCTCAGCATGTTCAACAATTCAGGCAATGGCTTGTCAATTTCATTCATATGATAATTTAGAATGAACTGACTGTATGACTCGGGCAACGATTGCAAAATCAAATCGATCGACGACTCTTGTCCCAAAGGAAATCCCGAGTTTTTCAAGGTTTTGAACATAACCTATCATCTTAAGAACGTGAGTTCTTACTGGCATTCCTTCGGACATTTTGCCTTTGAAAAAGAGATTTCGACACATCGAATCTCTCCTGGCGTGCTAGCCCCTGATATAGTTGCTTCAAGTGAACCAGCATATCATAAGCCCCCGTGTCCTCATGTTGCTTACAAAGCTCGGGAATTCATGGTGACAAGCATGAGGCTAGACACATCTAAAGCATCACTAACATGCTTCGATAAGCATTTCTATCAGGGCCGAACCGCGAGCCTGCGGTATAGCGAGAATAGGGTCGTTCCCGGGACATACTGACTTTCTTTCATGCTTGAGAACGATTCTCAAGTTCTCGAACCCGATTGAGGAAGTTAACTCCCTCTAATTTGTCCTTCTCAAGGACAGAACGCGATGATAGTGTTTGGTTTGAATTTGCCATTTTCTACAACAAAAAATATATGCAAAGTAAGTACCGATTAAAAATCATTATTAGGTCTTTATCTTTTTAATGATTTCTCCCACTATTTTCTTCGAGTGAATAACCCTCATTATCAACTCGGAAAGTTCGTTAACTTTCTAGCGGGCCAAGATCCATATTTCACCTCGTTCTGAGTCAGCTTTGGCTGATCGCCCAAAACTTAGTTATTTAGGTAGGCAACGTTTGCCAATTACATCAAATTATGTAATTCTTGGTTAGTTGAGTGAATAACATTTATTCAAGCGTATCATTATACATTTTTCTCAACTCTTTTGCCTCTAGATCCTCAATCCATTTATTGAGATAATCTAGTTAATTAGGACCCTAAGTTTTAGCCGGCGGATATCACAACTTATCCTTCGCGCCTCACTCTGGGATAGACACGTATGCACGACTTTGGCATGTCCCATACTAATGTCGATCTAGGCCTTGACGAGGGCCAAACTTAGGAAGGCACTAATTAATATTTTAAATGAGGGATTTTGTTTTTAACAATCTCACCAGAAAAGCATAAAGAAAACAGTTTATGCTTATATACATATGCATCCAATACATAAAATAAAATGCAATAGTAATCGCCAAGATCCTATTCGGTTTTTCCAAGCCAATGGAAAAACCGTGAAGTCAATCTAAGGGTGTAAAAAGAAAAACATCTATTCTACACCGTCTTGACCTTCGGTTGGTTGCCTCCAAATCTTCATCATCTCAATTTGTACCTTCTCCTAATCTAGAATTACAAAATTTCTAAGGAAACCTCGAGTTACATTCGAGGGGATTTAATGAGATTAAAATTACAACTTTTGAATGATAAAACAGGCACGATACGCAGATCGTATTATAAAATAATACCAACAGGGTAATGGCGACTACTATGCATCATGCTCAATTAACATAACAATTTATGAAAAATAATGAGCAACCAGCAAATAAGAACATTTCATATACTCGAGTCGGTTCGGTTGGCCGAGCCATCAAGCTTCGGTCGACCGAAAAAAGTACGAGAGTACTCGGTTGACCAACGAGTACTTCGGTCGATCGAAGACCAACTCGGTTCGACCGAACACCCTCTCGGTTGATCCGAACCTAATACCATTTAGCTACTGTCTTGCCTCGGTCGACCGAAGATGAGTCCCGGTCGACCGAAGTGACTAAAGCGAGAGTTTTTCCCGACTTTTGAATGACTTCAAAAGCTGGAAATTCTCAACAGTATATACATACATAAAGCTGGAAAAAGCATGTCATACATGATTTATTACATTTCTAGCAATCCTAAGGCACGCATAACATAGATTCATAATCTATATTCAAACACTATAACACTTAAAGTCTATAGGGTACTCGTGAGTGGCTCCCGATACCACTGTTAGAGGAATAACCGGGTCACACATAAATGCGCGAGCGGAATAAAACTTGACCCGCCTCTACCGGGGATCTTCCACGAGTAAGAACCTACGACTATGGGATAGTGTTTTACCTTATATTGATGCTAGAATGGCTGAAACGCTTTCAGCGGTATGTTGTCACTGAACGGAACACCACAATGCGAGCTCCGTCTCTCCCGAGTATCCACTCGATCTTCAGGGATGGTCTTCTCTCGCTTGGTGCTAGCCAACGCCTTGTAGAAGCTTTGAAGACACTCTTCAATGGAGTATGTATTTCGGACCTTATCGGAAGAATAAGATACGAGATTTCTAACTTCTTTCCTATTAGCAAAAAGCTAGAAAACAAGTCTAGAAATCTATCTTTTCTTTCTCTCTAAAAAACTCACTTTTCTCTCTTCTCTCTAAGCTTCAAAAGCTGGAGAAAAACTGATTAGAATGAATGGGAAAAAATCAGTATTTTTCCCCTTAGTCTATCAAGAGAGTGGGGGAGAGATAAAGGGGGAAAAGTGGGAGATCATGGAGGAAACCACTCCTCCACTTTCTCCACTCCTTTAACCTCTAGATAAGAGACATATGAGCTGAAAATATGTGTCCAATTTTCCAGCCATAAGGTCGGTCCAAAACGGGTCGGTCGGCCCAATCCAATCCCGGCCCGGCCCGAAGCCCGGCCCAATCGAATTGGCGCACCTTAGATTAAATGTACTCCAACAGCCTCATCCTCTTTCTTGTACTTTTCCTTTTCTCTAAGACAAAATAGAAAATATTTGCAGTTTAATCTCTATAAAAGGTTGAAGTTGATAGGCTAATTTATGTCCTTAAAAAAATAGAGAAGTGTAGGGTAAGATGGGAAGTCTGTGGTTAATGATATGATTATGAAAATATCAACTGCTTCATTATTCTTTGCTTTTACCACCTCTATAAAATAGACTACATCCATCACTAGAAATGTGTAAGGTCTCTTCGTCTAAAAGGTTGTATTTTCTTCTGCAGTTGATCAGAGTCTGCCCCGGTTCTGTTTGCTTTTGATTAAACTTAGTGAATTCTGATTTTCCTTCCGCAGTCATTTCTGAATTGATACACTACACAGCAGCTAGATATTCAGATGACGTTTCTTCACAATTACCATTGATTCAAGTAATTCTTCCCCGGGTAATGAGTCTCAAAGTGCAACTTAGAGATCCTTCAAAGGTATGGATTCACTGAACCCTAACAATTGCTTTAGTCGCTCTACACTTTCCTTGGGTTCTTGTACATTATCAGTTTGCTTGGATGGTTGACAATGTTTCTTTATTCTCAAAGTAAGGATTATTAAATCGTTTTTACTCTTTCTTTTCTTTTTGGTTTTTTGTTTCTTTCCTTGTTATTGTGTTGATATTCTTTAGTTCAATCGTATCTAGATTTTTTCTTCCTCCATTGGTACCAAATTAGATAGATTACTTTTTTTTTGGCTAAAAACAGTATTTCAAAGTTCTTCTGTTATTTCCTTTAGTTGTGCTGCTCTGAGTTTCTGTTCACTGATTGGAGGTTTTTCTTTCTTTTCTTTCCTTTGTTATTTAAATTTATTTTACGAAAAGAGTTATAATTCATTTTGTTCAGGATGAGGAGGATGTAAATGCCATTGCTCGTTTATTTGCTGATATGGGTGATTCATACGTTGAACTGATTGCAACTGGTATATATCTTCCATCCAATTGTTGGCATTGTTTCATCTTATCCTCGAGATACTTTTTTCTCTATTGCTTGTAGTTCGAGAACCGCTGCTGGAAGATCTTTCAATTTCTCCCCCGTGTATTTATATTTGTTTACATATATAGTTAAACAAGATACTAATTTTCAGGTTCTGATGAGTCGATGTTGATTGTACATGCACTGCTTGAAGTTGCTTCGAATCCAGAATTTGACATAGCCTCGATGACATTTAATTTCTGGCATAGCCTTCAGACGATATTAACTGAAAGGTGAAAATTATCAGATTTATCTATGCATGTCATTTGTAGTTGTAATCATATTCCTCTACTTGACACTTCCAATTGCTCAGGGATACTTATGTATTACTTGCTGATGAAGCATCTATTGAAGCAAAGAAAACTCGACGGTTACAGATTTTTCGTCCATCATATGAATCCCTAGTTTCCTTGGTGAGTGGCCTTTCCTTATTTGTGGAATACACATTTCGTGTTCTAGCCTACTTTTGCATTCACTAACATAATAATGTTCATGGGCTTCATTTCTGGTGATTATATTTTGGCTGTTCTATATGCGGAATGTTGTTGACAAGGGAATTTGACTTTACATATATTCTGATGGTAAAGCTAGCGTCTTGACGTGGAGAAGTTTTATCTTGGTAGGTGAGTAAGTTTAAAACTTACATTCAAGCTAATGAATATTCAAGCAATGTATCCTTTTGATACAGATCTTTACCATATAGGTAATCTTCAATTTGATACAGATCTTTACCATATAGGTAATCTTCAATCTGCTTCGTCAAATTTTTCGATCGGCAATTTCCCTTCACTAATTATGTTTATTGCTGCTGCCCCCAAACCCACCGGGTGCTCTGATACCAATTGTTAGGAAATAAACAACAATATTGGGAGAGATAACTAGATCGGAAAAAAATAAAGAACGACACAAGGAATTGTTTACCCAGTTCGTCAAAGAATTGACTACGTCTGGGGGCGCTACCAAGCCAGGATATTACTATGTGATGAGATACAATATTTAGGTTACATAGATGGGCTATTTATAAGAAAAGAAAACCCTGACTCCTAATTGGATTCAATTTCTAATTCCACTTGGCATTAGAATAAGTCATATGTGGAAGAGTCCTACTTCTTTCTTAATTCCTAATCCTTGTAGGATTAGGCTCCATAACCTAACAGTACAAACATGCAGACTCCGTCAGAGGATCACGTTGAACCCCCTGGTCTATACCGGGCTACAACTTTCTCCCATTCAGTCTTTAATTTGAGTATCTATCCAAATAATCCAATTGATGCTACAGCAGTGTTGATGGGCTGCTTGTCATCAATCTAAATCATACATATGCTTAGGAGGCTGCAAATATGCAATAGGTTTTAAAGCCACAATAATAAATTCTTTCCTACTTCATGTCTAAGCATAAGAGAAGTGAAAAAGGAAAAAAAATAGAACTTTTCTTTGAGGGAACAATTTAAAACTACCGGGCACAGTGTTCAGACGCGTGTCATCATTTAATGGACCAAATCGTCTTTGTTTGATTGTTTTCCCCCCTTTCTCGTTTGGCTAAATGTAGTTGTACTTGTCGTAGTTCAAAAAATTGCTTATAGTAGTTCTTTTAGAGAAAAACCAAGAGCTGAAAAGGAGGGGATGAAAATATTAGGATGTTAGGACATGGGCCTTTACATTTGAGCATGATTGTTTTGTAATTCCTTTTTTGAGAGCAGATGATGGTTATATATGTAAAACATCATGCTGGGTTTAGTCTGTAGAAATATACATCTGGCAATGGATGGTTTTTAATTTATGGATCGACAATTTTGTTTCGCAACAAGTATCATTCAGTCAATGAACAAAATGCTGACCCAGTCTTTCATGTTACCAGCTGTTGCAGATGTTTTAATTGATGCAGCACTAGTTTTCGGCGGTGAAGCTACATTGAAAATTCTTCACATGAAGCTTGTGGAGGTATCTGCTGTCTTGCAGAAGTGCTCATCTTCCTTGAACTGTTCGGGACTTCAGAAATTGCATGGTTTAATATAGAATATGAAACTCGGGACTCCTTGCATTTTCTGACTGATGGATGATGGCTTTTATTTTATTTTTTATTTTTTTTTAATGCATTTCCTAATCTTATGGTTTCAGTTTTTGATTTTGCGGTTAGGTACTTAAGTTTTTTGGACAGGGTGATGTTGATGAGAGTTCTAACGGGTGTGAAATTTGGTTGCCATGTACATTAGAAGGATTTGGTTTTTGTACCATGAGATATAAGCGCAGTAGTAATTCTAATAACTTTAACAACAATTATAGAAACAAAAAATCAGCTGGTCATTTCTGCCACTGATTATTTGACTATATCCTGAAATTTCAGATCTGAATGCGGTTCAGACTCACTCTTAGACCTGAAAGACTCTTATTCCAGAAAAGAATAATATGTCTGAGTTTAGAAATGACGATATTGTGTTTATTCTTTTACTTTTTTTGTGGTTCCTCGTTAAAGATATAGTCTTGTGACTTTTAGACTGAATTCTTTCTTGATGTAGAAAATGGACTTGGGCCTAACTCATTCCCTCAAAAGGTACCTTGAGAGGGGGAGGATTGCCCAATCCTTATAAAGAACAAATTTGCTCACTAACTAGTCGATGTGGGATTTCAACACACCCCCTCACGGCCAGGGCTGGACATCTGGACCGTGAACAATAATGGGGCCCAACGTCGAACTAGGTAGCTCTGATACCATGTAGAAAATGGACTTGGGCCTAACTCATTCCCTCAAAAGGTACCTTGAGAGGGGGAGGATTGCCCAATCCTTATAAAGAACAAATTTGCTCACTAACTAGTCGATGTGGGATTTCAACACTTGATATCATCTGATTTCGAGTTTTGGGTTTTAACTCTCGCTGGTCATGCTGCAGTTGCTGAATTCTTTCATGTTTGTACGCCACTTTGCCTAGGAAGTTGTGGCCTATAGCTACATTTATTTGTTCCTTTTGTTCATTAGCTCTTTCGTTCTTTCTTCGAGTGTGTGTATGTTTGTTTTATGCAGATTATGTCCCTGTTCCCAAAGCTTCCTCATCAATTTCGTAGGTTGCTAACCCACCATATTCACTTGTAATGAAGGTTTTAAATCTACTACGGCTTTGTTGTTGTTATGATCTATGTTTCCTAGTATGCTTAACCATTGGTGCTTATTCAAAGTGGCTTGATGCTTCGTCAAATGGACTTTCTTTCTTACCATCAGTCATGGATATTCTAGTCAGCGGTATGAGTGTATCTGAAGATTCAGCAACTGCAGCATGTTTGGCATTTAGACACATATGTGATGGTAACGGCTCTTTTCTTAGCTTCTTTTGGATGTTGTATTGCTGCTTGCTTCTACTTTGCAGCAGAAACTATCCACAAATCTCATGTAGAATAGTCCTCATGAAACATCTGTGTTGTTTCAATCCCCACAGTTATTAGACATACACCTTTATTGACCTTCAATCTTGTTTGCATGAGGAGAAATGATACTTCTGTGAATAAGATGTTTTGCAACTTGTATTTGGATTGGCTTTTAGTTTGAGAATTTTTGTCTAGGGAATAAAAAAAGTGAATTGTTTGTGAGAAGAGATGTGGGGCCCAAAGTGAAAATTATGTATCAGAAAATATGCTAAAAAATAGTGCATAAAGTGTCGTGGAAAGAGCGATGCTGTGGCTTGACTTAAGATCAGTGTTGTCAATCTCGGATAGCGTCGCGTAGCGGCCGACCCTAAAAATGCTATAGCGGGATAACGGATAGTGGTAGCGGTGCTATTTGAAATTTAATATAAATAATTAAGAATAATTCAAGTCAACAAGGAAAACAAAGTCGTAACCAAAATCATTAAAACCAAGATAAATAACATAACCTAAGTCATTAAATCCAAGATAAAAACATAACCAAAGCCATTAATTTCAAAAAATCCCCAATTTACCCATAAGTTTTTGACAATTGTAAAGGGCAAAAAGGTTTTTTTTAAGCTCTTATCCAAATAGCGCCACAATACCGCTATTTTAGCTGCAATAGCGGCCGCTATTCCCGCAACACTGATGCGCTCCGCTATGGATGGGTCTGTAGCGGCATATGGCCTCTCCGCTATAGCGCCGCTATTGATAACACTGCTTAAGATATAGCAAAAAAAGTAATTAGATCTATAACAATCTGTCATTTCCATGGTTCAGATTTGAATATATTTTACAAAGATGGTTTTCAGTGCTTGTCCTCTCCAAACACTACCATAAATTTTGCTTCTAATAACGACTTAGCTTCATACGATATATATTTTGTGGTCCCATTTTTTATTGAATATTGTTTAGCTCTTTCCATTAGTATGTCTGCATTTTTGTTTTAGCTGAATAGGTCTATTTTTCGTACGTTTCTTAATTTCAGTTTACATGTTTATTTTTCCTGTAGATTGTGGGAAAAAACTTTGTGGATCCTTAGATGGTCTATTTCAAATATACCAAAGGGCAGTGGTTGGGGAAAACACCTTCAGGATTTCTGCTGAAGATTCATTACATTTAGTTGAGGCTTTAAGGTATTGCTCATTCCTTAGGCTCTTACCTCTGAAGCAAGCAAAGGGCTCTGTTTTATTCTGTATAAAATTTCATTTGCAGCAAGGTTATTACAGAACTTCCTTCAGAGCATGCTAAGAAAGCCCTTGAGGCATTGTGCTTGCCTGCTGTGGGTTCTTTACAGGTTAGTTTCCTTTCTGGAATATTAGACATTTTTAAGTGTTCTACAATAACATATGCGGCCAACTACCAGGAGATCATTAATAAGGCCCCCGCGAACGACCTGCAAAAGACTTCTCGGGAGCTGACAGTTCATATTGATCGACTTGCAAATATCTTTAGGTATGTCATTAGTGGATGACACGTGTGAACATGTACACGCACACACATTTTTGTTATAGTCTATCTTCTTGGTCCTAATTGTGGAGTGGCTTCAAATTGTAGACATGTGAATCACCCGGAAGCTGTGGCTGATGCAATTCATAGGATGTGGCCAGTCTTTAAAATCGTCTTTGATCTGTAAATACCATTAAGCCTCTTCTGCCACTGTATTCATTGTCCTTTGTATCAATCTGACCCTTTTCTTCTTTTTCTCTTTTTTTCCTTCCTTTTTGGTGGTGCAGTCGTGCTTGGGACATGCGGACAATGGAGTCCCTTTGTCGAGCTTGCAAACATGCTGTAAGTATAGCTTGTGCTGTCTGTTGCCTTCTTGAGACATATGGAGATACATTATTTTTCATGAATTACATGGCATGATGTAAAGAGCTGTAACATGACCCGACCAAACAATTTATTGAACTGCACAAACAATAAGTTTCAGGTTCTTTTGATCTGTTTGCGATGTCATTTATTTCTTATTTGGGTCCTGCTTCGCTGGTTGCAATGCTAAGTTAAATTATAGAGTTCTTGTTCTGCTTAAAGTAATCTTGCATTAATGAGAATCTATTTTCTATTCCATTTGAGCAATGGTAAAGAAACATATTTTATCACACGAGTTGGATTACTTAATTTAATTTTCCTGTAGGCGACCTCAATAAGGCACTATTTCTTGATTTAACCGATTGCTATAAAAAACTTCTCTTGATTCTGATTTTTCTAGTAATGATTCATATAGGTGAGAACATCTAAAAGGCTCATGGGAGTAACAGTTGGAGCAATCCTGGAGGAGATACAATCACTGTACAGACAACATAACCAACCATGTTTCTTGTATCTATCTAGTGAGGTTATCAAGGTATGCTTCTCTCTGAGATTGTATTTGCTTGTTTATTGCTGTTCAGTTTGGAGTAATTTGTGGTGGTTTTGCAGATTTTCGGGTCCGATCCTTCTTGTGCTAACTACCTAAAAATCTTGATTGAGGCTCTATTTAGCCAAACAGCATGTATGCTTACTCAAATTCAGGACTTCACTTCCCGACCAGATATCGCAGATGATTGTTTTTTGTTGGCATCAAGGTGTATTCGTTATTGTCCTCAGCTATTTTTTCCGTCACCTGTATTTCCACCACTAGTGGACTGTGCGATGGTTGGTGTAACTGTGCAGCACAGGTCAAGTCTCTCTCTATCTCTCTCTCTCACACACACGCTCGCGTGCGCACGAGTGCATTTTCACACATGCACAGCACAAAATGTAAACATGCACAAATGCATTATTTTGAGCTTCAGCCTTGATTCTTTGTATGGATTAGAATATTGCACTTTATCCTATTCCCTTTATGATTGAGACACTTTAAGTTGGTCATAACGTATCCTTCAGCAACGACGAAGACAGGGAAAAATACTACTATTTATCGAAATTTTATCAATTTCGTCCACCCCTCCCCCAAGAATTTTTTTTTGCCCTTTTTATCGCCCCCAAAGAATTTTTTTTGCCCTTTTTATCACTTGAGCTCTGTAGTTCTATATACTATTGGAGTTTCGCCCCCAACACCAAAGTCATGGCTTCGTCCCTGTCCTTCAGTACTGAAATTAAAAAAGAATGCTGCGAACCAAAGACAAAATTTCGTTTATTAAGGCATTTACCTAGTGATTGTAACTAAGCTTTGACTTGTTTAAATTTGTGATACGATGACTGTAAAGAATAGCTTAGTGTTTTTTTCCCTTCTTATTCTCCTTCCTTGGGCAAGAGAAGGAGAACGACGTCAGTTCATGTGCAAGCAAACAAAAGTTTTGGAGTCCCACCTTCATAAGTTTACTTAAAATTCTCTCACCTCCATTTACTTATCACGAAATCCAGATGTTTCTTGCATTTTGGCTTAAAATAAATTTGAACATGAGAACATTCTGCATCAGGCCAATTAAGTCTACCAAGCTTCTTCATGTTTGATATGCGTAGTTATAGTCATTCCTCTGAAACGCCCCAGGAATTTAGCAATTGGATTATATCATTGTAACTTTGACCATGTTATTACTTTCTTGTTTCAGGGAGGCTTCCAATTCCATATTGAGTTTCTTGTCTGATATATTTGATCTTGGAAACTCTAATCAAGGAGAAGTTTATGTACCCATAAGGGATAGCGTCGTAATTCCTCGTGGGGCTAGTATGACCAGAATTTTGGTTGCTTCCCTAACCGGAGCACTGCCACTCTCGCGTGTTGAATCTGTAAGACAACCTTCATCCTTTTACAGAAGTTCATGGCTTTCGATTCTGTGCCTTTCTTATCACCATTGAAGCTTACTCAAACCCTTGTGATTGATAGGTTATATATGCATTAGTAGCCCTTACTCGAGCATACGGTGTCAAAGCTCTTGAGTGGGCGAAGGAGAGTATTTCTCTTATCCCATCAACTGCTGTTACAGATTTGGAGAGATCCAAGTTTTTGCAAGCTTTGTCTGAAGCAGCATCTGGAGTACATGTAAGTTCCCTCAGGCTTCCAATTGAAGAGCTATCAGAGGTTTGTCGCCGTAATAGAACAGTTCAAGAGATTGTTCAAGGAGCTTTACGGCCGCACCCTTTCTACATATACTATAAAATCTATATATATAACACATCATACTACTGATTATTCTACATGCATTCTTTCCTTTATTTATGATGAAGGAGACAAACGGTTACAATGCCTCCTTATAACCCAACTATTACTGGGGTGTGGAAGAGAAGCATAAACTATATTGTTTGGTCTTGCGGGGTTGGATCACAACTGAGACTCCACCCTTGCAGCAGCTGATTGTTTCCGTAATCATGAGATTTGGATCCAATATTCCATCATGGATTATGGGCTAACCTTTCTCTCGCACTTTGATCATCTCCCAAAGGTCTTCAATGATCTATATCTATCCGGAAAAAAAAAGAAGAAAAAATTATATAATCAGCCAAGTATTATAGATAGTATGACAAATGCTCTCTGCCCGATCTTTGTCCCCTCCCCCCACAAACCTAACGGAACCTTTTCTCTGACACTTTCATTTACTTCTCAAGCTGCCACCTCAACTTCAAAAACTTGGGGTCTTCAAAACTATATTTTTTTTCTCACCGCTACATGATGCATTATTTTTCATGAAATCTGTTATATTGGACGCCTAACTATATAAATAACTTAATTAACTCAGAATTACAAAATAGCTATTCAACTAGACGAATAAATAAATAAAATAATTATTAATAGCTATTCAACTAGACGAATAATTAATTTCTCAATTGTTGAATAAAAAATTAATAACATTGCAAATAAATGACACTTCTTTCTCAATTGAGAAATAATTACAAAATAAATAAATAAAATAATTATTAATAGCTATTCAATTAGACCAAAAATTAATTTCTCAATTGTTGAATAAAAAATTAATAACATTGCAAATAAATGACACTTCGTTCGCAATTGCCGTATTAGTAGAGGTCATGAGTTCGAATTCCTCCCCCTTTTTTGAATCCTCATATTTCTTGTAATATATGGTTCCCTCTCCCCCAATAAATAAAAAAAAATTCAAAAATTTGTTGTATTAGTATGTATTGAGATAAATAAATCACACCACCTCAAATAAGTGACACTTAATTATGGAAAATGCAATTCTAGTATCGTCTTTGAGACAAGTCTCACAACTCGCTCACATGAATTGGATGGGACTTATCTGCATATGTGCACTCCGCTTAGTTCATATGAAGGGACTGTATGATTGAGTGACCACTTCATTATGCTTTTCCCCATCCATTCTCCTAAATTACCATTCACATCTCTTTTCGATGGGAAATTTTATTTTGGTAGGTGAGTAAATTTAAAACTTACATCCAACCCAATGAACACAATATATGTAGGCCAAAAAGTCAATTCTAATTCCTATGAATTTGCAATTTTTGTCTACGTATATTGTATTCATTGATTTGAATGTAAATTTTAAACTTACTCACCTATCAAACTAAAATTTCTCCTTCTCGATCTCACAAACCGTCAAACGCAAGTACTAATAACGTATACCAATTATCAATCTCATAATTATTAATTTTAACATGGTTAAACACACCCACACACACACACACACACACACACACATATATATATATATATATATATATATATATATATATATATATATATATATATATATATATATATATATATAAATACCTGGAACCATACTGTGGGCTACACTACTCTGCAGCGAGACCCAAAAATCAACTTAAATGCAGGAGTGTTGGGACAGGAAGACTGGGACCAGCTGTTTAATTTGTACTGCTTACTTAGATGGCTCTCCGGCAAAGTATTTTTAATGTTGCTAATTACTGCCTAAGTTATGCATTAGTAGCAGCTTCTCTGTGGTTGTAATAGTAACAGATTAAAAGAGCAATAATATTATAAATGAGGTATCAAAAAAGTGTCGGCTATATATGGCTTATAGGGCCTCATTTATAATATTATTGCTCTTTTAATCTGTTACTATTATTATGCACTGTAAAAATGTCCCCTTTTTATTAATAATAATGTGTATATTTTTTATAGGGGTGCCTAAAGCCCAAAGGGGGCTAGCTACAGTTCAGAAATTGCCCCTTTGTATTCTCCTCAATTCCTCAGTATCTCAGGCATTCTCTGCCCCTATTACCAGACCCTGTCCACCGGTATATATATATGTATATACACATATATGTCTTAGCCGCACATGAATATCATAATGTCCCCACCATGTATTATATCTATCCAACCCCAAAATTCTCTTAGGGTTCACTTTCAAGGAGGTAAGATTGGACCCATTTTATTTAATGGATAAAGCTTAATAAATTAGTTAATTTTAGTATTATAATTGTGTTCGAGCAAGAGTACTCAAGTTAAACTAGAGGGTGTTTAGAATATTGAATCCTTTTTTTTTTAGAGAGGGTTTAATAAGGAAAAATATTGACGAGCCTTTGATTTAATAATATTATTTCTTGTATATATCATTGTGAGTACTAAGACATGGAATTTAAATGAGAGCTATAAGACAAGAAATTTTCCATGCACCTTAAAAGAAATAATGTGGCGTCCACTCTGAGGAGTTGTCCCCGCCCTACTTAAGAAGATGAATGTGTGAGCTCCTAGGCTATGGGCACTAGCATTCCTAGGCATCATCAATGACCATTTTTATATACTCTATGTATAAATAAAGAAAGCTAAAACAAAAGGTAAAGGAAAATTATACTATAGAGGATGTAGAGTTTTCCTAATTTCCCCCCTGAGGATGAAGAAAAAATGAAGATACTTTTGCTGACCCCAAACTTGAAATATTAGTCTTGGTTCTAGTTAAGGGTAAACATATGATTAAAAGTTTTGATGTCAAAATATAATATATGTTATTATATAATTTTTTGTCAAAAAAATTTAAGAGGATTAAAAAACAATTATGCGCAAAATATAAAGACTTACTTAGAAACTATTTGGTTCAAAAGAAGAAAAAAAGAGCCAAAGCCCCATCTCCCTACCTAGGCCTGCAAACGGTCGGATACGGATACGGAATTGTCTATTCCGTATCCATATCCATTTTTAATTTTTCATACCATATCCGTATCCATATCCTAGCGGATCTAAAATATGTATTACCAGATCCGCTGATTTGGATACGAATACGGATACGGTAAAACCCGTTTCAAAAAGTCTAATTATACTATAATCCACAAATAATTCTACGAAATATAATATAATACAATACATAATTATATTGTTGTTTAAAGTTCAAAATATACAACGCTTGAACAAAATGCTACTTGGACAAAATCCTACTAAACTACTTGGACAAAATCCAACAAGCTGCAGCGGAAGAAACGCCAGAGAAGGGGAAATCGGAAACTGGGACAGAGAGAGAAGACGGAAGAAACGCCGGAGAAGGAGGAATCAGAAACTGGGAAAGAGAGAGAGAGAGAGAGAGAGAGAGAGAGAGAGAGAGAGAGAGAGAGAGAAGAGGCGGATGTGTTAGGGTTTATTGTCTTAATAACCCTTAAGAATATATATATATATATATATATATATATATATATATATATATATATATATATATATATTGTTTTAACTAAAACGGATTCGGATTTAACGGATACGATTTTTTAGATTTCATATTCGTAACCATTTTATTACTCTTATACGGATTCGGATTCGAATGCGGGTATATGGATCTGAAATGCTTACCATATCCTTAAAAAAAATACGGATTCGAATCGGATACGGATAAAAATCCGCTCCGTTTGCAGGCCTATCCCTACCTATGTCCTTACATTTTCCGACGGTTCTACTTAGACAAATAAGTAGTGTTAGCAAATAAATTATTTTACAGTTGGGAAGGATAAAAGTATGGAGTCAAAATTAATAAGTCAGAATAATGTCCATTTTTTCTCTAGAACGTGTGAAATTTACTTGTGTTTTCTAATTAAAGGAGGTGGATAAGAGATAGACCACGTATGTTGATATTTTCAGGCTTTGATGAAGGGACGAAGGCAAGATTTTTAGGTTGGGGCGAAAAACTGCAACAATATGTCGAACTACATATGAAAACTGCAAAAAAATGTTGGGAGGAATTTGATAAAATATTTCAAACTACATATAAAATTTACTCAAACTAGTAGGATTTATAAAAAAATCTCGGGGCGACTGTCCCTACCCGCCCCTGTCTTCGTCCTACTTTAGTTTTAATGCAACAAAATCTCAAGATTCATTTTTTCCATCCCGCCCATCATCCTACACAAAAAGCGATGCTCACGCCCACAGGGCCCTATCACGGGTCGCACGAATATAGCATCTCTAAGCGACTGTGATGATGCTCGACGCACTAAGTTGTCGCACGAAGATAGCAAGTGGTGCACGACGTCGGCTAACCTCAGCGCAATAAACAATGTAGTTGCGCCCCAACGGCCTGGCCGAGGCACTGTAGTTGAGCCCCAACCTTTGCGCAACGAGCACTGTAGATGCGCCCCAACAGTGTCTGAAAGATGCCCAGCAGCGCACAGCGCTACTGTAGTTGCTCCCCAATCTGCGAGCACATCTACTGTAGATGCACCCCAACTGTGCAGTGGAAGACGCCCCAGCAGCGGCCTAGCTCCGCATTTTTGCGTGCCATCCGGTCCCAAAAATTCTATAACTCGGCGTATGTCCTAGAGACATCCTAGAGGACCGGATAGGACGGTTAGTTTATGTACATAACTTGTATTTTGTTGTACAGGAGTTTTCCCACCTCCTCGAAAATAAGTGGTCAACTCCTGTCACTAGGAAAAATGTCTTTTAAGCTCTTATAGGGGGAATAAAAACCAGCAAGCAAGCAAGCCATTGTAATCACGTGCAAACAACTCCTCCCCCTCATCGTCTTGTGCGTATAAACTATATTCTAACTCATGTAATCATGCATACAAATCAATGAAGTGATTTTCGTGCAATTTGTCCCGTGCCATTTATTTTGCGTTTATTTACGAATTTGTCATCAATGAGCGTTTGTCCCATTTTCGATTATTTCAAGAAGCCGGGAATAACTAGGGCCAAGAGCCAAAGTCACTCGGCATCACGGTCTGTCTAAGACCCTCGAGAGACGACCCGTGACACTTGGTATCAGAGCAAGGTTGCTAGAACTCGTGACTAAGAAAAAGTGATGGCTAGTAAAATGAGAAGCGTGTTGGCTACGGATGATGCTACCAAGGCCCGACTAGATGCTCTAGAGGCCATGGTAGACAAAGTGTCTTACCTGCGGAAACTTTCACAATGGCGAGTGTAGGAGAGTTGCAGGAACATGTTACCTATGTGGGAAAGCTGGCCATATGATAAGAAAATGTCCCGACCTACCTTCTAATAAAGTGAGACCAGTTGAGCAACCACGGAAGACTAACGCAAGGGTCTTTTCCCTTAACGACATTAGGAAAGGTAATCATCTTTCTTAAAGTATTTATCTTCTATTTTGGGTTTATTTGCTTTGACGACATAAGTTTCGAGGTCGAAACTTTTTGTAAGGAAGGAGAAATGTGAGACCCGGCCCTTGGAAGAAGAAAAAAAATAGAATTTGAGTCATAATAGGATTTACTATTATTTTGTTTATTTTAATTATTTGAATTTTAATAGGATAAGTAAGTTAAGATTTTGAGTTATAGGAGTTATCCTAGAGGTTTATCCTGGGGAGGAGTTCTAATGAAACTCTACTCCTTTATGTCTGACTCTCAATAAAAGGAGATAGAGAGTCTTAGAATATTTTTACGATAAAAACAGAAAGAGAGAAACGGAGAGTTCGGTGTCTGAGAAGTTTTACGCTGTTTTCCACAGACAAGAGGGAGGCAGGATTTGGAGAGCAAGGCTAGGAGATTTTTGAAGAGTCTAGAAAGAACGATCGATTTTTAAGGTAAGAATATTAGAACCCTTCTTACTTTTAGAATATTTAAATAAAGATTATGTGTTTTTGTGTGTTTATGTGAAGAAGAATATATTTTTAAGGAATCAAGCATGAAAAATTATTTGAATGTATAACTGGTTATAAAGTAAGGAATTTTTGTGGCTTCAGCATGGTATTGTTTCAGCAACCGAACCCTCCCAATCGATTTCAGTATCCCGGTTAAGGACCCAACATTAATACATATGTGTTATTGTTACAACAACCGACCCCAATCGATTTCAGTATCTCGGTTAAGGACCCAACAATACCACAGCCATCAGTAAAGATTATTTGTTTATTTGATAATGATATTGTCTGTCAAAATTTAGTATTTTCAAAGGAAAAGAACCATTCTGTCTTATTTGTGAAATTTGGATATGAACTATGAATTTTATGTAATCAGGAAAATAGAGTCGAAACTGAGGCGATTTCAGTTAAATTATGTCTGTTGTGTTGAACGAATCTGTTTTGGTTTTTCTTACAATAAGTGATCTATTTTAGGGGTGGTATTGTTGCGAGTTGGATTATTTAAATATAAATTCTTGATGCAAGCACTATTTCGGGCCAACATCTGCTTTCTCATACTTTGACCTTTATTGAATATGCTTACTTATTCATGAGTTTCACTTTTATCATTATTCTAATATATGGAGGCTTACCAAAATCATTCTCTCTGTATGTTCAATTCCAGGTGCCCTATATTATTTTATTGGCCAATGAAAGTATCTGTTTTTCTAATTGTAGCAAACCAGTCAGAGGACCAAGTTTTCTTTCTGCGTTGCTAGCCGCATGACTGGCTTATAGACCAAATTTATACCAATTCCCCTCCCTGTATTTAACGTTAATCTAACACAGTTTCTTCCCTTTTACTGTAGAGGAAGCATATATATTTTACCATGTAACTAATGGAAATATGCTCAACTCTCAGGTTTATAATAATATCTAGTACATGAAAAATAATTGGAATATATTACACCAACTTATCCAGGTTCCTTATTAGAAGTCACACCATAACGTTTTTTTCCAAAGTTAGAATAAAGTTTTTCGGAAAATAGCTTGATTCCTGAAGGTGTCTAATTTTCTTACTGAGTTGGAAGCTTACCCCTTTCCATGTTGTTTTTTTTCCAGGTAAGAATAACGTTGATGATAATAATTTAGGAGAGTGGGAGGAAGTCCCCTTTTGGTGAAGAGTGTGAACTATTTATATTTCGATTCAGTTATGTTTATGTTTACGTATTTCGAATAAATATTTGAAGAATAATTTTAGTTCATTTATTGTTTTGTTTAAGACTTTCGCTGTTTTGGATTCAAAGTTATGTAATGAAATTTATAAAAGGATTATTAGTTTATCCATAATTAAGGTGAGATTTAAGTTTTGAGACCTTGTGCCAATAGTATGGGCTATTGTCACGGTCGTGTCACGCCCTTATGATACGGGGTGTGACAACCGGTGGTGAAGCGGTCGATACACCAGTACGAAGATGTCATGCCGGAAGAACTCCCTCGGGAACTTCCGCCAAAGAGAGACATTGATCATGAAATTGAGCTGCTCCCAGGCACGAAGCCTCCGGCTGGAGCCCCTTATCGTATGTCTCAACCCGAACTTGCGAAGCTTTGGAAACAACTAACGGAAATGCTGGAGGCCGTTATCATCGTTCCTGCAAGGTCCCCTTATGGTGCCCCAGTAATATTCCAAAAGAAGCCTGATGGTTCTCTTCGCATGTGCGTGGACTATCGGGCACTCAACAAAATCACGATAAAAAACAAGTATCCTGTACCGCTGCCGGCCGATTGCTTTGATCAACTGAGTGGAGCGAAGTATTACTCGAAGATTGATCTTCACTCGGGCTATTGGCAAGTACGCGTGAATGGGGGAGATGGGATGAAGACTACTTATGTGACGAGATATGGTGCATTCAAATTTCTAGTAATGCCCTTTGGGCTAACCAATGCTCCTTCAACCTTCTGCACCTTGATGAATCAAGTTTTGAAGGATTTTTTGGACCGATTTGTGGTCGTATACTTGGACGATATTGTGATCTATATCAACAGCTTAGAGGAGCACGTAGCACACCTAGAGATGGTGCTCGCTCGCCTCAGAGAAAACAAGTTGTATGCTAAGCTGTCCTAGTGTGCTTTTGCCCAACAGAGAATTGCATTCTTGGGTCACATCATTGAACCATGATCCATTCGTATGGATGCGAAGAAGATACAAGCTATTGAAGAGTGGCAGCCTCCGAAGAATGTGCACGAGTTGAGATCATTCCTTGGGCTGGCCAACTATTATTGGCGATTTGTAAAGGACTATTCCAAGATAGCCTTACATTTGACCGAGCTCCTCGAGAAGAAGACGTATGTAATTGGGACTCGAATTGTCAATTAGCCTTTGAGAGCCTAAAGAGACAAATGTCCAAAGTGACCGGTGCTATGTCTACCAGACATGACTAAGCCATTTGAGGTGCATACTGATGCTTCACCCTCGGATGGGTGCTTATACAAGATGGCCACCCAGTAGCTTTTGAGAGTAGAAAGCTGAGCGGGACGGAGAGAATGTACACTGCCCACGAGAAAGAGCTCCTTGTCGTAGTCCACTGCTGGGAGCTTCTTTCCTTGTGAAGACGGACAACACTGCGGTGAGCCACTTCATGACTCAGCCAAGATTAACGGGACGGCAAGCCCGTTGGCAAGAACTTCTAGCGAAATTCGACTTCACGCTATAATACAGAATTGGTGCAACAAATGTGGTCGCTGATGCTCTAAGTCGAATGGGTGAACTAGCTCCATCAAGCCAACTCTCAGCTTTGGTTAGTAGCGAGTTCACCATGGGAATAAAGGAGGCAATATGTGGGTTTTTGCCAAGGGTGGACACTTGAGAAAAGGAATAATTGAGGAATGCCACAGCACACTGTGGGCTAGGCACCAAAGAGAAGACCGCACGATGGCCTTGTTGGAAAGGGCATACTATTGGCCTCAAATGCGGGATGAGATTTCGGATTTTATGAAGACTTCCTACACTTGTCAGAAGGACAAGGTCGATCGACAAAAGAAATGAGGACTGCTTGAACCTCTGTCCGTGCTGGCAAAGGCTTGGGAAAGTGTATCCCTAGACTTCATCACTGGGTTGCCGAAGATAGGATACAATGCTACCATTCTGGTGGTGATTAATCGTTTCTCTAAGTATGCCATGTTCATTCCTATACCGAAATATGTGACTGCCGAAGAGACAGCTAAGTTGTTCTTCCAAAACGTGGTGAAGTTTTAGGGAGTGCCCCGTGATATCATCAGTGATAGGGATGGAAGATTCACAGGGAAATTTTGGACTGAACTCTTTCTGCGGCTTGGCACTAAACTGTGCATGAGTTCTGCATTCCATCCCGAGTCAGATGGGCAAACAAAAAGGTATAATGGAATGCTAGAAGAATACTTTGTTAGTAGTGCCCTAGGACCATTAGTACATGTTGTGCGTTTTATTATCTTTTGAGCATGTAATTGAATAGTTAATTTTGCTTTTGATTATCAAATGTGTGATTTGATAGTAAAACTCATTAGCTTATGTAATTACTATTCTAGTAGTCCCTTGTTTTATGTAATGCTTAATTACTATGAAATAAAACTAGTATGATTGTTGATTGATGATCTTGTTTTACTGATCATGTGTAATGAATACAAATCACATCATAGATGCAATATATAGGGATACATTGTATTGGACGTGATCCGTCAGAGAAGTAATACTTCATGGTCTTAAGTCATAAGTATTACTTCCTCAATACTATTTTAGAATCCTTAGACCTTATGTCTTCATTGATTCTAGTATGAATGGAGCCACGTTTTGACTCAGTCGAACGTTACTTGTAATAGAGTAATCAATACGACTGAGATCCGATGTAGTGTCCTATCATAGCTTGAATGTGAGAGACATTGTAAGGAATTTGTCCTCTCTATTATTAGAGAGAGATATCCATGGGCCCTCGATAGGGAAAGACTGTTTAAATGCATGGCCGTGCTCAAATGTATTTGATAAAGTGGTTATCAAATGCTATTTGTCGAAAGCAGATCTACCGGAGATCGAGCATAAATACAATTAAGCTTAATAAGGGTGACGACCACCATGCCTTATGCTTAATTAGGGATATCGCGAGACAAAGGGATTAAATAGTGGATTGATATTAGGTTCCGTTGTATATTCATTCACTTTGGGTAGTCACAATGTCCTGCTAGGGACCGCTTGTGATTTATGAACACATACTACTACTAAGTGTGTTTTCATTGCCATTGTGAGATGAACCTGCGTGGTCACACGCATAGACGAGCTAACGAAGCTTTATGTCAGATTCAATGAATCTAGAATGTGTCTAGGTTCATTGTATCCGACATTTGTCTTTACGAAAAAATAATAAAGTGTTTATTATTCGAATTAGAGATAGGGGCAATTTCGGTATTTTACTATAGCTGGAATTACGTGGGAGTTATTATCCGATAAGGACTCCCACTACCGCAGAAAGTCTAGGGGACGTGGGAGTTAGAGACTCCCACCGCCGAGAGGAGTTGAGGATGTGAGAGTTGGTTATGGGAACAAACTCTCACACCCTATATAATGATCTCTTGGCCGAAACCCTAGGTGATCAAGTTTTCAGCCGAAATAATACTGATAATCAGAAAACCGTTTTCTATTCTCAGCCTCTCCCTTTTCTCTCTAATTCCCGAAAATCAGAAAAGACGAAGAGCTAGCAATCGCTGCCCGTATCGTCGCGTGGATACCGGTAGAGGGACTTTCCGCAAAGGGAGATCAATCGGTAGCAACATCCGATCCAAGAAACGTCATCCTCCATTCAAGAAGTAGCTTCTTGAATCCAAAACCGTAAGTTTTTCTTGCTGTTTCTTGCTGTTTTTCGAATTGTTTCATATGAACGGATCCTTCAGGGGAGGATCCATGGGTGTTTGGAACGAGTTTCCACCCATGAATCTCTTCATACTTGCGGCACTTCGTGTGGATAAATCAAAGAAACTGGGTCGAACTTCTGGATGTGGCGCAACTCTGCTTCAATTCGCACAAGAGTTCGGCTACTAGCAAAAGCCCCTTTGAGATTGTAACTGGCCAATAACCTCTGCTACCTCATACTGCAGACACGCCAGTTAGAGCCAAGTCCTCGCGGGCGCAGGACTTATCCGAGGAATGGAAAAAGAATGTGGAACTTACGAAGATGTGCCTTGAAAAGACAGCGAAGCGGATGAAAAAGTATGCCGATCAAAAGCGACGCTTTGTGGAGTTCCAAGTAGGGGATCAAGTGATGATAAAAGGCATCTTAAAAGAGAGCCCAGAGAAATAAAGGATTAGACACAAGATTGATGCCCAAATACATTGGACATGTACCTATATTGAAGAGGATCGGTGCAGTTGCTTACAAAGTGGAATTTTCGCCAGACATGAAGATCCACCCAGTCTTTCATGTCAGCCTTTTGAAACCATATCATGAGAATCTATAAGAGAATGTGGACACGACCCTACGATATCCGCCCTTTTCAACAACATTGGGCAAGAAAATGGCCGAGAAAATCCTTGATGCTCGGACAACCAGGAGGGGCAAGAGGAACTATATGGAATTCTTGGTGCGTTGGCAAGGTCGTGGCACCGAAGAAGACACTTGGGAGAGAGAATCGGATATGAGAGCCTTTAAACCGCTGATAGAGGAATACAAGGCAGCTACGGCGACAAGGGCATCACCAAATCAGGTGGAGAAGGATGTCACGGGTTGCACGAATATAGCATCTCTAAGCGACCGTGACGAAGCTCGGCGCACTAAGTTGTCACACGAAGATAGCAAGTGATGCACGACGTCGGCTAACCTCGGCGTAGGAAACACTACAGCTGCGCCCCAACGGCCTGGCCGAAGCACTGTAGCTGCGCCCTAACCTTGTGCAGCGTGCACTGTAGCTGCGCCCCAACCTTGTGCAGCGAGCACTGTAGTTGCGCCCCAACAGTGTCCCGAAGGTTCCCCAGCAGCGCACAGTCGCTACTGCAGCTACGCCCTAATCTACACGCACAACTACTATTGTTGCGCCCCAACTGTGCTGCGGAAGACGCCCATCAGCGGCCTAGCTCCTCATTTTTGTGTGCCATCCGGTCCCACAACTTCTATAACTCGGCATATGTCCCAGAGACATCCTAGAGGACTGGATAGGACGGTTAGTTTATGTACATAACTTGTATTTTGTTGTATAGGAGTTCTCCACCTCCTCGGAAATAAGTGGTCAACTCCTGTCAGTAGGGCAAATGTCTTTTAAGCTCTTATAGGGGGAATAAAAATCAGCAAACAAGCAAGCCATTGTAATCACGTGCAAACGACTCCTCCCCCTCGTCGTCTTGTGCGTCTAAACTATACTCTAACTCATGTAATCATGCATATAAATCAATGAAGTGATTTTCGTGCAATTTGTCCCGTGCCATTTATTTGTGTTTATTTACGAATTTGTCATCGAAGAGCGTTTGTCCCATTTTCGATTATTTCAAGAAGTCGGGAGTGACTAGGGCCAAAGGCCAAAGTCACTCGGTGTCACGGTGCGTCTAAGACCCTCGAAAGACGACCCGTGACAGCCCCCACCTCCCGATCCGACAGGTATTGTGGAGTATGTAAATTAAGGTGACCCATCGGCTCGATTGGTGGGAGGCCTTGTCTTAGCCCACCGCAAGAAACCACCCCCACATTGGAACTGCCAAGATCCGCATCCCGTCCATCGTCAATCTCATGGTTTGGCAATATTGTCGTCCTGCTAGAGTCCTCAATTAAAAGCCTCTGACTTGGTAACAAATATGGAGAGAGATTGCTTATTTACGTGAAAAAACAACAGCATTGCCCCTTTTTTCCAATTTTTTCTCTCAGGCGTATGTGCATATCATGTTAATATAGGTAAAAAAAAATATTGTTTATACCCGTACATGTCCCTATGTATATCCCTCATCACTTACAATTCGCCACATGTATATAAAATTTGAAGAAATGTTCAAATGGTGGATTCTGAGTGATAAAAGCGTGTATTAAAATATGTTTAAAGACAGACGATTTCTCCCATTGTTATATATGGTTTGACACCATCTATATCATTTTCTGTTTCGTTCCTAAGAAATGTTATGTATTCCATTTTCTTCCTTAAGTTTCATTATATATTTTTTGTTTGTTCTATATTTAAAGGGGAAAACCATAATATAAAAATTCGATAATACTCCCTCTCAAATAATCTGTCCACTTTGTATTTAGCACGGAGATTAAGGTTTCATCAAATTTTATAGTGGAATATTGTAAAATGTTAAACATTACCCTATTTAATTTTAGTCACAATTTAATTCTACCTTCTCTTCTCTCTATATTCTTCTCTCTCCAACATTTAATGTAAGGGGTAGTATTGGAAGAATCACCTTTAATGAACCCTTTATTTAGAAAGTGGACAAATAATTTGGGATAAATTAAAAAGAAAATGTGGACAAATAATTTGGGACGGAAGGAGTAGAAAGACAGAAAACAGGATAGGAGAAAAAGGAAACTATGTTATATTTGAAATTATCTTATTTTTTGTTCCATTCATAAATCCGTTACATGATCCATTTTTCTTCCTTAAAGTTGCATTTGGATTGAGTTTGTCTTCGTGATCAAACTAAACTTTTCACCTATGAGACATTCATAAACAGGTCTCTCATAAAAAAAAATATTTTTACGCAATTTGAGGGGTCCCAAATAAAAATTTAAATTAGACTCAATCCATTTACTCTATAAGTTTCACTATTTTTTTTTCCGTAAATTCTATCTAATATAATATTTATTAGAAAGTCATATAACAATTTGATAATAATGAAATAGAATAAAGACGGAATAACAAAAAGATCCAAAGGCTTCCAAAGGCTACCTATTATAAAGGATGGTATTAGGGCACGTAGGCGATCAGTCGGAAAGTAAACTTAAATGCAAAATAAGGAGTCCAAATTGTCGGGATAATGATTAGACTGACATTGAAATTGGGAAAGCACAAAATCATGGCAGTGTTTTTTTTGGACCCAACAATTTTAGCAAGGACGGATTTGTCCACTGACCTGTCAAGCCTCTAAAATTTTTTGCCATGTCAGCCCAGGTCGCATTTGGGAATTTCATCAGGACGGATTTGCCAAATCCGTCCCGAAATTGCCCTAATTTTGCCCGCAGTCTCCTCCTTCCCCTTTCCTTTAATAGTTTCAGCAAAACACCCTTTGGCGAAAATGGCGAATTTTTCCTAAGTTAATCATCTCCATCACACCCACGCTCACCTCCACCCCCAATCAACTCCATCTACGTTAGAAAACCCACAATCAACTCCACCTCTATCCATCTCGTCAAATTAAAAGGTATAATCCCCCTTTATAATTTTTTTTTTTTTGAATTTTTTTGGATTTATTATTTAATTTGTGTCTTAGATTAAATTTGTAATTTGAATTGATGTGAATTTGAATTTGTGATTTTCACCATTGAATTTGTTTCTTAGAATAAATTTGTAATTTGTAATTTGAATTTATGTGAATTTGAATTTGTGAGTTTCACCATTGAATTTGGAATAGTGTTGATGTTCACATTTGCATCAAAAAAAAAAAGTGTTGATGTTCACATGCTAAAAATTTCTTTGGCATTCTGCAGCACCATTTTGGCTTTTGCTTTATAGGCTTTTTTTTTTTTTTTTCTTTCAGCACTATTTTGTAGGATAATTTTGTAGTTTAAGAATGTATATTCTGATCCTAACCATGAGTGTTAAAATTAGGAAGAAGTACACGAAGTTCCAAGTTTAAGAATGAACTAAAACAATTTGAGGGGAGGTGTAATATTACTTTTTCGTATAAACTGACATTATAAAAAATATTGGGGTAACCCGTGGATTCGATAGTTTGTGAACCACCATTTGAAAATTACTTATCTTTGTGTGTATGTTCCAATCTGCCAATTAATTCATTTTAATTAGTACGTTTTGGTTTCGTTGTTTCCGAATGTGAATAAATTCCTGATAATGTCTTTAATTTGATTTTTTTTTTTTAATAATGTCAATAATTTTCTGAGAATGTCATTGGTCTTGTTTTTTTTTATTTTATTTTATGTTTAGATGTCTGATGTACCTGCTACACCGGCTTCCCTCCATCCTGGACCTTTAGATTATAGTGTTTTGTACAAACAACGGGATCATCAATCTTTAAGTATATGGCAAGGAAATGATAAGGATAAATTGGATATCCCCCTAACTTTTATTCGAAGTGATAGTCATTTTTGGACCGCCTACAAGCGAGAGACAAATTCGGATTTAATTCACCTTATTGATAGAGTAGGTTTTGGGGGGTTGTGTCGCATAGGTTATATTAAAGTAGGTCATGCCTTAGTCACCGCTCTAGTTGAGAGATGGCGACCCGAGACCCCACCCACACATTTCACTTGCCTGGCGGGGAGGCAACCATCACTTTAGAGGACGTTGGGGTCCTCCTTGGACTACGGGCCAACGGCAATGAGGTGACTATGAATGAGAAAGTGAATTATACTGTCTCTAAATGGATAGATTTAATTAATGAGTATTTGGGATTTCGACCATCAGAGAATGCTTTAAGGGAAATGCAATTAATCAGCATGAAATACTGGCACATATTTCAGACCCGTTGCCAAATGATGCTAGTATGGTCGATGTTTTTCAGAGGGCTAGGGCTTTACTTTTTATTGTCATGGGTACTTTACTGTTCTCGGACAAGTCAGCTTCTCGAATTCCTTTGCGATACTTGTTTCTACTCCGAGACTTAGAGTCTGGTACCTCCACCTATTCTTGGGCTAGTGCTGTGCTCGCCTATCTTTACCTTCAGATGTGCATATCCTCAAAACCCGATTCACAGGACATCAGTGGTTGCTGTTTACTCATTCAGGTAAAGTATTAAATTACACTTTAAATTTATTTGAGTGTAGTACAGTATTGTCTTTTGCTAATTTAGTATATTTTGTTCAACAGTTGTAGGCATGGGAGCGCCTGTCGATTTTCCGACCTCAAAATCGAGATGTTCCAAGGCCGAATACAACAGAGGGTGCTGCTTTCGGGGCAAGATGGAAGTGCCCTAAGAGTTTTCGAGCAACTCCAAGCCATCAATTATTGGTATGTCGGGATCAACTTGATGGAATGAATGAGAGACAAGGGGTAAGTTGATATTTTTTTAATAATTAATTTTTTGAAGGCTGATATATTTATTTGTTTGTGTAGTTTACGTGGGTACCATACTATACCCAAGTGATAGATGCCTGTGTTGCTCGAGAGCCAAACTTTCGAGAAGTGGTGCGTGCTCGAGTACCATTGATTTGCTTTGACATTGTGGAATATCATCTACCTGATCGAGTTTTGAGGCAGTTTAGATATGATCAAACTATACCAGAAGCGGTTAGAACTACCGGACTTGTTGAGGATGCTGATCTTCACAAGGTTAAACTAGTGGTAAGTAAGAACTGGTATGAGCTGCACAAGGATTACATCGCCCTGTGGCAGAGAAGAATAGACTTTGTAGTGGATGGTGTTCAGTCGGGTAATGTTTTTTTGCCACGAGATGATTACATGGACTGGTACAAAAGGATTACAGTCCGTCTATTAAATAACCCCCAAATAAGGGTTCATACATATCTTCCCCAAGGCTTTCAACCAAACGCATCTGCTGAAGAAATTTTGGTGAGTTTCATTTTTATGAGCTATGTACTTATATTTAATTATGTTTATCTAATGTTTATTATGTATTACAGGCTTTGGCATCTAGTCAGGTCTCAGGTGCCTTGCAACGGAAAGCAAACAGCATTACCGACCCTGATACAAAGAATTTTCTAAATTGGGCATCTGAGCAATTGACGAGTGCTTTACAGGCTGCTGGGGAGAGCTATGAGTTGCAGACCGCGGTCATCCGACATATCAGAGGCGGTGATAGAACGTCCATTGACTTTCCCGAGAACCCATGTGGAAGGCCGGAGTAAAGTTGGTGCTAGACAGGGTGGTCGTCGGACTCATCAGGAGACAGATGCGTATTATCAGTCCATTCAGCGTACACAAGCCGGTGGAGATATTCCCGGGCCTTGGGACGCTTACATACCTTCGTCTCCGCCATACACCGACCCTTCTTGGTTCATTGGATCTACTCACGAAGATACACAACCTTCGACATCCACAATGGACGATTTCGAAGCTAGTCAGTGGAGAGATTTCTAGATTCCCAGCAACTTTGATTGGACTGCAGCCGGTAATCCATTTGCCAATCAGGGCTCTCATCAGGGTGCGTCTTCATCGGGAATGCAGGCGGGGCACATGGATGACCTACCATCGTACTCCCTCGGACTTGATCAGACTCAGACACAGGAAGAGCCTGAACTTCAACCGCCACTATCACCGGAGGATCAGGTTTTTATCGACACTGAAGGGGTTCAATTAGAGAACACCGCTCATGGTACGGTCGTCCGCGATAACAAGGGATGGAGATACTGGCTTAGGTCGAATCACAAACTAAAATTTCCGTATACGCCTTCATGAATGTTTGATAGTTGTATTACATGAACCTTGTAGATATTGAATTTGAATTTAATCAATTGAACCTTTTGTATATTGTTTATTCACTTTGAGTTTGATTTATTATCGGTGTATTGAATATATTTTGGTGAATTAAACATATATCAGGCATGCAAAAATTAAACGTGTTTGGCAATTTTTTAAAAATGTCACTGCCAGGTGAGGACGGATTTGGCAAATCCGACCTCATCTGATGTGTCAAGCCTCGTCAATAGTTTGCCAGGTCAACGTAGGAGGGATTTTCCAAATCCGTCCTGGATCCAGGACGAATTTGGCAAATCCTTCCTTGCTAAAAATGTTGGGTCCAAAAAAAACACTGTCATGTTTTGTGCTTTCCCCAATTTCAATATCTGTCTAATCATTACCCCCAAATTGTCCATCTAAGGCTGGGGGAGTGTGGATGGCTGCTTGGAGGGATGACGAATGATACAAGGTTGCAGGTATGGAACGAAGGGTAGTAGTGGCTCACGGCTCCTATGCGGGACAGCCAAATGTCCTGCACATGCGGGATATCATCCCAGCCGTCGGATGAGATTTTTTTATTATTATTTTTTAAGTCAGCCGCAACTTTTCTCTCTCCAGATCTGGGCCGTTCAAAATTTCATCTGATGGCTCCAATTGTTCCGCAGGTGCGGAAAAAGCACCGTTCCGCATAGGAACTGGACTGGTAGTAGTGGTAGGAGCTAGTGAGTGAGAAAGTCGCTCACGGCTCCTATGCGGAACAGCTTTTGTTCCGCACATGCGGGACAAAAGCTCGTCCGTTAGATTAAAGTTTTGGTGGCTGAAATTGATTAAAAAATGAACAGTAGTTCATTTTTCTAAACAGCTGTTCTCAAGGCCAAAAGAGTGTTTCACATGTGCGAAAAAATAGCTGTTTCGCATAGGAACCGAACTGGAGAAAGTCAGTAATATATTAGGGTGAGAAAGAGAAAAGGGAGCATTTAACAATGACAGTGTGTCAATAAGAGTAGCATCAGATCCCGTAAAACAACTTTGCAATTATAACCAAATGTTGTTATAGAGAGAGAGAGAGAGAGGGAGAGGGAGAGAAGGTTTTTGCTAAGTAGAGGGTAGCACTGTCAAATGGACCACTAGCCCGCGGACCGGCCCGTGGTCCGCGTTTTTTGGACAGATTTGGACCAAGCTATTCATGGTCCGTTTAAATGCGGGCCATTTTAGCCCGCTCCGTTTGGACCACGGACCAAGGCGGACCGGACCAACCCGCATTTAAATTAATATATAAAAAAAATATTTTTTAAAGTTTTACTTCTCATTTTTACAATTTGTTTTACAAATATTTTCAAAAATAAACAACAAAACTCAATTTTTAAGCTTTATATTCTTTTTTTTCAATTTTTCTTTTCAATTTTTAAAAATAAAAACAAAAAAAGTCATTTTTAAGCTTTATTTTCTTTTTTTAAAATTTATTTTTTAAAAATTAATTTGGTCCATGAACCGCCCGTTTAACCCTGCATTTCTTATGGGACGGGTATGGACCAGGATTTTCTTGGTCCGCAAAAATTGGTCCAAATCCGGTCCGGTCCGTTTTAGGGTAATCCGCGACGGATTGGATCGGACCGGACCGGACCAGCCCGTTTGACAGTGCTAGTAGAGGGAGAGAAGGTTGAGAATAACGGGTCATGCTGAGGTCCACAACAGCCGTAAAGAGAAAAATTATGGCATAAAGACTAGAAATATTTTACCTTGGTAGGCTACTAAGTTTATAAGTTATATCCAAATCAATGAGTAAAGTACACATAGGAAAGAGAATTGATGTAAGTTCAATTATCATTTCTATGTGTACTGTATTGATTGATTTGGATGTAAATTTTAAAGCTAATAGCCTACCAAAATAAAACTACTTTAAAGACTAACCCTGCTCCCCCTCTATTCTATTGTGAACCCTCTCCTTTTTCTTTTCGGCTTACCCCACACCTGGATATGTATTCTATTATTTTTTTTCTTTATATTTTTATTTTTTTAAAAGGAGAATCGATAGTGATTTTTTACTTCTCCTTTAGTATGACTCGAACTCTCAATCTACTAGTTGAAAATGAAGTGTCTTACCGCCTGAGATGCGCTTCGTTATCTATTCTATTACTTATTTCCTTTGCAGTTTCAATAGTTTGTTGTGAAGCTGGTTCATAATTCACCATCTTATTTGTTTATGGGCCATAAAGTCTACTTGTGATTATATGGACTAGGTTCATGTTATCATTTTCAATTTTTGTTTGTTCAAAAATTAAAGAAATTTGTATCCTAAATCTAATTTACTCATACCTTCCTCACATGTTAATGACAGATTTACTTATAAATATACGATCAATGAATAAAAAATTCGTAATTATAAGAGTAATATATTGAACTCTGAACTTATTATGGATCAATATTTAAGATATAACTTCCTCAAAACAGGAGGAGGTGCCTAAGCGAAGAAAGCCACGGCATTTAATGACGATTGAATGTGCTAAGGTATCTAAAACTTAACCCTCAAACTAAATGCTCCCCTCTTGCCGATAATGTCATTTCCATTTTCCGTCCCCTCTATCTAAGAGCCTTCTAATCTAAACTTTTCCATTTTCATCTCTACTTACTTAACCCTAGTTTTTGAGAATACCCTCTGCTTCTTGAATTATACTCCATCCATCCGATTCACAATATAAGTTTTTTTAGAAGTTTTTAAACAAATTAAGATTCTAATCAAGATGACTAAAGCACCCCTAATTAATATTTCAAAGAACAAAGAAATTAATAAAGAGTTGCATGAGCACTACACATTTTGACCAAAAGTGAATATAAAGAGAAAATAATGTATGGGTAAATTAATCAGTAAACGCACATTTCAACATATTTTCCACCAAAAAAAAAAAAAGATGAACCATCCATTGAACAGAAAATGGCCAGGCCAGTACAAACAGAGAATTCCACAAACTCATCCTCTAGTAAAAGAGGGGAGTTGAGGAAGGAAAAATAAGAACTAGACAGAAAAAAGTTACATAAGGTAACGGAAATAACCCACACCCCATAGATACAAAAGGTGGGTAGGAACTAAACATATGAACAACAATAAGCTAACAAACAAACAAAAAAAGTCTTCTCTTCAACATCTTCATCGCAATCCTCGAGCCACAGAGGCAAGCACTTGATTCCACCATTGTCCATAAACAGCGATTCAGAAGACCCTGGGCGAATCAAAGATCTAAAAAACCGCCTAGAAAAATGGTGAAAAAGCACTAAGGGGCCCAGATAAGAGCTGGGGGAAACAGAACCTGCCACTAAGGAAGGGAGTAACAAGTCGATCTAAGAAGATCAACAAAGGAGGACTCCCCGAGGTCTTGAATCTTGATGAAAATCTCTCAAGAAGAACTCCATTGATGTTTGCGGTCAAAAGGAGGGGTATAGGAACAAAAAGGGAGTGGAGAATGGCTAGATCCGACCAAGAACCGGCCGGAAGCCGGTGCTTTTGGCCGGATCTAGCCATGGAAGCATAGAGGAAGAAAAGAAATCAAGGAGAGAAAAAAGGGGTAGAGAGAGAATTTTTGGAATTGGGGGGGGGGAAGTAACTTTAAAAACTTTGGTACTCATAAGTATGTGAATTTTAATTGCGCTAGCAAAGTCTAACTCTAAGTAAAGAAAGACCTAACACGTAGTTATTTTTTCTAAATTTCTAGCTTAGTCGATGATATTATTGTAATGGTAAGCCGTTCCACTAAACGACTATACCATTGGAATTTCTCTCCTTTGGTACTCTGGACATAAGCTCAAAATACATCTGGATCATCCTTCAGGTACAAACAATATACTTGCCTTTTGAAGTCCAAGAACAATTTTCTTTAATACAAAAGGTGTTGCATTATTGAAGAAAGTTCCAAGGCATTTGACTTTTGAAGTGATTTCAACATTATTTACAAGGAGAAAAAATGAAATGACTATACTATTTTTCTTATAAATATCAAGTTTGAGCTTTTTTTTTCGTAAACTAATAAATATTATTTTGGTCGAAATCAAGCGTTCACCGCTAGTGATAAATTCCTTAGCTGCCAGATTTCTTCAAAAAGGTAAACAGCTAATCATAAGATATGTTTTATTGGTGGAAGTCTCACACCTGGCCTTGTAATGGGCGACTCTTTAAGTATACAAGAAAGTGGCAACAATGGGCGGCTCTTGATGTATAGAGACGTCGTGAATGATACAAACAATAAAGCCCAAATCTGCGTTTCCCAAAGTTTTGTCGTAGTGCCAACTTCAGAGGACAGTGAAGATTTGGATTTGGGCTGGACCTTCTCTTCCAGCCTTGCCTAGCAACGAACAATGCTGGTCCAATGAAACGCTAGTGTTGCACCATACTTGCACTTGTCCAGAGACTATACCAAATGGAGCAAGACACAATAACCTAAAATGGTACTCTCTCCGTCACAATTTATTTTTTCGTATTTGTTTTTTTAATTTGTCTCAAATTAACTGTTTACTTTTTAAATGAAGATATCATTAATGATGATTTTTTCAATCATACCCCCATACATTGAAACAAAATTGTGTACTAACCATCACGAATTTAGGGTCTTCATGCTTGAATGTTTGTATTGTTTCTACCCATCTAAATAATCGTAATTTTAGTGAAATTCTAACAAATACGTATACTAACATTCGCATATTTTGGGTCGTCGGACTCAAAAAATTTAACTGTAATGAAAAGTGAATAATCTCAATTTTAGTAAAATTCTTGCGAAAATTCTAACAAATACGTATACTAACATTCGCATATTTTGGGTCGTCGGACTCAAAAAATTTAACTGTAATAAAAAGTGAATAATCTCAATTTTAGTAAAATTCTTGCGAAATCGTATACTAACATTCACTGATTTAGGAAAGTCGGGCTAAGATGTTTCCATTCATTCGACCGGTAAATAATCTCGATTTTAATAAAGTTCGGACAAAATTGTGTACTAACAATCACGGATTTGAGGTCGTTGGGCTCGAATTTTTAAACTGTTGCGACCAATTTATATTCCTTATTTTAGTCAATTTTAGACAAAAATATAAATCTGGGGTCTTCAAACTCGTATTATTATACTGTTCCGTTCAGTAAATAATCCCGATTATATTTAAATTCCTACAAATTGTGTACTAACCATCACATATTTGGGTTCGTCGGACTCGACTTTTTCAACTATTTTCAACCGCTGAATTAGCGTGATTTTATTCAAGTTCTGACAAAATTGGGTACTATCCATCAAAGATTTGGGAAAGTCAGGCTCATATTTTTACATTGTTTCGATTGGTTAATAATCGTGATTTTATTAATGTTTTGACAAAATCGTGTACCAACAATCACGGTATTAGGGTCGCTGGGCTAAGATTTTCAATTATTTAGATCGGTATATAATCTCGATTTTAATTAAATTCTTTGAAAATTGGTTACACACATATTTATGGTCTTAAGTCTTGAATTTTTGAAATGTTTCTACCAATGTGAATAATCGCTATTTTAGTGAAGTTATGACAAAATCGTGTTCTAACAATCACATATTTTGGACCGTCGGATTCAGATTTTTTAACTGTTGTGAAAAGTGAATAATCTCGATTTTAGTAAAAAATTTACAAAATCGTGTATGTTACATCACAGATTTGGGAAAATCAAGCTCATATTTTAGCTCAAATTCTAGTAAAATACAGTATTAACCATCACAAATTTAGGGCCGTTGCGCTCGAATTTTTAAATTGTTGCAATCGATTTATATTTCTTGTTTTAGTAAAGCTTAGACAAAATCCTTTACGTTACATCATAAATCTGGGGTCTTCGGACTCGTATTAATCTACGGTTGCGATCTGTGAATAATATCGATTTTATTTAAATTCCTACAAAACTGTCTACTAACCATTACAGATTTGGGGTCGTCGGACTCGATTTTTTCACCTATTTTCAACCGGTGAATTAAAGTGATTTTATTCAAGTTCTAACAAAATTGTGTACTGTCCATGAAAGATTTGGGAAAGTCGAGCTTAAATTTTTACACTGTTTTGACTGATAAATAATCGTGAATTTTATTAATTTTCTGACAAAAGCGTGTTCTAACAATCACGGTTTTAGGGTCGATGGGCTCAGATTTTTCAACTGTTGCGATCGGTGAATAATCTCGATTTTAGTGAAATTATTACAAAATTATGTACTAACCATCACGAATTTAGGGTCTTCGTGCTATAATTTTTGAACTGTTCCTACTAGTCAGAATTAGTGTCATTTTATTCAAGTTCTGACAAACTTGTGTACTATCTATCAAAAATTTGGGAAAGTTGGGCTCATATTTTTACATTGTTACGATTGGTTAATAATCATGATTTTATTAATGTTTAGACAAAATCGTGTACTACCCATCACGGTTTTAGGTTCCCTAGGTTTAGATTTTTTAACTGTTGCGAAAAGTGAATAATCTCGATTTTAGTAAAGTTCTTACGAAATCTTGTACTAACCATCACAGATTTGGGAGATCAAGTCTCATATTTTTCCATTTATTCGACTAGTAAAAAATATCGATTTTAGTATATTTCATATAAAATTGTATATTAACCATCATGGATTCGGGGGTCGTCGGGCTCAAATTTTCAACTGTTTTCGATCTATGAATAATCTTGATTTTAGGCAAAATCGTGTAGTATTCATCACAGATTTAGGGTCGTTGGGCTAGAATTTTTAAACTGCTGCGATCGATTTATATTCCTTTTTTTCGTAAATTTTAGACAAAATCCTTTATGTTACATCATAAATCTGGGGTCTTCGGACTCGTATTATTCTACTGTTGTGATCACTGAATAATCTCGATTTTATTTAAATTTCTACAAAAGTGTGTACTAACAATCACAGATTTGGGATCATCGAACTCGATTTTTTCACCTATTTTCAACCGGTGAATTAGCGTGATTTTATTCAAGTCCTAACAAAATTGTGTATTATCCATGAAAGATTTGGGAAAGTCGAGCTCATATTTTTACACTGTTTCAATTGATCAATAATCGTAATTTTATTAAGGTTTTGACAAAAGCGTGTACTAACAATCACGGTTTTAGGGTCGCTAGGCTCGTGTTTTTCAAATGTGCGATCAGTGAATAATCTCGATTTTAGTAAAATTCTTACGAAATTTTGTTCTAACCTTCAAAATTTAGGGTCTTCATCGTGATTTTAGTTAAGTTTTGACAAAATCGTATACTAACTATCACATATTTAGAAAAGTCAGACTCAGATGTTCCCATGCAGTCGACCGGTAAATAATCTCGATTTTATTAAAGTTCGGACAAAATTGCGTACATTCATCATAGATTTGGGGTCGTCGTGCTCAGATTTTTCAACTGTTTTCGATCGGTGAATAATCGCGATTTTAGTCAAGTTTTGACAAAATCATGTACTACCCATCACATATTTAGGGTCGTTGGTCTTGATTTTTTAAACTGTTGCGACCGATTTATATTCTTTGTTTTAGTCAAATTTAGACAAAATCATTTACGTTACATTACAAATTTGGGGTTATAGGACTCGTATTTTTCTACTGTTGCGATTAGTGAATAATCTCGGTTTTATTTAAATTCTTACAAAACTGTGTGCTAACCATCACAGATTTGGGTTCATCTGACTCGATTTTTTCAACTATTTTCAACCGGTGAATTAGCGTGAATTTATTCAAGTTTCGACAAAATTGTTTACTATTCATCAAAGATTTGGGAAAGTTGGGATCATATTGTTACACTGTTTTGATTGGTTAATAAACGTGATTTTATTAATGTTTTGACAAAAGTGTGTACTAACAATCCTGGTTTTAGTGTCGTTGGGCTCGGATTTTCAACTATTTCGATCGGTATATAACCTCGATTTTCCTAAAATTCTAACAAAATTGTGTACTAACCATCACGAATTTAGGATTTTTAATGCTTGAATTTTTGAAATGTTTCTACCAGTGTGAATAATCGTGATGTTAGTGAAGTTCTGACAAAATCATGTACTAACAATCACATAGTTTAGGCCGTCGAATTCGGATTTTTTAACTGTTGTGAAAAGTGATTAATCTCGATTTTAGTAAAGTTATTACGAAATCGTGTACTAACCATCACAGATTTTGAAAAGTCAAGCTCAGATTTTCAATTGTTTTGTTTTTTGTGAATAATCATATTTTTAGTCGAGTTCCGATAAAAATGTGTACTAACCATCACATATTTAGAGTCGTTGGGCTCGGATTTTTTAACTGTTGCGACCGATGAATAATCTTTTTTATTCAAGTATAGATAAAATCATTTAATAATCATTACATATTTGGGGTCGCCAGACTTCGATTTTTCTACTAGTGCGATCACTATATAATTTCGATTTTAGTGTAATTCTTACAAAACCATGTACTAACCATCACAGATTGTGGGTCGTCAAACTCAAAAAAAATTAACTGTTTTGGACCAGTGAATAATCTTGATTTTAGTCAAGTTCAGACAAAATCGTGTACTAACCATCACAGATTTGTAATCGCCTGGCTCAGTTTTTTCATTGTGCTGACTGGTGAATAATCGTGATTTTTTGTTAATGTTTGACAAAAACGTGTACTTACAATCACAGTTTTAGGGCCGGTAGACTCGGACTTTTCAACTATGTTTATCCTGGTGAATAATCGTGATTTAGGATCTTATACTACCATCACGGATTTATGATCTTTCCGCTAAGATTTTTCAACTATTACAATCGATCAATAATCTCGATTTTAGTTAAGTTTAGACAAAATCTTGTACTAACCATCACAGTCTTGGGGTCGTTAAACTCAATGTTTTATTGTTGCAATCACTTAATAATCTCGATTTTAGTAAAATTCTTAAAAAAATGTGTACAAACCATCATAGATTTGGGGTAGTCGAACACCAAATTTTCAGCTATTCTCGACCCTGATTAATCGTGATTTTAGTCAAGTTATGACTAAATCTTATACTATCCATCAAAGATTTATGGTCGTCGAGCTCAGCTTTTGACTAAATCGTGTACTAATCATCATGGATATAAGGGTCAACAGGCTCGAACTCTTAAACTGTTATGACCGGTGATTTTTTTATTTTTTAGTCCAGTTAAAAAAAATTGTGTACACACCATTATAGATTTAAGTCTGTCGGACTCAGGTTTTTAATTTTTGCAAACATTGAATTACCTCGATTTTAGTACAGTTTAGAAAACAAATATATACTAACCATCATGGATTTAGGGTCGTCGAACTCGAATTTTCTAACTGTTGCTACTAGTGAATAATCGAGATTTTACTGAAGTGCTGACAAAATCGTGTACCAACAATTACATATTTGGCGTCGACGAACTAGTATTTTGTAACTGTTGAGAACAGTGAATAGTCTCGATTTTTGCCAAGTTTTTTCAAAATCGTGTACTACCATCACTGATATATAGGAAAAGTCGGGCTCAGATTTTTCAACTGTTTTCAACATGTGAATAATCATGAATTTAATCAAGTTCTGACAATATTGTTTACTTACCATCACATATTTGGGGTCGTTAAACTCAAAATTTTCAACTGTTGTGATTTTAGTCAAATTCAAACAAAATCGTGTAATATCACGAATTTGGGGTCGTCAGACTCAGATTTCTCAAATGTTTTTTACCGGTGAAAAATAGTGATTTAGTCAAGTTCTGATAAAATCGTGTAATAACAATTACTAATTTGGGGAAGACGGGCTAGGATTTTTCAACTTTTTTATCGATGAATAATCGTGATTTTATTAATGTTTTGACAAAATTTGGGTTTTAGAGCCACTAGATACTGATTTTTAACCAAGTACGGACAAATTCGAGTACTAACCATCACGAATTTGGGATCTTTGGGCTCAGATATATACACTTGTTTTTGACTGGTGAATAATCTTGTTTTTAGTCAAGTTCTAACAAAATCGTGTGCTATGAATCGAAGATTTACAGTTGACGGACTCATATTTTTTCAACTATTGCAGTCGGTGAATAATCTCAATTTTAGTCAAGTTTTGACAAAAATCGTGTAGTACCCATTACAAATTTGTGGTCGTCAGGCTCAAAATTTTCAATTCTTACAAGTGGTGCATAATCTCGATTTTAGTCAAGTTCTTACAAAATCATGTAATAACCATCATAGATCTGGGGTTGTCAGACTCTTCCTTTAAAATTGTTTCGACCGGTAAAGAATCACAATTTTAGTCAAGTTTAGAAAAAAAAACGTTTAGTAGCCAAAACATGTTTGACACCGCCGAGGATCGGATTATTCAACTGTATCGGCCGGTGAATGACATCGATTTTAGTAGAGTTTAGAACAAATCATTTATTGACCATCATGGATTTATGGTCGTCGAACTCACACTTTTCAATTGTTGCTACCGGTGAATAATCTCGATTTTTGTCAAGTTCAGAAAAAATCGCAATCACATATTTGGGGTCGTCAAACTTAGATTTTTAAATTGTTTCGAACAGTAAGTAATCTTGATTTTAGTCAAATGCTTACAAAATCATATATTAGCCATCACGAATTTGGGGCCATCGGGCTCAACTTTTCCACTCTTTCGACTATTGACTAATCATGATTTAATTATTGTTTTAACTAAATCATGTGTTAACCATCACGGATTTAGGGTCATTAGACTCGAAATTTTTTAACTGTTTCTACTAGTGAATAGTGGGATTTTATTGACGTTCTAACAATATCGTGTACTAACAATACATATTTGAGATCATTGGACTCATATTGTTTAACTATTGCGAACAATAAATAATATCGATTTTATTCAAGTTCTTATAAAACCGTGTATTAACCATCATCGATTTGGGAAAGTCGGGCTCAGACTTTTCCATTGTTTCGACTGGTACATAATCTCAATTTGTTTTGTAAAATTAAGACAAAATTATGTACTATAACCATCACGGATTTTGGTTCGTCGGCCTTAGATTTTTCAACTATTTTATACTAGTGAATAATCGTGATTTTAGTCAAGTTCTAAAAAAATTGTGTAGTAACAATCATATATTTGGGAAAGACAAACTCTGATTTTTCCTACAGGGCTTTTTGGGTCGTCGAACTTATATTTTTCTGCTATTGCGCTTAGTGAATAATCTTGATTTTAGTGAAATTCTTGCAAATTTGTGTGCTGGGTCGGTATACTCGAATTTTTCAACTGTTTTTGACTGGTGAATAAGCGTTATTCTATTCGAGTTCTATCAAAATTGTGTACTATCAATCAAAGATTTATGATCATGGGGCATGTATTTTTCAACTGTTACAGCTGGTGAATAATCTCGATTTATCAAGTTTTGACAACCTCGTGTACTAACCATCATGAATTCGGAGTTGTCGGGCTCGAAATAGTGAATAATCTCGATTTTAGTCATGTTATAAAAAATCATGAACTAACAATTCCAAATTTAGGGTCGTCGGGCTCGAATTTTTCAACTATTTTCAAATGGTGAATACTTATGATTTTATTCATGTTCTAGCAAAATCATGCACTACCCATCACGGATTTGGGGGTCATCGGACTTAGATTTTTAAACTGCTTTGTAGTAGTGAATAATCGTTATTTTACTTAAGTTCTGACCAAATTGTGTACTAACCAGCACATATTTGGGAAAGTCGGGCTCGGATGTTTTCACTATTTTGACCGGTGAATAATCAAGATTTTATTAATATTTTGACAAAAGTGTACTAACAATCACCATTTTAAGGCCGACAGACTCGGATTTTTCAACTGTTCGACATGTGAATAATCTCGATTTTAGTCAAGTTCAGATCAAATCGTGTACTTACCATCACGGATTTGGGGTTGTTGGGATATGTTTTTTCAACTATTTTTTACCGATGAATAACCGTGATTTTAGTCAAGTTCTGACACAATCGTGTACTAACCATCACAAATTTAGGGTCGTAAGTCTCAGATTTTTGAACTGTCGCGGCCGATTAATAATCTCGATTTTAGTAAAATTCTTACAAAACTGTGTACTAGCCATCACAAATTTGGGGTTGTCGAACTCGAAATATGTAACTATTTTCAACCGGCGAATAATCGTGATTTTAATCAAGTACTAACAAAATCGTGTTCTATCCATCAAAGATTTATGATTATCGAGCTAGGATTTTTCAACTGTTAAACTAAGTGAATACTCTTGATTTTGGTACAATTTTGACAAAATCATTTACTAACCATCATGGATTCAAGGTCGTCGACCTCGAACTTTTAAACTTTTGTGACCGGTGCATACTATCGATTTTATTGGTGTTAAAAAATCATGTATTACCCATTACCGATTTTGGAATGTTGGGTTTGAAATTTTCAATTTTTGCGACGAGTGAATAATCTCAATTTTAGTTAATATTTTACAAAATCGTATAGTAATCATCACATATTTTTGGTTGTTAGGCTCTTTTTTTTAAAAAATTGTTTCCACTATTGAATAATTGTGACTTTAACAAATTGAGACAAAAAGTTTAGTAATAATCACAGATTAGGAACCGTCGGGCTCGTATTATTCAACTATTACGACCGTTGAATAATTTTGATTTTAGTAGATTTAGAAAAAAAATTCACGCACTAACCATCACATATTTAGGGTCATCGGGCTCGAATTTATCAATTGTTTTCGATCGGTGAATAATCGTGATTTTAGTCATGTTCTTAAAAATCGTGTACTAAGAATAAAAGATTTATGGTCGTCGAGCTCGAATTTTTCAGCTGTTGTGACCGGTGAATAATCTCAATTCTAGTCAAAATTTGACAAAATCGCGTACTAACATTCATGGATTTAGGGATGTCCGACTCGGAGTTTTCAACTATTGTAACTGGCAAATAATCTTGATTTTAGTAAAAAAGTTTTAAAAAAAACAATCGTGTACTAACCATTACACATTTGTGGTCATTGAAAAATATTTAACTGTTTTCGATTGATGAATAATCGTGATTTTAGTCATGTTTTAACAAAATCGTGTACTAACCATCATGGATTAAAGGTCGTTGGGCTCGGAATTTTCAATTGTTGCGACCATTGATAATATAGATTTTAGTCAACTGTTACTGACCCTTGAATAACCATTTTTTTCATTTTTGGATCTTCGGGCTTGAAATTTTTTATTTTTGTGACTGGTGAATAATCTTGATTTTAGTCAAGGTCTTACAAAATTGGTGTACTAATCATCACATATCTAGGTTGTCGAGATCTTGTTTTTAAATGTTTCAGCCGGTAAAAATCGTGATTTTAGTCTAGTTGAGATAAAAAATGTGTAGTAACCATCACAAATTTGGGGTCGTCGATCTCAGATTATTAAACTGTTGAGAATGATGAATAATCTCGATTTTAGTAGACTTTAGAAGGGGAAAATCATGTACTAACTATAAAGGATTTAGGTCCGCTGCTCACATTTTTCAATTGTTGATACAAGTGAATAATCTCGATTTTAGTGAAATTATTACAAAATCGTGTACTAACAATCATTGTTTTAGGATTGCTAGACTTGGGTTTTTCAACTATTGCAACCGGTGAATAATTTCGATTTTAGTCAAGTTCGGACAAAATTGTGTTCTAACCATCACGAATTTGAGGTTGTCGGGCTCATTTTTTATTTTTTCAATTTTTTTTTATTGGTGAATAAATGTGACTTTAGTTAAGTTCTAATAAAATCGTGTACTAACAATTATTGATTTATAGCATTAGCAATCTGGTATGCAGGTTTAAGCTCAATTATAGCAGTATGTTGCTTCTACAACTTTGAAGATAAAGGTAATTTGACTATATTTTCTTATGTTTATTCATTCATTTCTCCTAAAGTTAGTTCTATTTTCTTCTTAGCAAAATTTAGTCGAATTAAATTTATTTTGTGTTATATTTAATTCTACTAATGATACATGTGTCTATAATATGTCTACCGAGTTAAGCTTTGGAAACCTTGCGCCAGACTTGTTTATATTTCGAGCAAGCTCGAGCTCAAGCTCAATCAACCCGAGCTTTGACCGAACGGTTCATGAAAATATTGACTTATTTAAAACACCTTTTTTTTTCCTTCCAGTGAATGCATATTTCTGTCTGCCGCTTATGTATAGAATTGTTCAGCAAATTTTGGTACATTGAATATCATGTAGTCAGGTGTATGCGATTGTATTCTTGCTAAGGTTTAGTAGTTGTGACATTTTTTGTTATGGTAGCATCTGTTTTGGACCCAAGTTCGCTTTGGTTGGTTTTGAATGTCAATTGTATACGCCTTCTTAAAGTGATCCTCCTTGTGTATTATGGTCTGGTGAATATGAAATAACAGGGGTGTCAGCAAAACTTTTAGGAGTAATTATTAGCTTCTTTTTTCACTTTTTGCGAAATAAAGAAAGGTAAAATCATTTGCTGGATTCCACAGTAGAGAATGTGCTCCTCCTCCTACAGAAAAAGGCGATACCCACGCCCACAGGGCCCCACCTCCCGATCCGACAGGGAGAATGTGCTTCTCCTGTGATATCAGCTTTGGTTTACTATCTACAATTGTGGTGCATCACCAAGAAGGGGCCCGGTTTTGCAGCAACCTTCAGCCCGCTTCTTCTTCTGGCTGTGGCAATATTTTCGACAGTTGCTTTTGCAGAGCATCTTCATTTGGGAAGGTAAAATTAACTATCTCAGGTTAGAAAATTCTCTAAGGCGTGGTACCACTATTGTTCAATTAATTATAGCAAATGCTTTGTGCCTTCTTATACGTAGCTGGATTGGTGCGCTTCTCATCATCGTGGGTCTATATTGGGTACTATGGGGAAAGAGGGCAGACAAATATATGAAACAACAGCCACAAGAGAGAATTAAAAGCTTTGCTGAGGATGGAATTCTGGAAATTCCAAGGGAAGATCAGACCACGGTAAATACCAGCAAAGTTTAACCAAAGGACTATAAAAGAGTAGATATATGAATTCTTCAAAACGAAACATGTTTAACTATATATAGATAGCGAATGTATTAAGCATGTCACGTACCATTAGTAAAATCAAGTATTTATTTCCCAATTTCATTCACAGCATCATATTAATAGCAAATTTTGCACCTACAATCCTTAACTTGCCAAAGTATATTTTAATAATAGCACCAAAACCCATACAATATATATGTGTGTGTGTGTGTGTGTGTGTGTGTGTGTGTGTGCGCTACGAAAAAAGAAAGGAAGCTCAAATAGAACCGTGACCGGAATTTGCCAACGTCAAAGGAAATGGTCGTCGGTCTCACTTGAGGGAATTTGCAATATCTATCACAAATCGATACTTGACATCCCTTTTGATCATCCTCTCAAGAGCCTCATTTGAATATTGAATTGGTACCACTTCAATTTCTGGATAAATTTTGTGTGAAGCACAGAAATCCAACATTTCTTGCGTCTGCTTCGTTCCACCAGTTACACTGCCAGATATAGTCTTCATACCTGCAAAAAGTTGCAAAAAATCATAGACCATTAGGCTGACCATTATTGCAGTAGTAGCAAATGAAGATGCACATGCCAAAGGAGTTTAGAGGCCTGTACCCAAAATTAGACTTCCAGGGCTGAATTTGACTTCACTTGGAAAACCCACCAGCACAAGAATGCCCGCGGTCTTCAACAGAGATAGGTATGGATCAAAAGGGATATCTCCTGAAGCTGTGTCGATTATGAAGTCGAATGATTTAGCCAGCGTCTGCATCAAGATAAAACACTCAAGTTTACAAGAAAGCATAATTGTTGCATTAATTCCACTGCAGTAGGAGTAAAAGAAATTGCAATTATTTCTAATTAGTGGAAGTGATTGCAGATGGACACTTGCCATCATCTGTTGTTCGTCAGATGAAACCACAAAATTGTCTGCCCCCAGAAGATTCAGCGCATCATCCCTTTTTGATGTACTTGTGCTGAAAACTGTTACTTTGAGTCCAAAACCCTTTCCAAATTTCACTGCTAAGTGACCAAGACCACCAAGCCCAATCACGCCCAGTGATTTGCCAGGTTGGTTCATGTTGTGACGCATCATCGGTGTGTAAACAGTAATTCCAGCACATAGCAAAGGTGCTGCCAATGCAAGTGGGTAATCGTCCGGTATACTAAAGCAGTACCTGCAGATAACTCAGTGAAATTGCAATTAAGGGGACTATTTTTCGTCTTTGCTCAATAATTTAAGAGGATACAATAATATTGACCTCTGGTGAACAACAATATGACTAGAATATCCTCCTTTGGTGACTGTACCATCCGCATCAATACCATCAAAAAGTCGGGACAAATCCCTTAGAGCAATGAACCTCTAATCCATCATCGCAATATTCGCATTGTCTGCAAGAATTGACATAAGTTCCGACTCCAACATGGTCACCAACTTTGAAGCGCTCAACATTGGGGCCAACTTCACTTACAATCCCAACAATCTCGTGACTGACAAGCAGAAAAAACAAAAACCTTAACAAAACTATGAATTATTTATTAGCAAAAACAATAATTGTATTTGTATGATGAAACATACCCAGGCACCAGAGGGTACTTTGTAGTCCCCATTACATTCCTGCTCCAGACAACATCAGCATAACAAACTCCACAAAATGCAATTATGATTGAAACATCATCAGTCCCGATCATCCTTTGGTTAAATGTGTAAGGAGAGAGGAGTCCGGATGAATCTCTTGCTGCCCACCCAACACAATCCTCATCTTCTTTCCCACCTCTTCTTACACCAGACATTTCCACCCAAAGAGGAGACAAAAATTGAAAATTACAAAATACTCTGCAAAAATTAAACCAAAAATCATTTGACTGACTCGTTAGTTATTCGTAAAGAAGAGAAAGAAAATCATATACAGAACATGGAAAAGTAATTATTTGGAGAGGAAAGTTCGACTCTTACCCCAACCGACCAGATTAATAGTAGTAATTGAAAACAGGGCTCCTTCTCCTCCTCCTCCTCTCCTTCCGTATTTTGATGAAACGTCCGTGAGGTCAGATTTCTTTTATTGTATTGTGAGCTAATCACCAATTTAGTAGGTCAACGGCTGCGTACAAAATCGATCCCGCTACTGTGCATAACACTTTTTGTTCCGTATCATGTGGAATATTTACTGGCCGTCGAATCAACAATCTGACGGTTGAGATTGTTTGAGTCTCAATAACTATTATGTTAATGATGTTAGTTAAATGATCTCAGCCGTCAGATTCTTAATTCGACAACAAGCAATGTTCTGCACCGTAGTCGTGGCGTGACATAATGCCCATATAATCTTGATTTTAATTAGGTTATGTTTAGTTCAGCTTAGTTGATCTGGACACATTAAAGAATGTCAAGTGATCCTCCAGTTAGGAGTATTGAAGGATTATGTAATATTGAGGGCGTAAGAGGTATAGGAAGACCGATAAAGATTTGGACGGAAGTGATAAAAGGGGATATGAAGTTGTTAGAATTATATGAGATTTTTGTTTGAGATTGAAAAAGATGGAGAGAATGCATCCAGTGTGAATACCTTACGTGATTCTTTATTTGTGATTAATCTTAAATATTTGTAATTTTAGTTCAATTCTATTATCACGGTGGACTAAACATCATAGTTTGTAGGTTGTCGAGTTCAGATTTTTATATTGTCACGGCGCAGTATAAAATATCACATAATTTTAATTTTATACCAGATGTTGGCGGATGAAGAAGTAAAAATTAATATGTTTTTTTAATCAAAATATCAATATTACTCTCTTAAATAAAATTAAAAGCACGCAAGTCAAATTTAAGAAAATAATATTTATTTTAACTAGTAAAGTATCTTGCTTTTTTTTTACTTAATTTTTATAATATTTAATGAAAGTCTTATACTCCCTCCGTCCCTAATTAACTGTCCACATTTCTTTTTTTATTTGTCCCAAATTAACTGTCCACTTTCTAAATAAAGTATATATTAATGACAATTTTTCCAATTTTAACCTTCTTCTAACTCCTCAATGAATGCTCTTACTTAATTAAAATAATCACTTTCCAACACATATTTAAGAGGTAGTTGTATGTTGTGTGAGATGAAAGAGAGAGAAATACATAATTTTTAGATGAGATTAATAAGGATTATTTTAGACTTATATTTATATTTTAGAGAAATCCCCTATTAGTAGCCTTTATCTATTTACGTATTTCTATTATTAGCCTTATCTTTTTTTTAGGCTATTTATAGCCGCATCTTTTTACGGGCCGCTATAAATGTCCAATTAGTGAATCCGGCCACTTTTCAGGCCAAAAATGACATGTGACTTGCACATGCTCCCGGAGTGAAGGGAAAAAATGTCATTTACCCATTTACCCATCTGGCCTTCTTCCTCCACCCTCTTCCTCCACCACCCTCCACAAACCCACTCCCAAACTCAAAATTTGCAACACCCTCATCCTCCTCTACCACCCTCCACCATTAAAGTCAAAAAAATCCTAAAACAAATCAACTCTCTTCTCCTCCACCACCCTCCACAAACCCACTCCCAAACTCAAAATTTGCACCACCCTCATCCTCATTCTCCACCACCGCCTGCCACCCTCAACCACATTCTATTATTTTGGCATTTTTTTAGGGAAATATTGGAGAATTCATCAATTGTTTCTTAGAGTTGCAATAGAAGAAGAAATTACAAGAAAGTTTCATATTTTTTGTGTATGATTATTTTTTCCCTTTGTGAAAGTTTTCATTGTGTTTTGGGATTTTTTTTTGTGAGTGGTTTTGTGGAGGGTGGTGGAGGAGAAGGGGGTTGATTTGTTTTAGGATTTTTTTTTACTTTAATGGTGGAGGGTGGTAGAAGAGGATGAGGGTGGTGCAAATTTTGAGTTTGGGGGTGGGTTTGTGGAGGGCGGTGGTGGTGGTGGGAGGAAGAAGGCAAGATGGGTAAATGACATTTTTGCCCTTCACTCCGAGAGCATGTGCAAGTCATAGCACTGTCAAACGGGCCGGTCCGGTCCGGTCCAGTCCGTCGCGGATTACCCTAAAACGGACCGGACCGGATTTGGACCAATTTTTGCGGACCAAGAAAATCCTAGTCCATACCCGTCCATAAGAAATCCGCGGGTTAAACGGGCCGGTCCGCGGACCAAATTAATTTTAAAAAAAAGAAAATAAAGCTTAAAATGACTTTTTTGTTTTTATTTTTAAAAATTGAAAAGAAAAATTGAAAAAAAAGAATATAAAGCTTAAAATTTGAGTTTTGTTGTTTATTTTTGAAAATATTTGTAAAACAAATTGTAAAAATGAGAAGTAAAACTTTAAAAAATATTTTTTTTATATATTAATTTAAATGCGGGTTGGTCCGGTCCGGTCCGGTCCGCCTTGGTCCGTGGTCCAAATGGAGCGGGCTAAAATGGCCCGCATTTAAACGGACCATGAATAGCTTGGTCCAAATTCGTCCAAAAAACGCAGACCACGGACCGGTCCGCGGGCTAGTGGTTCGTTTGACAGTGCTTGTCACGCCCCGAGCCCGCGGGCCCGCAACGCGACGCATGGGCCTGGCAGTACCCACGATCATCTACTTGGCAACCGAACTCGCTATGCCAAAAGGGATATCCCGAGATGATAATGGGTACTTAGGCCCACCTTATATACCAGTCACAACTTTCAGACTTATCCCCCATGTGGGATGGGGTTTCACAGTGCTAGCAAGTCACATATCATTTTTGGCCTGAAAAGTGGTCGGATTTTCTAATTGGACATTTATAGCGGCCTGTAAAAAGATGCGGCTATAAATAGCCTAAAAAAAAAATAAGGCTAATAATAGAAATACGTAAATAGATAAAGGCTACTAATAGGGGATTTCTCTATATTTTATCATAAAAATCATCAAATTCTTAATACCCGTGTATTTGTCAATGTTGATAAATAATTTGGGATGGAGGGAGTATTAAGGAAGGGAGAGAGTAGCTAGAAAAAAAAAACAATTTAGTCTCTAGTGAAGTGACTCGTCTCTTCTTCATTCACTCCCTCCCTCGCAATTGTTTTGATCGGAAAAATGGCATCTCAAGTGTTTACTAATTTTATCCTCCCGACAACAACTGCTGATAATTACAAATCATCGTCAATAGATCCAAAACCTATAGCGCTTGCAGGAGCAAAACGAAGAAGAAGCTCATCTTTTGTCCAAATTGCAGGCAGGGGAAAGAGATGCATTATTAGGGCTCAAGAACTCAGCTCAGACATTGCTCCCGCCGTAACCTCTGCTGGCTACGGAATCCTCTTACTGTCTGGCGGCCTCTTAGCCTGTAAGTTAATTTCCGTCCTTTAATTAATTAGGATGTTCATTTCATGCGCTGACTTTTTACTCTCTGTCTGGGTGGGTGGTGAATGTAGACGCACGAACAGGAAGCAAAGGATCTCTTGCAGGAGGGCTTACAGGAGCCGCTCTCATGACTACAGTTGATTAAGCTCTCCTCCTATATAATTATTTATAATATGCTCTGCTGCCTTATGCTTCATTGTATCAGATGTTTCGCTTTATTTGATATCAAAGTTGGAATCTTTATGCGCCTTCTTTTAACAACTGAAATATCAAAGTTTGAATCTTTTAGTGTATAATATGCGCCTTCATTTAATAACTGAAGTATCAAAGTTTGAATCTTTACAGCCTCTTTTGGAGACCCTATCTCCGACCATTAAGGTCAGTAGATCAGTTCATACATATACAAACATTAGCACAAGCAAGTGCAAGAAGGACACATTGTAAACACACATTCACATCTCTTCTATGGTCCTCTTGCTCTTAAAATTCTAGCTCACACTTTGGTGGCTGAGCTACCATGTAGGTGCTCCACATGATCCACTGAATTAAGTACAAACTTATTGCAACAGTGCAATCCTTACTTCTAAGATTTCCTTCCACTTCATGCTATATAATTTGGATTCATAAGTTTTTAGGTACTGATTGGAGCCATTAAAGACCATACTAACCTGTTTTAAACCCATGATTAATTCAAACTCTTTTTTCTTTTCTGTTATTGTTCTGTGGAGAAGTTTAATCTAGGCAGATTGTACCTTTGGCTTGGATTAGAGATCTTTTGGTTTCTTATGGACTTAATGCCTTTGACTCGGAAATTTGTTCATATAATCCCATCAAGGGGCCATTTTCATGGTTACTCCTCTGATTGAAAATCTTTTATAATTGACACAAAGATTAAGGTCTCGTTCTTGTCATTTCTATCAAAGAAATTTGTAAAAGTTGCAGATAGAATTTGGAATGCATGGGGCAGGGAGGTGGTATTGGGCAGAAAGTATTTTTAGTAGAGATAATGGTGGCAGTGAATAGTATGCCAAAGTATCTCTAGTTATTCACCTAATATCGTTACTTATGAGAATGTGATATTTATTTTTGCTTCACTATTTAAATGAAATGCCACCCACCTGAGTTCTCTTTTTAAGTATTTGCATCTACAGGCTTACTTCTTTATGCAAGCATCGGAGACCAAGGAAGTAGGTTATGCTCTGGCCTTTGCATCTGCGCTCCTTTTTGCGGCTGTTTTTGGTAACTAACTATACTTTCAGTTCTGCTGAAGGACTTCAACCTCTTTCTAATATACTTTTGGCAGGAATACGAGCGTCAGCAACACGAAATTTTTTCCCTAATTATACTTTCAGTTCTGCTGAAGGACTTCAACTTAATCTCTTTCTAATATACTTTTGGCAGGAATACGGGTGGCAGCAACACGAAAATTTTTCCCTGCAGGGTTTTTGTTAGGTCTGTCTGTTGGTGCCTCAACTGTATTTATCTCACCTTACCTACATTAATACTAAAGTTGTGTTACTTCTACTTTGCAAGACAGCATACCGTTTTTTATTCTACTTTTTATCTTTTGAGAACTACTACCTCTGTACAATTATGCTTCTTCTCATTTTGCATTTTTATTTGAGAAAAGTTGGAAAATTAGCTAATTTCGTCAATTACGTATTTTCGAATTGCCAATTCGGTCATTTTCGATTAATTGTAAACGTTTTGATCATCTACGTATTTTTGACCTACTCAGTTTCCCTCTCTGAAAAACAAAAAATTAGAATGAGTACTCATTTGTTAGCAAATATAGTTATAGATACCCAATTTAAATTAACACAAAATTTTCTTCATCTTACACATCTTCTCCTCCATCATTTCCTCCTCCCCCTTCAACCCCTACCACCACCACTACTGCTCCCACTCCACAACCGCCGTCACTTCACCCTACATCCTCTTCTCCCAAATCCGAGTCCCCCATACACGCAGCACCATCATCAACTCAATACCCATCTCCATCTCCATCTCCATCTCCAAATTTCAATACCCAGCAACCTGCAACAAGAAAGTGGACTGGTCTAACTTATAATCCATTTGGACTGGTCTAACTTTAAAAGAAAGTGGAAATCTTAGGATATTTACAAGCAAAGGATAAAGAACACAAGGCAGTAATGGTGGTGGTGGTGGTGGTGGTGGAGGTGTGTCAACGACAGCAGCAACAACAATCACCCTTCTTGTGAATTATACAATCTATCAGAATCTAAATTGATCATTTGCACACAGATATGTTTAGTGAACTTTTTTTTTCTCAATGTTAGAATTGTTCAAGATCCAAATAAATTATAACTTTTTTTCCAGCCAAATAGGAATTTCTGTGTCAGGTAAATTCAGAATATATATTTCTCGTCATCAGCATCTGATAAAATCTTCCCTGATGTAGAGGCAAACAAACATTAATGTCTATGTAAATTACAACCCAAATTTTCCTTCTCATACTAGTAAATGAACATAGTCACACTCATACCGAGTAACAAGCTATCTAAAGCTAAACATTAAACAAAAAAACCTGAAATTGCAAACCAAGAGAAACAGTTTTTAGTTGGGAAAACATATATTTCTCTACTTTCAAATATGCAACCGTATGATTCATCTTCCAGACAATAATAAGTCAGACATTGATAATATAACGATTTAAAAAAATGCCAATTTAAACATAATCTTAGAATCAATAAAGTGAAAATGGTACAAATTTGTAATATTTTTATGGTCTATGATATGAGTTTTTTGTTTTCTTGAATAAAAACCAGGGAAGAAGAAGAAGAGGGAGGGAGAAGTAGTTTTCTACTAAAAGAGGTGTCATAAGCAGTGTTGCAAAACTCGGCCTAGTCGGCCGATTAGCCGGCGACTAGTCTGTAGTCGGCCGGTGGCCGCCTAGAAATCCAGAAAATCGGACAAAAAATCGGGTCTTTGAAAAAAGTTGGTCAAAATTCCGACGAGAAGACAGAGAGAGAGAGAGAGAGAGAAAAACGTACCGTTCTCGGAGTCTCGGAGAAGAATCGGTGGCGGTGGCGGTGACGGTGATGGTGACGAACACATCTCCGAACTTCAATGGCGGTGACGAACACATCTTCTCCGAGAAGAATCGGTGGCGGTGGCGGGAGAAGAGGAAGGAGAGAGCGGAAATAGAGAGAAGAGAAGAAGAGAAGAAGAAAAAAAAAGGTCGGTAGTGGTGGCTACTCGCCGGAGAAGGAGAAGGAGAAGAAGGGGGAGGGCTGCGGGAAGAAAGTGAGAGAAAAAAATGAAATTTAGGGTTAGGGTTGTCTCTTAGGAATTATATACCCAGCACCAAAGGTGCAATTAAAGTATTAGCACATAAGATCCCATAAAAATAATTATGTTACAAACAAGTCATAAATGACCTAAATTTAGAAATAAATTGTATTTAAAGTCCGAAATTACTTTTAAAAATTATATTTTAGACCTCAAACTTTATATTTTATATTACAAACAAGTCCTAAATGACCTACTTTATATTTTTAATATTTAATTAGACCAAAAATATAAAAGAAAACATTTTCGAAAATGATTAAAATAAAATATATTTAATATTTAGGGTCGCCGACTACTCCCCGACTAGGCCGACTAGTCGCTAGTCCCCTGTCTGCCGACCGACTAGCGACTAGCGACTTTTACAACACTGGTCATAAGTAGAGAGATACTTAAAGCTGAAACATCAGCATCTACAAGTAAACAAGGAAGTTGTTTGTCTGGCTTAGAGCTCTGAGCTTGGCATATTTATAAGGGGTTCAGATTTGGGAGAAGACGATGTAGGTAAAGTGGCGAAGGGTGAGGTGTGAGTGCAGTGGTGGTAGGAGAGGGTGGAATGGGGGAAGTAGATAAAGGGGAAGAGGGCGAGTTTAGAGTTTTTGTTTTGTTAATTTAAATTGGATATATATAAAAAAAATTATAACAATTGAGTGTCCATGACCGCGTGACCAAGTTAACAGGATTTTGTCAAAAAAATTGGACGGAAATATAGTTTTGACAAGTCAAAAATACGTAGAGGATCAAATCGTTTAAAATTAATCGAATATGACCCAATTGACAAATCGAAAATACATAAGAGATGAATTTGCCGAGAAAAATTACCATACTATTTCATCGGAAGAGAGTGTGGCCTTATTCAAGACCAATTTTCATCAAAAGAGGAAAACACATTTATTATTATTTTGGTTTCCAACCCAAGTAGATTTTTTTTCTAACTTAAATGGTTATCAGCGTCACACCAAATCTAATTTCCGAACATAATTTGACTGTTGAGTCGTTGCAATGAACATCACTACTAAAATGGATAATAGCCTATTTGTCTTTTCATTTGCAAACTAACGACGGTTTGATGAATAACCGTTAAATAACTATAATGGGACCTCTAGGGTCTTTTACGAGAAATAGACTATAGAACGACTACCTAAGAGCACTATACTGCAATAAACCCTTAACTATTTTCAATCTGGACTAAAAACTTATAATATTCCATTTAAATTTTTTTATCTACACCTATTTTCGTTACCATGCGCCAGTGAAAATTCAGAGGTTACTATAACTAATTTCCTACTGTTATCAACTCTCACTCTCATATACTCACTACGTAGACTTTCAACCGTCTCAAATGACAGTTGAAAGTCGTTGACAATGGTCCGATTCGCTCTAGTGAAATTCGACTCTTGCGAAATTTCCCGCAGCTGAGAGCATCGTTTAAGAACAGTATGGGCTAGGCTCTCTCCCGTTGAGCGGTAACGCTGCGGGCCAACCGTGAAGCCGAGTCCGGATGTAGTCACCACGTTGTCGGTGGATACCGGATGTCCCCAAACAGGTAGAACAAAAAAAAATTGTCTCAAAAAAAAATTATGCTTCATTAAAGATTATATGAGATTCTTCATTATATAATAACTAATTTAATAGTATAAATTTATAGATTACAAACTCATAGCAGCCACGCTCCTAGTAAATTCAAGGATCAGCTCAACTTGAGCCATAGATGCTCTGCTGGTAGCGACTTGGGATCCAAATGGAAGGATATTTAAGATCAATCCATGAAACAGTCCTCAGCGTTACCTGCTAATCCATGCAGCGAGTGCAGATAAGCCTAGAAAACGGTTGACAGAACCAGCTCTTGAAAAAATGCAGAGCGTTGCATTCCCTCTTCATAATCTGGCTTTTGAACCGGATCTAACAAAGATGCGTTACTGCTGCATAAAAACATCGATCATGTCATTTCTCTAATCCCAGATCGTTAATTATCTTTACTCTAGATTGAACAGCGTCTTCCTCTTTTTATACACTGATGAAAAATACAGAAAAGGTCATTTATGAAGAGATTTGAATGTTATTCTTTCTTATTTTGGTCCTGTTTAAGGCAGTGTACAGAATAGGAAAACTAATCGAGGAATCACATATTACCGATGAAAATATTACCCTCGAAACAAGATTATTTACTAACGATCGATTTAGGGCATGCAAAGACAATGGAAGAAAGGAATGCAAGTGTATAATAAACTTTTACCGAATGTAAGTACTTTTTTCCTCATACCCTGCAGTTTATTATATTGTGTTAATGTTTCTCGACAAGATTCATGATAGAAATACTATAGCCTTCAACCTCTGGACTTGGTTGCATTAAAGGCATATTGGGAAATTCACCTTCCTTTTCATTGTTCAAGGAGAAACAGTGACTAATAGAAGAGGCATATCATGGTACAGAATTGAAATATAATAAATCATGGATATTTGGATTCTAAGAAATCCTTCGTAAAACATATGGTAAAGACATCAACAAAATGCACTTCATCTTGAATTTTGTCTTTTTTAGATAATAATAATCGGACTATGATATGAATTGTTTCAGACCACCAGTTGTTCCATGCTCTGTAATAGTTTGAAATTTACGGTGCTGAAGATGAAAACATGTTACAACTAGATCAAATTTTAAACATCCATACTAAATTATTCTCGAAAAAGACAGTTATAGACCAAAGGAACTCTCGGGAATCCAATATACACTTGGAAGAACTTTAGGCTGAGCAAGTTTTATGCACTATAATGTAATGCTCACACAAGCAGGTAAAGTCCGCACTTAAAATGTCTAGAAAGAATTTAGTCAGTCAGACCAGATTTACATAAAATACTATAGGGTAGGGCTGAACTTGAAACTCCGGGGTCTTTGTCCCCGAAACTCCCCTCCCCCCACCACCAGCCCTTACTCGTCTTTTGAAAGCCAGAACATTCGCATAGAGGAGTATCTGTATCACGCATGCTCCTCCACTGATGACAAAATGACCTTCTATCCTCTTCTAGGAATTCCTAGCCCTAAAGGAGAAGGGAAAAAGTGTAATAGTATTCTGCATGAATATGCTTCTGCACTGGGAATATCTCATAGCGGGAAGGCCCAGAGATCATAAAGGAGGGGATGGGAATGGAGGCATTCCAGGAACATTTTACTACTTAAACAATGAACTTTTTATGTATCCTTCTAAGGTTAAGATTGAAATCAAAATTTCCTTCAAGTTCATCTTTTTATCCTGTACTATTTTTCATCATATCCTTCAGCATTATTCCTTATTGTCAGGTAAGTCTAGCTGGATCGACAAGTAAAATCAGTAGCTTCAATCTGTACGCATTGTTAGTATGCATGAGAAAAAGAACATATATGCATTCTTCGAAGGCGTATTCTCACAATCATCCTGATTTGAAGATCCAGATATTCAGGATAATTCATAAAAAGAGCAAAGGATTCTAAGAACTATCATCAGCTAAGTATCTAAAAGAACACAATTGTGCAAAACTTTCCAAAGGGCAGAATTCAATAGCATCTAGCTTCTTGTACATAGTCCAAAGTCACAGGATAAAACACAGATATACTATGTCGACTTTAATAGATTAATACATAACTGAATAAAACACACCCAAAAAAAAAAAAAAAAGAGGATTGGAAACTAATTATGTTTAAGGGTTAAAAACATTTATTTTTCAGCTTCATTGTTGGTTCCACCTCTTTCTTTAATGCTTCTTATTACTCGAATTATCCAAGAGATGAGTTCAATTTACAGTCATAACACCATGTGCCCACAGCTCTCAACTCTTTTATAAATGACCACTATTTAAAACCTAAAGGAACTTCAATCATGTGTGTGTGTGTTTTACAACTGAATATGTCAAATCTTATTGATTTATTTACATGCTTAAATGACCTCCACTTTTTCCACACATATCCTCAACATGGTTTCAGTTTCCAGTTTCCAGTTTCCTAATATGATCGATGTCTTCCACTTGGCTTTATTGTTATTATATTGCAGTTCACCAACTAAGGGGTTACACAAGCTACGATAAGTAGAAACATGTGTAATTTGTAACAGTAACAGTTGAGGCACAATTAGAATCAGAGTTGAATACAGCTTGAGTTTGTCTATAACGCGTAAAATTTGAGGCACGGTGGGATAGACACAGTAAGTCTCCATAAACCCTGTATCCAGCATCTAATGGGATATATGGTATGACATCTAGCAACAAATTGCGTATTGACAGAAAAAGGAAAGAGTAGCAAAAGAAAATTGCAGCTGGCAGAAGAGAAAGTACCATTCTGTAGCAGAGATCGGAAAAGTACTCGACGACAAATCAAGCTTGGTATCTTTAGGTTCTGAAATTGGTGCATTGCAAAGAAATGGAGAAAGAAAAGGATCAGCAGCTGTCTCATGTGTGCTATATCGAGAGCCCAACGGATTTGAACCAAGAAAAGATGTTAGGTCCCGGAAGTCCTTCCCTATCATTGCTGAATCATTACTCCAGTGGCCTGATTTCTGAGACTTTCTCCTTCTCTATATAATCCCCATCATGTTAATATCTTTGTCATTAATACTTCATTGATTGTAAATGAGTAGAGAAGAAAATTTACCTTTACTGAATGTGCATGTTGCATCGTAAAATGTCCAATTGCGTCTTTTCCCAAAGTTGCTGCACATATTGGGCAAACCTGGAATATGATTTCAGAAAGGTTAGGAGGAAAAACAAGAAATATGCAGGGTTATAACACCTTCGACGGGATAGTCTGAATGCAACCTCCAATCAAACAAAGAGAAAGAAAAAAGATTCTAATCTTTATGACTTGATGCAGAATGTTTCATGGGGCCAGTTATGTTAGTAATGCTATAAGTTTGGGCAGTGAAAATCTTTACAATATTTTCTGCTCATAAAATTGACAATCTTCATTGCCAAAAATTTATATTCTGCGCACAAAAGGAAATATAAGTGGGATTACAAATGAAATGGATGTTATACCGCATTTTTCAAGTCGAAGCAATGCTCTTCTTGCAAATGGCTACATAGGACAGGGACCTCAACTTCAACATAACAGAAGGGGCAAGGAAACCAAGCCCTCGCATCATCTTCTACTTCATCCAAGACAAGATTATCTGTTACCATTGAAGGAAACATATAAGCCACCAATTTCAGATTCTTTTCGCAATCATTCTTAGTAAACCTAACTAAAAAACCCAATTTCAGTTCTTGAATTCGAGTAAATTCAAGAACTTCAACATTAGTTTATTAACATTATTACTACCAATTACATAGAATTTATCAACAAAAACAAACTTGTAGCAGGAAAATTATGACCAAGTAGAGTAACTGAAATATCTAAGGAATTAATATTAAGAGGAAAGAAAATTCTGATATGGACCAGGTCTAAATTGACTTTGTGATCCAGTCATCCCATAATTGTCTCTGTCCTCATTTAGTAATAATGTGGTCAGTTCTGCACCACGTCTCCACTTACCAAAAAAACTTACTTTTTTCAATTTCTGAGAGATTTTCAATCAAAAGAACCAATGCAAATACACTGACCAAGTAAAACCAAGCAATTCAAAAGGTAGCCCAGAGACATATTAGCCCTTTCCATTCACCTAAATCGCCAAAAAAGAAAAAACAACAAAGAAATACAGTTCAAGAAAGAGGGGAAAAAAAAAAGGTGTGGTTGAAAGAAGATTCACCAGAATTGCTGAGCCTGGAAATTGGGACAGCAGTAGAAAAATGTTTTGCTGATTGAACTCTAGCAGCCCAGAAAGCCATATCAATATCCACTTCAATTTCTTGATAAATTAAACTATCTCAACCCTTCCTCAGCAAATTGAGCAAGATTACTAAGAGGGTATTGACAAGAAAAAAAAACCACAAAAAATATGCAGATTAAGTTAAAGGTTTTGGAGAAATGGAGAGAAGGAGATGAGGAAAAGTGGTGCAAGCTTTTTATTTTAGCAGCTCATGTGCTACTGTAATAATAATCTCTCCGTCACAAATTATTGTATATTTTTAACGAAAATTAAATTTTCATTAAATGATTTTATGATAGGATATGATAAAATATTAAACAATATTTTTTCTTTAATTTTATTTTTAATTTAATTACACATTATTTTCTATTCAACATTCAATGTAATTGTACTATTGTAGAATTAAAAAACTATCATTAAAAAATTATTTATTTAAAAAGTAAACCAGTTAATTTGAAAAGGGAATCGGGTAGTCCAAGTGGTAAAGCTACCTAAATACGGGTTGTAGGTCCCGTGTTCGATTCCCGTAGTTCTCCTTTATTGGGATAATATCTCCCTCCTCCCGGTGGCGCAATACCCTCCCGGACATGAAGCGTGCTTTAATCGGCGCTTTCAGCAGTGCTCTCCGCTCTCTCCCCTCGGGAGCAATGCCCTTTCGGGCTTCAAAAAAAAAAAATTTATATATATATAAACTCTAAACCCCCAAATTGAGAGTGTTAAATGATTATCTCACTCACTACTGGTATAAGGGATTCATTCAACTATAAGGGTAAAACAGTCTAAAAAATTATTTTAGTCAATTTTTCAGCCAATAATTCTAGTAACCTAGTAAGATCTATGTATATATAATTTGAGTAGCGTGGAGTAATAAACCGAATGATGGATGATGTGCTGTATTATATTGGATGGTTGTGAAGAGTGGGGCAAGCTTTATTTATATATGAGAGTAGGAGAAAGTGAAGAGCAGCCAAAAGAAGGGTCTTTGGTCTGACAACGGTCGTAGAAAGAAAGCTTTTCTGACACACAAAAGCTAGTTTTATTATATTCATGACACGTGGCTAAAAGAGTCATATCCTCTTCTTTCTGAAAAATTCTAATATAAACCTGGCCTACAAGTGGAGACATAGACCATTTGATCCACAATCAACCACATCCCCTCTTTTGATTAAAAAACAATAAAAACACCTCAAACAATGCACCAAAAGGGGAAATATTTTTATTATTTTAATCAAAAGCGTGATGTGATCGAATGTGGGACTAAGTGATCATACGTCCCACTTAGTAGGCTCTGATCCCATGACGAGATTGATCCTTCTTTCTCTACCCACTAATTGACGATGGCTTTAATGCATAATAGGGTAATTCTGCACGTATAAAAAAAATTTCGTTCATTAAATTAATATTTTGATGGTTAAAATTGATTTAAAAAAATATTTTTTGAATTTTATAACACATATTCTATTTTTACCATACAGAACATCTCTTCTGAATCTCAAGACACCTATTTTAAATCTCAAGACACTTATCGTAAACCTCATAAAACATATTTTGAAATATTCTGTATGTATTGGAAAAAAATTGTTTCTGTCACCAATTAGCATTGGTCTTTGAGAAGTGAAGAAGTGCAACTAGTAGTGTTTATTTTTTTTTTTTTTTACTGAATAAATTTAGTTTCCATTAATCACAAATAGGCGAAGCCATTACAATCAAAAGAAAATATGGAAATACAAAAAGTAAAACTTATACAATGATTTAAAAAATCACGATAACAGGCAAAAAGACACACCCAAGAAAACTTGGATGGTTAGGAAAAACAACTAGAAAAACTAGTCAACTAAACAAATACATAATCTTCTCCTTCAAAGCATCTTTATCGCAATCCTCGATCCACGAGTGACAGGGAGAATATCACTTTCAACATCTTCGCTAGGGATTCGACAATTTGTAGGACCATAGGCGTATCAACCGTCCTACAAATTGCCTCGGAAAGATGTAAAAAGTTGATAAAGGACCCAAATCTAGTCCGGGTTGAACAAATCCTCCTAGAAACAAAGAAAAAAAGTCTAGATCTGTGAAGATCTGAGACTCATCTAACCACTGTGTCTTGAATATTGAAGAAAAAACTCTGAAAAAGATTTTATATGATTCGTAGTACAAAATAGAGTAATATAAATGTAACAAAAGGAACAAGATTTATTTGGGGTAAAGTCATAGATTTATTGGTAAGTTAATTCAGCTCGCTATTCTTCAAAGTTTTATTTGGGGTAAAGTCATAGATTGAATTACTTAGATTATTGATTTAATATTATATTATTAAATTTATCATTCTTATATTTTACCAGATTATTAAAGTAATTCTAATTTTCTTCTCTTTCATTTTTAGGCTTTGTTTGTATGGAGGGAGAGGAACGACTGGTGATATGGGTGTTAATGGTTCGGTTTTGTTCACTTTTACACATTTTTCAAACTAAAACGAAATTTTTGGTTTTAAAATTTGGAAACTAATCCAAACAATTCAAACTCTCAAACCGATTCATTCGTTTTGCTTTGTTTTGGTTGCTCGTTTTTGTAGGACACAAAATATATTAATTATAAAGTAAAAATAAAATAAAAAGTTTCTATAAAATTACTTAACTGCTAAAAATAAAAAGACATATGTACATTGTTTTCACAAGTTAAACACAATAAAGAAAATAAATTAATGAAACTAAATTAATTTCATTAATTTATTTTCTTTATTGTGTTTAACTTGTGAAAACAATATACATATGTCTTTAATTAATGAGTGATTTTAAACATATGTATATTGTGATTTTAGACATATGTATATTGTTTTCACTTTGATTGTTTTACTGAATTAATGAGTTTTATAACTGAAAACATAGAGGTGTAAGATCCTTACTTGTTACGATAGCAAAATACACAATCAAAGTGAAGAAATCAGAAAAAATCAGCCACGTTCCCGGTGCAATAACTTTCTGCTTCGAATTCGAAATGACGATCCGTCACCGCTCACTCGTATCTTATTCAATTACCCTCGAAACTCTTTAAAATCGTCCCAATCCGACACTGTTTACCCCCTCAATCGTTCCCTCAAAGTTTCTGCCCCGAATTTCACCAACCAAGAAAATATCGAACTTCAAACTTAAATTACTCACTACTGAAAACTCCAAACGATGATCCATCAACTTCCAAACGTAGGTTTTCCAACCCTCTTTCTAACCCAACAAGAATCACCCGATTCTGACACCAATTGCTTTGTCGAATGTAAGAAAAACTATTCAGCTCTCAATCTGCCATATTTTTATCTTTTCTCTGTTTTTGATCCTTTCTTTTTCTTTCCTTTATTTTTGTAACCTTTCCCCATAATCCCATCAATAATTCTCTCATTAAGTCTTCCATTAACTACCCTTCATAACTCCTTACAAGATAGTCTCATAAGTTCTAAACATTAACACATATGTCCCTCAATGAACGAAATGTAAAATACGCCCCTTAACATAATTAAAACACACATATGACACGTAAATCATATAAACAAAATTACTAAACAGGAACCCCACAAAATTAAATGCAAGGCATGCACAACACGTAAGAAAAAAATTTTTGGGTATCAAAATCAAACAATTCGGCCAAAAAAATCACGTTAGGGCATGTGCTTCCGGCACAAAGGGAAAAAACGTCTGAAAGACACTAAGCAGTGGTAAAATAGACCAGGTCCACCACATTTCTTTACTATGTATTGGCATAAACAACCCAATTTTTAACCATCTTTTTTCTCAATTAAAATTCATAAACAACCCAATTTGAATCAATCACAAATCATCATTTTGTTTTTTCCTTTTTGAACGGCTCTTCGTGAGAATTCAATCATGGAAGGCAACATAGAAGTGAATTTTTAGCAAATCTTTAAGTCACTTGGGGAAAGAAATTATTGTTAGAAAATTAACACTCTGTGGTTCTCAGTTAAAAGAATATTACTCGAATTTTCATAACTTTGTTGTTGATTCCTCTCCATAGCAGTTGATTTGGGATCTTTTCTTCTATGTTCTTCAACGAAGGCAGAATTCGGAAATAGAATAGAGGAAGAGAATAGTGATGACTTCTAAGGGGTTGTAGTTAATTGATTCAAATTGGGTTGTTTGTGGGTTTTAATTGAAAAAAACATGAAAAATATGGTTAACAGTGGTGGGTATAAATTTGGGGAATTAACAGGGTTAAACTTGGACTTTCTTGCACTTTGTTCCGGAAGCACATGCCTGACACGTGGTTTTTTTTTTCGGGTTTTTTGCTTGATTCACTAATTGGTCAGAAAGAGTAGCCCGTAAATTGTTGTAGCTAAAAGAGCTAAATAAATTGTTTTCGCAACAAACCGATTTTTGGTAAATAGTTGATGCTACAAATAGCGGTTTTCTCCATCAGAAAATTACAATATCCAAAAAACACAGAAAATCATAATATCCCAAATTATTGCAAAAATTATAATATCCAAAAATCACAATATTTAAAAAGTACATAAAATTACAATAGAGCACTGCTATTTGTAATATATATCTATTTACGTATTTCGATTAATAACATTATCCTTTTATTAGGATATTTATAACAACATCTTTTTACGGGCCACTATAAACGTCCAATTAGTGAATGCGGTCAATATTCATGCCAAAATGGAGTCACTTGTCGTGCACACGTGATATACGTCAAGGGTAATTTTGTCCAATATTTTGAGATGATCCGGGGCAACTCGTTCATTTTTCTGAATAACACCACCCACACACCCATTTCTTCATCATCCCTTCCATATAAACCCTAAAACTCTACCCACATTCCCATTTATTCATCATCCTTCCAATATAACTCTTCCCAAATTTCTTTCTCTCTTTTTTTTTCTACTTCTTGAGACACTTTGGATAACCAAGATTTGGGCAACAAATGTCTTCAACAAGCTCAAAGGTCTCTTGAAGCTTTAAAATATCCAACATTGAAATAAAGTTTTGCAACTGCCCCATTCGAAAGCCCGTAGCAATTCGGACTTCGTGGACTCATGAAAATATCGGTAGAAGGTTAATACTTTTTGCACTTGTGCATATATTTTTTGGTCAATGTTAGGAGTTCATAAGTGCAGAAAATTGATCCTAGGTAGTTGATTATGGAAGTGTTTTTCTTCAATCCCAAGTAGTTGATTATTGATTGCTTGCCAAAGGCCCTACATCGGAAAAAAATAATTAAATATTTATAAAATAAAGTAAAGAAAATTCAGTTTAAAACAAACAAAATGTTTATACCTTTTGCCTATTAGTGATTATTGTCCAATTCTCACAATCTCCCTCAATCTTTAAGTCAATTTTCAACATTTCTAGAAACCAAAGCCATGTGTCCTTTGTCTCTTGTTCCACCACTTCAAATGCAACATGGTACAATGAGTTGTTGACATCAATACTAACTGATGTGAGCAGTATCCCAGGGTGGGGTCCCCTTAAGTGGGTATCATCTACTCCTAACACCTTTTTACAACCATTAAAAAAACTCTTCTTTCACAACCCTCAGACAACGATAGAATCTATGAAATCTATCATTCCTACCATCATTTTCAACTTTCAAACCCACAAAAGTGTTAGGATCTGATGCTCTCAACTCCTCCACACAATCCCACAACTTAGCATATTTCTCAAGTATACTTGCCCTGAATCATCCCAATTACCAGTTTCTTTGTTCTATAGACAGTGATGTCTGAAATATTGAATTTCAGGTCGTTTTGAAACTTTTTAATAAAATCTGCAGCTTTGACACCCTTGGTGTTCCTAAAGTCATCAATGTACATTTTTGCAAGATATTTAGGACCAACAAGTTTAAGTTTAATGCACCTAGTACACCTGTGAATCCTGGACATTTTTCTGATTTGGCAATCTGTACTTCCACCAACCTTTGTAGCAAATAACTCCCACCTACAACTTATTTTTGTCCCAACACATGTTGTTTGATGTTCACTGTTTGACCTTCTGACCCTCACATTCTTACCATTTGTTACCTTCTGATTTTTAACTCTCTTTAATCTCATCTTTGCTGTTGAATATCATACCTAGTTTGAATCCAGGATTCCTCATGTCCAAAACAGGATTAAATCTAGCAATCTTTTTTTTTCTTCTTTGAACCATCAAATTCCTCAGATGAAATATTGTTGATTAGTTCATCTGAATCATAATCAACTGATTCTTCACTATCAAAGTCATCTTCAGCTTCAACAACAGGTTGTTTTCCATTGTTTACACCCTCAATGCATGCCCTTTCTTTTGCTGACTTTTTGCTACATCAACCCTCTTTTTACTACATCAGCCCTCTTCTTCTCAAAATCTTCCAGAATTCTGTGATCATCATCAATATCTTCATAATCTCACTCATCAAATGATGTTGCATCACTAGTTTCTAACCCACTAGGATCATAATCAAAGTCACTTTAAAAATTGTAAACTTGATCAAATTCAGTCTGTAGATTTCTAATAATACCATCCCCAACATGAAGTTCAATTTCCCCAGCCGGAACTTGCCTTCCCCAGCTTGATATTATGAAATTCTTGTATTAACTGCCTTTTTAACTAACTACCAATGGTTGTTTACCTTTTTCAGTTCTTCCAACTTTAGTTTCAGTGTCCTTCCCCTTATCAAGATTATTTGTGAAGGGATTCATGGGAGGAAACTCGTTCCAAACACCCATGGATCCTCCCCTGAAGGATCCGCTCATATGAAACAATTCAAAAAATAGCAAGAAACAGCAAGAAAAACTTACGGTTTTGGATTTAAGAAGCTACTTCTTGAATGGAGGATGATGTTTCTTGGATGCTAATCTGCCACCAATTGATCTCCCTTTGCGGAAAGTCCTTCTACCGGTATCCACGCGACGAAACGGGCAGCGATTGCTAGCTCTTCGTTTTTCTGGGTTTCGGGAATTAGAGAGAAAAGGGAGAGGCTGAAACTATTTCGGCTTCTTAGGTATTTCGGCTGAAAAGCATTGAAGTCTAGTGGTTTCGGCCAAGAGTTTATTATATAGGGTGTGAGAGTTTGTTCCCGTAACTAACTCTCACGTCCCTCAACTCCTTCTCGCAATGGGAGTCCTTAACTCCCACGTCCCCTTAGACTTCTGCGGGTAGTGGGAGTCCTTATCGGATAATAACTCCCACGTAATCCCAGCTATAGGTAAAATACCGAAATTGCCCCTATCTCTAATTCGAATAATAAACACTTTATTATTTTCGGAAAGACAAATGTCGAGATACAATGAACCTAGACACATTCTAGATTCATTGAATCGGACATAAAGCTCGTTAGCTCGTCTATGCGTGTGACCACTGTAGGTTCATCTCACAATGGCAATGAAGACACACTTAGTAGTAGTATGTGTTCATAAATCAAAAGCGGTCCCCTAGCGAGACATTGTGACTACCCAAAGTGAATGAATATACAACGGAACCTAATATCAATCCACTATTTAATCCCTTTGTCTCGCGATATCCTAATTAAGCATAAGGCATGGTGGTCGTCACCCTTATTAAGCTTAATTATATTTATGCTCGATCTCCGGGTAGATCTGTTTCGACAAATAGCATTTGATAACCACTTTATCAAATACATTTGAGCACGGCCATGCATTTAAACAGTCTTTTCCCTATCGAGGGGCCCATGGATATCTCTCTCAATAATAGAGAGGACAAATTCCTTACAATGTCTCTCACATTCAAGCTATGATAGGACACTACATCCGATCATCGGTAGTATTGATTACTCGTTACAAGTAACGTCCGATCGAGTCAAAACGTAGCTCCATTCATACTAGAATCAATGAAGACATAAGGTCTAAGGATTCTAAAATAGTATTGAGGAAGTAATACTTATGACTTATGACCATGAAGTATTACTTCTCGACTGGATCACGTCCCAATACAATGTATCCCTATATATTGCATCTATGATGTGATTTGTATCCATTACACATGATCGATGAAAACAAGATCATCAATCAACAATCATACTAGGTTTATTTCATAGTAATTAAGCATTACATAAAACTAGGGACTTCTAGAATAGTAATTACATAAGCTAATGAGTTTTACTATCAAATCACACATTTGATAATCAAAAGCAAAATTAACTATTCAATTACATGCTCAAAAGATAATAAAACGCACAACATGTGCTAATGGTCCTAGGGCACTACTAACAATTTGTTCCTAAAAAATCTGACATCTTAACTGTTTTCTTAAACCTATAATGACTACTTCTACCACCAGTCCCAGTAACAACATACAACTCTGTCTCCCCTTTCAATGAACCATAATCAGAAAGCAATGCAATGTCTATTGCAGCCATTATGGGCATGACAAATCGTTTACCACCCTCAAGGTAGACATTGTAAGAACATTGTGACCCCCTCCTATGGCCTAACTTATCACACACATATTTTAGAGTTTCCCATTTCATTTGGGTAGGATGACAATAATCAAAGTAGTCTATGGAGCCACCAACATACTCTTTCTCACCTCAAGCATTCACTATAAATTCACCCCATGGTAAACCTTTAGTGTAAAAAAATCTGAATGATTCACTATGGAAAAAAAATTAATCAAAAACTAAACTAAATAACACATGCAGCTCATGTACTGGGACCACAATAAAATAAAGAAATAAACAGTACAAGTGAGAAACACAAGGACAAAAATGCAGGACCACATCATATGTAAGACAAACCCATGAAAAGCATAAGTTAATGACATTAAAAGCACCCAAGAACAGACCATAAAATTCAATTTGAACTTTATACATAAACAATCTTGGACAAATACCCAGTAAAATACAAAAAAAATCACATTTTTAAACCAAAAGTTGAATAATACTAAACTCCAAACCAATCACCTTTTCAATATTCACTAACGAACTTAAAAAACAATCGTATTTTAAGCATAAAAATCAAGAATATTGACCAGATAAACATTAAATCACAAAAAGGAGTTACCTTTTCAATAGTCTTTACATAAGTTGTAAAAAAAAATCAATTTTAAACTAGAATATTAAAAGACAACTAAACCCTAAACAAAGTTTACAACAAAACAACATCGAAAACATTCACCTTTTCAATATTTACTAAGAAACTTAAAAAACAAATCATATTATAAGCATAACAGTCAAGAATATTGACCAGAGAAATAGTAAATCACAAAAAGGAGTCACTTTTTCAATATTCTTTACAAAAGTTGTAAAAAATAGCATTTTTAAACAAGAATATTAAAAGACAACTAATAAACTAAAAAAAACATTTTTAAAGCATAAAAGTCAACAATCGATTACCATATTTTGGTTCTGGCTTATCGGGTCCCCGTATATGCATCTCTTTTTTAGCTTTTCTGGCAAAATTATTCCTTTGATTCTTCATAAGTATTCAACTATTCTTGCTAATCTCCTTAATCGCGGAAGAAATTGGTCAATTTGGAAGTTCTAGGGTTTGGCGAATGGTTGGAATCGAGAGGGTTTTATGATGTTTCAAAGTGTTTAGAGTGGATTAGATTAGCTTTAGGATTTCTATTAGGTTTTAAGATAAGAATGAATGTTAGAATTCAGGTAAGTTTAGCTAATCGGGTTTGTGACGGGTTGCCCCAGAAGCTCGACATCACGAAGGACAAAAAGACCCTTAACGGATATCACGTGTGCATGACATGTGTCACCATTTTGGCCTGAATAGTGACCGGATTCACTAATTGGATATTTATAGTGGCCCGTAAAAAGATGCTGCTATAAATAGCCTAATAAAAAAATAAATGCTATTAATCGAAATACATAAATAGATATATGTTACAAATAGCAGTTTTCTCAATTACAAAATTCCAAAAAAACTATAAATATCACAAAAAATAATATATGCAAAAAATTACAAATTTCACAAAAAAATAAGATATTCTACTTACAAAAATAAAATTCAAAACAAAAATAAAATTCTCATAAAACTAAAGTTCCAAGAGTAAATTTAAGAAATTACCTTTAAATGTAGAGGATAAAATGAGGAGGAGACGAGGAGCGGTGGCGGTAGGTAGGGGCTCAGATTTGCTGGGATTGGGAGATGGCCACAACTGAGTTTTTTGTTTTTTGTTTTTTTGTTGTTGTAGGAATCTAGCCGAAATGAGGAAGGAGGATGATTTTTAGGGCATTTGAGGATGGATTTGGGAATCCGTCCTAGTTAAAAATATCCTCAAAAAAAGTTTCCATGTGGGGACCTCTCTCTCCAGCACTAACCACCAAGAGACAAGTATTCAAAAATTGACAAAAATAGCCCCATAAATAGCTTAAGTCCCCCAACTTACAAATAACATAAAAGTGCCCCTTAAACAATTAATCAACAATAAATAACACTTAAAATACATGTAACACATAAAATAAAATTGGCATGCTTTTCACACAGGTTCAAAAAGTTCAGGTTATCACACTATGTTTTTCAAGCCGTTTCCCCTAGGATCATATCACTACCACCAAGAGTGAGGATATATAGGTTCTGACAGAAGTCCTAGTTCCCTATTTTCCATTTCACTCCTTTACAACATTCACCATGCCACCTCTTTTCACCATTGCCTAATACAATCATTAAGGGTTTCCCTTACTCAATATACAACCCCAATCATTTAGCCATCCTAGGATCAAGGAAGTTTTGGGTGCTTCCAAGACCCACTAGTATTGAAACTTGTTGATTTTTAGCAATTAAGCCAGCAATTTTGAATATCTTGCCCCAGTGGTGCCATTCAATGCACTAGTGGTTATATGAACTTCCTCTCCCAACATAACTGTTTCTTCCCTCTCATAGGATTGAAGGACTTGTAATTCAAGTTCCTTGTCTTCTTCCCCTACTTGATTACACAGGTAGATCACGTTGACCTCAGCCAAAGTAAACATGTGTTGAGGTGAGTACTTTTCCCCACACTTGACACATAAATTTAGTTTCCTCCTCCTTTGCATCTCCTCATTACTAATTCTCATGAACTTGATTGGCTTATTGAAATGAGACTTTGAGGCAAAATGTTGAGAATAAGCTAATTTAGTTTGAGAAATAGTGGTAGGTTATAAGGCAAGCTAGATTTATGAGAATAGTTGGGAGCTTGTCTTTTAGTAGAGGTTCTTGATGTATATAACAAATACATCTCTTGTTCTACTACTAGCATGAATGCCTCTACTAAAGTCATTGGTATGTGCGCATATTGACTGCTCTTTTAATCTCATATTTCAGCCCACTCATAAACAAATCTATGTAATTTCCAGGAGTGACTCTTGTTCCAGTAGTTACAAACACAGTTTTTAATGCCTCAAATCTCTTAATATATGAATGAACATCACTGGTTTGTTTGAGTTTAGTGAAGTCACCTACAATGTCAGATAGAGATTTAGCACCAAACATAACAAACAAGCTTGAACAAAGCATTGCCAATCTAGTGCCCCAAACTCACATATAAATACGTATCCCCATAGACAAGCTTCTCCCCTAAAATAGACCAAAGCTACATCTAAATTTAATGGACCAGTTATCCTTTGTAACTTGAAGTAATGTTCTACTTGAATTACCCATTCTCTGGGGTGAACTTTCATCGAATTTAGGAAAATCTATTTTAGGAAGCTTGATTCCTCTTCTTTCCTAATTCCTAGGTCAAATATATGTTCATACATCACACCAGCAGATTGACCATGTAATTCCTCATTTTCACCATTAAAATCAGCTCTCAAAGGTCTGATTATTGGTGATTTTACATGATTTCTATTAGGTTCACTAGTACTTGCTTTATCTTTATGAGTACATTTTAATTTAGTTAGTTTCTCCGTCATCTGGTTAAACCTAGCATCAGATTCTCTCTTTCCACTAGTGGTTTCCAAACTAATGCAGCTAGAGCATGCTTAAACTCGTCAAATTGAGAACTTTAAATTTCTACTAACCTTCGAGATTGTTGTTCGGCCAGTATCCTGAACTCCGCCGCCTCCGGTGATGGAAACAACAGTTGAGTATTCATCAAATGTGTTTCTCCAAGCTGATTGCGTGTTGTTACCATTGTTGCCAAGATCGAGTTCTGTTGCCGAAATGTTATTTAAGGAAGAGTTCCTTACAGAAATGCTTCTAACGACCAAACAGAAAAGAAGAGGAAGAGGTAAAGATATCTTTATTGATCCAATAATGGAAATCTAGAGTTGTATTTCAAGCTCAATTACAGAGAGAAAATGGAGGTAAAGAAGAATGATAACTGTCAACACCAAAATCAAGAATATCCCTAAAAATAATTTCAACTACATCTATTTATAGGCAATCCGGATCTCATGACTTGCGAACCTCAACCCGACTCCCGTGTATTTTATTAATAACCTTCTTGGCTATTTATCAATTGACTCAGGGTTCAATTCCTTTTAGCTACAAACCAAAATCCCCTTTATTTGACCTTCATAACAAAAAAACGTAATATTTTTTAGAACACAATTCCCCCACCTCTTACGTTGTTTTCAATCCGAATGTTTCTTAACAAAATTGAAGGATGATTGACGTTGGAAATTCCCACAACTGATAATTTCTTATTTGGTGACCCCCCAATTGAAACTGAATGCATCGAGTAATTAAGCTCATCTACTTTGATCTCATGATTCTGATAATTGTTATGAAGATGCTTTATATGTTACTTCCATATCAACATCATCATCGTCAAAGGAATACTTGTAGAAAAGTCACACTCCTTACAAAAAGCCACAAACCTCAAGAAACAATAATGGAAAAATCGTTAATTCATAAAAAAAAATGTGATTTTCAAAGTTGTATTCCAGAATGTTTTGATTTCGAAATATTTTGTTACGCTTGTGATCCCCAAGGAAGCCCTTCAGTGAGACTGATTAAAGCGTCTCCTAGTGGAGACTGAATTTTCTTTAATGTTTGATCAGTTAAATAACTTTTGGACCGTTCATAAGATTTGGGTGAAACTTCCAATTGGAGAAAAATGTTAAATCAATTCTAAAATGAGTAAATTGATATTTAGGTTATTAAACTATTTACACTTTGTTGTTTTGGGAAGTTAATTATTTTGTTTGCTTTATCATATTATTTGACCGTTTTCTAGTAGATCAGTTAGACCATAGTCCATGTCCGTCCCGCACTAAGTTCGCGGGCTACGGACTTACCCGCGGGGCCAATGGAGTTTTTCTGGATTTTTTTTTAAAATAAAAATATATATCAATGAATCTGAGTTCAGGATATTTCTTAACCTATTAAATCCCAACTAAAATCATTTTCTCATTGATTCATAATCAATTAACAACTCAATCTAATTCAAATAACTTTTTCTCCATCTACTTCTAAAAATTTAAATAGCAAAATAAGAAAAATATATCAAGGGATAAGGAGAGAATTAAGAGATGAAGAAATAGAAATATCCTCCACAAAATTTACAAATCCCAACTTCTTTGTCCTGAAAGCTTGTCATTGATAGCCAAAATCATTGCTTTAGTCAAAGAGGGTTTATGGTAAGAAGAAATCTTGACTTAAACCCTGAAGTTCTCTTTGAAGAAGAACTTGCATTAAAGCTCAATTTTCATCACCATAACCATGAAAATAATTGTTAAAAAAAAACTCACGTTCCCCATTTAAAATCACATAGATAAAACTACATCTGAAACCAATTTTGTTTTTTAAAAAATAAAGAATATTTTAGCTTATATCAAGAAATTCAACCATATTCAGATCTTGCATCAAAGATTCACTCAGAAGCGCGGATAAAAGCCATTTAATCATAGCCAAAAATTTGATCAAAGACTAATCATCATAACCAGTACTGTCACCGTCCCTTTATTTCCTCCCTCACTCAATCCTCAGTGTACCATGTACTATAAAAGATAAAGAAAAAGCTTAGGTGGAAATAAATTTAAAGAAGAATATTAGGAGTTTTAAGAATCAGAGGTGTGGAGGAAGAAGAGGAGTAGGGGGAGACTGGGGGCGGAAGATGAGAAATGAGATTAGGGTTATAGATCTTAGGTGAAAAAAATATATATGTAATTGTTTTTTTAAAAATCCACATGTAACCCGCGATCTGCGTGATCCGTCCCACACGGACCGCGGGCTAAATAGGACGGGTAAAAAATGCTCGCGTTTTAACAGACTGTCATACCTTCAGCCAATATCCGCCCCATTGTTGCACAAATTAGGCCGATCCGCGGGCTTAGATCCGTTTTCACTACACTACCAATAATTAGGGGGGGAAATGGATATCATTGTTTCAAAATATTCGTGGGGTCAAAATAAATAAAAATAAAATATAAGTTATTTCAAACCAGACGTAAAAATATTAGAAGAATATAATTAGGTGAAAAATAGTTGGGTGCCCAAAATACAAAACATAAATAATCTAATAACATAAATAATTATGTATTCAAGGTAAAATCTAGAACCTTTCTTTAACATCGTCGACATCACCTATGCGGAGAAAAAAAGAACATTGTCGTTGGACCAAATCAAGAAGTTTGGAACAGAGGTCTGATACATTAGGTAGATTTTGCTTACCATTGTTTCCCATTTGTTCAAACCTTATTGAGAATTGAAAACATAAATGAATGAACTAGAGAGAGAAAGAAGATAACAATTTTTGGGGGATAATATCTCAATTTTTCTATATCAGGAAATGAAGTCATGTGACTTCTATTTATATACACATCTTGAGTCCCTCTTATCCTATTTGTGAATGACAAGTGGACAATATAATTAACTAACCATCTAATTACACAATCAACTATAAGCTAACCCTAACCGACAACATTAATTACAATTAAGCCCTAACTGATTTCCTAACTGCACTAACAACTATTTTACCAACATCAGCTTGCAGTTCTTTATTTCTTGAATATTTCCTTGCTCCTTTTGCACCTTCATTTATGCATATCTTGTCTTCATCTTCATGCACATTAATATTTAATTCCAACACCCTCCCACAAGCTGATGCTTGGTAAATATTCTTTAATCCCAAACTTTGTGCTAACATTATGAACCTCTAAACTCCCATAAACTTTATAAAGATATCAGCAAGCTGATTTACAGTAGAAATTAGCATTGACTTCAGAATCCCTTGCTAATATTTCTCCCTTACTAATGGAAATCTATTTCTATATGCTTTGTCCTCTCATGGAAGATCGGATTTTCAACTATATAGATGGCACTTGCACTACCACAAAATAGAGGAACTGCTTTGACTTGTTTGATTCCCATATCACCTAGTAAATATATCAACTATTGCACTTCACAAGTAGCCATAGACAAGGCTCTATATTCTGCTTCTGCAGAACTTCTAAAGATTGTTTGCTGCTTCCCAGAAACATACAAAAGCCAGTTACTGATTTCCTTGTTTCATAACATCCAACCCAGTCACTATCACAATAGCATTTGAGGTCTAAAGTATTATGAGAAGAGAAGAAAATGTCTTGACCTGGTGTACGTTTTAGATGCCTTGGTATTTTGTGAACTATCTTTTGATGCATAATAATACTAGGCTGATAAAAAAACCTGGCTAAGTTGTTGAACATTATGAGAAATATCCGGCCTAGTAATAGTGAGGTACATAAGTTTTCCTATAACCATTTTTTATCTGGTTACATCCTTAAAATGATCAAAATCCTTGTGTTCATACCTCTCCTTAGGATCCATTGGAGTGGATGCATGTTTACTTGTTGATGAATCATTCCTCCTTCAATAGATCCAAGGTATACATTCTTTGACATAAGTTCATACTTGTTTTGTCCATTGCAACTTCAATGCCTAGGAAGTATTTAAGATCTCCCAAGTCTTTGATCTTAAATTGATCATGTAGAAACTGCTTTACTTCATCCATCTTTTTCATAGAATTGCTAGTGAGAATCACATCATCTACATAGACTAACAAAGCAATGATTTTTCCTTTGTTAATTTTGATAAAAAGGTTATAGTCATGCCATGACTACCTGAAGCCAATCTTGAGTAATGCATTGGTAAGTTTATCATTCCATTCTCTACTAGCTTGTTTCATGCCGTAGAGAGACTTTACCAAGTTACACATCTTGCCATCAACATTGTTATAACCATAGGAGGTACCTTCATATAGATTTTTTACATGGAGATCTCCCTGAAGAAATGCATTGTTGATGTCCAATTAGTGAATTATCCACCCCTTAGCAATAACCACGGCCAATAAATTTCTTATAGAACTCATTTTACAAACTGGTGAGAATGTATCAATGTAGTCTACCCAGGCTGTTGAGTGTAACCTTTTGCCACTAATTTGGCCTTATATCTTTCCACTATGCTATCAGAATTGAATTTGATCTTATAAACCCATTTGCAATCAATAGGAATCTTTCTTGAGGGTAAATCTACCAAAGTTAGAGTATTGTTAGCCTCTAATGATGTTATTCCAGCTTTCATGGCATCAATCCAAAATTGTTCCTTAGTAGCTTCTAGAAAACTTGAAAGTTCTGTCAAAATATCTAAAGACATAACAAATATTTTGAGTTCTGGATCAAACATGTCATATGAAAGAACTTTGTTGAGAGTGTGGAAAGATGACTGAGTAGAAGCAGAAGAATGAGAATTATGTAAACTAGGCAATGAAGGGCATTCATAATCAGACAAATAAGCATCAGTTTTAGATGACCTGTTGGACCTTTTAAGCAACACATATTTATCATTAGGCTGATTGTTGTCAATAAGACAAGAAGTACTATCTGGTGGACATGAGGGAGAATGATTATACTGTGTAGAAGAAGATTGAGATAAAATGGAAGGCATGAGAGGGAAAACATCATGAGTAAAAGACGAATAAGAGTGAACAAAAGAAGAATCAGTCTGTGTGTGAACTGTTGGAGTACATTTAATCTAAGGTGCGCCAATTCGATTGGGCCGGGCCGGGCTTCGGGCCGAGATTGGATTGGGCCCTTAATCGGGTTGGGCCGACCAATATGATTGGGCCGACCGACCCGTTTGGACCGACCTTATGGCTGGAATGTTAGACATAAATTCAGCCCTCTTGATGGTGGTTGAAGTGGTGGAGAGAGTGGAGGAGTAATTCTCTCCATGATCTCCCACTTTCCCCATTATCTCACCCCACTCTCTCTTGATAGACTAGAGGAAAAATTCAGATTTTTTCTATCATACTAATCAGTTTTCTCCAGCTTTTTGAAGCTAAGAGAATAGAGAGAAAAAAGTGAGTTTTAGAGAGAAAAAGACAAGACAAATTTCTGGACTTTTTTCTTGCATTTTTGCTAATAGAAAAGAAGTTAGAAAGCTTGTTTCTTGTTCTTGAAAAGGTCGTTCATACTCCATCCATTGAAGAGTGTCTTCAAAGCTTCTACAAGGCGTTGGCTAGCACCAAGCAGTAGAAGACCATCTCCGGAAGATCGAGTGGATACCGGGAGAGACGGAGCCTGCAAGCGTGGTGTTCCGTTCGTTACAACTAACCGCTGAAAGCGTTTTAGCCATTCTAGCATCCATATAAGGTAAAACACTATCCCATAGTCGTAGGTACTTACTCGTGAAAGATCCTGATAGAGGCGGGTCAAAGTTATTTCTGCTGCGCTTATGTGTATGACCCGGTTATTCCTCTAACAATGGTATCAGAGCCACTCACGAGTACCCTATTGACTTTAATGTGCTATAGTGTTTTTATAGATTTTGAATCTATGTTATGCATGCCTTAGGATTGCTAGAAATGTTGTTAAAACCATGTATGACATGCTTTTCCAGCTTTTTGTATGTATATCTGTTGAGAATTTCCAGTTTTGAAGTCATTCAAAAGCTGGAAAAACTCTCAGTTTCTGTCACTTCGGTCGACCGAGGCAAGACAGTAGCTAAATGGTATTAGGTTCGGATCAACCGAGTTGGTCTTCGGTCGATCCGAGTTGGTCTTCGGTCGACCGAAGTGCCTGTTTGGTCGACCGAGTACTCTCAGTACTTTTTCGGTCGACCGAGCTTGGTGGCCGGTCAACCGAACCCAGGCAGAATATGAAATGTTCATTTTACTGTTTTGCTCATTATTTTTCATAAGTTGTTATGTTAATTGAGCATGATGCATAGTAATCGCCTTTACCCTGTTGGTTTTATTTTATAATACGATCTGCGTATCGTGCCTTTTAAATATCAAAAGTTGTAATTTTTCCTTTGAATATCCCCTCGAATGTAACTCGAGGTTTCCTTAGAAATTTTGTAATTCTAGATTAGGAGAAGGTACAGCTGAGATGATGAAGATTTGGAGGCAACCAACTGAAGGTCAAGGCGGTGTAGAATAGAAATTAATGTAATTTTCTTTTTACACCCTTAGATTGACTTCACGGTTTTTCCATTGGCTTGGAAAAACCGAATAGGATATGGCGATTACTATTGCATTTTATTTTATGTATTGGATGCATATGTATATGAGCATAAACTGTTTTATTTATGCTTTTCTGGTGAGATTGTTAAAAACAAAATCCCTCATTTAAAATATTAATTAGTGCCTTCCTTAGTTTGGCCCTCGTCAAGGCCTAGATCGACAGTAGTATGGGACATGCCAAAGCTGTGCATACCTGTCTATCCGAGTGAGGCGCGAAGGATAAGTTGTGATATCCGCCGGCTAAAACTTAGGGTCCTAATTAACTGGATTATCTCAATAAATGGATTGAGGATCTAGAGGCAAAAGAGTTGAGAAAAGTGTATAATGATACGCTTGAATAAATGTTATTCACTCAACTAACCAAGAATTACATAATTTGATGTAATTGGCAAATGTTGCCTACCTAAATAACTAAGTTTTGGGCGATCAGCCAAAGCTGACTCAGAACGAGGTGAAATATGGATCTTGGCCCGCTAGAAGGTTAACGAACTTTCCGAGTCGATATTGAGGGTTATTCACTCGAAGAAAATAGTGGGAGAAATCATTAAAAGATAAAGACCTAATAATGATTTTAATCGGTACTTACTTTTGTATATGCATATTTTTGTTGTAGAAAATGGCTAATTCAAACCAAACACTATCACTGCGTTCTGTCCTTGAGAAGGACAAATTAGAGGGAGTTAACTTCCTCGATCTGGTTCGAGAACTTGAGAATCGTTCTCAAGCATGAAAGAAAGTCTGTATGTCTTGGAACGACCTATTCTCGCTATACTGGAGGCTCGCGCTCGGCCGCTGATAGGGATCGCTTATCGAAGCATGTTAGTGATGCTTTAGATGTGTCTAGCCTCATGCTTGTCACCATGAACTCGAGCTTCGTAAGCTAACATGAGGACATGGGGGGCTTATGAGATGCTTGGGCTCATCCGAAGCAACTATATCGGGGGACAAGCGCGCCGAGAGAGATTCGATGTGTCAAAATCTCTCTTTCGATGCAAAAATGTCCGAGGGAATGCCGGTAGGAACTCACGTTCTTAAGATGATAGGTTATGTTCAAAACCTTGAAAAACTCGGGGTTTCCTTTGGGGACAAGAGTTGTCGATCGATTTGATCTTGCAATCGTTGCTCGAATCATTCGACTCAGTTCATTCTAAATTATCATATGAATGAAATTGACAAGCCATTGCTCGAATTGTTGAATATGCTGAGGACTCGCCGAGAAGGAAATAGGCAAGTCCAAGCCCAACACCATACTGATGGTGCAAAAGGGGCAAAGGCAAAGGTTTTGTGAGATCCAAAGGCAAACCGAAAGGGTAAGCCCTGAGGGCAAGCAAACCACTTTCAACAATGCACTCGAAACCTAAGGGTGGTGTAGCCAAGGACTCTATCTCGTCATCATTGTGGTGAGAAGGGTCACTGGAAAAGGAACTCGCAAGAGCTATTTTGCAACAAAAAAGGTCGAAAAGGAGAAAGCAATTGTCGTCGCTTGTGCTCGTGTATTTATGTTATTGATGTTAATATGATTGATATCAATTTAAATACAACTACTTTCGGGTATTTGATACCGGATGTGGTTCTCACATTTGTACTAATGTGCAGGGGACTTCAAAGGAGTAGAGAGTTGGCAAAGGGTGAAGTGGAACTACGAGTAAGCAACGGAGCACGTGTCGCGATCTCTAGCCGTAGGGACTTGTACTTTTACTTTGCCTTCGTGGGCTTGTTTTGGGTTTAGAAAACTGTTTCTATGTACCTAGTTTAATTAAGAATATTATTTCAGTTTCTTGTTTGGACAAGAAAGGTTTTGAGATTTCGATCAAAAACCAACGATTGTCGTTATTTCCGGATAATATGTTTTATGCAAGTCACTTTCTTTGATTAATGGTCTATATATTTTAGACCTTGATATGCCAATTTTAAACATAAATACCAAAAGGATTAAGACTAATGATTCTAATCCGACATACCTCCCGCATTGTCGCTTAGGCCACATAAACGAAGATCGCATATCCAAACTCCATAAAGATGGGGCTATTAGAATCATTTGACTTCGAGTCTTATGATCGATGCGAATCTTGTTTATTGGGTAAGATGACAAAGATCACCTTTCACTAAGCTAGGTGAGAGAGTCGATGATTTATTAGGACTAATACATAGTGATGTATGTGGCCCTTTTAATATACATGCAGGGGGTGGTTACCTCTACTTCATTACCTTTACTCGATGACTTCAGTAGGTATGGATATGTGTTCTTGATGAAACACAAACCGAAGCATTTGCTAAGTTTAAAGAGTTTAAACTTGAAGTAGAAAACCAACTTGGCAAGAGTATTAAGATTCTTCGATCCCGATCGATGAGGAGAATACTTGAGTCAAGAATTCTCGTGACTATCTAAAAGCTTGTGGAATCGCTTTCACAACTTTCTCCTCCAGCCTACTCCACAATGGAATGGTGTATTCGAAAGGGAGGAACGGGAACCTTATTAGATATGGTTCGTTCTATGATGAGTCACACGAGCCTCGCCCAATTCCTTTTGGGGGACACGCACTAGAAACAAAGCAGCTTTAACACTTAACCGCTGCTCCATCTAAATCAGCTGAAAAGACGCCATACGAGTTATGGGACTCGGGAAGCGTCCCCAGCTTTGTCTTTCCCTCAAGATTTGGGGCCGTAAAGCGCTTAGGAAACGCTCAGCTTTCCCGATAAGTCGGCTCCGAAATCTGAAAAGTGCATATTTGTAGGTTATCCTAAGGAAACTAAATGATACTACTTTTTATATCCCTAACGAGAACAAAGTGTTTGTTGCTCGTATCGGAGTCTTTCTAGAAAAAGAATTTGTTTCTAGAAACACAAGCTGGGAGTAGCGTAGAACTTATCGAAGTTCCGGACTCTCAAACTAGCACTAATGATGAGATGGAAATTGAACAGACTCCACAAGTTGTTGTGCAAAGAAAGCCACAAACAAGCTATGCAAACCAAAGACTCACTCAAGAAACACAAGAATTGCGTAGGTCTCGTAGAGTTCGTCGACCACCTCCCGGAAAAATTTGGATTTTTCATAACGTAACATGGTGATGTTATGTTTGTGGATCATGATGAACCTTCAACCTACAAACAGTCAATTAATAGCCCGGATTCCCGAGAAATGGCTTCGAGGCCACGAGATCTCGAAATGGACTCCATGTACACAAACCAAGTCTCGGATCTTGCTGATCCACTCGAGCGGGTAACTCCCATAGGGTGCAAATGGGTTTTTAAGATTAAAACCGACATGAAGGGAATGTACAAACGCATAAGGGCGATCGGGTCGCGAAAGGTTTCAAACAAATTCATGGTATTGACTATGATGAGACCTTTTCCCCCGTAGTTATGTTCAAGTCCATTCGGATTTTGCTTGCTATCGCAGCTTACTATGACTATGAAACCGGCAAATGGATGTCAAAACCGCTTTCCTTAATGGAAAACTTGAAGAGGATGTGTAGATGACACGACCAAGGTTTTGTCACCCGGAGAATGCCGGAAAAGTATGTAAGCTTCAGAGATCCATTTATGGACTCAAGCAAGCTTCTCAAGCCGAACATCCGATTTAATGATGCCGTCCCGTGAGTTTGGCTTCATTAAAAATGAGGATGAGCCTCTGTGTTTACAAAGAAAGGTTAGTGGGAGCTCAATCGTATTCCCTGGTTTTGTATGTAGATGACATACTACTCATTGGAAACGACATACCAACCTTAAAGTCTCAGAAAGGCTTGGTTGAGTACGTGTTTCTCTATGAAAGACTTAAAGCGGCTCGACTATATTCTGGGGAGTCAAGATCTATAGAGATAGATCCAGGAGACTCACTGCCCTAAGTCGAGTACATATATAGACAAGGTGCTAAAGCGGTTTAGCATGCAAGAGTCTAAGAAAGGACTTTGTCCTATGGCACATGGTACTGCTTTCGTCGAAAGAACAAAGTGTTCTAAAACGCCCGCCGAATTAGAACGCATGAAAGAGATTCCTTATGCTTTTCGCCATAGGATCAATCATGTACGCCATGATATGTACTCGCCTGGATGTCTCGCTTTGCTTTAAGCATTACGAGCAGATACTACCTAATTACGGTGAACGCCACTGGATCTCAGCCAAGAATATCCTCAAGTACTTGCGAAGGACTAAGGATACATTCTTGATTTATGGAGGGCGGATGAGCTCGCTGTAAGTGGTTACACCGATGCTAGTTTCCAAACCGACAGAGATGATTTCCGATCGCAACCGGGATATGTGTTTAACTTGAATGGAGGTGCTATGAGTCAGCGCAGCTTCAAAGCAATCGACCATCGCAGATTCTACGACATGAGGCCGAGTACATAGCAGCTTGTGAAGCAATGCAAGGAGGCAGCTTTGGATCAGGAAATTTGTTTCCGACCTCGATGTGGTTCCTAGTATTGCGAACCCGATAGACCTCTATTGTGACAACAATGGGGCTATTTCCCAATCTAGGGAACCTAGATCTCACCAGAGGTCCAAACATGTACTACGGCGATTTCACCTAATCCGCGAGATTATAGAGAGAGGTGATGTGCATATATGTAGAGTAGACTCGGCAGACAATGTCGCCGATCCACTGACGAAGCCACTGTCGCAGCAGCAGCATGATCGCCACACTAGCTCCATGGGTATCCGATATCTGGAGGACTGATCTTTAGAGACAGTCATTAGTATGCCCTAAAGACCATTTATTGTAATTTGGGTCTTTAGTGCAAGTGGGAGATTATTGTACCGTATTTAATGTAATTTTCATTTTGATGAATAAAAGGCAATTAATTCCGAGATTATTCATTATGTTTCGCTTTCTTAACAACATAAATAAATAATAATGTCCTTAGAATAGTATTTATAATTGTTATGAGATACTATTCTCGAACGTCCCCTAGTCGAACATTATTATGGAATCTTCGAGGACAATAATAATGCGTAAGACTAGTATGTGCAAGTGATTGATATAAGATATCGGATCGTCACATAGGTATATATGATTAGAGAATCATTATACTCGATGCACTCGACATGAGAAACACACCATGGGTTGTTATATAATAGTCAACGCGTGTTTCTCAAAATTTTGACTGGGTTGTATATGAGATCCTTCGACTTGAGGTCTCACAAGAGTTCTTGCATGGCTAGTGTTATGCTTTGATAATGTTAAACGCTATCCGTAATCGGGTGAGCAATAAAGGCATTTATCGGGTATATCATGAATCTTGTTCGTGATGAGTGGGATGCGTAAAGGATTTGTCCCTCCTATATAGCAGGGAGCGATATCTCGGGCCCCCTTGATGAGTCTCGACTAATTCATGGCCATGAACAAGTGAATCAAGATATGATATTGATGTCATTTGATTAGTCTACTCGCGAATCAAGAAACTAAAAGATTGGACAATACAAGTGTGACTTTTTCCATGACTTGTGTTCAATCTAGATATCAAGGACAAAAAGGATTTAACTACAAATGTCAAATGTTGTGATTATGATAAATCACCGGATATTTATGAATCGGGGGTAATGATGCGTTGCTAGATACCTCTCATTACTCGTGACATATGATGTCACTGCCAACATCATAGATACCTCTCGGGTGGCACTCATAGATCAACCGGATTGGGCTTGTTGGAGTACATTTAATCTAAGGTGCGCCAATTTGATTGGGCGGGCCGGGCTCGGGTCGATTGGATTGGGCCTTAATCGGGTCAGGGCCGACCAATATGATTGGGCCGACCGACCCGCTTGGGACCGACCTTATGGCTGGAATGTTAGACATAAATTCAGCCCTCTTGATGGTGGTTGAAGTGAGTGGAGAGAGTGAGGAGTAATTCTCTCCATGATCTCCCACTTTCCCCATTATCTCACCCCACTCTCTCTTGATAGACTAGAGGAAAAATTCAGATTTTTTCTATCATACTAATCAGTTTTCTCCAGCTTTTTGAAGCTAAGAGAATAGAGAGAAAAAAGTGAGTTTTAGAGAGAAAAAGACAAGACAAATTTTCTGGACTTTTTCTTGCATTTTTGCTAATAGAAAAGAAGTTAGAAAGCTTGTTTCTTGTTCTTGAAAAGGTCGCTCATACTCCATCCATTGAAGAGTGTATTCAAAGCTTCTACAAGGCGTTGGCTAGCACCAAGCAGAGAAGACCATCTCCGAAGATCGAGTGGATACTGGGAGAGACGGAGCTCGCAAGCGTGGTGTTCCGCTCGTTACAACTAACCAACTGAAAGCGTTTCAGCCATTCTAGCATCCATATAAGGTAAAACACTATCCCATAGTCGTAGGTACTTACTCGTGAAAAATCCTGATAGAGGCGGGTCAAAGTTATTTCCGCTGCGCTTATGTGTATGACCCGGTTATTCCTCTAACATGAACAACATTAGATTCTACAATAAAAGGGAAAAATATGTATAAAAAAGATGACAACTCTGGAAATAAATACATCATGAGTTTCAAAGTCAAGAAGTATAAAGCCCTTAAAAGTGCTAGACTGTCCCAAATAAACAATCTTATTTCCTCTAGGATCAAATTTGCATCTACCTTGATCTAGAGTACAAGCATAACTGAGAAAACCAAACACCTTGAGATTAGTATAAGAAGGAACAACCCCATGTAATTTTTCATAAGGTGAAATGTTTTAATGACAGGTAAAAGAGTCAAATTGACCAACTATGTAGCATGTTTGACACAGAACCCCCAAAACTGGATATGAAGGTTAGATTGGAATTTGATAGCTCTAACTACATTCATTATGTGTTGATGCTTTCTTTCAACTATGTCATTTTGTTGAGGAGTGGAAACACAAGAGGTTTGGTGTATAATGTCATTTTGAGGATAAAATCCCACCATTAAGAACTTATCACCATTAACTGATCTGATGATTTTGATAGAAGTAGAATATTGAGTAGAACAAAAGCGTGAAAGGACTTTAAGGTGGAAGAAGCTTCTGATTTGGTTTTTAGCAAAGTAAATATGCTAAAATCATCAACTATAATCAAGAAATACTTTTGACCATACAAAGTATTTTCTTTGTAAGGACCCCAAATGTCCACATGGATAAGGTAAAAAACTTTGTGTACAATTGTGTTACTTAATGGAAAGCCCAGATTATGCTATTTAGAAATAGGACATACACTGCAATAGCATTTAACATTATTACAGAATGTAGGAATATTTTTGATAAGTTTCCTCCTAGAAAATGATAGATGTCCTAATCTATAATGCCAAAGAAGGCTATCAACTTCCTTATTTGGAATAACAACATTTTGACTGCAATGAACAAAGGGAGTAGTGATAGAAGAATCTGCAAGAGTGCCAACAAGATTAGAAGTATTTAGAAGGTATAGACCATGCCAAACATTAGTTGTCCTAAGTCTCCTAAAGGAAGGCAGGTCATAGATAACACATTTATCACAACCACAAACAGAGGGACAAGAATTTTGTTTAGTCAATTGTGAAACAGATATAATGTTTATATGAAAAGAAGGCACACAAAGAACATTATGAAGTGTTAGGAATGTGGATAACTGCACACTGCCTTTGTGAGTAACATGAATGGACAGATGATTAGGATGTTTGATAAACAAATTATGTACAAGTGAGGAAGTAGTGTAATGAATGAAGGAACATATAACATGATCAATGGAACTAGAACTAAAAACCAATGATAATATTTAATAATATAGCATTACCTGAGGGTGCATTGAACTTTCCATAGTTAGCATTTATCTAATGCACCATATGTGAGAAAAATACATGTTTCTCTTCACTACTGTTGGCACCAGACATTTGCATGCTCCTAAAGAGTTGCATCAATTCCTATTTCTGCTCATGAGAGAAGCCAGAATTAACTTGGAAGCAACTTTGATTATGTCCTGCTGGTTCAGCACCACCAACACCACTATTTCCTGAAAGATAATCACTAGCAACATGATTAATGCTTTTATATCTTGTAACATTGGTTTGACCATTATGGAACCTTGAATTCCCTTTATGTCCATATGTACTGGAATTGCTAATTTGTCTGCTGAATCCTCCATTTCTAGAATTTCCTCCATTTCCAGGTTTTCTTTCATACATCCTATGACCTGGTGGATAACCCTGCTTTTTGTAGCACTTATCCACTGCGTGTACTTGATAGTTGCAATAGGTACACATAAAGTATTTCTTTCTTTTGAAGCCATTTCCACTCATAACATTTATGTAACTACTATTATTAGTATGTTTTGCAACAAGATTATCCCCTCCAGATCTATGATCATAGCTAGGACCTTCATTATACATGATTTGAATTTCTTTCTGAGGACTAGGTTTCAACAATTGTCCTTCTTGTTGATAAGCAAAATTAAGAACATCATCAATGAGAGGCAGTTTTTTTTTCATTAGCACTTTAGACTTGACACTTTTGAACTTATCATTAAGACCTTTAAGAAACCTAATCACATAGTCATTTTCATAATACTCTTGTATAACATCTAGACCTACACAAGTACATGATGGAAGAGGTCTCAGAACAAGAAAATCATCTCATTAAACTTTCAGATGTGCATAATACTCATCAACATACATATTTCCTTGTTTTAGACTATGTAATTAATCTAGTAGATCAGACAATCTGTATGCATTAGATTTTGCATACCTCTTCTCCAAATTCTCCCAAACAGAGGTTGCACACTTAAAGAAAAGAACACTCTGTGCAATAATGTTGGTAACTGAGTTAATAATCCAAATTACCACTGTCTGGTCAGCTTGTAACCAAGCTTCAGACTACCTATCTCCAAGCCTTGGTATTTGAACTCCAGGAACTGATTCAATGAAGCAGATTTTGTTTTTCATAATCAGTGCTCTTCTCATTTCTCGACGCCAATTGTGATAGTTAAGACCAAGTAGAGGATTTTGAACCATAATCAAACTAGGATGCACATAGAAGGGATGTGTTGGATCTCATGGTGTGATTTATGATAAATTTTCCATGTTTGGAACATAAAGATCTAATTCCAACAATAACAAAGAAGAAAAACAAGAGCAAGACCTTCAATTTCAAGATTTGAACTAGAATTTTGAAGAAAATTGAAAAACATATGAAGATTTATTAAGCTAAAAAGGTAACTGAAAACTTCACCAAAACAAGATCAAAGCCGATCAAAAGAAAGCCCTTGCAAAGCTGAATCTTCGATCAAGAAACAAAGAAAATCTAACCACAACTATGATCCACAACAGAAGATCTCATAGCTGTTCTGATACCATATTGAGAATTGAAAACAGAAATGAATGAACCGGAGAGAGGTGGAAAATATCTAGATTTTTCTATAGCAGAAAATGAAGCCACGTGACTTCTATTTATATACACATGCTGAGTCCCTCTTATCCTATTTTTGAATGACAAGTGGACAATATAATTGACTACCCAACTAATCAAACAAGAGTAATTAGCCTTTTTTTCCCTCTCACTATTTACGAATTTCTTTTTTTGCCCAAAATATATTTTGTGATCTGAATTTGCCCGTGCACTATTACGAGTGTCAAATCTACCCAAATTAGGCGGATTCCGGCAATTGTAACGGTGCTGCTCAGGCAGACCCTTTTAATGCCCGAAGAGTTAGGGGTAAAATGGTCTTATACTTAAAAAATTTCCCACCAAACCCTCCCTATACATATCTTCTCCCTCCCAAACTACTCCATCATCATTTTCTTCCAATGAGCAGTTAAATTAGCTATCTGAATCTACTATTTTCCTTTTCATCTTGAAAGTCATTTCTCACAAATAACCCATATATTTACCCCTCTAAAAGCTTAAACCAAACTAGGATTTACTTTCAAAGATGATCAAAGTGACCCGCAGAATTCATCAATTTAATATGGATGGATAAGATATTGAAATCCTTGATTGCAAACTATAACACATACCTCTAGTCGCCATAGAAATAGCATCACTTACACCAATAGTATTAAACCTAAACCCAATCATATTAGCATCTTTTAACAACCTCCACTAATTTCAATAAATGCATATTACAAGTATTCCCTTCATACCAAACAGAAGATATCCCAATTTGAGGCTTATGCATATCATCATCAGATAATCCCACTCCATAAAGAATTGCTTGAGACCCACTTTGGGATTTAAGTTCAATAATCCGAGAACTGTATTTGTTCAGCTTGGTATCATTTGGTGGTGAAAGTGGAGATGTTTGTGTGGTGGTGTCGGATGAGGCAATTGATGGAGAAAAAATAGGAAGCTTTCTTGAAATTGGGGCAATATTGGAGCCAGATTTTGAAAGGAGAGGGAGATGGTGGGGAGATGAATAGGATGGCTTGCATGGTGGCGGGCCGGTGGGTTTTCTAATTTTAAACTTGTTTAATATGGGTCGGGTTTGTGTCAGATTCTTTACTGTGTCGGGTCATATGAGATGTATTTTGATTTCAGACTGTTTTACCCTTTATACAAACAAATCACCGCTGCGATTGCCAGAATTCGCCTATTTTGAGAAAATTTTGGCACTTGTAAATAGTGCACAGGCAAATTCAAAATTCAAAATATATTTTGGGTAAAAAGAGTAATTCATAAATAATGCGAGGACAAAAAAAACCAATTCCTTGACACACAATCAACTATAAGCTAACCCTCACCGACAACATTAATTACAATTAAGCCCTAACTGATTTCCAAACCGCACTAACAACTATTTAACCAACATCAGCTTGCAGTTATTTATTTCTTGAAGATTGCCTGGCTCCTTTTGCACCTTCATTTCTGCACATCTTGTCTTCATCTTCCTGCACATTATCCTTTAATTTCATCAAACCCGAGCAATTAGGGTACAACGGCGGCCGAACATGCGAAAATTTCACAATATTCAGTTGTTAGCCATCTGAAAATTGACCAGTGGAGAAGGCTGTCCGGAAATCGGGGCTATTTTCGAAAGATAGCTTTAATATATATATATATATATATATATATATATATATATATATATATATATATATATATATATATATATATATATACTGCCTCTCTTGCAAATTTGGATTGTAGAACACCCATGATTGATTTTTTTCCAATCAAGATTTCTTCCATCTCTTAAAGTTGCTATAAAACTTTCGAGTAACCCTTCTAAGGTTAAAGGTTTAAATGCAACTTGCACTAATCCTCATGTGTATAAACTTATGTTCGTGAATACCTATAAGGATTAATATCACTTTCATTTAATAAGTGAATTATCATTTCTTCATTATCTAAGGAAATAGATTCCTCTCATTGTCTTATAATTTGTTTTTAAACCCAGCTTTTCAAAAGTTCCTAACCCTAGTAAATTGTCCTAGGTTCAACTCTAGGGAATTGTCCCATCTATTTAATAGATCTAAATTCAGGGTATCTCGATTCTTTACTAATATCTGTTTTTAACATTAGACTTATTAGTTAAAATTCCTTTGAACTTTAAAGACATACTCATAAAGCTTATGTTGAATTATGAACTTCATAATGAACTAACAAAATTCCATAAGGAAATCCTTAAAAGGTAATATATCATCATCATTTAAGAGTAAAATAACTCTTTCCTCTTGGTTTTTAACCATGAGTTCATCCTTCACATATATATATATACCGATGGGGGAGGAATTAGGGCAAAATTGGACGCCTGGAGCCGGAGTGGTAAAAACAAATCTGCAAAGTCTCCAAATGTAAGTCCTTCGGAATCATAATTATAGTGTAAAATGTTATGGATGTTGAAAGTTTTTACAGAAATGTGTTGTAAGCATTTTACCTTTTTCTTCCAAATTTATCCACATGAAAAACTTTATATTTCCTTCTCTTTACTTATGTGTATAAATCTGGATCACATGATCTCTATTATTTTCTCCGAGGAGGGATTGAGTGAATCTGGATTTTTCGACTAACTATTAAATGTGGAGTCTGAAGCCTAATTTTTGGAGGTTTGTGAGTAGTGTATTTTTCTTTCCTTGCATATGTTCATAATATCAGTTTGTTCCCATGATCTACGCTTAAAGTTTATAGTGCTCATGGTTTTGGATGTTTTTATACTGAAGAATAATGTTTTGGGTTGTTTTATACTTGATGTTTATACTGCTCGGGGTTTGGATTGTTTTCGTACAAAATAATTAATTGTTATACTGCTGTTCAGAGAATGCTAGCAATAGATTTTACATGGATTAACTTTGTTCATAATTGCAACATATGTTATTTTGTAGGACGAAAAGGGCTGTTCCAGTGTGGTGCCTGACACATTAGGCCCGTCAATGAGACTCAAAGGCCCAGATCCAAACTCATACTCACTGGATCCAATCTGAGTCTATACATACTTTTTTTATATCCAGATAAAGATTGGGTAGAGACTCAAATGAGTCTGGATCCAGGTAAATATGAGATCCAAGAGTAGTGAATCTAAACTATAATTGTGTAGACCCAATGACTCAAAGACCCAATTAAGATTTATAGTTTTTATATAAGATTTGAGACTCAAAATGGTTGAATTCAAACTCTAATTAAAGACTCAGATCCAATGCAATAAAGATCCATACCCAACATTTTGGACCCTAGTGGATCCAATTGACAACCTTACCTGACCGTCCCGAGCGTAGAAAGGCCACAAGGCATAAAGAATCTTAGGAGCAGGCAAGTACAAACAAACTTCCCTTGATCATAACCTTGAGAAATGACTCTTCATGCAGGCATGAATGTAGGAGTGTGGGTGATGAGGTGGATGGAAAATGATAAGGTCTCCAACAAATACAGCGAACGGATTGCGCTTATGATGTTCATGGATCCCCTGAATCAGGCACGAGGTGAGGTTATCAAGTTCAGTAAAATCTGTTTTATAAATGCTAGGGGATTTAGCTTATATGTGCCGTTACCCAACATACATTTAAACATGTTTAGGACAGTCTGATTTTGGCATGAGTTGTTGATGTTTGGTAGTTGTCTGTCTGGTTGCAGTGATTACCAGTCTGATCTTTTGGCCTGTTGTTGATGAAGATTACGTTTGGTTGTTATTTTGGCTGGGATTGAATTGTAGTTATGGTTATGGTGAGGTGTTTTAGGGATGTTGGGTTGGTATAGACTACATTGGCTATTTCTGCATGTGATTATTATGTCATGGGGATTATGGACTTGTTTTTTGGGTCATGAAATATGGTCTTTTTTTCTCTTGATCAAGTAGCAGAACCACACTTAATTTTATTATAATAGGATCACTTGCCACAGATGACTTAGAACTATTACATTTCAGGGATAGTATAAATAGGATTAGGAATTCAACAAGAGATTTTATTCATGTTTCTTGTACATAGCATAGTAGACACACAAGATTACATTGGTCTAGGAATTCAACAAGGTAGTGTGATAATGGCGGTTTTGCATCGATACAGTGGCCTCTTAGAGACGTTGACATTTCCCTTTGCTTCATTTAATTCCAACTGTAGCACTTGGTTCATTCGAAGCAGGAAAGCATTTTTTCTCAATTAATTCCTTGTTTATTTCATCTAGGAATTTGTTTGTGGCAGCAAGTTCAATTATTTATCTCTTCATAGCTGCAATTTCTGTTTTATAATCCACTAAACTTTCCTTTTGATCCACTACCTTCTGATTTAACCTTGCAATTCTTCGAGTCAATTCCTTTTCGGAGGTCTCTTTACCTGCCCACTCAAGGTAATGTTCAAATGTTGTATTCTGCACAAGGTATGCTTGCATTAGCTTGTAGTATATCGGTTTAGACTATATGTTTAAAGAGGCTTACTTTACCTGGTAATCAGGGCAGCCCAGAAATAGTCGTCTGGGGTTATATTCCGTCCTTGATGTCTTCACTACCACTTCGTCACTGCACACACTTATACTTGTTTTGTCACCGTGATTGAACTGTGAATTTCACGCAGAGTTTAGATGATCTCTCGTAGACAATAGGATTCAATTTCCTCTGGGAGTGCCGATGTATTTTTCATCCAGAAAATCAGATGAGATGAGGGTATATTATATAGGTTAGGTGGTGCTTCAATGTTTATGAACTTACTGTTACAAATTTTACCGTTGGACTGTGCTTATATTCCCGAATGGGCTTTATTAGATATAAGGTCTTTAATGCATATGGGCCTAAACGCAGGCCCATGCCCATTTCGTAGTGTGAAAGACTATCCAAGAGTCGTTTCAAATGTGCCATTTGGAATTTCTACTCTATTTTATTTGGGGCTTTCATTGAAGTATTCAACGATTGTATTTTTAATGGGTCATGTAAAAAATCCACCCTATATTTAGGTTCTTCACACCCTCCCCTACACTCGCAATTAATTTTTTCTCTCTCCTTCCAAAAAGTCCTCTCTCCAAAAAATTTTTCTCTCCCCCTTCCTTACCGGAAAACCGTCACTGTTCACCGAAGTCACCGCCGAAACACCAACCGGAGCTCCGGTCACCGGTTTTCGGCAATTTTTTTTTTTGTGGCAATTTTGAACTTATTGGATTAGATCCACCACAAAATATCAATTTTAAAAATTTTGGAACAAAAAAAAATTTCGACAAGATTCCGGCAAAATGGACTCCGAAGATTGTGGTTATTTAGAAGAAATTGATTTTGAGGTAAATAATAATTATTATATTGTTCTTGTTGTGCTGAATTTTTTTTGGGTAAAAATACATGTTTAAACTGATAAAATGCGAAAAAAATAGTTCGGAATTGAGAAACAGCACCGGAAAGGGATATGGGGAAAAATGGAGGCGGTCAGCCAGTCAACCGCGGACACGTCAGCAGGCGGTTGACTGGCTGACCGCCTGCTGAGAAAATATATATTTTTTTAAAAAAGGTTTAGGGCGCGTGGTGTTCAACAGGCGGTTGGGCATATCGACCGCGTGTACGCGGTGGAAAAAATAATTTTTTATTACACGCGGTGGAAAAAATAATTTTTTTTTCATTTTTTTTCAGTGACCAAAAAATTAAATTTTTTTCATTTGTTTTCTAGTGATAAAAATACATTTTTTTGGTATTAGTGATAATTTTATGTTTTGCATTTATTGTAGGTTGACAGTTCAGACGGACCAAGTAGTGATCTAGAGGAATTTAATGATAATAAGGAAAATTGGCCTGATACGGGCGAATTCTTTAGTCCCTATGAAGAATATGATTTCCAGATCAAGGATGGGTTAGTTCATTGGGTGGGGTTAAACAAAAAGGGATAGAACATAAAGTGTATATTGTGATTAGTCGGTCAAGAGAGGGACAAGATTATAGTGCGCCCAAGGTGTATTTAAGATTAAACGTTCTAGTATATACGTTGGGGCAGCAGTTGGCAAGGGCGGTGAAGGGAGGAAAGCTAACCGAACAAGGAGGACTAAGAAGATAGATTGCCCATTCAAGATTGTAGGGAAAAAGACTAAAATTGAGTCATGGAGATTTAAGGTTAGCCAGGGCAAACATAACCACTTCTTGGGAATCTATCAGTTTGGTCATGCTGCAGCACGGAAGTTGGATGACGAGCAGAATAAGTTGGTTTGAGCAGTTGCCGAAGTGCAACGTTGTGGCGAACGAAATATATAACATATTGAAAATGGAAAATCATAACTTTTATGGTGGCAAAGCTACAGTATATAATGCGAGGGCAAGAATCAGGAAACTTGATAACAATGGTCGGACCGAATTACAAGATCTGATGTATCGTCTCACCGAAGCTGGCTATGTTGTAGAGTGTCGTCGTTATGTAAATAGGGGCATGATAGAAATGTCTAGCTCCAGAAACAGAAGGTCTAGCAGCGGAAACAAAAGGTCTAGCACCGAAAATCGACGGTCTAGCTCCGAAAACTGACGGTCTAGCTCCGAAAATCGACGGTCTACCTCTTGAAACCGACTTCAGCTGGGTCATCCATTAGGGTAGGCCTACTAGAAGACGATCTGCTAGACGATGGCCGAAATCTCCCAAATACTCTCTTCAATATTCTCGGACTCCCTATGTGATTCACCTTCACTTTACTAATGGGTTGGGACGAGGGGTAGCATCAACGAAATCCTCCCCCTCCTCAGTAGTAGAATCTTCAACATAATCCTCTTCAAAACCAGAAACCCTCCCCTGTGATTGCATATGAATATCGGAAATTGAATGAGGTGGGTGTGAACTACTACCTGCCATCCATTGGTGGGGCTCGTTATATGCGGGGTAGGGTATAGGATTATAAAGGGTAGAGGGAATATTACTCGCAGGGGGAGTTCGTTGTCTGCGATGCTCTCGACTCAATCGGCAGGTCGAGTCACGAGCTCGTCGACTACTCTACCATCACGGTCCCTAATCTGGCCCAACTGATCAATATCTCTTCTCCGATCTGCCATCTACAAATTCAACAAGAAGTTATTATTATAACTCTGACAAAATATTTTAAAAACAAAAAACAAAAAAAATATTTATTAAAGACATTATTTAATTTAAAATAGCAAATTAAATCAAAATATGCAATTTAAAAAAAAAAATTCGTCACTGAACAAAAAAATTGAAAAAAAATCAATTAATCCACCGCGTGTGATTTTACACGCGGTAGAGACCCCACCCGCCTGCGTAATAACACGCGCCCGTATCAATTTTAAAAAAAAAATATTTATTACCGCCTGCTGACGTCAGCAGGCGGTCAGCCAGTCAACCCCGGACACGTTAGCAGGCGGTTGACTGGCTGACCGTCAACAGGCGGCCCCTCACGCGTCCCACGCGCCGACGATGCAGCCGTCTACACGCACCGCACCCCAACATCAAATTTCAGTCCAGTTTTTGGCAAAAATACCACAATTTAGTGTACTTTCAAGCAAATTTGGTAATGTTTATCACAAATAAACTTCTATTTTGGTAGATCTACATAGTTTAAGTTAAAATTCAAATTTTTAAAAATTAAAACTCACATTGTGTTAGTTGTGATGCTATTTTGACGTTGAGTGTAGAGACAAAGTTGACGAGGACGACGTTTACAATCTGTTGAAGTAAAAAAAAAAATTTCGACGGCGGTTGGTAGCGGCAACCGGCGGTTGTGCGGCAGAATATTTAAGAGGGAGAGAGGGTTGGGAGCATTTATGAGGGAGAGAGAAACAAGAGAGAGGGACAAAAAAAATAATAATGGGGGGATAGGGGGTATTGAAAACAAAATTATAGGGTGGCTCTATAGTGGGTATGTTCATTAATATCCTTTCCAAACCCAGAAGACGGACGGAATCCTATGATGGGCGCGCTACAACTAAGATAACAGCCAACTGAAAAACGTTAGCTAGCTAGGCTAGCCCTCCGCTTTTCTTTTCATTAATGAAACCTGCCAGCGCGCTCTTGATGTGCGAGATTCCACCGGGCGTAAACGGTACGCGGATCCATCTCAAAAGGGTCCGTCTTGGTAACCCGAACATGATTTAACCACTATCATTTAAGCCTAGCGGTTTCGGTTACCTGTAGTCTATGATACTCTCCCGTCTAGGAGTTTGCGACGAAGGTCAGCAGCTCTATTCCAAAGGCAAAAGGAGGGGAGATAGGGAAGAGGAAATTAAGGATAGTCAACTCCACTCCATAGATAGTGCATGTCCTGAGTCAGAATCCGAAAGAAAGACAGGCCCGTCAGCATTCTCACTCCTGATATCTCCAGGTCTTGTGGCTTGCCCCTTTCTATCTTATTAGTAAAGCGCTAACACCCTTTCTATAGTAAGAGGCTGAAAGTAGGGATGAGGAGCAACCTTCCTGGCTGGTCCGGAGCGTTGGAAAGCTGTCCTCAGACGCTTCGGTGAATCACTTGAGCCCTGATACATTTTCGGTGCCATGGAGCTAGACATATTAATGAACATGCCAACTATAGGGCCACCCTATAATTTTGTTTTTAACACCCCCTATCCCCCATTTTTTTTGTCCCTCTCTTGTTTCTCTCTCCCTCATAAATGCTCCCAACCCTCTCTCCCTTTTAAATATTCTGCCGCACAACCGCCGTCGCCGGATTTTTTTATTTTTTTTTAAACTTCAACAGATTGTAAACGTCGTCCTCGTCAACTTTGTCTCTACACTCAACGTCAAAATAGAATCACAACTAACACAATGTGAGTTTTAATTTTTAAAAATTTGAATTTTAACATAAACTATGTAGATCTACCAAAATAGAAGTTTATTTATGATAAATATTACCAAATTTGCTTGAAAGTACACTAAATTGTGGTATTTTTGCCAAAAATTGGACTGAAATTTGATGTTGGCGTGCAGCGCGTGTAGACGGCTGCATCGTCGGTGAGTGGGGCGCGTGGGTGTGGGATGTGTGAGGGCCGCTCGCCTGCTGACGTCAGCAGTCAACCGCCTGGTGACGTGTCCGCGGTTGACTGGCTGACCGTCAACAGGCGGTAATAATTTTTTTTTAAAATTGATACGGGCGCGTGTTATTACGCAGGCGGGTGGGATCTCTACCGCTTGTGATTTTACACGCGGTGGATTGATTGATTTTATTTCAATTTTTTTTGTTCAGTGACGATTTTTTTTTTAAAATTGCATATTTTGATTTAATTTGCTATTTTAAATTAAATAATGTCTTTAATAAATATTATTTTGTTTTTTGTTTTTTGTTTTTAAAATATTTTGTCAGAGTTATAATTATAACTTGTTGAATTTGTAGATGGCAGATCGGAGAAGAGATATTGATCAGTTGGGCCCGATTAGGTACCGTGATGGTAGAGTAGCTGACAGGCATGTGACTCAGTCTACAAGATTTAGTCGAGAGCATCGCAGACAACAAACTCCCCCTGCGAGTAATATTCCCTCTACCCTTTATAATCTTATACCCTACCCCGCATATAACGATCCCCACCAATGGATGGCAGGTAGTAGTTCACACCCACCTCATTCAATTTCCGATATTCCTATGCAATCACAGGGGAGGGTTTCTGGTTTTGAAGAGGATTATGTTGAAGATTCTACTACTGAGGAGGAGGAGGATTTCGTTGATGCTACCCCCTGTCCAACCCATTGTAGGTGAAGGTGAATCACATAGGAGTCCAGGAATATTGAAGAGAGTATTTGGGAGATTTCGGCCATCGTCTAGCAGATCATCTTCTAGTAGGCCTACCCCAATGGATGACCCAGCTGAACAGTCGGTTTAAAGAGGTAGACCGTCGATTTTCGGAGCTAGACCGTCAGTTTTCGGAGCTAGACCGTCGATTTTCGGTGCTAGACCTTCTGTTTCCGCTGCTAGACCTTCTGTTTCTGGAGCTAGACATTTCTATCATGCCCCTATTTACATAACGACGACACTCTACAACATAGCCAGCTTCGGTGAGACGATACATTAGATCTTGTAATTCGGTCCGGCCATTGTTATCAAGTTTCCTGATTCTTGCCCTCGCATTATATACTGTAGCTTTGCCACAAAAAAAGTTATGATTTTCCATTTTCAATGTGTTATATATTTCGTTCGCCACAACGTTGCACTTCGGCAACTGCTCAAACCAACTTATTTTGCTCGTCATCCAACTTCCGTGCTGCAGCATGACCAAACTGATAGATTCCCAAGAAGTGGTTATGTTTGCCCTGGCTAACCTTAAATCTCCATGACTCAATTTTAGTCTTTTTCCCTACAATCTTGAATGGGCAATCTATCTTCTTAGTCCTCCTTGTTCGGTTAGCTTTCCTCCCTTCACCGCCCTTGCCAACTGCTGCCCCAACGTATATACCAGAACGCTCAATCTTAAATACACCTTGGGCGCACTATAATCTTGTCCCTCTCTTGACCGACTAATCACAATATACACTTTATGTTCTATCCCTTTTTGTTTAACCCAATGAACTAACCCATCCTTGGTCTGGAAATCATATTCTTCATAAGGACTAAAGAATTCGCCCGTATCAGGCCAATTTTCCTCGTTATCAGGAAATTCCTCTAAATCACTACTTGGTCCGTCTGAACAGTCAACTTACAATAAATGCAAAAACATAAAATTGTCACTAATACCAAAAAATGTATTTTTGGTCATTGGAAAACAAATGAAAAAAAATTAATTTTTTGGTCACTGAAAAAAAAATTATTTTTTCCACTGCGTGTAAAATTACACGCGGTCGATATGCCCAACCGCCTGTTGAACACCACGCGACCCTAAACCATTTTTTTTTAAAAAAAATTCTCCGCTCTTGTCGACCCTGATCAACCGCCCGATGAGCGTGTCCGCGATTGATCGGGTCGACCGCTCGCTGAGGCGGTGCATTTTTCCCCAGATCCCGGTGCTGTTTTCTCAATTTCGGACTATTTTTTCGCATTTTATCAGTTTAAACATGTATTTTTACCCAAAATTTTTTTCAGCACAACAAGAACAATTTTTTAATTTTTTAATATAAAACTGAATTGTAATAGTAGTATGAATACTAATTTAGTTCATAATAAACAAACATACCTTATCTGAGTTCTTACTTTCATCCATAACTTGAATAATTGAATAACTTTGAAAATAACGAAAACTTTATAGAGAGAAAATTTTACAAATGCTGGAGTACTTAAAGGCTGATGCCTCTATCTTCTTACTTCTTCCTCATTTTATAGTAGTTTTTAGATCAGGAGGAATCTTACTATTCTTCCACTAACTCTAGCATGATGCTTTACATTATTGATAGTTACTATTTGCTTTTATTAAATCTTACATTATTAAAGTACTTTATTGACTAAAGTTACATTATTGAGAATCTTACTATTACTATTCTAACTTTATCTCTGGAACTTCATTATCCTGTCCCCCACAAAGGTGACATTGGTGTTCTGGTACATTATTGAAATTCTTGCATAGTTCTCGTTTAGCTTCTTCAGTTATCCATTCCTTTTTCATTGCTCTTGTTTTTGGTAACTCATCTGGTAACACAATAGTTTCAACCATCTTCTAACTTCTTCTTCAGATTTCTGGTTTTGTAACTTTGCTCATAGAATAAATACACTTTTGATCTCGACTGTAGTACATCCATATAGGATTCTTCGATTCATAGGTATTTCTTAACTCTTGGAAAATCACCTTTAGATTAACAATCCTCTTATGTTGTAGTAACTTTAGTATATCTCGTGCTTCTATCATATAAGTCTATTTCTACTAGACTCATTTTCGCTTTTTCTTTTTGTTTATTTATTAATCCTATTTCACTATTTAAATTGCTAAATTCTCCTTTTATTCCCATTTCATATTTTTCTAATATATCTATATTTCTTCCAGTATTATTTCCTAATCTATTCGTGTCTTTTCTAAATGTAGTTTTTGTATCTTCTTCCAAATTATCAAACCATAATCTAACAACTCCTATAAAACTTCTTTCTATATAGCTCGCTGTTTCTGCTAAACTGATCTTATTATCTATTAATTGTTTTGCAATTGTTCCTACCCATTTTTCTACCTCTTTATTAACATCCAATGTACAATCTAGATTTTAACATTCCTGTATAATCTGTCTTACTCTCCTTTGGTGTATATTTTTCTGGTATCCTATGCTCCCATAATTTTTTATTTCTTCTAGAAGCTTCATAAGTATATCTAGTATATTCTGGTCTTCTATTATCTTCATATTCCATTCTAGTTCCTGAAGTTGATGGCTTAGCTTCTTTAGATGATACTTCTTCCATAGGTGTATCATTTACATTAATATTTGCAATTTCTTCCATTAATGGATATATCTCATAGCTATATGGTTGAAGTTCTGTTTTTCAACTAGTAAACTTTGAGAATAGGTATTTATCTGGGGCCTCAGGCATTGATTGGCAAACCATTACAATAGGGCAACTTTGGAAGATGATGCAACAAGCATTAGAAAAACTATGCGTGCAAACTAGATTCTGGAAAAAATTTCAATCTCATGCAAAAGCCCTTGGTCCAGTGTGTTCAGATAAACACTTGTATATTAAGTGCAAAGATCAAAAGAAGCTGCGATTGCTCCAGCAAAAAGAAGTCACATAAATACAAGCAATCAGCAGACTTTTCCAATGGACAGAAAGTTTCGGGGATTTAGAAACAAATGCAGATTTCTAAAGAGAATATCAAAGAGGGGAAAATAGAAATATGATCGATGTTTCTTGTGCAAACAGAAGGGCCACTTCGCCAAGAACTGCCCGAAAAAAATCAAAGAATAAACAATTCATGGCCCAAATAGCCCCTCATCTTGAAGGAGAAGATTATTCTAATGTTGAATCTTTATTTGAGCTTACCGATGAACCACCACCAAGGTCCTTGATGGTCATTGCCTACACAAATGAGGGAACATAGTCTTTCTGATGAAGATTCTGATTCAGACTCTTGTAAACCTTTCTTTGCTATATCAGAAACTTTCCCCCATACTTCTATCATGTTCATAACAAATCCGTACCCTCTCGTCTGTATACAGATCATCTCTCATCACAAATCTTTAGCCACTCCTGTGATAGCTCTGTTAGATACTAGTGCAGCTCTACTGTCATGATATAGATGATATTCTCTTATTTTCAAAAGATTTTGAATCTCATCTTACTTTACTGAATCAATTTCATTAGTTGGTAAAAAACTTTGGTATCATTCAGATGAACAGGAAGATAAAACCTCTGAAAAGAAAAAGGGAAAGATAAGAATAATTGTTGATGATGAAGAAGAAATATCAGTAATTTGTCATTATACAATTTTAAAGTTCATTGGATAAAAGGCTACAATAATTATCTCAGTGATTTCCTTTCAAGAAGTCCTGAATTTTCCAATGGAAAATTAACGTCCTTTTGATAACGGGTAATATCAAGGCTAGTCCGGATTACGGTTTCGGTAAAGACCAAGCACATATAAAGAAGCAGTATCACCAGTTCCTATAATAGAAGATATGAAAGTGGAAACACCAGATAAGCATGGTGGGACCATATATATAAAGAGGAAGATAAAACCTCTGAAAAGATAAGAATAATTGTTGATGAAGAAGAAATATCAAAAAAATATGAGTCCTTGGATCAAGGAGTTTCAGAAAATAAGTAATTGGGTTTATAAGGTAATAGAAGATCAAATATATTTTAGAGCACCTGGAAAAATACTTATCCTAGGATAATATGTTTACAAGGATCTAGTCCTGAACATGTTAAGATCTTAGCAGATTATGGGTTCATACATATTATTTACCCAAATAAAAGTTTGCAGAAACTAGAGAAGTTCGACATAATTTTTAAAGCAACAATAAGTAAATTTGCTCAAGGAAAGAGTATATTTATTAAGTTCTACTCAATAAGTTCAGAAGAGGATAATGAAGCTCAACACCTTATAACTATGGGGTATAATACACAAAATCAAGAAATTGATTTGAATGATGGATATCTTAGATCTCCCATAATTAATAAAGATTGGATAGCACAAAGGCGAGCATATGGGATAAACTCAATCAGCATCCTGATAAGAAACTTTTATCAAAGAAATTATAGAGTCATGGTAAAAGTAATAGTTGGATAATAATTACACAATGGAATAGTCCTAGTAAGATTCTTGAGATAAGATCAAAGAAATAGATGATAAAGATTGGCCACCAAGCAGCAATAATATTTGGAAGAGGACAAGAATGGGTGAAACATCTAGGTCAAGATAAAAGAAGATGTAACACCACCGATAAAAGTATTAAAATAATGTAGGACAGGTGTAATATTACTGGCCATTATTTTTGGCCAATATTTGTACTCAATCTTCAGCAATGACGAATAGGATACAATTTGAGCATTTCCTCAAAAACTATCCTCTATTTTCTCATCCAGCCCATTAATATGTTTTTCCAAATTATCCATCTTTTTTATTATGTCTTCCATAACCTGCAAAGAAAAGAAAAACAGCTATAATTATTTTCAAGAATTAAGAAATACATATGAATCTAGAAATCCTATTTGGATGTATTATAGCAGAGATCAGAAGTTAATTTACTCTATGATCAAAGTAACAAAACCAGATGCAGAAGAAGAGGTACGAAGATGGTTAGAAACTATTGTACTACCTGATGAAGCACCAAAAACTAGAGCAATGAAAAAAGAGTGGTTAACAGAAGAAGCTAAAAGACAGCTATGCATGACTTTAATAATGTACCCGAGCTCAAGTGTAACCATTGTGGCGGACAAGATAATGAAGTGCCGGAGATAAAGTTAGAATAGCTACAGGGAAGATTCCCTAATAATGTAATATAGTAAAAAAAGCATAGCAATAATGTAAAAAGATATGCTTTAAAAATGTAAAGTAATCAACAGGAGTCAGTAGACTAGTTAGTGGAGTCTTTTTAGACTAGAGGTAGGGAAGGAATAGTAAGATTCCTTCAGATCTAAAACTAGTATAAAAAGAGGATGTAAGAAAAGGGAGAACACACGAAAATCCTTCTTGGAAAATCCTCTCTGAAAAAACCCAGCACGCCAGCATTGTAAAAATTTCCAAAATATTTATAAAATTTCCAGTTTAAAGATATTTCTTGTTTCAAAGCTATGGATAACAGCAAGGACTCAGATAAGGTATGTTTGTTTATTATGAACTAAACCAATAATCATACTACTATTATGATCCAGCATTATATCTAAGATATAATGTTAGTTTTGCTAATTAATTTCTATATGATGATTCTTGTAACTAATAAAGTTGTAAGAGGTCAGCATGGTAGCCACCGTTTTCTCTCGTGTTTAGCCAGATGGTCTGTAAAGAGAATTTTTGGCAAACCAACTTGAATGAACAACTATTAGTTATAAAGAATTGTTATATTTACAAATTTAGGAGCAGGATAATATTATAATTTGGTATATGATGATTGGATAATGGTAGTAGTATGATGATAAAATTTCATAGTCATTTAATTCACAGACATTCAATCCTTATTTGAAAATTATGAATTCTTATCGTAATTCTTATCATAATTCTTTACATTCTTATCAATTTTTAGATATAGACTTAGTCTATAAATATAGAAAAGAATTCAAGACAAAAGAATATAATGAAAAAATAGAAAGTTATATAACAAAGAAAAGATTGTTAGAAATTTTAAATGAAAATTTACCAGTAGAAATAGTAAAAGAAATATTAAGACAAATATATGAATTTAATAAAGAAACACAATTAATAAAACTGGTAGAAGAAGATAATTCTTCTTCTTCTTCTGCTTTCTTCCTATAGGCTGCTAGTTCTTGTAAATATTCTTCCTCATATAATTTATCTAGTTTTTCTTTTATTAATGCATATAAATCATCTCCTACAGTATCTATAATTATTTTTATCATTCTCTTCTCAATTATACATACTTCATAAAATCTCTTTATTATTTCTTCTTGATTTTTTACTCCTACCCATATCCTATTGAAACAATCTTCCTTATTATATTGAATATTCATCCTTGATATTTCTTTATAATATTCCTATATATCTTGTTAATATTATAGTAATCTAAGTAAGTATTATCTTCTTCTACTAGTTTTATTAATTGTGTTTCTTTATTAAATTCATATATTTGTCTTAATATTTCTTTTACTATTTCTACTGGTAAATTTTCATTTAAAATTTCTAACAATCTTTTCTTTGTTATATAACTTTCTATTTTTTCATTATATTCTTTTGTCTTGAATTCTTTTCTATATTTATAGACTAAGTCTATATCTAAAAATTGATAAGAATGTAAAGAATTATGATAAGAATTACGATAAGAATTCATAATTTTCAAATAAGGATTGAATGTCTGTGAATTAAATGACTATGAACTTTTATCATCATACTACTACCATTATCCAATCATCATATACCAAATTATAATATTATCCTGCTCCTAAATTTGTAAATATAACAATTCTTTATAACTAATAGTTGTTCATTCAAGTTGGTTTGCCAAAAATTCTCTTTACAGACCATCTGGCTAAACACGAGAAAACGGTGGCTACCATGCTGACCTCTTACAACTTTATTAGTTACAAGAATCATCATATAGAAATTAATTAGCAAAACTAACATTATATCTTAGATATAATGCTGGATCATAATAGTAGTATGATTATTGGTTTAGTTCATAATAAACAAACATACCTTATCTGAGTCCTTGCTGTTATCCATAGCTTTGAAACAAGAAATATCTTTAAACTGGAAAATTTTATAAATATTTTGGAAATTTTTACAATGCTGGCGTGCTGGGTTTTTTCAGAGAGGATTTTCCAAGAAGGATTTTCGTGTGTTCTCCCTTTTCTTACATCCTCTTTTTATACTAGTTTTAGATCTGAAGGAATCTTACTATTCCTTCCCTACCTCTAGTCTAAAAAGACTCCACTAACTAGTCTACTGACTCCTGTCGATTACTTTACATTTTTAAAGCATATCTTTTTACATTATTGCTATGCTTTTTTTACTATATTACATTATTAGGGAATCTTCCCATGTAGCTATTCTAACTTTATCTCCGGCACTTCATTATCTTGTCCGCCACAATGTTGACACTTGTGGTCGGGTACATTATTAAAGTTCCTGCATAGCTGTCTTTTAGCTTCTTCTGTTAACCACTCTTTTTTCATTGCTCTAGTTTTTGGTGCTTCATCAGGTAGTACAATAATTTCTAACCATCTTCGTACCTCTTCTTCTGCATCTGGTTTTGTTACTTTGCTCATAGAGTAAATTAACTTCCGATCTCTGCTATAATACATCCAAATAGGATTTCTGGATTCATATGTATTTCTTAATTCTTGAAAAATTACCTTTAGACTCACTATTCTTTTTTGTTGTAAAATTTTTGGGATATCTTGAACCTCAATTATATCCTGCTGTACTGGTATCTCTTCCGGAATCACCATATCTCTTGTAATACCCAACTTTATCACATGAATTGGGGGTTTTATATGATCATATTATATCTCTGCTGATGCTGAATAAAACCTAACATAAATCAGATCTGCTTTTGTAATTCCCAAATAAGTTTTAGCTACTGCTTTAACTTCAGGAATTCCTTCTAACTCTTGTCCATTGATGGTATATACAACATTTAACAGTCCATAAGCATATGCTGAAGCCACAAGGTTTGAATTGGTTCCAGGCATAGCTATTAACTTATTTCATCCTACCAATTTTTGAGTAGTATAACCTAATCCTTTAGAATAAAATTGTTCTATAGGTAACTGGGTTGGTTTTGAGTTTAAGAAATCAATAACTGTTTTGGCATTTTGGATATATCTCATAGCTATATGGTTGAAGTTCCTTTTCAGATAATAATTTGGACATCTATGGAGACCACTATGTAATGTATTGAACCAAGTAAGACAGTTGTTTATGCAAAGCCTCAACTCTGTTGCGAATATTAGAAATGTTCTGATCCAAGAAAGTAAGCTAGGAATTGTGTTTGGACACATGTGATGTGAGGGTTTCTTGGTTACAAATGATTCTTTGAAGGGTTTAGTTTTGTGCAATTTGCATTTTCTGCTTGCCAATTGAGGGTTGCTTCTGCAACAGAAATTGTCTTTTGGTGTCCTTTACCATCAACAGCTGTGGGATTTGTGATTTTCCAGGCATGCCTATTTTTCTCCTTTTCAAATGTGCCTAAAGGAGGAAACATGGTATTATAGGAGCTGGAAGCCTGACCCATCATTTGGAAAGGGAGTGGCGGAGATGAAAGTGGAGGAGGAAAAGATTTAATTGGTGTATTATCTGGGAAGTCATTTCTGAATGGGACTGGGATGGAGGTTGATACTGGACATAGTAATAAAAAATTTGCCACTGGGTTCCCCTAATAGACCAACTTAATGGTCACCTACTTCTTATCTTGTGCGAAGAAGGTGTTGGGTGCCTGTAGATTTTTTAGACTTTTTGGGCAATTCGTCATCAGATGAGTAATCTAAATAATCTGGGCACAAACAAACATCATACCAAATGTGACCTTTTTTTATCTTTTCCTTGGAGAACAGGTCTGCCATCAACACCAAAAATTACAACCGGGATTTTGAGGGATGACCAAGAGTCACTATCCATCAACGAGAATTCTGTAGGGAAAACAGTGGAAACTTCATTTCTTTCTGGGAATTTGATTTTAACCGTGCCATCCTTTTTTTGTGGTGTGAAACCATTGGAAGACCTTTTTTGGCAAGGAGGGTAAGAGCTATTCGGATAGCTCCGAAGTGGATATGGGTGTATCCTTGTTTAAGCCAAGTATGTGGGACTTCTTCAGGGATTTGCAGTGTGACATAAGTTCTTCTTTGGTTGAGGACAGTTTGTGTGTAGATAAACGGGATGCTTGGCAAAAGTCTTTTGCAGAAGTGGAGATTGGATTTTTACCGAAAACCTGTTTCAAATGGACACTGACACTATTTTTGATAAATACTATAAGGATTAACTACTGGATAAGAGGATAAAAGATATTTACTATCGTCTGGTACATAATCTAATTCATAAACATTAGAAATACGGGAAAAAGAAGACCGAGGTAGATCTGGAAGAGTAACTAGACTTGAGGATGTATGTGGGTTTTTAGAGTCGTTTAATACCATTTGTTTCATTTATATGGTCATTGACTCTAAAAACCCAATAGTTGAAATAAATAGTAGTTACCAATCTAGAGGAAATACCATAAACATTCAACCTTCAAGTAGTTGGAAAAAGAAGATAGATTTCTAAATTTTCAATAAAACTGGATAAGTAGATATTTATTGAAAAATATGAACACTAGATCAAAAGAAAATCTAGGCATAAATTCTAAGATACAAAGTTTAGAATATAACAAGAAGTAAAAATACAGCTAAATCAAATAGTTTCCAAGATGAATCAATCTTTTGATGTAGTTAAAAAAGAAATAATTAATAATACATATATTACAGAAGAAATGTTAAAAAGAATAAAACAAATATCTAAATATGTAATTCATAAAGATAAATTTACACTATTAGAAGAAAAGTTCGAAGAATTGAGCAATAGAGTTGAAAATATAACAACACTAATTGAAAAATTAAAAGGAAAATGGTAGGAATTAAATCTGAAAACAATAAAAGGCCCAAGATAAAATGGATAAAATCTTAGAAGAAATAAGAAATCTAAGAATAATACTTAAAGAAATAAAAGACTACAAGATAAGTTTTGAAGAGAAACTTGAAAATACAGATAATCATATAATAAAATTACAAAAAATAATTGAGGATTGTGAGAATACAGCTAGTATATCATTAGTTGAAACTAGAAATTTGACAGATCAAATAAATAAGACTCCTATAAAGAAAAAAGAAAAGGAACAAAAATTATTATTTAAATCAATAAATGACATTAAATTAGATGCAGCTATAGAAAAAGGATCACCTACTGAGGCTTTTAGAAAGGTACATTTACCTAGAATAATACAAGAAGAAAAAGAATATTTAGATAAGATAGAAAAATTTGTTATAAAAGATAAAAAAATAAAAAAATATTGATGAATCCTGAAATAGATATAGATAACTTGGCTGATAATTTAAGCCAACTATCTTTAGATAATTTAGATTTTAGTATACAAGAAGTATATGCTGGAGAAATAGGAGGACCGTCAACTGTAAAACCAGAACTAGATCTTCTAGGAGAAAAATTATGCTCCAATAATAAATAATCAAATTAGGTATTATGATAATTTTTTAAGTAAAAATAAACCAAGAGAATATAAAGGAAAATATTATCCTTGCCCTAATAAAGAAGAACCAATAATTAGAGGAGAAACTAAATTAAATCTCGATTGTAGTATACATAGATATAAAGATATATTAAATTGGGAAAAAAATATGTTAATCTTTTTATTAACAGTAGAAAATGATGCTAATTGGGATAATCAAAGAGAATTCGAATTTATAATAGCAACCTTTGATGGTGCAGTAAGAAATTGGTGGGAAGGAGTTAATAGTGAAACTCAAGCCTTGATAAAAAGAAATGTAGAAACATAATTAATACAAACTGATAGTAAAGGATTAAGTAAAATAGTAGATTATTTAGGAAGTGAATTTGTTGGAATAGAATGGAAAAGAAATCAAACTGTAGAAATAAATAAATAAATACAAGATGCTAGAATAAAATTAATAATTTTACAAATTTGTGATATATGCTATCTTAGGCACTTCGTAGCAATCCGATTAGCCCTTACACTACATGCCAAAAAAGGCCTCCCAATGGTTTCCCTCATTGCACTACTTGACTCTAGGTTCCGAAAATATGAACATGCTGTTATTAGAACAGTACAAACCACCCTGAATGCCGAACTATTTTCATAACCCTGTTCCCAAATTTCACCATGCTTTTGGTTGATCCAGCCCCTTTCCACTGTTTTTCGTGTCCAGGTCCAAGTCTTTGGTCTAGAATTAGAGAACACATATATGATAACCTTTCACCACCAGATGGCATATGGAATCCAAAACCATGCCTTAGATCTCCCTTTGCCACCCCTGGTTACAAAATGGTGAATCCATATTCCTGTCAGTTGACTCTCCTCAGACTCCTTCACTGCACCTTTATCCCTAGACAAATCCCACGAGAGGAATTATATTAATGAATTTTAACAACCATATTTAGATATGTTCTATGCTAAATTACCATACCCATGGAATATTTCAAGTAAAAAGAAAATGGGAAGAATATATAAATAGTGAAGAATTTAAAACCAATATAGACACATTAGGATTAAGAATAAGGATAATGTTAGAATATTTCAGTGAAATATGTTTAAATAGAAGATTAATGCAAAAATAAAAAAGAATGAAAGACATATGTTGTGAACAATTTAATCCACCAGGTAGCTGGGGATGTCAACCAGAAAAGAAAAGATTTGAAAATAAAAAATGATTTAAAAAATATAAGAACAAATATATTGACAAGACAAAAAAAAAAATATCGAGTCACTAGATACTGGCTCCAATATGAGTCGGATGTTCTGAACCTCCACCATAACTTCGTAGCAAAAAGCCCTTGCATAGTGTTCTATACTAATCAATCCGAGCCTCAGCTTATCAGAACAAATTTTCGACCAGGCCATCCAGTGTCTGCGCTTCACGCCGTTAACGGAACCCCACAAAAAACCAGATAGTAACCGCTCTATTTGGACCTTGATAATCGCAGGCGGGTTCGAAACCCCAAGTATGTGTAAAGTCATGGAAGAAAGGACATGGCGAATAAGAGTAAGCCGCCCTGCCATATCTAGTAACTTTGTTTGCCAACCTGCAATTCGGGAAGAGATTTGTTCTACCAAGTGAGAATAGTGAGCTGCATGAGTGCGGCCCTTTGTCAATGGGCAGCCAAGATACTTAACTGGAAAATCTCCATGAACAAAATTCGTGATTGACTGAATAACTTTAGCTTGTCTATCACTAGTCTTTGAAGAAATGTAAAAGGCCGATTTCCTCATATTTACCCGTTGGCCAGACACCGATTCATACCTCTTTAAGAAATCCACCAGTTGCTCCACATTCCTCTTCGACCCATTAAGAAAAATTATAACATCATCTGCAAAACATAGGTGTGAAATAGTCATAGTGTATCGCGGTAGCGTATATGGAACTAATTGACCCCTCTTGATAATGTCATCCAAAGCCCGAGAAAAAGAGTCAGACACTAAGATGAATAATAATGGAGATAATGGATCGCCCTGCTTAACTCCCTTCTCCGCCTTGAAATATCCGAATGGGGAGCCATTTATTAAAATAGAAAACCAGTTGTCAGACAAAGTATTTCTTATCAAGTTAATGAAGTGGTCCGCGAAGCCAAACCGAGCCAATACTGCCAATAGGAATTTGTGAGAGACCCTGTCAAACGCTTTCATCATATCCAATTTTACAATCAAATTCCCACCACGCACCTTTCGATCCAGATGATGAACCACCTCCTGAGCAAGCAAAATGTTATCCGAGATCAATCTTCCTTTCACGAACCCAGACTGAGATAAAGATATGAATTTAGGCAATAAGGTAGCAAGGCGGGCTGCCATTACTTTGGAGATAATTTTACTAACAAAGGTGTAAAGAGAAATAGGCCGGAAATCCCCAAAAGTAGTCGGGTTTTCTGATTTAGGGATAAGAACTATAAAGGAACTAGCCATGGCCCTCGGCTGAGGGACGCCCGCCCAGAAATCCCTAACAGAATCCGTAACATCGTTGTCTACCACCAACCAACAAGCTTGAAAAAAGGAGCCACAAAACCCATCCGGACCTGAAGCGCTATTTTTGTTGAGTGAGAATACTGCTTCCTTGACCTCTTCTTCACACGGCAGTTGGCTTAGCTCTCGGTTGTCCTCAGCCGAGACAAGTGGTGGAATGCAATGTAAGAAGGACGGGTCATCAACCAAGCTATGATCAGTTGAAAATAATTGAGAATAGTAAATTTCCCCGGCTTTACCTATTGAATCCGAATCCGTTAAGGATGTGCCCATGGCGTCATTAATGACAGTAATACTTATTTTTTTCCGGCGATTCGTACAAAGAGAATGGAAATAACGGGTGTTTGCATTTCCTTCATTTAACCACTTAACCCTCGATCGTTGCTTCCAATATAATTCTTCCACTCCAATTCTCCGAGTATAAATTTCTTGAGCCTCAAGCAACCGAGCCTTTGTGAAGTCAGATGGATCCTGATCAAATGCTAGTTCGGCTGATTGTACTGCCGTCTCGGCTTGCTTTTTAGCAACAAAGATATCCCCAAAAACTGTCTTGTTCCATGTGTGCAGACGACTCTTTAAAAACTTTAGCTTACCCATGAGCCGAACCATTCCATTACCTTCCACCTTATGCTTCCATCATTCCTCACATAAATGTGGGATGCTTGACCCACATTTGTTGGAATCGGAAAGCAGAACCCACTTTGGACATACTAAGCTTTGCTATGATATGGAGAGGACTATGATCCGACATTGTCCGATGCAAGTGTTCCACTCTTGTGGTTGCAAATAGAGTGTTCCATCGGGTATTAATGAGTAGCCGATCAAGTCTTCTCAGTAAAGGTGAATTTGAACTCCGATGCCATGTGAACGGAGTCCCTTCAAAACCTGCATCAATCAAACCACAGTCTTGGATAGCCTCATTAAATTCCATCATGGGAAGGGAGGCTGGAATGGAGCCAAAACTCTCCGTAGAGGAGGATACTACATTAAAATCTCCCCCAACAAACCACGGGTCATCATAAGTGTTAGCAAACTGTAATAAAGTATCCCATAATGACCTGCGCTGCGTATACTGACAGCGAGCATATATAAAAGTGTCGTAAACCGATGTACCAGCAAAACCACCAAACTTCACATGCACAAAATCGTTTCCCCATCCTCTATTACATGTAAATCCAAAGAGCCATCCCAAAAATAACCAGATTTTACTATTAAAGTTCCCAAATGCATGATCAAAACCCGGGATCGACGGGCGTGTAATAGACAAAGTCGAGTAAGTCGTAACATGGGTTCCGATGAATACAATTAAAGACAGTAGAAATTGACGTTTAATGTTTTGGACTCTGGCAAGTGATGCATCATTCCCTATACCTCTGACATTCCAAAAAATCCATAAAAACAATGATAGTAAAATAAAAGCGGAGGGAAATTACCCCTCAAAGTGACCTAGACCCTTGTTGTGCAAGCCTTGCGGATTTGCGCACCTCCCCTCATAGATTTTCCCGGCGACGTGTCTTAGGTACGGCCACTTCAACCCTCGGAATGGCACCAAGGTCTAGGACTAGACTTTCAACCTGAGCAGATTTAAGTTGCGCTGCTCGTGCTGCTCGGTCACGATCCAGCCTAGGTCCAAGGTTGTTGGAAAAAATTCTGAAATCCTCCCAGCCCTCACGGCTCGGTACTTCTGCTTCAGGCAACGCCTTCTTAGCCGAGTGTGCATATTCATCCTGTTCCACCGGCTGTATGGAGCGCAGAAAAAACCGGGAATCATCCCTGATTAATCCACCTCGGTTCCATATATTAACTCTGGCCCGGTTGGAAAGATCATCTTGTGACCGAACTTCTTCTACCGGGTGCTGATTCCCCGACGACGGCGAATCCAGCTCCACCAATTGCACTGGGTCTGCAACCGGAATTTCCGTGACTGGAGTCGGCTTCGCTGTATATTTCAACAAAACTGGTGACACTGAGTCAAGAGTGCGTAAATCCTCCCCCAAACCCTCAATGACCGAAAACCTATTAGTTGTCAGTTGTGCTGGCACCGCCGGTGGAGCTGAAAGTCTTGTTCCAACTACCCGATTGGATTTCAGCGTCCAACTCGGATTGCTCTTGGCGGGTGGATCTTTCCGACCCGGTTTGACAACAACCCTAGGAGCCGGAGCAGCAGCCTTGCCTTCCCGACCCGGAAACTCCAAATTCTTTGTGGTTTTTTTCGCACCCAGGGAGCCCCTACAAATTGCATCCGACCTTCCAGCATTTAGTACAGTACCCCGGAAGATCCTCATAGTCTATGGCTTGCCAGAAGCCTTTCCCCGAACGTTCATGTCCAATCCATACTCGGCGGCAAACCGGTATCAGCAGATCGACTTCAACACAGATACGGGCAACGCTAGGTCTTGTCACAGTCGCGGTTGGCTCATTTAGAACCAACGGAATTCCCACTGCCCTAGCAATGGAGAAAAGGTAGCTTTTGTTGAAAAGGTGAATCGGCAACCTTTCCAGGCGAATCCATACCGGAACAATGGCGGATTCTACCTCCGGGTCAAAATCAAATGTCCATTTAAACACTCGAAGACGTGATCCATTGAACATCCAAACTCCCTTACGCCAGAATCTACAATAGTCTTCCTCAATCTCGAAACGAATAATCACATGGCGGGAATCAAGCCAACCAATCCAGAATTCCCCTTTAAACTGTAATTTCTAGAAATCCCTCATCAGTCGATCTAATGGCGGCCCTCTTCTCGTAAATTTGCCGACCAAAGCCAGTTTCCAAGGCTTCTTCAAGGCGATCAAATCTGTTTCCGGGACATAAATGGCCGGTTCCCCTTTGAATGTGGAGAGGTCTTTAATGGAGACCGGAATTGACTGCGTAGGGGCAGCGGAGAGAAGGTCCGCAAAGGATTTTTTGGGCCAGACACCACCCGTGAGGGGCGGCGCCGTGGCGGCAGCAACCATGAGGTTGCGGAGTTTGGAGAGTTCGAATCAGTGTAGAACTCTTGGCTAGAGAGCATCCGAAAAATTCATGGGTGAGAAGTTGATTAATTTCCAAAGGGAAACGAAAGAGTATGTTTGTTCATGAAACATGAACAATTATGTGACTTTTCATATGAAGAAATGTGTTTGTTCATGAAACATGAACTAATATGACAATTCATGAAAGGACCACTTTCATACATTTTCACTCTTTATAAATAGAAAGAGGATTAGAAGATTTTTGGAGAGACCAAATGAGGCATCATGAGAAACACCAAGAGAAATCCTAACACACCAACCAAACGTTCTAAGATTGAATTTGAGAGTGCACTCAAATTCAAGTTAGGCTTCTATGTATCCTGAGTGAATTTGCATCACAACCTTGTACCATAGGGGGCAAATATCACTTAAGGAAAGTGATTACTTGCCTAGAAGTATTTTAGAATATTTCAAGTTCATTTGTTCAAGTCAGAAGAAGAAGCTGAAGGATTCAAGATGAAGCAGAAGGAAGATTTTACCAACATGACCTGCCTAGTATCTATGATGGAATTTCTAGTGGAAGTATCTGACATATCACTCTTGAAATTGTTAGAGCCTCCCTCTGTGCACAAGACTTGTGGTACATTTTGCTGTGAGGATTAAGCCTTTTCCTTCTCATGCTGACAAGCATCATTGAAAACTTCATTGATGCTTGGTGTTGGCTTCTTAATCAGCACATGTGACCTGATGGTGGCAAAGCTATCATTGAGTCCCTTGATAAACTTCACCACAAAGTCCAAATCTGAATACTTCTGCAATGTAGCAAGACAGCCACAAATGCAGAGTCCACAAGTGCAATCAGGCATAGGTCTTATCATCAAGAACTCATCCCAGAGTATCTTGAGTTGAGTGTAGTACTCAGTGACTGACATTTGACCTTGCTTCAAGCTATAAATTTCTTCCAACAAACTAGAATACCTATAAAGGTCCCCACTCTAATACCTCTCTTCTAGATCCTTCCAGACTTAAAAATAAGTGTTGAACAGCTGAATGCTAGGTCTTATGGTTTCACTAACATTATTCATTATCCAAGTGAACACCATCTGATCAGCTTGCTCCCAAGCATGATACAGTGGTTCTCCTTGCCTTGGATGAACAACTGTAGGAACTTTCTCTATAAAACTAAGCTTGTTCTTAGTAATCAAGGTTCTTCTAACTGCCCTTCTCCAACTGAAATAGCTGTCTGAACCAGCGAGAACCTTGCCACTAAGTTTGTGAGATGGATTCTCATTAGGATGCAAGTAGTATGGGCATGAGACTGGTATTTCAGTCATAGTTGAAGGTTGAGATGATTCAGGCATTTTACTAGCCAACTAAATCCTAATTACAGTGATCTAGTACAAAATGATCAAATGAAATAGCAAACAAGCACAAAATTACTCTATAGATCCTTCGAAGAAGAAGATCAACAACAAAACACCGCGACAGATTACAAAAAAAAAAAAAAAACAAGAATCAACAAGAAAAAATTAACCTAGATTTCAAAGAAAAATCAGAAAAGCCAAAATGCTCAACAAAATCAACAATCTGCAACAACCTAACCAAGACAAAACCTCGCAATGATCTTCTCAAATCAATTAAAGGTAATTCCACCGATTTAGTATCAATGTAGACTAAATCAACAGAAACAAAAGAAAAACTTTTCGATTTTCTGCAGAAAATTTTAGAATGATCCTGTATCAAAATTGATCATCAATCAAGGATCGAACCGCAGCTACAGATCGATTTCTACGCGGCTATTCCTTCACGCAGCTCTGATACCATGATAAAAGGCAAAGAGAACCCAAAAATTGAAAGTAAAATTAGAGAGAATTTTGGGGAAATTTCTGGAAGTTTTCATTAAGATTATAACTACTCCTTGAGCTGTATTTATATAGTTTCATTGGAGGGAACTAAAATATCTAGAAATAAACTGTACACAAATGCCTAGCTTAGCTGACACATTCTAATTGGCTACTATACTATTTGAATAATTATACTCGGATCCGGGGTACAAAACCGGTATTCCAAGCGTACAAAGGTTGACTTTTATTACTCTAGTGGGTCTTTATTTTTTTTTAATTTTGTTTTTTTACGGGGGGGAGGGGGGTGCGGGAATCGACCCTGGACCGAAGTCCAGAGCCGCTGTGCCTTTTCCACTGGGGCATCTTATTCCCACTAGTGGGTCTTTATTTAATGACAATGTGCATCCCACTTGTCTATTTAATCTGGCCCAAGACACACAATCCACTCCAATTAATCCACTAAGTCCATTCAGCCTTTCTTTTCTTTCTTTTTGGTATGCTTGTAGCCATTGTTTTGAAACCCGGATCGGACCGGCCCGACCGTCGACCGGACCTCCGAGCGGTCCGGTTAGGTGCCAAAACCCGTTTTCGTCAAAAACCGTTCTGATTTCACTGACCCGGTGGACCCGGCCGGTCGGACCATTCAAAGCCAGTAGCCAGAGCGGTTTTCAGGGAAAACCCGGCGAGTCACAATATACAATTTTTTTTTTTAATTTTTCTGTATTAAAAAAGGGAAGAAGAAGAAAAATAGAGAGGGCGGTGGCGGTGGCGGGGCGGTTCACGGAAGAGGAGAGGAGAAGGAAAAAAAAAGAGAGGGAGGGGCGGTGGCGTGGCGGTGCAAAGAGGAGAGGAGAAGAAAAAAAAAAAAGGGAGGGGCGGTGGCGTGGCGGTGCAGAGAGGAGAGAGGAAAAAAAAAAGAGGGAGGGAGTTGCTGCAGAGAGAAGGCGAGGAAGAGAAGAGAAGGAGCGCCGGAGAAGGAGAAGAGGGGAAAGAGGAAAGGGGAAAGGGCCGCCGGAGAAGAGGGGAAAGGGGAAGGGGGCGCTGGGATAGAAGAGGGGAAAGGAAATGATAGAGTTTTTTTTTTTCTAGGGTTGGATAAGAGACTTTATATATCTAGGACTAAAATAGCAATTAAAATATTATCACATAAACCCTAAACAATAATTATAGTAGAAACAAGTCCTAAAAAGTCTATTTTCAACATTTAGTTGGATATTAAAATTAAAGGAGATATTTAAGGAAATAATCAAGATAAAATATATCTGAACTACCTTTACATTAACAACATTTTTTATTAATAAGTATATATTATATATTTTTTTAATATTTATGACGTCACCGGGTTAATGAACGGGTCGATGACGGTCCGACCACTGGTCCGACCAGTGACCCGTAAACCAGTAACTTTTCCGGGTCGATGTCCGGTCCGGGTTTCAAAACATTGCTTGTAGCTTCTCCTTTGCTGCAGCATATTATAACTTTCATCAATTAAATCCCATTCTTCTGCAGCCTTGGTTCCAGCTTGAATTTTCTTTTCCTGTTTGAAACTTAACAACAAGCTTCAAATTTTTTCATGTGGGCTGTTGATGGGAAATGGGTTTAATCCCAATTCTTCGATTTAAAGTTTATTGCTTAGAATTTATGCTAATAAGGATTCGATGAAGAAGTTATGGGTTACTATTAAAGAAATGAGAGAGAAGGGGTTTTATATTGATGAGGAAACATATATGAATATTTCTACGACTTTCGGAGCTTCGTAAATGGTTAAGGATGCAACTGCTTTGAGAAATTTTTATGAGAGGATGATGAAGGAAAATGCTATGGAGGAGATTGTGAAGAAGGTAGTTGAGGCGGTGAAGAAATCAGATTTGGATAGTGATGTGGAGAGACAATTAGGAGAAATGAGAGTTCCAGTTTCTGAAAATCTTGTTCTGAGGGTATTAAAAGAGCTTTGATTAAGAGACCATCATTTGAAAGCTTTGAGCTATTTCAAATGGGTTGGTGAGAGTTTGGGATTTTAGCACAAGTGTTACCTATAATGGGATACTTACAATTCTTTGTAGGGAAGAATCGGTTCACGAATTTTGAGTATGGTTAAGGAGATGAAAAATGCGGGTTATGAGTTTGATATCGACACTTATGTGAAGGTATAGAGGACGTTTCAAACGAGTAAAATGTTGGAGGATCGCTGTAGAACATTATGAGCACATGATCGATAGTCCATATAAGCCCTTGACCAAAGAATGTGGCTTTCTTTTACGTGCCATTGCAGGTTGTAGAAATCCTGACTTGGATCTTGTTTTTAGAGTGGTTAAGAAATATGAGGCTTCAGGGTATTGGATGTTGAAAGCCGACTATGACGGGATACATCGGTCTTTTGCTAGTTTGGGGAGATATGATGAGGCCGAGAAGATTGTGGAAACAATGAGAAATGCAGGATTTGAACTTGAAAAGTTCACCTACAGCCAATTGGTATTTGGACTTTGTAAAGCACAAAGGATAGAGAAGCGAGTAAACTAGTGGTACGTGATCGAAGAACAGGGATGTGTTCCGGATATAAAGACTTGTGATGCCATTGAACTTGACAATGCACTCTTATGCTTCGCGAAGACGGTTGATGCTGATCTTTTAGATGTACTATTGAACGTGTTGAAATCCCACATCGACTAGGTAGTGAACAAATTTGTTCTTTATAAGGATTGGAAAATCCTCCCCCTCTCGAGGTACCTTTTGAATGAATGAATTAGTCCCAAGTCAATTTTTAACAGAACGGATTTCTGAAGCAGAACGGAGTTGTTGGAGCATATAAGTTGCTTATTGAGGAGATGGTTAACAAGTTTCGTTTGGTACCTTGGCAAGCTACGTATAAAAATTTGAGCGAAAAGCTTTTAGGAGAGAGAAAATTGGAGGAAGCGTTGGACTTGCTTAGGATGACGAAGAAGCTAAGCCTTTCTTTGGTGCAGTATATTTCGAGGAATGGATATGGGGAAGATACTTTGGAGTTCTTCAAGTCAATAAGCAGTAAGCAATATCCGTCTATCTCGGCTTTACCAACATGTTTTCCGGATTTTTCTGATATGATCCAGAATTAGTCACGTAATCATATAATTGTCTCTCTTCTTATTTTATAGTGATGTGACCAATTCTATACCACATTATCCAATAGACCTGATCCATATCAGAACATCCCATATTTTCCAGTCCTTTTTCAAAAAAGGCGGATATTCAGAAGCGAAAGATCTGCTTTTTAAGTGCCCTCCTCATATCCGCGAACATCCAGAAATGTCAAGCCTCTTCGGTTCTTCAAAGACCAGCAATGCTTCAGCTAGTTCAAGCTAGCTTCAGCTTGAAGTAAGATTGGGAAGATATACGGGGTACAGACGATTTTCACCCGTTGTGAACATTGTCTGCTATTAAAATTTATTATTTGAAATTATGTGTTTTGGATTTTAAACTGTTTTTCCAAAATAATCTTGGCCGTCAGATTTTGTTTTCCGATGACCAAAATTTATTATGTGTTGAATTTAAAGCGTTGAACACCATATTCAAACCCTTGTGTGCATGTTCTTCAATATATCTTTTTTTTTTTGGGAGGGGGGAGGGGGAGGTGGAAGTAGAAATCGATCCTAGGATCTCGTACAGAGAAGGAGCAACCTCAACTAGTGGGCTACTACTTGATTCCTATATTTTCAATATATCTAAACATATCTCCTTGTAGCAATGTATCATGAAAATTTGGGTCTTGTTTATAATATTACAAATAAAATAATATTAATTAATTAATAATAATACTAAAAATAAAATAAAATAATTAATTATAACAATTCATAAACAATCATAATATGATATTTAAAATTGAGAATAAAAACAAATTATTAAAATGATGTACGGGAATGATGAGGGAAAATGTAGTAGAACATTATAATATTTGTGGAATGAAGAAGACAAAATGTAGAAGAACAAACACTGATATTTTATATAATCATTTCTCTCTTTTATGCTCTGTGAATGGAGGGAGTCTACAATGCCTTTTATAGGCAAAATACAACAAATTGGATTTGAAATCCGGAATAGAAATACAAAGTAACAACAAGAAAGTGAAATAATGCAAACATGGATAGGATAAGACTCTAGACAAAAACCTGCAAACTTGAAAGCAAATAAAAATAAAATATGAAAAAGCATTAAAAGACGAAATAGCATAGTTATTTTTTTTGGTATGAAAAGCACTTAAAGACAAAACATAATTTCTTATTTACGGGCTTGTATGATCTTCTATTTCAGAATCAGAATCAGAATTATTGCGCGGCATCCTTGGTTCATCAAAAGGATAATCATCATTTGAGGCAGGTGGCTCATCTAGAACCTGCATTGAAGCTGAAGTTTCTGTAGAGAATTTGATCATTGAGGAAGTTTGTTCATTGACATGTACTAATATTTCAGCAAAATATGAATGGGATGACCATGCCTGTTGTGAGTGGGATATCTGGGAGTCCATACTGTCTCATCCAAGGGATGTACTCTGTATCTTCAAAGTGTGTTCCATTTTTTATTGCCATTTAAATGAGGATATCAAGGTAGACATCTGGGTGTTCCCTCTAAATTTTTGGAGTGGCAATATTGAAGAAGTACCAACCTAGGATTTCTTCGATTGAGAAGTGGTAAAGTCTTGGAGGGGAATGTGGTATATGAAGATTCATTATTGACATGGGTAAGCAGATAATCACTTAATTTCTATATATTCCACTTAAGAAATGTAACCATCCTTTCTGGGGTAAGGAATCATTTTAAGATTGTGAACTTTATAAGCTTTTCTGGAGGAAGATCATTGGCTTTGTCACAACACCAAATATAAGAAAGCAGTTTTGTAGCATTAAACACAAAAGCTGTTTTGTGTGCTTCAAGGAGGTACAAGAAATAACATAATGCTATTTTTTGGTAAAGACCAAAGATCACATATATGGAATATGGTAGTATAAGGGCGGTCTGGGTGATTTGCAACCCCCACGGAAGACTGAAGGGCCATGTTTTTGGTGGAGAAGTGTATGAAACAATTTACAGTTAAGTGAGAGGGAGAGTTAAATCTATGATTGTTTCAATAATTTCAGGGGGAAGACTGGACATGTCAAATGTTGCAATATATGGAATTATTGTGGAAAAAAGGTTCGGAAGGTTTTGGCTTTGGAGGTCGACTGAGCAAATCTGCTAGTACATTTGACTTTCCAGAGATAAGCTTAACAATGAGCATGTACTAGGAAAACCATTGTTGCCATCTCAGTAGCTAGGCATCAGGGATCATTTTTTTGTTTGTAGTGTAGCATTATGGGAAAAGAAGACATGTCCATTTCAATGACAAATTTGTGACTTGCTAGTAAGAATTCAAAATTTTCAATACCACGTTTTACTGCCAATATTTCCTTGAAAGTAGAGTGATGATGTCTCTCAAATTCTTTGAATTGTCTACTTTGGTAAGCACATATTCGTCTGTCTCCATCAAGTTCTTCAAGGAGCACCGCACCACAAAATTCATCAGAAGCATCTGTCTGGAGTACTCGGGTTCTAGAGGAAGGAATTTGTAGTGGGGGGACTTTACGAGCAAGGTCCTTGAGCATTTTGATTGCTTCAGTATGTTTGATTGTCAAATGAGGAGGATTCTTCTTAAGCATGTGGGGTATGAACTGGCCTATACTTGGCAATCTATTGGATAAAATTGTTGATATAATTAACAATCCCAAGGAATTGTTGTAATTGCTGTGTAGAATGAATTTCATCAAGAAAGTCATGCAATGTTAAATGTTGTTGATCATTTAACAACATATAAATAATAAAATTATAAGTACAATGATACTAGTAATGAAAAGTGATGAAAATAAGGTGGTTTTATTTGTTTTAGTATCATTTTCTTCTTATATAGCAGTAATAGTCTTCGATGCTAAATGTTTTCTCACATCTATATGCAAAAATCCAAACAGTTGTATTATAAAAGGGTGATGAAATTTTTGATAAGGCAAGAAAACCCTTACTCAATTTGTTTTGGTCGAATTCACTGCCCCAGGGATGAGACCTCTATGGCGTAGCACGTCACCGTACATGTTTTCACCAATGTGCATCTTCAGTTGGAAGGGAAATAAAGATTTCCATGTGTAGGAAGCAAGTGAGTCATCGGGAGGAGAATCACTATCAAATATCTGTATAGGCCTTGTCACTCCCCGAAAAAATCAAACCTGATTGGTTTGACATAAATGAATCTATTTTTCCAACAATTGTTAGATGTTGGTAGTGAATATAAAAACATTTGGGCCCCCAACTTGGAAAACTAATTTCCCAAAACTCTAAGATTAAACTCATTACAATTCTGATGTTGTTCGATTGGAATTGACGGAGCACTTGATTGTAATAATTCAACAGATACATGAGAAGATCACAAAAGGGGAAAACTAGACCTCTCTTCATATGTTGTTCATACACTAGTTCAATATAGTAAATAGTTGGGCCTTAAAATCCCCAATAGTCAAAAGAACTCGCATCTTGTTTTGTAGATCTTCTTTGTTGCATTGCTTTTATTTGTTGCATTGCTTTTTGTTTTTTGATAAAAATGTACTTAGTCTTAACTCGAACTTTCAAAATGTGTCACAAGAGCGAGGATTGTCAAATCCTTATAATTCACCAATATGCTTAGAAACTAACTAATATGGGATTCTCAACAATTTTCAACGCATAATTTAAAATTTATAATCAATTGTTGTAGGTCGTCTTGAAACTGGAATGCCAAAGGAAGTTGTTCGGACATACCTCAACAATGTCAGCAATTAGAAGAGTTGCTTAAACGAATCGAAAGAATGGGGGAAGAAATTACCTAGGTTATTAGTTTTATTAATGTATAAATAGAACTTAATCATGTGTTGCAAGAATTATTGAGTTTCTAGGAATTCAATATGTTTGTTCCTCAAACTATTTCACAAAACATCGAGTGCCCCCATTGTGTTTTTACTTCCCTAATAGTCCTGGATGAAATTTTGAGCCATACCTAGGCACGCCCGGTCACGTGTTCACTATTCAAGGGTAAAATTGGAAAAATCCCCACCTCCAGTATTTATACTTCCTGAATGATCTCAGAAGAATTTGCGAGCTTCGAAGATGGTGTCATCATAATCTTCTTCAATCCACCATCTTCCTCAACTCTGGCCACTGTTGCACCGCCGATCAAATTCTACCACCAACGCCATTACTTACTATTTCTCTCCCAAATTCGACCACCATTTTGGTCAACCCTTCATGTCAAACTATCACCACGCCTCCTTCTTGAACCTCCCAAACCCAGATCATCCACCATCACTCTCTCTCAAACCCACCCTTGACAAAACTACTTTCCTCGATATTTTTGAATCTGAGATGGGTAAGAATTTCCAATTTCCTCAACATTCTGTAGAAAATGGGCCCAATTTTGTAATTTCAGTTTTACATTTACCCATCTGTGGCTTATTTACATTATCCTATATAGGTTTTGACAAATTTATAAATAATTATTACTTATTTCTATCTTCTATCACTGATTTTCCATAAACATCAATCTGGGTTTTGAATTTTCACATTATGCTAAAACATCAAACCCAGAAACCCCACATGGTTCCCCTCCCCCCATATTCCATAACTAAAATCCATTTCCCATTACTAATTTTACAATATTTTTTCACAAAAGTCTATTTGGGTTTTCCCCATTTGAGCTAATTACTTTGTTTAGGCATCCTACAAAATTAAATTTTCTAGATTGATACCCTGTTTTATAAAGGTATTTGTCACACCCCGTAACCAGGGTCGATGACATGGCAATGTCTCATTGGTTAATGAAACACCAAAGCCGACAAACAGAGTTACTAAACAGAAATTCAATTATGAAATAATCTGAAATAAGATTTCACCAGCGGAAACTATTTATTACAAATGAAAATGCTTAACGTTACTAATAATGAAATAAACAAAATTCTTTAATTGAAACCGGTTATGAATCACTCTTCATAATCTCCATCCCATATGCCATCATCTTCGTAGTGTTGCTCGTCACCTAAATCATCTGCACAGTAAAAGTGGATGAACTGAGCTACGGTGCTCAGTAGGGACCAATAAAGAACGAACAAGTGTGAAACAACAAATAAGCTAAGTAGCCATATTCGTCGCATCTAAACGCTTACATAACCGAGTGCACAACAAGCACCACGCATTGCTCATACACTACGCTCGATTACAACACCGTTTAAACACTAAGAACATCACTACCGCTATGACACACAATCCCGCCACATGAGCTGACTCATCTATTCACTCCCAATCAACAATAACGGTAATGGCCCTAACTATTATCCGAGGTAGGACTACTCAGAAAATGCAGGTGCGGGTTTGGTACGGTCCCCCAAACGACGGGCCCAGGGTTTAAGGATCCATTCTTTTATTGTGTCATCACCCACCACAGTGGACTTGACAAAGCCATTACCGTCCCAATGATAACCTCATTGGGTGAGAGTTCAGAGACGCGTATATCAGAAGACCTCTCGGGTCACAGAATCAGTATCAGAATGCAGTAGCGAAGGAATCCTGCTAATTAGTCGTTCCTAGACAAGAGCTCAGTAGGGGCGACGACTCGATCGACCAAAACCACATATGACTAAAATCAACGACTCTCAAATATGACGACCAAAACGGTAACATATATGCAAGTTCAATATAAACCAAATTAATCAAAGATTCACAATTATCAGATAATTATGACAATTTACATAAAGCAATAACAAGAACGCCGTAATCAATTTACGAATCAGATTATAATGAATTTAAATCATGCTCAAAACAGTTTATACAATATTGAAAGTAATAAACATAATTCGTGCAACAATTTCATAAATTGAATATTTTATTCGCTTTTACTTTGCAGTAATTAATGCGAGAATTAAAAGACGTAGGGATGTCCCTACCTCTTACGAAGACAAAAGATAACAGAAAATCCGAACAGCACTGCCCAGTCTTACTCTTGGAGCTATAACTTTCTGTTCGGGGCTCGGAATGATGTGCCGTCTGCACTCACTCGAAGCTTATTCGATCGCGGTCGTGTGGATATATTATGGGTCAAAATCGGACCAGTAATGATCCCTCAGTGATCTCTAAAGTCTGACCAAAAATCTGAAACTCACCAAAAATTGCCTACTGTTTTAATTTTTAACCCAATCACCAGCAACCCCTTTATATACTGATTGGTTGCCTTGTCCAGGATATTCTAAGGCTACAAATTAGCTCCCTGATCCCACGACCCCATGACCCCCCATAACCCAATTCCCAACTTAGCCACATCTAGGGACAAACAAATCATTTTGAGAGCAATCCAAAATCTTGTCTGAATTTGTAGTAATAATATTTGATATTTGCTTATATTTTGAAGGACTGATTTTAAGCTCATCAACATTGCTACCAAAGTTTCAAAAGCATAATTTTTAAAAAGGCGTTTATAACACATGAAGAAACCTTAAATATTATAATAAGGTATATCCCCTGGATCCTTTTACAAAAGATAAGGAAACATTTATTCGGGAAATTTAGAATAAGGTCAAAGAAACTCTTATAACTAAAAAAAAGAGAACGACTGTGATTTTCCTAATTTGGATTAAGCCTTGAACAGCTGAGACATCTAAGTTCTCAAGAATCTTCTAAATCTTGATGTTATTCCAATCCAACGTGCTTGGGGCATCAATAATCCAACTCCATGATGAATTGTATCCCAAAGGATCCTAATCAAATTGTTCACGAACAAAATGTGCATTCAATTACATTTCCCACGAAACAATTAAGTAAAGAAAGGTGTCATAAAGTATATTCAAGGAATATAAGCATTCACCTCTGAAGGAAGGGCTTGAGTTGAAGGTTCTGGTGATATTATGATCTCATTGTATGCAACTTCATTTTCCTTTTTTCTTTCATTTCCGTTCTCATTAGAATTCATATTCATATGGTTAAGAACACTATTTGGTTGATTCTGCAACACGTAATTCTCCCAAGAATGACTAGCATCAGCCAAGGTGTTGCTGAAAAGACAAGAAATTACTTACCAGTCAATTTTTCTTATCGATTCAAGAAAACGCGCTTAAAAATATTTTACAATAATCTTTAACGTAAATATTACCCATAAATGGACAAGTATTTATCTCCAATGTTACTGCTTTCACCAACCAAATTCCCAAACAAGGAATTTAATTCAGTTTGCTGCCACGACATTGGAGCTTCTTTTGAAAGATGATTCTTCTGGTACCAATATTTAAAATAATGATAATTAAATGTACATAAATTGAAAAGGATACAATAACTTAATTCTAGAAGAAAAGAAACATGAAAAAATTTGCAACAATAAAACATCTCTTTATCACGAGGCTATAATCAGTTTCTATTACCGTTAATCCATATCTCAACACTAAATTACAAAGTTTAAAGAATATTATAACCTATTAAAAATGAATAAGACAGAAATAATTACTTGTGATGGAGCATAATCTGTTCCTGGTTGATGCATTGCATATGAGCTTGGTGTTGGGGCATTGTAAATGTTGTTCTGAAAAAAACATATTAAATGATTATTAAGTAATTAAAATACTAGTATTTAATAAATTAGAAAAAGAAATCTGTACCCTGTCTGAGTTTCTTGAACTCCAAACTGATGCCCACCAATATTTGGCTAGAAATGAAACATTTAAAGTCTTATCTTGCATTATTGTCTCATAAGCCACTTCTTCCCCTTTGCCGTTCCCAAGAATCTCATTGTATAAGTTTTCAGAATATCTGGAATAATAAATATATAAATTTAGCTTATGTATACGTATTACAAACAATAACAACACCGACAAAAACAAAAAACAATAACAACGAAAAAAAACAAAAAAACAACAACAACAATAATAGTAATAATAGTAAAATTGCAACAAATGAACAAGAAGAAAATTATTGTAGCAAACTCACTTTAAAACAAAGTTATTTTTTTAGTTAATAAAGGTTTACAATGATTTCTAACATTGATTGTAATTTTTTTTTTTTTTGACCTCACCAGAGGAGGAACCCATGTAGGGCGGATAAAAGCCCGTTTGAGCGGGTGCCCCATGAGGGGGAGTAGAAGTGCCTCACAAACAGGGACGAGGCCAGGAATTTGATGTTGGGGGGCGAAACTGGTAAAAATATTCTAAAATTCTTGGGGAGCGAAATTGATAAAATACACATCAAATTTCGATAAATAGTAGTATTTTTAAAAAATCTCGAGGGCGCAGCCCTACCCCCACCCCCGTAGTCGTCCACTGCTCACAAAGGAGGAGAAGTAGAAGCCCGGCTAACGGGTGCCCCATGAAGGGGAGTAGAAGACCCACACACGGGAACCCAAAAAAATGGAAATTAAACCATTCCTCTTGTGTGAGGGGTATCGAACCCACAACTTCAAGGTTATGGGCGACCATAGCCCCCATTGGGCTATGGACCTTATGATAACATTGATTGTAATTGGTTATGCTTGTGAAGACTTACATGCAGGGAGTGTTGCTCCAAAACTCAAATTGGGTTTGAATAGCTGTCCAATAGAAGTATTTGATCCAATAAAATGGTGGTTATTCCCTCCTTCGTTTTCTATCAATAGTATTTCTTTCTGATTAATGTTTCCAAAACAAAAAGGATATTAGCCGCGGAAAGTAATCAAAGTTCAATTTTAATTAAATCTTCAATGTTGGAAATTAATGATTATAAAAATTTCATATTCATGAACTGTAAAAAGAAAATCTGAAGTAGTTAAAGTACCTTTTCTATTTACCTGATTTTATTATATGTATGTGTCAAAAATTATTCTACTAAAAATAATATGAGTAACTAAATAATTAGTTTATATTCATTTTGAAAACAATCCGACCTTTTTCTCTCGAGCTCGCTCAATGCTTTGCAACAAATTTCTTTCATGTGCGATATTCATATCGAAATCTCTTTATATAAATTCAATTTTTTTTATTTGTTCAATTTTTTTTTATTGGACCTCACTAGAGAAGGAGCCCATGTTGGGCGGATAGAAGCCCGGCTGAGCGGGTGCCCCGTGAGGGGAGTAATAGAAGCCCGACTAGTGGATGCCCCAAGAAGGGGAGTATAAGAACGCACACAAGAGGAACTAAGAATAGGAAATTAAATTCTTCCTTTGTGTGAGTTGGGTATCGAACCCACAACCAAGCTTTGTGTGAGTTGGGTATCAAACCCACAAACCTCTTGATTGTGGGCAGACCATCTCCCCACTGGGCTATGGACCTTGCGTTGAACTGTAGTTGGTTATTAGAAGTATATGCATAAATTTAGTTGTTCCATTTTTTTTTAATCTACCATTTTGACTGGTGTACGATTTTTCTTTAACTATATATCTAGTACTGTCAAAATGGGTATGCCCGCCCGCCCCGTCATGGGCATGTCTTAAATGGGGATGGGCGGGCATGCCCGCTTTTTTCACAGGTTATCAAAAGGGATGCCCGTACCCGCCCGCCGAATGCCCGTGGGCAAATGGGCATGCCCGCAACCCTTATTATTAATTTTGTTTTTTTTAAAAAAATAGATTAAATCCGAAAAATTCAACAAAATTTATTTATTTCTCATTCACTAGTAGTTTATAGTCCTGTAAATGGTTAATAAATATCCAAAATAGTTCAAGAACAATCAAATACAAGTCCACAATATCCAAAATAGTTATAAAAACAATCAAAGTCCATAATTTCAAAAATAATTCAAGATCAACTATCCAAAATTAACAAACATATTGCTGGAGTCAAAACAACAAAAAATAGATACGTTTTTTTTAATATCCTGTATCTATTGATTTAGATCTTGAACACTAGAAGTTTTATTTGAATCCACCTTAGATAATTTTGATTCCTTCTCATCATCTCCACCTATAAAACACACACAACTTGAGAAGTTAGAACTTAAAACATTATAAATGATAAATGATAAATGATAAGTTAGAACATAATTTAGTTACCTTCAGAGATGAAACCGTTAATATTTGGGTAATAGAGGTATAGAACGGCTTCAAGGGGCTTTGCCCAAGATATATAACACGGTTCAACTTTTATATTGGGCTTTTAGGTTTTTTTTTCTTTTGGCTCTCAAGTCTCAACTGTGAAAATTAATACATATCCAAAATTAAAAAAAAAAAAACAAAGAGGGCATGCCCGGTTGCAACCCGCCCGTACCCACATTGCCCGTTACCCGAGCGGGTATGCCCATTAATACCCGCATTTAAATGGACATGGAATTCATAGGCCCATACCCGCCCATTAAGCTCACGGGGCGGGCATGCCCGTGGGCATATGCCCATTTTGACAGCTCTATATATATCATTTTAATTACCAGATACGGTATAAGAAAGGAATATAACGCAAAGCTCAACTTGTAAATAACCAAATAAACAAGTAAAAATTTTGTAAGGAACTCTCAGTTTTTTTTTTTTTTTTTGAGCGCCCGAAGGCGATTGCCCCCGAAGGGGAAGAGCGGAGAGTATCCTAGATAGGGAAGATTGAAGCATGCCCCAAGCCTGGAGAAGGAAGATAAGCCTCATAAGGAGGAGAATTATTTTGCCCAATTATGAGGAGATACAGGAATCGAACACGGGACTCCGCCCCGTGTTCGGGTAGCCTTATCACTTGGGCTACCCGATTCCCATAAGGAACTCTCAGTTAAAGAAGGACGAATATGCTCAAATAGAAGAATTTTATTGCGATATGATAATTAGTTAGAATATTATTGCAATGGCAGTATGCCATTTTTTCTTCGGCTTTAAGAACGAAATCAAGATCTTTAATTCTTATTGCAATAGGAAAATGCTCTTATTCAAAACTAGTAGTCATTAGACATGTTGTGCCTATGGTTCATACAAATTACAAGTAAAATTAATTGGAGAAAAAATGAATTTTTGACAATATATTTGAAAACATATTGTGAAAACTAACTCCTTGTAATAAGAATGCTGTGTTGCCGAATGCTGTGGTGAAAACAATGCCGTGGTGCCGAATGGGTAAAATTTCGACACCTAAAGAATGGAGGTAAACGAATCATTAATTGCCACATGGAATAAAGTAATCTGTAATAGCACGTTATCATATTTTTTTTAAAAAAAAATTAATTAAATTGAATGGATGAATGAGAGGTTGCCACGTCACCCTGTCAAGTGACCAAACCGGTCAACACTCTTTTGTTTACAAGATTTTTTCTCTACAAGTAACTTTGGTATTTTTAATGGTAAAATTAAAACAAAATTTGGAAAATTTCAATAAATAAATAGTAAATGTTGAATATTACTACTTTATTGTATAATCTTACCATTTTTACTTTGAAAGTTACTATTTTTATCATGAATATTTATATTCTATAAAATAGTAAATTTAGACGCAATAATGGTGAATTTAATGACAAAAATAGTAATGTATTTTATAAAAATGGTAAATGTGGTGAAAAATAAAACTTACTATTTTAAAATAAAATTTATCATATTAAATTATAATTTTACCATTTTTATCTCTGTTGTAATAAAATGATAAAATGGTAAGTTTAGTAACAAATTCGGTAATTTTATTTACATTATTTGTAACCTTTGTTAAACAATTAGTAACTTTTGTAAAGAATAAATATCACTATATAAATATCCAAACTCAAAGAAATCTGACCATTTTAGGTTGAATTTTACTATTCTGTAAATTAGTAGATTTTTCACATACTTTGGTAATTTTTTAAAATGAAATTAATAGTTTTGATGAATTAATTGGAGTTACTTTTTTTTTAAAAAAAATTATATTATTACAATATTATTTTCTTTTTATAAGATTAAGAATACTTTTTTTTAATGATAAAAAGAAAATTATTAAAAAATATTATTTAATATTCCTAAATCAATAATAAAAAAAGAATTAGTTTTAAAGAAGAAAAGAAGAACTGCTAAAAAAAAGAATAAGTTAATCGAGATTAATTTATTGTTTAAAATAAATACCCATAGTAAAACTCCTATGTATTTTATATGATGAAAATTCATATTTGTAATAATTATTGAAAATAGACTTTGGATCTTATAGTATTTAATCTAGTATATTAATTGGAATTATTATTTGTGAAATATTATTGAACTATGGAAAATTCATAGGTTTGGACTAATTACATTGTTCCAATTGTTAAAAAAATAAAATTAAAAGTCCCGAATATCTACTCCTTTCACATCATCCTTCTCAGCGGTTTTATTTTTTTCTCTTCTCCAAAATACTTATGATAGTTTTATTTAAAATTAAAAGATAAAGTTGTATTTACCATTTGCATCATATGACTAAATTGGTGTTCTTTTTTCTCTTCTCCAAAATGCTTATGATATTTTTATTGGAAAATACTTTTGGGCTAAAAAAATTGTCTAAAATGAATAAGAACTCAATTTGACCTTTTAAAAAGACAAGTCTACCGTTTTATATATTTCACGGATTTTGTCATATATTTTATTTTTTATATTTCACCTACTATACTTACTTTACCTAGATACATAGCAACACTAAATTTTCTGACATCCTTTTACCAACTATCATAAACTTCCTAACATCATTTTATCAAGTAGAACCAAACTCCTAACACTTTACAATCCAAGATTGAAAAACATCATTTTCAAAACACAATAATAGGTTTTTCTTTAGAACATAAGTTATAGGAATGATACTGGTTCAATTCTCTTATACAACATTTTCATTTTTTTTTGTTAACTTTTAATTAGAGAAATTAATAACATGTTTAATATTTTAATTTTTCTAAATAATAAAAAGTTTAATATACTCAGAAATAATTTATAATTCTTTGGATTAAATATTTGTCAATACTAGATATTTTAATTATAAGATAGCCAACAAACACCCAAAATTAGTGCATGTTATCAAATAATGTTTAATATTGAGGATCGTTGTTTCTGTTGCATATATTCGTTTTTTAACATTTGTTTTATAAGTCTATGTGTTATAGTACTGTGTGTTATGACAAACACGAGTTCTAATTTTATAATAACAAGTAATCTAATCATTGTTATAATATTTAGTGTTACATAATGTTTAGACTAAATGTTATAATACGTAGTGTTCTAACAATAACTAAATTTAATTTGGCTACAAAATAAAAAATTTGAGGTAAATTTATAAATTTAAAAAATATATATCATAAGAAATGGTTCAATTTATAAATGATAAACATTATCCGGGTCATTTGTTTAAAATAATTAAAATTGAGATCAACATAATATTTTGTAAGGAGTCATGTTTTGTATAGTTCATAATAAACAAACCGACACAATATAAAACTGAAAGTTACTTAGCCAAAAAAGTGTGTTAGTGAAAGTACATTATTTGATGGCAAAAATTAGTGATATCATATGATAGATGTGTTATGCAAAAAACGTATAAAAGCTTTCAGACATTCAAAGTCAAATACTCGGTAGGAGAGAAGGCTGACACATCCGATGAAGATAAATGTTACTACATTTACTCCACCATACCGTGTATCGTTTTCTCCGCAATTTTTAATTCTATTCGTCTGAACAATGTTACATACTATAATGTAATCAAAATTGTTAACTACATTCCTTCTGGCTTAGTGGTGAGAGGCGTTGAGTTTCAACATTTTATAGAGGTTACATGTTCAAATCCCATTATCTCTAAAACAAATAATGGTTTTTTGAAACATGTTTTTAAAGCCATTTTTAATTTGAAAATTTATTTTCAAAGCATAATCTATGCTAATTATAGCAATGGTGTAAAATTTACATTTAATGAATATTCTATCAAAATAATATCAATGTAAGTTAGTGTTTTTTTATAATGGATATTCTTCAATCTTTATAATTCTAACCTTACACTAACAATGTTATTCAAAAGTTTTATTAATCGATCAGTTATTACGACTATGAACATCTTACACAACGTTCGTTTGTTACAAGATGTATAATGTCAATTACTTATTAATCTTTAATGGATATTCTATCAAAATAATATAAATGTAAGTTAGTGTTATATATAATGGATATTTTTCAATCTTTATAACTCTAACATTACACTAACAATGTTCTTCAATTTTTTTATTAATCGATCATTTATTACGATTATGAAAATGTAACATAATCTTTGTTTGGTAAAATTTATATAACGTCAATTACTTATTTATCTTTAATGGGTTTTCTATCAAAATACTATCAATGTTAATTAATTATAAATTGTATACTCATTGTTATCTTCCCTACAAGTAACTCTAACATTACACAAGCAATGTTGTAAAAGTTACATTACTCAGATCAAACTCAATTCAAATACTGTTATATAACGTCAATCACTAATTAATCATTTAATGGATATTCTATCAAAACAATATGAATGTAATTTAATAATCTATAGTATTCTCCACTCTTTATAGCTCTAACATTAGCCATGTTATTTAGAGGATATAATATCCAAATACTATAATTTTACTACCCTAGTAATACCCGTAGAGTCCACTTCTTTCCCACACTACAAGTGAAAAGAAAATGTAAAGACTACCATTAAAGCAGCCGAAGCGAGACTATATCCATGTGAATTATATCCCCATATTTCTATAACTATGAAGTAATTATTCCATCATTCCTCACTAATAATAGTATAGTGGAGTCAGGGGCGCAAAGTCAAAAGGGGATTCTGATCGAACACCATTGATTCACTAAATCCACTATTTTTATATAAAAAAAAGCATATATGATTAAAAGATGAACCATACGCAAAATACGTAGTAACAAAGAATGATTATAGAATTCTCCCTCAATAATCATCCGAAATTATATCATAATTACTATCAATGTTAGTTAGTGTTCTTTGTACTTTAAAACATTAATCTTTGGAGTATTTTTGTAAATAAAAATTTTGTTTGGGTGAAAAAAATATATCAGACCTTTAGGGAGTTAAGGTAACCAATTATGTAATAGATTGGGACTTAAGTGTACAATTTGACAATACATTTGTACCAAAAAAATAATTAAACCCGTACATTGGTGACAACTAATCATCAAATCTTCTCGCGTATGTCAATGACCTATTACACACCCAACGCCTATAAGTGACTCTACCCAACTTTTTCTTTATGTCATATTTTCTAACACCGAAACCAACCATCTTAGCATGACACCTGTAAAACTCATCAACATCTTCATTAGAGTCAAATCTCAACGGAGTAATGTCTTTGTCACTTAATACTGCTAAACGCTCAACAATGCTCCTCCATTCGGTATGGCTGGTCACATTTGGATCATTATTAGAAACGCTATCACATCCATTTTCTTGCATCTGTACACCATCACCATCACCCTCATCGAACATAAAATCATATTCACTACATGTTTCGCTTCCAAAGTCAAAACAACTATCTGACATGGTATCCATTGAGTTGGTACAGTTTTCTTGTTCATTTTTGTCCATCCTTAGGTAAGTCTCCTGCAAAAACAAATACCTTGACTAAAGAGAGAAGAAGGGAAGAAAATAAGGGGAATATATGAGGCGACCAAAGCTCAAATCATATATACTCAAATCAGCCTAACATAAATATCTCATCCTTAAGCTCAAATTTAAAACACCAGGATAACTATTTTTTTAATATGTAAATAATTGGGAGATAACATACATGACAGATGACCATTTTAATTATGATACAAGAAGAAAGAATAAAAATAATTTATTTCCATAAAAAAAAATAAATTTTGAATAAAAACCTCATTTTCTTCATCATCCATTGCAATCTTATCTGTATGGCCATAGTTTGAGTAAAGAAAAAAAAATTCATTTCAAACTATTTGTGATAGCCCAGAAGAACAAGGTTTTGATTTCCATTTCATATCAATTATCAAGAAACATATGCATTCAGATGAAGGACAAAAAAAAATCAATTACAATAACATCAAGAACCCAGATGAAAAATGAGTCCAAACAACAAGATTAATCAATCAAATTTAATTTAAAAAATCTAAAACTTGTGAGAATGAATAAAAAATAAAGAGAATCTGGTACCTGAGTAGAGAAGCGAGGTGGCCTTAGCAAAAAAGATAAATATAGACAGAAAAAACACAATTGAAATTGCAGATAAGGGTGGAGGAGGTGGTGGGGATCGACGATAAGGGTGGAGGGAGTGGTGTGTGGTCGGTGTGAAGGAAGGGAGAGGCTGAAGGCGTCGATTTTGAGAGAAATGACGAACAACCGGTTGAACAGAAAGAAAAATGAAGGGATTGGGTGGGGGCTTCTGCTTTTACTCGAGTGGGTACACTTTTTTTTTTCTTTCTATAATTAAAACCATGGATGGTTTATTCTTCCATAGATGGAACCATACTTAAAATCCTTTGTTTATTTTTATGCTTATAATATAATGATTATGAGATATCAGGGTTGGTCCAAGAAATTAGTTTTATTTTTTTAATTCTATCCGGTTTGTACACACACATTAAAAAAATAATAAGAGCAAATTTTTTCTTAATAAAATAATTAAAATTCAAGGGAAAAATTAATAATAAAAATAATAAGTGCTCGTTTAACGTATTGGGTGCAAATCAAGAAAGATAATAAATATTATCATTCTTATGGAGTAACATCGTTCATTTTTTATTTATTGAAACATTACCTAAATAGACTCTTAGGGAGGATGCAAAAGATTGTAGGGCACTTTAAAGCAAAGGTCTTGTGTACGGTATAACTTGTTGGTGTTTAACTTTTTTTTAGCAGGTTATTCTTTTCTCTTTTAAAACTAATTCTTTTTTTTTTATTGTTGATTTAGGAATATTAAATAATATTTTTTAATATTTTTCTTTTTATCGTTAAAAAAGTATTCTTATTCTTATTCTTATAAAAATAAAATAATCTTGTAACAATAAAACTTTAAAAAAAAAATAACTCCAATTAATTCATCAAAACTATTAATTTCATTTTGAAAAATTACCAAAGTATGTGAAAAATCTACCAATTTACAGAATAGTAAAATTCAACCTAAAATGGTAAGATTTGTTCGAGTTTGGATATTTATATAATGACATTTATTCTTTACAAAAGTTACTAATTGTTTGATAAAGGTTACAAACAATGTAAATAAAATTACCGAATTTGTTACTAAACTTACCATTTTATCATTTTATTAAAACAAAGATAAAAGTGGTAAAATTATAATTTAATATGATAAATTTTATTTTAAAATAGTAAGTTTTATTTTCACCACATTTACCATTTTTATAAAATACATTACTATTTTTGTCATTAAATTCACCATTATTGCGTCTAAATTTACTATTTTATAGAATATAAATATTCATGATAAAAATAGTAACTTTCAAAGTAAAAATGGTAAGATTATACAATAAAGTAGTAATATTCAACATTTACTATTTATTTATTGAAATTTACCAAATTTTGTTTTAATTTTACCATTAAAAATACCAAAGTTACTTGTAGAGAAAAAATCATGTAAACAAAAGTGTGTTGACCGGTTTGACAGGTAACCGGTCACTTGACAGGGTGGCGTGACAACCTCTCATTCGTCCATTCAATTTAATTAATTTTTTTTTTTTTTTAAAAAAAAAAATCTGATAACCTGCTATTGCAGATTACTTTATTCCATGTGGCAATTAATGATTCGTTTACCTCCATTCTTTAGGTGCCGAAATTTTACCCATTCGGCACCACAACACATCTCTTTAAAGTAATAGAATAGAAATAATTTTTTTTCACTAAGTTGATTCAATTTTAATCAAATCACTTGACATGAGAAATACTTGAACTTTAATGCGAGTTTAATTCATCATAAAAGAAATATTAAAATTCTCCTATAAAAAAAAATAATTTATTTTTTTTAGTTAAAATGGGAAGACTTGTTCACCTAATTGATTTGACATAAGTTTCCCTTTCTCTCCCCATTTTGTAGAGAGCAAAAACATTAGTTTATATCCATTTAAGGCAACCGAATGCATCGATATATATATATATATATATATATATATATATATATATATATATATATATATATATATATATATATATATATTAATTCAAAAAATAAAGACCCCTTCCGCAATATAAGAAGACAAAAGAAAAACAAACTCAATTTGCGACATCAACAAATAAATTGGATCAACAAAAATCATTTGCCAGATCTAACCCCTGTTTACAAAACAAGATGTGTAGCCTTAAGTTCATTTTTCTTTGTGTAAATGTGTTTGTGTGTCCTTTAGTAGTAAGTCGACACTCAACTGATTATTGAGACAGCGCAACTCGTCATCTTCATTTTGTGCTGCATCAAGCTCTTGGAGCCTTTCCAATTTCCCCTTCATGTATACAAATATTTAGTTAGTAAAATTGCAATTCTTTTCTGAAAAAAAGGAAAACTTAAATCTACAGTAAAATTTATATGTCTGCATATATCCCTATACAAAGAATTTTAAGCAAAGAGGAAAAAGGTACCTGGACATTGTTTATATGGCTTTGCATAGTGTGAAAACCGTAACTTTTCCTTACGTGATATTTGACGTGTAATTTAAATTTTCACGACTAACTGTGCAAGTGTGATTTATTAATTTGAACTATGTGATTGATTGATTTAATTTCATAATTATGTGATTTTGCATTTAATGCCATAATTAAATGCTAAGTGCTCGGTGATTATTTCGTGTTTTATGTGTTACGTGTTTTATTTTGCGTATGTTTTGTTTATGGACGTTTAGCTCTCGAATCGTAGTCGGGAGACTTAGTTGTAATTCACCTAGATGATGTGATTTGGAAATGGAATTGAAATAGGAGTTTAATAGGATTTGATTAATTACCACAATTGAATTAGATTAATTAAGGGAAGATAATTATATATGAATAAAATAAATAAAAGGAAGAGCATTTCGCTGGGATCATGGGTCACTGGGATTGGTTAATAAAGAAAAAATAGAAAAAGAAAATAGAACTTAAAAGTTATAAGGGATCAGGGAGTTACGAGATTGAAAAGGAAAATAAATATACATAAGATAAAGGAATCATCAGTATCGTGGGATTAAGGGCAGCCTTGGGGAACGTGCGAAATTGAAAGAGAGAGACGGAAAGAGAAACGGCTGTGAAGTCGTGAGAAACAGAGAGTTTTGTGAGACTATTTCACAGCTTGAGAGGACTTTTGAGTGGGCAATCCTCATCGGTTTTCGACGAACCTTATACGTAAATCGGTCACAGAGAGATAACCTACGAGTGAGCGCAGCCGGGAGTCGATTTGGAGTTCTGAACGGAAAGATAATTCACCGGGAGCGGAGCTGATCTATGAGTTTCGTTTTCTGCACAGTTTCGGTAGAATCGTCGTACAAGTAACATACGAACTCCAATCGGAGTAATTCTTTTTGATTTAGAAACTAGACTGATAGGGCTATAATATAACCGGAGGGTTCAAGATTTTAACCGTTAGATTTTCCGTAATGTATGTCAGAAGTAGAGGGAAGAACCAGAATTTTTCAGCACTTGCATGTTTAACGCTTTTCCAAGGATTCAAGGTAGGGACCCCCCTACGTCATTTAATTATCGCATATACTGCACAGTGAAAGCGAATAAATTATTTAATTTACGAAATAGTAATCGCATGAATTGAGTTTAATTGTTTTCGTTTTTGCATAAACTGCTTTGAACTTGAATTAAATTATTTATAATCTGATTCGTTAATTTATTTACTTCTTTATTATATTGAAAATGACGTGATTCGCTATTGTAAGTGTTATACTGTATCGTGAAATGTTAAATGCTTGTTCGATGAACTTGTCTAAATGTTTATCTTGGGTCGTCCTAATTGGTTGTCGTCATTCAATCCTTTTTTGTTTTGGTCGACCGAGTCGTCGCTTTCTATTTGAGCTCTTGTCTATGAACGATTGATTACCAAGATTCATTCGAATATCGAGTCGTATAAGAAGATCCTTTGTGGTCTAAGTGAACAGTGAAACATCCAGGGCCTTAACCAGATGAGGAGATCATTGAGACTGTAACGGTTTTGTGGAGTCCCTGGTGAGGGATGATGAGGCAATAAATAGAATGCATCCTTAAACCTTGGACCCTTAGTTTAGGGGTCATACTGAACCCACGTGTTGAAACATCTCGGGCCGTCCTAGTTTGGACTATAACTGGGGCCGTTACAGTCATTGTTGATTAATAAGTGACTAGACGATTGAGCTCGAATGACAGGATTTAGTGTCATAGCGGTAGTGATGTTCCTAGTGTCTAAACGATGTAGTGATGGAGTGTATTGTGTTGGTAAAGCGTGGTGTTTTGCATACATTCGATTGTGAAAGCGTTTAGATGTGACGAATATGGCTACTTAGCTTATTTATTGTTTCATACTTGTTTGTTTTATCATTGGTCCCTACTGAGCACCGAAGCTCAGTCCATCCACTTTTACTGTGTAGATGATTTAGGTGACGAGCAACACTATGATGATGATGTCATCTGGGATGGGGAACATGAAGAGTGATCCATAACCGGCTTTAGTTATAGATTAGTTCTTTTATTCGTTTATTCGTAGAACTATTTCATTTATAGTATTGTTGGACTTTTTCCTTTGTAATACTTAGTATTTCACGCATAGTAATTTGATTCCTCTGCTTAACTCTCATTTTTGGATTATATCATAAATGAATTTCTTTTAGTAACTCTGTATGTCGGCTTTGGTGTTTCATCAACCAATGAGACACTGTCATATCATCGACCCTGGTTACGGGGTGTGACACATAGCATATAAGGAACAATCGGTCATACAAAGCAAGTATAAAAATTAGTTTGCATTAGCCAAAAATGGTTGTCACTGATCATTAAAAAAAAAAAGGTGATAGAAATGAAAGAAAAAGGGCACATATTTAATACCTTAATCTTTTGTCACCAGGAAAATTAATATACAGTTCAAGCAAATCTTCCATCATGTATGAAAACTTAAAGCAAAATCAAAGAGTAAAGAAAAAAGGGGGAAATTAATCAAAAAAATAGATTAAACAAGAGACATATCATCATTTATTTTCATATCTTAAGGAAAAAATAATCTTATATATAAAAGACCGATGGATCGAATTTTCTGAGAAACGTAATCCAAAAACTTGAACAAAAAAGAAATTTATAATATAGAGAATGACCTTCCTCGACTACAAAAGTTACTAATGCGAATAGAGGGCGAGAAAGCAAAACATGCAAAATCAACATCACAAATGATTAAAGTTTCCTTCGCTTTTTTTATATGAGTAGTACTAGGGGTGTCAATCGAGCTATGTGAGTTAAGTTTGGCATAGCTCACATAAAAATTGAAAAGCCCACGCTCACGCTCAGCCCAGAAAAGCTCATAAACCTTGAGCTCACGCTCAGCTCACATTTTAACACGAGCTCGAGCTTAGCTCACGAGCTTCCCAAGCTCGTTTATATTAGTGAAGAAAACGAAAATCCTGTCTCAAGAATAGCATAATATAGTGAGTCTTAAAACTAAATTTGGACAAGAATACACAAAAAGCACTCTCAGATGCTACCGAACTTACAGGAATTGCTAATATATCTCTTGCCATCATAAAAAAAATAGGAAATTTAAGAGCATATGCTTTCCAATAATTCAAGATAATAAAGTCTTCATCAATACTACCACCCTTTGTATTAGTATATATATATATATATTTTAATTATATTAATCTTATTCGGGTTCGAGCTTTTTTCGGGCTGAGCGGGGTCAAGCTCACATAAGAAGCGAGCTTGAATATTAAGCTCACACTCACATCACCTCAGCTCACGCTCACATTTTTTCGAGCTATATGAGCCGGGTTCGGGCCGCCCGAACCCGTTGACACCCCTAAGTAGTACGACGTTTGAAAAAAGTTACTTGACATTTTGTGTTATCTGGGATCTTCTTTATATCTATTTTCCAACTCATTGACAAATATATGCTTAGGAGTCTATTACAACCAACCAAAGAAGGCTAGTAAACATTTTTGCAGCACTTCTAACTCAGAATAATATTATAGAATAACAATTTAAATTTTGAGCTCATTAAGTATAAAATGCGGGACCAATATTAAAAATGTAGTAATTTAACTGACCATAGTTTCTAGATGCATCCATTTAATACCACCTCAATGATTGCATATTTATTTATATGTTGTTTTCTAAATGTCAATCGGATTGGAATAAAGATGCCTAAAATGAAATAAATGATATTTTCAAAATCTTCTTAAGCATTGGAATTTGTCAAAATTTCAAAAGACAAAAGTGAATGCATAATGTCATTTCAAAAGTTATTAGACATTTTATACATAAGAGATAATTAAAATAAATGTTGTCCTTTTAAAAATGACAATGAATTGTTTGTACTTTATTTTGGTAATCTTCTCTCACAATAATTACCACATACCCTTAAAGAAATCTTAGAGTAAATGAAAAAAAAAGGAGATATTTGCATTTCACAAAAATCATATTGCCCTCCCGTATTTTTTTTTATGGAATAAATAATTTTTACTTATAACCATAAATCGATTTCATCTTTATTCATTTGGACATTAAATAAACTTATATATCATAGGAATGAAAATATATATTTAATAATTGTTTCTGATAGAGAGTTAGCTTTGATAAACATGTTGTAGTTGTCATCCAAGTACAAGACATCTTTATTTCATTTTGCATATTGAAAATAATATATTCTTCCAAGTGCAATAATTATTATTGAAAGAAAGACAAATAAGATAAATTTCTATCAAATTGATTTAATGGCTGAGGGTATGAAAGTGATCTTGTTTATAAAAATGAAATAGGAGTGCAAGAATCATTTTGTGAAATGCTAATATCACTTCCCCAAACAAAACAAAAATAAAATAGTTGAAGTAGAGAAAGTCATGATAAATTAATGAATAATTATTTAAAAATAGGTATTCAATTCGTGTAAAAAAATTGAAAATATCTTTCACTTATTTTCCCTACTGTTACTATATTGAGCCAGCTCACGAGCCAAATGTCACACCCCGTAATTCGGGTGATGACCTGACAGCAACTCAACTCAAGTCAATGAGGTACTGAACCCAAGTACTATAAAGGAAAACCTCGTACAAATGTAATTAACTTAAAAGGGAAATACATAATCCATATGTTCTTACATAATAAAAATAGATACTACTTGTTCAACAAGTATTCAAAAGGAAATTATTCATGATATTACATAAGAGTTCACACTAGGTCACCTTCATAGTCCTCATCCAATGTATCATCTATAGCACCTACGACGTACTCATCTGCAAATGGGAAATAAAGGGTGAGCTAACTAGCCCAGTAAGAAACAATCACCCTTGGGATGAAGCATCAAATAGGACTCGAAAATATATTTCCCAACCCAAATCATTTGTACTGAACTTGACTGAAAATAACTTATAAAATACTTGAAGCAATAGACAAATAACTTAAAACGAATAGGATGTCCCGCTTCGACGGTCCAACGAGACACTCAACCTTTTGTTCGGCTTCACGATTATGTTTGCAACATAATTGTCTCATCGTCTCAAACGTCTTCTTCAGGTATTATCTATCCACTCCATAATTATTTATCTTAAGCTGCTCGTTCTCCTATATGGCATGACACTGCTCCCTCCTCGCCCGCAACGCGACACATGGGTCTGACAGCACATACGATTATATACTTGGCAACCGAACTCGCTATGCTAAAAAGAATATCCCGAAATGATAGTAGGTACTTAGGCTCACCTTATATATCAGTCACAACTTTCATTCTTATCCAATATGGGACATTTTCTCATATGGGACTGGGGTTTCACATCCACCCCTCCTTAAGGCCATAGAGTCCTCGCTCGGCGCCCCCACACACACTTAGCTTAGGACCAACCAGTTGTGCAGGATTATAGAGGTGGCCCCCCACCGCTTACGGCGTAGCACTTAGTTCCCATAAGGATTCTAGAGGTGGCCCCTACCCCTTACGGTGTGGCACTTAATTCCCTTAGAATTCTAGAGGTGTCCCCACCGATTATGACGTGGCACTTAGTTCCCACACATCCTCCTGGTCACCGGCTTTGATACAATAAAATGTCACTCACAGTGCCCGTGGGCCCGCAACGCGACACATGGGTCTGGCAGCACCCACAACCATCTACTTGGCAACCGAACTCGCTATGCCAAAAGGGATATTCCAAAATGATAGTGGGTACTTAGGCTCACCTTATATAGCAGTCACAATTTATTTCTTATCCAATATGAGACATTTTTCCATATGGGACTGGGATTTCATAAGCCTGTTTCTAAATAATGGATCTATAAGTTGAAGTTTTGGGTTGATGGTTCCCTAGAAAGTTCAAAATCTCTTTTGGTGGTTAAAAGTTACTCTCAGGTCAAAGGGTAGGATTTCACATAGACTTTTACTCTGGTTGACAAAATGACCACAATTTGATGTCTTTTGGCTTTTGGTAGTTTCCAAATATTGAAGCATCTTCCAATTAGATATCAACAATGCATTCATTAATGGTGATCTTGCAGAGGATATTTACATGGAATCACAACCTAGATTTCCTCCACCTAAGCCAAATCTCTATTGCAAGCTCAAGAAGTCCATATATAGGTTGAAACAAGTAGGAATGAACTGGTTTGGTAAGCTCACCTCAGAGCTGTTCCAAATTTGGTTTTAGACAGATTGCAACAGAACATTCCTTATTCATTTATTGGAGAGGTAACATGTTGATTGTAATTCTTGTTTATGTTGACGATATTATTCTTACAGGAAACAACCTTAAAACATGTCAAGCGGTAAAAAGGCACTTAGATTTCAAATTTACAATCAAAGACTATGGAGTTCTCAAGTAGTTTTTTGGCATAGAAGTAGCAAATTCTCCCAAATGTCTGTTTTTGATGTTAAAGAAATTATGATGTTGACATTTTAATAGAATGTGGTTTATCTAGTTCACGACCATGTTCTACACCAATGAAAACACAACGTCAAGTTGACATCTGAGGATGATAGTGGAAAGTTAATCTGAGATTCAGGGCGATATAGGCGATTAGTAGAGCGATTACTTTATCTCACCATAATGAGGCCCGACATCACTTATGCAGTCCATAATCTTAGCCAGTTCATGCAGACTCCAAGAGAAAGACATTGGGATGTTGCATTTTGAGTTGTTCGTTATATTAAGAGCAATCCGGGAAGATGAATTTTTTCTTCCTATAAACAATCTCAATGTAGGACTAGTGGCTTATTGTGATTCTGTTTGGGTCGTTTGTCCTACAACTAGGAGGTCTGTTACAAGATACTTTGTTCAATTAGAAAACGCTCATATTTCTTGGCGATCCAAGAAGCAAAAAGTTGTCTCTTGATCTTCAGCTGAAGTCAAATACAGAGTTGTGACCAACGAAACAAGTAAGCTAGTTTGGTTAAGAGAGTTGTTTAAATATCTTGGAGTCACTTTGGTACCCGCTAAGTTGTATTGTGACAGTCTGTTTGCACTCCACGCTCTGTAACCAATCCAGTCTTTCATGAAAGAACTAAGCATATCGTGATCGATTGTCATTTCGTTCGAGAAAATGTCCAAAATGGGACACTTGTTACTTGCCATTTGGGAACAAAGGAGCAACTCGCCAATGTGTTAATTAAAGCTTTGAGTCAATGACAATTTAATTATCTGGTTAACAAGTTGGGTGTTCTAGATATACACATTCCAATTTGAGGGAGAGTATTGGAAGTTGCTATTTAGAATTACCTAATTAATTACGAAATACCTAATTAATTAGGAAATGCCTAATTAGTATTTAGGACATGTACTTAATTAGTTTCTACCTAATTTATAGTAGTTACCTAAATAGTGTGTAGTATGATATAATTGGTAGTTAACTAATGTAATGTAGGAACACATGTATAAATACTCATGTACTAATTTTTTATTTTGTAAAAGTAAAATATATATTTTCCCTTCAAATTTTTAATAAACTCTTTCAATTTTCTTTTTTTCTTAGATCACTAGAAATTATTCATAATTATTACATAATATCAAAGAAGAAAAACTATTACCTAAAATTTATCTCTTCAGCAATTTCGTGTGGTACATGCTCATATCCTTCCAAAAGTAGCATACAAAAAGGACAAAACAAGCCATCCATATCTTCAAAATTTCTTCTGATTCCTATGGTCCATACTCACTATCCTAAACTCAGCAAGACTTATGAAATGAGAGACACCTATCATTCAAAAGTCTTTGTAAAATGAACATATAAATCCATTTAATTGGACAATGAAGCGCAACTCATGTGGTAAGACGCTTTACTTTCAATTGGTAAGTCATGAGTTCGAGTCATTCTGAGGAAAGTGGGGAACCTTTATTGATCCTCATTGTACACCTCCAAATTCTCAAGAAAAATGAGGCTCTATATTCTCCTCAAATAATTCACATGTCCCATGTAACAATTTTCTCTCTTAGACATATAACAAAAAAGTGGCTATGAAGAAAACGCAGCAGATTAAAGTTGAAGATGAAGAAGAACAAGATCTTGAAATCATCAAGGCAGTGGCACAAGCATGGCATGGTCATTCAGGCAGCTCAAGGACAACCTCCGAATTCGACGCGCACCGGAGAAATTTCAAGATTATGCCTAGTAGATTTAAGCTTGAAGCCATGAACAAAGTTTCATCATCAAAAAGTGATGAAAATAATGGCAGTTCAAGTTGGGATTTTGGTCAATCCCTTTGGGATTCTTATGAGATTGTGGCTGTGTCCAAGAAGTTAGAAACAGGGTTAGTTTTAGACCATAATTTTTCTTTATTGGATGAGCCAATTAGCCATATTTATAGGAGGAGAAAAGAGAGTAAGAATAGTCTAAGAAATCTTTTTAATGTGATGTCATCTAAGAGATTCAGTGATGCTTGATATACCACAGAATGAGGGTACTTAGAATACAATTTTGAGGTTATTAAGGTAATTTCTTGACTTTGTTGCATTGATTTGGAAGAAGTACAAAAGTCATTTGAATGCAAAACTGGAAATTTAAAGTAAAATCTTTGTTGTATATCCATGTAGTCATGTAGATGAATAATCTGCACTATTTTTAGTCCCATTTGCTACAAATTAATGAGAATATTCCCTATCTCTGAAGATTTGAGGCTAACATCACTTCCAGCTTTCGGAGTCGTTACTCCGTTTCAGCCGGAAAATTCCATCATAAACATACTCTATTAGGGGTGAAAATCGTCTGTCCCATTCCTGTCCCTAATCCTATCCCCTAATCAATCAGAATTTACTATATAATTATTTTTTCAATTATATATACAGAGGATGAATTGTGATTTTTTGCCCTCTATTAGTCATGATCATTTCCTTCTATCACATACTTTTTGAAAGTCTTACTTTTACAAATAGGATTTGTGAATAAAATACTTTTACCGTTGTGAAATGAATGTGGATCCAAGTTTAAAAGAGCATGTCTAAAATAAAGTATCATGTCCCATCTCTCTTTAATTAAAAAAATATATTATTAAAGCTTATTGTCATACCCATTGAATTAAAAAATATGTGAACCAAATGAAGCGACTCTGAATCAATTTCAATTGAAAAATGCGTTTTCTTGTTGTCTTACCTTCTATACACATTGACATTTATTATTTTTTTCAATGTCATGTTTAGTAATCAAATCATTATTTTAATAGAATCTAAATTTACATTCAATAGCATTCACGACATGAATAATATATTTCTTGGAAGCTTTATTCAATCCACAAAATTCAGATGTAACATGTTCAACTTTTAATTTAAATAAACCATCAAACAAATAGCATTTGCCAAGTTTATGTTTTTATTGCATAAATTAACCCCACATTCTTGTAATTATATTTGACCAATACGCTCTTCATACCGGAAAATTCCTAGGAAATAACTTAGCTTCCGTGAATGGAAACAAATCCAAAATGAGAGCTTTAGGTCGAAGCTAGAAAAAACCAGTCCAAGCCAAAAGTTCATCTTCAGTCAACTTGGACCAACCGAAAGGCCAAACAATAAAGTCCACCCTAGATGAGATATGAATAAGTTCTAGAGAATGAAAGAAAACTCACTGACCATTTCATAAACCCAGAGGCTATTAAATAGCTTACAACTTAAACATAAAATCCTAAATTTTAACCACAAATCTACACAAGATAACTTAATCAGTTAATCATATTTATTGAACTGCCTAACAAACTTGTGAAGACCTGGTCAACAATCCTTCATACTCTCCCTTAAACTCATTAACATCACACATACCCATCATTCTTCGAAACTTAACAAATGTATCAGTTTTAAGAGGCTTAGTCATAATGTCAGCAATCTGGTATGCACTTTCACAATGTATCAAATTAATGATGCCTTCCTTTGTTAAATCTCTGAGAAAATGATACCTCACACGTATATTCTTGTTGCGACCATGTAGAACTTGATTCTTCGAAAGTTTAATAGTGGAGGTGCCGCCACACGTGATAGTGGCATACTCTTCTTCGTCATGTCTGAGTCCCTATAGTATCCTTTTTAGCCAAATAGCATGACAAGCACATGTTGCTGGTGCTACCACTACAAGAAAACAGTTAAATAGCGACTGAATCTAGCGACGGAAATATTCAGCAACTGCATACACGACGGAATACCGACCGAACACAAACCGATAAACATTCGGTCGGTAGTCGGTGGCTATTAAGTCGTCCATATCGGTCCCGTTGACCAAATGAAAACGACATCGTGTTTCAGTACATTACCGACCGAATGCCGACCGCCAGATGCCGACGGAATAGATAATGGTGTCAAAACGACATCGTATTGCTATTTCATTTCGGTAAAAAATTAATGTTTTACCTTAATTAAAACACCGGCGTTTTTCTATACTGTACCGACCGATTGCCGACTGTAAATAACGACCGAAGGCCGACGAAATAGATAACGGTGTCAAAACGACGTCGTATTGCTATTTCATTTCGGTAAAAAAATTAATGTTTTACCTTAATTAAAACGACGGCGTTTTCCTGTACTATACCGACCGTATGTAACGACCGCATGCCAACGGAATAGATAACGGTGTCAAAACGACGTCGTTTTTCTCTACCGTACCGACCGAATGCCGACGGAATATAAATCGGTCGCTAAACTGTCGCGTTAATACCCTTCAACAGAGGTCAAAATCCCTAACTGTCTCTTCTTCCCCCTTCCCGAATTCCTCCGTCCACCACGTCTCCCCTAGACGACCGACCAAACCGAGGCCGAAGAGGACCATCCCAGCTCCGTAGCAACACTCACCACCGACGGGAGGCCCAGAAAATCCGTCATCGGGGCGCTCGCACCATCACCGGAAACTGAAGCGGCTTTTCCCCTTCGGACGCCGCCTTTGAACCCCGCCGGCCACTGTAGGTGAGGTTAAATTAATTTTATCTGATTAAACTACTACTCTCAATCCTATGCTTACTCCTTTCCCTTGATTATTTTATTGTATTATTTTCAATTTATGAAAATTATTGAGAAATCTTCATATAATATATTAGTGCAATGATATATCCTAATCCCTTTGAACATTACCTATGAATCACCCGAGAAAGACAGAATTTTCGAGGGGCAAAGTTCTTGTGATATTGGTTATTTTTTCTTTGTTTTTTTTTAACAAGGAAAATGAATGGAGGCAGGGAAGAAATAATTTATGAGAATTTAATCAAATAGGAAAGAGGAACTGTATCTTTTTCATGGAGACGGGCTTCAGTTTCATGTCACCATGCTTTCTTCATGAATCTATTAATAGCATTTGTGTTCTATAGTTGCGCATTAAAGATATAGTGCAATAATAGGCTATGTTTTATGTTCTAATATTGTCAGATGGCAGTGATACTAGTGTTCAGTGGTGTTAAATCTTGATGACAATTTGTAAGTGCTACCTCGAGTAATCTTGGTTGTGTTTAGTGTTGTAAGATTTTTCTCTCTTTGATGCTAGTTGAAATCTTTGTCGTGCGGTCTTTGAGCCCTTACTTTGTGTACCGTTACTTAGTCGTTTAGTTCGCCATGTATTTCAGAGATGGCCCCAAAGAAGAGCATTCGACTTTCCTTACCGTTTAGTTCGCCACACACGTCTGCTCCGGCCTCCACTTCCCAGTCAGGTTCGTCACATGATTTGGGGTCGACACCGACATCTGCCCCCGAGCTTGGCGCGACATCTGCCCCCCAGCTTGGTACGACACCTCCTATACCAGCCTATGAGTCTATTGCTGTTTTTTTATAATAGGGATTTAATTAAATTTCAGATTTATTTTTTTTAAATTGAAAACAATTTAGCGACGGAATAAAGACCGGACTAGTCAAAGACAAAGTCAACACTGGTGACCGTGCGGTCGGTATTCCGTCGGTAACTAGAGACGGAATTTTCGATCACTAGACTACTGTCGGTATTAGGTCGTTAGCCAGTCAAAAGTCAATAATGTTGACCAGTCGGTCGGTATTCGGTCGGTAAATAGAGACCTAATATTCGGTCGTTGACTTTTTCGTCGGTATTAGGTCGTTAGCCAGTCAAAGTCAAAAGTCAATAATGTTGACCAGTCGGTCGGTATTCGGTCGGTAAATAGAGACCTAATATTCGGTCGCTAACTTTTTCCGTCGGTATTAGGTCGTTATCCAGTCAAAGTCAAAAGTCAATAATGTTGACCAGTCGGTCGGTATTCGGTCGGTAAATAGAGACCTAATATTCGGTCGCTAAATTGTCCGTCGGTATTCGGTCGTTAATTTGCTTAGCGACGAAAAATACACGACCACGTAATTCGGTCGTTAATCGGTCGCTAAATTGAGTTTAGCGACGGAAATGTCCGTCCCTGTTACACAGTTTTTTTGTAGTGTACAAATCTGCCTCAGTGGTTGACAAAGTGACAATGGGATGCTTCTTCGAACTCTATAAAATAACACCTGAGCTTAACAAGAATGCGTACCCACTCGTGCTCTTGCTTTTTTCTACAACTCCTACATAGTCACTGTCCGTGTATGCCATAAATTTTCCATTGTCCGTGTATGCTATAAGTTTGCCAATGTGCCCTTCAAATATCTTAAAGCTCTCTTTACATCTTGTAAGTGTAACTTAGTTGGTTTACTCATGAACCTAGTCAAAAGACTTGTCACAAACATCAAGCCAGGTCTGGTAGAAGCGAGGTACATCGAGCTCCATATAAGTTGTTTGTGAAATACCCTTTGAGGGTATAGAACCTAATAGGGGGTGAATTAGGTTCTTAAAAACTTTTTAAACTTTTCTAAAACTTATTTTGCCTAAGTGTTCAGTGTTCACCTTAACAACAAGTATGTTTTTTTAAGCACATAAAGTGATTCAATTATGATCAAGACAACTTAGATGACTTAATTGAAGTAATTGTATAAAGCAAAGAAGCATGTGATAGTTTCTATCCTAAGCACATATGTTCATATAATCAAATATACAAGTTACAGCAAGTATATGAACAATGAAGTAAATGAGTAGGGATAGAGAAAACTAACACAAGGATTTATAGTGGTTCGATTCATAAAGAATCTACATCCACTCCCTTAGGGCACACCCTAAAGATTTCAACGTCCATTAGTGGATACCCTTTCATAACAAATGCAATGTGGGTTCTACCTTTTACAATTGCCTCAACAAATGAGTACTTTTACTTCACAAAGAAGACTCCTCTCACTTAGAGTGTTTTGCCTCACAAAGAGAACTTGTGCATACTTTTAGGATTTTTTGCTTCACTAAGAAGACTCCACTCAAAAAGTGTGTTTGCCTCACAAGGAGGTCTTGTGCCTACTCTTAGGACTTTTCGCTTCACTAAGAAGACTCCACTCACAAATAGTGTTTGACTCACAAAGAGGTCTCGTGCCTACTCTTAGGACTTTCAAACACTCACCAATAGTGAAGCTCTCTAAGAGTTTTTTTCTAGCTCACAAAGAACTAGTTCTCAATTAATGAGAATTTAGTGTAACGTATCTCTTTTGAGGAGATTTACAATTTAGCTCTCTTGCAAAGAATTCCATGTTGGAATGGATTTACAATTTAAGCTCCAATCACTATTTGAGAATATAAGGCAAGATGAAGTTTAAGCTCAACACAATGCTTTGAATGATTTTGCAATTAAGTACAAAAGTGTATGCTTGTGTGTTTAGAAAGTGTATATGCCTATGCCCTCTTATGGCTTGATTAGTTATGAAAAAAATCAGCTCTGAAAGCTTTTTATAAGGCAAGAATACACTAGCTTTGTTGGTCACAACATATATAATTTTGGCCTTGAATTGACAGTTCCGATCGACCGCTACAGGACAATAGGTCGACCGAAGTGCCTTAAATCAAAGGTTAAAGACCTACTGTCTCTATCCCGGTCGACCGCAATTTAGTGGTCAAGTCTACCGAAGCAAAGGTCGATCGACCTACCTAATATCTTGGTCATCCGGATAGAATATAGTCGTTGGAGCATTGGAACATTCAAAACTCGAATAAAGACAAAAACACACTAGTCGACCGGATCAACACTGCCGGTCGACCGGAGGACAGTCTCAAAGTGGTTTTTACACTTAGTTAATTTTCATGCACATGCCTAAGTGTTTTGTAAAGATAGAAATCACATTTTAAAGTACTTAGGCATTGACCAACTTGTTTTCAAAAACCTTTTTTAAATAATGAACAATGTAAAAACATGAGGTTTTGAAAACATGCAATGCTGAGCTTTAAACATCTATATATCCTAGTATTCTCAAAGGAAGATTAGTCACAAAAAATGTACATATGTAGACTAGACTAATCTTCTTGGAGGTCTTCAAGTCTTGTAGATGAAATCTTCTAGGAGCTTTAACTTGAAACCTTTGATCAACATCTTCTTGAGGTGATGAAGTCCTATAGCAATCTTGAGTTGTAGTGTATTGGACTTCACACTTCTTCTTGTCAAAGAGCATACCACTTGATTCTTCTTTTGGATTGAGTAGCTCATGACATGTTGATCTTCCTTCTTCTTGACTTTTAAGTATGTGGATTTAGTTTATGCTTGTGCTATGGAGTCTTGCAAAGTGTAGCTTTCTTGTGTGTAATATACATACCTTAGTTTACAAAAGAAGCTAACTTACCATTTTCATCAATGTTGGTGTGAGTGCTAAGGATCCTACCATTAAGAACATGCCCCACAAACATAACACTATCAATGGTTTGTTATCATCAAAACAAGATTGATCACTTTGCCCTTCGGGCTAACAGTTTGAAGTGAGTTTCAACAACTAGCAAACCATGCCTATTCATATCTATCTTGGATCCTGGAACAATAGGAGTATTGACCACATTACTACTCTCCATTCCGAATTTCTGCAACACTTCCTGAGCATACTTCTTCTGATAAATAAAAATACCCCTTGTTTTCTTTACAACTTCTATTCCAAGAAAATAGATCATGCTCCCCATATCCATCATATCAAATTCTCTCATCATAGACTTCTTAAAGTCAATCAGTAGTTGTGTACTATCACCCGTAAATATTAAATCATCAACATAAATATTTACAATGATGATGCAGCCTTTATTATTCCGTTTAGTGAACAAGGTTTGTTCATTAGCACACCTTAGGAAGCTTTCTCGAATAAAGTCAGACTCAATACGAATGAACCACGCCCTATGAGCTTGTTTTAGTCTGTATAGAGCTTTGAGTAATTTGTAAACTATGTGTTCTTTCCCTTTCTTCTCATATCCTCTAGCCTGCTCTACATACACCATTTCATTTAACTCACAGTGAATGAAGGCAGATTTGACATCTAGCTGAAAAACCATCCAACTCTTTTGAGCAGCCAAAGCAATAATACTTATCACAGTGTCTAACCTTGCTACTAGAGCAAAGACTTCAGAGTAGTCAATTCCTTGTCTTTGTAAGTATCATTTGGCCACAAGGCGAGCTTTGTACTTGACCACCTCTTCGTTCTCATTTCGTTTGGTCTTTTATATCCAATTGACACCAATTTTTTTAGCTCCTCTTGGTAGGTCTACAAGTACCCCAAGTGTGGTTTTTTCTCAATGGACTGAATCTCAGTATCCTTAACTTGTCTCCATTTCTCCTCTCTCACGGCATTTTCAAAACAAATAGGATCTGCTACATCACCAAACTGCACCATATACACAGCTTCATCATCCTCACTTAGTCCTTCACTACTCACATAATCCCCCATCCATACATGTGTTCTTCTTTCTCTCCATTCAACTAAGGTACCTTCATAACTACCCTCTTCATTTCGAACTTCATTGGCCTCACCAATGTCATATTCTCCTTCACTATTGTTAGTCTCTACATCCATGTCCATTACATCAATTTCTCCCTCTTTTTTTATATCACTAAAATCATCATCTTCCTATAATAATTTTGTATGTATCTGTTTTCGAACTCTTTCCCACAATCCCAACTTCTATCTTCCTCAAAAATCACATCTTTTCTTATCACAATTCTCTTAGTCTTAGGATAAAATAATATATATCCTTTTGATTCATCACTAACAGCAAAAAATATGCAATGAAAACTTTTATCATGTAGTTTACCTCGCTTGGCTTGTGGAATGCGCACATGTACTACGCATCCCCACACTCGAAGATGATGAACTGGGGGTTTAATTTCGCTTCTTGCTTCTTGGGGAGTGATGTTCTTCATGGCCATGATAGGACATCGATTTAGCAAATAGAATGTCCAATTTACAGCTTCAGTCCAAAAAGTCTTGGGAATCCCTTTAGCATTAAGCATACATCGTACCATATTCATTAATATTATGTTCTTTCTTTTTTCTACATCGTACCATATTCATTAATAGTGGCCATGCAGTGGTGAGTTTCCGCGTGATCCTTTGTTCTTCACAAAATGATTTGAAATCATTTCATATGAATTTGCCTCCTTTGCCTGTCCCTAAGCATTTGATGGACTCTTCTGCCTATTTTTCCACCATCTTCTTAAATGTTTTGAACCTATCTAGAGCCTCTAATTCTTGACACAACAAATATTCCCACGATTTACGAATGTAATCATCAATAAAACATAAAACATACATTTTGCCGCTGTTAGATATAGGCTCAATGGGACCACAAATGTCTGCATGTATTAGCCCCAAAACTTTGCTCTATCGCCATTCACTTTTCTTTGGAACTGCACTTCTGTGTTGCTTGCCAATAAAACAATCCGTGCAAGTAACTTTTGAAGCCTCTAACTGTGGTAAGCCATGCACCATTTCCTTTACTTGCAACATTCTTAAGTTCTTGAAGTTTAGATGTCTATATCATTGATGCCAAATATATGTGAGACCAGGTGAGCCTTTGTGTCACACCCCGTAACCAGGGTCGATGACATGGCAGTGCCCCATTGGAAAATGAAGCACCAAAGCCGCAGTCAGAGATTTACTAAATAAATGAGTTCATTATTCAAAGCCCATAAATAGTAATAAGAGGATTAGCGGGAGCGTTACTCTAAAAAAATGAAATTATTTCTAATATAGATAATAAAGACAGAATAGAAACAGAGACAACAAAAACAGATACATATAATGCAGATGCCCGTTTCCCAAAATACCCCTATGGAAGTGTATGCAAACGACTCAATCCAAGTCTCGCAAGACAAGTGCAAGATCAAAGATGCAGATGCGAACATATCGTAACAGGGGGGTTCGTAATGTAGCAGTGGGATCGCACAATTGTGATTTTTAGAAAAATGAGTCTTAAAACTTGTGCACAAGTGCACCAAAAACATTACCCAATACTCCCAATTCACATGAGACCAAATAGACTCCAAGCAAACATCATATAAAGACCAAACAAGAATGAACAAATAGAATGCAACAATTAAGCAAATAACCACCTTCTTCGCACCTAAACGATTCCATAACCGAGTATACGACAAGCACCACGCGTTGCTCATCCGGTACACCCAATCACATACTCGCCTTAGGTACTTAGAACGTAGCTACCTACTATGACACGACTCCCACCACATGAGCTCACATATCTAATCTCTACTACTCAGCAATAACGGCAGTGGTCCCAGTTATCAACCAAACTAGGACGGTCTCAGTAAACTCGTGGGTTCGGATTCTCCCCCAAACTACGGGACACGGATTTTAAGGTTCAATCCTTACATTGTCTCATCATCCCCAACCAGGGACTCCACAAAACCACCACCGTACCTAATGATTAGCCCCATTAAGTATGGGCCACAAGACAGAACAGAGCAGAAGACCTCTTGGGGTCACAGAACAGAGAGCAGAACAGAAGGCAGACGGAACCTGCTAACTAGCGATCCTAGATACGAGCTCAATAGGGGGCGACAACTCGGTCGACCAAACCAATTAGGACAACAATAATGACTCCCAATAGACGACTCCAAATAAGACTCAAAAGCGATTAAGCAAAGAGGCAATTACAGTCAGATTTCCGAAACGGTAACAGAACAGTTCAGAGGCAGTTTATGCGAGTATAGCCATTTTAGGAAAGCGATTACAATGCATGCTCAATTTACCCAACTAAATTAATAGTCAATCTATATCAGTTCATGAAATAGAATATCTTAAAATACAGTAAAAACATACCAGAACAGTATATCAGTATTATTCATAATTACAAAACAGAAATCACATAGGAAAGCGGGTCCCTACCGTTACGGAGATAAAAGTGAGGAAAAGAACCCGAAAATCAGCTTTGACGCGAAATGCTCCCGAGGCAATATCTCACGATCCGGGCACTCGGTTGGTAATCCGTCTGCGTTTCCTTAAAGCCCCTTCGAATATTTTCGATTCGGTATATGCCGCGATGAAAACTTAATTCCGTAAACCCTTCAATTGTCGTGTCGAAGCTGCTCCAAATATTTATTCGCACAAATAAAATTTTGGTTCTGCCCTTCACTTCGACATACATTACAGAACATCTAACGGTTAAACTATCGATCCCTCTGGTCAGATTGTAGCCATATCAGTCTAGTTTATAAATCAAAAATAATTACTCCGATTGGAGTTCGTATGTTACTTGTACAACGATTCTACCGGAACTGTGCAGAAAATAAAATTCTGAAAACCAGTTCCGCTCCCGGTGCGATATCTTCCAACTCTGAATTCGGAAAGTGAATCTGCTTCCACGCCCTCGTAGCCTGTTTCGTCGTGATCAATTTACACATAAGGTTCTTCGAAATCAGATAAGGATTTCCCACTCAAAAGTCCTCTCGAAGTTGAAGAATCTCACGAAATAAAACTCTTAAAACCTCTCTGTTTCTTACGGCCTGGAGCCGTTCTTATTTTCTTTGCTTTTGTTCCAGCACGGTTCCCAAGGAGAACCTGATTGGCTTTCAATGATTATTTGCCTTTTCTCTTTCTTTGTTCTTGTTGCTGCGAATCTGAGAGAGAACAACCCTCTCTTCCTTGTTTTGTACAGTTTCCCCAAGAACCCACGATGATGCCCGCCAATTTGCTTTCCTTTTCCCTTTTAAATTCTTTTGTTTTTTAATCCCATGTAACCCACGAACCCCTCTACTTCTTTTAATTAAATTCTATTTATTATTCAATTCATTTAATTTCTATTCCAATTATTTATTTAGGTGAATAACAATTAAATCACCCAACTACGCTACGTGAGCGAAACACCCCCTCAATAAAACGTACACAAAAATAACACGTAACATGTTATAAAAATAATTTTGCACGTAATCACATAAGCACACGAAATAAATTACACGTCAGCGCAAAAATTACGATTATCACACTTTGTGTAGACACTCTTTTGTATATGAATTTTTGGTGGATGTGGTATCATGTAGCAATATGAACATTATGTTTGCACACATTCTTGTGTGCAATGAAACCGTCTTTGTGGATGACAAATATTGCAAGTTCCATTTTGGATCAGGATTGAGAGACCCTTCTCTTGAAGTTGCCCAATGCTAAGCAGGTTGTTTCTGAGATCAGGGACATAGTACACATCTCTAACAGAAAAATACATACCATTGAATACTAGTTTTATGCAACCTTTTCCATCTACTGTCATCCTGACATTGTTGCCACATTTAACAGAGTGTTAAAATCCATCTTCAAAGTTTGAGAAAATACCTCTATCTCCACACATGTGATTCGAGCATCCTGAATCGAGGAACCATCATGCATCACTCCTCCTTACATCATGTTCCTCTGTATAGGCCATCAGAATTAATTTCTCTTCTTCATTGAGTTGAGTATAATTTGTTTTTTTGTTCCATTTGGGGCATTCGTAATGAAAATACCCTAAGTTATGGCATTTGAAACACTCAATTGTTTCATTAGTGAATGATTGGCGCCCCCTTCCATGCCCTCTTCCTCGAATAAAAGCTTTCTCTCGTCCTCTTCCCCCCCCTTCGCTCTTCTACTTTGGGAACTTGATCATCTTCACGTCTCAATCTCCTGATTTTTTTCTGTATCTAAAGAGCTTTGTAGTTCATCAATGGTGAGTGACTCTGTATCTTTTGATTCTTCAATGGACACCACGACATAAGTGAATTTTTCTATCAAAGTTTTGATAATCTTCTCAACTATCTTTGAATCAATCATGAGTTCACCATTGCTTCTCATCTTGTTTGCTACTGCCATGACTCCAGCAAAATATTATGTGATTGTCTCACTCTCTTTCATCTCCAGTACTTCGAAGTCCCTCATCAATGCATTTAGGAGTGAGTTTTTCACCCTAAGATTCCCTCCGAATATGCTTTTCAGGGAATCCCACACCACTTTTGTTACGCCCCGAACCTGAATCTATAAGTCTGGATCTGAAACCCGACATGACCGTATCCTCGAAGTAGACTCCAAGAATACTAGATCCTTACATACAAAGAATCTATGCCACAATAGAATTAAATATCAATTTAATTCAACTATCAAAATTCCTCAATAAATTTTAATACATTAAAGTAGAGAAAAAAATACTCTTAATGAAACTATTCTAAAGTTTTATTCCGATAGTAAACCTGAATTGCTTCTACACTCAGCCCTCCTCGTATGGACTATCGTACCCATATGAATCATCATCTGTAAAAACTCGCAAGGATTGAGCTACAACTCAGTAGGTATATAGCTTTCAGAAAAGCAGACATAATACATAAGTATCTTTTAAATAGAATCTTTTTAACACAAAAAATATTTCCAGATGCTTTTAGAAATTCGGACAATTTTTTCTATAATTTAACAGAAACGGAACATTTATCGGAAACAGAACATTTAACAGAAATAGAGCATTTATCATAAACAGAACATTTAACATAAAAATAAAATATAAAAAAAGCATCTATCAGAAACGCAACATTTAACAGAAATAGAGCTTATAGATGATACTTTGACGGGGGTCTTAGGTTTACCGAAACAGAAACAGAAATTAGTATATGTTGGGTCGGTACAGAATTCCGGTTATTCACCGAAATGGGGAACGAAACTGTTGCCAGTTGGGTCGGTACAGAATTCCGGTCATTCACCGAAATGGGGGCAGAAACTGTTTTCAGTTGGATCGGTACATACAATATTCCTAAGTTAACCCGCAAAATATCAAGTATTATCAGAATTTTCCAAAAGATTAACATTTCAAATACATAACTATTACTAATGAACAAACGTTTCATATTCTTGTAATAAAAGTTTTGTGATATGTTATTTCCATTGTCCAATTTATGAGGACCACTCGAGCTTGAACAGGGTTATTCAAGTCAAATAATCAACCACGCCAGAATATGAGCTTGAAACAATTGAGCAAAAATAATGTCGAATCATCAAACACGCAATGAACAATCAAGCTTGATTAGATATCAAATATCATCTGAAGTTGGGGAAAAATGGCCCATTAAATTATTATTCTCTTGTTAAGAATTTCTAGCGAACATCAGATGCACAACATAGTTCATCAAAGAGAAAAAAAAACCACCAGCATAAAAGTGAGGTGAAAAGAAAGGTAATCAAAGTAGGTGATAAAAACTCATGTCCATTGCACCAAGAATGAATAGGGTACCGGGGACTATAAGACCTTTACAAGGATAATATCAAGCTTGAGTAAAGTAGTCGAATACAATACATCAATATACCGAAAATAAATCTGTATCAACCCGATTTTTTTTCTGAAAATATAATCGTTTATAAAAAAATGAAGGGATTCTATGCTTACAATTGATACGTTCTTAAACTTTTCGGAGATGAACACTTTTCACCAACAAATCCTGAAAAACGCAGAAACCTAACATTAATACGCTCATAATCCTATGAATCGTGCTAATGAAATGGTAGACTTCCTTATCAGAGCTGTCTTAGCTTCTGTCTCTGCAACATTTTCTACAACTGCAGAGAAATAGAGAATATGATTTCTAATTAGGGTTTGGTTGGAAAATGTATTAAATTCTAATAAATATCGCACTCTAGTCCTTGGTTTATAGAATATATTAACCCTAAACTCATATGTTATAAGATTTAATCACTCTTGCCAAAAGGTTATGAAACTTAATCAATCTAATCCATAGAAAATGTCCGGGTTTTACATCCTACCCCCTAAAGAAAAGTTTCGGCCTCGAAACTTACGCACTTGATCTTTCAAAAAAGTCTGGGGTACTTGGCTATCATATTTTCACCCAGTTCTCGTGTTGTCTTTCTTGGCTTATGATTTGACCATCAAACATTAACGTATGGTATAGTTCTTCTTCTTAACACTTGTTTTCTATGGTAAACGATTTGTATTAGGTGTTCTTAATAGGTCGGATCCTCCCGTACTTGTAACGATTCTAGTTCTAAAACATGAATTGGATCTTAGATGTACCGCCACAACTGGATACATGAAAAACATGGTAGAATCTCAACATAGTTTGTGGTAAAGCCAAACGATACGCTAGAATGCCATCTTCTTCCAAAATCTCAAATGCTCCAACGTACCTCAAACTCCACTTTCGACTCCTGTCAAATCTCATCACTCTTGTAGGAGAAACGCGTTCATACATCTTCTTCTCACGCTCCAAACCCAAATTTCTTCTGTCGCTCTTCTGTCGATCTCGTGCTACTTTGAGTCTTTCTAGAATCAATGGAATCTTGTCTACGGTGGGTTGTACCAATTCAGGTTCAGTAATCGGTTTCCCTCCAACTTTATCCCAACAAACAGGTGATCTGCACTTCCTTCCGCAAAGAGCTTCGTAAAGAGCTTGTTTGATGCTTGCCTAGGTAATGTGTATTGTACGAAAACTCAATAAACACCAACTAGTTCGTCCATCTTCCTTTGAAATTCAACACAAATACTCACAACAAATCTTATAACGTTCGATTTGTCCTTTCAGACTGTTCTTCATAGGTCATAAGCAATCAAACTTCATCAACCTTTACAATGTCGCAAAAATCGCGTTTTCGACTCTCTATATCATTTCCTTTGAGTGACTCTTGACTTACATTAACCAAGGTGGAAAGGAGGTCATACTATGCTTCCGCTGCACTACTCTGAAAAAACTTTTTTTCGTAGGGACTTCCTTCTTCTGTTTACACTTCGAAGACCGAGTGATAAAATTTGCATGCAAGACTAGTGGAGAAAGGAAGAAAGTAACTTCGGAAAAAGATTCTCGAGTTTAAAAATGAGGTAAAGACAATTAGATTTAGTGAAAGTTGAATCGGCGTTCCTAAGGGAATACGTTTAACCGATGATTAAAGGATAGGATAATTGCAGAGTATCGAAGAATAACGAGCCATTAATGATGAAGAAACTTTGGTGCATTTCAGACATTATAAGATATGTTAGTATAAGTGATACAATTATAGACTTACCTGAAACTTCTGAAAACATTCCAAGAACACAAAGCCAGGGAATTAGTACTTGCTAAAGAAAGGGCTTTCCACAAAAAGATAAAATGAAATTTATAATTCAAGCACTCGTTCCAATTTGTATTGAAGAGAAAGGAACATTGGGAAATCTAAAGAGGACACCAAATTCAGTAATACTTAATTCTAGAACCTTGAAGTAGAATGAATGGAGAATGAGTCAATGAAGTGAATAGAAAATGGGGTTTTTGCCAGACAACAACGTAAGGTGTCATTATTTGCATATGTATGTTCTTAACAAGAGGAGATGATATTATGTTAGCTAAATGATACACCACTTGAAATGTGAGAGTCATTGTCCATCGAGTTAAAATATGGGAATACAAAAGGACATTGTCAAATATTAGTTCCGCAAATTATCCAAATCTGGCAGAGGATTTCAAAGTGAGAATAAGAATAAGAAGAGGATCATTAGGTCACAAGATAAAATATGGATAACATCTCATTGAAGAAAGGATCGACAAGGAGTCTTGAGTACTATACACTCTGGATTCGAGATGACTATAAAACACATGAGTAAGAATACAACTGTAATCCCGTTCTAGATGAGATATGAATAAGTATAACTGCCCTATTGATATTTTTAGAGATGGATATAGATAAAGATAGTTTACATACTATGCTTCACTTGACAAGCCATAATATTGTTTGGGATTTTACTCTCGTAATTGTAATATATACTATTTTGCCAGCCAATTAAATCTTAGGAGTTACAGAAGGTGCAGTAGTACATTACTGGGACTACCTTCAATGAGAACATCAAACCCTACCTGCAGGGACGAAACCAGGAATATGGCGTTGGGGGCGAGTCTACATTGCGAGCCTCCCTAAGAAGCATGGATTTTTTTTTTAGTAATAGAAAAAATCTACGAGTTTTGCCGTTGGAGAAATATTAAATTCTTCACTGTCCAACTCGCAGAAGACAGACAGCCTAAACTCCTTTTGGATACTATATTGGACAAATGCTAAAAGGTCTGTGCCATTACTCGTAAAATTGTCTTATTCGCCAATTAGACACTGAGCTTATAAGCTCATATGATAACTTTAACTAGTTTTCGATTAATAACTTATTTCATATTTTACATCACTCATAGAAAAAAAAAAAAAAATAAAAAACTATACATGTTGCTAAAATCCAAATAAATGTCCAACATAAATACTACAAGTTCATTCTTAACTATTACATCAACATTCAACTATCAGTTACTTCATCAAGTTCTCGTCCCGAACTTCCCACACAGTGACATCTACTAATACATCTGTCAAAAGAGTAAGGAATGAGCTACAATGCCCCAATAAATTTCAAACACTCTTGGCTCAATAAAGTTAACAGTCTCTAACTATATACCCGTTTCGATCTCTAAATTGGAGTTTTCTTGTAGGGTTGGTACTTACTTCAAACCAATAATATTCTCCTAATTCTTAAAGCCTGCATATCTTCCATTTGACTTAAGTAATCTGATCGATGTTTCATGTGCAAACAGAAATGCAACTTCGCTAAAAACTATCCGAAAAAATCAAAGAGGAAACAATTTATGGCCCAAAGAGCCCCTCATCTTGAAGGACAAGATTATTCTGATGAATCTTTGTTTGAACTTACTGACGAACCATCCCCAGCTCCTTAGTGGTCATCGCCTACACAGATGAGGAACACATCCCCTCTGATGAAGATTCTGATTCAAACTCGTCTGAGATATGCAGGAGTGAGTAAAATATAATTAGAGATCCTCCTTAAATAGACCCTCTAGGATTAACTTTCCAACACATCAAATCTTAACCCCCTAATTCCCTTATATTTAAATCCAAATAAAATCCCAACCACTAATAAAATCCTAACCAGATCCTAGACTTGTGATATTGCCAAGGCAGATTTCCTCCTGCCAAGGCAATTTGTTTTCAAATGACCAAATTACCCTTTTGATAAATATTAAACTCTCACAATTAATTTCTCTCTCCAATATTTTCTTCCCTAATCTATTTACACTTAATTTCTAATTTTCTCTTTATTATCTAACAAATCAGCACATGATCTCTCAAATATTTTATTTTTTATTATATTCACACTCAATCTTCAATTTTCTCCCTACTATAGTGCTAGAAGTTCACAAAAACAAACAAACAAACAAACAATATAAACAAAAATAAATTCATGGTCTAAATTTCCATTCATTAAAACAAATAAGTAATAAAAAAGATTGTAAATTTATAGTACTCAATACGGTTTTGATTATCTTCTCTACTTACTTCATCTGTGAAAAAAATATCAATGTATAGGTATAACAAAATATTAAAGTAAAAGAAGAATTTTTAGTGTTTGCTTGGTTTTTTTTGTCTTTTTTTGTGAACTTCTACTAGTATAATAAAGAAACTTAGAGATTGAGTGAGAATAAATTAGGAAAAAATATTAGAGAGATATTGGGCTGATTTTTTGGATAAGAGAGAGAAAATTAGCTATTAAACGTGAATATATTAAGGAAGAAAATATTAGAGAGGATAAATAATTGAAATGTATTAACATATTCACTAAAAGGGTAATTTGGTCATTTGTAGTCAAATTGCCTTGGCAAGAGAAAATCTGCCTTGGCAATATCACTAGCCTATATATAATCGTTTCAAAAATCATAATTCCATCTTGTCTTCTTACCCGAAAATTTAAATATTATCCTTGTTTACCCAAAAAAAAAGGTCCGAATTTCAGCTTAGAAATCGCTTCAGCCTTCGAGGGTTTACTTTCTTCATACCATTACATCATTCAAGGTATTTCAGATAGTTTTTCGATTTGTGCATAAGTGTGAAACTCCATCCCACATGGGATAACTTGGAAAGTTGTGACTGGTATATAAGGTGGGCCTAAGTACCCACTATCATCTCGGGATATCCCTTTTGGCATAGCGAGTTCGGTTGCCAAGTAGATGATTGTGGGTACTGCCAGGCCCATATATCGCGTTTCGGGCCCGCGGCCTCGGGGCGTGACAGAGTGGTATCAGAGCCGGTGACCAAGCGGACGTGTGGGAGCTAAGTGCCACACCGTAAGGGGTGGGGGCCGCCTCTAGAATCCTGCACACCTGGTTGGTCATGGGCTAAGTGTGTTTGGGACGCCTAGCTAGGATGCTAGGTTCTTAAGGAGGGGTGAATGTGAAACCCCATCCCACATGGGATAACTTTGAAAGTTGTGACTGGTATATAAGGTGGGCCTAAGTACTCACTATCATCTCGGGATATCCCTTTTGGCATAGCGAGTTCGGTTGCCAAGTAGATGATTGTGGGTACTGCCAGGCCCATATGTCGCGTTTCGGGCCCGCGGGCTCGGGGCGTGACAGTGGTATCGAGCCGGTGACCAGGGCGGACGTGTGGGAGCTAAGTGCCACACCGTAAGGGGTGGGGGCCACCTCTAGAATCCTGCACACCTGGTTGGTCATGGGCTAAGTATGTTTGGGGCACCTAGCGAGGACGCTAGGGTCTTAAGGAGGGGTGAATATGAAACTCCATCTCACATGGGATAACTTGAAAAGTTGTGACTGGTATATAAGGTGGGCTTAAGTACTCACTATCATCTCGGGATATCCCTTTTGGCATAGCGAGTTCGGTTGCCAAGTAGATGATTGTGGGTACTGCCAAGCCCATATGTTGCGTTTCGGGCCCGCGGGCTCGGGGCGTGAATAAGCTTAAGAAGAGATAAACTTCGATTTACTTTGTAAATTAATGAATTGCAGACAAACATAGTGATTAGAGACCCTATGATAATAATAGATGCGTATTTTTTTAGGGTTGTCAATAGGTTCTGTTAAATATATATAGAACTCAAACTATTGACAACCCTAACAAAAGACTGTCAATAAGTTATTAGTTCTATTTTCCAATGACAAACTTTTTTTAAAAGAAGATTTTTAAAAAAGTTAATAGCCATTTATGCCCCCCTCAGGTATGTTTCAAAAGCAAGTGTTATCCCTCAAATATTTTGTGTGCTAAAAATGCCCTCAACAATTTACGTGTGCTAATAATGCCCAAAATTAACGGAATCCGACGAGGGAGGGGTGGGCGACGCTTTTGCACACATGCGAAATCTCAGAGGCATAATCGTCCAAGCTGCATCATCTCCTTCATCAACCTGTTTCTCTAATTACCCAATTCATTCTTACTTCTTACTTCCCCTCCAAAATTATCAAGACGCATGTTGGTAATTTCAGAGAATTAGTTCAAAGACTTACTGGAAAGCCCATAACAGAAATCAAGAAAATGCCCATAAAAAACAGGAAAATGAGTCAAGAACTAATTTTCCTCTAAATATTAGTCCAAAAGCTATGGCCAAGAAAAAATTGGAAATTAGAAGTCATCATCATGGATTTCATCATCATTGTTCCAAGATGATCAGAGAAAAGATTAAGGGAGAAGAAGAAATATGGAGTGGTGCAAATTCGGGTGGCGGTTTCTTGTGTGGTTTTCCTGAATTATAAGATTTTACGGAACAACATAATGAGCTTCCATTGCTTCCTACTACTATGTATGTTGCTGCAGTTCTTCCTCCTCAAATGGATACCAGTGGACAATCCCAACGATGGTGAGATTCTTGATGTATAACATGTATGAAATGGAGGAAGAACTAGAATCCATGTTATACATTAAGAAAAATTAAGGCTTCTACAATATGATTATTGCTTAGGAGAATGATGAATGGAAAAATTAGTGTGAGAGAAAATGGTAGGGATTTATAATTTGGAGGAGAAATAAGAAGTAAGAATGAATTGGGTTAGTTAGAGAAATAGGTTGATAAAGGAGATGATGCAGCTTGGACGATTATGTCCCTGGGATTTTGCATGTGTGAGGAGCACGTGTGCGACGCTACCTCCTCTCGCCATATCCCACCGATTTTGGGCATTATTATAACTTCGTAAATTATTGAGGGCATTTTTAGCACACAAAATATCTAAATGGTAACACTTACTTTTGAAACATACCTGAATGATATAAATAGCTATTAACTCTTTTTAAAACCTTTTAAAATTCTCGTACATACGAGTTTCTAATAAAAGTAAAAAACAACAAGTGTCCATTTAAGTTTTCTTAAACCAGGCCACATGATTGGAATGAAAGGTGAAGAGGAAATCAACCAAACCAAAGATTGGACTCAGATGCTCAATTTCCTTTTGTGAAAATATATTTATAAGGAAAGTCCATCATGACATTCAAGTAGTACTAGTAGTTGTATTATATTATATAATGCATTTAAACTCATAACTATTTAGTTCAAACTTTGACTAACTATTACAAAATACTTTATCTAGGCTGAAAATCGTTTGTCCTCGTACATCTCTACATATACGTATTCACCATTCAGGGCATGTGAATATTTATTCCAATCACATATACACACGAAAACTTATGAGAGTGATTGAATACAGGATTGAGGACATACACGTTGACAGACGATTTTTTGCCCCTTATTTTACATAAACAAAAACATTATGATAAACAAGTGACCTCTTGTAAAGCAACCATGATCCAACTACATGGCTTTGAAGTTTCCCCACTTGTAAAGCTTTACAGAACTTCCATTTTTATCAACTTCAGTAGTTTCATCAGATTGAACTTTATTTTGAGAATTTGGATCTTGATCTTCTTCTTTGTTGTAGTTGGCCTTATTTTTGGCAACGATATGAAGATTGGGATATCGATTCACGCCAATAACACTTGGCATTCTTTCTATTTTGGTAAGATGATTAAGGTATTCCTCTGATGTCGTATCCCGACCGGGCTTTTCTCGAGCAATCTCTTGCTTCCTCAACATTTTGTTTTTTGTCTTTGCAAACTTTTGGAAAGCTAGCTGCAAATTTATACCAACTCCATTCATAAATATAAGACTTCCATTACATCTTGCGAAAACTAAGGAAGCAAAAAATTATAATCAAAAAATTAATAATATTATCTTAAATAGAACTTATATTCCACTAGTTCTATTTAAGATAATAATATTAATATTTTGATTGAAAAAAATCCTAATTTTTGCTTCCTTAATTTTCGCAACATTTAATGGAATTCTTATATTTAGGAATGGAGGGAGTATACACCATTCTCAATCATAAATAGTTAAAAATTACACATCAACTAATTTGTGTGTATATTTGCGATATATAAGGTTTGGGCAATCCTGCCCATACATTTTGAGGGATTTGAGTTACATTCAAGTCTATTTTTAATATGCTATCAGATCCACTTATTTCAATGTTGGTCCCTTATTATTGTTCACGATCCAGATGTTCAGCCCTGACCGTGGGGGTGTGTTAAAAATCTCGCATAGACTAGTCTGTGTGCATATTTGAAATATATAAGTTTTGGACAATCCTCCCCTCTTAAAGTACATTTTGAATGATTGAGCTGGTTAAATTTAAGTCCATTTTTAGCAGGAATATTCATTAAAAATCATAGTATTTTATACCTTCTGAACCTGATTCCCTCTTAAAAATCATAGTAAATATTTTATACCTTCTGAACCTATTCCCTCTTATCTAATATACTCATCTCGCCACGACTTAAGATTGGATATAAGTAACATATATAAAGTATAACAACACTTGTCATTAAATATTTTGTTTTTCAAATATTGTATTACAAGATTTCTTGGAGATAACTTTCCTTCTAGTCCTAAGAAAATTGTCGCATAGATTTACTAATGAAGTACAGGTGTGAAGAAGATATTTGTATTGATCAAATATATGCAACTTTTCTTCTAACCTAGAAGGTGCAATTTCTTTCCAGAAGGCGTGATTGATAAGTATATGCAAAAAATTAACTTATAAGCCTCCACATCTACGGCTGTTAATAAGATTCAAGGACCCAAATCTAAAGGGTAGTGATAATGTCAGAGTAAGAATCCTTCTGCAAGAGCGATTTACGTGCATGTGACAAAATTACTCCTCTAACATATTAACTAAATCTTTTAATTATTTTTTCTATTTTCTCTCTATCTTGACCTGATCTTTCTCTCTCTCTAGATTATTTCCTTATTTTTCTCTCAATCTCCCTATTTTCATATGATTTTTGTTTCCATATCTGTTGTTTTTTTCGTTTTTTCATCCCTCTGTTTTTTTTTCCCATTTTTTCTTCTCTCCATCTCCAAGTGATTTTGTTTTCTTCTCTATTCTTCTCTTTCATTATCTCTTCTTGCTCTTTTTGTCTAACTTTGAATTTTATATATAAATATATATGTGTGTGTGTGTGTCAGATAATTTTCAACTACTTTCGGTAAAGAGGTAAATTTTATTATTTTTATTGAGCTTTCGATTTTATATTGTTGTTGAATGATTCAATCCAAGAAAATGGTCTATTCAATGAGGAAATTGAGAGAAGTAATAAAAAATAGAGAAGAAAACAAAATCACTTGGAGATAGAGAGAAGAAAAAAAATGAAAAAAAAAACACAGAGAGAGAGAGAGGAAAAAAACAAAAAATAAAACAGATATAGAAAATAAAAATCACGAGAGATTGAGAAAAAAAATAAGGAAAGAATTTAAGGGGAGAGAGAAAGATCAAGTCAGGATAGAGAGAAAATATTGGGAGAGAAAATAGAAAAAATAATTAAAAGATTTAGTTAATACGTTAGAAGGGTAATTTTGTCACATACACGTAAATCGCTCTTGCAGTAAAGATTCTTGCTCTGACATTATCACTACCCAAATCTAAAATCACATTTACTAAACTCAAATAAGATATGAGATAATATTTTTTGTGTCCCGATCCAATTAGATCTGGGCCCAACACAATATAAAAAAAATTAATATGAATCTAATAAAATTTATTTGAATCAAATAGACTCGGAGAAACCCAACAAACACACATACATACAGTAGCTCCTGCCCTCCCCTCCCCTCTCCAAGCTTGTATTCTCCTATACTGCATCACTCAGTCACGGAATCTCGTCGGCGCCGGCATCCTCATTGGAGACGCGTTGCCGCCTCTCCTCTCATCTCTTCCGTAAGGCCAACATTCAATTAAGATGTAGCCACTTCAAACCAATAGACTTTGAAGACGTCTCTCTTCCATTGATGAACCAATAAGTTATGTACAATAAACTACATTGAATTACATAGGTAAATTGTAAAAAACTTCTATTTTGTTGAACTGAATATGGGATTGAAAAGTTATAAAATTGCAACTAATTGCAATTTGTGATTTGATGTTCAATTTAATTACAGTGCTTAATTGATTATTATTAGTTTGAGTTTGTGCATGTAAGATTGATTTGAGATGCAGACTTACAGAGTTGTCATATTGATTGAATTGTGAATGTACTATTAATGTGTTACTCGTTGTTAGCATATTGTTTGATTGAATTCAGAATATTAGCGATGCTGGTGATTTTTTTTGTGTGAACGCCAAGTGTTCGATAAAAGTTCTCTTTACTGACTGTTTCTGGATTCGAAGGATTTGAGAAGAGACTATAGCTACAATTCTCCGTAGATGATCCGATGAACAGAATTGAGCTCCGGCAACTGAATTTCCAAACAATTGAGAAAGGTATCCGCTGTAGGAAATCAATATTTTGATTCTTATGTTTTATTTGAATCAAGCCTTTTTGTTTTAATAAATGAATGTTTATGAGATAGATTCATACTCATCTAGGGTCTGGAACTCAAGTGAAAAGATCCAGATCCAACATAGTAGAATTTGGATCCAAATATTTTTTTTTGAGTTTGGGTCTGAACTCAATATTATGGGCTCAATAGACTCAATTGACACCCCTATCCATATCCTTTTGATGTCGGACTTCATATTTCAACACTCCCTTCATATCGAGGTGGAAGTCAAAATCAAGGACCGCCGCCCTTCTTGGTCACGCCGGGACAATTTAAGTTTCGTCACCCTACTTGGGTCGTATAGGGACAATTAGAACTCACCACTTGGTTATTATAAGCTCACACATCCAGCCTAATGATCTGCTCTGATATCATGTGAAAATTAGCTCACGAGCCTCCATATCCTTTCAAAATCAATTGGCAATGAGATGTGTTAACTCATGAGCTTATAAGTTATTTTGATCTTCCAAAGACACTCGATTTGGGACTTCATATCCTAACCCTATAGGTATCCGAAGTTTCTCCTCCTTTGTTAAATCATAAAAATAAAGTGGATATGGATGAACATTTTTAGGCTTAAATTCTGTCACAAATGCCAATCAAATGAGCTCCAATATTATCTGGAATATGGAGTTATTTTGTAAGTATAATATTTTTGTATTTAATGTTTTTTTTTTTTTTTTTTTTATATCTTTGTATCTTTTAATAGTATCATATATATCTTCCTTCCCTTTGCAAGCTTCAAGTATTTTCAAAGAAATTAATTTGCATCATAGGAAAATCATCATAATCAGGAATCAGGTTGTGATTAACAATTTGCATAGTAATAGTTCTATGTATTCCTATAAGTTTTAGAAACTTTTGATGACAACAACAGTAATATAATTCTTCATTTCATATTCCTTGACATGGTTTATTTTGTTCATGCCATGATTAATTTAAGGTTAAATTGGCTATAAATCTAGGATCAAAGTCATTTATCATGGATGATTTTGCATTTCTACTTCAAAAAGGAGAAAAGAAAGAAAAAAAATGAAAATTTACATGAATAACAGAATTTCCAAACATGGGATTATATATTTCACATTCTTTTTATAATTCAAGCCTTCATGTGAACAATTTAGGCAAGGACTTAATTAGAATAATTTGGAGTTATTGTTTTCTGATAAGCACTGAAGCAGAAACCTAATATGTTACATATTTCATAGCAAGACTTCATTCTGCTAGATAAAACTGTTTATAAGATTGTTGATAGATTTTGCTAGCAAGTTTCAAATTCTTTTGAATGTTTGCCACTTGGATAAATCGAATTTCTTGTGATTACGATTGATGAATCCATCAGCTGCCATGTTAATATCAACTTCCTTATGAACTTCCTGACTTTTTCCTTTCTTTTGATCAACCTCATGAGTGGGGGCTGCTCTGATTTTCTCCTGCTCAACAAAATGAACTTTCTTTCGTGTTTCAGGAGCTGTCGGATGATTCTTCTGTTGATTCATACGCGGAACATGATTATCATCTTCTTCTTCTTCCTCATAGATGGTTTGATTATTTGTGGCTTGATTATTGAAGGCCTTATAAATATTTGGAAAGCGCGAGAAAGCATTAATAATCGGACTTGGCGTTCTGGTAACATGTTCGACGTACTCGTGGGATGGGATTTTCTGAGCATGCTGGTAGTTTTCATGCTGATCATAGCAGCTTCTCTGCATTTTTCTCTCTTTTGTTTTCGTCTATTTGGTTTAAAGATCTTGAAATTGAAGCTGCATACTTATACACAAAGATCTTAAACTAATCCAGAAATATTCAAGGATGATATTTATTTGAATCTGATTCTTTGAGTGTAGTCACAATCAAATAATGGAAATACTTTTAGTAAAGAAGAAGAGAATATTGCAGCACAATTACAAAAAAATCAGTAGTTGCAATAATCATAAATGACAAATGAAAACAAAGAAATCAAACAGATTAAGCCAAGGCTTGTGTTGGACACAATTTCATTAAAAATATATTCAACTTCTTCCGGATGAGTAGATAAACACGAAAGATGCAAAGAGTTTGGGAGTGCGCATGTCGTGAACGCACACAAGTTCAAGCTATTTTTGTTTCGACAAGCCTTGGAATCGCTCCCCTGCGTGGGCGCGCACTAGGTTGTAACATGGAGCATAATTTTAGCAAAATATTTTAAACACATTTAACCAATTTTACGTATAAAAGCGATTCACAATTCCATATGCAACCCATGTGAAATTTTATCCCACTAGCTTAACTTCTATTTTCCAACCATTTTCTCATTCAATTCAAATTTCCAACAGAAAATCATTCTTCAAAATTAAAAGTGGTGCATCAAGGATTTTTGGAGCCTAGGAAGGATTTGGCATAAACGAAACTTTGGCATTATTGATGATGGTTATCGAACGTTAAAGAGTTCGATTGCTGCCAAATGTGCAAGGTGAGATAATATATATTGAATGTTTGCAGGAATCTCTGCATAAATTGTCAAAATATTATACAGATCTCAATCAGATTAGTGAAATTGATAGCAAAAAAAAAGTTGGAAAATATTCTTCTTGTTCTTTCAAAATCTTGTGTCCTGTCCCAGACATAAAATATAGGAACCATATTCCCCTAATATAGAATAGGAAACTGAGCTTGTTACCGCTATTCCAGGATCTCGGAGAAGTTGCTTTAAGAAATTTTTTATCATGTATTTATTTTTTTTTACTGTTTTTTGTGTTTTTTACCTAGTCCGGGGTGTGAACTTTTATCTGTTATCATGGTGTTTACATCATTGTATAACTTTTATTTTTCTTGTATTTGTGTTTTATCTTTTGATTGTAATGGCCTTAGCTATTTTATGATTAATAGGTAAATTTTTATTTTAAAAAGGAAACTGAAGGCACACATGTTCAAAGTGGTTGTGAAAAAGCATGTCCTTATACCAGAAGGAATGGATGAATGAATAGGTTGAAACGCTTGTACGCCTAATCTTTTGCTATATTTTGGATGAAAACAAGAGAATCAGCATAAAAAAAATCCTTGAAAAAAGAGGAATCTGGTAATAGGAAATAATCAAGATGACAGCTTTGAATTTCTTTTCTTGTTTTATTTGTATCGTTCAAGCTTGGAAAAATTCTTAGTTATCTAATTTTGCAGTCAGGCTCCTGTGCGGAACGCCTTAAATTTCGCACGTGCGGGACACAATAAGGGCCGTTGATGTCATTTTTTAAGAGGATCAATGGTTGAGATTTAAAAGAGAGGTGAGAGAAAGGTAAAAGGATATATATGTAATTTTATTAGAGGTGAGAGAAAAGTTGCGGCTGAAAAGTCAAAAAGGTAGGTTACCGAGGAGAGAGAAAAGTTGCGGCTGAAAAGTAAAATATGTATATTTCTACAAGAACGCATGTTCTCTGTTAGAGAACGCACGTTCTTTATTAGAAAACACATTTTTTTGTTAGAGAACGCACGTTCTCTGTCAGTGAACACATTTTTTGTTAGAGAACGCACATTTTTATTAGTGAACGCATGTTCTCTGTCAAAGAACGCATGTTTTTTTATTAGTGAATGCATGTTCTTGATTATTGAACACCAGTTAAAAGTAAAAAAGAGAAAAAGAGCTCAAAGTTTATCTCTAAAATACCCCTGTTTTTGATACAACCGTTGGATCAAAAAGTACAAAAGTACAAAATCCAATGGCTGACAGCATGTCCCGTATATACTGAATTTTCTTGTTCAGCATAGGAGCCAAGGTGCTAATTTTGACCATAGTGGAGTCGAATTAATAAAAAAAACTGATATGATGGTTATTACTGAAAGTAACTCCTACTCTCCTAGACATCAAATGCAAAGCAAAAGGAAAACAGTAAAAATTGGATATTTTGATTCTGCTTTAAGATAACGCGCAAAGAATGGTCTTTGATACCAACACAAATTGGTTCAGTTGGTAAGAATTTGACACGTTTTTACAAAATTCAAGTGTTAAATTCCCGCTGTCGAAGTGAGGATTATGTTGGTAGGTAATCTGTAAGTACCCTTGTAAGCGACTTATGGTCCCTAAGACCTGCCCTTACCCGTGGTGGCGACCAGAGACGAACTCACCCAAACTTTTATTTTACCAAAAAAAAAAAAAACAACAAAAAAAAAACAAAAAAAAAGAATGGTCTTTGATTATTTGACTTTAGACAATGAAAGTGAATCTTATACTCAGCATTATTTACAGTATACGATTCCTAAGAAATAGCAATAGCTTATTTCTTTTTCTTCTTTTTTTTTTAGCTCATTTCTTGAGAAAAACGCAAACAACTGCTCACGATTATAGTGTTGAACGCTATTTTTTCAGTATAAATAAAACATTTTTTTAAGCATGTGTTACATTCTTTTGGACAAATGTTAAATCTTATGCAATATGTATTCTCTCATTACAAACACATGTATTGGAAGTTTCTATTTAGAATTACCTAATTAATTAGGAAGTGTCTAATTTGTACTTAAGACATGTCCTTAATTAGTACAGTAGTTACCTAAATAGTGTGTAGTATGATATAATTGGTAGTTAACTAATGTAGAGTAAGAACACATGCACACATACCCATATACTAGTTCTTTATTTTGTAAAAGTGAAATACATATTTTTTCCTTCAATTATTTTTATGGTATCAGAGCAAAAACGATCATAAGAGAAAAAATAGTGAGGTTAAAAAAACTAGCCCACATATAACTCAGAAAACTGTTGAGAACGGATCATCTCCATTGTAGTGAACTCATTCTTCCTTTTACTAAATTGCAAAAACATCATCAACTTTTATCTCATATACCAATATGTCGGAGACATGCAGTGTCATTAACACCATCGCGCATTGCGCGGGCTACTCAGGACCAGCTCACGGCGTGGCCTATTCGATGCAACAAACAACTACCACCTCTTTGGACTGAGTGCAATTGAGATAATTGACTCGGGAAATAGCCGGAATACTCCAGGAAATTAAGGTTGTAGCCTTCCACACCACTGGTAAAAACGTCGCCTTTTATTCTTTCCCATGGATTCTTGGTAGCGGTGTCTCTCATCATATTACTTGCAAAAAAATAAATTGGAAAACTTGCAAAATCTGGGAATTCCTATTAGCATGAGTTTGCTTGATGAGAAACGTATTTGGGCACAACAGTATGGCACAATGACTCTAAACTCCAATATTCGTCTTGCTAAAGTCTTGCATATGCCAACAATTCTCGTGCAATCTGATTTCTATCTCTCAATTAACACGGGAAATGCAATGTTGTGTCACATACTTTGATGAGTATTGTGTTGTGCATAACCTAATCCGGAAGACGCTGATTGGGGAGAGTTAGCTAAGTGGGGGCATCTATCGTCTTAAAGAAGTGACTCATCAAGGCGGAGTAATTGCGGTTGTCCGTTCATAGGAAATTATAAGTTGTGGCACCAAAGACTCGGGCACCCGTCTTTTAACACTACAAGAAAACTGTGTTACAGAGACGGACATTTTCGTCGCTAAACTCAGTTTAGCGACCGAATTACGTGGTCGTGTATTTTTCGTCGCAAAGCAAATTAATGACCCAATACCGACGGAAAGTCTAGCGACCGAATATTTGAAGTCTATTTACCGACCGAATACCGACTGAATGGTCAATATTGTTGACTTTTGATTTGGACTATATATCGACGGAAAGTCTAGCGACCGAATATTCGGAGTCTATTTACCGACCGAATGGTCAACATTCTTGATTTTTGACTTGCACTATATAACGACCGAATACCGACGGAAAGTCTTGCGACCGAACATTCGGAGTCTATTTACCGACCGAATGGTCAACGTTGTTGACTTATGACTTTGACTATACAACGACCGAATACCAACGGAAAGACTAGCGACCGAATATTCTGTCTCTATTTATCGACCTAATATCGACCGAATGGTCAACATTGTTGACTTTGACTGTTAACGACCAAATACCGACAGCTAATATAGCACCCAATATTCGATCGCTATTCCGTCGCTAAATTCTTTTTTATTTAAAAAAATAAATCTGAAATTTAATTAAATCTCTATTATAAAAAAACACTGCACAGAAATACAAACCAGAAACAGTATTAATAAGATCCCAAATAGCAAAAATAATCAATAAACTCAAAAATAACATTACATAACCAATTTACACTTCTCATTTACATTACAACACTCACAATCAAAGTGCGCACTTCTCATTACATTACAATACTCACAATCAAAGTGCACACTTTGAATTACAACTCTCACAATCATAGTGTTCTCATTATATTACAATACTCACAATCAAAGTGCACACTTTGAATTACAACTCTCACAATCAAAGTGTGCATTTCTCATTACATTACAATACTCACAATAAAGTGCACACTTGGAATTATCAAAACTCACAATCAAAGTGTGCACTTATTATTATATTACAACACTCACAATCAAAGTTTACACTTCTCATAAACTCCTTGATGTCATTTATATGTATATCCTTGGAAATGCATGAGTTGCAATCTGAAAATTCAAGGATCAAATTATTTTATGGCAATAAAATTATGATAAAAAGTTATACAATACGACAATTAATTTATGGAATTCCAATAAGCGAGAAAAAGACTAATCATTCTAAATCATCCTCCGACATAAAATCATCCTCGTTCTTCAAAATTGTCATCACCCGACATAATTTCATCAACAACAACAACAACAACAACAACAACAACACGGCTCGTACCGGCTACAAGCACAACTTCAATTTTCCCTGACCGGTGTGCAAGTTGACCAACTTCAGTAACAGTTTGATCAATGCGATTGGTCTCCTCCTCGCGTACTTCCTCCTGATACGGTACAGGAACACCAGGAATGTCAATTAGACGTGGTTTGGACCGACAAATAGCCAACTAATCAGCCCTAGATGTTGTCTTACTACCCGGATAAGGTGCGTAGTAGACTTGTTGACATTGGGAAGCAAATACAAATGGATCGTAACCCTGGTACGTTTTTTTCCTATGTATTTCTACAAGTTTATATTGAGGATGCACCCTCAAACCTCGATTTGGAGTAGAATCAAACCAGTCGCATTTGAAAAGAATTATTTTTTAATGAGGTACTCCAGCAAGTTCAACGTCAATGACTGGCTTTAACTCTCCGTAATAATCTCTTTTAACCCATACCCTACTGTTTGTCGTTCCTTTTCCATCGCTGTGGGCTTTTGTGTGAAATCTATAACCTTTAACAAAGTAACCGGTGTATGACATCACTCTCCTTGACGGGCCCCATGAAAGATTTTTCAACAACCTTTCGGAATGTTCCGGAAGGCTATGTATCTGTTGAGACCAACGAAAGTTAAATTAGTTTAGTTTCGGCATTCTTAAGACAAGTACATTTCTACACAATACCAACTTACATGAGTTCCAAACCATTTGGAAAAATCATTATAAACCCGTCTTTGAAGTTCTTCCTCCGTTATCTGCGGAGTTTGGTCATGTACTTCACTGACAAATTTCCTGAGTTACAAATTAAATGACGATATTGTTATTTGGCTACTTTTAATTATATAACAAAAATGAACCAACGGATGGGTTTACTTACTGAATATATGGTTCGACCTCTTCACAATTCATCAGGATATAATTCATGGCTGTTTTATAATCTTTATCAAATAATAAAATCTTTTCTTTTTTTTCCAAATGATCTTCCCGGTTAGTTGAAAATTGATAATACATCTGGTCCACTAGTCTCGTCTTCACCATCATTTCGCCCAATGGTTATAACTTTCGTTTTCACGTGGGGTTCGAAATAATAGCTAAAGAATGTAGCAACTTCTTCGACCAAGTATGCATTGCAAATTGACCCCTCAACCCTGGCCTTGTCTTTTTATCTTCTTTTTTAGATGGTGCAGGTATCTACTTAAAACATAAGTAGTTAATCACATTGTAAACACGTACATGAAAATAAAAATGAAGGTGAGATCATAAAGACATTGGTTGTTACCTCTCAAATGGGTACATCCACCTAAACTGTACCGGGCTACTAACTTTGGCTTCGTAAGGAAGGTGAACCGGCAAGTGTTCCATCATATCAAAAAATCCCAGAGGAAATATTCTCTCTAACTTGCACAATAAAATAGCAATAGTGTCCTCCAATTCTTGCATATGCGCCACACTCAACTTTGGGGTAACACAAATCTCTATAGAACAAACTAAATTCAGCCAAAGGTCCCCAAACACTTGCCGGTAGTACTTCTCTAAGTGCTATAGGGATAAGTCTCTCCATGAATACATGAGAATCGTGACTCTTCATTCCAGACATTTTCAACTCTTTCATATCAACGCATCGCGTCAAATTCGATGCATATCCATCTGGGAGCCTTAAGTCTTTAACTCACTGCAAAACCATCTCTTTTTGTGCCTTGGTAAGAGTGAAACATGCCTTCGGTTTCGTTGCTTTACCTCGGCCATCGTGTTTAATATTCAATTCCGGCCGACTGCAATACCTTTCAACATCCGCTCTAGCCTTTACATTGTCCTTACTTTTACATTTCACGTCCAACATGGTGTTAAAGACGTTATCAAACACATTGTTCTCATTATGCATGACATCAATGTTGTGTCTTATCAGAAGTGTCCGCCAATAAGGTAAGTCCCAAAATATGCTACGTTTGGCCCAACTGTGATCCCGACCCCTGCCTTGCTCTTTACCAATCTCTTCAGCTGTATCGGTATTTTTTGGATAATCTCTAACTCTAAACCACATTTCATCACCAGCCAAGCGAGATGGCGGGTCTGCTCTTTCCTGCCTCCAGTCTTTGGGCCGATATGGTGTTGATGAAGATGATCGTAACTGGCCGGGAATGGGACTGCATGTCCGGCCTCCTTTTCCTGTTAACAAAAATCATTAAAACATTTAAATACGCACATAAAATAAAAGACGAATATGAATGTGTAAAATAATATAATCAATTACCAGTCTCATGTGGTGCTCAATGTGACTGAGCGAACCGCCCGTGTGTTTCATCGGGCCTTTGCCACCTCTCCCATTCTTTCCGATTTTTTGAGGCCTGTAAAGACTTGGCTTTAAATTCCGGAGTCTGCCAGTACTCTCGAAGACGCGCCCAATCGGTCTCACAAACCCATGAGGGCCTCTTATTTTTTTCCCGTGTGTCGCTCATTATGCCGCTTAGTCTCCTCGTAAGCAAGATACGCCAACTTGACTTGACGCCCGCCTCATGCTCAGGAGCTTAGCGGTACCTTTTATGCATTTTTAAACAGTGTTACCCTATTATATTCGAAGACCTGTAATTTCAAACTTAATTTCTAATTAATTTATTTACCATGAACTCTTCCCACCACAATTTTTCTTCTTCCTGGGGAACATCCTTTATGGTGTTGTATGCCCCCTTGAAACGATCTTGAAATATTAAAGTAATGACGGCGGAACAGCTGGATGCCAATCTAAACCTATACTAGCCAGGAAAAAATTTAATTAGTTACTAAAATGATTACAAGAAGTATAATTAACTTAAAGACAATAATTAAAAAATTTTACTTACGTGCCAAGGGTAGGTTGCAGGAGAGTACGAGTATCGACTGTAGCCGCAACTCCACCTGTACTGGTATCGAGTCACCGTATGTGGGACAGTAGACGGATGAGTCGCATATCCTGCTACCGGCGTAGACTCAGTCGCCGGTACTGACGCATACGCATCCCGAGATGCATGTGCATCATTAGACTGTGACAGAAATGTCAGTACCCCGCTCGGGGGCAGATGGTGGAGTAGAAAACGAGTCCCCTGATGTACCTGGCTGGGAGGTAAGGGCGTAGAAGACGCTCCTGACTGACTAAATGGTAATCGAACACCTTTATTTGGAGGCATCTCTGAAATACAGATTAGGCGGGTTAAGAAGTAGCAAAAATTATTTTTAGATATAATTGGTACTACTACGATTTATCTCCATACATTTGCCTTCGCCAATGAATGATATATCATTACAAACATTGGAATTTCATGAAGAAAAAAGGCATAAGTATATTTTTGTTAGATACTTTCATAGATTTCGAAGTATATTTGAATTTTCATATGGCTAAGTGGGACTAAAAGTTTGGATTGGGTTAAATTTTAAAGCACACAAACTCCATATTTGTGGAATTTATCTTTTTTCTTACAATTAAACTTTTTATACAATTACATGAATTTGATTTAAACTAAAGTTTATTCAATCACCCTCATATAAAATTGAGATCACAATGTCCAAAACCAATCTCCTCATCAACTCTATGCTATTTCTATTGAGTTTTTCTTTTTAATTTCTCTTACTCAACTATATACGTATGCCTATATGTGCTTTATTTATGATTCAATCCTCAAAAAGATGTTGCTCAAAGCATAACTCCATATTTAATATTTTGCAAAACTCTTTGATAATAAGATCAACATTATTGACATTGAGGCTCAAAATCAATTGTTTATAAAAGCGTATTTGAAAAACTGGATACTAAAATGAATTCTTTTTCCTTCACAGAAGAAAAATCAGAAAAGTAACAAGAAGGTGATGCATGTAGACTTCTTTTCAAGGAGTACAAAAATCATAAGAAATAAAAATAAAATAAAAATCACTGCCTAAAGATTTAGAACTAACTACAAGTGGATATCAAGGTGGGAAAAATTTCATTCACTAATGCCCATATATACTTAAGGTAAAGCTTCTACTTCATTAGAATAGGTATGAAGAAGCTTTTAGCATTCACAAACACTCAACACACCATGCCTTCTCAGAAACTCTTAACATTATTAAACACAACCATAGTCACTCTCCCCCGAGCGCCAAACAAAACCAACTTTGAACAAATTACTGAAATTATTTATTAAAAAAAAAGTTTACCAAGTTCAATTATTATCAAATACCTACAAATTTCAGAACACTAAGTATTTTCTTACAATCAAATCATACAAAAAAATTAACACGAAGCAGAAAAACAAACATAAAAATTACATCATATGCTAAAAACAAACAAAATTAAAACTGAAAAAGAAGAGAATTACCTTTTGATGAAGAACTCTCTGAGGAAGAAGCAACAAAGCCGTTCCAATTGGGTCTCTGTAGGACAGCAAAAAATCAAGCAAGAAATGGGGTCAAGCAAGAATTAAAAATTAAAAATCAAGCAAGAATTAAGAATTTAAAATCAAGCAAGAATTACCTTTTGATGAAGAACTCTCCAAGAATAGAGCAACAAGGCCGCTCCAATTGGATCTCTGTTGTCTCTAAGAATCAAGAATTTCTTCGGAAGTGGTGGTTCGTCGGAAAGGGAGTGGAGGGGGAATGAAGGAGACGGTGGGTTTGGGTTTGTAAGAAATGGGGGAAGGAAGGAGATAGGGGAAGGAAGGAGATGGGGGAAGGAATGTTGAAGAAGAAGTGGCGGTGGCTGAAAAAGACTGTCGAAGAAATGGCGGTGGCGGTGGCTGAAGATGATTGTCGAAGAAGTGTGTTGAAGAAGACTTAGGGATTTCTGGAAATTCAATCTTCATTATATATATATATTTTGACAAATCAGGAAATAAAACGACGTCGTTTTGGTACTCTTTACGTCTTTCGTCACGAATTCGGTCGTTAATCGGTCGGTATATTTTCCGTCGGTAAACGGTCATTATATTCCGTTGGTAAACGGTCGTTATGTTCGGTCGTTATATTCGGTCGTTATATTCGGTCATTATATTCGGTCGTTATATTTTTCGTCGGTAATCGGTCGTTACATTCCGTCGGTATTCGGTCGTTAGTGTACACACAACGACAGCGTTTTGTATCCTTTCATTTATTACTTTATAAATATACACCGTTATATTTGCTGTCGGTATTCGGTCGTTACATTCGGTCGGTCGTTATATTTTCCGTCGGTAAACGGTCGTTAAGTTCCGTCGGTATTCGGTCGTTACGGGTGAAGAAAACGACGTCATCTGAATTTAGTCAACGGGACCAATGTGGCCGATGGAATTACGACCGTTATGACTTCGGTTTCCAGTCGGTCGTTATATTTGTGACTTAAAATTTCGAGTCGCTATTTAACTGTTTTCTTGTAGTGTAATATTTTATCTTATATTCATGTTTTGTTAAAACCCTCATACGATAAATCCCTACATTGTGATGCTTGTCATCTTGCGAAAGATTCTATATTACCTTTTCCTCTTAATCACAAATAAGGTGAAATGTCCTTTTGAATTAATACACTGATTTGTGGGAGTAAATATCAAACGCCCTCCTTGACTGGGCACATTATTTTTTATGTTTGGTGGATGACTTTTCTAGGTCTGTTTGGTTTATCAACTTAAGGAAAAAAGTGAAACAAAAAGGTCTTTATTAATTTCTACAACATGGTCTCCACACAATTTCAAAGAGTCATCAAATGAGTTAGGAGTGATAATGGAACCGAGTTTTTAAACCTTAGAGATTTTTTTTTCTTCTGAAAGCGGTATCCTTCATAAAACTTCTTGTGTCTATACTCCTCAACAAAATGGCGGGTAGAAAGGAAAAAATAGACATATTCTAAATGTCGCATTAGCACTTCGTTTTAAGGCCCATTTACCAATTCGTTTTTGGAGGAGTGAATTTTAATAGCAGGGTATCTTGTCAATTATACTCCTAGTAAAATCCTTAATAATAAAACTCCTTATGAAATTCTCTTTGAATGACCACCATACGTTTGACCACCTCAAATTTCTTGGTCACTTTGCTACGCTCATAACTCAAATACTTCTAGAGATAAATTCACTGAACGGTCCACCAAATGTATTTTTGTTGGGTATCCTATGGGACAAAAATGTTGACAAGTCTATGATCTTAACTTTAGGAAATTATTTGCCTTTTGAGATGTACATTTTTATGAGGACATTTTTTCATTCGCCCCCTTGTCAAAAAATATTTCCGTCCACCACCGAACACATTTCAGAAGAATCCTCACGGGATGATTCGCAATCTTCAACCCATGGGCTATGAGTAGATATTACCCAGTTAGGACAGCCCTGCACAAGCCCATATGAGCCAAGTCCAAAAAGCCTAGCCGAAAACACATCAGGCCAGCCCAGAACAGGTAAATGCACCAAGCCCAACAGATGCCCATCAAATCGGCCCAGCCCAATCTGTCCCCTCCTCGACATAGAACATCTTCGCGACTCGCGACATTTACCCAACCAGCGCGCAGGTAAATGCACGCCTGTGCCCAGCCCTTTATTCCTTACACTCGGCCCACATTCCGAGCTCAGCTCCCATCAACCCTCCAACCCACATTCCACCCACAGTAGCTCTTTAAATGCCAGCCCACCTCCTCAACCCATTCCATTATATTCCAGTCCACGCGTTGGACTGTCTCCACCATTAGATTTCAGCCCAGCAGTCCTCCACTCGCCTGACCCTTTATCACATTCAGGGGAGCTTCTGCCAATAGCTTCTAATTTCTCTACAGGATGTCCCGCTTCGATGGTCCACACACGACACTAACTCTCTGTTTGGTTTCATGGTTATATTTTCAACACTATTTCTTCTTTGGCTCACCCTTCTCAAACGTCTTCTTCAAGTATTGTCTATCCACGACATAATTATTTATCTTATGATATATTTTCTATTTTCCGTAAATGTTACTTGCCTTCTCTCTCCCGCTATATCGAGTATCGCAGTTATGTAGAAGCTGCTCATTCGCCTATGTGGCGGGACTCTAGGGCAACCGAAATACGCGTCCTTGAGAGTAACAACACTTAGGTCAATGCACCATTACCTCCTAGAAAGAAGTTTGTTTTCAACCGTTGGGTCTATAAATTGAAGTTTCAGGCTGATAGTTCTCTAGATAGTGCTAAATCGGGCATGGTGGTTAAAGATTACTCTCAGGTCGATGGGGAGGATTTCACTGAGACTTTTCCTCCGGTTGCCAAAATGACCACATTTCAATTACTTTTGGCTTTGGCAGTTACCAAAAATTAGAGCATCTTCCAGTTAGACGTCAACAATGCATTTCTTCATGGTGATCTTGTAGAGGATATTTACATGGACCCACCACTTGGGGAAAATCTTTATTGCAAGCTTAAGAAGTCCATAGATGGGTTAAAACAAGCAGGGAATATTGTTCTATGTCAAGTAAAGCATTGTCATGTTTTTTTTTTCTAACGTTTGGGAAGTCGGGATATGTTTTTAGAGTCTTATTTGATGCTTCATCCCAAGGGTGATCGATACTTACTGAGCTAGTTTAGTGGCTCACCTCTTATTTTCCCTTTTTTGCATGTGAGTTTTCTGAGGGTACAATTGATGGCACAATTGACGAGGATGATTTAGTTTAACATTGTAATATCATGAGTGGTGGAACAATTTTAGTTATTTAGTTTCATTTGAGTATTTGTATTTTACAATTTATGATGTAATAAATTTATGGATTATACATCTCTTCTTTCTAATTAGTGGTATTGAACGAGGTTTCCTTCGACGTTTGAAATTTACTCGGGTTTTTAGTATTTTTGTATTGGGTTCGGTGCCTCATCGGCGAATGGGGTACTGCCATGTCACCTCCAAGTTACGGGGTGTGCCATTTTTCTTGTCTTCAATATTTTCATTTGTACATTTCTTAATTTGTTAGAACAAAACAACATATTGGTTCAAAATTAAAGCACTTTATATATGATAATATTCTTTATACAGAGTAAAAAGTTACTCCGATAATTCACTTTTCCATTTTAACTTAGTATATTAAGGGAGACAGAGAGAGAAGTGGTGAATCCGAGCCTATCGTGCTTGCTAGTTCACTAAGCGGGGGACAAAACATGCTCAAGGGGAAAACAAATATGCCTAGCGATCAACTTGAAGTTGGACCCGGATGCCTCAAAGCTCATATGCGGAAGGGCAAAGAATACTTTTCCACACTTGGGAGTGATGCATTAAGCGCCGTAAAGAGTAAATCCTTATATTTACTTGGGATTCTCTCCTATAAATACCCTCATTTACTCCCACTATTGAATCATCTTTATGAGATCTCTTTTATTTCTTTCATTTCACATATTTGACTACTTACTGACTTTAGCATCGGAGACAGGAAGGGGGTCAACCTCCCCCCGTATCTAACGGTTTCTTTGACAAGACAAAGTATAAATGGCTTCCACCGTTTTGTGCATGGATAAAGATAATTTAGCTAGACAATTATTTCCAATGCCGACCGAGAAACCTTCATAGGTTACTCCGTCTACCACAATCAACCAACCTGGAAAGACACTGGCCGGTCAGGTTGCTTTTGACCTCGAGACTGCACCGAGTCAACCTCTATCTATTATTCACGAAATGTTTCAAGAGTTTCAATCAACCATAACGAACTTGACTAAACTACTCTCGAAGCTGACTACTCCACCAAACCTCCATCCTTGACTAAACGTCGGGAATTAAAACGCCTTTCAAACTCGACTCTTGATCAGGAAGAAAGGGAAGAAGACGAATATCCCGAAAGATTACGAAAAGCCTTTCTTGACTCTTCTTCGGGTGAATTACAAGCAAACATCCCTCCTCATGGAGAAGTCAGGAAAGACATCTTAGGGAAAAACGGTTACGCCTTAGGAGGAGGATATGGAGGAATTATACAACGACCACGTCGAATCCTCTAAGGATGTACATTTTTCTAGCAGAAAACCATGGAATTATACGCAACATGACCCCCTCCCTGCAAAACTTCAAGCCTTCACTATCAATGAAAAATATATTTCTCTGGAGTTCAACAGATATGATGGCGAGAGCGACTCCCACGATCACTTGGACCTAGACAATACCACCATGTATGCCCATCATCTATGTGTTTCTATGCAGACTCTTTCCAAAATCCCTAAAAGGGTCCAAGATTGAAGTGGTCCACTTCTCTACAAAACCAAAGTATTAATTGCCTCGCCGATTTATAACATTATTTCTTTGAATACTTTACTGTGAAGGTTGCTAAAGAACTCAACTCTAATCATTTGCTGACACTCAAGCAGAAGTAGGGAGAAACTGTTAACTAATTTACATATAGGTACACAAATCCTCCATGGAAGTTGTGGGAGACGTATCCCATCAGGGGTACATTCAGAGGTACTGGCATTGCCTATAGAATCTCATTCCAACGCGAAACTTGCGATCAAACCTCCCAAGAACACACATAGTTTGGTTAAAAAATAGCTTATGATTTTGGGCAAGGCGAGGAATGGCAGTTGAAGAACAAGGCATAGTAACAAACCAATAGTGCTTCTCGACTTGAAAAGAGCTTCAACAACAAGCGCTCGAGGGGTTCAAATTAATCCTCAAGAGGGGAGTATCGGGATAGAAGAAATGGATATGTGAGGGACAAATACTTTTACCTAGGCGAGAATAATTCTCAAAGCGAGACTTTGACGGTACACTTCTTCGAGTTCCTCAAGCACAGGTCCTCGAACAGGTAGAAGCATTGGGAATCCTCACACTACCACCCAAGATGAATTCCCCACCTGAAAAAGGGAAATAACAAAAGGTGTTACGCTTTCAATCGGGACCATGGACATGATATCGAGACTTGCATCGATCTTAAGAAAGAAATTGAACAAGCCATCAAGTACAACCATCTTAAAGACTTCATGGATGAGGCAACAATCAAAAGACAAAACAATAAAGCATGGGGATACAATGCCCCAACCGCCCCTCAGGAGCAGATACCTCGGGATAATGCCCTGGTCAAGGTCGTTAATACCATTGTGAAACTTCACATCGATGCTGGAAAAGAAGAGCCGAAAGATATAGACGATCCCACAATAATTAGAATACAAATAGAAGATTTCCTCTTCAAACGACTCATGGTTGACACAAGCAGCTCTGCAAATATTATCTTCCAACATTCTTTCGAGAACATGTGTCTATCTCTCTCTAGAGTCACTCTTTGTGATACGATAATCAAGGTCTTCGCATGAAAAAAGAACCAAGGTGATAAGGTGTATTTCCCTAAACATCACAGTGAAAAACATAGCCATTAAAACTGACTTCTACATTGTGGACACTCATTCGCCTTACAATGCCATAATCAATGTCGAAATTGCCGTCAACAGTGAGAACAAATGATGACTGAGGAATTAGGAGTTGGAACTGAACTCAATAGGGTTTTCCATTTCAACATGATATTTTTTTTTAATTCGGTTCCCCAGAATTTAAACCCGAGTCAACCCGGTCCGACCCGCCGACCCGACTGAACATTAGACCAAAACCAACGCACACCGAATTGTCCGATCCAATAATTCTACAAGTTAGATCGTCGATCCTACCCGATCATATCCCTCCAAGGCCATCGAGCCTCAAGATTCCATACTTCTCCACATATGACGTGAATGTTTCGTTAAAGAGCACAACCATAGTTTGGGAGCCTTCTATTTCTCATTAACATTGAGTCAACCCTCTGGGTAGAGGGAGTCTGGCTGAGTCGTTTTCCACACAAGCCCAAGGGGAAAACAAATAGGCTCAGCTATCAACTTGAAGTTGGACACAGGGCCTCAAAGCCAATATGTGGAAATAAGACTTTTCCACACATGGGCATGATGCTCAAAGCGCCGCATAAAGTGAGTTCTTACATTCCCTTGAGATTCTCTCCTATAAATACCCCATTTAATCCCACTATTAAATCATCTTCATGGGAGCTCCTTTATTTCTTTCATTTCTCATCTTTTTCTACTTACTGACTTTATCAACGAAGACAAGAAGAGGATCAACCTCCCCCTATGTCTAACTATTTAAGTGGCAGGACAAAGCAGATCGGAGATCAAGACAAGGACACATCAAGACGCGTTTAAACAAAGCTTTTTCGATGCCTTAAAGGGGTTTTATGATTCACAATATGATTTTAGGCTCCCCTTCAGCCAGAGTTTTTTCCTCGATATGCCTAAATAAACATGCTAAGAAAGGAAGTATTCCATAGAATAAATTCCATTTGATTATATATATATATGTAATTTTATTACAAAGTCCAAAAGACAGGTATGCTATTATATCTTAGTAACACTCAATTGTTCAATGTTACATTTATAGAATCATGCCTGCTAAGCCATTATTTTATCAAGAAGCCTTGAAAGAGATATTCCCACTCTTAGAGAGACGAACTGCGGCTTCATCCCCCATTGATGACAAACGGTGGAATTTGAGCCCAGTCGAGCCGTATTTACCTGAGGACCTCTTCTGCCATATTCGAACTTTGCCTATACCTAATGCTTCCCCCGATATTCTAGCATGGTGACCTGCTCCGGATGGTCAGTTTTCTGTCAAAACTCGAAAGTGCCAATGCATGGAGGTTGCAATCCCTCCAACCACCTACCCTTCCAACAATCAAACGGAACTGCGTTCGGCAGTTGCTTCACCAGTGCTTGCCCACAGCTTCCAATCTGTATCATCGGAAATGTTTGTCTACTTAGCTCGGATAATGCTGAAGAAACTCAATTGCATCAGTTCTCTGAGTGTTGTGCAACATGGGACATTCTTCATCTACATAGAATTGATTTCCACCCTGGCTTCTCCACAAAAAATAAATCATTTGCGTACGGATACGCAAAAGATACAAGATTTTGCACTAAAGCTCTGGTTCATCTGGAAGGTAAGGAATGAAGCAATTTTTCGACATAAGCCAATCTCCCCACAACACATCCGAGCCACTGCTCAACAAATTCGTCTCGAATATCTTCAAGCTTCCTCTCCCAATCAGTTTGATGCTCCATTACAAGTGCGATGGAGGCCACCGGAAAATTAAATGCAGACAGTGCACGTACTGACGGAGTGGCAGCAATAGGTAGAAACGAGCCTTGAATCATCTAACTCAATTTTGGATAATCTTCTTCGAAGGACTCCGAAAAATTCCAGTAAATAAGGAAGTTGAAAATCTTTCAAGATCACAATTTCCCTTTGTCAAAGGGACAAGTTTTCTTGGTTTTGCCTAAGGAAGTTGAAAATCTTACAATACATAAATGCATTTCCCACAATAAGAATTGTAGCAACTGTTCAGATGCATCATCTTCGGAGAAGACATTGTAACTTGGATTATGTATGTAGTGTGAAACCCGCAAAGGATCTTGGTTCTTCATAGGCTGCAAAGCTTGTGAATTCCTCGTATGGGAACCTGGATATCTTGGGCAGAAACAAAAGAAAGCAAGATACGCCTGCCAATTCTCGTGTTCAAGAAGCAACAACGCTTGACAAAAGCAGAACTTAAATCACATCTCCGCCATCACTAACTATAATCAACAATGAAAAGCGATCTCCTACGCAGAAAATTAGGTGCAAGACTTCACCAAAATGCACCTAAACAAAATTAAAATTAACATCTTGTACATCTCTATCATACTCATTTACCCAGAAGAAAAAGAAGGAAAAAGATACAATAATAAAACACAACACATTTATGAATACATAAAAACATCGAATACATATACATACTATTTATTATTCAAGTACAATAGCAGCAAAGCCAGAGTCCATGCAAACCAGATAGTCAAGTAGTCTAAAAAGCTAAATAACTTCAGAATATCTGAAAGTACCATTACAAACTGCCCAAATGACTTGGTTAAATTTATTTATATTATATAAAATATATCTTACTGCAAGACTGTAACTAGGGAATTCAGAATTCAGATCACATATTCTGTCCAGCAATAAGATCCATAACCACACGCTTGATGCTTCCATTGTTCTTCTTCAGCAGTTCCTTGTTCGTTTCTTCATCACAAAATCCCTGCACATGGAAATCCACGTATCCCAATAAGAAACTTAGCTCTCCAGAAACAAAATATAAAAGGGGAAACACATGATCATTTCGAAGAATTTTTACCATATATACTTACCATCTCATGTAGCTCCTCTAGGATGGGATCCCACTCGGACACACCACAGAGATCATCCACCGACTTCTCTAAATCATACTCATTCAGCCTCAGAATTTCCTTGTTCAAATCAACTTGTTTGAAACCCATCGCCTCAAGGTCCTTAAGGAGTGTCTCCTCTACCTCGTTATTTTCCTCAGCATCTTCAGGCGATAACTGCATGCCAGTCTCAGGAGTACGAACCGGAGGAACAGGGGCAGGGGCAGGTTCATAAAGATCAATGTTAGGATAAGAAGCAGATGATGAAGATGCTGTAGTATTGGGCCTCCGGACAGCACCATCAATCAACAAGCTATCATTGGTGGGGAAATTCACCTCTTGCTCCTTCTGTATTGGCAAATCCACATTTAGTTCAACCATATTAGTGGCCCTGTTGGAACTAGCAATTTCAGTAATGCCAAGCTCAGACAGGCCATCCTCCACCACGGGCTTAGGATGCACATTTATAATTTCCGGGTTTGACATACCACTGGGAACAGGTGGCAAATTTAAATTAAAACCTCGGAAATTTTCAGTCAGGGCCTCATTTGAAGATGCATCAACCTAAGACCAGATAAAAATCAAACATTACAAAACAAGGTAATTATATTTATTTGTGTGATTACAAAGAAATGAAAACTCGATATACCTGGATAAGAACCCAAACTTGCTGCCCAAATTTTTGACCAGATGGTGAAGCCATCCTCCAATACGAAATATACCGACCAGTATGCTTAGGGGCAACAAAATCAACAGCAACGTCAAGTTCCTTGTCCACAGGCAAGCCAACATCAGGAATCTGACAGCAGTTTGGGAGAAGAAAAAAAAGGTAAAACTTTCTACCGAAGATGCAACGAACATAATATATATATATATATATATATATATATATATATATATATATATATTTGATGTAATTAAACATAAACAAAAGTTAGCAAAACCCACCTCCAACGCAGCAGAAGGTTCATCAGAAAATTTGTCGCCACCAATCCAAACAAGTTGTGTTCCTTGAGGCCACACAATAGTACCATTGTTCCTCATCCGCCAGATCTTGGTAAATGGGGTCAATGGTGCCATCAGAGTACCATCCAAGACATTCATATCTTGGATGTAGCGGCTGTCCAGCTTATTAGACCGATTTGGCTTCATTGGGAATCCACTGAAGACATGTGGATATGCGGGGTGAGTAGGCTGCATAAATTAAATGAAGAATTACAGAAGTCAGAATTTATAGGCAACTGATGTAATGAAATAAACACCAAGACACCAAAGTAAACATAGAACAGACATACAAAGTCATGCAAGCGGTGCCTATAGATCATTGGACGTTCCATCCTTGTATAATCATTTTCGTTGCCCATTTGGCCAAAGCAGAAGATACATAGATCGTAATCATCTTTCCTGCAGCAAACAACAGAAAGATTGTATATCTTGCAACCTCTCATTATAACTAAATGATGAATAAAAATTGCTGTTCTTACACTTTCGACTTAAATCTGGGGCCAGTAATAGGATGCACCCCGCAGCCATCACAACAAACTCCACGATGAAAAATCCCTGAGCCATCTCCCGGTCCGTGGCTTCTTCTAGATTGAACCGCAAAAGGAGTAGTCTGTGAATGAAGGTTTGAGCTATTTCCTATAGGCATTCCGGTGAATGGACACTCCACCATAGGACTTGGAACCAGATTTGAAGTTGAAGAATTCCCAAAACCACTTCCCAAGACATTCCTATTACCTCGACTTGTATCAGTTGGCTGGGAGTTCAGATCGGTCCACAAACCAGGAGCAACTGGGAAAGGGGGAGCAAGGGGAGCATGGTGAACGAGAGGAAGAAGGTTGGCATATGGGTCACATGTCTTGTTTTTATCAGCAGGAACATCATTAGAAATGGGTGGAACACTCGACGGTGATGATTTCACCAGCTTCTCAGCTGCAGTGTGCTCACTTTTTGAAACAGGTGATGACAGATTGATCGACTTCTTACCAACATTAGACTGAGATGTACTTGGAGGCTTAGAATCCACCAGAGCTGATCCAGTCACAGAGTCAAGGGCTGCCTTTACTTCCTTCAATCCTGAAATTGTTGCAGCTGAACCTTTTGAAGGTCCAGCAGCACTTTGAGACTTAATCTTACTGCCTTTCAGGGATAGCTTGGGCTCAGTAATTGGGGGGACCTTTTTGGATTTGTCACTTGGCATCACATCAGCTGCCGCCCCTTGGATATTTGAACCTTCAGTGCCTTCAAAGACTGTCTCATTTGCAGTGCCTCCGGTCGACACACCATGAGAAGTAGCATCAGGGCTGGATTGATACTCTGAGAGCTGGCTCAAAAGCATCTCAATGAAAGCAGAGTTTTTTCCACCAGATTTCGATGTCTGGTCCAGAAGCATCTTTATGAAAGGCGAGTTTTTTCCACCAGATACCAATATCTCAGGGCTATACTTCATGAACATTTCGCGTATAGCCTTTAAAATCTCATCGGGAAAGTTCTGCAAGGGCTGCTTCTCCCGAGGTGATCTCAAGGGTATCGAAGTTCCACTCATCCTGGAGGAAGAATTGTCGCTAGTTTCAGTACTCAAGTTGACAGTGATCCTCAGAGGATTCAGGCCTTGCCTAACCACATCAAGCAGATCTTCTTCATCAGCAAGTGTCACCTTGTCACCGTCTTCATCAACATATGTCATTGTGAGTTCAGCATCAGGAGCGAACTTGAAAAGGCCAAGGATCTTTGCTCTCAGTCCATCCATGTTCAGATCAAATTCCCCATCCGAAACACGAGCATTGAAACGCCTTAGTGTCTTTCCATACTTAACCTGTATCAGAGCAGTAAGCATAAGCCATGCAGACAATGAAATGCAAAGGATAGCTGGTATCACAAAAGAGTATCATGCAGGGGGTAGATGATGATATGATAAAAGAGCTGAAACATAGACATGCATTTTGAAGTCAAAATAAGTTTGCACAGCTATCTTAAACAAAACCAGATACAAACATGCGGTTCATCTTCCCTTTTTGTTTCTGCTGCCACTTGTGCCTTGTAGCATATCAGTATAAGAGAGGGAAGTCCCAATGAGGGGAGAATTTTAAAGGGGATATAATCCACAACATCAATTCTCGGGGACCTTGATAGACCAACTTTAGGATAGAGAATTCTCCAATGGAAGCTTGAGAATACATCCGAAACAGAACCAAGATAAAAAAAACCAAACAAGCCTACTACTGAGAGGATATTTCATCACAGAACCAGATTATCTTTAATAATCTAAATGTAACCTAACCAAAAGAAACTAAAATTGGAAGGTGCATGATAAGTATACCCGTTTTCCTCCATCTTCAACTACTATTCAAGTAACAAATTTTACTGTTCTTCATGATTCTCACTTTTACTTGAACCATTGCATAAACCCAGAAAAGAAAAGGCACACTTTTACTTTTACCATTCCATAAATCCAGAAAAAAATGGCCCAAACAGAAACTAAAGACGTCCAAGAATATAAACTGAAGATTTCCTCAAGAAGAAGAAAGATAAATTCAACTTTAAACATTGAAATCGCAGAGAAGATCCCAACCCTATCTGTGCTTGACACTAGCAAATTTGCAGTCTCCCCAAAATCGGTGTAGGAATTCAACTATTGATGTCTCCATTAAGAGACGGATCATTCTTTAATTTAATTTCTACAAAAAAACAAAAACAAAAACAGAACCCACAACCGAAAGGAACCAATCCAATCCCCTCATTCAAAACCCAATTAACCAAAGAAGCACATGCACAGTTTAAAAAAAAACCCAAAATTTCAACAACTAAATTAACAAACAGAACACATATCCATTAAAAAAATAAAAAATTCAGTATCAAGAACACATCAAAAAGTAATTTTTAAGGGAAAAACAAACCTTAATCACGACAGAGGACTCCATAGCGTTCCAGGTAAGCCGCAAAAAAAACTTCTTTTTCTGATTTTATCAACTTTTATATATACACCTGCATACACGAAGCAAATAGATGATTAAAAAAAACCCTAACCCTCGAAATTAAATAGGAAAATCGACCAAAGAAGAAATTTTCAAAGCAATTTGATCGATTAAGCAGCGGTATCAACAATAATCTTAACTATATACGAGATTAATTCACGCAATCAACGCGTAGCCGTGAGCCGCGTTCTCAATCTACCCTTTCTCTCTCTAAAAATTTCTTCGAGAGTCCCGTCTCTATTTATGAATATACTCTTCGACTCTGGGTGTGGATATATATACAGCATATTTTGCGTTTTTTCTTTTTCCTTTTTTGCCTTTTTTCTTTTTTCTTGTTGCCAAAGAAAACCACGGGGCTAAGGAAACAAACAGGTTGATAATGTACTGATAGTGTAATGTAAGGAATGGTGAGGCCTAGGTAGGTATAGTATGCTTCCGGCTCCTATGCGGGACAGCTTTTTGTTCCGCACGTGCGGGATAAGCTACCAGCCATCGGATGAAATTTTTTTTTAATATTTTAAGTCCAGCCGTAACTTTTTTCTCTCCAGATCTGGGGCGTTCAAAATTCCATCCGACGGCCGGGTGCAGAACAATCCCTGTTCCGCATAGGAGCCGGACTGAGTATAGTATGAATTGATTGGATTTAGAGAAAATAATGCAGTTGTCTTGCGAATAAAATACATACACGTGTAAAAATACATTAAAATGAGTCATTTTTACATGTAGGAGATTTTGAATTCGGGTTTTCCTTCTAGTCTAGTGGATATCGATTAGGATAAGTGATTGTGTGTTACTAAGGTAAATGGCATATGATCAAAGGTGTTCTCTCCCAGTGGGACAGACACATGTCTACGATCGTGAGATTGCGGGTTCGATACCCTCTTCATACATGGGGCAAGCTTTAATCTCTCTTTCCTAGGACTACTTCCTCCTCTTGTGAGGCACATCTCTCCCCTTCATGGGGCAACCGCCCAGCCGGACTTCAAAAAAAAATAAGTAAATGGCATATGGCAGTAGGCCTATCAATTGAACTCAAGAGAACAGATACAAATTCAGACTTATAAAATTTAATTTGGGTCTGGATTCATATGGCTACGATCCAAGCAAGTATGGGACCGAGTAGTTGTGTGTCTAAATTATAATTGTATAGACCTAAGAGACTCAAGGACCCAAAGACCAATTAAGATTATTTTTTTTATTTTGTTTTATATGAACTAAATGATATGATGCTTGTTAGCCCTAAGGGCAATCAAACTCGGTTTTGATAATGGACAAACACTTGATGTTGTGTCTAATGTTTATATCTTTGTGATAGAATATCGGAACTAATATTGGAAGCTCTAAGTACTTCAATCAAGCCATGATCAAGATTCAAAGACATATTATTCAAGGCTCATCTTTCAAGATTAATGATTGAAGACTTAGGTTTGGTTAGATTAGCTCTGTTGTTATAAGTCTTTATCTTATATAGCTCTAACCAAAGCTCTCATGAACATAAGCTCTACACTCAAGTATTGCATGTTTTCATAAACACGTTTTCAAAAGGCTAAAGTTTCAAAATGATTCTCATATGTGTTCATATCTCAAAAGCCTTTGATTTCAAAGTATAAGTCTTTTAAAATAGTTTTCTAAATGCTCTTACTTGTTACATATTGAGAAAACCTTTTAGACTTCAAAAGATTTCAAAACGTGTGAATTATCAACATCTCTCATACTCAGGAAGGTTGGATCATCCGAGCTTTCCTCGGATCAACCGAAGAGAAACAGAGAGTTGAACATTTTAGAAGCTGGTTGGGTCGGTCAACCGAGGACCAGGTCGGTCGACCGAGGTCATCTTCGTCTCAACCGAAGTATGGTTAGGCTCAGCCGAGGCTAGCTTCGGTCATCCGAAGTGCGTGTTCGGTCAGCCCGAGCCTCTGCGAGAACTAGCCGTTATTTGGCCAGATTGCGAGTCGTTTTTCGACCTATTTTGAAATGTATAAATACTCCAAAGCAATAGAATGACTCTAAGACTTGCACATACAATATAGATTGATTTCTTATCAAGTCTAAACACTTTCAAAGTAAAATGTACTTCATTGCCATGATCTAAATCATTCAAAGGTGAATTTCAAAAGCAAGACAAATAGAGTGCTTCATATGTTCAAAGAGCTGAAAATTCTTGTACTTCAAAGGTATATATCTTTCACTTAGAAGAGTGAACAACCTTGTTCTTTAAACATTCTTATTCCCTTTCTAAGTGATTGGGTTATTCTTGTATAAGTCCTACTTTGTGTGGGCAAATTGTATAAGTCCTACTTTGTGTGGGCAAGTAACTCTTAGTGAGTTTGTGTATTGTGGTTGTGTTGTAAAACTCTTAGTGAGTTAGCCACAATTGTAAAAAGTCTTCTTAGTGAAGTTGTTGCAAATCCTTGGGTGCGGCTCAAGGTAGTGGATGTAGATTCTGAGTGAATCGAACCACTCTAAATCCTTTGTCTTGTGTTTGGTTTTAGTTTTGCTTTTAATCATCTTGCTCAAACCTACACTAGCTTTGAATAGATTCGAAAAAGTTTGCAAGATCGACTAAAACCCAATTCACCCCCACTCTTGTGTTTTACAATTGCTATCAGAGCCTCGTCTTCATTTTTAGCTTAACCGCTTGAAGTAAAGATTATGGCCGGTAATTCCGCATTAGCTTATCTAGAGGGGTCTTCCACCAATAGACCACCACTTTTTTATGGAAATAATTATGAGGCTTGGAAAGACCGTTTCAAGATATATGTGTGCTCCATAGATTATTCTTTATGGCATATATTTGAAGAAGGTCCTTTTGTACCTATGAAGATGGTGGATGGTGTTCAAGTGCCAAAGCCGGACAATGAGTTAAATGAAGTTGGGTCTAAGAAAATGACTCAAAATTATAAGGCAATGAACATTCTTAGTTGTGCCTTGAATCCGGATGAGTACAACCGTGTCCTTGGAAGAAAATCCGCACACTCCATGTGGAAAATGCTTGAAGTTACTCATGAAGGCACAAATCAAGTCAAGGAGTCAAAGTTGAATATGCTTGTTAGAGAATTTGAGCTATTCTCCATGAAGCCTAATGAATCTATAAATGAGATGAACTCAAGGCTCACCAACATTATAAATTGGTTGAGGTCTTATGGTAAAGAGTACACTATGGGTGAGATGAATAGGAAGATTCTCAATTCTCTACCTAAAAGTTGGGAAACAAAAGCTCTTGCCATTGAAGAAGCCAAGGATTTAAAGACATATTCAACGGAGGAACTTATTGGCTCTCTACTCACCTTCGAGATGAAGAATAGGAAAAATGTTCCTAAAAAGGGTGTTGATCTTGATTCCATCATTAATCATGAAGAGGGAGAGAAATTGTTCTTTAAAAAAAGACCACATGTGTCTTATGGCATTTGGTAATGAGGTACATCCTTCTCCCTCTATTTCAAATTCTTATGATGATGATAATAATGATGAGGATGATCCAAATGAGCTTTTAATTGATATGTATGATCAATTAAAAAAAATGTGCAAAGCAAAACAAAGAAATGAAGCTTAAAATTGAATCATTGCTTGATGAAAGATCTAAGTTGGTTGATGAAAATAAGAAGTTGTGGGATGATGTTAATTGCTTGAAATGTGAAAATGAAAGTCTTATTACTACTTGCAATACATCTTCATTACAATACATAGAAGCTTGTGATAAATTGTCATCTCTTGAAAACAAGCTTGTTGAGTTTGATCAATTGAAGAACCAAGTTAATGACCTTACCCTTCTTGTTGATAACTTTACTAAGGGTAAGAAAAATCTTGATCAAATTCTTGGTATGCAACGTGCTTCTCATGTTAAACATGGTCTTGGTTATATTGCTAATCATGTTGATATTGCTAGCTCCTCCAAGTTACCTAGAAAACACTTTGTGCATGCTAGTACCTCACATAAGCATAATAGATATCATGAGCATATTCACAAATTTTCTAAGCCATCTACTTGTTGCACTTATTGTGGAAAATTTGGTCATACTTGTGCTAGATGCTATGTGAAGGGAAAGATTGAAAGGGGAGTTAAAACCATATGGAAAGTTAAGCGTACTTTAACTAACCCCCATGGACCCAAACAAAAGTGGGTACCAAAAGTTACTCTTCCCTTGAGTTTATAGGTTCTTATTAGATAAAAGGAGATGTGCTAAAAGAAGAAATTCAAAAGCACTCCTTAACACTTGGATTCTCAAAGCTTAAATGTTAATCAATTGGAGAACCAAGTTGCTTAAATACAAAGAGCAAAGCATCAATTGATGACAAGAGCCTTAGTGTAAATCCAATATCTTCATCACTTGGTAAGAAAGCAAAGGTATCAAAATCACCTTCTCTTAACATTTTAATTAATGTGTTTAAGAGTTTTTGATATATATATATATATATATATATATATATATATATATATATATATATATATGCTTGCTCTTATATATGTTGCATCTCACATTCTTGAATTTTATATTTATATAGATAACCTTTAGCTTGTTCTCTATTGTCCATGTTTATTTAGCTAAGGTATCTATGAGATGTAGCATATGCAACTTGATTGATTCTTGATTTGTCATGTCATATTCATTTAAGAATCCATCTAGTTGTTTTGTTTTTGATTTGCATGATCCTTATGCATATATGTGCTACTTGAGATATTGAACTAATCATGAAGGACCTTTAAAAAGGTACCATATTTGTTCTCAAGAATTCCTTGTAGGTAACAAAGAGTTCTAAACTTCAAGAAGAAGATATGAACTACAAGGAATGGCACAAGTGAGCTAAGACTCCAAGAAAAGAGTCAAATGCTAAGGATTACAAGATTGTAGAGGGTTCATCAAGAAAAGAAAAGTCACCCATCATAGATGACTCTACACTTGTCATGTAAAGAAGAGGAGATTGCTTTCATCTCATCAATCAAGGATGAACAACAAAGAAAATGGAGCAATCACATGTCAACCTCTCAATGAGCTTCAAAATATAATGATGATCATGAAAAAGATCACACAAAAGGCCTCTATGGACTTGATTGATAAAGAAGATCAACCAAAATGGTAAGAAGTCCAAGCTCAAAGAGCATTGAGGTACAATAGCTTAACTCATACCTTGTTAGTGATCATTCTTTTGATTTTGATCCTTATGTGCTATAACCTACCTATTGATGAGTAAAGTTATTGATATGCTTAACATGATGTGCGTGATCAATATTGCATTTAGGGATGTTGTTTTGTTTATATTCAAGTCTATAACATTAATCCTTTGTGGTTGATCGTCTAGATGCTTGACTTAGGATGTAAACTCAATTGTGATGTATGCTCAATTGTTCATATTTTACATCATCACATCACTTGTTGGCTTGTTTTTCATCTTTCTTACTTTATAGCCAACTTGTGTAAGTTATTTTGGAAGTTATATGTGTTATAAATGTTTATTTTTTTACAATTGGTTATTTCTTACATTTGATATCACATATACTCTCCCTTAATAACTATGAGATCATAATCTTTACTTTCATATCTTTTGTGATCTCATTAGAGTTTTTGGTTAGTATTACTTTAAGAGTTGTTATACTCATTTAGCTAACCATTAACTTATTAGAGGAATGTACTCATTGTCATCTTACACTTCCTCTAATTCTTTTGGTTGTGATACATGTGCTTAACTTATGAATTCATGGTATCACTTCCACTAGTACTTTGTTAGCTATATTTTCAAACATGTTTTAAAATTGGTCAATTGGTATCAAACTTGGTTTTATCTCAAATAGCTAACATCGTATGCTTGATAAAAGGGGAGATTGTACTTTAAGTTTTATTCCTTATCTCCTTTGTCTTAGCTTAGGTTGATATTCTTTTTGAGCCATACATGACTATCTTTTGATTTATGTGTTATTATGGACTCCTTGTTTTTAGAAATCAACCAAGCTTATTCAGAATAATCATTCTTCAAATGATTTTTGGTCTTTAGGTTTGATCTTTTGGTTCTTATCTTATCAATCTATTAGACCATCAAGATTCTCCATGGCATTAAAAGTTTTTTTTATATATGAGGAGAATTCTTAAATTTCATCAAGCTTCTCCACAATTTAAATCTTATTCATCTTTACTTTTCGTTAAATGCTTTTCTTATTGGCGCTCTGATATCCCTTTTTGATTTTGACAAAAAGGGGGAGATTTTTTAGTGTTGCAAATGTGCCAAGAGAAGTAATTTACAAAAGGAGAAAAGCTTAGAACTTGCATATTGGGAGAGATAAGCGATTCTTTAAAATACGGGGAGTAGAATATTTTTTTTGAAAAACATCTACTTGCCTAGATCCTTATTATTCTTATCTTATGCATTCATATTTATATGATTTAAAGCTTTACTTTTTGCATATCATTCCCATTTGCATCAATGTTTTGTCATCATCAAAAAGGGGGAGATTGTTAGCCCGAAGGGCAAAATATCCTATGTTGTTTTGATGATAACAAACCATTGATAGTTCTAATGTTTGTGTGAGCATGTTCTTTATGATAGGATCCTTAGCACTCACATCAACATTGATGAAAATGGTAAGTTAGCTTCTTGTGAAAACTAAGGTATGTATATTACACACAAGAAAGCTACATAAGATGGAAGGAAGGAGGAAAGGAGGTTGGTTGGGATATAGGGCTCTTCAAAAGAGTCCACCAATGCATATGGCAAAAAGAACTTAACATGCTAGTGCTTATGTTTCTCGTTCTATCTTGGTTTATCTTATAAGCACTTAGCTTTACACTTATTTGTTCTTATATCCTTTTGCCATGCTTCCTTGTACTTAAAATTGTCCATATCCTATCTAATTACATCAAAGTTTGTCATAATCAAAAAGGGGGAGATTGTTAGCCCTAAGGGCAATCAAACTCGGTTTTTGATAATGGACAAACACTTGATGTTGTGTCTAATGTTTATATCTTTGTGATAGAATATCGGAACTAATATTGGAAGCTCTAAGTACTTCAATCAAGCCATGATCAAGATTCAAAGACATATTATTCAAGGCTCATCTTTCAAGATTAATGATTGAAGACTTAGGTTTGGTTAGATTAGCTCTGTTGTTATAAGTCTTTATCTTATATAGCTCTAACCAAAGCTCTCATGAACATAAGCTCTACACTCAAGTATTGCATGTTTTCATAAACACGTTTTCAAAAGGCTAAAGTTTCAAAATGATTCTCATATGTGTTCATATCTCAAAAGCCTTTGATTTCAAAGTATAAGTCTTTTAAAATGGTTTTCTAAATGCTCTTACTTGTTACATATTGAGAAAACCTTTTAGACTTCAAAAGATTTCAAAACGTGTGAATTATCAACATCTCTCATACTCAGGAAGGTTGGATCATCCGAGCTTTCCTCGGATCAACCGAAGAGAAACAGAGAGTTGAACATTTTGGAAGCTGGTTGGGTCGGTCAACCGAGGACCAGGTCGGTCGACCGAGGACCAGGTCGGTCGACCGAGGTCATCTTCGTCTCAACCGAAGTATGGTTAGGCTCAACCGAGGCTAGCTTCGGTCATCCGAGGTCTGTGTTCGGTCAACCGACCTCTGCGAGAACTAGCCGTTATTTGACCGTTGCAGAGTCGTTTTTCAGCCTATTTTGAAATGTATAAATACTCCAAAGCAATAGAATGACTCTAAGACTTGCACATACAATATAGATTGATTTCTTATCAAGTCTAAACACTTTCAAAGTAAAATGCACTTCATTGCCATGATCTAAATCATTCAAAGGTGAATTTCAAAAGCAAGACAAAGAGAGTGCTTCATATGTTCAAAGAGCTGAAAATTCTTGTACTTCAAAGGTATATATCTTTCACTTAGAAGAGTGAACAACCTTGTTCTTTAAACATTCTTATTCCCTTTCTAAGTGATTGGGTTATTCTTGTATAAGTCCTACTTTGTGTGGGCAAATTGTATAAGTCCTACTTTGTGTGGGCAAGTAACTCTTAGTGAGTTTGTGTATTGTGGTTGTGTTGTAAAACTCTTAGTGAGTTAGCCACAATTGTAAAAAGTCTTCTTAGTGAAGTTGTTGCAAATCCTTGGGTGCGGCTCAAGGTAGTGGATGTAGATTCTGAGTGAATCGAACCACTCTAAATCCTTTGTCTTGTGTTTGGTTTTAGTTTTGCTTTTAATCATCTTGCTCAAACCTACACTAGCTTTGAATAGATTCGAAAAAGTTTGCAAGATCGACTAAAACCCAATTCACCCCCCCTCTTGTGTTTTACAATGCTAATGTTAATGAACGGTGCATATTATTTTTCACAAAATATTTCGCTAATAATCGTTATTTATTTTATTTAAAAAAAATATTCACATTTCGATCGATAAGATTGAGTATCAATAAAATTATAAGTAAAAATTAGTGAGCGGACCCAAATTAAATAAAAGACCCAATGTGGTTGAGTCCGGACTCTAGTAGAAAAGATATATACCCAATCCAATAGAAATCCAAGTTTGGTCTCAATTTAGTGGGCCGGAGTATGGACCTAATATTTTATGCTCAATAGGCTCAATTGACAGGCCTTCGCCCATTATTTTCTAAGGTTTGTCTAAGTATATTTTATGGTATTTTAGGGTTTTGTTAGGGCAGTTTAGGATTTTTTTTTTTTTTTTTTTTTTACGATATTTATGTTTTTTAAGGTTTGTTAAGGGTACTCTTCGGCATTTTTAGGGTTTGTGAGGGTTAATAGGATATGTTAGGATATAGTCACTTTGTTTATTCCATATTATCAGATTTTCGGTAAATTATAAATATAGATGTTTTGTTCATTCAATAAAAACAACTCAAAATACATATACAATGTTAAAAAAATAGATATAAAAAAAAAACTATTCCCTCAACCCCGACGGGTCCACTCTAAAATTTGGATCAAGGAAATTGGATGGTGCAAGAAAGAAGTCAACCATGTCACCGTGCAGCAATCCTTTTTTCCGCTGCAAATTCATCTCATCCAGCCAAATAGTACTCTTGTGGTCCGCCATAATTTTAGTCTTTCGCAACGCGAAGTAATGATAGATTCCCTTGGCTATTCCGCAAGTGTAGTACCTCGGGCATATTGAGTTCTTGTTCAAAACGTCATTTCAAGTACCATGGACAAATGATCATTTTTCGTTCTTGTAAGCCCTAAGGGCAAAATACAATCAATCTAGTTTTGATGATAACAAACCATTAAGAAGATCTCATTTTGTGTGAGCTTGTTTTTTTATGATAGTATTTATATCTCACACATACATTGATGAAAATGGAAAGAAAGCTTTCATGAACCTCAAATGAGTCCTCCCACAACGTTGAAAATTCTAAACCAAGAAGTGTCCAAAAGATTGGGCAATTCCCTGTGTGCCAAATAAGGGATCACTTTAGAAGATTCATAGAGAATAAGTTATGTAAATGAAGACTCCATTGTACAAGATTGATATGTATACTACAATGTATTGGAGGTTGTTACAATGATATTCAAAGAAGGAAGTTCAAGAAGTTAAGAACTACCCAATCTCAATTGAAGTAAACCGTGAAGTAAACTCTTAAACAATGAAGTGATTAAGTCCATGGTGTTGCATTTTAGAAGATTGCAAAAGGACTTCACTACAAGAAGAGGTTGATAAAAATATCTCAAGTGAAGATTAAAGAAATTGCTACACATCTTGAAGAATTGAAGACCTTGAAGATTAGTCATTTTCTCTATAAGTACATCCCTTGTGACTAATCTATTTTGAGAATAATAGCTTAAGCATATGAAGCTTTTGCATGATTTCAAAACCCTCATTCACAACTTGAATTAATCTTGAAAAGGTTTTGAAAACATATGTTATAGTGTTTGGCTTTGCCTATGATTTTAAACATGTTTGAAAAGACTTTGCAAAACTGTTTAGTCATGCGTTAGAGAACATTAGAAATATAACTTAGTGGAAAATCCACTTTGGACTTCACTTAGGCCGACCGGGCTAGATCCCGGACGACCTGATGAAGGTGCTCAAGTGGACTAGAGTGTGATTTTGTACTTAGTCACTTTTTAATTCTTTAAGACTCCAATGGCTAGTTTGAACGGATGACATTTGCTTTAGGTCGGTCGATCGAGCTCTTGCTCCAGACAATCGGGCCCTTCTTTGCAGTAGGGCGCAGTACTACCAATAGCCTATCTTTATTAATCCGGATGACCTGACAACCAAGTCGGTTGACCGTACCTGTCCTGCCACAGGCAAAATATAGTCGTTGCAACTTTTAATGCCTGGTGTTTTTAGGCTCTATAAAAGCTTCTAAGGCTGATTTTTTGACAACCAACCAAGCCATAAGAAAAACTTCAAGTTATATACTTTAAACAAGCATTCAAACAATTTGAAGAGTTCAATTCTTTCTATCTTTACTGAATAAGAGCTTCATATACATACTCTTCAATTCTCAAATTGCTTAGAGCTTTCAATTGTATTATCCAATCCATTAAGGGATTTGTTTGTCTTGAGCTATGTTTTAAAATGTCTTATTTGTTGAGGCTAATCTTTGTTGTAAAGGGTTGTGTGTGGCAAGGCTTCATTATGATAGTGGTGGTCTTGGGCCTCCTTAGTAGAGTGAAACTTTCTTGTAATCATAGGAACTAGAGTAAGTGGTGAACCAGAAGAGTAAGTACGGTTGATGTGTTCGTAAAACCTCCTCCCTTAGTAGACCAGATTAGAGAAAATGTTCTCAATGGTGAAGAAATGTTGCTTGGTGCATAAAAGACCATTTGTTCGTTTTACCCTTGAAAGGTTTCTTGGTGCATAAAAGACCATTAGTTGGTTTTGTCCTTTCGTGTAAGAACTATTAAGTCGAGTTTGTTGGGTTTTGGCCCATATTCACTGTGTTAGCCTTGAGGGCAAACGAACTCGTTTTTGATGATGGACAAACACTTGATGTTTGCGTCTAATGTTTTTATCTATGTGATAGAATATTGGAACTCAATATGGAAGCTCTAAGTACTTCAATCAAGCCTTGATCAAGCTTCAAAGATTTCATTCAAGACACATTCGTCAAGCTTGAAGATTGAAGACTTAGGTTGGTTAGATTAGCTTTGTTGAAAATGGTATTTATCCTTAAGCTCTAACCAACGCTCTCTTGGACATAAGCTCTTCACTATAGTCTTGCATTGCATGTTTTCATAAACACGTTTTTGAAAGGCTAAGTTTCAAATAGTGTTCGTATTTCAAAAGCCTTTGATTTCAAAGTATAAGTCTTGTAAAATGGTTTTCCAAAGTGCTCTTACTTGTTACATATTAAGAAAACATTTTAGACTTCAAAAGATTTCAAAACGTGTGAAAAATATGCTCAGGAAGGTCGGTCAACCGAACTAAGGTCGGATCAACCGACCAAGAAACTGAGAGTTTCGAAATATGAGGTCGGTCGACCTAATGGGTACTTCGGTCGACCGAAGTGATGCTCGGTCAACCGAAGCTTGGCTAGTGGATCCGAAGTGTCCAGTTCGGTCAACCGAACTCTGTTTTAAACTAGCCGTTTTCTGACCGTTAAAGAGTCGTTTTTCAGCGAGATTTCAAATTGTATAAATACTCCAAAGCTTTAGAATGACTCTAACAATTTGAGAGACTTGCAAAACATATTCTTATTGATTCCTTATCAAGTCTAAACACCTTGAAAGCAAATGCACTTCATTGTCATGATCTAAATGCATTCAAAGGTGAATTTGCAAAGCAAGACAAAGAGTGAGCTTATTATGTTCAAAGAGCCAACAAGATGAGCTTCAAATGTAATTATCTTTCACTTAGAAGAGTGAACAACTTTGTACTCTAAACCTTTCATCTTATCCCCTTTCTTAGTGATAGGGTTATTGTTGTATAAGTCCTACTTAGTGTGGGCAATTGTTTATAGTGGTTGTTTGTAAAACTCTTGGTGAGTTAGCCACTAGTGTAAAGTCCTACTTTGTGTGGGCACATTCTTCTTAGTGAAGTTGGTGAAATCCTTGGGTGCGGCTCAAGGTAGTGGATGTAGATTCTTAGTGAATCGAACCACTCTAAATCTCTTGTCTTGTGATTTGCATTGGGTTTTGCTTTAGCTTTTGTTAAACTTGCACTATCATTGTTTAAATTGGAAATAGTTTGCAAGATTTATTAGAAACCCAATTCACCCCCCTCTTGGGTTACTTCACACTGGACTCCCAATCGGATACTAATTAGGTTTATAATTAGTAATTAGGGTGAATTACTAATTATGTGATCTCGTAGTCCTTTTAGCTAAAGGTTTACTACTCATATATATATGTGTGTGTGTGTGTGTGTGTGTGTGCCTTGTATATTGTTTGGAGTAGTAAGGCGAAGGGAAACTAATGGATTGGAGAAATCTCCATTGTATTCTTGGTTCTCCATTATAATGAGAGCATGTTCTCGCCTTACCCGTTGATGTATGTCAGATGGATCGAACCACATAAATCATTGTGTCCCTTTATCGCTTTCCTTTTTTATATTTGATTGTTGGGGCTAGAATCGAGAGGATTAATTTCCTAACAACTGGTATTGGAGCGAGGTTCAGATTAGAAGAAGAGTTGTTTTGGTTCATCGGTTTCTCCAGAGATTAGAGGAGAGTGTTGGATACAATCGAAAGCGGAATCTTTCGATTGGTTGAGTCAAGGTGGAAACGCATCGCTACTACACCGAAATTTAGCATTACTCTCTAGTGAAAGACCGACTAATTGTCAACTCAGAATTCTGTGCAATTCTAGCCATCGTCACCTGAAACCGTTAACACAATGAAAATATTTTTATGCATGTCCTCCAAATGTGGAAGAGATCCGTCAGAGATGGCAGAGAGATTCATTAGGGATGGAGCACACTTGCCGACAAGGGTTCCGACTGAGAATATGTGTTGCTGAATGAGATAAAAATTTGGTGTAGTTGGTGTAGAAGTCAAGAAAATCAAAATGATTAAATCTAGACGGTTGAATTGGAAGGGTGGATAATTGATCTGGTATGTTTTGGGTTGATGGACCCGGAGGTGCATCGAGTGTCCTAAACCATAGTGGGTTTGGTGGACTTTGAACGTTGAGCAGTTTGTTCCGTTATTGGTGTTGTCGTGTTTGACTGTTGATCAAAGTTGACTAAACCAGACTTAGTCAAATCCTCTTCATTCAATGTGTTGATTTGAACGTTCAAGTGCAGAGTATGGGGCATATGAGACGTGGAGCATATGAAACGCGTAGCGAACTAATTGGAGATTGGGTGAATACGTGTCAGGGTGGAGATTGTTAGATTTTGGCCCATATTCACTGGAGTACTAATTAGATATCAATTATGTTAAGAATTAGTTATTAGGTAAATTACTAATTAGGTGGACTCCCAATTGGATACTAATTAGGTTTAGAATTAGTAATTAGGTGAATTACTAATTATGTGAACTCCTAGTCCTTTTAGCTAAAGGTTGACTACTCCTATATATATGTGCCTTATATATTGTTTGGAGTACTGAGGCGAATGAAAACTAATGGATTGGAGGAATCTCCATTGTATTCTTGGTTCTCCATTATAATGGGAGTATGTGCTCGCCTTACCCGTGGATGTAGGTCAGATGGACCGGACCATGTAAATCATTGTGTCCCTTTTATCGCTTTCCTTTTTTATGTTTGCTTGTTGGGACTAGAACTGAGAGGATTAATTTCCCAACAAAGCAAGTGGAATTTTGCCAAAAACATTGGGTGTGTCCTAAGGTAGTGGATGTAGATCTTTAAGGATCGAACCACTCTAAAAATCTTTGTGATTGCTCTCTCTAACTCTTCCACTTTACTTTCAAGTTCTTATCTTTATCAACTATGTTTATGTGCTATATGAACTTGTTTGTTAAAGAGTTATTTGTTCAAACTTGAACTTGCATTCTTGTATAGTGTATCTTGCTTTGTTATTTCTATATGACTTGCATTGTGTGATCTTACAAGTTTTGGATATAGGATCCTTGACTATAGATTTGTTAGAGGCATATTATCTCATCATACTTTGCTCGTCATCATCCCCTTAAGGTCTTCATATGTTGTTTCAAGCACTCTAGTCACTTAAGTCCTTTATCATTCAACTCATTTTTATGTGCCTAATCAACATACTTGTTATCTAAGTGATCATATAGGTGAAGATTTAATTATAAAAGAGAAAAAGTTTGAGAACCTAATTCACCCCCTCTTAGGTTATCCTATTCGGGTATTTCAGTTCTCGGTAGTTAGGAGTGGTGACCATCTGACAGAAATATCGGCGATAAAAATCAACATAATAAGGATAAAATAGAGACCGATTCAAGTACATGATCCCAGGCTTGCCTTGGCGAATATCCCAAATACAAATATCTAGACGGTAGTTGGGCGAAGGAATCAAACGGATTGTATTACCAAATCGAACTTGATTTTCTGCCAAACTGCACTCTAAGTAGTACTTACCCTCTTCTTGTGAAAGGTAAACACACCATCCGTTGCCAATTTCGTCCTTCAGATATAAGCTATCTGAGACCTCGGGACTAGTTTCTATGAGCCAATTTATGAACATTGATGGTATAAGCTATACAATCAAATTTCGTTAAGATTAGTAATAACATATTACAAAGAATAATGAAAATTATAAAAAATATTAAAAAGATTTTACCATTCGTTTAGTTGTAGTAGATGTGAAATGAACTTCAAAATAGTGTTTATGATACTCTTCAAGTGCAGGTACCATGTTGTTCATTGTGTCTTTTTTCGATTAATGTGGATGATTAGAATGGTAGTAGAGATATTTTATGAGATAGTTGGTATTCAGAGCTTCAGTTAGTTTATATAATAGGTTGTGAGGCAGTTGTGTCACACCCTGTATCCCGAGTGATGACCTATCAGTACCTAAAGTCAATGAGATACCGAGCCCAAATGCTAAAAAGGAAACCTCGTTCATATAATCATAAATAACTTAAAAGGGAAATACATAATCCATTAGGTTCTTACATCACAAAGGAAATAACTACATGTTTAAAAGTAAATCCTAGCCATGCTATTACAAGTGATCAGACTAAGTCATCTACATAGTCTTCCTCGAAGGTCTCAAAACCAGTACCCTAAACGAACTCATCTGCAAAAGGGGAAATAAGGAGTGAGCTGACTAGCCCAGTAAGGTTGAAACACCTTTGTGATTAAGCATCAAATGAGACTCAAAAATATTTCCTAGTCCCGAAACATTTGAAGTTTAACTTGACTGAAACTGAACTTCAAATAACAAGAAAAACACTTGCAAATAATATACAATAACTAAGAATGGATTGAGTACTGAAATCAGAAAGGAAAACGAAACAAAATGTTACAAAATAGGTCCGGATGATGGCCATGGACGATACTTCATCCGGACCCATCGTTTGAGGTCTTCTAGACGACCTGAGAAGGGACTTTGGTCGATCGGAAGTCGTCCGACTTGGAGGCAGTATATATGTCAAAAGGTTTAGACGATGCAAAGAGTGTGCTTAGTCGACCGGAAGTTGTCCGAACCAACTCGGACCAGGTAAAATCTAAGTCGACCGGGAAAGAGACAGTAGCCCCAATAGTCGTACGCGATTCAGAACAGGCCATTTATGTATAATTTAACAAAGGAAATTACCATTTATATACTTTCTGAAAATCCTAACCCAAAATGCCCATTTTTTTTTTACCATCTAACTCATACCAAAATATACACATAACATATACATAACATGCCAAGACCATACTCAACATATCTGAGACTGACACATCAAAAATCGTGCTACGAGCACCATTAACTACTCATGAATTACAAACGAATATACTTAGTCAGATATTTTGAATATAGTTTTAACAATGACACAACATATATACTTCACACAATTGAGATCATTTGTCTGGTCATGACTCTATACCAATGTTAATAACCCTTAACTATTCATTTACCCGTTAAGGTAGGGCTGATTCACTTAACATGGATTCAAATGTATACCCTCCAAACGACGGGGCCTGAATTTAAGAACACACCAGTTATGTTATCGCTCACCCTTGTGAGCACCACAACAACTGTTAACAGCCCTATATTTTTACCCACACTAGGGATCGGGTCTGACTGAACTGATATGGTGCTCCCGGGAACTCAAAACTGATATATAATTTGGATGATGTCTTGGATTAGGGTCATTGACAGACAAGAGCTCTAATTGGGAAACTACATAGACTCCAATTAAGACGATCAACCACATAGCAATTATCAAACACAGATATTCCAATAACGATATATAATCAATGCAATTAACATCAACACTTCATCTATTTTACAAATGCAAAAAATATATGCAATAAAACCAATTCCAACGCAATTCAATAATTTCTGTAAAACTATGGTTCATGCACTTTTAGGACTGAAAATCAAGGGTGTAAGATCATTACCTTAGCAACTTAACAAATGTTTCACAAGGAATTTGAAGTCTCCAAATCACAGAAAATGCATCCCACTTCCAAAGTCAATCGCTTACTACTGGACCATTGAAATGACAATCCCGCCGTCAAGAACATAACCCTTTCAATCCTCTTTCTAACTTAATTGGAATCACTCCGATCTGACACCATTTACCATGTCAATTATGCCAAAAACCTCGCAATACTCAGTTTTCTAGCTTTTCTCTCTTTTTCTCTTTCTTTTCCAACGTAACTGTTTCCCTACATTCCCCAGCCATTAAATCCCTCTTAAACCTTTCAAAATCCTTAAAAACAAATCCTAAAACGTCTTACCATCCATACTTAAGTCCCTCAACTTCCAAACACGTCAAAAGTGCCCCTTAACATAAATAAACCCAACATATAACACGTAAAATAGTAACACATAAAATCATGCAATAACAATTAATCATACAAAAATTAAATAACTGACAAGCAAAAAGTCCCGAGTATCAAAAGTTGGTATTGAGTGCTTCTTTAGTTTAGACGGATTTCTAGAATCCGACTTCTACGATTTCAGATATGATTTTTTTGAAAACGATCGTACAAATAATATTTTTTTGGGATATCGTTAGGATAAGACGGATTTCTAGAATCCGTTTGAAATAATTTCGGATAAGAATTTCTAAAAACGATCATACATATAATAATTTTTTGGGATAAGACGGATTACTCAAATACGTTTTCAATGTTTTGGGACAAGATTTTTAAGAACCTTGTCTCACTCATTAAATCTGATCCACACTATTATATACAACCAAATTGCATCATATCTCTACTCCCTCACATATACGCTATACTCCATCTCTTATCTTCTCAAATGCAACCCAATTCTTGATACATAATGAATAGGAACATGATACCCAAACTAGAAGAATAATTTGAACAAAGTTTTCGGTATTATGCCGGTGATGCCAGGTGTCAATGACTTGTAAGGATTTCACAAGTTAATTTACTTTTAAATTTTACTAAGATAATTGTTAAAACTTGTAAACCCTAACTCCGTTTATTTGTAGATGATTCCACCAAAATTCATAAATTGACTTCAAGACACTGGACTTGAAGTCTAGATAGTTTCTATTTCCAAGACTTTATTGGTAATCAGTGGTGTGTTTTTGTTTCCCAAGGCGAGGGTAAGTTCTACTTGGACCATGGAATAGTCAATTTTTGTGTGTGTGTGTGTGTGTGTGTGTGTGGTGGGGTGGGGGGGCAAAGTTAGGGTTTGTGATTATGTTCATTTTATTCCTTCATCCGGCAATCTGCTTGATATATGTATTAAGAATTTGTTTAATGGACTTAAGCCCGAGATCGGATACTTGAAGGGGCCTTTATCTAAATCTTCTTATGGTGTTTATTATCACAAAGTTTTCACTAACATGATTTGCACTCCTGACTACCGTGAACGTAAAATGGTATGTAGGTTTCTCCAAACACATTAGTTAACCAAATTATTAAATTAGTTACAGTCTAACTTCTTATAAAATGTACAGTATGTTGATGAAGATTACATTAATTGTCATGTTCATCAAGAGCTCGGTATACCAGAGGCACTACACTTGCAGGATAATCAAGGGAATTTTTCATCACTTCACATTGGGAAATAACATAATTGGGGCGGCTAGCAAAGGTACTATTTTGCTGGATGGGATGAATTAGCCGCGGAAAAAGTTGGCTACCCGGTGACACGGTTGGCTTCTTTCCTGCACCAACCGATATCCTTGATGTCAACATTAAGGTTGACCCGTCGGGGTTGAAGGACTAGTCTACTACTTGCCTCAATATGTTTATTGTACTATTGTTTTTCAGTTTATGTTAGTAATCAAATTTTATTATCTATTAGTGTTTGGTTTATAACTTAAATTGTTTACTTCAGTTGGTTTTAATAATGGAACAAACCCTAAAGAAACCATAAAATACTCTAAGAAACCATACTCTAAGATACCATAAAATACCATGAAATACCATAAACAAACCCATCTCATACCCTAAATTACCTTAAGATATCCTTACATAGCCTATTATACCCTATTACATCTACTAACCCTAACAAACCCAAAGCCCTAATACATGTCTGATCATTTACAAAACGTTTTTACATTTTAATTCATGGACGTAATTTTTCTTTTTCAAATGGACAAACAATTAACCAAAAATAATGGGCGTTAAAATGGATTCCCTGAATTCGTCTTCCATGAAAGACGGATTTCTGGAATCCGTCTTTTTTCTGACATTTCAAATGCTTGACATGTCAGTAGAAGACTGATTCCCGAAAGAGGTATTTTTTTTATAAAAAACTCATAAAGTCAAGGATTGGTTAAATTTATCTTCTCTTTATCTATCTCTCTAAAGCATAGTTTTGAAACCCCAAACCGATCCGACCAATTGGACATATTATTAGGTGTCTCAATCCGGGTTAGATCTCATATTTGATCACGTTTAAAACCCATTTTCTTTTGTAAACTAGTTGACATGCCATGTCAAACTTTGTGACCCATTCCAGATTTCAAAGAGCTATTTGAGTTTATGAAATAATAATAAAAAGTAATATTTATAAGGAATTCTAACAATTAAGTGATTGATATGTTGTGATTTATACCAAATATATTATTTGATTAAGATTATGTTGTAAGATATCAATATTTGTGATATTTAGCACAAACTATATATACAATAATATATCTATAAATTAATAGTGTTGGGACGATAAGACTTCATAAATTTAAATAGCTATTAATTAAGACAGATAATATTTGCACTTCAAAAAAAAGCTTATTGCACTCCCCTCCATTTTTTTTAATAAATGAAATGACATTCATATCCAAACCTAAACAATCTATTCCAAATAAATTCATTTAGGTTTTAGATAGATTTAAAAATATTATAGAAAATAAAAATATCTTCTGTAATTTATTTTTAATAGATGGTTAATTTAGGTGAACACCGTTAAACTTTTCTTGTTAGTATAAAAAACACCTTGTGTGTTGGAATATTGAAAAGATTATTTTCTCTAAGTTCAAGAATTGTTTTTTTTAAACTGCAGAAAAATTAGATGAATTTATTTGAAGTTGGTTTTATAACTATGGGTATGAAAGTCATTTTAATCATAAAGTAAGGAAGGACTAGTGAAAGTAGTTTTTTTGTGGAGTTCAAACATCATATCCCTTCATTAATTTAATTTAAAGAGCGGTTTTTCAATACTATTTTTATGTTTATTTTGAAATCTAGATGTCTGATTTAGATAATAAAAAATATTAGGAAAAGCTTTTGGAATGTTCTGTAACTTTCTTGGAGAGTCCAAACTCAAATTTTGATTTTTAAAATATCGAAAAGGTGTCATAAAATTGTGGTAGAAAATTTAGAAATATGAACTTAGCTTAAAAAATTGCGTAATTTTCAGAAATCGAAAATATTTATGAGTGGTTTCTTCAATAGCAAGATCATGTGAATATACATGGAGAACAAATTTTGGATCAGGTAGTGAGGCAATGAAACTTTTATACCTTCTACAACTTTCTGAGAACCTTTTCTCAAGTTAAGAGATGGTATCGAGTCATATCGTTGTTTTAGGTAGAGTGGTTTAGTTGACACATAAAACATGGAGAATAAATTGGAGTCTATAAAAGAAACTAGTCCAATTTCCTACAAAAGACGTTTTTATATGGACAAAACTCATTTGTTTTTATAGGTACGAGCTGATCATTTTGTTGCACCAAAGCAACTTAAAGGAAGAAAACAAGACAATGAAAGAATTACAATTGTAGTTCTGATTTACTAAATTATCATTGTTATGGCGTAGTTTAAGAAAATTATTAATTTATAATATTGATAGTATTGTAGAATTTGTATAAGGGTCTCTCTAAAAATTATTATCTTATTAATTTATCGAAATAGTTATTTTTTTTTACATTGGCCCGAGTCAGGACCGGCGAAAAATATTTTTTCAGAGATGTTATTAATTTAAAAAAAAATTATTTTGTGTGTGTGTATATATATATATATATATATGTATGTGTGTGTGTGTGCTCGCGCACATTTGATTGAATTAGTCAGGTCAAACTCATTTGTGATCTAAAACTTATCTCTACTTATTATTTTCTTGATTCGTAATTTTCTCATGTCTAAATTAATTGCTATGGTTGGTTGCTACATGTGATTGGCTAAATTTTCTAGTTGAGTAGGCTTGTGAAAACTTTGTTGGAACAATGATTTAGTTTATTATTTTTCCCTTAATATTGTGTTCAATATTCCCTTAATCCCTATTTTATTAATTATTATTATGGTGTGTTTAATCCTTGTATGGATTTGATCACTCTACACATGATCTCATAATTTAATTGTGAATGACCGGAAGGTGAAGTAATTAATTAGGAACTAAGTAATAATAACTTGTAGTAAAACTGACTAGGAATATATTCGGTTTCTATTGAGCGGTTTCCAAAAGTAGATAACTACGGGGATTGAAATTGGAGAATTCCATAAATCGTTAATGTTGTCTCGTTAATCAATTTCACATAGACATATGATTTTTGTTAATTAAGATTAGGGGGTTTATTGCAAGGAATTGAATAAACCCTAGATAAGGGAATTCTACCGTTAATAAATTAGGAAAAACTTTAAGGGAATTCGACACATTAAAAAGGGATTCTTTTAAACTAATCATTGGGAAAACAAGTTGGATCAATGTCCTAATCAACATTTCTCTCATTATTTAATATCTTCTTTCTTACTTGTTTAATTTAAGTCATTGTTTAATTTTAGTTAGTAGTTAGTAAAAGCTCTAAAAGATATTTGTATGTCTAAATTAGGATAATAAATAATTTTGGTACTTAATTATAACTACTAATTATTTGACGGAATGATAAAGTTGTCTGCCCGAAAAATCATTGGTGATACAAAAAGTTCAAAATTGTTAAAAATGATGAAATGGGCTGCACGTAGATGACAAATTATCGAATAATTCATGTTCAACGGTCATAACATTTTTCTTATGTTAAATGATTTTTTTTCTGAGTTTAGGATTTTTTGAAAAATGGGTTATTGAAAGTTTTGATTTTTATGTGTTCTTTTTGTCTCTCCGATATTTGGAATGAGTTATGGCATGTTTTCTCTACTTTGATTCTGGTTAAGATGAAATTTATCAGGTTAATTTAGTCGTCATTCAGTGTGATTTTCTATTAAATTTCTCAAAAAAGTTCTGAGTTTTGTGAATTATGTTGAATTATTCCTGAAGTATTTGGGAGAGAAGGAAAAAATCTTACATTTGTTGGATACAAACAGCAGCCCCGTAAAATTGTAATGTCATAAATAGTTTTAAAAGGGTTTGAGCTATTTAGAGAAAAACGAAAATATGGTGTGTTATATAGATGGGTATTTAAGAGAAAGTATGATTTTTCCCTTAATGTCGAAGTAGCGTGCATTGAACGTGTTCATTTTCACCATAACATTGGTTAGAATCACTAATTTGACAAATAGAGCTGACCTATAAAATTGTCACGCCATAAATAGCTTAATAGTTTTTCTATTTAGAGAAAAGAAAAAAAAGTTGGTATATATATATATATATATATAGCGGATTTCTCTTTAGATAATTATATCGAGAAAAATAGTAGGATAGTACATTTAGGTTTGAGCTAATTATATGGGGAAACGGTTACATTACAAACCATATATGTAATCATAAATCAAAAATTTCTTAACCCATAAAGGAAAATATATCACATACGAGTTAAGTGGTCAGAACTTCCATGACAAGTTTTCTCTTCCTAGTTTTTGTTTTGCTTAGACAATTATTTGTTGACGAGCTATTTATCGCCCTTGTCCGATCATAATTTTGTTTGTAATTACGTGTTTCCACCATTTTTAATACCTACTTCCATTAATTTTCTGTTTAGTTCTTTGCCATATCTTTTAAATCAATTCGAAACAAATCCCCTAAGCCTATACTTTAATTCCATTTTTTTATAATTCTTTCTAACATAACTGGAGCCTCTAGAGTGTACCTTTAACTGGAATCAGCTCTAGATTTACAAAGACGGATCCATTTTTTGTGGTTATTGCAAAGGATTAAGGTCTAAATTATGCATTAAAATTACCTAATTTAACTCTACAAAGCCAAAGTTAAAAGTACCTAAAAACTATTGTTACCTAATCTGGAAGCTTCTACAAAACAGCATTGTGAAATATCATATGATGCAGTGGACAACACAATCTACTAATGATGGCCAAAATGGTACTACCTCCTGGGTTGGTCAAAACTTCGATACACCAGAAGTGCTTGAGCCGACTCCATTTTCAAGTAGAGACAATGTGCTCCAGTTGCCCGCATTTTGTGGTGGCTAGAGTACATGGATTCCACCATTCGTGCACACTTTATCTTTTAATAATGGTATCTTTATTACCAGATAATGTATTCTAAATTATGTTTAGATAAGACCAAGGATGTGATGGAATTGAGCTTTGTTTGAGTTCGGCTCGAGTTTAGACACAATTCGACATGTATATTAGAGTAAGACAAAAGGATACAACATCAAAGCAACAAATAAATTTGCTCAATCGCTTTCGAAATTAATTTTTATGGAAATGGTTCGTTATGTAATTTTAGCTAGTTATGTAAGGTTTTTTAAACGAATGAAAGAAATTAGGATGACGTGCACAATAGTTTAGATATATTTGATTTATCATTTTAGCTATTATAAAAAGATAAATAATAATATTAGATTTGAACTAAATATAACATTACAAGCCAGGATCACAAGGTCCTTAGCCCAGTGGGGCAACGGCCTGCCCACGACCTTGAGGTCGTGGGTTCGATACCCTCCCCGCGCATGGGGCATGCTTTAAATTGTCTCCCTTTCCTAGGGTTATCTCCTCCTCCTCTTGTGAGGTGCTACTCTCCCATTTTGGGTTGTACGTCCGTCTGGGCTTTAAAAAAAACATTACAAGCCAGGTACGTAATCATAAATCGAAGGTTTTTTTTTAACACAAAGGAAAAGCTATCACATGGGAGTTAAATGATCAGAATTTTCGTGACAATTTTTCTCTTCAAATTTTTGTTTCACTTTATACATTGAATTGTAACCGAGTTATTTATCTCTCTCCCTCCAATCATAATTTTGTTCGCAATTATTTATTTCTACCATGTTTAATACTCTCTTCCATTAGTCTTTTGTTTAGTTCTTTGTCAAATCTTCTAAATCAATTTGGAATAAATTACCTAAGAATATTCTTATAGTTCCTTCTAAGTTAATTGGAGCATCTAGAGAGTGCCATTATCCTAAATTCGCTCTAAATTTAAAAGATGAATATATTTTATGTGATCATTGCAAATGACTAAAGTATTATTTCTACATTAAAATTACTTAATCTAACTTTACAAAGTCAAAGTTAAAATTACCTAAAAATCTATCTTGAGCTAATATGGCAGCTCCTGCAAAGAAGCGTTGTGAAAAATAACATGATGCTTTAGACAAAGTCATCTACTGATGATGGCAAAAAGAGTTATAACCCTAGGGTTGGTTGAAACATCGTTGCACCAAAAGTGCTAGGGCGACACCATTTTCAAGTGGAGGTTAGGTGCGTCACTAGCCCTCAGATTTTGTTGGTGGCTAGGGATGGCAATTTGATCCGTGATCTGTTGACCCGCTCTGATCCAACGTCTTTTGGAGCAGATCCGATCTGCCCCGTATAGAATACGGAGCAGATCTGCTCCGATCCGAGGACGGGGCAAATCAAATTTGGTATTTGTGTCTGCTCCGATCCGATCCGCCCCGTTTTGCCCCATATATATTAAATTATTATAATATTGTTATTATTAGGCTTAATTATGTTTAATTTTCATTTTAATATAATATTTGTACTTGTTTAAAAATTGATTTAGCATAAAATTTATTAATTATACTTGTTGGAGGCTTTTTTTTATGAATTTTAAAAAAAATAATGATTTTTATGGTAAAATTAATGATTTTTTTTTAAAAAAAAATAGGACTGAACGGATCGGATCGGAGCGGATCAGATCAGTCCCGTGCGGAGCGGATCGCGGATCATAAAATTTTGATCCGGAGCGGATCACGGATCGGATCGGATCGGAATTTGGATAATGCGGAGCGGATCGGATCAGATAGATATCCGATCTGCCCCATTGCCATCCCTATTGGTGGCCCGAGGAGATGGATTCCACTATCGGTGCTTTTTTTTCCTATCAATAATGATATCCTTATTACAAGAAAATATATTCTAAATTATATAAGTGTTTTGTTTCAGTTAGGCTTAAGTTGAGTTGTTGTTTATCTTGAACTCGAATTCGAGTTTTTCTTTCGGAGAAGGAGCTTGTTAGTGCAACTCATAGATGTCGTCTCCTTTGTGGTTACCAGTGATCTCCATTATGTTTTGGATCGTCTTTTTCACATTGATAGATATTGAAACCCTAGCTACCACCGCCACCTTCGAATTCAAGTATGATCTTAAGTTACAATTCTTAAACGAGTTGAGCATGAATACTTAGATAGTCATCTCGAAAAATCGCGCACATATTCAATGATATATTAAAATAAAAATTAAGGTATTTTTATTCAATAGTTTTGCATAATATATAATATAATTTAAAATTTATGTAAATTTAAGGTTTTTAATATTCTTTTTTTTATAATAAAAAAACTATTTTGGTTGGGATTTGGGCAGACCCTTACACGTATATTAGAGCAAGCAAAATGATATAACATAACAACATGTGAAAATCGTCTGTCCCCATGTATTCACCATTCCAATGCCCAACCAATCAGAATTCGTTAGGTAGACATTTCTTCCAAATATATATATACATGGAGAATTGTGATTGGTTGTGTATAGGAATGGGGACATACAATGGGGACAAATGATTTTTTCCAATGAAAGCAACAACAATTTTTTCTCAACCGCTTTCAAGCCAAACTTTTGTGTTCGGAATTTAAGTAACATATAAATTCGTTTCAAACTAATTTTTAGTTGAAATTGTTAGTTGTGTAAATTTGGTTAGTTATGATAAGGCTTTTAAACACGTGAAATAAAATAGGATCACGTGCGAGATATGTAATATGAAATAAGATGATAAAACAACAACAACAACAACCAAGCCTTAATCCCAAAAGATTGGGGTCGGCTACATGAACCAAAGAAAGAAACACGTAAGGTCATCCACATGGATGCATTCTCTCCATTTCTTTCGATAGTTTATTATATATTTGATCTATCATTTTAGATAATTATAAAGAGAAAAATAATAGGATAGTACATATTAGGTTTGAGCTAATTATATGTGGAAATTATTACTTTACTAACCAGATATGTAATCATAAATCAAAAGGTTTTTTAACCCGAATGGAAAAAGTATCACGTGCGCGTTAAGTGGGATCCATAGAACACTATTTGAGCATTTCATAGATGTCTTCTTCACTGCAGTTATCAGTGTTCTCCTTTTATGTTCTGGATTGTTTTCCTCACATTGCTAGATATTGAAACCCTAGCTACCACCACTGCCGTCAACGCCACCACTGGATTCGAGTGTGATCTTAAGTTACAATCTTTAAACTTGCCAAGCCAGAATACTTTGATATTTTACTTGAAAGTTCGAGAACATATTCAGTTATATATTTAAATAAATACTAGAATATTTTTATTCACTAATATAGTATAATATATATTGAGAAAAACACTATATATATTCATAAATAATTTCTGATTTTTCTTTCTGTCATAAAACTTTTATTTAAACTCTTTGTGTACATAAACAATTTTCGGCTCTTTTTGTCAAATTAACAAATATGCGATGGTTTCCGGCCACTTAATGGCACGTGTTTTGCACATGTGCTCCAACACCCCTACATCGGCACTTAGAAATATTTCCAAGATAAGTGAATATACTGCCTTTTGTTAAAAGATTTCTTCTTACGGTTAATTCTTGAACTGCTCATTGCTTTGGTGCATTAGTTAAATGACAATTTATATTGTATAAACCATTAGATTATAAAAATAAAAACAACATCAACATCTTTACATTCATTAATACACATCTGAGAACACACAAAAAACATCTTCAAATTCCCACAGAATTCCACGCATAAGAAGTTCTACTACCTACTTAAACTAAGAACACCATCTTACAATAGGTTTAGGGACGCGACATTTGCAGTACTTGGGCTGACTCTTCGAGTCTCTTGAGGTTCTCGATGATACTGAGCTCGATTGTGAAGACATTTTTCGAATTGAAAAAGAAAAAAAAAATTGAAAGAGATGAGAGATGAGAAATTAGGGCAAAGAAGAAAATGGGAATAATGTGATTTAGGGCTTCAAATAGGTGATAATGGAAGATGGCTGTTATATTTTTTAATGCGGGATGAATGATCTTTATTGATGAATTTTCCTTTGACTCCAAGCACATGTGCAAAACACATGTCTTTGTGTGTCGAAAACCACCGCATATTTATTAAGTTGACAGAAATAGAAACTAGAAACCAGTTTATGTACACAAATAGCATAAATAAAAGTTTTGGGGCAGATAAAGTAGATCGAAAATTGTTTATGTACAAAAAGAGTAGCTCGAAAATTGTTTATGTACACAAAGAATTTCAATACAAATTTTGGCCATTATATAGTGATTTTCTCAATATATATTATTTTTCAAAGTTCATATAAATTTAATATGCTTAAGTTTTTTTTTATACAAACACCAAAAATATGGTTGAGGTTTAGTCAGACTTTGACCTGTATATTATAGCAAGACAAAAGGATACAAAATCAAAGCAACAAATAAATTTGCTCAATCTCTTTCGAAACTTAATTTTGTGAAAATTGTTAGTTATGTAAATTTAGCATTAAGTTATGATAATGTTTTTAAACGCGTGAAAGATAATTTGATCACGTGCGAGATATGTAATGAGAAATAAGACGATAGCTTATATATGTTTGATCTATTATTTTAGCTATTATAAAAAGAAAAATAATAATATTAGATTTGAACTAATTATATGGCAAAATATTACCTTACAAGCCATGTAAGTAATCATACATCAAAAGTTTTTACACATTACGAAAAAAGTAACACGTACGAGTTAAGTGGTCAGAATCTTCATGACAAATTTTCTCTTCCAAATTTTTTGATGAGGACTTGGAAAGCTTTGCGACAGTTGGGTGTAATGGTCATAACTATCGATCTAGGAATCCAATGGAGCTGATTCAAGTTGAATTTGAAATTTAAGAGGCGGATCTAAAACTTTCATGAATATCACAAAATCAGATTCTGCCATCTTGGTCACCGAAATCGTCGTGCAAGTTGTCCAGATTTTGGACAAATTTATCTTGCTTTCCAAGTTTAGTTAGTAATTAATTCTACAATTTCAACTTTATTAATTGTTATTTTAATTCCTTTTAATTAGTTTAGCTTAGTGGTGCTACTATAAAGGACATGTGGTCCACTTAGTTAAGTGGTCAGAATTTTCAAGAAAAGTTTTCTCTTCCAAAATTTTGTTTCGCTTAAACAATGATTTGTTGACGAGTTAGTTAATATCTCGTTCCCTCCAATCATAATTGTGTTTGCAATTATGTATTTTCACCATGTTTAATACTCTCTTTCATTAGTTTTCCGTTTAGTTCTTTGTCAAATCTTCTAAATCAATTTGAAATAAATCCCCCAAGCCTATTCTTATAGTTCCTTCTACCATAACTTGAGCATCCAAAGAGTGCCTTTAACTAAAATTCGCTTTAAATTTAATAGATGGATCCGTTTTATGTGATCATTACAAATAATTAAAATATAATTTATGCATTAAAATGACATAATCTAACTTTACAAAGCCAAAGTTAAAATTACTTTAAATTCCATCTTTAGCTAATATGGGCTCCTGGAAAGCAGAATTGTAAAAAATTACATGATGCATTAGACAAAGTCATCTACTGATGATGGCCAAAAGAGTACTACCTCAGTGGTTGGTCGAAATTTCATTGCAAGAATACTTAACGAGCTGAGCAAGAATACTTAGATAGCAGGCTCGCGAACATATTTAATGATATATATAAATAAATACTATGATATGTTTATTCAAAATTCTTGCATAGTATATATTATAATTTATAACCAATATAAATTCAATTACTTTAATCTTCTTTTTATAATAAAAACCACCAATATGGTTGGGGTTTGTAGATGACTTTTTCTAATGCATCATGTAATTTTCACAGCGCTGTTTTTGCAAGAGCTTCCTGATTAACTAAAGATAGATGTTTGGGTAATTTTAACTTTGGATTTGTAGAGTTTGATTATGTCATCTTAATATAGAAATTATAATTTAATCCTTTGCTATGATCACCTAAAATAGATCCATCTTTTAGTTAGAATGTACTTTATGGATGCTCCAGTTTAGTTTGAAGGAACTATAAGAATAGGCTTAGGGAATTTATTTCTAATTGATTAATAGAAGATTTGACAAACAACTAAACTGAAAACTAATGGAAGAGAGTATTAAAAATGGTGGAAATACATAATTGCAAAACAATTATGGTCAGACGAGAGACATAAATAGCACATCAACAAATCAAATTTCGAAGCAAAACAAAACCTAAGACGAGCAAACTTGTCATGAAAGTTATGACCACTTAACTCGTACGTGACAATTTTTCCTTTATGGGTTAAAAAACATGTGATTTATGATTACATATCTGGTTAGTAAGGTAATCGTTTCCACATAAAATTAGCTCAAACCTAATATGTACTATCATATTATTTTTCTCATTATAATTATCTAAAATGATAGATCAAATATATAATAAGCTATCGTCTTATTTCATATTACATATCTCACACGTGATCCTATTTTCTTTCACACTTTTAAAAGCATTATCATAACTAACTAATTTTACATAACTAAACATTTCCAGTAAAAATTAGTTTCAAAAGGGATTGAGGGAATTGATTTGTTACTTTAAGTCAGGACACACAAACTTGGCTTGAAAGCGATTGAGCAAACGTATTTGTTCGCAAGTTTTCGAGTAGAATATCTAAGTACTTGTAGTTTGGATCGTTTAACGATTGTAACTTATTAGCATACTCGAATTCGATGGTGGCGTTCATGGTAGTGGTGGTAGCTAGGGTTTCAATACATACCAATGTGAGTAAGACGATACAGAACATAAACGAGATCATCGATAACCACAATGAAGAGGGTATATGTGCAATGCTCAATTCGAGTTTGAGCTAAGAAAAAAATCAACTCGAACCGAACACAAACACATCTCAAGTCTATTACAGACATGGTCTTCTCTAAACATAATTTAGAATATCAGTAATAATGATATTATTATAAAAAGATAAAAGGGTGCACTAATTGAGGAATTGATGTACTCGAGCAACCAGAATATATGGGCAAGTTGAGCATCCGACCTCCACTTCAAAATGGTGTCGGCCCAAGCACTTCTAGTGCAGCGAAGTTCAGACCAACCACGGAGGTAGCACTCTTTTGGCCATCATCAATAGATTACTTTATCTACTGTATCATGTGATATTTCACAATGCTGCTTTTCAAAAGCTTCCAGATTAGCTAACGATAGATTTTAGGTATTTTTACTTTGGGTTTTGTAGAGTTATATTAGGTAATTTCAATGCACAATTTATATCATAATCTTTTTGCACACATAAAACGGATTCATCTTTGTAAATTTAAAGTGGAATCTAGTTAAAGGTACTCTCTAGAGGCTCCAGTTAAGTTAGAAGGGATTATAAAGAAAAAATAGAATTATAAGTATAGGCTTAGGGAATTTGTTTCGAATTGATTTACAAGATTTGACAAAGAACTAAACGGAAAACTAATGGAAGTGGAAACAAATTAAAAATGGTGGAAATACATAATTGAAAACAAAATTATGATCGGAAGAGAGAGATAAATTGCTCGTCAACAAACCAATGTCTAACAAAACAAACATTAGGAAGAAAAAAAAATTTACAAAAATCTTTACCACTTAACTCGCACGCAATACTTTTTCCTTTATGGGTTAAAATTTTTTGATTTATGATTACCTATCTGATTGGTAAGGTAATCTTTCCACATGTAATTAGTTGAAACCTAATATGTACTATCCTATTATATTTCTCTCTATAATTATCTAAAATGATAGATTAAACATATAATAAGTCATTTTACATATTTCGCACGTGATTCTATTTTTACATATTTTTAAGTCATCATCTTATTTCATTTTACATATTTCGCACGTGATACTATTTTCTTTCACGCGTTTAAAAACTTTATAATTACATCTAGCCAAATTTACATAACTAACAATTTTCACTAAAAATTAGTTTTGAAAACGGTTAAGAAATTTATTTGATGCTTTCAAGTTGAATCCTTTTTCTTACTCTAATATACAGTCCATGACCTGCCAATTCATACTAATCATTCAGAAGTTGCTTAGGCTACAATCCCATGATGTGCATTTAGTGGTGGTAAAAATATTAAGAAATAGGCATTTCAGGTTGATGATTATACAATTAAGTATAGCGTGTTAAAGTTGGTCTCAACTTCTGACTAGTACTAGTATTTAGGCATGAGCCATGCACGTATGATTTGAGTTAGTGTTATAAATGTCCAATCTATTTTTGTTTTTGGTTCAAATTGTCACACTTCATAACTGGAGTGATGACATAACAGTATCTCATCAGCCAATGAGATGTCAAAGCCCACAAACAAAAGTTACAAAAAGGGGTCATAATATAATGCAAGGCGTTCAAATTTATTACATAAATAAACGAAATATTAAAAGGAAATAAGTCTAACATTACATGAAGTTTTAAAACTAAGTGTTCAACTACTACAGAATTTATTATGTAATCACTCTTCATAGTTCCCCTCCCAAGCATAATCCTCATAGTATAGCTCAGCACCATCAACATCTGCAAAATAAGAAAAGGAAATGATTGAGTTGCGAAGCCTAGTGAGGATCAAACGACCACTGGGATGAAGCATTTCCCGTTTCCCCAAAACCTTTGGAAACACTTGAAACAAGATGAACTTAACACCATAACACGACACTTGAAATACACAGCATAAAACCCACAACTCGCTGTACACAAACACGGAAAGAAAAATAGTTTAAAACAGACCAACACAGACCGCAGACGAATGTCCCGGACGAAGCACATCATCCGCAGTATCGTCTGTAGCCCGCGGACGAATCATTCGCCCACAGTTATAGTCCGCAGCAAGCCAGTAACTCCTAGTACTTTGCCGGATGAAGCAGAGGACGAAGGGTAGTACGATCCCTTCGTCCGCAACCTGCAGAAAACACATTTAACAGTTCCATTTTTGAAACTTAATATTTCCAACCCAAAATGACACATTTTAGACTCAAACCAAATAGCAAACAAGACTAACACAAGAACAAATAAGTTAATACCCATTCTATTCACATCTTAACACACATACATCGGAATGTGCTTCGAGCACCATGTTCTACTCACAAGACACAACAGAAATACACATTCCTAGACGTTACGCATATGGTTATTGCTATGACACACTCACACACACACACACACTTCCCACGATTGAGCTCAATTATCTATTAACGACTCTATCACAATATCTGTAACGGCCATAACAGACGACCAAGTTAGGATGCCCCAAGAATTTCATACACATGAGTTCAATTTAGCTCAATGAACGAACGAGTCCAAGATTTTAAGGATTCATTCTACATTGCTTCATCGTTCATCACCATGAATTCCACAAAACCGTTACAGTCCCAATGATATCCTACATCAGGTGAAGATCCAAGAATTTATTATCACAACACGTGAACTCCCGGGTTCAACACATTCACATTATAATTCGATTGAATCCTGTTATATAAAAGTTTCTAGACAAGAGATCAAAACCGGGGCGACGAATCAGTCAACCAAAACCAAATAGATGACGAGTACTACGCCAATTAGACAACAAACAAACGACACAAAGTACACTTCAAATCTAGCAATCAACAACAAAGCATATAAGGGCAGCAAGAATAATGATTGCACGTTGTAAAACCCGTAACTTTCGCTTACGTGATTTATGACGTGTAATTTATTTTTCGCGAGTAACTGGGTAGACGTAATTTATTTTGTGTGATTATGTGACTACGTGTAAAATTATTTTTATAACATGTTACGTGTTATTTTTGTGTACGTTTTATTGAGGGGGTATTTCGCTCACGTATCTTAGTTGAGGGATTTAAATTATTATTCACCTAAATAAATAATTGGAATAGGAATTAAATGAATTGAATAATAAATAAAATTTAAGTTAAAAGAAGTTGAGGCATTTCGTGGGTATCAGTTACAAAGGGAAAGAAAAAAAAAATATTAAAAGAACAGTAAATGTGGTATAAGGTGAAGGGTTCTCAGAACCAGTGCAAGACAACAATAAAAAAAAAAAGGAAAATGAAAAAGGGGCTCTCTCACCACCAGTCGGGAGAAGCACAAAACAAAGAAAGAGCAAAACAAATCCTTGGAACAATCATTGATTATTGGGCAACCATGGCAGTGGTCTGCCTCGGGAAACGTTCCAGAAAGCAAAGGAAATATGAACGGCTCCAGGCCGTGATAAGCATGAGAGAAAATGAGTTTTGAGAAGTGATTTTCTATCAACTTTGAGAGTATTTTTGAGTGAGCAATTCTTGTCGGATTTCGACAAACCTTATATGTAAATTGATCACCACGAAACAGGCTACAAGGGCGTGAAGTCGGATTCACTTTTCGATTTCGGAGTTGGAAGATATCGCATCAAGAACGAGGGCTGATTTATGGAATTTTTTCTTTCTGTGCAGTTCCAGTAGAATCGATGTACAGAAGTGGAGGGCAGAAACCAGATTTTTGTGCAATTATATATAATCTGTCCAGAACTTCGACAGGACGTTTGAGAGGGCGATAGACCTCCATTTTCGACCCACAATATATCGATTTTGAAGAGAATTGAAAGACCTTTGAGTCAGCGCAGACGGATCGTGAATCGGAGGTTTCGGCAGAAAGTTATCGCCCCGGAAGTGAGCTGCCAGAACTGATTTCGGGTTTGACATTATTTTATCTCCGTAACAGGTAGGGACCCGCTTTCCTATGTGATTTCTGTTTTGAAATTCTGAATAATACTGATATACTTTTCTGGCATGTTTTCACTGTATTTGGGGATATTCTATTTCATGAAATGTATAGATTGATCTGTTAATTTAATTGGGTAAAATGAGCATGCCTTATAATCGCTTTCCTAATGCTATTATAAATTGTTATACTCGTATAAACTGCTCTGCAGACTGCATTACATTCTTGTTTTAAAAATACATGCTGTAATTGCCTCTTTGCTTAATTGCTTTTGGGTTTTACTTGAAGTCGTCTCATCGAGATCATTGTTGTTGTCCTAATTGGTTTGGTCGACAGAGTCGTCGCCTCCTATTGAGCTCGAGTCTAGGATCACTAGTTAGCGAGTTCCGCCCGCTTTACGTTTACGATCCGCTCTGCGACCCAAAGTGGTCTTTACTGCTCCGTTGCATCTTTGGGGCCCGCATCTAGTGGGGTCAATCACTAGTTACGGTAGTGGTTTTGTGGAGTCCCACTGGTTGGGGATGATGAGACAATGTATAGGGTTGAACCTTAAAAATCGGCTCCTTCGTTTGGGGGGCAATCAGAACCCACGCATGATTCTTGAGCCAGTCCCTAGTTTGGTTGATAAGCTGGGACCACTACCGTTATTCGTTTGAGTAGTTGTGAATAGGCGAGTGAGCTCATGTGGTGGAAGTCGTGTCATAGTAGGTAGCTACGTTCTAAGCATCTAAGGCGAGTATGTGATTGGGTGTATCGGGATGGGCAACGCGTGGTGCTTGTCGTATACTCGGTTATGGAATCGTTTAGGTGCAAAGAAGGTGGTTATTTGCTTAACTGTTGCATTCTATGTGTTCGTTTTGTTTGGTCATTATATGTTGTTTGCTTAGAGTCTATTTGGTCTCATATGAGTTGGGAATGTTGGGTAATGTTTTGGTGCACTCTCGCACAAGTTTAAAAATTCATTTTTACGAAAACCGCGGTTATGCGGTCCACTATTGCATTGCATTACGATGCATTGCATTGCATCTGCATCTGTACTTGCATCGTCCCCTGCATCTGAGTTACGAGTCTTGCGAGACTTGGGTTGAGTCGTTTGCATATACTTCCATAGGGGGTATTACGGGAAAAGGGCATCTGCATTATACATTTCTGTTTCTTACGTCTCTGTTTGCATTTCTGTCTTTATTATCTATATTCTTGTTTTAGGTCCTCGCTGAGCACCGGGAGCTCGATCCCGATATCCGGTTTTGTTTTTCAGGTTTGTAGATGTTGATTATACCTGTAATGGTGGAGCATGGGATGGGGATTACGAAGAGTGATCCTAACTGGATAGTTCACACCGATTATTACTTTTATAGTTATTTATATTGAAACTTGTAGTTTCCTGTGAGATGTAATAATTTAAAAATAATTTCATTTTTTTGAATAACGCTTCCGCTAATTCTCTTATTACTATTTATGGGCTTTGAATAATGAACTCCTTTATTTAGTAAATCTCAGTGCGGCTTTGGTGCTTCATTTTCCAATGGGGCACTGCCATGTCATCATTCCGGAAACGGGGTGTGACATAAGTGGTATCAGAGCAGGTCGAACCTTAGGGATAAAATCTGTAATGAACTTAAGATAACAAGAACATTTAATGTGAGTTGTGTGATGGGTAGAGACCTTGGACTAGGATGCTTCTGAATATCTAGCACTTTATATGCTACTGATATGTGTTATATTGCATGTATCTGATGACTTTCTTATATGTGTTATATCATGTTATGTGATTTTTTTAATATTATACCATGCTCTACTTGCCTATGTATTACATGTTTAACTTGATAATTATTTTATCACATATCTTAATTGTTACTATACATTATGCTACAATATTCAATATGTTATGCATGTTATAAAGTTCTTTGTATTATGTATAACATTCCATGTTTTACTTGTCGTTTATTTACACGTTTAACTGTCAAATGTTTAATCGCTTATCTTACCTTGTTCACGATATATCTGTGGAAGTTAAGATGGATTCGATTCAAGGAAGCGATGGCGACTACGCACTATCTAACGCTCGTCATCGTATCGTTACGCATTACGTGTGTTGTGTTACGCCATTCATACGTACTATACCCGGTTATTCCCAACTCGTCATTTGTTCTAAATCAAGAATGACTTCTTCCTTTTCTCATTTATCCAAAACAACTCCACTCCTATAATTCCCTGTTTAGTGTTCACACTGATAGGGATTCGACTGCTTTAGCATTTTTCGTGTTGAACTTCTTCACAATATATGTTGCATATCTAGTTGAGGGATGGATACCTCTTCTTTCTTTATTTCAATTTGTAATCCCAATGAGAATGTGAATTATCTTACCATACTCATCTCAAATTCAATTTGCTTTAGCTGATAAAGTGTCAATTTTGTTGTAGCCTCTGATTATTTATCCCAACAAAATATCCTCAACTTGAGTTATCATGATTTGATTTCTTCAAATCCTAATGAACATTTTCTCATCAACTTCATATCTTGTTTGGCCATGCTTCAAACTTGTTAGCTTCTAATACCAAACTCTTGAGTTTTTGCTTCGATTCACAAAAACCTTATCAATTTGTATACATGATTTGGACAATCTGATCTTCATATTCTTTTGATTGATCCACATATACTTCTTCTCGTAACACCCCATTTGGGAAAGTACTATTGACATTCCTCTGATAAAATTTGAAGTTCCCTAAAAATGTAACGTCAATATAAGTTTTATAGACTCAAGTCTTGCTACATGAGCAAACTTCTCATCAAATCCGCCTCATGTACTTGATTGCATTCTTTGACTACTATTTTGGATTTGTCTCTAATAATATTTTTTTTAGCTCATTTGGGATTGTCTCTAAACATCCACTTAGTTCCAATAATGTTCACACCATCTACTCTTGGAACCGATGATCTCGAACATTATTTCTTTGAAAGCTGTTGAAGTTGTTCTTGCATCAACGATGTCCGAAATTCATCCTGCAATTCTCCTTCACCTTTTTAGGTTCAACAATGGAAGCACAATTGTACATGATCTTTTTCTTGCTGTTGACTTTAGAATTCCTCGAGTTTTCTTAAGAGTATCAAATTCTAATTATCTACTCAACCGAATGGGTTCTTTTATTTACTCAGTACGGTACCCGTTTCGTTTGTTGCATCCTAAAACCCGAGTGACTATCACAATTATCATCATGTTCACTCGTTATATTTGTGAGATCTCCTTACTTATTGGGACTCTGTCGACTCAACAAGTTCACTTCCCTCGAGTTGTGTGAGACAATTTACAACAAGATTTTCAAGCAAATCTTGTATCATTACTTTGATAGCTTTCATCTCTTCAAAGGTTATTTTGTTGTATACCTTCTTTTTGTAGTATTTCAAAGGGTTCCTTCATCGGTCCTTTCTCAAAAGTTTGCTTTTGTTACATTCCACCTTCTATTTGCCGCTCTTCTTGTTTTCTCACGTTTGTTCTTTCAGATTCTCGTCTATCGATTGTTTTACATCTTTTGTTTCACTCGGACTTAGTACACTTATTTGGTTTATTGTATGTCCTAAGTCAATTCCGTGCCTTTTCGATTTATTCATCCATTTTTTCTATTGGTACGTTACTTGTTCTAACTGGAGATGCCTAATCTAGATCCCTGTTTGCTTCCCGTTTGGGTTAGAGCATCACAAAATTTTATCTCTCCCCATACTACGGTTCCGCCACCCACACATATTCATATTTTGCTTGTGGATGTGGGTGTCTGCATCATATGATTTTATTTGGAAACTTCTTGCCATTTATATGGCTATCGTTTTCTTTGGTAATGATTTGTCTTCATCATAGTAAAAACATTCTTTATAAGCTTTTGTTATTATTACTTCCTTAACGACATTTGTTGCGAGTCAAGATGTTTTCTTGTCGAACCTTGACTCCTACCATCATTTTGAAATCCACGGTGATCTCCACTTTGTTAACGTGTTAATGACAAATCATTGAAATGGACTTTTCTATCATTCCATCTTTTGATCCACCATTTAGCTATTTACACTTCCTCGTTTTGTTCGGTCAATGTTAATCATGAATTGCAATTTTCCTTTCAAGTGAATCAATTTTCGTGGCTCATTTCTTTATTTGTACTCTTTGGTTTACCATTTGGTTTAACAGTTTGGATCCACATCTCCTGCATTTGGTTGCAGTCTTCTTTCATCTTATCATACTTCTCCTCATCGAAGTATAAATTTGATATAAAAAAAATTCATACGTTGATTTGCTAAAATTCTCTTCATCTCTTTGGCACTTTCATAATAATCATCTTCGTCATCAGTTTTGGAATCATCTTTGATTGGGAGTATGATTTATCATCTTCGCCATATCTGCCTCAATGAGTTCTATTTTGTATAGAGACGCTTCAGGTTTTAATGCCAAACTCGTTTTCTTTTGCTTTGATCTTCTTCGACATCTCATAGGTCTGCAGAGAAATAATAAGTTCATCAACTGTCATGTTAGTCAATCATTGATTTTCTCAATTGAGCACATTTGTACTCAAATTTTTCTGTCAGGTAGCTCAGAAATTTATTCATCAATTTTCACTAGAATATTCTTCATTCAGTGAAAAGTTTGATTTTCAATATTTCTCAGTTTGATATTGACATTAGTCATGATTTTATTCTCACCCATTTTAATATTCTCGAATTCAATGATTCGACCTTTCAGAGTAGAAAGCCATTTGAAAGTTGGACTGAAGAGCACGGTCGAAGTATCATCATTGTTTCAGCGATCGGGGTTAGCAAGTTTCGAGGACGAAACTTTTGTAAGGGGGGAAGAATGTAAAACCCGTAACTTTCGCTTACGTGATTTATGACGTGTAATTTATTTTTCGCGAGTAACTGGGTAGACGTAATTTATTTTGTGTGATTATGTGACTACGTGTAAAATTATTTTTATAACATGTTACGTGTTATTTTTGTGTACGTTTTATTGAGGGGGTATTTCGCTCACGTATCTTAGTTGAGGGATTTAAATTATTATTCACCTAAATAAATAATTGGAATAGGAATTAAATGAATTGAATAATAAATAAAATTTAAGTTAAAAGAAGTTGAGGCATTTCGTGGGTATCAGTTACAAAGGGAAAGAAAAAAAAAATATTAAAAGAACAGTAAATGTGGTATAAGGTGAAGGGTTCTCAGAACCAGTGCAAGACAACAATAAAAAAAAAAAGGAAAATGAAAAAGGGGCTCTCTCACCACCAGTCGGGAGAAGCACAAAACAAAGAAAGAGCAAAACAAATCCTTGGAACAATCATTGATTATTGGGCAACCATGGCAGTGGTCTGCCTCGGGAAACGTTCCAGAAAGCAAAGGAAATATGAACGGCTCCAGGCCGTGATAAGCATGAGAGAAAATGAGTTTTGAGAAGTGATTTTCTATCAACTTTGAGAGTATTTTTGAGTGAGCAATTCTTGTCGGATTTCGACAAACCTTATATGTAAATTGATCACCACGAAACAGGCTACAAGGGCGTGAAGTCGGATTCACTTTTCGATTTCGGAGTTGGAAGATATCGCATCAAGAACGAGGGCTGATTTATGGAATTTTTGCTTTCTGTGCAGTTCCAGTAGAATCGATGTACGAAGTGGAGGCAGAAACCAGATTTTTGTGTGCTTTTATATATACTGTGCAGAGAACTTCGACAGGACGTTTGAGAGGGCGATAGACCTCCATTTTCGACCCACAATATATCGATTTTGAAGAGAATTGAAAGACCTTTGAGTCAGCGCAGACGGATCGTGAATCGGAGGTTTCGGCAGAAAGTTATCGCCCCGGAAGTGAGCTGCCAGAACTGATTTCGGGTTTGACATTATTTTATCTCCGTAATGGTAGGGACCCGCTTTCCTATGTGATTTCTGTTTTGAAATTCGAATAATCTTGATATACTTTTTACGGCATGTTTTCACTGTATTTGGGGATATTCTATTTCATGAAATGTATAGATTGACTGTTAATTTAATTGGGTAAAATGAGCATGCCTTATAATCGCTTTCCTAATGCTATTATAAATTGTTATACTCGTATAAACTGTCTGCAGACTGCATTACATTCTTGTTTTAAAAAATGCATCCGTAATTGCCTCTTTGCTTAATTGCTTTTGGGTTTTACTTGAAGTCGTCTCTGAGATCATTGTTGTTGTCCCTAATTGGTTTGGTCGGCAGAGTCGTCGCCTCCTATTGAGCTCGAGTCTAGGATCACTAGTTAGCGAGTTCCGCCCGCTTTGCATTACGATCCGCTCTGCGACCCAAAGTGGTCTTTACGCTCTGCATTGCATCTTGGGCCCGCATCTAGTGGGGTCAATCACTAGTTACGGTAGTGGTTTTGTGGAGTCCCTGGTTGGGGATGATGAGACAATGTATAGGGTTGAACCTTAAAATCTGGCTCCTTCGTTTGGGGGGCAATCCGAACCCACGCAGATTTCTTGAACCCAGTCCCTAGTTTGGTTGATAAGCGGGACCACTACCGTTATTCTTTGAGTAGTTGTGAATAGGCGAGTGAGCTCATGTGGTGGAAGTCGTGTCATAGTAGGTAGCTACGTTCTAAGCATCTAAGACGAGTATGTGATTGGGTGTACCGGATGGGCAACGCGTGGTGCTTGTCGTATACTCGGTTATGGAATCGTTTAGGTGCAAAGAAGGTGGTTATTTGCTTAACTGTTGCATTCTATGTGTTCGTTTTGTTTGGTCATTATATGTTGTTTGCTTAGAGTCTATTTGGTCTCATATGAGTTGGGAATGTTGGGTAATGTTTTGGTGCACTCTCGCACAAGTTTAAAATTCATTTTTCTGAAAACCGCAGTTGTGCAGTCCACTGCTTTGCATTGCATTACGATGCATTGCATTGCATCTGTATCTTGCCTTTGCTCTGCATCGAGTTACGAGTCTTGCGAGACTTGGGTTGAGTCGTTTGCATATACTTCCATAGGGGTATTCTGGGAAAAGGGCATCTGCATTATCTGTTTCTGTTTCTTCTGTCTCTGTTTCTGTTCTGTCTTTATTATCTATATTACTGTTTTAGGTCCCTGCTGAGCACCGGAGCTCAGTCCGATATCCGGTTTTGTTTTTCAGGTTTGTAGATGTTGATTATACCTGTAATGGTGGAGCATGGGATGGGGATTACGAAGAGTGATCCTAACTGGATAGTTCACACCGATTATTACTTTTATAGTTATTTATATTGAAACTTGTAGTTTCCTGTGAGATGTAATAATTTAAAAATAATTTCATTTTTTTTGAATAACGCTTCCGCTAATTCTCTTATTACTATTTATGGGCTTTGAATAATGAACTCCTTTATTTAGTAAATCTCTGACTGCGGCTTTGGTGCTTCATTTTCCAATGGGGCACTGCCATGTCATCATTCCGGAAACGGGGTGTGACACACGTACCAAAACAAGAATCACAATATAATCTGACGATCAACCACATATAATGCAATTAAATTCGATCCTTCATCTATTTTATGCAATAAATCATGGGTAAACAGTTCATACTCAAATTCATACTTTAAAATGTTGATTTCATGCTTTTTATAACTAAAAATACAGAGGTGAATGATCCTTGGATGTTACAATAGCAAACTAAGCAAGCAAATCAACAAATGTCGAAATCATAATTTTAGCCCCCTTTCTGGTGCAATAACTTCCTGCTCCGAACTGGGAATCACGATTCGTAAGCGCTCACGCGTAGGTCATTCTATTACATTTCAAAACGCACTAAATACCGTCCCAATCAGACACTGTTAGCCCCTTCAATTGTTCTCTCAAAGTTACAACACTCAATTTCGTACCCAAAAAATAGCAAAACTTTAAACTTCAATTACTTTCTGCACAGAACTTCAAATGTTGATCTGTCAACTCCCAGACGTACCTTTTCCACCCCTCTTTCTAAAGCAAAAATAATCACTCAATTCTGACACTGATTACTATGTCGAATGTCAAAAAAATCACTCAACTCTCAATCTGCCAATTTTTCTCTTTCCCTCTTTTCTCTCTTTTCTTTCCTTTATTTTTCTCCCCCTGTCGTTTCCCTTTTCTTTCCCTAACTGGTTTCCCTACTCTCCTCCACTAACCCATTAATTACTCTTCTAAATAATTCTCAATCAAATCCCTCAACTTCCAAACTCCTACACTTATGTCCCTCAACCTCGATACACGTACAAAGCGCTCTTTAACACAACATACCCCAACATGTAACATTTAACCATGTTATAACAATTAAATAGACACTTAATTACATAATTGCATGAAATAAATTCATGCCAAAATAAGTATTCATGCAAAAATTAATTACGAGTTAATTAACACATAAGCAAAAATTTCAGGTATCACACAAATGCTTCTATTGGAATGAAGATAGCGCACTTTCTTTTTTTAATACATCATTTGTTAATCATTTTATTTTCTTATAAAGACTCAATGCAGTTTTCTTTTGATTCTATATAATCTTCTTGTATATATATAATTTATTTTGGTATTTTTTAGATTCGTGATAAAAACAAAACAAAAATAAATCCCTTTGAATTATAAAATAATTGAAATATCAATCCATCATTTCACTCATTCATCCACCAATTCCAAATTGTAAACTTAAAAGAAATGTATTGTAGTTTACGACACAAATGTAGCAACACGTGTATTACATTAATTATTTTTTAACAAAAAAAACAATCAAATTCATTCATATGTTTCATCTAATTTTTCTTTCATATTAATCATTTAATTAAATCAATAGTTTAATTTCAATTTATTCATATAATTAGAAAATGGGGAAAATGACGATGAAATCTAAACTTATTCATATTCTCTTTTAGGGAAAACAACTTAAGTAATTTTGCAAAACAACAGGATAATGATGAATATTGTTTATGATTTTTTTTTCATTTTATAAAAAGTTATTTTCTCATTTATAGAATTTTAAAAACAAAAACCCTACAAAAAAAAACCCAAGCCTTCTTCTTCTTACTTCCCTTCGGTCACTGCCACCGCTCCAATTACCGCCGACTGGCACTACCCCTTGTTCTACTGTTTATTTTCCTATTGCTCTCGCCTTCCTTATACCTTCTCTTCTTTTGCTTTCACCCTGTCTCCATTCAACCACCATATATAATCTTTCCCTTCTATTTTTTCTCACCCACCATTATGGTCAGTAGACTTTTTAGGTAGTTTCATACCTCTCTCTTTTCCTTCTCTCTCTATTATTCTTCTCTTCTCCTTCCCCTAATATCTCTGACCAAATATGCCACAAACAATTCTCATGTCCTTTTTTTTTCTTTTTTCTCCAAGCAACTCGCCACATACACCATACCAACCACCATCGAGCCCCCCTACCCCTAACTTTTGGTATTTTTTGTCTTCTTTACTCTATCAGTATAGTCATATATATACTCAAAGGTCAATTGAACTTGTGGAAGATAATGCCAAATCTGCTGTTTTTTTTATATCAAAATAGCCACACATGAAAAATATTATTTTGAATAAGCAAGAAAGATTAAACATTTATCAAAACAACATAGAAGAGACAGTAACTTGATGATTAAATGAGTTTCCAACAAATAACTTACTTGAAATAAACGAATTTTGCTTCACTATTTGAGAAAATATGCACCAAGAGTGAATAACATAAACTAAAAAAGAAAAAAGAAAAAAACATGAAGGAAAATACATAAATATTGGAGATTTGTAATACTATTTACATACTTGTATCGTGAAGGGTTGGTTTTTATAATGAATGAAGTTGGGAGATCGATCACAAAAATTCTTGTTAGTCAAGATGTCGATTCACTTTCTTATTTTTGGAAAAAAAAAATGTCTTTCTCATTTATTAGTATTTATTTATTGGTCATTCAAGTTTTGTCATTAGTTTATGTGAATTTTTATTTCTCTTTTTTCTATTCTTTTATTCGATTTCTGATAATTTATTTTTGTGTGAATTTATTTTTTAGGGGGTTTATTTGGTGATTTGACTTTTACTTTATTTTTACTGTCTTAAAAAAAAGACCTCTACTTTAATTTTTACTCTTGAAATCCAATTTTTTTTTTTTTTTTTTTTAAAAAAATTATTTTGGGATACTGGTATGCAATTATTATTGGCGTGACACTGATCCGGTTGATATATGAATAGCACTTTTAACCACTTGGTATATTTATTTACAAATATGCAACAAATTGTTGAACTCTCAACTTTTAGTTGTGAAATTGATAAGTGAATTATACTAGAAATTATAATAATTACACACATTGAGATAATTAAATTGATATTAATTAGTCACATTTATAAAATTTGATATTTAAAAATTTTAAATTATGAGAAAAAACATAAATAAGTGAGATATATTTCTATTTTGTTAGTCAAAATACCAATATTATTCTTTTAAATATGATTTGTATACCACTAATTTTATTTAAGAGAGTAATATTAATATTTTAATTAAAAAAAATCTTAATTTTTATTTACTTAATTTTCGTTGTATGTCCTGCAAGTCTTATATTAATGGATTGAGGTAGTACAAGTAAAAGCATATTGTTCATTACCAACCCAATAACATTTAAGCAGGAGTTTGTGACCGCTGGCATGCACGGAAACTGGCAACAAATTGTTAGCTCTATTGCTGCTTTGTTTTGACAATCATTTTGAAAATGAGGTAAGATCTTAGAGATTTCAAAATTTGTCCTCTCTGTGGGTTCCATACAATGTATAATAGGACCATGGTTCCATACAAAATGCATTAGACAGCACCATGATGCACCTTGACAGCTGCTTTTAGCTCAAAAAGCAGCTTCTTGGTTGGGGAAAGTAATCTCAAACGCACTCTTAAAGGTAGATCGCTGTCAATATATATGACAAACTAAAACACGTGAAATGGAACTTGACAAAGTAAGCAGAGTTCCCAATGCACACTTGACCATGACAATATTTACTTAATAACAAAAAAGATAAATCATTTATATTTAGCACCAACTATTTAGCTAATAAGCATAAATAGCAATAATTTTTTATTCGACTAATTTTAGCACGAACAATTTATGGGTTACTGTAATTGTTAAATTAACGATTTCGACTAAAATTTCAGCCAAACAATTCACGTAACCAATACGTGTCCGGTCAAAAGGGCAAAAATGTCACTTATTGTCCCAACCCCTCTTTCTTCTTCCCCAACCACCCCACCCCAATTACCCCGCAGCGCAACCCCCACCACCCCGTAACCCCGATTGGCCGCCAACTCCAAGCCCAGCCAACCCCAACAAGTTGAGGGGTAGCTGCAAAGATCGATTCGCACATAGCTCTTCTTGGGAATCTCTGAAAATGGTTCTGTTTGTTGGCCGCTCACAAGAACAGCTGTGTTTGGAGTAGGACTTTAGGATTGAAGACCTCACAACAGAGAGAGACGGGTGGAAGTGGAATCAAGAGCCAAATTAATATGCAGGAATTACGGATTTTTTTTTGTTGAAATTATTACGCATCTAACTTTGCAAGAACCAAAAGCCGACCCAATGCCAGAAGAACCCAGATTCATGGCCAGCTCAGAATCTGAATCAGACTTTGCAGAGGGAATTACAGAGCTGGAGTTGAATTTGATTGCCTTAAAAAATAAAAAACAGAAAAATAAGATTCTAGAAAGAAAAATAATTAAAGTAAAGAAGAAGAATAAAATTACAAATTAATTAATACTACCGGTGGAATTATTGGTAACGGTGTCAGTAGTGAATTTTGTTTTCAAATTCAACTTCTTCGTCGTCGTCTTGGAAGGTATATTCAGCCATACGACGAGTCAACAGATTCATGCTGCGGTGGTGTTGCTGCGGGGAAGAGGAGGATGTGAAGGAGATGGTGGGTGAAGAACTTGTTAGGGTGTATCGGGTCTACGATACAGTTGTGGACCGGACTCACCAAAATACAACACGTGTACAATTGACTAGTTGGAAAATTTTAGGGGATTTGGTGCATAGCCCCACTTGTGGACCTGCTCCATTTTAGCACATCTAAGTCTTCTTTAGACTTTTTTACCCCTAGGGCTGAAAAACACGTGTCCGACACGTGATTTTTTTTGCCGCAATCATTAATTTGACAATTACAGCAACCCGTAAATTGTTGGTGCTAAAAATAATGTAATAAAAAGTTATTGTTTTTTATACTAGTTAGCTAAATAGTTGGTGCTAAATATAGGGAATTTCTCTAACAAAAAATCATATATGCAGAGCATGGTAGAGTGCGTGGGTGAAGAAGTCCCCCAACTAAGAGAGGGAGACATCGTCATTCCCACATACTTGGAAGAGTGCAGAGAATTTGAGAATTGTAGATCAGGAAAAACGAATCAATGCCAAACCTACCCTTAATGCATGATGCTTCGTCAAGAATGTCCAACAAAGGAGGCCAAAAGTTGTACCAATTCCTCAGCTGCCCCACTTTGGTGGTCTCAGTATACAGTAGTTGACGCCAACTACGTGGTGAAGATAGACCCTAGAATAACCCCTACCCGCATGCTTGCTTCGTCTCTTGCGGCTTCACCACTGACTTTGGGGCTGCCTGGAAGGAAGCCAAGGTTCAAGAGAGCTCCAGTGTCGCAGATGGACTTGGGAGTAAGTGCAGAAATTACATATTATGCTACTGCAGCAGATATTTGTCATGGGCTCCTCTTCTTTCATGAGTGAAGGAAAGCTTGCTTCCAAGTAAATGATCCAACGTTCATCTAACAATGAAGAGGAATCCGAGATGGGACTTTGTAAAAGGAAAATCTGATTCAAGGTAACTCCATAACGTACGTGTCCTCTACAATTCTCCTTGCAGGCGGTGGAAGGAGCTCGAGTGCATGGAGCAGCACAAATAATAGGAATAGACAGTAACGAGAGCAAGCACCAGAAAGGCGAAGCCTTTGGAATGACTCATTAACATTAACCCGAAAGCTTCCGATAAACCCAAACAAATGACAAACCATTTTGAAACCTACCAGATTGTAACCAATCGAGACATAAAAAGGAGAAGCCTTTGGAATGACTCATTAGTCAGATGACAATCATATTAAATTGACCAAAACTCTCTTTAAACTCAATTTTATTGCAATTAGATGGAGTGTCATTCGTCCTCAGAATATTGAAGTTGTTTAAATTTAGACAATACATCAAATTTTGCAGTAGTAGTGCTGGAACAAACTTGGTTAGAAAGGAACAATGTGGTCTTCAGAAACAAGAAAAGAGACTGGGAAAAGTTGAGTGATGATATAAATATAAAGGCAGAGGCCTACTGCGGGGCTGCTATCAAGAGGGGAAACAAGAAATTACCTGTCATTGTCCACCCACACTGGATAAGGCCACCTCCAAATTGGTTTAAGATCAACTTTGATGCAGCTTTCTTCAATGGGAACTTCACTGCAGCTGTAGTAGTGAGAGATGAAAATGGTTTGTTCAGATTAGCAGCCACTAAATCAGGTGTTGTACAAGATGCATTCACTGCTGAGGCTAAAGCAGCGTTGCTGGCCATTGAAACTGCGACTTGTTTCAACCTGGATAGAGTAATTATTGAAGGTGATGTAACAAATGTAATCTCCTCCCTGAGAGGTCAAAGGGAAGCTAAGGAATGGCAGGGAAAATCTACCACTGATCACTGTAGAATCAAGATGAAGCATATCAGAAACCATTTGGTACAGCATGTACAAAGGGCAAATAATAGGGCTGCTCACTTTTTAGCTAAGTGGGGGAAGATAAACCACATGAATGGCATTGTTAGCCTAAGCACTCTTCCCCTCACTGTTTTTTGTGACCAAGAAACGGCTGGTTTGGGAGTTGATATTCCCAGTGATTGTAATCTTCCTTTATTTAATGATTAAAGCTTGTTTCATCAAAAAAAAAAAACATCAAGAGGTGGAAGTAAAAATGCTTTAATGTGAAAATTTAAAATAAAAGTTAACAAATTAAAGCTCCCATTCCTAACACACATCTTACTTGTCAACACAAATATTTTATTTTCAGCGTCATATTCACATAATTTAACATCAATCTTAGGACATCAATTTAAATGATGATTTCTATGATAATATTCTTGCTAAATAAAAAACCACAACACAATATCAAGTACACATGCATTTATCAGCCACAACAGTTTGTATTTCCCCATGAAAGAAATATCATCAAGGTTGTGAAGCTGCAATTAAAGCGTAGATTTCATCCCTCTTCACCATTTTCATTTCATTTCTCTTATCCTCAACTTTCTATACCCTCGTTTCTCCCCTTTTTTTTCCCTCTTCAACTTTTTTTTTCTCATTTCTCTCCTCCTACTTCTTCGTCTCCACTTCCTTTACCTAATCTACTCACGTTTCTTTTCCATTTTCACTCTTTTTCTCCATCTTCTTTCTTTTTCCATATTTGTTTCCTTCCAGTTCACCGCCAATTGGATATCATAGATGAAGCATTAAAAATCTCGTGATTTTGATGTATACACGGTGACACCATCCTTCACCCCTAGATTTCTTTATTAAATAATATTCATTGTCGTTTTATGTTCCACAACCCACGACTAATACTTGTGATACTCTTCCTTGCACTACTCGAGCCACATCTGGGGCAACTCCTCGCACCAGACTCAATATATGTCATAAACAAATCAATTTTTTATTTTACTACATAATAAAATAATAATAGTATTTACGCTAATACACGTAATGACTCTTATTCACATGTCATACGTGATAATAGAGACTATGATAATATGTGATGTAACCAGACCAAAGATTGTGTCTTTAGCTGTTTTATAATAGTTGTTGTGTTATCCGACTCTAAGTATTTGAAATTCTTAATTCGAAACTTTTTTCTTTGCAAAAAACAATTTTTAAAAAGATGCAACAAAATTAATTGTTACAAATAACATATTTTCTTGCATCGAAACATATAAATGTTGACTAATTTAGCTAGCATTGATATAGTGTTACATATAAAGAAAATATTAAAATTCATTTCAAACTTTCCCACGTCTTTAAGTTTGTGATATTGTCATTCCTAACTGCTTCTATATGGATAAGTTTTCTCGAAATAAACTTCATTCGACCTAGTAAATTAAAAAATGTCAAGATAGTTGACCAAGTAACACTTATCATATTTTTGTAGTCTTTGCAAATGATAAAAGTATCTTTTTGGCAAGTAGTCATTACGCACTGGGCAAAGAGTCGAAGCAATGTCCACTATTTCTAATATACAATGATGAACAAGCTTCAAGCTCAGTAATTGTACAACAATAAGCTTTGATAGAAAAAGGAAAAAAATAATAATAATTGAAAAATATATCATTGACTCATATTCAATAAATTACTATAGTCTCCTTGATTAACTATCGAAGTAAAATTTTCAAATTTGCGTGAGAGATATATACTCCAAATAAATAAATAAATAGTTATACCTTTTGTATGTTTAAATTATTACTTTTGTATAACTATTTATATAATTTTTTTTTATTTATTTGGAGTATAGATATCTCACATGAATTCAAAAATTCTACTTCGTTATATTTAATCAAAAAGAGTGTAGTAAGTGAATTTATTTAATATAAGTCAATTATTATTTTAATTAAATAGTATATTCATCGATTATTAATCCTTTTTTCTTTTTTTTCTATCAAATTTTTTTTGTTGTCCAATTACTGAGCTTGAAGCTTGATCATCAATCTATGCTTAGACAGAGTGGAATATTGTTTCGAGACTCTACCCAATACGTGATAAACTACTTGCCAAAAAGATACTTTTACCATCTCCAAAGACTACCGAAATCTTATGAGTGTTATTTGCTCAACTATCTATACCTTTTTAGATTTACTAAGTCGAAATACTAAGCCAAATGAAATTTATATTGAGCAAAATTATCCATATAGAAGAAATTAGGAATAACATGATCACAAACTTAAAGATGTGGATAAAGTAAGCTTAAAGTGAATTTTTAATATTTTCTTTATATGTATCATCGTAATGTTAGTCATATTAGTTAACATTTATATGTTTTAATGCAAGAACAAGATTTTATTTGAAACAAATAGTTTTATTGAATCTTTTAAATCTTTCAAATCTTGTTATTCGCGAGAAAAAAAATTCGAATTAAAAATTTCAAATACTTGAACTTGGATAACACAAGAGCTATCAGCAAACAACTACATACACGACATTTGGTTGGTTAAATCAGATATTATCTTAATCTCTATCATCAAATGTGAAGAGTCGCTTACTTGTGTTAGCATAAATACTTTTATTATTTTGCTATCTAATAAAAATAAAAAATTAATTTGTTTAGCGCATATATTGGCTTGAAAGGGTGGGGAGGAGGGCGAGGAGTTGCCTGAGTGGCCCGACGAGTGGCCCGAGAAGTGTGATGAGTGGACTAATGAGGGGTAAGGCTCAGGGAGGAGTGGCCCGAAGAGGAGTGGCCGAACCCGAGGAGTGACTTGAGCAGTGTAATGAGGAGTATCACATGGTATTAGTCGTGTAATAGAACAGACAATGAATATTACCTGATAAAGAACTCCTAGGGTGAAAGATTGTGACACAGTAGATACGCCAAAATCGCGAGATGTTTAATGTTTCATTTATAGTATCCAATTGACGAGGGAACTGGAAGGAAACAATGAGTAAAAGGAAAGATGAGGAAGAAGAAGGGTGAGGGGGGAAAAGAAGTGGAAGAATATGAGGGTAAAGGAAGTGGAGAGGAAGAAGGAAGATGAGAGATGAGAGAAAGAAGAAAAAATTTTGACGGAGGAACAAAATGGAGGAGATAGGGTAAAGAAAGTTCAGGAGAATAGAAATGAGAAGAAAATGGTGAGGAAGGAATAACATTTACTCTTTAATTGCTGCTTCACAATCCATGTGATATTTCTTTCATGTGGAAATACTAATTGTTGTGCATGATAAATACATGTGTATCTGACATTTAGTTGTAATTTTAAATTTAAGCATGAATATCAATCATCATTTAAATTGCTAGTCTAAGACTGGTGTTAAAATATGTAAATACGGCACTGAAAATACGATATTTTTACTTACAAGCAAGATGTGGCTGTTAGTTAAAAGTTGTCTTCAAGATGTGAGCTTTAATTTGTTAATTTTTGTTTTAAATTTTTACTGTAAACCATTTTTACTTCCCCTTCTTGATGTATTATTTAAGCTTAAACAACTTCAATATTGAGGACGAATGACATTCCATCTAATTGTAACAAAATTGAGTTTGAAGTAACTTTGATCAATTTGCAAAATGAAATAATAGGATTTTCTATAGTTGTTATAGATTGTTATCTGATTAAGTTTGTATTGTGGAGAAATTATTACATTATGCATTCAAACTAATTGAGTACTTTGATTTTTTATGTCTCGATTGATGCTAAAAATTGATCTCCTACCAGATTGTAACCAATCGAGACATCAAAAGAATCAAAGTACTCATTTGAATGTATAATGGAATAATTCCACTCGAATACAAACTTAGTTAGATAACAATCTATCACAAGCATAGAAAATCTTATTATTTCATTATGCAAATTGATAAAAATTCTCTTCAAACTCAATTTTATTGCCTGGACGGCCCTGCAGCTCTAAGAGGTCCACCAACACCGGCACCAATTAATTATCTGACCATCAACGCTAGCCAGACATACACTTAGTCCCCCAGATTTCGTTCCAGTTTCATTACTTACAAAAGATCCAGAGAGAGAGAGGATATCAAATTGCCCCCAGGATCCAAGTCTCTAAGTTAGTAAAAATATGAAGGATAACAAAACCTTGGTTCAATAGAACATTACATTGTGACTTTACTGAAACTATGTATAGGGGCAACAAACAAAGTACAAATTTTTTTCTACAAAAATACATTTGCCAAAAGTAATGATTATATTAATGACAAGATACAAATTCTCTACCTCATAATTGATACAGCCTCCAGAAACGTAGTCCATTACGTAGACATTCATTTTGGGGTGGAGGGAGTATGATTTTGTAGCTTTTCAATTCTCGTGAAAATTGGACACATTTTTGTCCCTAAATAGATTGGTGGGTGTGAAAGGACAACAAGTTTTGAAGTACATTACATGAGCATTATATCTTAGCAAAATTCATACACTTTGCTTTAAAATGTTTAAGTACCCGGCACCTAAATACATACACGTACCCGACACCCATACCCGAGTAACATAGCTCTCAGGTAGTCATTATTAAAGCTTATCACAAGTTTGCCAATAATTGACACTTTTCCATAACTTGATATTAACATAATAACTGCTTCACGGCCAATAGCTTACTCAAAAATAAAAGCGGAATATAATCAACCCTCGTCACAGTTTACTCAAAAAAGAAATCCTCATTACTGCAAATCCATTTAATATCTGCAAGTAAAGATTACCTGGACTAAGGCAAAGGAGAAGATGATACTTTAAATTTGCTTTGTCCCTTTTGATGAAGCCCTGAATGGTTCCATCCCTAAACCCAGGCTGCAAGAAAAGACCAACGAAATCAAAAAGTTATTTCTGTCCCATGAAACAGGTTCATAATAACAACGGAGGCTCGAGTCGAGAACGAGACAGAAAGAAAATCCACATACCTGCTTCAAAGAAACTGGAAAAGCTCTCACTCGCCTCCAACCTTATAATCACATCCCGCAGTAATTCTGGTGCAAGCCCAGCCCAGCCCAGCCCAGCCCAGCAACTGTTCTGAATTACTAAAGGCTGATCTTCCAACTCATGGACAGCTTGAGACGTTCCTCTATTATGGCCAGATAGCCTCACCTCGAAAAATCCAGCTATATAAGCTTCCAATACTATCCCTTATGTCGCGAGCTATGCTCCGGAACGACATTTACTGAAAAATATAAGATCACCCCACTTGACAGTTTTACTAGCTGATACAAAGTCTTTCTCCAATATCTATGCACGAAAAAATCATCTAAATCTAAAGTATCAAAATCACTAAATCAGAATTTTCGACATCTGCGAGATAAGAAGAATGAGTGTTTGATTAAAAATTCACTTTGCTAAGCTTAGTGCCAAAGTAAAATAAGGGCAAAGATTGAACTGAAGAAAAGCACAAAGCAAGAAAAGAAGATTCCCCACACAAATAAGGATAATTTCCCCCTTCTTAGTCCGTACTTTGAAGCAATTTTTTTTAATTGACATAGCAAAATATATTTACAAACTTCAAACAATAAAAACAACAAAACTTATTGAGGTTATCCAATCTTTGGAACAAGAAATAATATTTTCCATTTTTTTTTCAAAAGATGACAGTAATAAGGTACACAGATACGAAAATAAACAAATTTCACAAGAACCCAACAAAAAGCTAAAAAAACAACTATCAAACATGTTTATTTTTAGAAAATAAGAAGATAATTAAAATCCTGACACCCCAATTTTAACTCTTTCCTAATAGCCTTGTTACAAGTAGAAAAATCATAGAAATTCTTCAAAGAAGTAAAATTTCAGCCCACTATCTTTCAAAATTTCACAAACCCACTTCACAAGAAAAGAAATAGTACAAATTTCATAACTTTAAGACGTTTTTAGGTGATTTTTTAGTAAGAAGTTCAGAAACCCACCTCAAAAAATAACATCTTTAACTGTTTGCAATAAAGTTCAAAAGACAAATTATGAAATGGGATCCTAAAAAATAGTCAAAAAATCAAGAAACAAAGGAAAAGAGAGTATTCAGGAAACTGACCCGTGTGATTCTAGAAGATTTAAGAGATGATGGTGTTGAAAATAGACAAGAGATCCTTAGATCCTTCGGAGAAACTTTTTACTCGGACAATATGCCCACGCTGTTTTCTTTCATTTTGTTTCTCCGTCTGTCTGCAGTCCGGCTCAGTCGTTTGAACACCCCAAAATTCCGCACTGCATGAAGCCCTCCTAGCCGTCGGATGAAATTTTGAACGGTCCAAATCTGGAGAGAGAAAAGTTGCGGTGACAATAAAAAAATAATAAAAAAAATAAATGTTATATAATAAAAGGGTACATATGTAATTTTACAAATAAATGTTTGGATTACAGGAGGAGAGAGAAAAAGTTGCGTGTGAAACAAACAGCGTATTGTCTTTTAGAGAACACATGTTTTTGGTTAGAGAACATGTGTTCTCTAACTAAAAACATGTGTTTCTAAAGAAGAACATGCGTTTTGTTTCACCGCAACTTTCTCTCTCCTCCAGAACTAAAAAAGTAACACGCAACCGTCACATCGATTGGGTTCCCGAGGAGGAGAGAGAAAAGTTGCGGCTGAACAAAAACACATGTTCTTCGTTAGAGAACACATGTTCTTTAACCAAGAACACATGTTCTTTAACCAAGAACATGTGTTCTCTAACGAAGAACATGCGTTTTTGTTCAGCCGCAATTTTTCTCTCTCCTCGGGAACAAAAAGTAACAAGCAAAGTTTATCCCTAAAATACCCCCTATTTTGATACAATCGTTGGATCAAACAGTATAAAATCTAACGGCTGAGATCGTGGCCCGCACCGTGCGGAATTTTCAGGGTCCGCATAGGAGCCATGGTGGTCTGTCTGTATGTTTCCATCTCTAGATTCTAGAGTGTGTGAGGTTATCTGAAATGAAACCCCTGTAGGGTTGGTAAATGGTACTCAAATAAATAGTAATTTTTCCAATAAAATTCCAATAATACCCCTTTTTTTCTTTCCTCTCTCTCATTTTTTTTTCAATAAAGATATGTTGATGGTATAATTGGAATAAATTGTTGAGACCTAGTAAGAGATATTTAATGACAATTAATCTTGATATATATATATATATATATCTCATAAACTACAATTAATTGGGAATGGAGGGAGTAATGTATATTCAAAACCTTGTACTTATGTTCTCATACTCGGACCGAGTGAGTGGTCATGGTTTGGTTCGGTTCGGTTCGGTTACACATTTTTCAAATTAAACCAAAATATTTAATTTGAAAATTGTGAAAACCAATTAAAATTATTCAAAATCTCAAATCGATGTATTCAGTTCGTATCGCTTTGGTTTAGTTTGATTTGGTTGCTTGATTTGTGAGATACGAAATATATTAATTGTTAAAAAACTACAAATATAAATCACTAATATAGAACTCAAGCTCCAGAATGAGGAGAATAGCATTTCTTGTTGTACTTCTCAACTAATATACATGAGAAGAGAATATGAACCATATGAAAATGCAAATGGACACCCATAATATTCATAACACTCTCCATTGGATGCCCATTATTTGGAACAATTTCCATAATGCGCCCTTACTAGGAAAATCCAATGGGAAAAATCCATGGTTAAAGGGAGAAAAGTGCAGCGCGCATTTACTCCCCTCATGATTACATCAATTGAGATATTTGATTCGACGCATTCCAATGTTATGAACTAATTTCTCAAACATAACAGTTGGGAGCGCCTTAGTAAATAAATATGCCAAATTTTCACTTGAACGAATTTGTAGAATACCTATATCGCCATTTTTTAGAAGTTCATGAGTGAAGTAAAACTTTAGTGAGATATGCTTTGTTCTATCACCTTTGATGTATCCCTCTTTGAGATGTGCAATACATGTTGCATTATCCTCATACAAAACTATTGGAGCTTCTTTTCCAAATGATAGACCACAATCTTCTCGTATGTGGTTAATTACAAATTTTAGCCATACCTATTCACGACTAGCCTCATGGATTGCCAAAATTTCAGCATAGTTAGAAGAAGTCGATACAATAATTTGTTTCATAGAACGTCAAGAAATATCAATTCCACCATATGTGAATACATATCCAGTTTGTGATCGAGAATTATGAGGATAAGATAAGTACTCTGGATCTGCAAAACCAATTAAATTTTCTTTGGGTAGGTTAGTAAAGAACAAACATTTATTTTTTGCACCTTGTAGGTAGCGAAGTACATGCTTAATCTCGTTCCAATGCCTTCGGGTAGGACATGAGCTAAACCTTGCTAATAGGTTGACAGAAAATGATATTTCGTATTGTGTACGACTAGCAAGATACATTAGTGCCCAATTGCACTCAAGTATAACACTTCATGACCAAGAATTTCTTCATTCTTTTCCCAATGACGAAAAAGGTCTTTGTTCACATCAAGTGACCTTATAACCATTGGGTGCTCAATGGATGTGCTTTGTCCATGTAAAGTCTTTTGAGTACTTTTTATGTGTATGTTTTTTTATGTACAGTGATCCCATTCTTTATGTGCTCAATTTGCAACCCTAGACAAAAAATTGTCTTTCCAAGGTCTTTCATCTCAAATTCTTTCTTCAAGTATTCCACTGTTACTAAAATTTGTTCAGGAGTCCCAATGATATTAAAATCATCAACATACATTGCGGTGATGACAAATCTTGACCCAACTCTCTTTACAAAAATGCATGGACAAATTGGATCATTCTTATAACTTTCTCTTAATAAGACTCACTAAGGCGATTATACAACATGCGCCCATATTGCTTCAATCCATAAAGAGATCTATTTAATTTAATGGAGTAATGTTCTAGAGAACCTGGATTTGCTGCTTCTGGCAGTTTAAAACATTTTGGGAGTTTCATATAAATGTTGTTGTCAATTGGGCCATACAAATAGGTTGTGACTACATCCATTAGACGTAATTCAAGTTCTTCTCTTATCGCTAAACTGATTAAGAATCTGAAAGTAGTTGCATCCACCAAAGGAGAATATGTCTCTTCACACTACAAGAAAACAGTTAAATAGCGACTGCCGGTACCGTCGGTATTCGGTTGCTATTCAAATTTACCGACCGATTGCCGACCGAAAACAGTGGTCGTGTATATATTGTCGCTAAGCCATATACCGATTGATTACCGACCATTATTAAGCGACCGATTATTCCGTCGCTATATTATGACGGATAGCAGACCGAATAGAATAATTGGTTTGACTTTTTTAACATTGACTATTACCAACCGAAGTCCGACTGAAAGAGTACCGACCAAATAAGACGATCGAATACCGATCGATAATCAAGCGACCGAATACCGACCGATAATCAAGCGACCGAATACCGACCGACTAGAATTTATTTGACTTGACTTAGCAACCGCTATTCCGTCGCAAACTTGTTTTAAATTTAAAAAAATAAATCTGAAATATAATTAAATCCCTATATAAACTGCTGTATGAAACAGAAAATCCAAAACAGCAATACAAACCAAAAACAATATCCAAAAAATTCCAAATAACAAACATAATGAATACAATCCAAAAATAACATTACATTACAACAATCAAAGCCTACAATTCTTATTTACATTACAACAATCAAAGCCTACAATTCTTATTTACATTACAACAATCAAACAATGCACTTGTAATTTACATTACAAAAAGCAAAGTGTGCACTTGTTATTTTGATTACAACAATACAACCAAAGATTACACTTCTCTAATACTCTTTTCGTCTATGAGTTGAAACCTGAAAATTCAAGAATAAAATTAAAATTTCAAATACGTCAATTAATTTATGGTCATAAAGTACTACAAAAATAACACAACAAATATTACTCATCTTCAATATGTGCAAGTAAAAAAAGATAGTTGTGAAGCGTGAAAGATATTAATAATATGAGAAATAAATGTTACAATAAAAGAAGAGTTAAAAAGTTATACTTGTATTTTTGCTATTCATAATCATCCTCCGACATGAATTCATCCTCTTCTTCAGAATTGTCATCACCCGACATGATTTCATCCTCATCTTCATCAACACGACTCGTATCGGTCACAAAGACAACTTCAAATTCGCCTGACCGGTGTGTAAGTTGACTAACTTCAGTAATAGTTGGATCAATGCGACTGGTCTCCTCCTCGCGTACTTCCTCCTGATACGCTACCAGAACACCAGGAACGTCAAAAAGACGTTGTTTGGAATGACAAACATCCAACCAATCAGCCCTAGATGTTGTCTTACTACCCGGATAAGGTGTGTAGTAGACTTGTTGACATTGGGAAGCAAATACAAAGGGATCGTAACCCTGGTACGTTCTTTTCCTATGGATTTCTACAAGTTTATATTGAGGATTAAGACCTCGATTTGGAGTAGAATCAAACCAGTCGCATTAGAAAAGAATTATTTTTTGGTGAGGTACTCCAGCAAGTTCAACTTCAATGACCTGCTTTAACTCTCCGTAATAATCTCCTTTAACCCATAACCCGATGTTTGTCGTTCTTTTTCCTTCGCTGTGCGCTTTTGTGTGAAATCTATAACCGTTAACAACGTAACCTATGTATGACATCACTCTCCTTGACGGGCCCCATGAAAGATTTTTCAACAACATTTCAGAATGTTGCGGAAGGCTATGTATCTGTTTAGAACAACAAAATGTTAAATTAATTTAGTTTACGCATTTTTAAGACAACTACATTTCTACACATTACAAAATTTACATGAGTTCCAAACCATTTGGAAAAATCATTATAAACCCGGCTTTGAAGTTCTTCCTCCGTTATATGTGGTGTTTGGTCATTTACTTCACTGACAAATTTCCTGAATTACAAATTAATGGCAATATTATTATTTGGCTACTTTCAATTATATAACAAAAATGAAGCAATAGATAGGTTTACTTACTGAAGATATGGTTCGACCTCTTCACAATTCATCAAGATATAATTCATGGCTGTTTTATAATCTTTATCAGATAATAAAATCTTTTCTTTTTTTTCCAAATGATCTTCCCGGTAAGTTGCAAATTGATAATAATTCGGGGAAGGTTCACTTGTCTCGATCATCTCCATCATTTCGCCCAACGGTTGTAACTTTTGTTTCCACGTGGGGTTCGAAATAATAGCTAAAGAATGTAGCAGCTTTCTTCGACCAAGTATGCATTGCAAATTGACCCTCAACTCGGCCTTATTTTTTATCTTCTTTTTCAGATGGTGCAGATATCTAATTAAAGCATAAATAGTTAATCACATTGTAAATACGAACATGATAAATAAAAATGAAGTTGAGATAACTTAAGACATTGGTTGTTACCTCTCGAACGGGTACATCCACCTAAATTGTACCGGCCACCAACCTCGCTTCAGTACGGAAGGTGAACCGCAAGTGTTTCATCACATCAAAAAATCCCGGAGGAAATATTCGCTCTAACTTGCACAATAAAATAGCAATAGTGTCCTCCAATTCTTGCATATGCGCCACACTCAACTTTGGAGAACACAAATCTCTATAGAACAGACTAAGTTCAGCCAAGGGTCCCCAAACACTTGTCGGTAGTACTTCTCTAAGTGCTATAGGGATAAGTCGCTCCATGAATACATGAGAATCGTGACTCTTCATTCCAGACATTTTCAACTCTTTCATAACAACGCATCGCGCCAAATTCGATGCATATCCATCTGGGAGCCTTAATTCTTTAACCCACTGCAAAACTATCTCTTTTTGTGCCTTAGTAAGAGTGAAACATGCCTTCGGTTTCGTTGCTTTACCGCGGTCATCGTGTTTAATATTCAATTCAGGCCGATTGCAATATCTTTCAACATCCGCTCTAGCCTTAACATTGTCCTTAGTTTTACATTTCACGTCCAACACGGTGTTAAAGACGTTATCAAACACATTTTTTTCATTATGCATGACATCAATGTTGTGTCTTATTAGAAGTGTCCGCCAATAAGGTAAGTCCCAAAATATGCTACGCTTTGGCCCAATCGTGATATCGACTTCATGCCTTGCTCTTTACCTATCTCTTCACTAGTATCGGTAATTTTTTGATAATCTCTAACTCTAAACCACATTTCATCACCGATCAAAGGCGAGATGGCGGGTCCGCTCTCTCATTTCGCCGGGTCCCTTTCTGAATCCCTTTGCATCTCTTCTAAATGGATGATCGAGTGACAAGAAGCTTACGTGGGAATCGAACCACGATTGTTTCCCGCCAGCCTGCAAATGGAACGCTTGTGTTTCCTCCATACAATATGGACAAGCGTGAATGCCTGTTGTACTCCATCCACTCAACATTCCATATGCTGGGAAATCACTAATTGTCCAAAGTAATGAAGCTCTCATTTTAAAATTTTGCTTTTTAGAGATGTCATAAGTTTCTGCACCTTCACTCCACAGCTGATTCAATTCATCGATGAGAGGTTGCAAATACACATCAATCTTGTGTTTTGGATTTTGGGGTTCAGGTACAATGATAGTTAAGAACATTACATTGTTCTTCATACACATCCAAAGGGGGAGATTATAAGGAGTTAGAATAACTGGCCAAGAAGAATATTGCTTCCCTGACATGCCGAAAGGTGCAAAATCATCTGTACATAACCCAAGCCTTACATATCGAGGTTCTGCTGCAAAATCAGTGTGTGTTCTATCAAAATGTTGCCAAGCTTCCCCATCCCTTGGGCGATTCATTATTCCCTCTTCTCTCTCACTGTGTGAGTGTCATGTCATGTGTTTTGCAGTTTTCTCAGATGCATACAGTCTTTGTAATCTCGGAGTAATTGGAAAATAATACATCTTTTTGCAAGCAATATCTTTTTGTCGTGTATTTTTTGATTTCTTTTTCTTAATATACCTAGCATGGCCACAAAACTTGCATTCTCTACTCTCATTATTTTGAGGAGGAAGCGCCTCTTTCATCAACTGTGCAAATTTATCTATAGTAGTTTCAGATAAGTTGTCTTCGGACTTTATACTCAACATTCTAGCAGTCATTGATAGCTGTGAATGGTTTGTACAACCTCCGTACAGTGGGCTATCAACAGCCTTCAACATGTCATAGAACATTTGTGCCTGCGGATTGGGGGGTTCTTCAACGTCCCTATTTTTCGGCACATTAAAAACCATCTCTCGATAATTGTTTCTTGTCGTATGTCTTCTAGAATTATCCACATAATGAGAGGTTTCATTAATAAACGGAATCTGAGGCATTGGAAAGAAAGCCTCACCGTGACATGTCCAATTATAATAATTAGACACAAATCTGTTCATAATAAGATGATACTTCACCAAATCTGGTACATGAAAATCCTTATTTCTACAACCCACACAAGGACACCTAATCCCATCATTTTGTACATTAGCAGACATACTAATAGCGAAATCTACAAATTGTTTCACTCCCGCTATAAATTCTGGACTATGAAGGGATCCACTATTAGATGTTGAATCCATATACATCCAACTACGGTCCTCCATTATAAACACAATATCTGCGTATAACAAGTCTTCATAAGTAAATGCATAGAACCTTATTTTTGATGATTTTTACGTACCTATGTTATTACCGGCATCTTATCTAAATTTTTGTCAAAGTTTACAATGATAAAGAATAATGTCAAGGTTAAAGTGGAATAAACACCAACAAATTTATTCCAAGTAAAGAAACATTGGTCCATTATAACTCAAATATATATTGTAAGTATATTTTCATAATCATTTATGGACACAAATAAATTTAATCTTTAATTTCAACAAAAGAAGAAGAAAACAAATGTCAAGGTTAAAGTGTAATAAACACCTACAAGTTCATGACAAATAAAAAAACCTTGGTCCATCATAAATCAAATATATATTGTAAGTATATTTTCATATGTACACAAATAAATTCAATCTTTAATTTCAACAAAAGAAAAGAAAGAACAAATGTCAAGGTTATAGTGTAATAAACACCTACAAGTTCATTACAAATAAAGAAACCTTGGTCCATCATAAATCAAATATATGTTGTAAGCATATTTTCATAATTATTTATGTAAGAAAAAATTAATTTAATTTTGTAATGTGGGAAAAAATAAGAAGAGAAAGAAGAAGAAATGGAGCACCTAATTCAGAGTGGTGGTGCCGGAGCACCTAAAGCCGACCGGTGGTGGTGGACCGTCGGAGTTCCGGTAAAGCCGGGGAGGTGGAGCCGGTGAGGGGGGAGGTGGAGGCAATGGGGGATGAGGGTTTCCAATAACAGGGTCGCGCAGGTTTACAAGTGGGTTTCTGGTATTGGGTATTCTGTTTTGTCATGAATTTCAAAACAGAACTGTGTCGTTTCATCTTAAATAATTAGCGACCGATTACCGACAGCAAATAGAAATCCGTCGGTATTCGGTCGGCGAGTAAAAGGAAAATCGGGAAATTCAAAGTAGCATTTGACGACTGTTAAGTACTATATGTCGTTTCACATGTGTACACACACACACACACACATTGAATAGTTAAACTTGTACACATTAATTTAAAAACTTGTTTAGACACGGGGCATGACAATTCAACAAGTAGTTCATCAAGTGCCCGGGTCTTTTTAATTTTCTATCCGGGGCGACCGAAGACCGACCGTAAATGCATTATCGGTCGTAATACGGTCGCGTAAATAAATTTGGGCTACCGTATATGCATTAATGGTCGGTATTCGGTCGCCTTATTTTTCCCGATATTTTCCCGCCGTGCCGGTTTTTTTATAGAAACACTACTGACGACCGTTAAGTACTATAACTAGTTCATATGTGTACACACACACACACACATTAAATTGAATATTTAAAATCATAAGCATACAAATTTTAAAAACAGTATACACCCTGCCACAAGTCATAAGCATACAAATAACATGCATGTCAATATTCCAGCAGTCAATATTTCATAAGCATACAATAGTGATAAAAACAAGCATAGTTCAATATTAAACCAAAAAAACATAACAAAAGTCGAATAATATTCCAAAAAACCTACAATCTCTATTGACGGCCCAATACATCATCTACAGTTAAGGGATCATCGTCATAATCTGAATCTAAGTCATCATTATCTAAGTTACTCAATCTAGCTTCTAGCTCAGCTGGGCTTAATATAGCGTCCCTATTTGAAAAATCTCAAATAAGGTACTAGCTAATGCCTTATTTTTCTTCTTTTCTCTCCACGCATTTTTAGAAACCACCAGCGTGGTGGGGCGAACCCCCATTTTATTAAAATTTCGCCAAAAAGCGACAAAAGCAAGGGAAGGGAGGGGGCGTAAACCGAACCTCCCAATTACAGAATAAGACGTGGAAAATGCAGCCTTGAACATTTATAGATATGCTCAAGGGTGAGACAATAAATGGCTAAGCTATATGCAAAACAGTAAGGCACATATGCAGTGACTGGGACATAGAAATCACAGGCTGTTTACAATGACCAAAACTTAAACACAAAGTTTAAACCATCATAAACCTATGATTTCACCTTTCTAATATTACCAACACCATCCGCATCGAGGTGGCATAGCCCACGGGTGAGGTAAGGCAACATATGAAAGTGTGAGTAAGTTGATGAAGCTCTCGAATCGCAAGCCTCGTTGGCGAGACTATCTGCAACCATATTTGCCTCCCGAAAAACATGCTTCACTGTAGAGTTTCCAAAAATGTGTAGTAAATCTTGAAAAAGATGATCTAGTCTCCAAGAGGACACTTTACCCGCTTGGATTGAATCACATAGAAATTTGGAGTCCGTTTGAATGCTTACATTGTGATAACCCAAAGAGGAGACATGTTGAATGCCCTTAATCAAAGCTTGAATTTCCGCCTCTGAATTGGTCATATTGTCACTCAGAAAAATCGAGTAAGCTCCAATAAACCTACCGGACGATGTCCTCAAAACTCCACCAACACCCGAGAGGCCCGGATTCCCTCTAGCTGCACCATCAATATTTAGAATAAAGGGGTCCGTGCTTCCCTGCCACTTAACCGCCAAAACACGGAAGGGTACCGGGCTTGGATTACCCATAAATATATCAAAGAGACCCGCATTTTTCAATATAGGGAAAAGGAAACCGTTAAATGCATATATCAGACTAACGAAACTCGAACTTTTCCCCTCAAATATAAAACGACATCGGTGTCTCCAAAGTATCCAGCAAACACTTGCGATGATAATTGTATTAATACTGCGACCCCTTTCACGTCCTTTCCACCATATAAAATTTAAGAGAGAGCGAAGGGAATCATACCTGAGTGTAGTCCATGCTATTCCAACCAAGCCACAGCAATGATTCCATAACCGTTTTGCTGTACTGCATGCAGCGAAAATATGATCAAACGTGTCTTCTCCGTGACCACAGTGGCATCGAGAGACCAATGGGACTCCCTACCTCTTTCGTACTTCGTCCAGAGCCAAAAAACCATTGAGAAATCGCCATAGGAAAATCTGCTGTGCTAGTGGCAATGCGGAAACCCATATCTGAGTTCTGGAAAACTGTGAGGGACCAGTCGGTTGAAGTGTCAGCAAAACAGATGTAACAGTAAATCTCTCTCGAGGGTCCTGTGTCCAAACATATGTATCCCTACCTGGAGAAATCCGAATCTGAGGCAAAGTGTGGGAGGAATTTAACGAGATTTGTGAAAAAGCCGTATCTCTCCATCCGGACTCATCAAGATGGTCTTGTATGAGGGAGGTGTCGGCTACTACACCTGGGATCAGAGATAAAGAACCCTGAAATGTAAAGTTTTCGTACCAGAATGAAGATCTACCATCCCGAACCAGAACACGTATGTGTGATTCCGCCGACTCCCTAATATTGAGCATTCGACGCCAGACTGGGGAGTCATTTGGCCGAGAGGGCACCAAAACTGGATGTGCCGAAGAGATACAGTACTTCCCCATCATGAAATCATGCCACAAAGAAGAAGAGGTCCGAAAACGCCACCATAATTTATGTGAGTAAGCCAATTGATACGACTCCAAAGTAGATAAACCCAAACCGTTTTGAGAGGTATCCCGACAAATTCTTTTCCAAGACATCCAATGTCTTCTACCACCAAATTCCGTAGTCCCCCATAAGAAATTGGCGAATAACCGCTCCATATGGTCCAGTACCTGTTTCGGAGGATTGGAGACAGCAATAATGTGCATAGGCATTGAGAGTAAAACATATCGAATCAGAATTAGACGCCCACTCAATCCTAATAACTTCCTTTGCCAACCTGCCAATCTAGCATCTATTTTCTCAATCGCTGAAGAGTAATACACTATCTTTTTCCTTCCCGTAAAAAGAGGGCAGCCAAGATATGTCATAGGCATTAACCCGCGGCTGAAACCTGTGACTCGGATCACCATTTCCAATTGCCGCTGCTGGGTTCTATCAGACATATAAAAAGAGCACTTTCCATCATTAATTCTCTGCCCCGAACATCTTTCGTATTGCCGAAGGAAGACTATAAAAGCTTGCAATCCCCGTTTAGCTCCATTCAAGAAAACAATTACATCATCTGCATAAGCTAAATGGGAAATCATAACAGTAGAATGAGGTACCACATACCTTCCTATGCAACCAGAATGAACAAGTTTATCCAATCCCCGTGAGAAAACCTCAGCAGCAAGAATAAATAGCAAAGGTGACAAGGGATCCCCTTGTTTTACCCCTCGGCCCGATCGGAAAAAACCGTAAGGTGTGCCATTGATTAAAACCGAAAACCAATTGTTATTTAAAAGATTGCGAATGAGATGCATGAAATGGGGGCTGAAACCAAATTTTCGTAGAACAGACAGAAGGTAGATATGCGAAACCCGGTCAAAAGCTTTCATCATATCCAATTTTATGATCATATTACCCCCACGGACTTTTTTACTTAAAGAATTCATCATTTCCATAGCAAGTAAAATGTTGTCTGAAATAACCCGACCCTGAATAAAACCCGACTGATTTCTGCACAATATTTGGTCTAGTAGAGGTGAAAGTCGGCTAGCCACCACCTTTGAGATAATTTTACTAGAGAAATTACATAAGGAGATCGGTCGAAACTCACCAAATGTGTCTGGGTTGTCCTTCTTAGGAATGAGAACCAGGAATGAACTAGATGTTGCTCGCGGAATAGGCAAACCAGCCCAAAAATCTTTTACTGATTGAACGACACTGTCTGCTACTATCTCCCAACATGACTGAAAGAACCTGCCTGTGAAACCATCTGGACCAGCTGCGCTAGATGGGCTTAACGCAAAAACTGCCTCCTTAATCTCCTGGTCTTTAGGCAGGGAGTCCAAGGAAAGATTCTCCATATCCGAAATACAATGTGGTATCAAGTCCAAAAGCTGTTCATCTGGTTGTGAACTCGGATCTAAAGAAAATAAATCTTCATAATACTTAGCCCCCTCTGCTCCAATCGCCTCAGGTGTGGAATGAAAAGTCCCATCCGAGGAAGTAATTCTGTTAATAAATAACCTCCGTTGTCTATTCTTGCAATATAGGTGAAAATAACGAGTGTTAGCATCTCCCTCCTCCAACCACTTTTGTCTCGATTTTTGCCGCCAAAATATGCTTTCCAACTCCAGATTACGGGCATGTTTCTCCCGTGCTACTGTCAATTCCTCTTGTAAAATCACCGAGGGACCCAGGTCATGAAGGCCTTCTAATCTCGAAACCTCCACCTCAGACTCCTTGACATTTGTATGAATATTTCCGAAAGTGGATATGTTCCAACTTCCCAAAACATGTTTCAGTCTCTTGAGTTTTATTTGCAATGCTATTATTCCTGAACCAGACATATTTTCAGCCCAAGAGGAGCGAACAATATCCAAAAAAATTGGATGCTTTATCCACATGTCCTGGAATCTGAAAGCAGAGCCACCTCTATCACTTGATAACCTGACATTCATTAGTAGAGCACAGTGATCAGAAATTGTACGGGGCAAATGGGTTACCGTAGTTGATGCAAAAGTGTCATTCCAGATAGAGGAAACCAGTAAACGGTCCAGCTTTCTGAGTAAAGGCCGAACACCGCTCCTACACCAAGTGTAAGGGCTGCCCAGCCCAGGGTACTTCCAACAAACCACAATCCTGAACTGCCTCCCCAAACTCCTGCATAGGAAGCATAGCCGGTATGGAACCTTGGCTCTCATCAGCCCGCAAAACCACGTTAAAATCCCCTCCAATAGACCAAGGTAAATTATGTTGAGAGTGAAATGATCGAAGTTCTTCCCATAACTCTCTCCTTTGAGCATAGGAACATTTAGCATAAACAAAAGAGCAATAGACAGATGAAGAGGAAAATAGGTTAACTTGACAGTGTATAACTTGCTCCAAATCTTTAATAACCACAATATCAACTGACGCATCCCACATTAACCAGATTTTGCTATTACTATTACCAAAATAGGAGCCAAACCCCAAACGCCGAGCATATAGTGGCAAATCAGATAAATCAACCAATGGTTCCAAGAGAGCAATAAATTGTAATCTATGTTCCCTTTTAAACTGTCGAATATTAGCCAAAGTACTATCATTAGCAATCCCCCGTATATTCCATATGATGTAATTCATTAAACAAAATTGGTGGATTAAAGTAAATGAGACTCCTAAAGAGTACGAGAGGTCGACTCTGAGAGTCGAGGAGATCGTCTCAAAGGACCCTGTGCCTGTTTAGTTTTTTTCCCTTTACCAATTGGAGCAATCACAATAGGAATAAATTCTGCAAGCTCTTTTGAGTTACCTGCCGTGACCGGAGGGAGGGATTGTGCAACATTCTGAGAGGGACTTTCCTGGCAAGTCACCGCAACCTCTTGATCATCCATTGATCCGGGTAGAACCGAATTACCACCCTCTTCAGCACCAGATAGTAATTCAGGCTCATCCGGGTACTCCGGGTCTTCGTCATCCGTATCGGTTCCCACTTCAGCTTCAGGTATCCGAATAGGGCCTTCAATACTCGGGACTTGCCCTGCAGTCGGTCTCGAGTTTCCCACCAAACCACTTTGCAAATCCGGTCTCCCTGTGCCATTTTGTGAAACCAAATCAGCTTCAATAATTGTCGGGACATTGTCCGGTTCCGCAGCTGCAGTAGCTGTGACAGGCACTGGAACCAGCTCAGTAGAAACCAGAGCAGTAGCAGAGGACACCGGGTCAGTTGATGTACATACCGGGTCAGTAGTTGATGTTACCGGGTCAGTAGTTCTGGCATTTGGGTCGTAATCCGGGTCAGTAGTTTCAGGAAAAACCGTTGCGGGTACCGGGTCAGCAGGCTGTCCTGCGGTGACCCAATTGGGCAGTATGGACTTCCGGGTCGGGTCATAAGAAAAATGTGTAGAGAACCGATGAAGGGCCGCCATTGTCTCCGGCCTGGACTTCGCTGACTGCCTTCCACCGCTAGCAGATTGATTAAACCGTTGATTGTCTACCGGAGGTCGGATACCCCCCACCGTAATATCGTCGTGACTTTTGGGACTCAAAATCACCGGATCTATGTGTGTATGCAATCTGGGCTGTTGTGGTTGTTCCATGATCGGCGATGATGGTGCCCGATCCGAAGCTGTGATAATCTCCAAGGTGAGGGGGGAGAGTGGACTCCGTAACCCGAGAAACCGAATTCGTCTCTGCCCCGTCCAGGATTACCGCCACCGAACTGGCCGGTATCTGTCTGGATTGTCCTGCTCTGGACGTCTCCGGCTTGTCCGTTAAAACCACCGCAAGCGGCTGGCGCTGCTTTGCTGGTCGTTTGCCCCGGTCACGATTTGGGCCGACCCGGATCCACTGATTTCCAGCAGGAGGAGTAACCACAATGCCTGATTTCAATGTTCTGTGTTCCGCAACGTCTGGGTTCTTGGCCTTTTCCGGCGGTTTAGCAACAGCCACCACCGGCGACGACATTTGCCCTTTTCGTCCACACTGTAACTGATCGTGTCCAATCCTTTTACATCCAACGCAGTAAGAGGGTAGATCATCGTATACGATGGGCTGCCAGTAACCCTTCCCAGAATGAGCATGGGAGATACGGATCCTCTTAGGCATCTCTCCTAATAAATCAAGTTCCACACATACCTTGGCTATGGCCGGCCTAGTTGCCGCGGCAGTCGGAGCATCCAGGGCCAGCGGCTGCCCCACCGCCCTTGCTATCGAAAAAAGCTTCGATTTGTTGTAAAGATGTATCGGCAATCCTTCGAAACCAATCCAAATTGGGACAATTGATGGTTCTTCATCCACATTGAAATCATACGTCCACTTGAAGACACGCATCGTAAGTCCTAGAAAAATCCAAATCCCTTGTCTCCAAAGTCGGCAATAGTCCTCTTCCAAATCGAATCGTATCAAAATATGGCGGGGATCCATTCGACCAATCCAAAAATTCCCTTTGAAGCCTACTTTGTGAAAAGAACGTCGTAATGATTCGAGGTTCGGAGCAAATTTCTGAAATTTTCCCACCAATGCAAATCGCCATGGCCGAATCAACAATTCATGTTCATCCGCCGGGATGATCAGATGAGGTTCTCCCTTAAAAACCTCCAATTTTGTTATTGGCAGATTAATCACCGGTGTCTGAGGCCCGGATAATAACTCGGCAAAGCTCTTATCTTTCCATGGATTTGGTGCGGGTAATGGGGCCACGGCAACCGGCTGACCGGTGGCCATAGCAGCCGCGGGACAATTATGCCGAAGAAGAGGATTCCGGACTGCTAGGAAGTTCCGAGTTTTTAGGAGCTTTTACTTAAGTTCCTTCTATCAAGGTTTTTAGGATTCATCGAGGTTAAGAATATATAGTCCATTCATCGCATATTTTCTCTCTTTGTCTTCAAATTTCTTCTTCCATTCTTCATTCAGTTCTGTTATTTTGTGTTCCATTTCTGAGTGAGATACCGACTGACTACCTCCCCTCATTGCCTTAACCACATTCGAGAAGGAACCGAGTCCTTAAACTCATCCCTTTTTTATCCCGCCAACTGCCTGCTTGAGTAGCTTGGGTTGCGGCATTGTCATAAACAGAATGGAACACTTCCTGTTAAAAACAAAAAGGAAGGTTAGTGATAAATTCAAGTAAATAACTAATATAAAAAAATGGAAACATAATGGAAATACTTACCGATAGGTGTCTAGAATCATCATCAACATATTCCCCCTTCTTCGAGCAGGTATGGTGTTGATGACACCAATCATAGCTATCCGGGAATGGGATTGAATGTCCCGCCTCCTTTTCCTGTTTAAAAAATGTATTAAAACATTAAATACGTAAATAATTACACAAAATTTTAATGAATTTGAATTTTTTTACAATTACCAGTCTCTGATGATGCTCAATGTGGCTAAGTGAACCACCTGTATGCTTCATTGGGCCTTTGCCGCCCCTCCCCTCCTTCCGGTTGATTGCTGCCTTTTTAGACTTAGCTTGAAATTCCGGAGTTGCCCAATACGCTTTCAGTCTGTCCCAATCAATTTAAGAAACCCATTTGGACTTCTTATTCTTTTTCCGGTGGTCATTCATGATACCGCTCAGTCACCTCTTAAGTATCGTGCGCCAATCTCTCTTGACCCCCTCCTCGTGCTCAGGAGCCCAGATAAATTTTCTGTTTTTTGAAATAATGTTAGATAATTAAAATTTATACACTTGTAACTTCATTATAATTCATACACTTACCCCAAACTCTTCCCACCACATATTTTCTTCCTCCATGGGAACATCCTTTAGGGTGCTATATGCTCCCTTGAAACGGCCCTGGAATATACCAGTAATGGCGGCGGAGCAGCTAGAGTTCAATCTAAAACTATAATAGCAGCGACAAAATTCAATTAGAGATTAAAATGATTACAAGAATTATAATTAACTTGATTTATAAAGGACATAAGTTTGAAATTAACTTACGTGCCATAAGTCGGCTGCAAGAGAGTCCGCGTATCTACTGCAATATGTGCTCCTCCAGTATTGGGATCAGTCCTCGTCTCTGGGACATCAGACTGGTGAGTAGCTGAGCCTCCAACTGGCGTAGACTCGGTGGGCGGTGCTGCCGCAGGAGAACCCCCAGAGACGTGCTCACCAGCAGACTGTGGCGGATGTGTCATACCCAGCACAGGGGCAGATGCAGCTGTCGATTGCGAACCGGATGATGAAGGTGTCTGGGAGGTAGGTGGCGTAGCAGACACTGGAGTCTGACTAAATGGCAAGCACGCTCGTATAGGTTTCTTTGGAGGCATCTCTGAATTATAAATTAAGCGGATTAAGAAGTAGCAAATTATAATTTTCATTAAAATTAACATGTTGATCCTGCAAGTGTTTCAAATCCAAGCATGTAAGAAAACAATAATTTAGAAGTATTCCCTAATTCTTACTAGTTCATGATTAAAATCATACAATTGACCTCCAATGTATGGCAATTAAGCCAACATAATTATTGCATTTCTATCTTCTTTTTAGAAAATGAAACATATAGGTTAGGTAAAAAGATGGATTTTCTATCTTCTTTTTAGAAGTCTCAAGCATCATTTTTAATCAAAGGATTCAAATAGTATGTCAAAGATGGATTTTCATCTGAAAATATCCTTCATACTATGTCAAAGATGAACGAGCACGAATATAATAAATATTCCTACAAGGCATTCAAGTCAGACATTGATAGAGATGTTGCCCTTGTGCTTTTTCAATATATCTAGAAGAACACGGGTCCAATATCCACGATAGCTCAATAGCCCAAGGTAAAAAATCGAAACCGAAACACTGTTTTACTCGACTTGCTATATCACTCTCATTTAATTTATGGAAAATTACAAGTCGAAAGCAGATGCAGCAGGAATTGGAGTGAAGACAATATGTTAATTATGTTCTCTTTTTTTATTCAGTTTTCTGTAGTTTCGTAAGTGTCTTTTTTAGTTCAAGAGACAGTTCTCGTAAGTTTTTTCCATGTTCTAATTCATTGAGTTTACTACCTTATGAATCGGAAACTAGAGTCATCTCATAATAAATCCAATACAATTCTCTTCTAATGGGGTTCAAATTATAAAAAAGCATTGAACCTTGGCCATTTCCAAAAGCCTCGAAAGAAAGGAAATGGAAAAGAAGACATAGATAAATCTAATATTGATACCAGTTCTACTGTTGCCTTTTTATCACTTGATCATGACTAGGTGCCAATGAAATTGTACCTATTTTTCAATCCAAAACAAAAATTCAGCAACACATAAAGCATAAAGAAACTAACTACAATGATCATTTCCAATGCATTTTGATGTTATTAACTCGATGTTTAGAAATTTCCCGAGAATGTGGCATAAAGAGAAGGAACTGGTTGCCCTAATTTTTCCTTTCAAAACTCAGCCATCGAATCACGACCAATAATAAATTAGAATATACCCAAAAAAAAAGTGCATCATTGCCCTAATTTTAGCATACTTAACTATGGATATGGAACAAGACATTGTGAAAAGAATCCCATTTAGAACATAACAAATGCAGCGAATATAATAAAATTAATTATAATTGCAACAACTATACCAAATGCCAGGGTAATATCATATCAGGAGTAATAATCCATAAAACATTTTTATATAACGTAATCCAACAGAAATATCTCCATTTCAACAGAAAATATACCAAATGCCAGAAAACAATCCCTCGGCAAATTGGAAAAAAACCAACATAAATTATAATTTTTTGGGAGAAACATAAATACTTACAGAGAAAAAATCAGAAAAAACCAAAAACAATTTGTTGTTAATCAGTTTCCCTCTTCAATCGTACCTTCAAAATAGAGAAAAAATTCAATTATAATTGACTAATGGACAGTTAAAGAATCAGAAAAATTGGAAAAAAAATCTTGAAAAAAATCGAACCTTTTGATGGAATTTCCGGGGTGGAGGTTGCGGGGTGCAGGTGACGGGATGAATTTTTGAGTTTGAGAAATTTTTCCGAGATGGGATTAGGAAATGAGAATTTTGGAGTTTGAGAAATGAGTAATGCGATTAGGAAAATAGCATTAAATTTTGCCGAGATGGAGGTGGTGGGATGGCTAGATGACGGTCGCGAGATGGCGGTCGCGTGGTGGAGATTGGAATTTAGGTATTTGGAAGGAAGAAGACGTCTGCTTCATTTTATTTTATTTTTTTGACAAATTGCCTTTAAAACGACGTCGTTTTAGTATGATCTTACGGTCGGTACATTCCGTCGTTATTCGGTCGGTCATTCCGTCGGTATTCGGTAGCTAGGGTAAACAAAATGACGTCGTTTTGTGTCTTTATCTATAGTGTGATAAATATACACCGTTATGTATTCCGTCGGTATTAGGTCGTTAAATTCCGTCGGTATTCGGTCGTTATATATTCCGTCGGTAAACGGTCGTTAATATCCGTCGGTATACGGTCGTTAAGGGTAAACAAAACGACGGCGTATCAATTTGGTCAACGGGACCGATGTGGGCGACGGATGGGCGACGAAATAATGACCGATGCGTTTTCGGTTTCTATGCGGTCGGTATTCCGTCGTTAAATTTGTGACCTAAAATTTCGGTCGCTATTTAATAGTTTTCTTGTAGTGTCATAATCAATACCAGGTCTCTATGCAACTAATCATGTTTTATATCTCAAAAATTCTCCATTTTCATTTTTCTTTCGCACAAAAACCCTTTATATCCCACTGGTTTTACACCTTCAGGTGTGCGGACTATGTTAGTAGTGTCCTAGGACCATGAGCATGTGTTGTACGTTTTTATATTTTGAGCATTTATTTGAATAGTTAATTTTTCTTTTGAACATCAAATATGTGATTTGATAGTAAAACTCATTAGTTTATATAATTACTATTCTGTTTGTCCCTAGTTTTATGTAATGTTATATACAAGAAATAAAACTAGTATGATGTTTGATTGATGATCGTGTTTTACTAATCATGTGTAATGGATACAAATCATATCATATATACATATTGGGATATATTGTATTGGACGTGATCCGAAAGAGAAGTAATACTTCATGGTTCTTTTAATCATAAGTATTACTTCCTCAATACTATTTAAGATCTTTAGACCTTATGTCTCTATCGTTTCCAGCATGAATGGAGCTATGTTTTGACTCGGTCAAACGTTACTTTTAATCGAGTAATTGATACGACTGATGATCAGAAGTAGTATCCCCCATGGCTTGAATGTGAGAGGCATTGTAAGGGATTTGTCTCCCTCTAATTGGAGAGAGATATCCGTGGGCACCTCGATAGGAAAGACTGTTTAAATGCATGGACGTGCTCAAATGTATTTAATAAAGTGGTTATTAAATATTATTTGTTGTAACAGTCTACCTGGAGATCGAGCAGAAATATAATCAAGCTTTATAATGGTGACTAATACCATGCCTTAGGCTTAATTTGGATATCGCGCGACAAAGGGATTAAATAGTGGATTGAGATTATGTTCCACCGATCATTCATTCACTTTGGGTAGTCACAATGTCCTGTTAGGGACCGCTTGTGATTTATGAACACATACTACTAAGTATGTTTTCATTGCCATTGTGATATAAACCTATAGGGTCACACGCATAGACAAGTTAACGGGCTTTATGTTCAGATTCAATGAATCTAGAATGTGTCTAGGTTCATTGTATCTCACATTCATTTTTATGAGAATAATAAAATGTTATTATTCGAATTAAAGATTATGGATGGGCAATTTCGGTACTTGGCTTTCGCTGTGATTATGTGGGAGTCATTATGCGATAAAAACTCCCATTACCAGAAGATGTTGGGATTACGTGGGAGTTGGTTTTCGGAACAAACTCTCACGCCCTATATAATCCTCTTTTGGGCGAAACCCTAGGCATAATTCTTTGAGCCGCAAAACAAAAGAAACCCGAAATACAATTTGCCATCCATTTCTCTCTAGAGTTTCATGAACTCAAAAAAATAAAGAGCAATTCTGCAAGGGACGACTTTTGGTGGTTATCACAGCATCTGAAATCAGAATCCAGCCGAAATATTGTATGTTTTTTGGTTTTTTCAATTCCCATAGTATGAGCGGATCCTTCTGGGGAAGACTCGTGGGGTGTTTAGAATGAGTTTCTACCCATAAATCCCTCCAGTGGTATCAGGGTCTTGTTCATACTATTCGAATTCAATAATGTTAGTCACAATCATAACACGTATCAATCTCGATTTCAGAGTCGCGTCATCCATGATGCAACTTAGGCCATTGCCTCAGGCCCCTACAAAATAAAGGCCCCAGATGGTTATTTATTTATTTTTACTAAAACTTCATTTAAACAAAAACAAAAAAAAAAAAAAAAAGAAAAAAAGACCCCCATATAATTGCATCCCACTCATTGCCCACAATACATAGGCCTAGCCTAAGTCCATTGAGATTCACTTTAAAAGTATAAAACACAATGGGTTTCTATCTTCCATCATTTTCATCCCTAAAACTTTGGAGTCTTTTATTCTCTTTTACTCTTTAATCAAATAAAAGGATGGTGAATTAAAAGACTCTTGTCTCATCCTTGAAATTTTTTTAAAATTTAATGAACATTCCGATGTTGATGATTTGATTTATTTTTAGAATTAAAAGTGTTGAAAGAAATTCTTAATGTAGAAATTAATACTCCAATTGATGTACTGAATTACATTAAAAAATTAGATTCTTTTCCAAATGCATTTATTATTTATAGAATTTTATTAAGCAAACATGTGACAATTGCTACTGCTGAAAGAAGTTTTTCAAAATTAAAACTAATAAAATCAACTATGTCACAAGATAGATTAAATGGATTAGGTATATTATCTATTGAAAATAATTTGTACAACATCTTGATTATAAAACTTTAATAAACAATTTTGAAGCCGAAAATCAATAAAAAAAATATATATATATTTAAACTTTTCAAAATATTTTTTTCAATATAACTCTCCGATAAAATTTTGCCTCAAACCCCGTGTTCCATTCTCACGGCCCTGCTCGATTTGACATGTGTATGTGTGAAACAGAAAAAAAATTGTTTTTCGTAGTTCTGATATATGTTGATCTGTTAATATGTTTATTTACATGATTCGATATACTATTAATTCGATTAATATTGCATAAACTACTATTATTCTGCTATTAATTCGATTAATATTGCATAAACTGATTCCATATGCAATCTGCTATTAATTCGATTAATAATGCATAAACTGCTATTATATGTTTTATGGTTTTAATCTGATTGATATTGCGTAAACTGTATACACATATGGATTATATTGTATAATCCAATTAATAATTCGATTATACATGTTTGGCGATGGAGGGTGAAATCGGGGCAGAAAACTCAATCCATGAGCAGAGGAAAAATCAGATAGCAAACTGGCTAACCGCTAACTTGACTACCGCTTGCTAACCGGCTAGCTTGACCCCCGCCAGATAGGGATATTGATGTCATTTTACATTAAAAATAGATGCCATTTACTTTCTTATCGGTTGTCTGACGATCAATGGGCATGTAGTGCATTAATAAAAACAATAAGGACTAAAGTTCTACACTCTGTACCTTAATGGTAGTAAAGTGAAATTAACCCTAAAATATATAAATAAGCTATGCAATAATGTCTCCACTAAAATAAAGAGACAAATTTGTTGACCTCCCCTTTAACCAACCGTTACCCAACCTTTAACAGTACTTGGAATTTTGTTATGCTGATTTTGACCTTTTAGGAGCTTTGGTTTCTGTCTTAGGCTTCGTGCCTTTTGTATATCTTGTACATTTTCTATTGGTTAATATATGAGATCCCGTTTTGACCAAAAAAAAAGCATTACTTGAAATTTTTTTTGTTAAGATTGATATAAAAGTTCAATGTGTCCTCAAGGATACTGTATAAATTAACATGAAAAAATGTTATAGCTACCCCTTAACTGCAATGGTCTTATGGGCGACAATAATGACAGAAAAGATTTGCAAGCTAAATTTGATAATGGCAGTCGTGTTGGAGGGAATGAGTGTTAATGAAACAATGAAAAATATCTAAATTGTAGTTAGTGGAAAGTATAGTTGATGGTGGTAGTGCAATGTAGCGTGAGAGAAAAATGATGAAGGCTAGGGTTTGCGTTTAGGTTTCTATCTTTGAAGGCGCTTTTTTGGAATAACTTGTTTGAAAATAATTTGTATGAAATAAAGAAAAAAAAAGATATTAATCACTAAACAAAAGATTGGGATATTGATGTTATTTTACATTTAGAATAGACATCATTTACTTTCTTAACGGTTGACTAATGGTCAATGGACATGTAGTGCATTAATAAAAATAATAAGCAGTGTTACACCACCAATAACTTAATGGTAGATTAGTATTAAAGTGAAATTAACCCTAAAAGTATATAAATAAGCTATGCAAGAAGGCCTCCACTAAAATAAAGAGACAAATTTGTTGACCTCCCCTTTAACCAACAGTTACCCAAACTTTAGCAGTACTTGGAAAACATTTGTTAAGATTGATATAAAAGTTCAATGTGTCCTCAAGAAAACAACAACAACATAAAAAAAAACAGGGGGGAAGGGAAGAAATTGTATTTCAGTAAAAAAGAAATTAAGAAAGTGAAATGATCTTTGGCTAAGCTAAATTGGCTAAATTGGGTCAAAATTGATCAATGAAACAAAAATGCCCCCGGAGTACTTTTTTAAAAAAACCAAAAAGTAAAAAAAAAACAGCCAAATGTTCGCTTCTTTTGTGGCACTGTCAGGTGGAAATATCTGATATGGACCGGGTCCATGTGGATCATGTGGTTCAGATTTGGTCACATCCTTGCAGAATGAGGAGAGAGAAGAAAATGCAGTGATGTGGCCAAATCTGGACCGCATGGTCCATGACAGAATAGACCCTGTCAGGTGCAATAAAGGTGGGTTTCGGCTACGGTGTGGAATATTAAATGTTCTGCACCGTGCATAACATATGATGGTCGTCGGATCAAAATTTTAACGAATGAGATTATTTGGGTGAGATAATAAAAAAAATTATTTAATTCCAACAATCACAAATGATTTCAGTCGTCAGATTTTTTTCCGACGGTCATAATTTGTTCGCATAGTGGCGGATCGCTGACGTGGCCAAGAATATTTGTGACATATTTATATACCCTAAGTCCACATATTATACATATTTATATACCCTAAGTCCCTATAAAATATTATTTGCAACCATAAATACATAAATTATATTACTTTTTTTTTTGATGAAAAAATTATATTACTTTTAGGTCCCTAATGTTATACAACTTTAAAAATTAAACCCACATAGTATATTTTTATTTCACAGATTGACCCATAAATTTCTAATTAAATCTTTTAAATTCACAATTTGACCCAAAAATCATGAAATTGACTTTTTAAAAATTATAATTAGACCCCTAACTAATAACATATTCATAGTGATCATCATATAATGAAATATATATAACCTTGGAAGTTTAATAATAAGTGATTGACGTATATAGTAGTATAACAAACTTTAATTGATTTACTTTATCGAATTTATAGTTCTCTTTATATAGAATTATAATGAATTTGTATTACTAATAAGTGATCGCCTTATATAGAACTATAACGAACTTTACAGGTTTACTTTAACAAATTTATAGTGCTAATAAGTCATCACCTTATATAGAATTATAACGAACCTTACATGTTTATTTTAACAATTTTATAGTATTAGCAAGAGATCGCTTTATATAGAACCATAACGAACTTTACAGGTTTATTTTAACAATTTCATTGTATTAGGATGTGATCGCCTTATATTGAAATATAACGAAGCTTACATGTTTACTTTAACAATTTCATAGTATTAGCAAGTGATCGACATATATAGAATATAATGAACTTTAAATGTTTACTTTAACCATTCCATATTTTCACTAATATTAAATTGATTGTCATTTCCTCTTTTGATCTCCATTTCATAGTTCACTAAGTGAATTTTTTAATAAAATTTATATATTATTTCTTGCTAAAAAAAAGAGAGTATATATATTAAAAAAATGGAAAATGGTCCAGCTCCAGCAAACTAAACTAGAAGAAAACCAACAGCTTCCGCCACCAGTGATGACGACGGTTGGCTATTTTCAAGCTCCAGATCAACAATGGCTTCCTCCACCTCATTTACGGTGCTCCTCTCACCACTCAATCCTTCCCTCACTTATTCTTCTTCTAATCGCACCACTCTCTTCGCTTCCACTACCACCGCCGTCGCATCACCAATAAAAATTTCAAATTTTTCCCCTGCATCTTCGACTATAACGACGCCTTCTCTCACTTCAATGTTCAATGCTCGATACTATTAAGTTCAGATCTGCATCTGCCGATACTCCTCCATCCAATAGCAAGACTAATTTTTTTTTTTTTGATTTTTTTTGTGGTTCATGAATTTTGGGAACATGATTATTCTTAATTAATGGAGATTTAATTTGAGTTTTTCATCAAATATCATCAATTGAAAATGGAAATGGGTTATTGTTGTTAAAAATTTTGTGATAAAATTTATTTTTTTACCGGAATATATTGTTTGTTGCCGGAGAAGATTACCGGAAAAGTTGTTTGGTCACCGGAAAAGAAAATAAGTTGAAGTTGGATTTTGGTGTAGTAGTAGCTAGTAGGTAGGTGGGATAGACATTAAGACAATAGGTTTGTAGAGTTGGATAAAAAAACAAAATTGGGAAAATTCATTGAGGGTATAATTGGTAATGAAAATATCAATTTGGAGATTTTTGGGGATTTTAGCCAATTGATTGGCTAAGACTTAACCATATAGCACCTCCCATTAAGAAAAATATCATATACCTAAACCATTAATTAGTCATCCACAAAATTTCACTGCAAAAGTTGGATTATTTCTTCAATAGGTCATCCATATAACTATACTTTCTAAAATAAAAAAAAATTCCCAATTGTATTTCTCTGTATTTTCAATAACTACAAAGTATACATAACAAGGAGTAAATAAAAATGCCCATAAAAAGAATGCAATCCGAAAATTTACACAAGTTTTCTTAACCAAGCCATTGCCATTAGGCTTGCAACAGTTGCACAAGCAAAAACAACGATACCTCTTTCTCTTATAACAACCTTAACCAAAGCCATGGCAACTTCTGATGTAATCTTTCTCCCATTCTTCACAAGAACTCGTCTTCGATTCCCGGCAAATGCTAGAAGAACCAACACTGTGATCCATGTAACTATGGTTGTCCGGACAGCTAAAATAATCAATGCTGCAATGAGAAAGGCGGCAACAATTGGGAAAATTGATGCATAATAGGTTGAAGATGAATATGGCTTATAATTATCAGAAGCTAAGTGAATAATGTAGAAAAAAATCAAGAAAATGAACAAACATTTCGTGGTTGTCGTTGTTTTAGAGCTTGATTTAGAGTTCATCTATTCTTGTATCATCAAAAACTACCAAAAATATTCAAAGAAATATTGCTGCAAAAGATGCTAAAGAGGAAGAAGATTAGGAAGAAAGTTAATAGAAATGTCCTCTTTTATTAGTACATGAATTATAGGTTGCTTTTAGTATTGAAAATGAATTGGCAGCCATGTGCTGCACATGGTAAGGTTGGCACCAAAGGGCACCAAACTAATTAATTTATTAAGTTCAAATCAAAAAATATATTTTCTTGAAATTACATGTTTGGCGCGATGGTCAAATGTTTATTTGTTATCCGCTAGGTCACGGGTTCGAACCACAGAAACAATCTCTTTACGAAAAATAAAGGTAAGAATGCGTACATTATAGAGATGAAGCCAGAAATTTTAGATTGAGGGCGAAAAAATGCAACAAGTATGCCGCACAAAATGTTGGGGGCGGATTTGATCAAATATTCCGAACTATATATAAAATTTACTATATGTAGTAGTATTTTTAAAAATCTCGGGTCGACTTCCCCCACCCCTGGTTACGACCTTTTTTTTACATGTTTTTAATCTTATTTTAAGTAAAAAAATTCTAACATTGTAACAGAACTTCAATAGCTATATTTTTGTTCCTTTGCTAATTTCTGCCCTTTTTTTTATTGTGGCCCTGCTGCTTATTCTTATTAAGTTCAAAGCAGAGAATAATCAGTGTCTCTTAGTTATCTCTAGGAGATATAAGTAATTGTTTAAGTTAATATGGTAACATTTTGATGGAAATAAATAGCTGTTCTTGTTTCTTTTTGCTCAGTTCTGCCTCCATTTTAAAGGGATCCTGCTGTTTTTTTTCACGACAGTTTTTAGACATACTCTAATCAATCTGCACTTTTCGCGAAAAATCACAAGATTTGTCTCAGGAAGGGGAAAAATCTCTGGTACAATGTAAGATCCAAGGGACAAAGGGATGAGAGTGCTAGTGACATGCATCAAGCAGAAAAAAACGGAATACTTAGACAACTCTCCTATTTATATCGGAGTCAAATCATAATAGAATCTCTAAAAACTAACTAGGAAACTGCTAAAGCAAACCTAATACAATAAAACTTAGTAATTAACAAAACTAAATATTCTTTAATCTAATAATTCCAACAATGAATCCATTGCAGAGAGTATAAGCAAGAATAAAAGTTGATTACTCAACTTGTATTTCATTTTTCTTTAAAATACTATGAGGACAATCAATGTCCAATGGGGAAATGGAATTTTTGCATCCGAATTTTTAAGTGTTTTCCTTCTTAGCATATGCATCAACTCTCAAATACATATAAATAATCCTAACCACAACACAATTCTACCCCAGACACTCAAAATCACGCCGAATACTTAGACAACTCTTCTATTTATATATATAGGAGTCTAACCATAATAGAATCTCTAAAAACTAACTAGGAACAGCTAAAACAGACCTAATACAATAAAATTAGTAATTAACAAAACTAAATAGTCTTTACAATAAAATCGAAGAGGGGAAACAAAAAACAATCTACCGAGACTAGTTTGCATTATGCATCTCCAATTCTGAACGCGAAGCCTCATGAAACGAGAAGTTCTTTAGTGCTGGATTTGAGCAACCGATCCTTTGCTTTGATTGCCTGAGAGAAGAAATGCAGGAAATATTATAACATGAAGACATCTAAAATCAAAATTTTGCGCGACTTATAGGATTTGATTTACTTCTTGTTCCCAGTTTGTTCGCATTGTAATAGCTAAAAGCGAGAAGGCTTGAAGGCCACTTCCACCAATTATTCCCATCCAAAGGCCCTGCAAAAGTAGAATAAAAACATTTATATCAGCAAATGGGGTGAATTCCATTTTGGTCCTTGTAAATGGCTTAAAATGTCAAGTTCATCCTTAAAATTTTATAAATGTCAACATCGTCCCTAGAAATGGCTCGCAGTTTCAAGTTCGTCCCTAAAATTACATAAATGTCAACAATGTCCCTAGAAATGGCTCACAGTATCAAGTTTGTCCCTGAAATTTTAGAAATGTCAACATCCATACCAAGTGATGTTGCAATCTGTACAAATTTTTGTATGTGTGTGTGTGTATATATATATATATATATATATATATATATATATATATATATATCTTTGTTTAATTCGATTTTATTATAATTGGTTTTGATTTTCATTTACGAAAATTTACAATTTTCATTTAATATTTGTTAGTATAGAGTTAGTCAACGATGAAGGGACTTTTTTGGAATAAAAGGGCCATTTCTAGGGACGGGGTTGAGATTTCAAAAATTTCAGGGACAAACTTGACACTATGAACCATTTCTAGGGAGGAGGTTGACATTTCTAAAAGTTCAGGGACGAACTTGATACTGCAAGCCATTTACAGAGAGCAAAATGAAATTCATCGTAAATAAAATGAATTTTCTAACCTTTCCTCCAAAGTGAAAGACAAAAGTTAAGATCATTGCAGAAGGAATTCCAACTAAATAATAAGCTCCTAAATTCACAAAAGCACCAATCTTCTGCCAACCACAACCTCTTGCAACACCTTCCAATTTCCAAACTCGCCCGTTAGAATTGCAATAAAAAGCAAATAATTAAAGAACATCCGGGGGGTGTGGCGTTTCTAACCTGAGAGCACCCCTTGAATTCCATCCATGAAATTGGACAAAGCAAGAACTGGCATAACGGAAGCCATGTATCTAACGAGCTCAGGTTCTCCGGTGTATAGATAACCCCATATATCTTTTACTGCAAGTGAAACTATGCCAACTGAGAGGCCTTCGATAACAGCAAGAACGATTACAACATGCGCTGCAACGCGTGCTGCCCATGGTTTTCCTGCTCCTAGTTCATTTGATACTCTTGTACTTTGTTTTCCAAAAGAATGACATGGGAAATGAAGAAATATGTTAGCTAAGATTTAGATAACATAGTCAGCGAAAATTTATACAATAACACGTTTCGCCTGACATACCTTACTGCACTTCCAAAACCATAGGGAATTCTAAAGATCAGTGAACTTGTACTGAGGCTGTTCAAATGTGGTTCATATCAACATTACAAATCAATTCAATCAATCAAGAAATCATATCATAATGTTCCGTAAAAATGTAAAAGATAGAAATGAGTCATTCACTTCTCAGCACTTCTGGGCATTTAAATATGTTTTTGATGTAATTTGACAGAATGGTCGATATGTACAAGGATTATGCAAACCTTATGGACATCATAGAACTCTCCAACTTCGGATTGGGAAGAAGTCCAGACGTGAAAACCAGCAACTCATATGACCAATGCTCCGAGCTGAATCATTTCGGTCCCAAGAATTCAACACAAAAGCCAACAAAATAATGATTCATAGTTCCTCTATGAAAAATCTCCGGAATAGATAAATGACTTGACGTCGTGTGATTTTACTGGGAACTCAAAAAAAGACTTGAGGATTTTAGTAATCTTACCAGACCATAAGAGCTGAAGGAATAGCCAAAGAAACAAAGCTCCAAAGATTTTGGAAACTCTCTTTAGAAAATCCAGTCCATGTTTTCTCACACGACGTTGAAAACTTAATATAAGCAGCCAAAATCAAAACATTGATCCCATATGAAATTGCATTGCACAAAGCAGCTCCTTTATGTCCAAATTCCAGCCAAAAAACCATTATCCAACAAGCAATAATATGCAATAAACTCGTGAAAAATGTACTTAAAATCAACGGTTTTATAACTTTTTGTGTCTGTAAGAATCTGAATTGGCATTGGAGAATCCCATAAGGAAATAAACTCGGAATCAACCAACGAGCATAAGTCCCCGCGTATGCTGAAATATCTCTATCTTGACCACAGCTAACGAAAATTTGCCCCGTAAACTGCCAGAGGAATGCTATAGGGATGCTTGTGATCATGAAAACAAGCATAGCTCTTTGCATATGTATTCCAAGCATATGATATTCCTTTGCCCCATAGGCTTGTCCACATAAGGTTTCTAGTGCACCTCCCATTCCAAGCTAATCGCGACAAAAAATTTAACTTTAAATATTAATTTTGCAACTATAATCTGGAATTTAATTTTGTGCTTCCAAAGATAATATGTTCTTCTAGTCATTACATGATAATCATATTCATAAAAACAATTAGAAAAACAAAGATATCAAAAATATAAAGTAACACCATTTGGATAATTTACATCAAGGGGATGATACTCTGATGAAAGCAGTGAAATTTTTTTACTGTCTCCAAAAAAAATTATTTTCAGTCTTTTAATATCTGATAAATTTTGTTCAACAATCACATCAAATGATACTATCTCAAGTAGATAACATAGACAATAATATTTTCTTTGTGAAGAAAATATATTAAACTTCTATAATTTGTATCTTTTTCCCTTTCTTTTTGTGAAGGGACTTGTCAACATGTTTTCTAGGATTTGAATACTATATATATATAGGCATTTAAGCAACTAAATTATGGTAGATATCTGAATTAGTGATTGCTACCTCCATTCCATAATATAGGTTGTTTAGATACATGTAGCGAAAATTAAGAAAACAAAATATAAAGTAATTTGTTAGTCAAAATGATGAGAAATTGGGTCAACATTATTGGCCGCATTGAGATATCTCTCTTATTGTACATTTTATTGCTTTCTTGTTATAAAAAAGTACACCAATAAAGAGATCAACCGTTCTCTGATATGAAACTGACTCAATGTTGCCAATAATGTTGACATAAGTTCTCATCACAAAATATCAATATTACTCTTTTAAATAGGACTCATACTACAAATTTTATTTAAGAGAGTAATACTGATATTTTGATATAAAAAAAATACCTTATTTTTGTTTTCTTAATTTTCACTACATAAACGACTTATATTAAATGAATAGAGTATTAGACATTAAAATATTAGTAATAAAATGTCATTATTTCAGCAACCAACTGGTATCTTAACATAATCTTCAATAATGAAAAATGAGTTGATATGGTTTTGGTAAACTAATGTATAGTTTTCCATGGGAATCGGGTAGCTCAAGTGGTAAGGCTACTCGGCCATGGGATGAAGGTCCCGTGGTCGATTTCCGTATCTCCCTTTGTGGGGTAAATAAATTCTCCTCCTTGTGAGGCTAAATTCCCTCCCCAGGCATGGGGCATGCTACAATCTCCCTATCTAGGGTACTCTCCGCTTTTCCCCTTCGGGCGTCATGTATAGTTTCCAATAATTATGAACACAGAACTATATAACATCCAAGAAAATATTATTAAAAGATGAAAAATTATTTAAGACTTTGCTTTCTCTGTAGCTGATGATTAACAGCAACAAACCAAACGAATAAAAACTTCACAACAAAAAAGGAAAAAAAAAAGCAAAAGGAGGAAAAAGGTTAGCTCAAAGTGCTCAATGAAGTTTCTTTAGAAAGGTTATCAATCGTTTCTTTAGAAAAGCGCAAAAAAATCATGTTCTCATTCTATGTCCAGTTTATTATTTTACGAATAAATTTTTGACACGATTTTACTTTTTTCTTTCAAGTTCTACTATTTATTTTAGTTTATAAATTTTTTTTAATTAAAAAATTAATACATATTATTTTTTTATTAATAGGATAAGAAAACTGAACAATTAAGGAAACATAAAATTCCTAAAAAAAGCACCAAATCAAGGGAAAAAGGAACGCAAAAAAAAAAGGGTTGGAAAAGTCAAATATATCTGCAGGAAATATATCTGAAGACATGAATGCTGTGAGTGATCTCCACCTCGGCCACAAATATAACAAATATATTTATAATAGGAAAATGATTTACTCCTAGAATTTTGGGGATAGAAATCATAAACCTCCAAATTGAGGGTGTTAAATGACTATCTCACCCCCTCCTGGTATAAGAGATTCACCCAACTATAAGGGCAAAAAGGTTCGAAAAACTATTTTAGTCAATCTTTTAGCCAATAATTCTAATAGCCTAGAAAGGTCCTTTATAATAATGTCATATTTTCTTTGTAAGTCTTCTTCTTAAATATTACATTCATCCTTAATTTTTTTTTTCTTAAATAAATTTACTAAATAGAATTATATAACTTCTAATACTGGTAGTCTGGTCCTACACAAAGAAAACAAACTTCATCTATAACCATCTGATGCAGTCATGCAAAGAATATGGTGCATTTTCAAACAGTTTAGACCAACAGATATCTAAAAAATTTAGTACCTTACATCACTTTATCGGAATGTATTTTTTTACCAAAATAAATGTGTTACTTCCTTTGTCCTAGAAATTAAATGATATACGCTTTCTTATACGTTTAATAAGAAAATGAATATTTAATTTGAAACCGAAGATGATCAAATATATATATAAGTTTTTTCGAGTTTGATTAGTATTTTTTTTTTGTGCTCACTCCTTAACTTTGGAAGGTTGTCAAACGTTTCTTTAGAAAAGCACCAAATCGAATCGCTAAGTCTCCTTAATTTACATTCTCCATAATTTATGTCGGATCGGAAGGTAGGGCCCTGTGTGCGTGAGTATCATCTTTTGTGTAAGAAAAAAGCACCAAATCAAGCAGAAAATAAACACACGCACCCCAAAAAAATAATTGGAAATGTCAAAATATATCTACAGACATGATGCGTCATGCGTGACATCAAATATATCTGCAGACATGATGCGTGACGGATCTCCACCTCGGCCACAAATGTTTTTATAATGTCATATTTTCTATAAAAGTCTTCTTAAATATTACATTGATCCTTAATTTTTTTCTTAAATAAATTTTAAATAGAAAGATATAACTTATAATACTGGTCTTAGACAAAGAAAACAATGTTAATCATATAACCATCTGATGCAGAGAGAAGATGGTACATTTTCACCTTGATTTACATCCTCCACAATGCCTGTCGGATCGGGTGGTGGGGCCTTGGAGCGTGGGTATCGCCTTTTTGTGTACAAGATGGTACATTTTCAAACAATTTAGACCAATAGATATCTAAAAAATTTAGTACCCTACATCACTTTATTGGAATGTTTTTTTTTTTGTTTTTTATCAAAAGCAATATGTTACTTTCTTCGTCCCAGAAATTAAATGATGTCCACTTCCTTATACGTTTAATAAGAAAGTGGATATTCAATTTGAAACCGATGAGTAATAACAAAGACGAAAGGCTGAAATGCATATTAAATGATGATCAACTAATATATATATATATATATATATATATATATATATATATATATATATAAAAAGTTTTTTCGAGTTCGATTAGTTTTACCATGACACTGAACCCAGTTGCTCCGGCAAAAGAAGCCGCCATTGAAGCACCAGCAAGCGAAAGCTCGCCGAGATGACCGACAAACATGATGGAAATCATCTGCAGACTATACTGCAAAAAGCTAACAACAACAAGAGGACCAGCAAGAACTCCTTGTTTCTTTAGCTCTTCTGTAGTCTCTGATATATCAAAACATGATTTCTTGGACATTATTTTGATCCCTTTGTCATCATGAAGGAGAGGAGATTCAAGAACTATTTCTGTGTCCTCCATTTCTAGATAGGAATAGTAGTTTCTTGAAGTCGTTGAAGAAATATTTAGGACAGGACAACCATGTATTATTGATTGATATGATTTTAAGGTCATACAAAAGAAATGAAAACTGGTTTTAATTTATAGGCCAATTGTTTGGTATGATATGGCTTGAAGAAGTTAATTTTAAACCCCCCATGCAAAAAATCATGTGTACATATAGGCAGATTCTGTCGTTGACCTGGCCACAAGGTGGCCATTGACCACTTGGTCCACATTCCGCCACATCACAGTTTTGATTAAAATAATAAAACAGGTGGGGCCTTATAAGATTTTTTTTTTAATCAAAAGAGGTGATGTGGTTAATTCTGAACCAAGTGGTCCACAACCCCACATATACCCCAGGTCTATATCAAAATTTTCCGTACATATATTGTTGCTGGAAATAAGACTTCTTGATGGTCCTACCACCACTACTAGTGTCTGTCATAGGCAGAGGAGATCAATTATATAAATATTTGCACGCAAACAAGTTTTTTTAAGTAAATAAATAAATATGACCATTCATAAAGTTTTTATAATATAGGGTGAAATATATTTACCTCCCTTGATATTTGTTCAAGTTACGGACAGATCCTTGAGTTTTAGTCAAACTACATAATACCCCTTGACAAGAATATTTTGTTAACGGAAGGAAACAATCAAATGAAACGACAGTTTTGTCCAAATATTGTTTATGTAAATAAATGTGACGGGATTAAGTTCAAGGGAATAGTTTGGTTGAATGGTCTAGGCCCAAGAAATCAGTAACCAATTAAGGTCCACGAAATAGCCATGCCAAATAATGGGCTCAGACCAAGGTCAGGCATTGGGTTGAGCTACGTACAAGCCTACCCAGACGGCCGGATCAAGAGCGTGGAAGCCACTCAGCCGTAACGAACTCAATGAACACTCCACAAAAACTTGGTGACAAATTCATAATAAAATCTAGGGCTTTGCCGCACCTCGAACCGTACAAGGTATTTAAATATCATTTGGGCAATGTCTTCTATAAATAGTGGTCATTCCACTTCATTTACTCCATGTTCTACTAGCTCTCAAATATTACGCTAAGTTTTTTCACTCCCTAGCTAGAATCTTAACTAACTTTAGCATCGGAGCTGGGTTGAGCCTTCCCTCACCTTCTCTAACTTTGTTTTGTCTTAGTAGGTGATTAGCTCTTCAATTCGGATCAAGCTTACCCTATTTCTCGACCTCTCCCCTTCTATTATAGCTCGGTCAGATCCCTTAGCTCATTCCCTAGCTATCCACTTCAGCTAAGTACTAGAGAGAACTTAACCCCCTCTTAGTTATGAGCGCATCATTTGGCTCCCACCGTGGTAGTGCATGAATACTACATACCCTAAATTTCCAAGAACTATTTTTCCAATGACAGATGATAATGAAACTCCGAGAATATAAAATGAATAAAATACACTGCCACCTAGTGTCGCACTCGAATCTATGGGTTTGGGTACCTCAGGTACAAATGTCATCACCATAGATGCATCGACAATACGCCAAATACAATCGGCTCTTTAAACGCTAACCCAACCACTTACTCTTGGTTTTTCAGCAAACATCGCCCAAAAAATCTTCGGGGAGACTCTTCGTTACCTGGGCAGACAAAGTTACGAGGAGACTCTTTGTTTCCTGAGCAGGCAACACCCCGATGAGAGTCCTCATTTCTCGAGGAACCAAAATTCCAAGGAGACTCTTCGTTTCCCGGGCCGAGATGTCAATGATGAGAATCTTATGCAAGATTTCCCCCAAGAAAATCTTACGCAAGATTTTAAGCCTCTGATTCACAATGTTCTTTATTGCTTTACATAAAACAACTTCATTGTGGTCTTGTCACATAGCGAGGTATGTCTAAGAATCTTCTTCTTAAGTCAATGAAAGAAATATCACTTCTAAAACTTATTTGTTCCAATTTTCAAAATGTTTTGCTTTCACATACTCTTCATAAGGGGAAAAAAAAACAAGCTTAAAGGGAAAACATTTCCCAAGCATACAAAGATTCGACCTCTTCGGTCGGGGAAAAAAACTTAGCTGCTCTTTCTAAGGAAAGCAAGGAAAAAAAGGGAAAGCACCAAAGGGAAAGCATCTCCCGAGCATATAAAGACCCAACCTCTTCGGTCCGGGCAAGCGGATTCCTTTACTCTTCCTAAGGAAAATAGGGGAAAAAATAAAAGCTCAAAGGGAAAACATTCTCCGAGTACAAAAAGACCCAGACCACTTTGGTCCGGACAATTAATTTTCGTTGCGCTTCAAAGATAAAGAAAGCTAGAGAGAAAAACTAAAAGGGAAACGATTTTTGAGCACACAAAGCCCGACCTTTTCGGTCCAGGCAAGAAAAATCCCTATTTTCTCTTGGAAAAGACAATGGAAAAAACAAGCTCGGCAAACAGTTATAATGGGCTACCATAAAGACCCGACCTTCATGGGTACGGGCTTACAAGTTCATTAGCTCTTCTAGGAAGAGGTAAAAACAAATCAAGCTCGGGAAAAATTTATCTCAGTCTACCATAAAGACCCGACCTTCATAGGCCCGGGCATAGAAGTTTATTAGCCTTCCAGGAAGAGGCAAGAAAAAATCAAGCTCAGGAAAAAGTTATCCTATGCTACCATAAAGACCCGAACCTCATGGGTCCGGACAGACAAGTCTCTTATCCCTTCTAGGAACAGGCAAGGACAACATAATCTCAAGAAAAATATGTCTCGAGCAAACATAAAGACCCGAGCTTTGATAAAGGCTCTGGGTGGAAACATTCCTTAGCCCTTCCAGGAAGAGGAAATGAAAAATATATGAGCTTAAAAATACCAAGGATCGTAGGCCAAAAGAGACCAAAACGATCTAAGCAAATCTAGATGGTGAAATCCTAAACTATGCAAGAGAACAAATATTGCTAAAGTAAAATCAAACAAATGGTAAATAGAGAAATCTTTTTCTCTAACCAATAAAAAATTATTCAACATTGATAAACTTACAAAATCCCTCTTTGGGATCTAAAAGCATATCAAGTGCCAAAAAGCCTAAGAAAAGTGGCTAAGCAATTTAAAAGGTTGTCCTACTTAAGCCATCTAGTGGCTCTACAACCTGGGATCCCGAGGGCAACCAGCTCGTCCCAGCAGCCTGAGTGCCCGGGGGCACTTTACTTGACGTTATCTCGGTAGAATCCCCTGGGGAACAGAGACAAAGGGCCATGTTCATCACATCCTCAGGCAAGCCACTGCTTGATGATATGTAGGAATATCTTACAACTCGGCAAGTGTTGCTCGAATATCCTCATCGAATTAAGCCTCGGAACCCGACTCTTCACCAACAATATTAGTTTTCTAGACTGGAGTCCCTGCGATGATGCTTCTATAAAAAAATCCTTCTCACTTGTAAAGTTTTAAAGAGCAAGTACTTGCTCCCTCTACCAAAATAATTTTCCCAGGATAGAGGGAAAGTTCTATATGTTGTGAAAGCGTCCCAAAATTAATGCCTGGGTGTTAATTTTGAGCCCTATTCGTGATGCTCTTAGTCGAGGTGCTAAGGCTTTCCAAACTCATTTTAGCCACGTCCTGAGCAACTTCAGGCCTTCTCAGATACTTTTTAACTTTGTTTCAAAGGACGGGCTTGGGAAGTTGTTCTCTTCCACTAAGAAATTTAGGAGTCTTCTACCTTGATTATTGTATAAGCCTTTAAAGTAAATCTGATGTAAGGATAATACTGATTCCTCATTTTTCGCTCAGCGACCTTAGTCTCGATGATCCGGGACGCGTGAATTTGATGGGGACGCGTGAATTTGATACAATCAATTCATCTGAAAGAGAATCAACTAAAGTCTCCATATGATCCAAGTAGGCATTCAAGTAAGATCGATAATGAGAAAACTCACTCATGGCCATAGCTCTTTGCTCCTTTACTTCTTTAACTTTGGCCTCGGTTACTCCAACACGGGCCTCAGCATCCCTCAATTTTGCTTCAGCCGCCATCTGGGCCGAGAAGGCCACATCTACGGATATCCTTAAGCTCTTGGCAGCATCCATCAAGTTAAAGTTGTTCACTTCAACCTCAGTAATCCGAGCATTTGCGACTTATCTGGGCATTCGCGGATTCAAACCCCCTGACCTCTTCCAAAACAGTGAATCCGGAATATGAAGCTAATCTAGTCCATCTGCTTCTTATTTACTCCAAACTAGAGTTCTGCTAGTTCCAATAACAGGTTTAAGGCTTTTTTTTTTTCTTCAAAAAATGAGTTAATTTCGAGCTCAAGTAGGTATAGTGCAAGATGCAATAAAGATTGTAGATGTCCTAGGGTTGTTGATATGTTTATATCTCAGATTGAATACAACCCTGGAAGAAGATTCATCACCTGCCTTAAATCTAGGGTAAGAATTATTGTTTAATTCCCTGTCAAGATGGCTTGATTTCGAATTACAATTTACTTTTATTTAATTTAGTATTTTAATTTAAAGTAGGGATGATGTGGTTTTTTCGAATGGATCGATAATCCAACTCTAGTCGATTGAGCAATATATTACCTGGACCGTTGGCACGCTTGTGGAACAAAGAGTTTGAAAAAAATTGATGAAACAAAAATTACATGGGCTGTCCTTGACTATGGACAATTTTACCCCTAGCCAAATCGGCACGTGTTAGTTACGTGCCAATTCTTTTTGCTCAAAATAGTGAAAAAAATCTATAACAGGAATCCCGTAATTTGTTAAAGTCCAAAAAATAGATTATGTCTACAAACCGAAAAGCAAAAATTGCTAAAGTTCAAAAAGTGTCATTCACTCTAATAAAATTCTCACTAAAAAAATAAGACGTAGATTTGACCTTGTGGTCTTGACTTTACCTCACACCCACTTAATTTTTGTCGGGCCTTTAAATGGGAGCCCTACAAGAATTATGCGAGTGGAGATAGTGTTAGGACCACAATGTCAGTTCTACCTGTACGTATTGCGGTTTGTTGCGATTTTATCTAATTTTTAATTGCATCGCAATTTGCCATTTGAAAATAAAATTGAAATCGCACCAAACCAATTAAAATCTCAAACTGCACTTTGTGGTTTGACACGGTTCATTGTAATTTGGTGCGGTTTTGCAGTGTGAGACATTTTTTTTCCTCAAAAAATTTGTTAAGTAGCACAAGATATTAGTATATTAGAAGTAATGATGAACCAATAAGCTATTAGCTGAAACTCTATGTATGGTGCATTACAATATAGAGCTAGCAATTAGTATTATCTTTTTGATAAGTAGATTAGTACAAGTCTCGAAAAGATGCACATTTTATTGTATTTTCTCATTTTGTATGAAAAAAAGTTAATAATTTGAATGCAATTATAAAAAATAAAGTGTTCTAAATCAATCACAAAAATGAAGAGTAAAGATAGAGGCATATAGAGTACTCAATCTTAACATTTTTGTTTATGGAGAATAAGTCACATTTGAATTACCTCTAAATGAATCTTTTTTAGACTAAATATTATACTAAATTAACTATATAACATATATACGATATGGTTTTAAAAGATTTTCAAACCGTACCAAATTTGTGGTTTGAAAAATTCTCAAACCGTAATCAACCCAATTAAAAATAAAAATCGCATAATTAGTGTGATTTTGTGTAGTGTACAGTGCTATTTAATGCAATTTGAGTTTTCTTGTACCCCTAATCCCACCTTCCCCTACATAAGATGTACTTTTATCTTTTATTTTTTCTTTTGAATACTATTTCTCTTTATCCTTTATATACTTGAGTATTGAAGTAGATACAAAAGACAGTCACACTACCCTAATCACGTTTGCAGAAGTTTTAAACCGAAATTCAGATTCACTTGAACATTTCTGTTACGGATACTAATCATAGAGCAAATCAAGGAATCAATCAAGATAATAATCTCAGGAGAAAATCACTTGATTAATTGATTGTGATTGATTGTAATTTATTGTAATTGATTATTTGTATATTTCTTTCCTTTATTACATAAATAGGATTAGTATATATAGGTGATGTATTATAGAGTTTAATTTATTCAATACAAAAGGAGTTCTTTCTCCCATTTAATCTTTATTCTTTATGCTTTTCTACATGGTATCAGAGCAAACCTTTTGAGGTTTTCCGCACTTTTATTCTTATTCTTTTTTCATTTCGCGGCTTACAAAAGCTATTTCTTTTTTATATATATAAAAAAAAAATAATAATAATTGAGTCGTGATGTCTTCTGCTATTCCATCACTCGATAGAGGCAACAATGACGGTTCTACAATCCGATTTGGTGGTCACTGTGCTATAGAAGAATTTGTCCAGTCGCCACGAGTGTCAATAAATGCTGTTTCTCTGCCGCCGTATGTTGCTTCTTTTTCAGGTAATAAGTGTGTATCACTATAATGAATTGGATTATTGACTCTGGAGCTAGTCACCATATTTCATGTTCCTTACAGTTATTTACTTCTTATCGTACTTTATCGCATACACCGATTCGTCTCCCTGATGGTTCATCTACTTCTGCAACTCATATAGGTTCTATCCAATTAAATCCTAGTTTAATTCTTTCTAGCGTGTTGTATGCTCCATCCTTCTCATTTAATCTGTTATCTATTGGGCAATTACTTCAGAATCACAATTTACTTGTCTATTTCAAATCTAACTCTTGTGTTATTCAGGATTGCACTAAGCTAAAAATGATAGGATTAGCCACATTCATTAATGGTTTATATATATTGCAGCCCAAATATTGTTCTCCTGCCCCCTTTGTTTCGAACATTCTTACTGACTCAAACTCTTCCTCTCATGTCGCGAAATTCTCTAACACCTCCTTATTGCACTATCGTTTAGGTCATCTTTCCTTTCCCAGATTAAAAATGGCACAACATCTGGATTCCAAAATAAAAATTACACACAATAAACATTGCTCTATTTGCCCCATGGCTAAGCAATCAAGCATCCATTCCCTCTTAGTAAATCCACTTCTCAAGCGTGCTTTGATTTAATACACGTAGATATTTGGGGACCTTATAAAACCCACACCGTTCACGACCACCTATATTTCCTCACCATCGTAGATGATTTTAGCCGTTTCACTTGGATTTATTTGATGAAAACAAAGTTTGAGGCCCGATCCCTTACCCAACACTTTTTCCAATATGTGCTTACCCAATTCCAAAAGAGCATTAAAGTAGTGCGTTCAGACAATGGACCCGAATTTCACGTGTCCGAATTGTTTACTTCCAAAGGTATCATTCACCAAACCTCTTGCGTAGAAACTCCCCAACAAAACGGAATCGTCGAACGAAAACATCGTCACATCCTAAATATTGCTCGTTCACTTAAATTCCAATCGCATCTGCCTTCCTCTTATTGGGGGTACTTTGTCATCAACGCTGTCTACCTTATAAACATTACCCCTACACCTTTACTACAAAACCAAACTCCTCACACACTTTTATATAATAAACCACCATCATACTCTCATCTCCGTGTTTTTGGTTGCTTAGCCTATGCCTCAACCCTTTCTGCTCATCGCACAAAATTTGACTCCCGTAGTCGTCCCTCTATTTTCTTAGGCTATCATGCACACACAAAATGATACACTCTCCTAGACCTTCACTCAGGCTCTATTTTCATCTCTCGAAATGGCATCTTTCAAGAAAATATATTCCCTCATCCACAACAATCTCCACTCAATCCTCATTCGAATAATATTCCTTTACCAATTTCTTTCATTAATGATCTTCCTTTCGAACGTCCATCATCACATCCAACTCCCAATCCCATAATCACTCCAACCCCTCATACGTCACCTTTAAATAATGCTCAAAATCCTCCTCCTAATTCCACTATCTCGCCTCCTCCTCTCCCTCCCCCTCCTTTTACTCGGAAATCTACTAGGATCTCACATACCCCTTCATACCTGGACGATTATTATTGTTCTCTCGTCCAAGCTTCATCTACTCCCACTCTTTCTATCACAAAAGCATCTACTCCTCACTCTTTAGAAAAGTTTCATGATTATCAGTCACTATCTCCAGATCATAAATCTTTTGCATTATCAGTTTCTACTCACTTTGTACCTAAGAGCTACAATCAGGCCGTCAAGCATGCAGATTGGAGGCAGTCCATGCAAGCAGAAATTGATGCATTGGCGGCCAACAACACTTGGACACTTGTTCCCCTTCCCCCGAATGTTAAGCCCCTCGGGAATAAATGGGTTTACCGGTTAAAATTTAATTCGATGGTTCTATTGAAAGACCTAAGTCTCGTCTTGTTGTCGAGGTTTCACACAACAACCTGGGGCATAGATTACATTGAGACATTCTCCCCAGAGTAGCAAAAATGACCACTGTTCGAATTCTTTTTGCTATTGCCTCTGCCAAAGGATGGTTTTGGAGCAGCTTGATATCAACAATGCATATCTTCATGGTGATCTTAATGAGGATATTTATATGCGGCTACCTCCTGGTTTTTCTTCTCCTCAACCTGGGTTCGTCTGCAAACTCGGGAAAATCTTTATATGGTCTCAAGCAGGGCTGGCCGGCAATGGAATCACAAATTGACCACAGAGTTAGTGTCACAAGGTTTCTCTCAAGCCGTAAGTGACCCTAGTCTCTTCATTCACCGCAAAGGTTCTCAATTCACTGCTCTCCTCGTTTATGTTGATGATGTTATCCTCACTGGGAACAATTATGATGACATCTCCTCGGTCAAAGCAATTCTTGCACAATACTTTCAAAATCAAAGACCTTGGTCTGTCAAATATTTTTTTCGGTATGGAGATTGCTCGCTCTAAAGCTGGTCTAAACATTTGCCAACGAAAATATACATTGGACTTGCTTGAGCAACATGGCTTTCTTGGTTGCAAACCTGCCATTACTTCTATGGATTCTTCCTACCATTGTTCCAAAGATGATTCACCATTCCTTCCCGACAACACTCTCTACCGAAGTCTTATTGGCAAGCTTTTATATCTCACTCAGACACGGCCGGATATTTCACACGCCGTCCAACAACTTTCCCAGTTTCTAGATCATCCCACATAATTACATCTCAAAGCTGCTCATCGTATTCTACGGTATCTGAAAGGCTCTCCAGCCAAAGGTCTCTTTTTCCCATCTTCATCATCATTACACCTTAGTGCTTTCTCGATTCGATTGGGCGAGTCTGCTCAGGCACGAGGCGCTCTACAACGGGTTATTGTGTTTTTCTTGGTTCTTCTCTTGTATCTTGGAAGTCTAAAAAGCAACTCACTGTTTCTCGAAGCTCTTCCGAGGCGGAATACCGAGCTCTTGCCACTAGGGGTGTCAATCGAGCTATATGAGTTGAGCTTGGCATAGCTCACGCTCAGCTCACATAAAAATTCAAAAGCTCACGCTCACGCTCAGCCCGGAAAAGCTCATAAACCTTAAGCTCACGCTCGGCTCACATTTTAACACGAGCTCGAGGCTTAGCTCACTGAGCTTCCCAAGCTCACTTATATTAGTGAAGAAAAGCGAAAATCTGTCTCAAGAATAGCATAATTCAATGAGCCTTAAAACTAAATTTGGATAAGAATACACAAAAAAGAAGCAAAAGTTTAGAATTGTTTGATATCCTAATAAAAGGAGTCTTATATAAAAAAAAACAAAAAAACAAAAAACAAGAGAATCCATGCACTTAAAATTTTAACAAATGATAAATTTGCAAATTTCAAAAGATTGATTTAATTCCATTGTCGGTGGCAATTCCAATTTTGACAATCCCATTGAATTCTTCTACACCATCTCACTTTTTGTTGTGATTCATCCCGATGTATTTTTGTCACAGTGTTTTCCCCATGCTTTGTCTTTTCCTATTTTCTCTCTTCCTTTAACTTTTGTACCTGTCTCTCTCCTATTGTAAGAGTCCTTCTTTAATATAATCTCCTTTCTACCCAAAAAAAAGATTATTTAGGTAATCCACACATTATAATTATAATGTATATAAGTTTTTTTTTAAATTAGTATTATTATTATTATTATATATATATATATATATATAATATTTTAATTATATTAATCTTATTCGGGTTCGAGCTTTTTTTGGTGAGCGGGGTCAAGCTCACGCTCGGCCACACATAAGCGAGCTTGAATATTAAGCTCACGCTCACATTACCTCAGCTCACGCTCACATTTTTTCGAGCTATGTGGGCCGGGTTCGGGCCGTTGACACCCCTACTTGCCACCACCACTTGTGAGTTACAATGGCTGAAGTACCTCCTCAATGACTTACTTATACCACATTCTCATGCCATACCATTGTTTTGCGACAACCAAAGCGCTTTATACCTCACGACCAATCCCAGCCTTCCATGAAAGAACCAAACATATTGAAATTGATTGCCACATAGTCATGAAAAAAGCATAAGTCGGCCTTGTTAAACCTTTACCCATTTCGACCCACTCCCAATTGGGTGACATTTTCACCAAGAATCTTGCTTCCCCTCGTTTCAACTTTCTTATCCAATCTCTTGGTCTCATTGACATCTTTTCTCCCAAGCCCAGTTTGAGGGGGCGTGTTACGGATACTAATCATGGAGCAAATCAAGGAATCAATCAAGATAATAATCTCAGGAGAAAATCACTCGATTAATTGATTGTGATTGATTGTAATTTATTGTAATTGATTATTTGTATATTTCTTTCCTTTATTACATAAATAGGATTAGTATATATAGGTGATGTATTATAGAGTTTAATTTATTCAATACAAAAGGAGTTCTTTCTCCCATTTAATCTTTATTCTTTATGCTTTTCTACAATTTTTGAAACGGGTACCATAATTTAAAACAACAAACACGTAGCAAGAGAAGTTGGTCTTGTCCAATTCTCATATATCCATTAGTATGGCGCCCAGCTAATATTTTAGCAGAACAAGAATATAGGGTGTCTGCAGTGGCGGAGTTAGGATTTTAATGTAAGAGGCTGAATTAAAAGTTACCTATTGTTGTAAAATGATAACTAATTATGGAAAGAGAAATTCACTATATGTGATCAACAATTTTTTTTCTCTAAATAGCAATAACGCTACTTGAAGCCAAACTATTTTACGGATATTCTCCGTTTGTCAAATTAGTGAATCCGGCCAAAAAACGGATCAAAAGTCGCACATGTCTTGCACATGAGACCCATTTTAAGGGCAAAAGTGTCCGAAATTGTATTCCTTCCAAAATGTTAAAACTCTAACAACCTCCCCCTTCCCCTCCAAATTGTATTCCTTGTTTTCTTGTACACAAAAAAGGCTATACCCACGCCCCCAGGGCCCCCACCTCCCGATCCGACAGGAATTGTAGAGGATGTTATCAAGGTGACCCAGAGGTTCGACTGGTGGGAGGCCTTGTCTAAGCCCACCGCAAGAAGCCACCCCCACATTGGAGGGTTGAAACTTCCACACTGCAGCTGCCAAGATTCGAACCTACGCCCTTGTACACAATCTGCCACCCTCGAACCAACTGGGCTACCCTTGCGGATTATTCCTTGTTTTCTAAACCTTTAATACATTTGTCAAAGCACAAAACTAAAAATATATTTTGAAAATGAGGGAATACATAAATATGGGATTTAGCGACCAAAATTTTCGGTCACAAATTTAACGACGGAATACCGACCGACTAGAAACCGAAAACTAAACGGTCGTTATTCCGTCGGCCACATCCATCCCGTTGACCAAATTGAAACGTCGTCGTTTTGTTTACCCTTAACGACCGACTACCGACGGATATTAACGACCGTTTACCGACGGAATATATAACGACCGAATACATAACGGTTTATATTTGTATAGTAATAAATGAAGGACACAAAACGACGTCATTTTATGTACGTTAACGACCGATTACTGACGAAAAATAACGACGGTTTACCGACGAAATATATACCTACGGACTAACGACCGAATAGCGACAGAATTAGGGTTAGGGTTGGGCGACCGAATTTTCCAAGGCCGTCGCTATTATATTCCCGGATTCCGTCTTTTAATAAAATAGCGGGATTTTTAAGGATATAGAGAAACATTTTGCCTATTTTAGTTACTATTACTAATATATATATACACATACATTAACTTGAATATTCAAACAATTAAAAATTAAACTTATTCACAAAATACCTATATATACTCGAAGCAGAACAATTCAAGTAATACATTTGTGTGTGCATTTACGTGAATCATTAAGTGATGGAGTTAAAATTTTAATAATTGATTATTAATAAACAAATAATTACAAAAATATTCATATTAGTTCGGTCTCGCATTGTGAACGATGTCGGTTTTCGGATTTATTATTTTTTAGTGTGGTCCGTCTCTATTCGGTCGCTATTAAGCTAAGGGGCGACCGAATAGCGACCGAATTTGCCAAGGCCGTCGCTATTATTTTCCCAGATTCCGTTTTTTTTTATAAAATAGCGGGGGTTTTAAGGATGTATAGAAACATTTTGCCTATTTTAGTTACTATTAGGAAAAATGTTTCTATATATCCTTAAACACCCCGCTATTTTATAAAAAACGGAATCCAGGAAAATAATAGCGACCGAATAGTGACGGAATTTGCCAAGGCGTCGCTATTTGGTCACCCAACCCTAACCCTAATTCCGTCATTATTCGGTCGTTAAATGTGGTCGGTATTCGGTTGTTACCGTACACAAAACGACGTCGTTTTGCTTGTCTCTGTCAAACAAATCCCTAATTATTCAAACACTAGTCAAACAAATCCCTCCTCACAACCTCCTCCCCCACGAAATCCCACCCTCCACCTCCCTTTTCCTCTCCGCGAAACCCCACCCAACCACCTCCACCTCCGATCAACTCCTCCCTCGACGCCACTAAGCTCCACCTCCGATTCTCTCTCCTCCTCACAGCCTCCTCCCCCGCGAAACCTCACCCTCCACCTCCCTGTTCCTCCCCGCGAAACCCCACCCCACCACCTCTACCTCCGATCAACTCCTACCTCGACGCCACAAAGCTCCACCTCCGATTCTCCTTCTCCGATACTCTCTCCTCCTCACAGCCTCCTCCCCCTCGAAACCCCACGCTCCACATCATGTTCGTCCCCGCGAAACCCCACCCCACCACCTCCACCTCCACCTCCACCTCCACCTCCGATCAACTCCTCCCTCGGGACGCCGCGAAGCACCACCTCCCAATTTTACAACAGCATTGATACCCAAAAACTGTCTTCTTAATTGGTATGACTGGTTCAATTTCTTTGATTAATTAGACTTTTTTTCCATCTAATGCAAATTGAGAAGTTGACTGAAGTTATGTTGTATGATTTGTATTTATATTTTACTTTGATGAATTTTGAATAAAGTTCATTAACAGAACCATGGTCCTATGTTAATGATTTGGGCACTTGATATTAATGTCTCTAAAATGAGTAGTATTAAACAATATTGTCTTTATTAAAAGAAGCCCCAACTGTTTTAATTTAGCACTTGAAATGTAACAATGTCTTGTGTTTTGTACATTTGTCTTTTGGTAATGATGTTGTAATGTAGCAATGTAGCAATTGATTATTCAATTTTTTTATCCAAATCTCATCCTCGTTGACCAAATAAAAAAAATAAAAAATAAAAAAAAAAATAAAAAAAAAAATTTTTTTGATGATGCATGCATCAGTTGATTCTGAATCAAATATCAACTAAATAATTTTGTGAAATGATAAAAAAAAAAAAAAACAAAAACTGCATATTCTTTCCACTATGTTGCATCCACCATTGTGCACAAGGCTTTAATTTCAGTATATATTGAATATTTTTTTGGATAAGTATTGTATTTTTTTTGGACAAGTGTTAAATCTCATACAACATGCTAAAGATCCACATCGATTAATTTGAGTACATATTTGCAATATATAAGACTTGAGCAATCCTCTCCTCTTGAAGTACTTTTTAAGGGATTGGGTTAATCCCAAGTTAATTTTTAACATGGTATCCACTTGAAAAATCTTTGACCGTTGATTTTTTTTATTCAATAGCTAAAAACGTTTTATATGTAATGAATTTTGATCGTTCTACACCTATGGTTTGGTTTGGGGTCAGCTAATGTTTCGTCCTCTTCATTTCTTTTTCTTTCAGTCACTTTTTAATACGTTGATGCCATGCTTGTTTTCCATTACTTTGACATTTAAATAGTGACCATTTGATTATTACTATTTGAAAGCATTATTGCATATGATTCCATTGACTTATTTTTATGGCTTAAATATAACCTCTTTATTTGTTGTATATACATTCAAAGAACATGTCATTATACTTTTAATATATATTTGGAGTACTTAAACCAAAAATAAATAAATAAATTTGGAATACTATATAAAGCCTTTTAATTTGCTATCTTTGTTTGATCATGGAGTTGCAAATTGGCTGTACATTGATCATGAAGTTATGCGGTATGATTTCTATTTATATTTTACTTTGATGAATTTTGAATAAAGTTCATTAACAGAACCATGGTCCTATGTTAATGATTTGGGCACCTGATGTTAATGTCTCTAAAATGAGTAGTGTTAAACAATATTGTCTTTATCAAAAGAAGCCCTAACTGTTTTATTTTAGCACTTGAAATGTAGCAATGTCTTGTGTTTTGTGCATTTGTCCTTTGGTAATGATGTTGTAACGTGGCAATGTAGCACTTGAAATGTTGATGATTTAAAATGTATCAATCTTTAAACTTGAAGGCAGCTCAAGTAACTTTAGGTAACTTGCATACATTTTTTTTTATGAAATCAAGTCTTTGTTATATATATTTTGATTTGACCAATATTTATATTTTTTAGCAGATTCCGATTAATTTTTGGATAACACGGGTGAAGGAAGAAGACACCAATCACCCAATTACCGGTTTGCATGTGAAATGTGTGTTTTAGTTGTGTGGTATAGTTGAGACCTGTCATGAAGCCCTATGCAAATGTTTTACATTTTTCTTGAAATGTTTTACATTTTTATTATCTCCCCGATTTTTGGATCTTTGTATTATCTCCCCTTTTTTCCATCTTTGTATTAGATAGATGTCTATTATTATGTCTAAAAAAGTAGGTAGTGGATGTGACATTACTTTAGTGAGATAAAATTTTCTATTTTTTAATTTTTTGATTTGTATGCTAATTATATAATTTTAGTTGTAATAAGTAAACAATTGATAATTGAACATAACAAAAATATAAATACATCATTATATTGCACAATAAAATTCAGAACAAACAATATATATAGACAAGATGCCATTATTACGCCGAACAATAGTATTTACCACACATTAATTATTTGAAAAATAAGATTGAAGGTGAGTAATATTTGTTGGTTTATTTTTTAATACTTTATTACCATAAATTAATTGTCGTATTGTATAACTTTTTAACATAATTCAAAGTGGTAATTTCATTGCCATAAAATAATTTGATTATTCAATTTTCAGATTGCAACTCATGCATTTCCAAGGATATACATATAAATGACATCAATGAGTTTATGAAAAGTGTAAACTTTGATTGTGAGTGTTGTAATATAAATAAGAAGTACACAATTTGATTGTGAGTTTTGATAATTCAAAGTGTGTGAGTGTTGTAATGTAAATGAGAAGTGCACACTTTGATTATGAGTGTTGTAATTCAAAGTGTGGACTTTGATTGTGAGTGTTGTAATGTAATGAGAAGTGCACACTTTGATTGTGTGTGTTGTAATGGTTGTAATGTAATGAGAAGTGCACACTTTTATTGTGAGTGTTGTAATGTAAATGAGAAGTGTAAACTTGTATTTTTTTAGTAAGATAATTGGTTATGTAATGTTATTTTTGGGTTTATTGATTATTTTTGCTATTTGGAATCTTATTAATACTGTTTATGGTTTGTATTTCGGTGCGTATTGCTGTTTTTTATAATAGAGATTTAATTAAATTTCAAATTTATTTTTTTAAATAAAAAACTAATTTAGCGACGGAATAGCGACCGAAATACCGGGCGCTATATTAGCCGTCGGTATCCGATCGTTAACAGTCAAAAGTCAACAATTTTAACATTTGGTCGATAAATAGCAACCGAATATTCGGTCGCTACACTTTCTGTCGGTATTCGGTCGTTAACCAGTCAAAAGTCAACAATGTTGACCATTCGGTCGGTATTCGGTTGGTAAATAGCGACCGAATATTCGATCGCTAGATATTCCTTCGATATTCGGTAGGTAATTTGCTTAGCGATAAAAAATATACGACCACGTCATAATGTCCGTCTCTGTGTAACAGTTTTCTTGTAGTGCCACATGGTATAATGCACGGACAAAACTTTATACGAAAAAAGATGAAGATTATGATAGTCACATGCATAAATAACATTGCATGTAGTCGTAACTGAATCCAACGCCGACAGAGTTCTTCAGTGGTTTTCTCAGAAGCCACATATATCTGCTCCAACCATGGGAATTCCAATGATACCCGAATTCAAAATGCTGGGAATCGAGTATTGTAAATCCTCCCATTTAGCAGCATCTCCAGTCCAATGAGCTGTGTATTGTATTGTAAAAAGTTGCTGACTACGTATAGCGAATTTTTCATTATTGAAATAAGTTTTACCGTTGACGAGTGTTCGATTTTCTCAGTGGATATTGACACTTGTGAGATTTTCTCGTGTTGGTAGGGCTCCATGTAAAAGAGCATTATGTTCCATGCCTTCCTAGTCTACGGTCACGCTACAGGCTAATCGCAGATTAAGTTCGGATTAGTCACCACGTTAGTAGTAGACACCAGGTGTCCGATTGAACAAAAAAAAAATACTTGAGGAGAGTAATTTGATAAAGTTGGAACATTGTTGATTGTTGATAATACATGTAGATTCACAGCAAAATCTAGAAGAAACTGACAGTGTATTTTCTGATGCATCACCAAACCCTATATATATATATATATATATATATATATATATATATATATATATATATATATATATATATATATATATATATATATATGTTACCATGTTTTTACCTTACAGAATCGCCACAATAGACACGTGTGAATGTTCTACTTCAAACGAGCAAACAAATGGGATTTTCTGTTCCGATTTCATATTTGGTGTGAATATCATGGCCAAATTATCCATAAGAAGTAAACAAAGGATTCGAAATTTTCAAACAAAAAAAAAAACTTTTGACAAATAGAGATTCAGAAATGCTGAGATTTTAATCAAACTTTTCCTTGTCTAAGTTGCTGTTAAATCACTCTCACGAGAAAGATTGTGTACATCATTTTGCCCTGTCTTAGAGATTGTCGATTGACAGGATTTGACAAATCTCTTTTAGGAATGATAGAAACAAAACTTTGTAAATGATCAATTTATTTTAAGGACTTGCTTGGCTCCTCAAAATAATCGGATAAAAATCGACTAAAAAAATTTTTTTCGGACGATTGTACCCTTTTTAACAGTAAAATGCCTTTACCTTTTTCAAAAAAAAATCAAAAAATCAATCTTAGCATTTAATGCAGCATAGTACTTTTTCAAAAAATAAAAAAACACATCTTCAAAAATATTTGTTCTTCATCTGCAAACTGCACAAGGATCAAAATACTGCTCATTTTCGAAGCATTTTTAAAGGGTGATCGGAAATTACTGTTCATCAGTTTAAAATTTTCCGTGTATCACCAATAGTCCCTTTCTTTGTTAGAGATCTCAACTTATTCCCTCTTTCTCTTTGAATGTGAGCATCTAGAATGATTATGATAAAGAGAGTTCTCAATTTAACTGCATTGATGATTGCTTATCTCTTGTTCTTGCACTTATCTCATTTGGTGAACATTGCAGCGGGAACTGGTTGTCTGTTCACATAAGATTCTTTCGTCAAAGGAGAGACAATGTAGTTTTGTCTGCTCTCACACGCCATCCAATATATCATCCTGATGTTAGTTCTGATTCAGCTACGACATCCACGCGATGTTATACGGATGGCAATAAATCGGGCAGGCATATAGTTCAGAGATCAGATGACATTACTGTACATAGTACAATATATGCAGGTTGTTCAAAGATAAATTCATTGTTGAAAAAAAATATTAATGTATTATCTAATTAATGTGTTAAGAAAATTGAAAACTTATTTACCTTCTCAAGCATCATTAATGCACTGAAAGAGTAGATGCACTAATTACTTTTTCTGCATTTTACAACTCAGCTACAGAGCGGAACACCAAATGTTTTGCACCGTGCGAAATATTTGGTGGCCGTCAGATCAACAATTGGACGGTTGATATCATTTGGTTTTAACTTTTTCTATGATAAGTATTGAGACCTAAATGATCAATATCGTTAGTTTCTTGATCCAGCGGCCACCAAATATTTCGCACGATGCGGAATATTTTGGTGTTCCACACTGTAGCTGGAATGACATTTTCCATCTTTTTTCTTTCTTCTTTTCACGGCTACTTACCCCCAATTGTTACTATCACAATTTCGGTACATATTTATTCACCAATTGCACGTAAAATTCCTATATCTTTTATTAAATGCTTACCCTAAGTCCCTATAGGGTTGTGAATTGATTACCCTAAAGTCCCTATAAAATATTATTTTGATCCCAAATTTTTTTTTAACAAATTGACCCCAACAACAATTTTTATAATTTATAAATTGAACCATTTCTTCTGAGGTATATTTTTTAAATTTACAAATTTACCCCAAATTTTTTATTTTGTAGCCAAATTAAAATTAGTGTTTGTTAGAACACTAAGTATTATAACACTTAGTATAAACATTATGTGTTCTGAAATTATTAACACTAATTACTATATCAATGATTATATTTTGTGTTTATTATAACACAATGACTTATAAAACACCGAGTTAAAATGAAAAACGAATATATGCAATATAAACAATGATCCTCACTATACTAAGTATTGTAGAGTTACTTAAACACCTATTATGATCCTCATTATACTAAGTAGTGTAGAGTTACATAGTCACTCCTATAGTTAATTAAATATTATGTAGATTCAATTACTTGTTAACATATAGCACATGTTAAAGGAAGAACGAATCTAAATACTATAATAATAACTAGAATTAGTGTTTGTTAGAACACAAAGTACTAGAACATAAAACGAAAATGTATATTTACTATAACAATGATACTTAATATACTAAGTAATGTATATTTACTTAAACAAATGTAATAATCTATTTACAACGATTTCATAGTATTAATAATTTATAAACAGTCGTGGTTATTATCATTATAATATTATATAATTTAACTATTAACATTATAATATTATTTAAGTAAGATTTTAATAACTTATACTATTAATTAAAATTTTCTAATACTACTTAAATTTTTTAACAATAATAATGCACCGTGCACAAAGTTATCAATAGCGGCGATTTCGCGGCTTCGCGGCGCGTCGCGGTCGACTACGAAGAATTCCGATTTTTCGCCGCTATTTACCGCTATAGCGGCCTCGCGGTAGCGGAGCTTTTGCGGAAAATTGGTAGTCCCTTTTTTGTAATTTTTTCCCCCAATTCCTTTAAAGTAAATCGATCCTCCTGCAACCAAGATGGTGGTGGACCGCGGCAGAAATGGAGGAAGGAGAAGAGAAGAAGCGCGGCAGAAAGGAGGGAGGAGAAGAGGAAGAGAAGAAAAGAGAGAAATGAGGGAGAAGGAGAAGAAGGAGAGGAGAGAAAGAGGCGGTGAGAGGAGAAAGGGGACGGAGGCGGCGGCCTCTCCCATGAAGAAGAAGAGGGAAATGAAATTAGGGTTAGGAATTCTCTCCTAGGAGAGCTTATATAATCGGGACTAAATGTGCAATTAAATTTTTAGCACATAAAGTCCTATTTAATTCTTAAATTACAAAAAAGTCCTACAAGATCTACTTTGTATATTTATTTGCCTTTCGAATTATTGTTGAATGTTCTTTGATGTTATAAACATGGAAGAATTTAACTAAATGTTTACAAGTATTATTAATTTTGTGTCATATATCTATATAAATATGTCATATCAGAAACTCCGAAAAAGTACCGCTTCGCGACACCGCTATAACTTTTGAAGCCTCCCCGCGACGGACCGCGAAACGCTATTAACAACTTTGACCGTGCATAACAATTATTCTGCATTGTGCGAAACAATTAGAGACCGTCGGATCAAACATTTGACGTCTGAGATCATTTGGGTCTCAATAAAGATTATAAATAAGGTGTTAAACCAAAATATCTCAGCCGTTAGATTTTAGATCCGACGGTTCGTAATGGTTTCGCACGATACGGAACAATTAATATTTCGCATTGGATTTAATAACTCAAAAGTCCCAACATCACCGCAGAACAAATTAAAGACAAACGGAGTTACTGTTCATCCTCTTCTCCAACAAACCCTAAAGGCCTCTAGAGCTCAATTTGAATCCCATTTTTCAGGTAATTTGTTTAATGGGTTAAAGGTATACATATATGATTTGCCATCAAAATACAACAATGATTGGCTTGAAAATCCAAGATGCAGCAACCATTTATTTGTCTCTGGGGTTGCGATTCATAAAGCCTTAAAGAGCAGCGATGTTAGAATATTGGACCCATTGGAGGCTGATTTTTTCTTTATAGGATCTGTTTTAGATTATTATTATAGTATTTCTACATAATCTAAATACTATAATAACTATTACCTAAGTTATGCCGGCGGTTAATGTTCATCTTCTTTTTCAAGACAATAACTGGAAACTCTTGAGCTTTTTTATGAGAATGAAGAAGCAAGAAGCAGAGAGATGATATAATAGAATATGTTAGTACAGTAGAGTATTTAAAAGTAAAGAAAAAATCAATTTAATCTTCTAAATCACTGAAAGGGTAAGATAGTCATTTGACATACTCAATTTGGGGATCTACCCGTCATATTTTAGGAGATAATCATTTTCCTTATTTTAATTGCTTTCCCAATTGAAAAATACAAAGCAAAAGAAAATAGAAGAAATAAACTAATCTAGTCTGGGCCACGGGCCTCTTTATGTACTATTATTTACGTTATTCGAGTCCATAAGACTTTCTAACTTTAAACCATTTACACAACTGAAGCCCACAATGTCCAGTTTGAATTTTCTTTTTCATGCTTCTTCTTCATGATTTTTTTATGATATGGATTACGCTCTAATAGATAATGTTATTCAACTTTATCAACATCAACAGAAAAAATTAGAAGAAAATAGCTATGAATTAACCCTTCTTCATTCATAGTTATTTTCTTCCAATTCTTTCTTTTATTTTTTATTAGAGATATTGCCAAGGCAGGTTTCCTTCAACAATACAATTTGGATTAAAATGACAAAATTATCTTTTTGATCAATATTAAACTCTTTCAATTGGTTCATCTCTCCAATATTTTATTTTCAAAAATCAAATCATGATCCCTCCATTATTTTCTATCCTAATATATTCACACTCAATCTTTAATCTTCCCTCTCTTATAATGCTAGAAGTTCACCAAAAAAAATAAAATAAACGATACAAACCAAAATAAATTCATGCTCTAAGGTTTCCATTCATTAGAACTAATAAGCAAAAAAAATTATAAATTTATAGTGCTCAATACTTCTTTGATTATTTTTTCTACTTACTTCATCTGTGAAAAAAAAATCTATGTATAAATATGATAAAAACATTGAAGTAAAAAAGAATTTATAGTGTTTGTTTGGTTTTTCTTTTCTTTTTTTGTGAGCTTCTACAAGTATAAGAGAGAAAAATAGAGTTTTGGTGTGAATAAATTAGGGAAGAATATATTGGAGAGATAGTGTGCTTATATTTTAGATAATTGATAGAAAATTAGAAATTAAATGTAAGAAGATTAAGGAATAAAATATTAGAGAGAGAAATTAATTGAGAGATTAATATTCACTAAAATGGTAGTTTGGTCATTTGAAGGCAAATTGCCTTGGCAAGAGAAAATCTGCATTGGCAATATCACTAGCCTAAAATTAAAGATTGAGTGTGAATAGATTAGGAAAAGAAAATAATGCAGAGATAAATTAATTGGGAGAGATTAATATTAATCAAAAGGGTAATTTAGTCATTTAAAGTCAAATCATGCCTTAGCAATATCACTAGCCTTTATTTTTTGCCAAGTTATTTTCATCCAATTCTGTTAATCCCCATTGCTTCTGCTTAATCACCTACTGTATATTTCAAGAAATGTATTTTTAATATTCTTCAAGTTGCGTTTTTTTATTTTATTTTAAAGAAGATTAACATAGTAAATTTAAAACTTTTGACTTGTAACAATAAGTTCGGTTCGAGTTCCACACACCCCTACTTCAATAACTAATAAAATTCTAGAAATACGATTATTGAACTAAGCCTATGGTGAGAAAAAAATAAAATAAAAAGTTCCCTCCGCTGTATTCCCTAGCCGTTGAGGAGACTTGGTTCAAAATATGGGAGAAAATGACTCGACTTTAATCAAACTGCAAAAATAAAAGTTTATAAAATTCTATATGTATTTTTCGTAATCGAGTTTCATTTTAATGAACTAATAATACGTATAAATAAAATTTACAAATAATTTTCAACTCGAATTTTTATTTTTATTTTTTTAATATTAGTTAATCAGAGATTCCAAACGCTGAGATTGTTGAGTGATAATTCTAGCCATGGTAGGGTTACCTTCCAAAACAACCTCATAACCATCACCATAGTTGTCTATACCTTGTGCTATGGCTTGCCAATAGATTGCACCCCCACAAGGACCTTCATTTCTTGCACAAATATAAATGGTTTCATAAATAGCTGCATAATAGTTTTCCCTTGTTGTAACGTTGTATTCTGACAATCTTAAAGATTGTCCGAACTCTGCTAATACGAATGGTTTCTCTAACACCGAAAATGAATCTTCAATGTGGGATTCCAACCATTTATTCACAAAATCTACTCGGGCCTCTGCAGTCGAATTCGACATCCTGCCATATGAAACGACCATTATTGATATTGTCTCAGTTCGTGTTTAAATTAGAGCAAATAACTAATTTTGCTACAAAAGTAGTTTCGTGTGTTATTTCTGGTACAAAATAATTTTTCGGCGTCTTTTCTGCGACAAAAAATATTTTGTGTATTATTTCTGTCACAAATTGTTTTTCGAAGCCTTTTCTGACACAAAACAAATTACGCGTGCTATAAATGTCATAATGTGACATCCAATTCATACTTGGCTCGGCCCGACCCCACCATTAAATCGAATTGTATGGTTTGTCAATTTTACCACTAGATTAGAATGCGGTGGCGAATAGACTGTCGAGTTAATGGTTAGGTCGGATCGAATCTGAATTGGATATGTCGTATTATGACACTTATAGTTATAGCACGCGAAGTTTTTGTGGTAGAAAAAAGGCTTATTGGTGAAAATCCGTCCCTAAACAATTTACGATTGGTGACTTGGGTCCCCAATCAATTTTTTTATTTTATTTTGGGTCCCCAAACAATTTTCTAGGTAGCACCATGGGTCCTTCTGTTGGAAAATCCGCTAGTCAACGGTTTGTCAACAAAAAATTCGAATTTTCCAATGAATAACGAGGGGTATTTTGGGCTTTTCCACCTACCGAACCCGCCCCAATCCCATTACCCATTTCCATTAAATGGTTGCAAACCAATGCTGATCCACATTTCTAGTCCAGGTCACATTTTAGAGACTCCACAAAATGTGACATGTTATTAAACAACCATGCAGAGGCATTCAATACTCAATTGCTAATTGCAAGAACCAAACCAATAATGGAAATGGGTAATGGGATTGGGGCGGGTTCAGTAGGGGAAAAAGCCCAAAATACCCCTCGTTATTCATTGGAAAATTCGAATTTTTTGTTGACAAACCGTTGACTAGCGGATTTTCCAACAAAAGGACCCATGGTGCTACCTAGAAAATTGTTTGGGGACCCAAAATAAAAAAAAAAAAAAAAAATTGATTGGGGACCCAAGTCACCAATCGCAAATTGTTTAGGGACGGATTTCACCAATAAGCCTAGAAAAAATACCGAAAAACTATTTGTGGCAAAAATAGCACACAACCCTTCTTTTGTGACAAAAAATACACAAAAATCCCTATTTATGACAAAATTAGCATAAATCACTGTTTTGTGACAGAAATAGTTAATTACTCTGTGATACATATATTGCACGCACTTAAAAAGATATGAATTGAGTTAAAAGGGTAAATTACCATTGATCCGGATACAAATGGATAGTGGCAAAATCAATTTGTTGAAGAAGATTATTCCGAATGAAGTCAGTCCCAAATAATAGACTCCCCGGATTGAATTCTTTCCTATTATTCCAATCTCCATAAAATCCTTCAAGTCCAATTTCCAACATATGATTCTCGTCAATGGATTTGACATGAGACGCCATTTCCTCAATCCAATTCTAACAAAACAAATAAAATATTGATGTTGCTAATTAAGTATACAAATGGTTGAAATATGCAGCAATCCTTTATTTTATCTTCCTAAGAAAACACTATATTGAACTTCGGAGGGAAAATAATAGCAATTTAGTTTAGGATCATTAGTCTCCTTTATGTTAAATTCGTAGATAATTGTCACGTGTCTTAATTTCTCTCTAAAGATTTCACGTTTTCTTCATGTTATTGATTATTTGAGAAAGAAAAACTAACATGTGACATCTTCTTGATAGTAAGGAAAACGTTGGAAATTCAAATTTGGATAGAAAGAGTACTCTATAAATAGGTTTAGGATCAGTAGTCCTATTTTTTATTCATTTATTTGTTTTATTTATCCATTTTCTTCTTAATGGTTTCCCATTTTTCTCTAGGTGATAGATTTTTTCAAAAAAGCAAAATTGATTACATAACAACTTATTGATAATAAGATAGGAGTTGAAATATAAAATAGAACAAAGGATTTGAACAGTAATAATTTATACCTGAAGAGAACTTCCGGATAAATCAGATGAGCAACGAGGTTCATTCATGAGTTCCCATGCAAATATTGTAGGATCGTCCTTGTAAGCTATCCTAGTGAACTTATTTACTCTTGTGAGCACAATCTACAGAGGTAAATAGTGTCACTTTTGCAAGATTCTCTAGAGTCACAAAAATTCAATTCTTCATCCAAAATTAAATGTCCACTTTTCTCCCTTTCTCTCTCCCCCTCTCTCTCTCTCTCTATATATATATATGAAATTCAATGGGACGGAGCCACGGAGGGAGTATTTTTTTTAATGAAAATGAGAGAGGGAGGGGGGTAGAGTATAAAATATATATTTAAAAAATAAATAAATTGAGCGCAGTCGCCACCCTCGCCCGCTAGATCCGTGTATGTACATTTATCTAGATATACCTGGACGTGGTTTTTGAAGAACTCTTTAACAACTGAATTGGTGAAAAATTCATCTTCATTTCCTAAGGGCTGTCCTTCCTTCTTTGCCCAATCAACATACTGTGATTTACCTCCAAAATCTTTCCAATTGTTCACCAAGCTAAGTATCAAATAAATTCCATGTTTTTTTGCTTCTGACAACACAAAATCTAGGCCCTATAAAAACAATTCACAACTCAAAAGTCGAATAAAAACTCAGAATATCGATAAATTTACATCACTTGTTCTATTAGAGGCAGTAACATATATTTTTGACACATCTAAATGTTGAACTTATAATAAAAAAAGTTCCCTATGATTAGATCGCGATAATTAATTACCTCGAACATTTCCTCGTTGTAAGAACCAGGAGAGATTTGTAGGGGTTTATAAGCAACACCATCACTGAAAGCCCAAGTTCTAGCCAAGTTCATCTTACAAAGGGAAGCTTGTTCAAAGGTATTTGTTACGTGGATCCTAGTAGATGGATCAGAAGCCATGAGCATTAGCCAATAAGCATTGAAACCATTGAGATAAAACGACCTTCCATTCAACACAAAACGACTTCCTCTTCTTTCAACAAAATTACTTTGATAGCAATATCCTAAATGGAGAAGAAAAATCAAAAGAATAACTGAAATATAAGATCGATAAAAACTTGTTTTGTAAATCATTTCTTTTTATTTTTTATTTTGAATCAATAATCTTCTTTTGTTCTAATTGGCTACACAAAAGTTATGTGTTTATATATTGTTCAAAACATTGGTGTAATTACGAAACTTGCAAGCACTATATATGTGACCCGGCATTTATGCAATTATTCTTGAATATTAACTAGGAAAGTGCTGTGGTGCCGAATGGGTAATTTATTTAAAATAATTAAAATTGAGATCAACATAATATTTTGTAAGGAGGTATGTTTTGTATAGTTCATAGTAAAGAATAAGGGATGGGAAGATAGACGAGAGAAGGGAAGGAATAATGGATTGGGAGGGGTAATTCTGTGTGGGGGTATAATTTTGTTAGTGTTTTATTTTTTTCTTTTTTAAAGTTAATTTCCTTTTTTTTTCCTTCATATTCTTGATTTATGAATATTAAAAATAATCTTGTAACAATAATACTTAAAAAAAATTAATAAATCCAACTAATTCATAAAATTCACAATTTTATTTTAAAAACTACCAAATTATTTGTAAATTTTACCAATTTACAGAATATTAAAATTCAAATTAAAATGGTAAGATTTGTTTGAATTTGAATATTGATTTTAAATCTTTACAAAAGTTTCTAATTTTTTAACAAAATTTACAAACAAGGTAAATAAAATTACCAAATTTGTCACTAAACATACTATTTTAAAAATTGATGAAAACTAAGATAACAATGGTAATATTATAACTTTAATGTGATAAATTTTATTTTAAAATAGTAAGTTTAATTTTCACCCCATTTACCATTATTATAAAATAAAATACTATTTATCCCATGAAATTCACCACTATTTCTTTGTAAATTACTATTCTATATACTATAAATATTAATGATAAAAATAGTAAGTTGCAAATTAAAAATGGTAAGATTATAAAATAAAGTAGTAATATTCAACATTTACTAGTTATTTATTAAAATTTACTAATTTTTGTTTTAATTTTACCATTAAAAATACCAAAATTACTAATACTAAAACAAATTGGTAAAAAAAAGGTGTGTTGACCGGTTTGACAGGTAACCGGTCATTTGACTGGATGACGTGACAATCTCTTATTCGTCCATTTCATTTATTTAATCTTTTTAAAAAAAAATGAAAACCTGCAATAACAGGTTATTTTATTCCACATGTCAATTTTTTATTCGCTTAAATCTAATCTTTAGGTGCCGAAACTTTACCCATTCGGCACCACAGCACATCCCTATTAACTAACGTAAAAGAAAAACAGAACATCATATGTGTTTTATCTTTTATTGTAACTTCCATGTATAGGAAAATACAGTGATATTGAGGAGATACCTAGGCAATTACTATCTCCCTCCCAAATTATTTGTAACATTTCACTTTTTCACTAAGATTAAGGAAATGATTGGAAAGCAATTAACTTGAGAAGAAAGTTCAAAATACCCCTCAATTAATGACTGTAAAGTTATTATTAGTGGTTAGTTGAGTAATAAATTAAGGGTAAGACTGGAAAAATATGAGTTTTATCTTCTATTATTTCTCGATTTTATCTTCTAAAGTACGAGTTTTATACTTAATTGTTCTTAGATCCTTTTGCCATGCTTCCTTGTTCTTATTTATGTCCTTATTCTATCTTATTACATCAAAGTTTGTCATAATAAAAAGGGGGAGATTGTAAGCCCTAAGGGCGAACAAACTCAGTTTTTGATAATGGACAAACATTTGATGTTGTGTCTAATGATCTTAATCTTGGTGATAGAATATCGGAATTCATATTGGAAGCTCTAAGTACTTCAATCAAGCCATGATCAAGATTCAAAGTCATATACTTTAAGGCACATCTCATCGAGATTGAAGACTTAGGTTTGGTTAGAATAGCTTTGTCGTTTTAAGTCGTTATCTTATAAGCTCTAACCAATGCTCTTAATGAACTTAAGCATACAACACTATAGTCTTGCATACATATTAAACACGTTTTCAAAAGGCTTAGTTTCAAAATGATCCTTACATGTGTTCGTATTTCAAAAGCCTTTGATTTCAAAGTTCAAGTCTTTTAAAACGGTTTTCGAAATGCTCTTAATTGTTACATATTGAGAAAACCTTTTAGACTTCAAAAGATTTCAATAAAAGTGAAAAATCAACTTCTCTCTAAACTCAGGAAGTCGGATCATCCGACCTTTCCTTGGATCAACCGAAGAGAAACTGAGAGTTGAGATTTCTAGGCTCGGTCGACCTAAGCCTTGGTCGGTCGACCGAAGTGCATGTTCGGTCCACCGAGGTCCTTAAACGGTCAACCGAACTCTGAAAAAAACTAGCCGTTATCTGACCGTTTTAAAGTCATTTTTTGGACCTTTTTGAAAAGTATAAAAGCTCTAAAGCTGTATATTCCTGCAACAACAACCATAACTGATCTACATTGAATATACAAAAGCTCTAGCTCTTCAAAAGCATACCCATCTCTTTTTATGTATTGAAAAGTTCAAATCCATCTCATATATGCAAGACACAAAGTGTTGAATTCAAAAGTTCAAAAGAGCATTAAAGTGTGATCTTAAAAGGTATCCTTACTCCACTTCATAAGTGTGAAAATTGTATCTTTATATCTCCATATTTCCCTTTCTTATTGATTGGGTATTTGTTGTGTCTAGTCCTACTTAGTGTTGGGCTTTGTACTCTTAGTGAGTGTTGATTGTATTTGTGGTTATTTGAGTAAAACTCTTTGTGAGTTGGCCACAAGTGTAAAAAGATCTTCTTAGTGAAGTTGTTGAAAATCCTTGGGAGAAACTCAAGGTAGTGGACGTAGATTCTTTGTGAATCGAACCACTCTAAATCTCGTGTCTTGCTCTCCTTGTTTTCATATTTGCTCTACTTTCTCCAAAGAAAAAGAAGCCACTTTTTATAAAAACCCAATTCACCCCCCCTCTTGTGTTTTTCATATTCATATAGTATGGTTGGACTCTCTTTTATTGACGCTAATCCACATGATGATTGAATTTGGTGCATCATGTTCCTTAACCATACACATTCTCTACTTACATCATGGATTGTAATAATTTCTGAGTGGTTTGAGGATGTAGTTGTTATAGTTTGCTTAATAGATCTCCATGATATTGCAATCCCTCCACATGTAAACAAGTAGCCTGTTTGTTATTTGGCTTTATGTGGATCAGAGACGTATCTTGCGTCTGCATATCCTACTAAAGAACATTCAGGCTTTTGTGAATAATATAGCCTCATATCTATTGTACCTTTTAGGAATCGAAAGACATATTTAATGCCATTCCAGGTGTCTTTGAGTAGGTGCAGAACTATATATTGCAAGAAGATTTACAGAAAAAGCTATGTCAGGTCTAGTGCAATTTGCAAGATAAGTCAATGCGCATATTGCACTAAGGTATGGTACTATAGGACCAAGAATCTTTTCCCCATCTTCAAGTGGGTGAAATTGATCTTTATCAACTTCAAGTCACCTAACAACCATAGTTGATGCCAATGAATGCGCATCGTTCATATAAAATCGCTTTAAAATCTTTTATGTATATGTGGATTGATGAATAAATAATCCTTCAGGGAAATGTTCAATTTGCAAACCAAGACAAAATTTTGTCTTTCCTAAATCTTCCATCTCAAACTCATTTTTCAAGTATTCTGGAGTTTTGGTGAGCTCTTCAGGAGTCCCAATTAAATTTAAATCATCAACATAAACTGCGATAATTGCAAATCATATATCTGTTTTCTTTATGAAAACACAAGGGGAGACATCATCATTTTTATATCCCTCCTTCAGCAGATATTCGCTAAGACGGTTATACCACATCCGTCTAGATTGTTTTAATCTGTATAATGATCTTTGCAATTTGATTGAAAACATATTCTTAGGGACAGTTCTCATATGCTTCTGGCACTTTTAATCCTTCAGGGACTTTCATGTATATGTTACTATCAAGTAAACCATATAGATATGTTGTAACTACATCCATAAGGCGTATATCAAGCCTTTATGACACAGCCAAACTTATTAAGAATCTAAATGTTATAGTGTCCATTACAGGAGAATAAGTTTCCTTGTAATCAATTCCTGGTCTTTGAGAGAAACCTTGTGCTATGAGTCTTACTTTGTTTCATGTAATTTTATTTTTCTCGTTTCTCTATCTTACAAAAACCCATTTGTATCCTACAGGGATAACATCTTCAAGAGTTCGAACTACAGGTCCAAAGACTTTTCTATGTTCTAAGGAATTTAACTCCATTTGTATGGCCTCCTCCCATTTAGGCCAATCATCTCTATTTTTACAGTCTTCAATTGACTGTGGTTCAGGATCCTCATTTTCCATTACCTCAAGAGCCATATTAAATGCGAAGACAATGTCTATGACAATTTTTCCTCCTCCCACAATTTATGAGATAATGATTCATTTATTGAGATTTCATTATTTTCAGAAACTTGTTCTGCTGGAACATCAATATTCTCATTTGTTTGATCAACCATTCCTTTAACTTGTTCTTCTGGAACTATTTGTTGGTTTTTATCTTGTACCTTTCTCTTTCGAGGTACAGAATCTTTGGAACCAACTGGTCGACCACGTTTTTGGCGTATATTAGATTCGTTAGCTATAACAACTTGTCCTACAGGGACATCAATTTTTGCAGGGATATTTCTTGATGGTATATAAGATTTTGTCACCTTTTTCATTTTCACAAACTCATATGGGAGTTGATTTGCAACTTTTTGCAAATGAATGATTTTTTCAACTTCTTATTCGCAATGATTACTGCGGGAATCAAAGTGAGATAACGTTTTTTTTCCATGAAAGATCATTTTGTTTTTCGGGATGTAGTTTTGTCCCTCCCAAAGTTGGGAATGTCATTTCATCAAAATGGCAATATGCAAATCTTGCCGTAAATAAATTACCTATTAATGGTTCTAAGTACCGAATAATAGATGGTGAATCATACCCAACGTAAACTCCAAGTCTTCGTTGGGGACCCATTTTGGTACGTTGTGGGGTGAAATTGGTACTTGCACAGCATAACCAAAAACTCGTAGGTGGGAAACATCGGGTTCTTGACCAAAAACAAGTTGCAATGGGGAATAATTATGATATACAGTTGGTCTTACACGGATCAAAGTTGCAGCATGCAATATGGCATGACCCCAAGAAGAAATGGGGATTTTTGACCTCATTAGTAATGGTCTAGAAATTAATTGGAGTCGTTTGATAAAAAACTATGCTAAACCATTTTGTGAATTAATCTATAAAATATAATAAAGTGAATTAATTGTTTTGTTTATAAAACCCAAACTTTATACAAGAATATTAAGATAATAATAAAGACAACCATAATAATAAAATAGTCCGAAATACAAAAGAAAAACAATTCAACAAACTTAAACAGAGTCAATTTATGAAAATAAATGAAAAATTATTCTTTCTCTTCTAATACGCCACCACCAATTAAATGGTCAATGTTTCCCTTTGGATCTGCCAAAAAAATCGGAGGTCTCCATATTTGTCACGTCAACTGGACCATCAAAATCATGGAAATTCACTTCCATCTTCCCCTTTTCCTTTATTGATTTTTGATATAGGTCTACAAGATGTTTAGCCGTACGACAGTTACGTGACCAATGCCCCTTCATAACACATCTATAACAACTTTTTTCAAGCTCCCTTTTAGGTGGGGCGTAATCTCTGGTTGTTTTTTTGTCTTTTGTTGTTGTGGTTTTGCTCATGGGTATATCCACGTCCACGCCCTCACCCTCGTTTCATCCCGCGTCCGCGCGCATGTCCACGTCCACGTCCACGTCCACGTTGTGAGGTTGCATTTGCTTCAAGAAATGCAATACCATTTGCTTCAGGCAATGGTGTGGAACTAGTTGGGCGTATTCCATGATTTTTCATAAGCAATTCATTGTTTTGTTTAGCAACTAGTAAACAAGATATCAGTTCTGAGTACTTTTTAAAACATTTCTCACGATATTTGTGCTGCAGGAGCACATTAGAGGCGTGGAAAGTGGTGAATATTTTTTCCATCATATCACCATCAGTTATTTTCTCTCCACGAAGTGTTAATTCGGAATAAATCCTAAACAATTCAGAATTATAATCAGATACATACTTGAAATCTTGTTTGCGTAAATTTTGCCATTCAAATCGGGCTCTAGGGAGGACTACAGTCATTTGGTGGTCAAACCTTTCTTTCAGATTTTGCCATAGTATTTGTGGGTCCTTGATAGTAAGATACTCGACTTTCAAGTCGTCATGGAGATGGTGACGAAGGAAGATCAGTATTCTTATTATATACTGATTCACTTTACTGTATTCTTAGATCAGTACATTCGGTCACTTTTTATATACAATATATACACAAGTCTAGCTATATAGTGAAATTAACTGATATTTAATTGTATTTGATTTATTATTATCGAATTTTTATAATATCAATATTCCTGAATAATATTGAACGATTACTCCTGAAGAAGTAATATTATAAATTAATAATATTAAATGTTCTTGAAGAATATCATCTAATTTTCCTGAAGAATATTATTACTACAAATTAATTAATTATTCTTGAAGAATATTATTATTCATTAATTATTTACTCCTGAAGAGTATATTGTAATTTAAAATTACTTGAAAAATATCGAAATATTGTTCCTGAGGTAACAATTATTTTTATATTCGTGAATTTTTATTATGCTCCTGAGGTAGCATTTTTGTCTTGAAAATAATTTGTTGTGTTAGTATAATCCCTGAAGGTATCATATATGTCATGCTGACATTATTTATTTATTTTTGGTAGATATACAAATGGAGAATACACCAAATTAGATTTTGTTGCACTCGACATATCAGGCAAAAAATTAATTGTCTTGGATTCTTGATGTACAAATTCACCTTATATCAAAAGATTTGGGAGAGACACTAAATGAAGGAATTATTGAAAGTCAGCAGAATCGTGCAAAGGCACTGATCTTTCTTCGTCACCATCTCCACGACGACTTGAAAGTCGAGTATCTTACTGTCAAGGACCCACAAATACTATGGCAAAATCTGAAAGAAATGTTTGATCACCAAAGGACTGTAGTCCTTCCTAGAGCCCGATTTGAATGGCAACATTTACGCATACAAGATTTCAAGTCTATATCTGATTATAATTCTGAATTGTTTAGGATTTATTCTAAATTAACACTTTGTTGAGGGAAAATAACTGATGGTGATATGATGGAAAAAACATAGTGGGAAAAATTAAATCAAAATAATAAAATGAGTACAATTGATGTTGGAGTATTTAATTGCCGCCTCGTTAAAATCTAGTCAGGAAAATCCAGTGGGACAAAATCTGAATGAAGAAAAAAGAGTACGACTACTCCCTTGATCATTGAATGTCTTTACTCTTTTATATATTATTAGGTTTTTTATATTATTTTTTTTAATAATAATCATCCGCACATGAATCCTCATATGAATCATGAAAAGAAACAATCTGTGATGATAATGAGTCAGAATAATACATATAAATTGTATAAAAGAAAACAAAACGTGCGGCGAAATAAGAACACTAAAATATACAATCAGGGTTTTATATTTTTAATTCTAATAGAGATGTTTGATCTATTGCGTACTTCAATTGATTTGAAGCCGCAATATAAAAACGGATTATACAAACTAACCTCGTAACTTGTTTCAATCAAAATTGACAGAGTTTCGTACTGATAACGTGTTACGAATATAAGAGAGGAGAAGAGAAAATGGGAGAGGAGATGATATTATGTGTATTATGATATGTACCAAAGGCCTCTATTTATAGAGGTAAAACCTTTTTGGTTCATGGCCCTATTAACTTCCCACTCTATGAGCATGGTCATTCATTTATTTACAACAATAGGTATTTTTTTACGTGTATACCTGAGGCACATGTTAATATAAAATAAGTTATAATATATAGTAGTTTAAATTTCTTATTCCCTTAAGATTCTCTTATGTCTAATAGAATTTTAAAGTTTGATATACTTAAATTACAATATATAGTTTACGTTATCTGAATTAACGTGTGCCCCAAAGCACACATTAAAAAGACCCAACTTAATATTATATTTTTGTGGAAACTTATCATTTTCATAAATTAATTACCATCAGATAAAATCATTATTCGGGTAAATATTAATTCATCACTTAGGTTATATGTCAGACCATCTTTTATCTGAATATTCTCTTACCAATTGTATATCCCATGTTTTAGATGGATTGAAGAGTGAGAATATGTAATTTTGTTCGATAAAACGTTAACTGTTGAAATTCATCAATATCGTGTCGAGAAAAATATGCATTGCTATAGGAACTGGAGCGTCTATTAAGTAAAACAATATGCAAAGATGACGGACATTCCAAGTTCACTAAAGTTTCGTGAAAGTGGGAAGGGATAAGTTTAGCCTATTTAGACCCATCTATCTATATTTATATTACAAAATGTCCTTTTTAGTTTTTTAGATATCTTATGCCACGTGTAATTTTCTAGATTATTTTGTTATTTAATTAGTTTTAAAAAAAATGATTGGTTACACCTATTTTTATGGGCTTTGCATTAGACTAACAATGGTTTAGCATAATGGTCATACCATGGCAGTAAAAAAAGTGGGATAAACATTTTTGTCCATAACGGAAGTGAGATTTCCGTCTTGTCCCCAGAACGCAAGTCTCAACTGGCCGAATTAAAACCCATCAATCTCTTTTCTTCTCCCTTTATGCGACCAAGAAAACCCAAAAATCACTAAGGCAAAATACACCGTCCCCTGCCACCTTTCTGCCGCCGACCACCGTCTCTACCGGTGGTGCTGCCGCCAACGCTGCTTCCACCAACAATCTCCACCACATTGCTCTCTCTCTCTCTCTCTCTCTCTCTCTCATTCTCTCAATTTCAAAAGTATAAACCTTTTTTTTTAATTTTTTTTGGGAAATTTAACTTTATGTTTTGAATTGAACTTTAAATCTACTAATTATATTTATAAATTATTGTGAATTTGGTAATTTAGAGTATTTTGTTGATTTTGGTAACTTTTTGTGTTTGTGAATTTAGGGTTTTTGTGATTTGTGATTTGTGAATTGTTAATTGTTAATTTGTGAATTCATACTTATGGCATTTGTGATTTTGGTGATATAACATGTGTTTTTTCTGACAAATTGTATGTTTATTATTTTTTTTGTATAGATGTCTATTCCTGCTCATCTTCAGTCTAGTCCTTATGATCCTAGTGTTTTAACCAACAAACATCTCATAGATCTTTAAGAATATGGGGTGGGGATGAGTTACTAAACAATACACTAAAAATTATTAGAAACGACGGTCAGTTTTTTGAAGCGTACGAAAGAGAAACCAACGCTCGAGTGATTCATCTGATAGATCAAATATGTTTTGGGGGATGTTGTAGAATGGGACACATGAAGGTAGATCACGCTCTAGTGACTACATTAGTAGAGAGATGGCGCCCTGAAACCCCTACTTTTCACCTACGTTGCGGTGAGGCGACCATTACACTAGATGACGTACGTTGTCTTCTAGGACTACCTACTAGGGGTCACGTAGTGTCGTGGCATGAGGACAACAATATGTCTCCCGCTCAGTGGATTGATCAAGTGTTCGACCTGTTAGGATTCCGACCCCCACCGTCTTCAATTAAGGGAAACAGCCTCGAGCTGGCAGAGGTTTATGCCCACATTAGTGAGCCCCTAGGAAATGATGTTACTGACTTGGCGATAGAGCAGAGGGCTAGGGCTTTGATTTTCCTCTTGATGTCGACTTTTCTTTTTCCCAATAAGTCGGGGTCCCGGGGGAGCATGCGTTATCTACTCACCATCAATGGTATCCTCGAGTATGACCAGACTTCTTGGGCTAGCGGTGTCCTTGCACATTTGTACCGGCAGATGCGCATCTCATGCATGCCTGTTTCCAAGGACATGGACGGCTGTTGTTTGCTTATTCAGGTTTGTATAAATTTTGTACATTTTTATGTTTAATATGTAAGTCGAACATTTAATAATCGATGCTGTTTGTTTTTACCAAATGTGGGTGTGGGAGCGAATTTCATGTCTCCGACCGGCGAACCGAGGCCTGAGGCTAGATGATATTCCCGCTGACGGGAGTGCTTATGGGGCACGGTGGAATACGGGTATGAGTTTCCGCAATGCGCCGAAATCGCAACTAGTGGTATTTCGTGATCAGCTAGATATGCTGACGGACATACAAGGGGTAAGTTAATTTCGGTAATCTCGTATTTTTTTTATTTAAATTAAATAAATTGTTTTACATTAACTTGAATTTATTTTTGCAGTTTATGCGGCGAGCGTACCCTGATTGGGTAATTAACGAGAGAACGGCTAGGGATGCAGGCTTCCTGATTACCTGTCGAGCCCGTACACCACTCATTTGCTTCGAGATGGTTGAGTAGCACTTGCCTGACAGGGTTGCAAGGCAATTTGGCTTCCAGCAGGGGTACCAATCCCGACGGTGGCGGGGGTACTACCGAGGGTGTTGACCTCCACACATGCAATGCGGGTCCGAAACGGAATTGGGAAGACTACCACCGCATATACTTAGAATTGTGGTACAACCGCGTCGATGCACTGGCGGACACTACTCCCGCTCCCGGTAATGTTATTGCACCAACCCGCGAGTACACATACTAACTACGGAGGAACCCGAATCCAACAGCTTAGATACACTCCGTCGGGGCAGTAGATAGGATTTTATTTTATTTTGCTTTTAGTTTTAGTTTTAGGTTTTAATTATTGTTACATATGATTTGTTTATATACTATTTTTTTGTTTTTTACCTTGATCGTTTTTTATTAATAAAGTCGGTTTTGCCATAGTAATTTTCGTACACAAATTTTGATAAATATTCTGTTGAAGTGATTTTTTATTTTATAAAAATACCAACTCAAAAAATGGTAGCCAAAAAAAAAGTGTTTTAGGCAAAAACTCCCTACCAGTCGAGAACGGAAGTGGGGGGCCAAGACGGAAGTCCCACTTCCGTCCTGGGCTGATGTGGCTACTAGGTCCCTAAGGCCAAGGCCCCCTTGAGTTTTGTCTTGCAAAGTTTAGGCCAGCCAACATATTTTCCTATTGTTCTCATCACCGTCCCACAAGAAATTGCAGGTAAAATTAGAGAAGAATAAAACATGACATAACAAATGTGGGAATAGCTTGGATGACTTATTTTACAAGCACCACCAGGGCTGCAAAATATAGTTTTTTCATTCTAGCAGCTGAACTTCTTCCAAATTTTGTCGATGACAAATTGGAACATTTCCTTTTTAGATATTCTCGTCATTAAGTTTGTAATTTGAGATCCTCCAGTCGAAATCCAACGGCTCAAAATCATTCATATATTCCTATAATTTTTGTTCAATTTTATAGTTAAAAGGAAAACTGCCTTCACGATCTTTGCCATTCATTGAACAAAACGATGATGTGTCATTCTCCTGCAGCAAGATTGGAAGATTCCAGTTTTTCTTGGTACGGGAGAGGAGTCACTCTAAAGTGATTCTATATAATTTAGCTTACATTAAAAAATGGAGACAAAAAATATATTTTTATTAATTCCAATCACTAACCCCTTACATTTCTATTTATAGTAAGAACAATGTCAGAAAAGTAATCTTAAAAGTTAGAAAATTACATATTTTTTGGAAAAGATTAAGCAATTTGACTATAATGCTTATAGACTTTTTTTATAAAGATGGTTCTTATAGATTTGAGCTGTCGAATTGTTTGATTTGACGTCCTAAATTAAAAGTGGTATTACATAACTTTTAATAAATAATTGACCCACTTATTTAGAAATAGTTTTTGTGGGCTCACTTTCAATTTGAATTGTCGGAAAAATGACTCAACAATTGTCTTTCTACAATGATGTACTTGCAAACATCCATATAAGCACCATATAGTTGGACGATTAGTTTTATTTTGGTTAGTTAGGAAGTTTAAAACTTATATACAGATTAATAAGTGTAATACACGTAAGCTAAAAGTGTTAATTAGGAAGTAGAATTAACCGTTTATCCTACATGTATTACATTTAGGAAAAATCTATGTGGACCTTGTGGTCCAAAACTGTCCACATCACCACAGAATGAGGAGAGAAACAATTTTGTGATGATGTGTTCAGTTCTGGACCGCAAAGTCCAATAGACCTGGTCAATATCAAAATTATACCGTAATATCAGAATTATATTTATTGATTTGGATATAATTTTGAAATTTACTCAGTATCTAAAATAAAACTACTCATAGTTGGACCGGAAATAAAGAAGCTAAAGAGACATTATTTATTAGAAAACGGAAGGAGTATTTGGTTATTGGGAATTATAAACAGGTTTTTTTGTGAGCTCATGCTTCATGCATGAGTGTTTCGTCTTGGAAATTCATGAGTTTTCGTATTCATGAGTGTTTCATGTTGTGAGTCAAGTATGAGCTGAGAGAATTGCTCACATTAAATATGAATTGAGTTATGAATTATGCGAAAATTGAGTGAGTTGAGTCTAAACTAATTTTAACTCAGCTCATTTACACTGCTCACAATTGAGCCAACAATCCCTTTATTTTTAATGCATCAATTCTTTACTTTTTTATTTTAGGGGGAAATACGAATTTTTAATCTAAGAGTTAAAAAAGACAATACGAATTGCAGATAAGTTGGGAGAAAAAGAATTCTACCAAGCTATTCAACTCATACATTAATTTAGGTTTGCCTTTTTAGAATCATTTCAAATGTAATTCCAATCCTTTTTTCTACATATTATTCCTATTTAATAAAATAGTGAGATGCACTTTGAAAAGTGCCTTATAGACGATTGAAATGCTTCCATAACCATTAGGAATTTCTCAAATGTCTCAAACATGAAAATTGAGAAAACTCTCTTTGTGGAAAAAGTGAAGAGAGATCAAACATTTAAGTAAGCATGTTATGTTAATGGATTAATGCAAAATCAACTTAGCAATAAATAACAGAATATCTCACGTCCGGTGTTTGTAGGCTCGAGAGTGCAATACATGGGTATGGTAATACCTGCGATTATCTACTTGACAACCGAATTTGCTATGCTAAAATGGATATCCCGATATGACCATAGATACTTAGGTCCATATGCCTGTCAATTGGACTCAAGAGTTCAGATCCAGATCCAGACTCATAAGATCCAATTTGGGTCTAGATATACTTTTTTATGCCCAGATTTAGATTGGGTCTGGACTCGTATTGGTAGGATCCAAGTCAAGTATGGGACCCAAGAGTTGTGGGTATAAATTTTAATTGTATAGATCCCAGAGACCCAAAGACCCAGTTAAAATTATTCTTTTATTTTGTTTTATATTAACCCAAGGATATGATCATAATGTTAATGAACGGTACATATTACTTTTCATAAAATATTTCGCTAATAATCGTTATTTTTTTTATTTAAAAAATATTCACGTTTCGATCGATAAAATTGAGTATCAATAAAATTAGTAAGAGGATTCAAATTAGATCCAATATCCAATGTGGTTGAGTCCGTACTCTAGTTGAAAAAATCTAGACACAATCCAATAGAAATTCAACTTGAGTCTCAATTTAGTGGGCCTGAATTTAGACATAATACTTTAAACTCAATATACTCAATTGATTGGCATATAGGTCCATCTTAAATATTATTGAAACTTATCATTCTTATTCAATGTGGGAAGAATTCTATGTGGGATGGGTTTCACATAATATGTAAATTTGCTAATTGATGAGCAAGGGATAAGTACCATTTCTTGGAGGAACTAATATATCCCTTAAGTCAATATTTTTGCTAAAATAAGGAGTTGGTAGTAATAGCCTCTTTTGGCTCTAAATCTCATCCTATACTTTCTGTTTGTTACGTTATTTATCATACTTTTAAAAACTTGACAAAGAATAATTAACTCACTTTGAAGGGATTAATTGTCATTTGGGTCATCAACATAGTTTCGCGCAACCAATTTCATCCTTTTTCTTTCTTTTTTTTAACTTTTTCGGTCATCAATTTATTTTCAAACAGCCACTTTTATCCCTTTTAACTTTTTTCAGCCACTTTCATCCCCAACTGTTTTACGAGCAGCCATTTTGGTCATCCAATTATTTTCTAGCAGCCATTTTGGTCATCAAATTATTTTCTAGTAGTCACTTTCATCATTAAATAAGTATTTTTAAAAAGGGTCATCAAATTATTTTCTAGTAGTCACTTTCATCATTAAATAAGTATTTTTAAAAAGGACCAAAATGGCTGCTAGAAAATAATTGGATGACCAAAATGGCTGCTCGTAAAACAGTTGGGGATGAAAGTGGTTGAAAAAAGTTAAAAGGGATGAAAGTGACTGCTTGAAAATAAATTGATAACCGAAAAAGTTAAAAAAAAGAAAAGAAAAAGGATGAAATTGACTGCGCGAAACTATGTTGATGACCCAAATGGCAATTAATTCCACTTTGAAGTCTCTTTATTGGTCAACTTTCAAATAAAAATTAATTACTTTTAAAAACATGGCACGTGCAATAACTAACTCACTTTAGAGTCTCTTTATTGATTAACTTTCAAATAAAACTAATCATGGGATGTCGATAAATTTTGAAATCCAGTTACCCTTCATTTGCAAGAATCTCTCTTAATTATAGATTGAATTGAACCGGTTAAGAATCGATCGATTTCGTGTTCTTAGTAGTGAACCTAAAAACTTAGGAAATAAAGAGTTTGTTTCACAATTCTCTCTTGTTCTCTTCCTTTTGCTTTTATATGGTTTTCAAAGCTTCTTAGTTTCCCGAAAATTTTTCTAATGTCTTCAAGTCTTTTTCTTCTTCTTTAGTTGTTTCAAAGTAGTAATAGTAGTTCATGTTTTAAACTAGCATTTTATTCTAAATCTCTATGATAGAAAGAGAAAAAAGTTCAATGAAGAATCATCAAATAGGACTTGGTATTTAATCGAGCAGCAAATAAAAATATTTTTTTTCTCAATTTAAACTAAAAGATTAGGAATATTTTAATATGACAACAGTCCAGATCCAATGCGGAACAGCTATTTTACTGACTCATAACAGGTGTTCCAAACAATAAAAACAAAACAGGTATTCTAAGATCAGAATAAGTGTTTGATTTAAATTAATCTTAACCGTCAAATTTTTAATTCAACGGATGAAATTTTTTTTGCAAGAGAAAAATTTACCTCGTGCCGCTTCTTTTATGGTTTAACCTCATCTGTCCCACTCTCACACTTTTATAGCTACACTTCTAAAAGCTGACATGTCTTCGAACCCCCCAAAAAAATCCCCTTCATATAGATTATAAGGATATTTCTGATATGTACCAGGTTCATTGGATCACTAAACCACATCACTACAGAATGAAGAGAAAAATAATTCTATAATTATGTAGCTAATTCTGAACCATAAGATCCATTTGGACCTGGTCCATATAAAAAAAAATCCATATATTATAATTAGAAAGAAATAAAAACTGTTTTGTGATTGTTTGATGATCGTGATACAGAGAATGAAACAAAACTTAAAATATAAGAATCATTAACTGATGGAGAAAATAAGAAAAAGGGAAAACTAGTATTCTAGATTTTCAGGAAGAAAATGAAAAAAATAATAGAGGGATTCACCCTCTTTCTTAAAACAAATACTCCTTCAGGACACACTGCTCCCTATAGAATTGAATGTCCCATTTCCTATTTGTATAGAAAATGAGAGATTCAATTCCGAACGGAAAGGGAGTGAACTACAGGATCTTCTACCGGCAATAAAACAGAATAGAACAAGTGACCCAAATTGAGAACAAAAGAGTTTCTCTTCACCAGGAGCAACATCATCACCACAAACTAGGTTGCAAGTCTGCTCAAGTAAAATATTAGTACAATTATTGAATTCAAAAGTTTAGAACAAAAACAGTCCAAGTCCTTCTGTTCTTTTTTCTTACAAAACTTCAAGAGCCTCCCACTAATCAGGTAAACATGAAAGGAAACAACTTATTCACTAATCATTTCCAAGGAAGCTGGAAAGAAGAAAGAAGTGTAAACATGGCGGTTGTTTCATAAAAAGTAGTCCTGTATTAGACCCCGAAACAGGAGATGCAAAATGGACTAGGGAGAATGGATCACCTTGGATGATTGAGATAAGGATCTTCATTTGGGTTGCCAGCAGTACCCAAATATGATGAGACGGTGCCAGAAACATTTGCAACGACATTACTCAGCCAGGATGTGCTTCGAGTTAATAGACCAGGATTTGCCTGATCATCATTTTCATGCACGCTCATTCTGTCTTCTTCAAGAAGTATGTCAAGGCGTCTTTTGACCATGTAAGCCTTGATAGTTTCAAGCCCTTGATCAACAATCTCCTTTGGAGGAATTACAAGAGGATTTTGGTCTACGTTGAACTTTGTCAAATTTTCAAGCCTACCAAATGTATCAGGCAGCTCATGGATCTGGTTGTTGCTCAGGTCAAGTTCTTTGAGGTTGGTTAAATCACCAATAGTGCTTGGGAGTTCAGAAAGGTCACTGAAGTTTCCACTAAGATCAAGAATCTCAAGGCTTGACAAGTTTCCAATGGAAGGTGGGATACCGTGCAGCTCGTTGAAATGCACATCCAAAAGGCACAGAGACTTCATTTCACCAACAGAAGTTGGAATATAACGAATTTTGTTTAGTGGAACCCAAAGCTTCTTCAGATTACATAGTTCATACCCAATGTTTGTTGGCAAAAAAGTAAGTTTGTTGAAGCCTGCATTCAGCTCCACCAATGACCTGTAAAAGACAGAGAAATCCAATAATATAATAGGAAAAAGTAAATCAAAAGACGCTTGTGCAGAGTATTTCTTTGGTAACGAACCTGCAATGACAAATGCTGTCAGGCAAGGCAGTAAGTTTGTTTCCTGACACATCTAAGATTTTCAGTTTGAATAACAGGCCAATTGAGTCAGGTAGAGTCTCCAAAAGATTTGAAGAAAGATTGAGCTCCTCCAGATTTTCAAGTCCTGCAATAGAATCAGGAATAGCCTACTCACGGGACAAAAGGGAGCAAATGTTAGTCCAAACACTTTTATAAAATTACTGCTTACTGCTATATCAGATGATAGAAGTTGAAAGCAAATGAACATACGAGTAGAACTATGTATAAATGTTCATATTATAACTTTGGGGAACATTCTGCAGAATCACAATCGCTAAAGACAGCATTCATTTCTCGTACACAATATCCTTTTCACACAGTTTCCAGTAGCTACTTCTCTTCAATAATGCTAAAGCTAGAAATTCTATTTGAAGTTTTGAACCTTCTTCCTTCTGTAGTATTTACAACTGAGCATTAACTTATCCCTTTTCCAAGTGCGCGAGAAAGTATGACTAGAGGATCATACCTTTCTAAAGCAATTAAAAAAGATGGTAAGAGGGTCAGATACATGCTTGATAGAAGGCTCAAAAGTTTGTTTGCGAGTGAAAAGGTATAGGGATGAGCCATTAAGAGAGATTGAGAAGATTGGAAAACCAAGAAGCTAGAAGCCACTAGCCTCTTGCTAGATCTCATGTCTAGTTAAATGCCAAGATCTTGCTTAAAAACCGTACGTTCATATAATGTTCAATAGAAAACTGTAGGTGGCAGCATCCAAATAATAATGGTTATGGAATGAATTATTGTTTTCACAAAACAATCCTAGCTCCAATTCTCAGGGAATCAGTTTAATTCACTTCCAACAGTTCCTTTTATTACTATTAGGAAGTCAGGCAAACAAAAGGATAAAAGAGGAGTCACATCACACGTGCTTGGCTTCCATCAGCACACAAGAAAAGAAACATAGTCTAAGCAAAATTTCCTCTCTTTCTAATTATGACGGCCCCCAACTTTATTTTCCAAAAAAGACGTATATTCAGTCCAAGAGAAAAAATCAATGGCAAATCTCTTTCAAAGATTTCCAGTTCGTCAAACTATTTAGAACTCCAGATAGCCTCTCATAATTAAAGGACATAGTTTTAACAGATTTCTCAAGGATCAATTTCAGGGACGAAGACAAGGGGGGCGAGGGGTGACAGTCGCCCCCCAAGATAAATACTACTAGATATAGTAAATTTTATATGTAGTTCGTAATATTTTATCAAAATCGCACCCCTCCCCCAACATTTGTTTTTGCAGTTTTTATATGTAGTTCGGCATACTGTTGCAGTTTTCGCCCCCCACAACGCCAAATTCCTGGCTTCGTCCCTGATCAATTCGATTTTAAAACGTTAGATGTTAACTGTGAGCATAATGGTATAATAAGAGAGGAATCTTGCACTGTGAAAGAGTGCAATTGAAATTCTAAATTTCGATGGCAAGTATTATAAGGCATGAAAATATATGCACTGGATCATATTCAATTCCACTAATATCTTAAGACAACTGACAACATAATGCATGTTAATTGGAGTAAACCTCTCTTGATCTAGTGGGTAACGTTTGTAGTTTCCCCTTAAGTTGGACCATTTACTAGGTGGTAAACAGAAAGAACAAACGGATCAAATTTCTCAGCAGCTAAATTTAGCCAATCTTTGAACTAGTTTAGTTTCCATGACTTGCGGTCGAGAGTAAAAGAGGTATCTCATTCTACATTGGTAGGAAAACATACTATAAAGATCACAGCTTCATTCAATTCAAATACTTTAGTCCCTAAAAAATTCCAGAGTTCTCTGGGCAAAAGGGGAATCAAATTTTTGTTGGCTCTATATAGAGTCATTAGTACAAAGGACTCATCAGGAAAAGTGATGAGCCTATATTTTACCATTATTTTGGATTATTTTCATACTTGAATTGAGCTTAATTGAAATAATAATATATTAAATTAGTCTTTATAAGTGAATATGCTTAAAAATGTTCTTATTAATTTAATTCACTAATTTTCTAATATTTGTACAGGTTTAAGGGAATTTCAGACATTAAAGGAAAAAAAGAATTATATTTGGCAAGTGCTAAAAATGTTACCGAGTCCAACTTGGAATAGAAGATTGAAGATGTGCAAATTTGTTACGTGCCAAAAGTTAAATTCGAAAAGAAATAGAATTTGGAGATTACTATATTCCGAATTGGAATCCTAAAAGGAATCAAGAATCAAGAATCAAAAGAGCCCACTTTGCCTAAAGTGCTGGAAGTAGATTCCTTTATGGAATGTGATACAAAGTTCTAGGAGCAATTAGGTTCCTAATCCGTATAGGAATTGGTGATACAAAGCTTTTTGACCAATATATATAGAGACCTGCGGCTAGCAGCAAAGGATCATCTTTGTATTTACCATCCATTCAATATCTCTGGTACAACTATTCAAGAAGGCATCGGCCTCGGCCATCCTGGTCGCCAATCCTGGGAGCCAGAGAGGCTTGGGCAGCGGATCGAGACGAGCTTCGAGCTCGTGGACCGTTTCGTCATCAGGCTACTTCTTTTATTATTTTTATTTATGTTTAGTTTTAGCTAATTTTGTCGTGACTAAGACCTTCTTTGAAGGTCGAAACTTTTATGGATTTATTTGATTTCTATTAATTAATGTAATCTCGACAATATGGTTAATTGTTATTATTTATTCTTAATGCTTGCGATTTTCTGATCAACTATTGCATGAATCTAAATTATTTGTAGAGGCTGAGAAGTTCTATATTTAATTGGATCACGGATAATAACAACATGACGTAAAATTGACTAGAGATAGATTCGATTTCCTTGTGTGGTTTCTAGCGAGTAGGAAACAAAAGCTAGGGAAAGTCCACGGAGTTTTATGCGGTTTTAGGTCTTAAAATCACGTAGAGATACGGTCGATTTATTCTCTAAGGCTAGGAGCTTTTCGCGAGAGATTGGGTCTAGCTTATATTCGGGAATTTCTACCATTAACCTAGTTGAGACTTAAATGAAGGGATTATTTATTTTCCATAAAAGGAGTAGACTGGATTAGAGGTGTCTTAGTCCATTCGTTACATTTATTTTTTCTCTTTTAAATGCATCTTTAATTTATTTCAATTGTTATTTATTCTTAGCTTTACTTAATTAAATTCATCCTTATTTTGGTTTAAGTTAGGTTATAAGTAAGATAATTTTCCAGTTAGATAAGCAATCTTCGTTGGGAACGATCTTGTACTTACTACTTTATTACTTGTTGATATTTGTGCACTTGCAAATTTCGCATCAAAAAGGTATCCATTGAAGAATTGAAAGGTCAAAAAGACGGGCTTCCTCAAACAAACAAAGTTTGATAAGTGACCGAGGGTAGTGGACCAAAGCAGAGCTTCGGCTCTCATTTTCATTATTCCTCATATTTTGTAGCTGCTAAGAGCTCTCTCTCCAAGGGAGAGGGAGCAGTGTAGTCAATCATATGGATGGAGAAGATAGTCTGATAGAGATGAGAAGATACAGAGAAAATAGTGTTTTCTTTTTTTGTTTTTAAGTCGCTGAATATATCTCAAAATATTAAGGTTTTTAGGTTTGAAATTCCCAATTTAGCCATAAGATTTTGACTGTTATTGAGGGCAAAACAGGGTTTTTAACCTACTTTACCAAATATTGTCGCTATTGCACGCTATTTCAGCCACGATAGCGGCCGCCATTCCCGCTACACTGACGCGTGACCCCATAGAGGTGTCCATAGCGGTCATATGCCGCTACAAACCACTATTGACAGCCCTGAGAAGGAGTAATACGCACATAGATATAGAGAGAAAGCAAAATCGATCGTAGAGTAGAAGAAAGGCATAGTCCCCCAATGAGGGAGTTATATCACTTGCTTCTTCCATTAAGTCAGTAACGGCTTACTTGTCTGGAAACAGCGGTGAGTTTCTTTCTGTTGATATTGCATCCTAAGGGTAAGGGAGAGTGAGACCAACAATAAAAGGATGCGAGAACGCTAAAGGAATAGGAAATAAAACAATCAAAAATCATCAAGAACTTCCAATGGTGTAGACTTTAAAATAGGCAAAAGTGGAAGATCCACTTGTCATCAACAGCCAAATTCCCTCTTTCACGTTAATGGGTCTTCCCACTTAATCAGTACAAGATTCACATCTCACCGGTTAACCATTTTCGGGTGCTTAATCGATGCTTTCGGGAACCATCAATGAAGAGACATAAGGAACATAGAAACACTATATAAAACGTTGGAGCAAAACAAAAAGGTAATCAAGGCATTGTCCCCATCCTATCCAGTGCCTTGAGGCGCAAGGCGCACACCTTTGTAAAAAATGCGTACCTTGAATAAATATTATTATATATAGAGGAAAGCACTATTTATGCCCCTTCAACTATTTTGAAAAGCAAGTTATACCCCTTTTTGAATTTGTGTGCCTTTTATACCCGCAACTATTTACGGGGTGCCCAAAATACCCTCTACTGGCGGAATCCGGCCAGCTGCGGTGGTTTTTCCCACGTGACACTCACACCACTCGAGATGTAAGGGGTATATTCGTCCAGTATCATCATCTTCTTCTCTATAAACACCCAATTCATTCATCATATTAATCCCTTGCTAAATGAATTCCTTATAACTAATGCTCATACAATCACTCTAATTCTTCAAGAATGCCCTAATTTCAAAATTTCCCATCTAAATCAATGGATTCTAGCTCATCCTCCATTTCAAGAAGATCCAACCAAACTCCATCTTTCAAACCTCAATTATATTGTAGATGTAACCCCCTGGACTGTGGGTTACTCGGACCTCAAGAACGACCTTAAATCCCAACAGAAAATTCAATGGGTGTAAAAAATTGAAGGTAAGTTGTTAATTTTGTTTGTGTTTTTCTACATTTATTTTCGGAATGTTGGGTTATTTGAAACTAATATGCAAAATTTAACATGTTGGGTTGTTCATTTGTTGTTGTTTCTTAGATTAATGGTGGTTGTGGATTTTTTGAATGGATTGAATTTTTGGATGAATGGGATATGAACATTAGTTATAAGAATTCATTTAGCAAGGGATTAATATGATGAATGAATTGTGTGTTTATAGGGAAGAAGATGATGATAATGGACGAATATACCCCTTACATCTCGAGTGGTGTGAGTGTCACGTGGGAAAAACCACCGCAGCTGGCCGGATTCCGCCAGTAGAGGGTATTTTGGGCACCCCATAAATAGTTGCGGGTATAAAAGGCACACAAATCCAAAAAGGGGTATAACTTGCTTTTCAAAATATTTGAAGGGGGCATAAATAGTGTTTTCCTCTTATATATATTAGGAGCATACAATTTTAGGCCAAACATAATAATAAATAATCGTAATAATAAAGTTCCTTAAAAAAAAACATAGCCAAATAGAGTAAAACAAATAAAAAGCTAATGTTCTTAATCATCATAATCATCTTCTACTTCGTCTTCAACTTGATTCAATGGAGTTTCCTATTCTTCCTCATACTCATTATTCTCATCAAAATTAGGCATATACGAAGAAGATCATCTTAAATCCTGAGGTAAAGCTTGAGAATGAGATGGAAATGCCTACATATATCACTATAACAAGCCAAAAATCAAAAGGGAAAATGAAAAGCTCCTCTTAAAAAATTCAGAAAAAATGAAGTTTATCAAAGTTTCGGTTAAAAAAAAAAAACAGAAGGGAAAATGAAAAGTTTCTCTTAAAAAATTCAGAAAAAAAATGAAGCTTCTCAAAGTGTCTGTTAAAAAAAAAAAAAATCAGAAGAGAAGAAGTTAAAGATGTTCAATAAAAATGAGAGCTTACCTTCTAAGAGCAGTGGCCGGCAGAGAGCAACGGCGGATGGCAGAAGCCGGCGGAGTGCAGCGGCCAGCGGCGGAGAGCAGAGCAGGAATGGATGATGAAAGAGACGTTTGGGTTCTTGAAGCAATGAAAGAGACTTTTAGCCCCTATTATTTGTTTAAACTCTTCAGCTTCTTTTTTTTTTCTTTTTTAAAAGCCTAATAATTAGCCCATTTAATCGAACTCTTCGGCTTCTTCTTTTTTTTTTTAAACTCTACAAATTGCTAAAGCATGCGAGCAGCGCATTTTCCCGCGCCTCAAATTCTAAGGCGATATTACTTGCGCCTCAAGCGCGCGCCTTGACATCACTGATCCTATCTCCTTCTCCTTTATGGAGTAACAAAGGACTCAGAACCAGGCGCACGCCTGAGGCAAAGGCAATGGCGCCTTAGAAGTTGAGGCACGCCTGAAGTTCACGATGCGAGCGCCTTCTGAGAAAGGCGACAGGCGCAAGGCGCGGGAAAAAGTTGTTGGTCATATGCTTTAGAAATTTTTAGAGTTTTAAAAAAAAAACTGAAGAGTTAACTAAAAGGGGCTAATTATTAGGGTTTTAAAAAGAAAAAAAAAAAAAGCTGAAGCTGAAGAGTTTAAAAGATAATAGTGGCTAAACGTCTCTTTCATTGCTTCAAGAAACCCAAACGTCTCTTTCATCATCCATCATCCATTCCTGCTCCGCCTCCGCCGCTCCTCTCCACCGCTTGTTCTCCGCCGGCCACTACTATTCCAAGGTAAGCTCTTATTTTTATTGTACATCTTTATTTTCTTCTTCCCTTCTGTTACAGAAACTTTGTGAAACTTTATTTTTTCCTGAATTTTTCTTAAGGGAAATTTTCATTTTCCCTTCTTTTTTTTTTTAACAGAAACTTTGAGAAACTTCATTTTTTCTGAATTTGTTTTTAAGAGAAACTTTTCATTTTTTAAGAGATTTTCTTTGGGTTGAGGTTTCGAGTGCAGCTGAAGTAAATGAACCACGCTACCCATCTAGGTCAAGAGGAGCTATTACTTCACATTCTCAAACTTTGCCTCAAGGTTTAAAACCATCTTCTTCGACTATGCTTAATTTTGATGAGAATAATGAGGATGGGGAAGAAGAAGAAACTTCATTGGATAAAGAGAATCAAGTTGAAGACGAAGTAGAAGATGATTAGGAACATTAGTTTTTTATTTGTTTTACTCTATTTGACTATGTTTTTTTAAGGAACTTTATTATTATGTTTTGCCTAAAATTGCATGCTCTAATATATATATATATATATATATATATATATATATATATATATATATATATATATATATATATTCAAAGTGCGCCTTTTTTGCGCCTTGCGCCTCAAGGCACCAATCCCCCTTTGCGCCATGGTGCGCCTTGACAACACTGCTCAGAACACAAGGCACAAGGGGGGAAACTTGTGGCCAGATAGATGCAAGATATAGCAGTTTTGTCAATCACAGATGGCGGATCATGGCGGCAAGCCAAAAAAATGTCATAACGTTATAGAGGACGCTAAGGCGTCTTATAGCGGACACATTTGAAGGATCCTAAGATATGGACTAGGGAAATGATGATCCGCTGAAATGCTGTCAAAGTGGGTCGGGGCCCGTGGATCGGTCCGCCCCGCCCGCTAATGGGGTGGATATGGACTAGGGAAATGATGATCCGCTGAAATGCGGGTATTTTTTACCCGGTCCGCTTAGCCCGCGACCCGCACGGACCCAACCAGACCGAGCCGCGGGCCAACCCGTATTATATATACCTCCGCCGACCCACCCCACTAACCCTACCCATCGAACAACTTTTCTTAAAAAATTCCCATGGATTTCTTCTTCTCCTAAATTCTAACCAAACTTGACGCATCACCAACAGTTGACCCTTTCATGGTTGACCCACCCCGCTTCCGCTACCACCACCATTAAGAGATCAAAAGACATCCCTTCATCCGGCACCACCACCGGAAATCTTCACCTTCTTTGAACATCAACAACCTTATAATATAATTTGCAGTGTTGCAAAACTCGGCCTAGTCGGCCGATTAGCCGGCGACTAGTCGGTAGTCGGCCGGTGGCCGCCTAAAATCCAAAAATCGGGCAAAAAAATCAGGTCTTTGAAAAACTCGGTCAAAATTCCTATCTAGTCGGTCAAAAGTCCGATCTAGTCGGTCAAAATTCCGATCTAGTCGGTCAAAAGTCGACTAGTCGGTCAAAATTCCTCTCTAGTCGGTCAGAAAAACACGTACCTGTAGCAACCACGATCGGCCGGTGGTGGCGGTGACGGTGACGGTGACGGGAAGGAGCAGCGACGGGAGGAGCGGTGTTCAAACTTCAATTTCCTGCTTTTCTCCATTTTCAAAGTCTTCTCGGAAGGGGAGAACGGAGAGAGAGAATAAGAGGGAGAGGAGAGGAAGAGGAAGAAAGGAGAGAGAAGAAAGAGGAAGAAGGGGGTGAGAGACGGTGGCTTTGTCGGAGAAGAAGAAGAAACGGTGGTGACAGCGGTGAGGGGCGCCGCTTCTGAGGAGAAAAAAAAAAGGAGGAAGTTATGTTTAGGGTTTTCTTCTAGGTAAGAGTATTTATATAGTCAGGACTAAAAGTGCAATTAAAATATTAGCACATAAAATCCCATAAAACACTTATGTTACAAATAAGTCCTAAATGGCCTATTTTATATTTTTAATATTTTTTTTTTGCTAAGTATATTTTTAATATTTAATTAGATCAAAAATATAAAAGAAAATATTTTCGAAAATAATTAAAATAAAATATATTAAATATTTAGGATCGCCGACTATTCCCCGACTAGGCCGACTAGTCGCTAGTCCCCTGTCTGCCGACCGACTAGCGACTAGCGACTTTTGCAACACTGATAATTTGACTTACAGAATGGAGAATTCGTCTTCTATATGTCCTTCTGATTATAGATCTGAGTCTCAAACATTATATCTTTTATAGTCTTTTTGAAGTATATGAGATGATGGTCGGAGAAGATCTGATTTGTCGAAGAAGATGGTATGGTTTGGAGTTATTGGAGAAGATGGTCAGGGACTGGCGGTTGAGTAGAAGACTGATATCTAGGGGCTAAGAAATAGACATCCTCAAATTTTAATTAATTTCTCTATCTTTGTTTTCTGGAAAGCAATGTTGAATTTTGTAGGTTTTTCTCTTGGTGGATTTCTATAGTTGGGATCGCGGACGGCCCGTCAGCCCGCGAATTTGTAACGGGTAGGGTATGGACTAGGCTTTATATGATCCGCAAAAATCAGTCCAGGCCCGCTCCGCCCCGTTTTAAAGAAAGCCCGCACGGAGCGCGAGGGCGGATCGGCCCGTTTTGCAGTACTACATGGTGGACACAACAAAATAATGCAAAATATAAAACACTGCATAATTTAAATAAAAAGAAAAAAACAACATGAATCAAACAAATAACTCAAAAGTCATTAACCAATCATTAACTAGGATATCTTGCAAGTCATAACTCACAACATAACAAGAATTCGTAACTTAAAACTCTCACAATATGATAATAAAAACGATAATCAAAACAAGACCCAAAAAAAAAAGGCAAGCCAATAAATTTCTTGAGCTTGACACAATTTTAAGCAGCAAATTGTCATTCAGGACACGAGACTCGGAACATGGATCGTATCTAGATTAGATATTTGAAAGTTGTGAATCCAGTTTTATTCTCAGAAAATTGATCATCGTAATTTGTGTAATCAGAAAACAAAGTCTAAAATGTAGATCAGTTAGGCAATGCATAATTAAAGACTGAATTCCTAAAAAGAGACTATCACTATACACAAATTATATATTCTTCTTTCTTTAGAAACTAGACTCCTCATTTTAACAAGCATCCAAAAAAGAAAGAAATTAGTTTTGCATATGACTTTGAAACTTATTTGCTCATCCACGTTTCGATTTCCATAACACATCTTTCCCTGTGTCTTTAACATCCAATCATGTGCAACAGACAAATAATATCGCATTGAAATCTCACCTGTCACTACCTTTATCTACAGAATCATGCCATTAGCTGCTCTACAACTAAATGTAGTCAAAGCACTAAATTAAAACTGTAGAACATTTAATCACTCAACAAATATGCACTACCAATACTGGATATAACAAGCACAAAACATAAGATCTACAAAGTTTGTTGCATTCAAAGGTTGATTACCTCAAGTTGGTTATTAGACAAATCAAGCACAAGCAATGACTTGATCTTCCCAAAAGCTTCAGGCAGCAACCTCAATCGCCTCCCCGATAAATCCACCTTCTGGATTCCCGGATTGGCTTCCGCCTCCTTTAATATTGCCACCACTTCCTCATTTACCTCTTCCACCACCACCTTCTTCTCCTCCTCCAACTCCACTTTATCACTTCCATCCACAGCCGCCTCATATATCCTCTGCAACCTATCCTCGGCCTCCCTTAACATCTTCTCATACGTTTCGTGCATCTCATCCAAGGAAATCACCGCCTTATACATCTCTTTTCCCCTCTCCAACGCTTTCTTCGCCACAGATTCCTCCTCCCCTTCCTCCTTCCCATCCTTGGGCGAAAGAACAATCTCATCTAATTGTCCAGACAAATTAGCATCAATTTCCGACAACTTAGCCTTCGCGTTATCCACAGATTCGTGATCGGGCCGTTCACCTAGGGTTTTCAAAACGGAACGTGATTGCGCCACATCGGCGACGGCTAAACGCATCGCGGCAAGGATCTTAGGATCCTTCAAATGAGGCATCTGTTCAGTCAGCTCAAAGTGAGGCTCCTTCGATGGCGATGCCGCCGCCGGTGACGGCGGCTTCTCGATGTCGTACTCATCGGTGGTGGTTCCAACAGGACGTTTGAAACTGGGTACTTTCGACATCACATACGAAAGGATTGGGAAATTCGCCGGATTCGGATCCATTTTTCAACCTCAAAACGGCGGATCAAACGATGGATTGAGTAGGAGAAATTTTTACTGTGTGTGACGAACTAACGACATAGCGTGTGTGTTGATCGGCACAATCCGGCAAAAATTGGGATCTATCTATTTTTGTCGCTTTCAATATGAATATATATTATATATATACTTTCTCTATAATTCTTGTATTTTGTGTAAATCACGATTTCGTTGTATATACTCTATTGGGTTAATTTCACTGTGATCCCTATAAATGATTGGTAGTGTCAAATTCATCCTTAAAAATTCAGTAATATCAATATCATCTCTATATATAGTTGTGCCCTAGAAATGGCTCACAATGTCAAGTTTGTCCCTGAAATTTCATAAATGTCAACCTCGTTCCTAGAAAATGGCCCTCCTGTTTCGAAAAAGTCCTTCCGTCGTTCACTAACTCTATGCTAACAAAGAATAAGTGAAAGTGAAGAAAAAAATGCTAAAATTTAAAATTTGTGGGAGAGAGTGTGAAATTGTGAAAATTTTATTCCATTTTTCCCAATTTCTGAAATCATTGTTTTTGTTTATCACATATTCTCGATTATGATTAGGGTAAGGAAGATTTTCAAGCAAGGTTTTGAAATTCGAACGGGACATCGACCCGAAAAAATTAATGGGTTACGGGTTACTGATCTGACCGGTGGACGGACCGTCATTGACCTGTTAATTGATCTGGTGATGTCATAAATATTATAAATAAATAAATAATATATAGCTATTATTTAAAATGAAATAAATGTGAAATTTTCCAACTAATATGGATGTACAAATTCAAAGATTAAAACACCACCTTAATATAAACTTGAAAATTAACAAAATTCTATGTAAATTCAATCACAACTCATAGGTCCTTATAATAAAATTCTAAATAACCAATAAAGTCTCCAAACAATATTAAATAATAAACATAAATCATAGGCAATCCAACAAGAAAATAACAATCTCAACTAGAATAGCTAAAAAAAATTCTTTTTAAAAAAAAATTACAACATATTAGACCATATCGGTTCTACTAAACCCGTTCCGGTTTCCGAGTTAGACGGTCCGACCACCAAATTTTACCGAGTTGAACAAAAGAAGCATTTTTTTTATCTCTACCGGTTTTGGGGGCCGGTTCGGGCTGGGTTTTAAAACCTTGTTTTCAAGTTTAACATATCATTAAAAAATATGTATCGCAATTTGCCTCTTTTCTCAAAGATATATTGGAGCTTAAAGAAATCGAAAAAATTGAAAATTTTCATAAACGAAATTAAAAATCGATTATAATGATACAGGAATCAAAACTGCAAAAATATTAATACAAAAACTTCTACATATCGCAGCCTCACTTGGTTTGGAGATTGATATTTTTTTAAATTTCATGGACCAACTTGACACTGCGAGCCATTTCTAAGGACGAGGTTGACATTTCTGAAATTTTAGGGATGAACTTGACAATGCGAGTCATTTGCAGGGACGAATCTGATACTGCGAGCCATTTCTAGAGACGGTGTTGACATTTCTGAAATTTCAGGAACGAACTTGACACTGCGAGTCATTTGAAGGGATCAAAATGATATTCACCAGTATTTTTTTTTTATAACGAAGCGCCGCTCAAGCGGTTAAACGCTTCTCTTCCAACCGGTAGGTTGGGAGTTCAATCATATGAGAAGAAGTGAGGAATTACTATTAATCCTTCTAAAAAAAGAAAAAAAATTACGCTGAGACAAATTTTATATATTTACTCCTTTTCTTTCAGAAATGATGATGATGATAATAATTGGTCCCTAATGTTTCAAAAATGAGATTATTTAGTTTTCGTGTATTTGTTTTGTTTTGTTTTTTACCCCTGACGTCTTTTGAATCAAATTGTTTAGTCCTTCCATGAAACTCTGTTATTTTTTCCATTATAATGAGGTACATGATCCATATGTGAGGTATCTCTCAGAGGTACAATAGTTAAAATTAACTAAAAAAAAAATTAATTAGTAAAAAAAATAATGAACTCAAATATAAAATTATAAGAGGCAAATGAAAAAATATAAGAGACAGACTATATATGATGGGTTTTATATTCCAGAAGATGATGGTAGATGTAAATATCTTGGTCTACCATGTAATATACTAACACTCCCTGCGCTCGCGAAACGATCACTAATCTTATATTAGTGACGGATTAGTGACCAAATTGCATGTCGTTATTAAGCTGTTTTATTGTAGTGCTTGAGAAGAATAGATAGGAAACTAATGTCTTTTGAAGTTTGAATGAATCTTGATGAAAGCTTGAGTTCGGACAATTCTTGATTGAAGTTTTGAGTTTTTTTAATATCATACCTGATATCTTTCTATGTATGGGAGAAATGATATTTTTGAATCGCCTAACCGATTATGAGGTCATATATGTAAAATTGGTTGCTTTATGATAATGGAGAGTACTTGCGATAAAATCGAGGAAAATGAGAGAGGCAAGTAGGAATAAAAAAGAAAGAAAATAAATGGCAGCTCATTTAAAAATAAAAAATAATAAAATAATTAAGGATACTTAAATGTTAAATGGAATTAACACATAATTACTGTTTCTTTAAAATTTTAGGATATAATGGTCATTTAAGATATATGTTACTATTAGTTAACAGAGTTTTTAGTTAAATGAGAGAATGTAGTTTAATCATACCTCAAGGGTTTGTTTATAGTTTGGATAAATTTGAGAGAGGTAAATGTAATTAATCTTTCTTTAAAAGGGGACTTTTCGCTCAATATCATCAGCTGAAATAATACAACAAATTTGCATATTTGGTTACTTTTGCATGTGCATTATATATAGTAATCCCTATAGTTTCTAATAAAAATCTTTTTAGTCTCTTAATCTGTTTCTTAAATATATTTCATTTTCTGACTTTTAAGTTCGTTTTCTAACATTTCCTTTACTAAAGGTAAAAATATTGGTGTTTGGAAATAAACTAAATTATCTAAGAGTATAATGATAAAAATATTTGTTATCTCTCATCCTTAATATATGTTGAAATTATCTAGAAATACCTCTATAAAAAAATAAAATAAAAAAATAGAGGGAGTAATTGCAATTACGCCAAGCAGCCCTTTTAAGATGCGTTTTGTATTTGGGTTGGTCTTTATTTGAGAATTTTTGTCTCACAGATTGAAAAAATAAATTATTTTTTAGAAGAGATGTGAAGTTTAAAGTGAAAAGTTGTGTTTGGAAATATTGCAAGAGTGATGCACAAATACATTTGGATTGATTTTTTATTTAATTCTTTTTATTTTAAGATAAAAAAATAAGTCATTTATAACCGAAAATGTGAGACCAAGGTAAAAACATATCCTTGAAGAATGCGCCAAACATGGTGCACAAATGCACTGGAGTTTAAATTTTAACTCAAAAGTCAAATGCAAAACGCGTTTTTTTTAAGTTCGATTGGGCGGTTGCTCTATATAGGGGAGAGAGAATTGCCTCAGACGAGGAGAAGATAAACTTGTCGCACACAGGCTGAGGGTATCGAACCCACGACCAGCTCGTGGACAAACGTTTGCTCCACTGGACTAGGACACCTTTGATCAAAACGTGTTCTTTGATCAAACACAAACCTCAAACTTTAAACAGATCACTTGGTAATGAAAATTTGTTATCAAACTCCAAAATGTTGTTAACACTTAAAAAATATACATATGCATTTAATAAATTATAATCATTCTTTCTAGAAAGCACATGAGACTTAAATCTATTGTGGCAGCAGTGAAATCATTTACTCTCATCAAATTAATTTGTCCTATTTCCAAATATTGAGTTATTATTTATATTTAATTTTTTTTCAATTTTAATACTCTCGTGTAGCTCGTTTCTCTCTCTCTCTCTCTATTCAAAAACCCTCACTCTAGAATTCACAACAAAATAAATGAAATCGATCCATTTGTCACCATACAAACTTAGCAGTCTAATCTACATATATAATTAATATAAATTAAACAGAATTAGAAAGAATTGAAGAAAATGCTAAATAATCTTGACCAACCTCGTAATCACGTACAAAGGTTTGGTATTAGTAACCACATTTCCCGATTCCCCCTGATGTTTCCCATGGGTCTTCTTAATTGAAAATCATCCACTGTTTGTTGAAATATAAAGTTTTATATCGAGTGCCTAAAGAAAATTCAAATCACATATAAGCGCATTGGTTAACACTTCTCATTGTCAATTGATTTTGAGAGAATATGGAGGCTCACGAGCTGATTTTCACATTGTATCAGAGCGGACCTTTAGGCGGGAGGGCGGCGTGCCTTGAACCGTCCCCGTGTGACCCAAGAAGAGCATCATGCCTTAAATTGACTCTCACCTCGACGTGAACGGTGCGTTGAAATACAAAGTTGATTTGAGAGGATATGGAGGCACATGAGCTAATTTTCACATTGTCCCTAACTTGTCGTAGATATACCTTTCAATGACAGGTGATTTTATCAATGACATGGAGGAAGTTCGCAGGAAAAGTTATCGGATTATTTGTATTAAGATCGTGATGGGTGGCAAGATGGTTACCATTATCAATGCTTATGCGCCTCAAGTAGCGTGGTGTGATTCTGTAAACAAAAATAGTTTTGTGAGAATTTAGATGAGGTGATTCAAATATACCGCTAAGGGAAAAGTTTTTCATTGGATGTGACTTGAATGGACATGTGGGTTCTAGTTAGCACTGTCAAACGAGCCAAGGCCCGCGGACAGATCTGTGGCCCGTGATTTTTGGACGGGTTTTAACCAAGCTATTCATGGCCCGTTTATATGCGTACTATTTTAGCCCGCTACGTTTGGACCACAGACCAAGGTAGACCGGACCGGACCATATGCGAGCCAGTCCACTCAAAACATTAATACAAAAAATATATATTTTTAATGTTTTACTTCTCTTTTTTTAAATTTTTTAAAAATTAAATAACAAAAACACATTCATTCTTTTTCAAATTAAAAAAAAATAAATAACAATAAAAAAGTCATTTTTAAGCTTTATTCTCTTTTTTCAACTTTTAAAAAAAATTAATTAATTTGACCCGCGGACCGGCCCGCTAACCTGCGGACTTCTTACAGATGGGTATGGGTTAGGATTCTCTTTGGTCCGCAAAAATTTGTCCAAATCCGACCCGGTCCGTTTTAGGATAGTCCGTTACGGAACGGACCCAGCCGGTCCGGGTTAGCCCGTTTGCTAGTTCCAGTTCTAGTCGAGACGAAATTGAGAGTGTTCATGGAGGTCAAGGTTTCGGAAATAGAAATGAGGTCGGTAAGGAAATTTTGGACTTTTCCTAAGCATACGATTTGTTTGTAGCGAATATCTAGTTCAAGAAAATGATTTTTCATTTGGTGACCTTCAGAAATGGAGTAAATGCTAATCAGATAGACTTTTTTTTCTAACGAGGAGAATGTTTCGTAGTAGTTATATTAATTGTAAGGTAATCCCTAGCGAGAGTGTGACTAATTGTAAGGAAGTGTTTGGTGAATCTAGCGGAAATGTGTCATTTGATAAAGATACATCTTGGTGGAATTGAGAGGTAAGAGAAGTTATAAGGAAGAAAATAGAGTGTTATAAGACTTTTAGAGATATATAAGTGATGAAATTTTGCGAAGTATAAGGCTGCGCGAAGAGAAGCAAATAACCGATAGCGAAACAATATCACAAGTTTATAATGATATGTATAATAAATTGGATTCTAAAGAGGCTAAGAAGGGTATATATAAACTTGCTCGTTTAAGGGGGAAATACAAGAGATATTGGTATTGTGAGGTGTGTTAAGGATGATACTCAAAGAGTTTTGGTTAAAGATGAGGAAATTAATGCGGTGTGAATGACTTATTTTGATATGTTATTTAATGGGGATCAAATTCAAAATATTGGAGAGCTTTCTATTTCGATTAGAGAGGTGAACCATAACTTTATAAGTAGAATTCAAAGGAAAGAATCTCAAGAGACCCTTAAAGGATGAAACCAAATAAAGCAGTAGAACCAGATAGTATACCGATTGAGGTTTGGAAGTGTTTAGGAGAAATAAATGTTAACTGGTTGACAAACCTTTTAATAAAATATTCAGGGTTGAGAAGATGCCAATAGAGTGAAGGAAACGTACTTTGGTGACATTATATAAGAATAAAGGAGATATTCAAGGTTGTTCAAATTATTGCGGTATTAAACTTATGAGTCATACTATGAATTTGTGGGAGAGGGTAATCGAGCACAGGTTGAGAAAAATTGTAAGCATTTCAGATAACCAATTCAATTTATGCCCGGACGATCAACCATGGAAGCAATACATCTACTAAGACAATTGATTGGGCATTATAGTGAGAGAAATAAGGATTTGAATATGGTGTTCATACATTTGGAACAAGCTTACGATAAGGCGCCCTAATTTGGTGGGCAATGACTAAGAAAGGTATATCTCGAAAGAATATTGATCTTATTAATGATATCTATGAGGGAATCAACACGTGTTAGAGTTTGCGGTGGAATGAGTGAAGAGTTTATTATTACCATTGGGATGCATTAAGGTTCATTACTTAGTCGTTTTTTGTTTATGATGGTTATGGATGATTTGACCCGATGTATACAAGATCTAATACCGTGGTGCATGTTGTTTGGCGATGATATAGTTTTGATTGATGGGATAAAAGTTGGGGGTTAATGCCAAGTTGGATTTATTGAGACAAACCTTAGAATCTAAAGGTTTTAGGATTAGTAGAAGTAAAACAAAGTATATAGAGTGTAAGTTTAGTAGTAGCAGAACTACAGAGCATACTATCGTAACTTTGGATGACAAAAATATTCCAGAGAGTGATTATTTTCGATATCTTGGTTCTATTATAAAAAAGACGGAGATCTTGATGGAGACGTGACATATCGAATTAAAGCTGGTAGGCTGAAATGGAAGAGTGCAACTGGTGTTTTGTGTGACCGTAATGTACCGATGAGATTACAACAACAATAAAGCCTTAATCACAAGTAATTAGGGGTCGGCTACATGAATCAATATAAAATTGCAGTGGTCGTTCGCATGAATACATTCCCTCCACTTCCTTCTGTCAAGCACCATACCCTCATCCAAGTCTAACAAATCCATATCATTCTTGATGACTTCGGTCCAAACTTTCTTCGGCCTCCCCTACCTCTTACAACCTCATGCATCAATCCTTCAAGTTTCCGAACAGAAGTGTCACTTGGTCTTCTTTTTATGTGTCCAAACCAGCATAAACGATTTTTCCTCATTTTTTCTTCAATAAGTGCAACTCTTATTTTCTCTCGAATAGTCTCATTTCTCACTCTATCTATTCTAGTATACCCACACATTCATCGCAACATACTCATCTCTGTTAAAGGGAAAATTTTACAGAACTGCTATTTGTGATACCCATTCCACATGGGATAAGTAAGGACATAAGAAATGTTATACAACATGGGCCTAAATATTCACTATCATCTCGGGATATCCCTTTTGAGCGAGTTCGTTTGCCAATTAGATGGTCGTGAGTGCTGGTGCTGCCAGACTCATGTGTTGTGCTCTCAAGTCCGCGGGCATGGGCATTACATTTTATGGTATCAAAGCACAGTGACTAGGCGGACATGTGTGAACTAAATGCTACACCATAAGGGATCAAAGCCACCTCTAGAATCATGCACACCTTGTTGGTCATGGGCTAAGTATGTTTGTGGTGCCTATCGAGGACGTTAGGGCCTTAAGGAGGAGTGAATGTGATACCGCATCCCACATGGGATAAGTAAGGAAAGATGAAATGTTACAAAATATGGGTATAAGTATTCACTGTCATCTTGGGATATCCGTTTTGGCATAGTGAGTTCGGTTGCTAATTAGATGGTCGTACCAAGCTCATATGTTGCGCTCTCGGGCCCGCGGGCACGAGTCGTGACACTATTAGACCGATATTGTTATATGGTATAGAATGTTGGGCAACTAAGAGGTTCCATGTTCAAAAGATGCATGTAGCGGAGATGCGTATGTTAAGATGGATGTGTGGGCATAAGAGAATGGATAGAATGAGGAACGAGAATATTCTGAAGAAGATAGGTGTAACACCTATTGAAGATAAGATGAGAGAGAACCGTTTCTATTGGTTTGAGCACATAAAAAGAATGTCAAGTTATGCCCCGGTTAGAAGAATAGAAAAATTAGGTAATATAGAGGTCGTAAGAGGCAAAGGGAGCGACAAAGACTTGGACGAAAGCGAAAAAAGGGGATATGAATTTCTAAATTGAGATGAGAGTTTTTATTTTTGGATTGAAAGAAATAAAGAGAATGAATACATATGTATGGCCTTAACGTAATTCTTTCTTTTCTTCATATAACCAACTCCGTTCTTTTGGGATTAAGGTTTATTTGTTGTTGCTCAATAAAAGTAGTAAAAATTGTGTGTGTGTGTGTGGTGGGGTGGGGGGGGGGAATTTAATCTTAATTTAGCTTCTTACAAAATCTGAATTTTTGAACTTTTAAATTATACTTTTGTAGGACTTTCAAAAGGCTTGTTGCATGGAAAATCTCTTAACCAAAGTCATATTTCTAAGACAATTCGTGTCTGAAGATCCTATTTCCCTGACTCAAACAAAGACTTGTGAAACAGCAGGAAAAAAAAAGCTTAGAGCTAACAGATAAGACATTGTTGTCCCTAATCCTGAATGGAGCTTCTAAGAATCAGTATGCTTTCATAATACTTTCCCTCATATCGCGTCCCGAATCAGAATGTTACTCTCCCCGTGCAATCCAATTCGCGCCTGGGCCATTTCCTTTCTCGAATTTCTGTTTCTGTGCTGTTGCAAGAGCAGTTTTACGCATGGATCGGCCTTCGCTAACAATTGAGCTTCACCCTTTTGGCCAAGAATATCTTCTGAAACAAAGTCTTGATAAAATGCCAGTCATACCTTCAGTAATTCATTAGAACTTCTTCACATCTGTTTCATGGCCTGATCGAACTCAACGCCCCCCCCAACAATGCCAATCCAACATCCTGCACCCAGAGATTCTCTAATGAGCTAAAGAAAATGTGAAAAGCTCACTAGAATTATTGTCGGTCCAATATTTGATTTTTAAGAATTAATGACCTTCCTTTGAAATTGTTTTCAATTGACTGGTATATCAAACAAATTAAGGAAGTGTGAATTCCTTACCTGCGCCGCACATCTGAAGCTTAGTCTGTAAAGAAATCACTTACAACTGAAAATGTTCCCAGTTGTAACGATGCCGATCATATTCTTCCGAGACAGGTAGTTATAACCACCTTAGCTACTGGCAAAAAGAATCTCCCTCTCGACCAATTGCAGTATTTCCTTTGTCCAATTTGTGAACATTCTTAAAATATTCCTAGTTATTCTCTGCTCGAACATGGAACTTTTCAGCCACTTCACCCCAACAAAGACCGAACAATTGCTAGCACCGTGAGGATGAGAAGCTTTTGCAACCTCGTATCTCAATAGTACCTTTGCGAAAGAAAAAGGAGGAAAAGGAATACTAGTTTACACATGCTTGGAACTGCCAAACCAGGGTAAAGAGAAACTTCTATTTCCGGTTTCTTCGTCAAGAGCAAAATACAAAGTTTACTTACATGAAAGTGATCACCAAATGGAACGTTGTGAAGGGTCGTAATCTCATTTACAACCCAACCGTCACCGGAAGGAATGGGAAATTTTTGCTGTGTGCCAGTTACCTCTCCTCCAAAAACTGAAACAGAACGGTTGAATTTGTACGACGTATGCCTCTCAAAGATGTCAGAGTTTACAGGTTCCCAAGAAGCTGTGGTATAATTTAGGCAACCAGACTTGCTCATCACTTTATGCTCCAAATCTCCTCCTTCGAACATCTGCATAAGTGATTCTATCTGCAGCATTTGCCAATTGAACTTTTAGCAGCTAAAAGTCTTTTCTTTCTTTCGTCAATAATAAACAAAAAATTAATTGCAAGATAGAATTCGGATGATGGGCAGAAAATCAAGAAAACTGTTTAGAAAGAACAAACCAAAAAGTTCAAAATCAACCACCACAAAGGGAGGCATACAATCAACAAGCTTTGCTAAACCAAAATAAGACACCATCCTTTATTAATGAATAAAGATCACGGAATCTAAAGCGAACTCGTCACAATGGTACATGTCACGGGCAGTTCTGGTTTTCGGGCGGCTTTATTGCCACATCTAGTAAGAATCTCTTTCTCAAACTGGAAAACTTTTCATTTTCAGGATCAGGAACTTCGGAAGTTGTCTCTTCATCATTCATGGATATTGCAACCTATTCTTCCTGTGCTACAAATTTCATTGTCAAACCATATTGTAGTATAGATGAAACAAGATCCTCATCAAACTTTTATTTTTATTTACTTAATCTAGTGAAATCCGGGCTCAGGAAAATAAAAGATTCGTAATGAACCACTGACCTTGATGGGAAGCTCTAAAGTTAAAACTTTAGACAATTTTGAATCTTCAACAATTGAATAGGATCCCGAGTCTTCCCCCAAAGTAGGCTTATCATCTGTATCCTGCTGCTCCTCAGCTATTTGTGCTCTCTCATCAGGAGCTAATGTCCTCGTTCTCAACAATGCCATAATCGTCCTGCTAGCGGAAATCACTTTTATACTTCAAAATATTCTGGCCTTACTCGAAACAAATTGAAGACGATAGAAGAGTATTTGACGAAACCAATACCTGCTGGCGACATTGAAAGATACAAAAGAATGAAAATAGAAATGCATCCTGCCTTCTTCATCTTGAGATTTTGCGCCATGTCTAGCATCAACGCCACGGTCCTTATGCAAAATTATCACAAGCAAAGGGCTTCCAACAGTTCCAAATGATGGAGGAAGCACATGAATATCTTCAATATCTTCCCATAGAAAATAGAACTTGGTCTTATGCCCAAACAAGTTAGCGTAAAATCCAACAATTCTTGCAGATAGATAGAGTCGTCCCTGTAACAAGCAAAACAGTTTCTTCAACTAAAGTATACCTATTGACCATTAGAGAAGTATGTGGAAAGAAATGGGGAGGGAGGGATGATGGAGAAAATTCCAACCATTTCCCAAGTAAGAAACTATACCTGCAACGGCATCTTTCTTTTCAGGGAGCATGAAAAATCACTGATAAGAAATTCTTCAGGCGGCAATCCAAAAATTTTCTGGAAGCTTGAATTCCTATGAGGTGACCGAAGGTTTAACTGCCAAGAAAAGTTCATGGTCGTCATGGTTTTCCAAGTCAAAAGTCCCACAAATAAAAACAAGAAGAGCAGGAAATTTGTTTACCTTCTTTCCGACTTCCTTTTCCATCTTGCTCAAGTAATCTCTAATTGTTTCAACTCCATTTTTGTTGTCCAAAAAGATTCTTAAATGCAACTTTGATTGAGAAGACACAGCAATTTTCCCCCCAAGGGGGACCCACATGTCTGCCAATTCTGTAGATGTGTGCTTTAGGAAATTAATTTCAGCATGGCCAAGTGACGAAACTTGATCAAAGGGACCATCAAAATCAAATACTTCCACATCTAGAACCGAAGGCGGTTCCTCCAAGGTATCGAATTCAAATATCTCTGTTTAAATATCATGCAAGCAAGATATGAGAACCAGTAAGATAAAAAGAAAGACAGTGCACAAAATGACCAAAATTAATGTATCGAACCATTCCATAGAGGATCGGGAGTTTGCAGCTTCACGGAACTTGTTTTTGTTTTACCATTACAGGTAAAAACAACATAAGGGTCCGGGATTGATGTTGAATCTAGAGAAGCTATGTTCATACCCTCAACCAAAGCAACGGTAAGAACCCATCCCTCACTTTGTGCTTTGACTCCATGATCACTTCCTGCCATATGATTTTCGAGCTATAAGCAGTAAAAATCATGTTTCTGGGATTGAAAATAATCCAAGATAACTAGCTGTAAGTTCTTACCTCTTTGAAGCCTAGCTTCTGCAAAGTGGGACACCATTCTATAAACCCGTTCCAATTGGATGACTAGGATACCACAGGTGATTATTTCGCCAAGACTATCCGGCAAATCAAGACCATTAAACTCTAAACCTTGGAGCTTTGTTTCTCCACAACATATGATATGCACCAAGACATATAAAGCCAGAAAAACTGTGGAAATGACCGTCCAATTCAGAAAGTACTCGTTCGCCAATTTCCAAACCGATTGGTGCTCCGCCTGCAAAGTTGCCAACACGTGATCCTTGTCCAACGTGCTTTCAGGAGTTATTACTTTCAAACGCTGAGCTAGAAATCCAGAAAACTGATCATAATTCTCTTTCAGTCCTTGCCGAGCTCCTGATTCAATCACGCCTTTCATCATAGTGTTTTGATGGAAGTTAATTTCCCAGGATATCACAAGGTTGGCAGTTTCTTCCCCGGAGGATAGCTTTTGCCCTGGTATAATCTTGTAAAGTAAATCAACCTTAAATGTGTTTCCATACGGAACTTCTGGAGTACTGACCTCAATACGGACAGCAAATTCTTTCCCGTTAGCTTTAATATAAGTCTGCTCTTCTGTAGCTTTAACAGCCTTAACTAACTTTGTTGCGGCTTTTATATACGTAACAACTCGTGTTAAATATGATTTCTCCTCCGATTTCCATGTCCAAGGACCCTTCTGAAAATCTGTACTTCCCTGCAATTCCATAAGGTCTCTCACTAATTCTGAATTGGGAGCAAAGAGAAGCATGTTAAGATCTTTCGATGATATTGCATATGTTTGATCAAGAAGAGCGCCTCCCTGCAGATTCTCTGGCATTTCCTCTTCTTCTTTTATCGACTGCATTATTTCAATCAGTTCTTCAAAGCTTGAGCTACTTTGTTGGTCCTCCATGACATCCCCGTTATCAGAAAGGGTAGTAGAAACCTCAGAGGAATCCTCATTTGCTCCATTTGTTTCATCTGTTGATGATTCCTCATTTTTAGTGAAGAGCCTTTCCAGGCGACCAGCAATAGTCTTCATTAACTGTTTTCCTTCTAACGCCCTCTTGGATGTAGAAATGGAACGAAAATTACCTTGAGAAGAAACGGATTTATCGTCCCCTTCACTGAGGCTGTCAATTCTGTTGTTTGGATGTACGAACGAGAGGTGATCAGTTGATTCCTGTCCTTTCCCGTGGAGAGAAAGAGTGAGAAGAATTTTTCCTGCACGTAAGTTAAAGTAAATTGACAAAACATCATTTTCCTAACGATTAACCTGTCTGCTCATTTACATATTTGAAAGAAATCATACCAGTCTCCGTTTAACTACCTTTCCAGGATTTAACTCAAAGAACACTCGAGAGATCAAGCATTGTCAGGTTACTTTAGTTTATAGACACCATACATCCTATACAAGGGGCTGGGACATTGATGGCATTCAGTGAAATAATCTTAATCTGACTATTCCATATAAACACTATATAGCTTACGCATGCTCATTTTCGACAACCTGAAATGGAATGACTCTCTTGGTTAAGCCGTGGCCCTAACCAATTTTATAAAATTCTGCATCCTCCCCCAACACCCTACCCCACGGAAACCAAATAAGCTGGCTTTTCCAACACCTCCTAAAAGTCGTTCCCTTGATTCTGTCCTGACCTGACCCTTACCCGGGCCGGTTAAAGCAGTAAAGACCCATGCTAAGGTGTTAGAAATTAATAGCCAAATCCTCTTAGTGAGTAGTATATAGCAATCTAATGCATATCTTTACGACTATTGGGAAACGTCCCCAGAGACGCCTGAATTCATCCAGCCCCAAAATTGTTACCTCTGATTACACGTCCACGTTCCAATTTCGAAAAGCACATTTTAAAAAGATAAAAAATTCAAAAAAAAAACAAATACATATTGCATTATTTCCAAAAGAACATTTCTAAATGTCAACATTATCCAAATTATCATAAAGACAAAAAATAATAAACAAAAATATGAACTTCTCTTTCATTAAACAGAGAAAAAACAGAGAAAACCATACCGGCATATTTCTGAACTGACTTAAAACTCTTGCGTTTTTCAAGATTGAACCAAGTAGGAGGCAAATTCTGGTTCTCCTCAGCAGCAACAGACCACAATGGAATCCTAACCCGACCCACCAAATCTTTAGAAACATTAAAGAAACCTGAATCCTCATTAAACTTATAAACAGAAATTACAACTTCATCCTCCAAATCTTTAACCCTAAACACAAATTCTTCATTCCAAACTGGGTTTTCACTTTTCATCACAACCCTTGTCTTAGATTTAGCTCTCCCAACTTTCAATTTCACATATGAATCTTTCACTGCCCATTCCCTTCCTTCCAACAAATAAACATAAACCCTCATTCTAAAACAAATTAAATTCCTCGTTAGTGATGATTTTGGGGTTCATAAAAAAAGAAAAAAGCGTGCAATTTAAAAGGGCTTGCTCTTGAAGTTGTTGGTAGTTGTAGAGGAAGGAAAGAGAGAAGTTTATGAAGAAACGTGGGGTTGAGTAGAAAGTGACACGAGGGAGATTGTGTAATGATCATTCTGGAAGGCGGTTTGGTTGTGGAGTAATATATTATTTTATTTCAGTCCCATTTTCATTTGCTAGATTTGGATATGTTCTTGCAGTTGCAGCTTATATCAGCAAAGTTGCAGTTATTCATATGGGATTTCCTTTTAGAGTTTCAAGAACCGTTTTAGTTTGAAAATTTTGGAAGCCAACATTTGTGCTGAAAGTTGAGTTTTTTCTTTAAGAAAAATAATTTTTAAAAATATAAAATAATAATAGACGTTCACCAAAAAAAATTAGTTATCATATTAAATCATTCGATGGTGCTCAGGCGTTTTACATATGCATGTAGAATACATGTTTTACGCCAAACTTGTATTGGAAAGCTCATGTAAAAAAATTTCTCAGAATCATCCCAATTAATTTTGATCAACCTTTTACACTCAAATATTTAATATCACCCTACATATGGAAGCGGGTCTCTATTTTATGTAAGTGATGTCAAGTTAAACAATTTAGTATGAGTGGCGATTCAAGATATATTTAAATAGTTATAGGGGAACGTTACTCGGTTGATCTTCTTCTTACAATAGACTAGACTAACCGATTCGGTGTTGACCCTTGAAATTTGAAAGGAAAAGGGTGAAAATGATTAATGTTTCTTTTTTTTTTTTTGGGTAGAAAAAATGATTAGTGTTTCAATCGCTAAGAACTGAATCAATTAAGAATAAAATATTTTAACCTCCTATGCGAAGATTTTTTTTGCGATTCAGCATTTGTTCAATTAATTAGCTCAGTTTGAACTTCATAATGTTACGTGAAAGAAACCCGATTTGAGTTGAAGCCTGCATGATAAAATTTTAGATATTTTATCATCTAAAATTCAACATCTTTATATAGAAAACTTTTTTTTTTTAATTGGAAAATCATTATTATTAATTTATATAGAAAGTTACATATGATAGGAGAAAATTCGGTGGGTCTCCAAACCATTGAGACAATGTTCTAGTCATCATTGCATATTTAGCCAGTGACGGATGCAAGTGGTATCTACTGGGGTCAAATGACCCTAGTGAAAAAAAAAATTAATTATATATGATATATTTTACTCCATTTAGAAAAAAAATGTATAAATGACCCCACAAAAAAAATTTAATGACCCCACTAATAAAATAAATATTCTCAAAATTTTAATTCAACAAATGAGAATCCGTTCCGCAAGTACGGAACATTTACCTTTTCGCACTGGAACCGTGGTATTAACAATTCCCTACCCACCTCCTTAAGTATTTTAAAGATTAAATAATATAAAGATTAAAAAATAAAAAATATTTTTTGTATCTAGAAGATATTTTGATGTCTCCTAATAAAAACAACTTTTTTTTTGCCTTGTCTCTCTCTGTTAGCACTGTCAAATGGGTGCACTGGTCAGTAGGGCTGACCCATGGTCCCGCAAAAAAAATGGGATCGGATTTGGGACCATCTATAATCTGGTCCCTTTTAAATGCGGGCTAATATAGCCCCGCTCCGTTTGGGATCATGGACCGGGGACCGGTTTGGACGCGGGCCAACCCGTATACCAAATAGAATAACCCAGACCCAGACCCAGCAAGCAGCACCCTATTTACCACTATATATATATATATCTACTTTACATTTTAACCTAAAAATAAACCCTACACACATCTCCATTCTCCCCTCACTCTCAGTCCTCTCCTCTGCACGCCACCAACCGCAGACACCACACCACCAACCTAACCCTACACACATCTACATTCTCCTCTCACTCTCAGTCCTCTCCTCTGCCTAACAAGATTGCAGTTGACTTTGGATTAACTAAAGTTTGACGAAATTGAGAAGTAAGATTCAGTTGTTCATTTTGCTTTTAATTTCTAATTTTTGGTGACTATCTATGGTATCTTGAATAATGTCAAACTTTAGAAAGTTGCATATCTGCTTAAGATTGAGTTTTTGTACTTCCTTATTGACAAGATTTTGTAATAGAATGTTAAGGGCTAAGTTAAATTGATGCTTCTGAATCTCTGATGTTTGATATTTGAATGCAGGATGGCAAGTCAAAATGTTGTTGATCTTGATGGAGATGAAAGTATTTTGCCTAATCAAAACACTATAGATGAGAGTGAGCTTCAATCTAGTGTAAAAACTGTGTGGAATTACTTTGAAGACTTGGGCAAAGGGAAAGATGTAAATCCAAGAGCAAGGTGTATTGCTTGTAAAGAAGAATATATAGCAGGAGAGTCAATATATGGAATATCTTCCCTTAAGCGGCACAGCAAAAAGTGCAACCTATTGAAAGCTCGTTTTCAGGATGTTAGTTGTATGTTAGACAATGAAGGGAAGGTAACGAATCGTACCCTTTCTCACAAACTTATTCGTGAAAAACTTGCTATGGCGATCATTAAGCATGACCTCCCATTTTCATTTGTTGAGTATGATGCAATTTGGGATCTTCTTACTTATTGCAATCATAAAGTTAAAAAGATTTCTAGGAATACTGCTGCATCTGATGTGTACAAACAGTATATGGTAAAAAAGGAAAATTTAAAGACAACATTAACTAATCTTCCTAGTCGAATTTGTCTCACATCTAATCTTTGGACAGCATGTACATCTGAAGGCTATATTTGTTTGACTGCTCATTTTATTGATGCTGATTGGAGATTGCATAATTACATACTCTCTTTTATCGATTTTCCTCCGCCACATAATGGAGTTGAATTAGCAAGAAAAGTCCATGATTTGTTAAAAGAGTGGGGGATAGAAAGAAAAATATTTTCTATAACATTGGATAATGCCTCTTCGAATGATAACATGCAAGACATTTTGTGTGAGCAGCTAAAGTTGCAAAATTCTTTGTTATGTGATGGTGATTTTTTTCACATTCGTTGCTCTGCACATATCTTGAATTTAATCGTTCAAGAAAGTTTGAAAGTGGCTGGTGATGCCTTGCATAAGATTAGGGAGAGTATCAAGTATGTGAAGGGGTCAGAAGCAAGAAAGAATGCATTTAAAGAATGTGTAAGGCAATCGGGGCTACAAATTGGGGCACATTTGAGATTAGATGTATCTACTAGGTGGAATTCGACTTATGTTATGTTTGATAGCGCTTTGAGATATCAACGTGCATTTTCTTACCTCGCTTTGAGTGATCGGAATTATAAAAAATATTGTCCGTCTATGGAAGAATGGACAAGGGGCAAAAAGATGTGTGATTTTCTTCGTCCCTTTTTTGAGATTACTAAGCTGATATCAAGATCCTCCTACCCTACTTCCAATTTGTATTTCATGCGAATCTGGAAAATTCAACATTTATTGATTGAAAATGTGAATAACGAAGATATTGTCATAAAGGATATGGTCAAGGGGATGAAAATTAAATTTGATAAGTATTGGGCAGAGTACAATAATACTCTTGCACTTGGTGCTGTTTTTGACCCTCGTGTGAAATTAGAATTGTTAGAGATGTGTTACAAAAAAATTGATACAGAGAGTACAGAGGCGAAAATGAAAACTATAAAGGATAATTTGGAATTGTTGTTTGAACAGTATTCAAAAAGTTCATCAAATGGTTCAAATTATCCTTCATTTTCTGTTCCACCAAGAGAAAAATAAGGATTGGAAAAAGATACAAACATTTGGAATATGTTTTCTACTAACGCTGTAAGTTTTTCTCAATGTTTTTATCTCAAATATTTGATTTTAATGTCTCATTATCATGTATTGTTTGTTAATTTACTTATGGTTTATTTAGGATTTTAAAATGCTTGATAGCCAAGTACTAATAAAGCTGGGAAATCTCAACTGGAAATTTATTTGGACGAATCAAGGTTTAACTGGAATCATCATGATGATATGGATGTTTTAAAATATTGGAAAAGCAACGCATATAGGTTTCCTGAGTTGGCTTTGTTTGCTTCCGATATTTTGAGCATCCCAATTACCACAGTTGCTTCAGAATCTGCTTTTAGTATCGGTTCTCGTGTTCTTAACAAGTATAGGAGTTCTCTTCTTCCGAAGAATGTACAAGCTCTAATATGTGTTCGGAGTTGGATGCATGGTTTTATTCCCGAAGGGAAGTTGTAAGAGTTGACATTAATAAATATAAATTTCTTTGGTTTAAATTAATTTTACAATTATCATCTACTAACTTCTCATGTAATTATTGTGTGTTTCTTAGAAGAAGATGATGATGAAGTTGTCATAAAAAACCAACCTCGTCTCAAATGGATTCAAATATGATTTCCGGGGATGAGAATGAGGATCAAGATGAAGATGATGAAGAATAGATGAATATTACTTTATTTTGAACCTTGAATGTGTTTTTTGTTTTTTTGTTTTAGTTTACACATTTAATTTCACATTATGGACACTTTAATTTGGATATTATGTTTGTTGTTTGGATGTTAGTGATTTTTACTCTTTTGTTTAAGTTATTTTGGAACTTGATTTATTTGGAATTTGGACTTTTTTATTTTTCAATTTTGGATGTCTATTTTGTTTAAAGCAGGCTCAGAATAATCAGTGAAAAATGTTCTGGTCCGTGGGCTAGCCCGCGGACTTCAAACGGACGGGCTTGGACCATCATTTCGTTGGTCCGCAAAAATTGGTCCAAATCCGGTCCGGTCCGTTTTAAGGTAATCCGCGATGGACTGGACCGGACTGGACCGGGCTAGACCGGTTGACAGTGCTACTCTCTGTCTCTCACTGCTTCCTTCTCGGCGAAGCTGTCTGTTTGTCCACTGCCTTCCTTCACTGCCTTCTTTTGGTGAAGTCTTCAATTTATTTTTTTTAATAATTCAATTCATATATGTTATTTTATCTTATTAGTTTATGTTTGATGTTTGAGATTCCCATTTTTTTATAGTTTTATTTTGTCTTATTATTTTATGAATTTATGACAGGATATGGAAAAAAATTTCAAAAGAAAATCAGTTTTTGATACGCAAACATCCAATTCTCAGTCAAATAGTAAGATAGAAAATTGTCCGAAAAAAGATCGAGTTGAGTTAAATTTTTAAAATCTCCCAACAGATCCTGGAGCTCACCCTAAAATGTCAAGTTATCACCCTAATCATAGAGAAAATATAAGAAGAGCATATTTGCTTAGACGTTCTTGCCAACCCCGAACTTGTGATTTCCCTCAAAAGCCATTTGGAAATCTGCTTCGAAGGTTTAATATTGCTTGGTATGATGAATTTCCATATTGGTTGGAGTATAGTGAAAAAGATGATGCTGCATATTGTTTGTGTTGCTATCTTTTCAAACCTAACATTGGAAAACAATCTGGTGGATCTTCTTTTGTTACAAAGGGTTTTGATGATTGGAATAAGAAAGAAAGATTTCACTCTCATGTTGGAGGTCCAAAAAGTTCGCATAACATTGCAGTGAATAAGTGTCAAGATCTTATTAATCAAAATCAACATATTGAACATGCTTTATCGAAGCAAACACATCATGTTCGTAGTATGTACCGAAGGAGATTAACAACATCAGTTGACTGCGTTCTATTTCTTCTCAGACAAGGATTATCTTTTCGTGGTAATGATGAATAAGAAAATTCTTCTAATCAAGGTAACTTTCTCGAGCTCCTTCAGTTTTTAGGTAATCACAGTGAAGATATAAAAAGTGTTGTTCTAAAAAATGCTCCTGAAAATAATTAGTTGATTGCTCCTGCGATTCAAAAAGATATTTGTAATGCTACTGCAGTAGAAACTACTAATACTATTATAAATGATCTTGGTGATGAACATTTTGCTGTTATTGTTGATGAGTCACGTGACATATCAAATAAAGAACAAATAGCTGTGGCTTTGCGTTACATGAATATGAAAGGAAGAATTGTTGAACATTTTCTTGGTTTAGTACATGTTAGTGATACTACTTCTTTACCATTGAAGAGAGCACTTGAGTCATTGATGTGCAAATTTAGATTGAGTATATCAAGAGTTCGTGGGCAAGGTTATGATGGTGCTAGTAATATGCAAGGTGAATTTAATGGCTTGAAAAGTTTAATTTTGAGAGATAATCCTTCAGCTTTTTATGTCCATTGCTTTGCTCATCGATTCATGATTGACACTTGTTGCCGTTGCTAAGGATCATGTTGAGGTTGCTTATTTTTTCAACTTAGTTTCTGCACTTTTAAATGTTGTTGGAGGTTCATGTAAGCGACATGATATGCTACGTGAGAAACAAGTTGCTAAAATAATAAAAGCAAAGGGGAGATCCCGACGAAGATTTCAAGATATTACTAATTTGCATCATTATTGTATTGGTTTGCTTTATACTGTTGTTGACATGTTACTTCGAGAGATGGATGACCGTTTTGGTGAGACAAATACTGAGTTGCTTATTTGCTTGGCATGTTTGGTTCCAGAAAATTCATTTTCTGCATTTGATAAGAAAAGAGTGATTCAATTTGCTAAGTTCTACCCTCAAGATTTCTCCCCCACCGATTTGGTTATTCTTGATAATCAATTGGAGACTTATATTCTTGATGTGAAAAGTTGTGATGAATTTTGCGCTTTGAAGAGCATTGGTACCTTAGCTGAGAATTTTGTGGTCCAGTACTATAGTGCATATACATCCAACGCCATTAAGGCAAGATCCATCAACGTTCGGCTTAAAAAAACCATTTGTAGGTGGCCTCCAGCCCAGGCGCGTAGGAGTCATGTTTGCATCAATCCTTTGTCGTCTGCTCTCTCTTGTCTGATCAGGAGGAGTGAACATTTTTTCCTTTCCCTTAAGTATATACCTTATTTAATCATGGTCCGGCAAAGGTTGGCGAGCATTACCTTGACCTAGTGATGAAGCAAAAACGTTATTGTATTCCGCCACGCAAATCAAAGCAAGATTTGCTACTTGCTTAACAGACTTTCCCCTTTCTTCAAAAACCATTTTGTTCCTATTGCACTAGATATTCCAAGCAACATAAACGAAGGGAGTGACTACTTCGTCTCCACATTCTAAAATAGGAATGAGGCTGAAATAAAATATGTCCTTTGTAATGATAGAATCAATGTCAAAACTAGTGTAGTTCCAAACTTCTGCCGCCTGAGGGCATGAAAAAATTGCATGTAGAGCAGTCTCGTCTTCAGTTCTACAAAGGGGGCACTGCGATGCAAGAGTTTTGACCCTCCGAGATAGAGGTTGTCAGGTTGGCAAAATTCGTTGGAAGATTTTCCATATGAAAACTTGTAGCTTTGGCGGGACAGGCACTCTCTAAATTAATTCCCAATGATGAAAAGCCTTGGTCGTTGAGGTGGATGTGCCGGTTTTTTCACCGCTCACGATGTCAACTTGAAGATGATATACCCATCTTCAAGCTTTAACCGAATAACCCATTCTTTGTGTACACCCAAACTAGCTTATCTACCGGCCAAGCATCACATAGCAGCACTTTTAAGATCTCTCCAATCTCATAGGAGGAAAAATATTGTTTCAGCAAATCTTCATTCCATGTTCCTCTTTGATAATCAATGACCCTAGATACAGCCATCATTTTATCAGAAAAATACATATTTTGCGTGGATAGTAGTTTGAAATTGTGCGGGGATGCCATTTATCACACCACATACTGGCCCTTGAGCCATCATCTATCCTCCATTTTAAGCCTGCAAGAAGTAAGTCCCGGCTTTTGATGATGCCTTGCCAAATAAGGGAAGTTCGTCCTTTTAGGGGAACAATCAAGAATTTTTCCAAAGCAAAATACTTTGCCCGCAAGACTCTCGAGCAAAGTGAGAAAGGTTGATTGATGATCCGCCAGCCTTTCTTGGCTACCAAAGTTATGTTGAAAGCCTCGAGATCACAAAATCCCAGACTCTCTAGAGACTTTGGTTTGGAAAGCTCCGACCAAGCTCGCCAGCATATCTTCATTCCCTTAGCATCACCACCCCATAGAAAAGAACGTATCATACTTGTGATGGATTCAATTATGTATTTGGGGAGAACGAAAGATGATATGACATAAGTGGGAATTGCCTGGACTACATATTTGATTATTACAACTCGAGCTGCAAAGGATAGAGTATTTTCCTTCCAGCTACTAAGCTAAGGTACCACTGCTCTTCAAAGTGAAAAATTCATCACAACTTTTCACATCAAGAATATAAGTCTCCAATTGATTATCAAGAATAACCAAATCGGTGGGGGAGAAATCTTGAGGGTAGAACTTAGCAAATTGAATCACTCTTTTCTTATCAAATGCAGAAAATGAATTTTCTGGAACCAAACATGCCAAGCAAATAAGCAACTCAGTATTTGTCTCACCAAAACGGTCATCCATCTCTCGAAGTAACATGTCAACAACAGTATAAAGCAAACCAATACGATAATGATGCAAATTAGTAATATCTTGAAATCTTCGTCGGGATCTCCCCTTTGCTTTTATTATTTTAGCAACTTGTTTCTCACGTAGCATATCATGTCGCTTACATGAACATCCAACAACATTTAAAAGTGCAGAAACTATGTTGAAAAAATAAGCAACCTCAACATGATCCTTAGCAACGGCAACAAGTGTCATCTGTAACTGATGAGTAAAGCAATGGACATAAAAAGCTAACGGATTATCTCTCAAAATTAAACTTTTCAAGCCATTAAATTCACCTTGCATAACCTTCATAACCTTGCCCACGAACTCTTGATATACTCAATCTAAATTTGCACATCAATGACTCAAGTGCTCTCTTCAATGGTAAAGAAGTAGTATCACTAACATGTACTAAACCAAGAAAATGTTCAACAATTCTTCCTTTCATATTCATGTAACGCAAAGCCACAGCTATTTGTTCTTTATTTGATATGTCACGTGACTCATCAACAATAACAGCAAAATGTTCATCACCAAGATCATTTATAATAGCATTAGTAGTTTCTACTGCAGCAGCATTACAAATATCTTTTTGAATCGTAGACGCAATCAACTGATTATTTTCGAGAGCATTTTTTAGAACAACACTTTTTATATCTTCACTGTGATTAGCTAAAAACTGAAGGAGCTCGAGAAAGTTACCTTGATTAGAAGAATTTTCTTATTCATCATTACCACGAAAAGATAATCCTTGTCTGAGAAGAAATAGAACGCAATCAACTGATGCTGTTAATCTCCTTCAGTACATACTACGAACATGATGTGCTTGATTCGATAAAGCATGTTCAATATGTTGATTTTGGTTAATAAGATCTTGACACGTATTCACTGCAATGTTATGCGAACTTTTTGGACCTCCAACATGAGAGTGAAATCTTTCTTTCTTATTCCAATCATCAAAACCCTTTGTAACAAAAGAAGATCCACCAGATTGTTTTCCAATGTCAGGCTTGAAAAGATAGCAACACAAACAATATGCAGCATCATCTTTTTCACTATACTCCAACCATTATGGAAATTCATCATACCAAGCAATATTAAACCTTCAAAGCAGATTTCCAAATGGCTTTTGAGGGAAATCACAAGTTCGGGGTTGGCAAGAACGTCTAAGCAAATATGCTCTTCTTATGTTTTCTCTGTCATTAGGGTGATAACTCGACATTTTAGGGCGAGCTCTAGGATCTGTTGGGAGATTTTCAAAATTTATCTCAACTCGATCTTTTTTCGGTCAATTTTCTATCTTACTATTTGACTGAGAATTGGATGTCTGCGTATCAAAAACTGATTTTCTTTTGAATTTTTTTTCCATATCCTGTCATAAATTCGTAAAATAATTAGATAAAATAAAACTATAAAAAACTGGGAATCTCAAACATCAAACATAAACTAATAAGATAAAATAACATATATGTATTGAATTATTAAAAAAAATAAATTGAAGACTTAACCAAAGAAGGCAGTGGACAAACGGACAGCTTCGCCGAGAAGGAAGCAGTGAGAGACAGAGAGAGACAAGACAAAAAAAAGTTGTTTTTATTGGGAGACATCAAAATATCTTCTAGATACAAAAATTATTTTTTATTTTTTAATCTTTATATTATTTAATCTTTACAATATTTAAGGAGGTGGGTAGGGAATTGTTAATACCACGGTTCCAGTGCGAAAAGGTAAATGTTCCGTACTTGCGGAACTGATTCTCATTTGTTGAATTAAAATTTTGAGAATTTTTATTTTATTAGTGGGATCATTTATACATTTATTTTCTAAATTGAGTAAAATATATCGTATATAATTAAAAAAAAAATTCACTGGGGTCACTTGTCACTGTTTCCAACAAAACCCAGATCACATAATCCGCATTCAGTGACTACTTCCCTGAAAATATTTACTTGATTTTGACTTCTTGGGAAGAAACCAGTTTTTAACTTTGGTTCAAAATTTCGTTGAAATTGCCATACACAACCATGGCAGTGAATTTATAGATTGCAAGCGTTTAAGCAATTGCCATGAGTGAGGTCGCATCCTATAGCCAACTTGTGTAAGTTATTTGGGAGTTGTATGAGTTTAATATGTGTCATTATGGACTCTCATTATTTTGAAATCAACCAAGATTTTTCAAAATTTATTCATTCTTTAAATATTATTTGTCTTTTGATATGATACTTTGGTTTATATCCTTTATCTATCTATTTGACCAACAAGCTTCTTCATGATTTAATCTTAATCCCTCCTTAAAAATATTTTCATTATTGATCATTTGGATCTCCATTTTTCAATGAAAAAATAGGAGAAAATGATTTTCTTATTGGCGTTCTCATATAAGTGTGGGCATCATTGCTCTTTTTTAGTTTTAGAGAAATCCCCAACAATGACAGACAAGGATTTCGCATCAAACCTACTATAAAGTGCTCTCACAAAACCTTGCCAGTTTTCAGCCCCAAATTCCATGATGTAGCTATGGCCCCATAAACATGCATCACCCCTAAAATATGTCATAGCTACATTGAATTTTTCATCACTATCGTTTTTAAGTTCCCAAAAATATCAGAACTCATAGTGGCTAAAACATGCCTAAATTCATCTAACTGAGAGTCAATTCGAATGACTAAGGTTTCGACATCAACTAACCTTCTCGATTGATGTTCAGCCGGAATTCTGTAATCTGCACCCTTGGCGACCGTAAGAGTGACTGATGTAAACCCTAAGGGCTAATGTGATCAATCTTGTTTTGATGATAATAAACCATTGATAGTTCTAATGTTTGTGTGAGCATGTTCTTAATGATAGGATCATTAGCACTCACACCAACATTGATAAAAATGGTAAGATAGCTCCTTGTATACATCAAGTCAACATCCTACACACAAAGGAAGCTACATTTTCCAAGACTCCATAACACAAGCTTGAAGTCAATCCATATGCTATGGAAGTACTTGAGAAGTCATGGAGAAGGAAGATCAACAAGTTAAGAGCTACACAATCCAAGAGAAGAATCAAGATGTATGCTCCTTAACAAGAAAAACTATGAAGTCCAATACTCTATAACCTCAAGATTGCTATAGGACTTCATCATTCCAAGAAGATGTTGATCAAAGGTTTCAAGTCAAAACTCCAAGAATAATACAACTTGAAGACTTAAAGACTTTAAGAAGATTAGTCTATGTTAATATGTATATTCTTGTGACTAATTTTTCCTAGAGAATACTAGGATATAGAATGTTTAAAGCTCAACCTTCCATGTTTTCAAAACCTCATGTTTAAAGCTCAACCTTGCATTGATGTAATGGAACGTTACACTTATGGTGATTTCGGTAAGGTTTATCTTACTGATGATGAGCCTTTGGAAATCAAGGGGAAAGGAAATGTTCGGATCAAAGCACCGAATGCAACTGTATTGCGGCTGAGTAATGTCAAACATGTTCCTAGGTTAAAGAGGAACTTGCTTTCTGTTGGGCAATTGGTTGATTAAGGTTATATTTTTACATTCAGAGTTAGTTCTTGGAAGATAACCAAATGAGCTACGATAGTAGCTTCTAGGAAAGAAAGAGGGTATGTTGTATTTGACAAATAACACTCATGAAAGTATTACTCTTGCAGGTGCAATTAGTGATACAAATTTGTTGCATAGTTGTCTTGGCCACATGAGTGAGAAGGGGATGAAAGTGTTGTGTTCGAAGTGTAAACTGTCAGACCTCAAGACTGTTGAGGATTTTGTTTCGGGAAACAAAAAATGTGAGTTTCTCGAAGGGTGACAGAACTTTGAAAAAGCATAAGCTGGATTTGGTACATAGTGACTTATGGGGACCAGCACCGGTGAAATCTCTTGGTGGTGCGTCATATTACATGACCTTCATTGATGACTCCACAAGGAATGTATGGGTATATTTTCTGAAAAATAAATCTAATGATTTTAGTGTTTTTAAAACGTGGAAAGCCTTGGTAGAAACTTAAACAGGTCTAAAAGTGAAGTGTTTGAAATAAGACAATGGTGGAGATTATGGGCTCCGTGATTTCAAACAGTTTTGTTCTGCGAATGTTATTCGCATGGAAAGACCATGAGACGAACCCCTCAGCAGAATGGTGTTGCAGAACGTATGAATAGAACCTTGAATGAACGTGTTAGATGCATAAGGTTGAAATGTGGACTGCCAAAGATGTTTTGGGCAGAAGCAGTTAACACTGTTGCATTCCTAATTAATAGAGGACCATCCACCCCCTTGGAGAATGGCATACCACAATAGGCCTGGACTGGTAAATAGGTAAACCTAGAATTTTTTCAAGTGTTTGGTTGTGTTTCTTATGTTCATTTTGTTGTTGTTGATAGAAACATGTTGGATGCTAAATCTGTCAAGTGTACGTTTATCGGATATGGTGGTGACGAATTTGGTTATAGATTTTGGGATGAGCAGAATCAGAAAGTAATTCGTAGCCGAGATGTCATATTCAATGAACATGTATTGTACAAAGATATGTTGGGTGCACCAAAGGCTCAGGTTGAGAGGCCCAAAGTTGTCGAGATAAATATTTCGAACTCAGGTGGGAGCAAGAATGTCCAGAATGATCAAGTGGTTGTTGAGGCAGAACCACAAACACCACCTCCAACAACCCAGCTACGGAGATCCACCCAGAATTTTGTACCACCAGACAGGTTTTCGCTTTTAAGGTATAATAACTATCTTTTGTTAACTGATAGTGGTGAACCTAAGTGTTATGCAGAGGCTATACGAAGTGATCAAGGAAGCAATTGGAAGCTTGCAATTGACGATGAGATGAATTCACTATTGTCCAATGATACGTGGGAACTAGTTAAGCTCGTAAAAGGAAAGAAGACATAGCATTGTAAATGGGTCTTTCGAATTAAAGTGGAGGTGGATGCAAGCGAGCGTTACAAAGCAAGAGTGGTTGTGAAGGGTTTTCTACAGGAATACGGTATTGATTATACTGATGCTTTTACTCATGTTGTAAAACTAACCACTATTCGGTTGGTTTTGAGTATAGTTGTTGGAGAGAACTTGGTGTTAGAACAGATGGATGTAAAAACAACCTATCTTCATGGTGATTTGGAAGGAAGAAATATACATGGTGAAACCAGAAGGATAATTTGCAGATGGTAACAGTGAGCTTGTTTGTAAATTTAAGAAGAGCTTGTATGGTTTGAAACCGGCTCCAAGACAGTGGTATAAGGAGTTTGATGCATTCATGCTTGAGATTGGCTTCATCAGATGCGAGACTGACCATTGTTGCTACTTCAAGAGGTTTGGAGATGGTTATATCATGTTGTTGTTATATGTTGATGACATGTTGATAGCAAGTTCTAGTGCTCAAGAAGTGAGTAAGTTGAAAAGGCAGTTATTTGAACGATTTGATATGAAGGACCTTGGAGAGGCTAAGCAGATGCTGCGTATAAGTATTATTCGAGATAAGCCTGCAGTAAAGTTGTATCTGTCACAAGCTGATTATATCAAGAAGGTTATGAAAAAGGTTTAATATGTAAGATGCGAAACCAGTGAGTGTTCCGTTGGCCAGCCACTTCAAACTGTCTAAGAAGGAATCACCTAAGAGTGTTGGGGAACGTGGTGCTCATATGCAGAAGATCTCATATGCTTTAGCAATTGGTAGCATAATGTATGGAGGAGGAGTACAACTGGGGATGCATTTACTTTGGGTGGTACCGCTATTTCTTGGGCTTCTAAGTTGCAGAAAATCGTGGCCTTATCTACTGCAGAAACAGAATATGTAGCAGTGGCAAATGCTAGTAAAGAGATAGTATGGTTGCAGAATTTCTTGCGTGAATTGGGGAAGGAGCAGAAAAATAGAGTTATCTACAGTGATAGTCAGAGTGCTATATTTTTAGCAAAGAACTCAACATTTCATTCAAGAACAAAGCATATTGAGTTGAGGTATCACTACATATGATATCTCTTGAAAAGGAAGATCTTACGACTTTTGAAGTTCCGAGGAATTGAAAATCTTGTTGATATGTTGACTAAGGTTGTGACTCTAGAGAAACTGAAGTTATGCATGGCTTTAACTGGCCTTAGAGCTTGAGATAGAGGCTTGACGCTACTACATAGCTATGGATTACTGAAGAAGAGATGGTTACATTAGAGTTAGTCTCCATGTGGGAGATTATTAGTTTATGGAGCCTAAAGCTACAAGGATTAGGAAATAATAAAATAGTAACTCTTCCACGTATGACATGTTCTAATGCTACTACTAGAAATATAGGTTGTTGTGACGAGATTTTTTGCGTCGGGCGTTTACCATTACAGATAACTGTCATTTGCGTCAAGAATGACACACCAATGCAAATAACGGTACGACGACATTTAGTGATATGCATTTACGACCACTAATTACTATTTGTGTCTGCAAATTAATTCGTCGTGAAACGAGGATTATATGCGATGGGCTTCAGTCGACGCAAGAATTTTGCCACAAATTATCAAAATTTGCGGCGGGATTTTCCCGTCACATATGAAGTTGATGCAAATGACTAGATTTGTGACGGGCGTCGAAAGGTTTCTCCCCAATTAACCAAATATTACGATGGAATTCTCATGTCACATAGAAAGTTGATGCAAATGATCAAAATTTTATTATTATTTTTTGTGGTAGATTTTCTCGTCGCATCCCCTAAAATAATTATTTTAAAAAAAAAATTACTCCAAAGTAGTATTGTATGAATTGGTGGGATTTGAACACAACCTGTCTCATTGGGAAAATAAAAGTTAAAACAATAAACCAACAACAGACCACAAGAACTTTTATTATTTATTAACTATATGTATTTATATAACATAGTTATAAATTACTACATCCATTCCTGAATAATTGATATATTTCACTTTTTTGTATCTTTCAAATTATTTGATACATTTTAAAATTTGATGAACATTTGTCATATGCCTTCCAACTTTACCCTTATTCAACTTAACTTAATACTTTAGTTTTTCCAATAATTTCACACTTACCTATACACATCAAACCATATTTTAACTAAAGTAATTTGGAATTTTTTCTTCAAAATTATTATCTATTAATCATTTTATTGGTCTGTGTGAAAAGATAAAATGTATCAAATATTTAGGAACGGAGGTAGTAGTAACTATCAAAAATAGTATTTGATTAATACTATACTCAAAAACCATGTGCCATATAATATGATTCATTAATCCTGCAAAACAAAAAATATAAAAGTAGTTCTAATAATTGATACTATGAGTTTAATATCATAGCAACAAGACATCATATAGAAAGGCTATAATGTTGAATATGCGCGGGATGCGCTCCTTAATTGTTCATTGTTAGCGGCAGCCAATGTCCCGAGATCCAAATGACTTATTCTTTGACTGAAATAAGAGGTGGGGTCTTTACCAACTTCAAAATATTCGATTTTAAGAAAGCTCAGAAAGGTGAGTGCCACTATGCGAGCCTTATTAAAAAGTCTCTTACTATAGATCTGGTGCAATTCAATCTTGTCTCTTTTCAAATGGGTCGTTACCGGGTTATCTCAAATAAAAAAACATCCGCTTGTATTCAATCCAACGTCTCAACTCTCTTAAGTCTCAGACTCCCAACTTCATCGCTCATCATTAGGGATAGCATTGGACCCGGTTTAATTGGAGATCCAGCCTGCCCCGACTCGGTTTATACTGGGGGTGGGGATGGGGATGAATTTGGCCCCGCTAACGTAGGTGGAGCCAGGTGAAATAATACCCCTCCTCCATTCCGGCTAGCCCCCGCCCCGCATGACCCATCTAAAATTCTATTTCGTTTTATAGGCATTAAATATTTTATTTTACAAGTTTTTCAAGGTTCTATTTGGAGATTTTTGTTAAAAAATCCCTAATTTTTTCTAGTCAAGGTTGAACCTTTGTTAAAAAGAAAGTGAGGATTTGGGGAAAAGCGGCTTTTCCCCAGTTGGGGCTGGGCCTCCACCTGAGCTGGGGATGGGATCCCCATCAATCTCGAGGATGGGCTGGGCCGGGGATGGGGATGCGATGGAAGAGGCGGGGCCGGGACTGGAGATCATGGTCTCCGCCCCCACCCGACCTTGTTGCCATCCCTACTCATCATCAATGTAAGTGGAGGTGTAGATTACGTAGAGGATAATGATAACGTTTTGAATGGTTTGGTAGATTAGAACACTAGAAAGATAGACTTGTTGTTATGAAGTTTGTTGGATTAAAAACCTTATGAATTGTTGGTTTGCTTTCGAAGTTTATCACTTGTTAGTTTGTGGTTTAATTTTAGTTTTTTAGTTTTATTGGTATTCTTATTTTTTCACGTTGAAGTATTGTTATATTTTTTTTACTCATTAGCATATAGAATGATGTCTTATTGACATAAATTTATCATGAAAAACTATTTTAATAGTTTTGTCGGATCTTTCTATCCGTGCTACGATCCTCGTGTTTACGATTTGTTATACCCTTTTCGTTCCGAGTCAAATTTGCGATCTTGACAACCTTGCACACAACCAATGGCGGAGCATACAAGGGGCAAGAATTTTCAATTTTTTTTATATACTAGGTATATATATCCAACGGTTCAGAATAAGAGAGATTTTTGTTTTAAATGACCCCCCCCAGGAATTTTCAATTTTTTTATATACTTGGTATATATATCTAACGGTTCAGAATAAGAGAGATTTTTTTTTAAAAAAAAAAGATCGGACGTTTTACAAAGCACATGAAAATATATGATACACACTGAAACCTACCATTTAGAAGTTTCTACAATTGTTTGGGCTCTGTCTCCTAAAAGCCGTGGAAATCCTCATCGACTTTTAGTCTCTCTCTGTAGTCTGTAACAGACATAGCATAACTCATTCTCGGATCAGAGCACATTGAAGGTGAGTGAAAATTTATGCACCAAATTCACCAATTTCTGCCCCAAACGACTGTGATTGTGAGTGAAGGCCCAATTTTGAGAGTGATTTATGCGTTTCAGATTGATTTTTGATGATGATATTGATGATAAATTCTCTAATTTAATTAAACCCTAAGGCCTAAACCTTTTTCGGCTCATTAAATTCATCAAATTTATGCACCAAACGGCTGTAATTGTGAGTGAAGGCCCAATTTTGTGAGTGTTTTATAAGTTTCAGATTGATTTTTGATGATGATATTGATGATAAATACTCTAATTAATTAAACCCTAACGCCTAAACCACTTTGTTTGATTAAATCGTTTATTGTTTCATTAAATTTTGAATTGTTTATTGTTTGTTGTTTCATTAAATTTTGAATTATTTATTGTTTCATTATTTTCAGGTTATTTGTGAAAGATGAGTAAAATGAAGCCTATTGATGCTTTCTTTAAAAGAAAAACTAGTGATACTTGTGGTGGTAGTTGTCCTTCGAAAAATGTAACTTTTCCAAGTGTTGAAATTAATGCTTCTAAATCTCCAAAGCTTGAGTCTAAAAAGAATCCAAGTAGTCGTGAAGAATTTATTCTTGAAGATTTTGATGCTACTAATTTGCCAAGGAATCCGGGGGGATCGTCGTCCAATATGGGAATATCCAGTTAAAAAGCGGGATGAAGTCATACGAGCATATATAAACATGGGGGCACGTCCCATATTTGACTAAGTACCCGCTTTCAAAGGAGAAGCATCCAAGAAGATTTCAATCATCTTGGTTCAAAAAATTTCCTTGGTTAGAGTATTCCGTTAAGGAAGATGCTGCATTTTGTTTTCCTTGTTATCTTTTTAATTCAAAACCTGTTTTTCGTAATGGAGCAGATTCTATGTGTAGTATGATAAAGATGTTTGCTGCTACTTGTTAAGTTCTAGAAAATATCATTGAAAAATACTCTAATTATAATGTCCATGGGGATGCATCAGCTGCATATACAAAACTTACCTCTTTTGAGTTTGTTTTCATTTTACATACAATGAAAGAGATTATGGGAATAACAGATAGCCTTTGTAAGTGCCTACAACAAAAGTCTCAAGATATAGTAAATGCATTGCATTTAGTGTCAAGTACAAAAATGTTTATCCAAAACTTGAGAGAAGACGGTTGGGATAATTTGATAAATGTTGTCAAAGCATTTTGTGAGAAGCACAATATTAATGTTCCTGATATGAGTTCTCCATATACGGTGAAACGTGATCGTAGAAAATTTGACATCAATGTGGAACATCATTATCGAGTTGATCTATTTAATGCTGCAATGGATTCTCAACTCTCTGAGCTAAATAGTCGATTCAATGAGCAAACAGTGGGTCTTCTTGCTCTTAGCTCGGCCTTGGATCCGAATGATGATTATAAATCTTTTAATATTGATAACATTTGTTGTCACGTGGAAAATTATTATCCTCTTGATTTTAGTGAGCAAGAGAAGATAAGCTTGAAATAACAATTGCAACACTATAAGATTAATGTTTTGAATCATCCGAAATTGAAGAATTTGTTAATAGTTTCTGATTTATGCCAAGGATTAGCAGAGACAGACATGAATAAAGTGTATTTTCTTGTTGATAGATTGATCCGACTTATATTGACTCTTTGAATTTCTACTGCAACTACTGAAAGAGCATTTAATCAATGAAGATTATTAAGATAAGACTTCGGAACAAGATGGATGACGAGTATCTTGCTGATAGTCTTGTGGTTTACATTGACAGAGAAATCGCCGAAACTTTTGATTCAAACTCTATATTATATGCTTTTGCTTCCATTAAAGATAGACGGGTAACACTTTAGGTAATATATATATATGATCATGTCAAGTGATATTTTTGTTCAAACTATATATATGATTTTGTCTTCTTGAAATACCGTTTGAGACTACTTTAAATAATGTATTGATTTTTTGTATTTTAAGTATCTTTATATAATATACATTTTATTTTACAACGGCCCTCCTAAACTTAATTCCTGGCTACGCCACTGCTCACAACTCTCCTGGCATGTGATACCTTTGCAAAAAAAAAAAAAAAAGGTTTGGCAAGTATGTTACTGCAGTTCACACAGGAAAGGAGGGGGAAAATTTTCATGAAGTAATCTAGCAAGTATCATCATTTCTTTAATGGCTTGAGGCTATATCTCCTTCATTGCTTTGGAGTCTATAGAGAAAGCCCAATCTTTTAGAATTTGGTAAGTAGGTTTAGTTTTTTTTCTTCTCCATTTTCTTCTTTCAATTTATCATGAATGAAATTAATGTGTTAACCTAGGGTTTTAATTAATGTTCTATTATATCTAAATTGGTGATATTGTAAATTAGGGGTTGTTGGGATTTACAGTTAGTCCTCCTATCATTCTTTTTTTTTTCTCCAGTTTTCTTATTATTAATAATCTTGATAATTTTGAATGAATGAATTTGTGTAACATTTGAATTTTGAATCTGTGAATTTGTGAATTTGTAATTTATCCATCAAATCTGGATAATAATCTGAATTTGAAGGACAATAAAAGTAGAGTTATGGAGAAGAAGTGGATAGGCGAAAAAATTGATGAGTTTAGCTACTCAAATTCTGGAGATGGTTTCAAACAAAACCTTTGTTTAGTGGTTACTGGTTACTCCTGCAGTTTCTTCCTGAATCATTAGAAAATTCACCTGAAAGGGTTTATTTCATACGTTTAATGAAAAAAAATCTCTTAGCTAATTTTACCCCTTTAATGACGAAGGAGATAGAAAAATTGTTTCTTCATCATAAAGGAAAATGAAATCCCTTCCAAAGCTCCATACTGATGGAAAGGGAATTCGATGAAAAGAATTCTTCCTTAGCTAGTTTTACCACTTCAATAATAAAGGCCACAAGGAAGGGTTTTCCCCCATAAAGGAAAAGGAACCCCTGCAAATTACATACTGCTGAAAAGGGATAGTTGGCATTCAATTTCTGACACTATTTTCTTGCTGATTTGCATTGCAGGATGTCTCCTTCGACGATGAATCTGCTGAAGTTGTAATATCTTCCCTGAGATTGGGTGATGACCAGGGGAGGTGAGTTGCGTCACTGTTTTGGTAATGAATTTATAATGATCTTGCAATCTCGTGGGCAAATTCTCATCCTTATTCACAAATGCCCATCTTGTCTTAAAACTTCCACGTAAAACTTGATATAGCGGTAGACTTACTTTAAAGTAAGGAGTTGTTTTCTTCAGTACTGTATAGTACAAGTAATTTAGGCAGTGTAATGTGCTAAAATGCACCACTATTATGCTCCACAATAAAATGCTAAAATCAACCTATTGCAACTTGCCCTTGGCGGGAAAAGCAGTTGGAACTGCTCTTGGCTCCACGCTGTTTCAAGGTCCTGATCTGCTGCTTTGCAGTTCTGGAAGGTTCTTGACCTAGGGCATATGATATCTTATTGTGTCTTGGTCCAATTGGAATGTGATTGGCTGTGGTCATGTTGGTAGTACCAACACTGCCATTGTGCTGCTGTAATTGATTTGTGCCCTTATGCTGCTGATGTTGTGTTGTGTTCCTTGAGCTCTTCTCGTCAGTTCCAGCTCCTGCTGTTCAGCTGCTTGAATTGAGCTCAAGGCTCTTCCTGCTGCTATGTATATTTGTTACTGTCTACTGATAATTTTATGAAGATATATATTCATGTGTTTGGAAAATGCCTCAAGTGTTATGTAAGCGTTGACTTCTGGCGACCTTCTTGATTTTCAAGGATCTTTAGATAGATCTAGAAACTTGCATGTTCTCTTTTGAGTTTCTAAGCAGTTACTTTATTCCTCTTCTTTTTTTGTTCCTTTGATATATTCTTGAAAAAGATTATCTACATTATCCTAGATTCAGAGTTTTCTAGCATTGTTTTTTATCAGAGTGGGTCTGGCTATTAGATAGAAATTTATATCATAAAAATAATTCCCCTATCTCGCAACCCTTTGGTCTAGGTTGTTATATGATGACCTGCCATTTATGTCGGCAAAACAGATTTGGTTACTGCTTTCAATCATCAACCATTACCTGTTTGTTGTTCCAATTATTTTCTGTCTAATGGTTACGAGAAGTAGAATCATGTATGAAACGGTTAAGGAATTTATATGTCTTTTGGAAGTCAAAATATTTTTAGAAACATGATTTTGCAAGTGGTTCATTTGACTATGTCTACCTATTTGGAATGTGAAGTTTGACCCCAGAATTGCATCCCTTTTGGCTCCTGGTGGATGGCGGTAGAGGTATTAGATCTATAAATGTTTACAGTTTAAGTTGGTCGGTAGTTCTGTTTGTGCATTTTTATTCATGTGCAGGTTTGGGTTAGGTAAAAAGGTAAACATTTTACTGGTGACATAAACTGCTATGGGGCATAGACATTTGTTCACCCCTTCCCAAATGTTCGAGAACGAAAATGATCAGGGATGGAATCATGGAGAACAGCCTTATATGCATTTGGGTATGCATCATCTTCATCTCTTGACTTCGTTCATCTTTTCGTTCTTAAAATTTCTTTATAATAATTTTCTTTGAAGAAACTGGCATCTAGATTTGATGCGTCATCCGTAACTTGAGTCTGCAAGCTTTTACTTTCACCCCGTAGCATTATTATCTTAGTATTTAGTGTTGGCTTCTGAATGGTGTTAACAATTAGAAATTGCTTTGTATTTTATAGCAGAACCTCTTTGTCCTTCTTTTAGTCCCCGGCTATGTTTTCCGACTATAATACGTCTGGATTCATGTTCGTGAACTCAAAGTATCTTCAGTAAATACAATAGAGTATGCTCTTTTATTGCTAGGCTGCAGGCATTTTCATTTTGAATTAAGATACCTACTTGTGGTCCTTATGCCGGATAAAGTCCATGGCCTGAAACCTCATTCAGATAAGTCTGGGATCACGGTACTCTTGCAAGATGGGGAAGTTGAAGTTCTTAAGGGCATAGAATGGTTGGAAGTTCCTGTTTTACCAAATGCCTTTGTTGTCAATGTTGGTGATCAAATGCAGGTATTATTATTTTACTCAATTTCCCTGCGTTATGTGCTCTATAGTAGAATTCTGGATCTTCTAATACATCTAGTTACTGGATAGATATCGCTATCTAATTGACTTTTCATATATGCTTTTTTCATGGTTTATGCAGATAATGACCAATGGAATTATCAAAAGTCCAGTGCATAGGGCAGTGAAAAATTTATAATGAATTTCTAATTGCAAAGTAATTCTTCATTGCAGTTGGCGCAAAAGTTTTTTGCCCTCCTATAAGGTTTTTTTTTAACCTCACAGAGGGAGGCTGCCTCACAGAAGGAAGAGCCCAAGAAGGACGGAATTTATTAAACCCCACGTAGGGGCGGGTATCGAACCCACAACCTTACGATCGTGGAAAGTGCCAAGCCCAGTGGGGCTATGACACTTCCGATGCCCTCCTATAAGGGTTGCCATGGCTTGTGATCTCTTTCTATTAACACCTTTTTGTTTTCTAACATTGATATTGCTTTTTTTTTCCCTCATCCTACAGCAGCTTGTTCACAAATTCCATCTGGTTTGCTTTCCAAGATGATGGAAGTGGTGATGCAGCTAGGAGCAACTCAGCAGCTGAGGTGATGGATGAGATCAACCTGAATGGAACCTGATGAGCCTATATTTACCATTATTTTGGATATTTTCATATTTGTTTTGAGCTTAATTGAGAGAAAAATTATTTATTAAATTAGTCTTTATGAGTGAATATGCCTAAAAATGTTCTTATGAATTTAATTCACTAATTTTCTAATATTTGATACAGGTAAAGTGCATTCTGGACATCACATGAAAAGAAGAATTATATTTGACATGTGCTAAAATGTCACCGAGTCCAACTTGAAATAGAAGATTGAAAATGTGCAAATTTGTTACGTACCAAAAATTGAATTCGAAAAGGAATAGTATTTGGAGACTACTATAATACCAAATTAGAAGAATCCTAAATTGAAAACAATTGTTTAAAGAGAAATAAAAGCCAAAAAAGGACTTTGCCTAATATGATGGAAGTTGATTCCTTTATAAAATGTGATACAAATCCGTGTAGGAATTACAAGGCTTTTTTTTATGCCTATATAAAGGAGCAGAATAGGCAAAGTAGGATCATCCATTGTATATACCATTCAATCCCTGGGACAAAGACAGAAGACTCGGCCATTCAGGCCAATCCTTGGAGCAGAGAACAAAGTTGAGGAGCTTGGAGCTCGGGATCGTTTCGTAATCAGGTTATTTTTATCTTTAATTTTATTTTAGTTTATGTTTATTTTTAACTAAAGTTTTTGAGACTAAAACCTTATTTCAAGGTCGAAACTTTTATGGATATATTTGATTTCTATTAATTTATTTATCTCGACAATATGGTTAATTGTTATTATTTGTTCTTAATGTTTGCGATTTTCTAATCAACTATTGCATGAATCTAAATTATTTGTAGAGGCTGAGAAGTGCTATAATTAATTGGATCAAGGATAATAACACATGACGTAAAATTGACACAAAAGCTAGGGAAGACCACAGAGTTTTATGCGGTTTTAGGTATTAAAATCATGTAGAGATATAGCTGATTTATTTTCTAAAGCTAGGAGTTTTTCGCCAAGAGTAAGCTACGGGGATTCTACCATTAACCTAGTTGATACTTAAATTAAGGAATAATTTATTTTGTATCAAAGGAGTAGACTGAATTAGAGGTGTCATAATCCATTCGTTACATATATTTTTATCTCTTTTAAATGCATCTTTAATTTATTTTAATTGTTATTCATTCTTAGTTTTTAATAATTAAATTCATTTTATTTTGGTTTAAGTTAGGTTATAAGTAATATAATTTTCCAGTAAGATAAACAATCTTCGTTGAGACGATCTTGTACTTACTACTTTATTACTTGTTGATATTTGTGCACTTGCAAATTTCGCATCAGAATCTCTAATGGGGGTAGCAGTAGTAGTGATGATGGGGGTAGCAGCTAAGGAATTAACAGAGAGCATTGCTTGAGAACCCAGTAGCAGGTAGATTCTCCAATTTCTTATTGCCTTATCTTTGAGCTTTTTTTCTATTTAATTTCTTATAAAGTATTGGTGTAGAAGATATGTTTAATGTGGCACATTTTAATGATTTTCATGTATAGAATTCATGTTTTGTGCTTATGCAAGCATACCATAAGTCATCTGACTTTTTTTTGTTTTTTAATTTTTCTCTTTGAACTTTTACTAGTTTTGTTAAATCTATGAGCAGGTTCTTTATACATCTAGCCTTCATCGAGGAACGTTTGCCTACGACAGGAAATGATGTTGTGGAGTATTTTGGGCATGAGTAATAGAAGGTGTCCTCAGGTTAAGTCTTGATTGAATGGAAATTGGAACCATTTGAATTAATATGTTATTTTAGGTACCCCTATTAATTTGTTTGTCTTTTGGAAAACTATCTAGCAATAGGCTTTAACAAGTTACCTACTTAATAATCATGAGTTACTTTGTATAAATGGATACTAGGAGTTTTGAATGGCTGCATTTGACTGTTTTAGTATACTGTTTTTTTGAGGTATTACTGTAATATTTTATTTATTGTTGAATGTTGTGTTTGTTGGATGATTGTATTAATTGATAATTAATAAAATAGCTAAAAAAACAGGGTAGTTAACAAAAATGACTAGCGTCGGGTTTTAGTATACAATTTTTTTAAGATATTATAACATTTGCAACGGTGAAAAATTATTTTTGACAGATTGTGCCATCGCAAAAAAATATTAAATATAATTTTATTATAATATTTGCGACTATAAAAAACTATTTTCGACAGTATATAAGGTGTCGTATTATATGTTTTTGTGTTAGTTATTGCGTTAAAAATTATAGCGATGCAAAAACTAGTTGTTTTTGCTAAGTTTTCACGTCGAGAAATAAGTGTCGCAATTAGAAAAATTCTCGTTGAAAAAACTAATTGCGTTAGACACTTCCCATCGTAAAGTTTTTGCAATGCCTTCCCATGTGACCACTCAACTGCCGTCGTATAACCGACATAAAAACTGTTTTCGCGTCGGTAAAGGTAAAAAGTGATTTTTTTAGTAATCAATTGGAAATTGAATCCAATTAGGAGTCAAAGTAGAAGCAATATATTAGCTTAGGGTTTTGTCTTTCTTCTCCTATCAAAAGCCTATATATGTAACCTTAATATTGTATCTCATAACATAGTAATATCCTGGCTTGGTAGCGCCTTCAAAAGTAGTAAATTCTTTGACGAACTGGGTAAACAACTCCTTGTGTCTTTCTTTATTGTTTTTCGATCTAGTTTTTGCTCCCAAAATTGTTGTTCACTTCCTAACAACTGGTATCAGAGCGGGGTTTAGAACACAAGAAGAGTTGTTTTGGTTCAACAATTTCTCCAAAGATTGGATGAGAGTGACACCGATAGAAAGATTTTTATGTATGTCCTCCAAACATGGAAGATATATCCATTAGAGATGGAAGAGATCCGTCAAAGATGGAAGATAGATCCAATGGGGGTCAGAGGTTTGGCAGAGAAGAGGTGTTGCTGAAAGAGATAAAAATCTGGTGTGGTTGGTGTACAAGTCAAACAAATCAAAATGATTAAATCTAGACGTTTGGATTGGAAGGATTGAGGATTGATCCAGTATGTTTCGGGTGCATGGACCTAGAGATGCATCGAATGTCCTAAACCAGAGTGGGTTTGGTAGACTTTGAAAGTTGAGCAGTTTGTTATGTTATTGGTGTTGCCGTATTTAACCGTTGATCAAAGTTGACTAAACCTAACTTAGTCAGTTCCCCTTAATTCAATGTGATTATTTGAAGGTTCAAGTACATCGCAATTGATTTGTGCGTTTGGGCATATGATATTTGGAGCGTACTAGTTGGAGATTGGGTGAATACGTTCCCGGGTAGAGATTGTTAGGTTTTAGCCCATATTCACTCCTTAATTTAGGGTGACTAATTAGATATTAATTAGGATGATAATTAGTAATTAGATAAATTACTAATTAGGTAGACTCTTAATTGGATACTAATTAGATTAAAATTAGTAATTAAGTGAACTCCTAATCCTTTTAGCTAATGGTTTACCACTCCTATATATATGTCTTCTATATTGTTTAGAGTAGTAGGCGAGGGGAGCTAATGGATTGGAGGAAATCTCCATTGTATTCTTGTTTCTCAACTATAGTGAAAGTATGTGCTCGCCTTACCCGTGGATGTAGGTCAGATAGACCGAACCACGTATATCATTGTGTCCCTTTATCAAGTTCCTTTGTCATATTTGCTTGTGGGTTAGAACTGGAGAGGATTAATTTCCTAACAGACTTTACTCCGGTTGACCTAGGCCTAGCCTCGAAAAATCAGATGAAGTTCGGTCGACTGACATGTGTTGTCCGGTCGACCGAGGTTGTTTTTGTCCTTAATCAGATTTCGAATGTTCCAAAGCTCAAACATATATATATTCTCTCAGACTACCTTGCTATAGGTCGGTCGACCGAGATTTGTTACGGTAGACCGGACCCCATATTGCGGTCGACTAAGATGAGTACATAGGGCATTTAACATTTACTTCGCAGGCACTTCGGAGACCTACCTCATGGTACGGTCGACCGAAGTGTGTCTAATCAGGCAAAAAATTATAGCAGTTGTGACTAGTTTTGCTTGTGTATTTTGCCCCTATATAAAGCTTCTAAAGCTGATTTTTCATAACTAACCAAGTCATAAAAGGGCATATGTTATATACTTCATAAACATACAAGCAAACACTTTTAAGAGCTTTAATTCTTCATCTATTTCAAAATACATCATTTTGATTTGAGCTTTAAGATATCTTATCTATTATATTCTCAAATTTGATTAGAGTTTTCATTTGTAAATCCATTCCAAGAGGGAATTCATTGTAGTGAGCTAAATTGTAAAGTCTCATTTGAAAGAGACTAGTTATCTATTTTCTCTTTGTGAGAAACTAGTTCTTTGTGAGATAGGAAAAAGCTCTTTGTGAGCTTCACTCTTTGTGAGTGTTTCAAAGTCCTCATTGTTGAGGCAAAAATCCTCTTGTGAGAGGTATCTCTTTGGAGAGATTGGCTCTTTGTGAGCTTAGTTCTTTTGAGAACTAGAAAAACACTCTTTGTGAGTGGAGTCTTCTTAGTGAAGCAAAAGTCCTCTTTGTAAGGCAACTATATCTCTTGTGAGAGATTGGCTATTTGTAGTCTTCTTTGTGAACAAAAGTCCTTATTTGTTGAGACAATTGTAAAAGGTTGATCCCATCTTGCATTTGTTGTGAAGGGAATCCTTAGTGGATGTTGCAAAATACTTAGGCGTGTCCTTAGGTAGCGGATGTAGATTCTTTGTGAATCGAACCACTTAAATCATTGTATTAGTTTTCTCTATCCCTACTCCTTTACTTCATTGTTCATGAATTGATATAACTTGACTACTTGACTACATGAATATATTTACTTAGAGGATAGAAATCTTTCACATGCTTCCATTATTTATACATTGCTTCACTTAGTCATCTAAGCTTGCCTAAACATAATTAACTCACATTATGTTCTTAATCAATATAGTTGTTGTTAATGTGATCATTTAGGCAAAAAAGTTTTAGAAAAGCTAAAAGTTTTTAGAACCTAATTTACCCCCTCCCTCTTAGGTTCATACCCTAATAGGGTCTTTCAACTGAGCTGCAGTCGACTGAGTATCCCCGAGCTGGTTCCTCGTTGTCACCATTGATTTCCAAGAATCGAATGCTCTAATACCAAATTGTTATATTAGGGAATAACAACTCGAATCCCTCTAAGTACTAATGATCAATTACCAGAAGAATGGAGGTAAAGAAGTAGATTTATTGAATGGATCAATTGTCCTCAGTAATTGGAACCAGATATAAAAAGGAAAAAGTGGAAAAGAATCGCAACTGCTTCTAACAGAACCCATAATGACTAAAATATCTACAACTTTCCCCTTCTATAGGTAATCTAGGATATGGATAATTCGGAGTAAAGCTGACCCGAATTCTTTAACCCCGCGAGAATTAAAAAGGCTTTCAGTCTAGTTTAGGTTCGAACCTCTCCTTCCACACTCTTTTATGCCTTAAATATAGCCTTCATAACGACATGTATGATATTGATGTTTGACCTTAATTTCCTTACAAAAACATACCAAAATTCATTATTTTCAAGGTCAAAATCCATTGGAGTGACGTAAGTTCTCTTACGTAAAGTATCTATTAATTAAATTTCAGGTCTATACCTAAATCAAGGGTAAATTAAAAGCAAAATTCGCAAATCACATCAACTTGAGTGGCGCTGCTTAAATTCGAAACTATCAGGGACTTATAAGTAATTACATCAAAATTCAGGGTTAAGTTTCAAATCTTTTGTTCTACCAAATGATTTTGGCTGCATTTCAAAATCGCACACAGTGAGAGAGAGAAAGAGAGAATGTTGCAGTTTCCGGCGTTCATGACACAGTACCCATGGTCGACTCGGATGACTCCGACGTCGTATTTGCTTCCTGCTCAGTGGCCTCAGCCTCACAACGACGAGTTTCTCCTATCCATGGAGGAATCCGATTTCGAAGAAAAGGTTAATTAACTTCTCATCCATCCTCTGTGTGTTTGTGTGCGGTCATTTTAATTGGTTTGCATTTTGTGTTCATAGTTATAATTTAATTTCTGGATTAACAAATTTAATGCTGTGTTAATAAACTCCGGCTGTGATTATTCATGTTGGCGGTGGAGTGAGGAAGTGGATGGTGACTAGAAGATAAAATTTCACAGTAGAATCGGTTGTAAATTATTATTCGAGTGGAATAGCTCATGATTATGTTGGATTGTGTGTTTGTACTGGTAATTTCGAATCGTTTCTGCAAATCTTAAAATAATTAGGTTTTGTAATTTGATGCCAACAATAACACGTCCCCAATAATTGGGGTATGTACGGGTCTGAATAGGAAACATACCTAACATTTGTTAATAAATGCATAAAATGGCTTTTCCCAAAATACAACTGAAACTGATGGATCGAGACTGAGCTAAATTTGTCAAAGTGGTTGCTCACAGAATACCACACTAAAACAGTAGTCTCCTATACCGTCACATTCAACGAAATCATGCCTTCAAATCAAAGCCAAAAGGAATCAGAGAAGACGGACCAAGAATCATTCCGATTTATGTGTAATGAAGGTTTTGTAATTTGATAATCTGAAAAAAGGACCCTGTGCTGAAATCTTTTGTTGTAGTAGTGGAATGTTAGGTGAGTATTATGATTATTGGATTAGGGGGTGAAATAGGGACAAATATCTGTTGTGGAATCTAGATGATGTTGGTATTCTTTTTCTTTGTTTTTTTTTCTTCACTGACTTGTCAGTACCCCATTACCCACCATCTTCCTATCATCTATGAATGGTGATTAGAATCGAGAGGGTTGAAAATTTCTGTTTGCATACGACGCCTCCATGCCTTTCTTTTATAGTTGGGAAATATGTTGCAGTAGTAGCAAGATGGCTGATAAATATAGTATACCAATTTTAACTTTTTATAGAAGAGAGTATTATTATTGTTCGTACTAGAATGGTGTGGGCACATGTTTTCGCAAAATGTTGCACGGGAATGTGAAAGCACTACATTTAAATGAAGTGTGTTTTTTACTTTAACTGAATATGTTTTACTTTCAATTTGAGCTTAAGGATGCAGTGAAGGGCTTTGACTTCTGTTCAATGTTGCCTGACTACGGTCATCAATTAGTAAAGCATACTATGACGACAAGGAAATTGAGAATAGCTACCCTATTTCAAAAGATATTCAAGACTTAACGATGTTACATTTATTCTTTGCCTGTATAACGTATATTCAGAAATGAGTAAAAAGGTAAAACAAAGTAAAAAAAAAACAAAATAAAACATTATAGACATTAGGTTTTTAGCTTCATGATAGATCTTATTCTTGTGACATTCGTGCAACAGACTGCCATGGAAAATCTCAGAACTAGCACGCTTCCTCTTTTCTTCCTGCTATATGGACCTTTTAGAAAAGGTAGTTGACAACTAGGCTTGCCATCTTAGTGAACTCACTTAGATTCTTATCCTACTTGGAGCATGTATTTTTTTTTGTGTTGCTGTCAGCAACTTGGCCATAGCTCCATACCCTTTTCTATATCTTCCCTCGTTCTTGGATGTTTTGTGCAGATAGCATTCTATTTTGGCCATGTCAAATGTTTCAGTCACCTTTACTGGCCAGACTTTCTAGAGTAGATCTCCATACTTCTTGCAGTCACCCTAAATTTCTAGAGGTACAATAAAGATCTTGACTAAACTTTTAATATAGAAAGTTGATAACAGATCTCAATCTTATAATATTGAACTAAATCTGATACAATCTTTAATGGGTAAAGCGGGTTAATTACTGCATGTAAAACACGGGCTGAAAGTAACTATAGAAAGGGAAGGACTTCTGCTAGATGATTGAGCTGATGCAAGTGTGAAAATGAGTTGAATTTAGCTGAAGGTTTCGTAATGGAGTCTTTTATCTAAAGAATGAATGTGGACACATGTTGGAAATTAGAAGTTTCTGGTTGGAAAAATGAAGGTTTGGTAGACTCGGTTGATAACATGGCCAGACAGGAATATAGATTTATGACGAGAAATTTTGTGAAATCATGTGATCTAATCACTTCTGAAAACATTTATGAAATTCGTGTTTAAAAAAGTTATCGGTCTCGGTATCTGACTATAGTAGAATTGTCGTATTACCAATCAATAGAAGACTTTAGTTGACATCCTAGTTTTATAAGTAACTTAAAGTATAGATTTCCAAGGGTATTGACCACAAGCATTAACCTTTCATGATGTCCTGCTAGGAAAATGTAATTAGTCATGTTTGTGGCCATATCTTAGTGTCTGCATTTACAGGTCAAAATTCAACTAATCACCCGATCTCACTTGTTTGGCAACATTACTTTTGTTTAATTTGAAGTTTCCCTAATAGACTCTGATTTCCTTATCTGTATGCATCAGACTATCGTTTTCATGATGTTTGGGAATTTCTGTACAACCTGCAGCTTCTGATACTTTCCTTCTATAATTTGAATTTGGAAGCTTTATGAAAGAGATACATTTTTAATTCCCACATTCAGTTGGGTCATATGGATGGATAGATTATTGTACTTATCCATATACAATATTAATGGTCATAAAAAAAAACAATATTAATGGTCATCATGAGAACTGATGTTTACATCTTCATTTGTTGGTCCACTCAAAGAATTTAGGTGATGAATAAATCGATGAATATTCAGTAGTTTCTAGCAAAGGTGGAAAAGTAAATAATTTTCAGGCTACTCTATTCACTGCTACTTTAAGTTAGCAGGGCATGGAATATTTGATTTGAAGGTTTCATTCTGGTACAAATACTTGGTTATAGTTGAGCTCTTACAAATAACATTTTATCTGAATGCCCCTGTTACTATGTCGGCTACATGTAACTGCCTCAAGGTTAAGAAGCTCCCACAGAAAATTTTAAACTTGTTTAACCATGTAGTTTTTGTATGCAGTGTTGCAGAAATCGCTAGTCGCTAGCGACTAGTCGGCGTAGTTAGGGACTAGTCGGCGACCCTAAATTACAATGTATTTTTTAAAATTCTGTTATCATATATATTATGCTAATCAAACAAAATTCCAGAATAAATTAACATTCAAATGCTATTCAAATCAAAATACATAGGCCATCCATAATAATTAAATTCAACACCATAATAAGTAGTAACAAATTAACAAGTTCAAATACTAAACATCATTTGCACTTGTCGGGTGGCTGATCATCTTGTCCATATTGTTCTAATATACGTTCTTCATCTGATTCATGTCTGCTGGGAAGAAGAACTTCTCGACGGATTGAAATTAATGGTTAGGTTTTTTTTGTTTAAAATATCTGCCCAAAACGACGTCGTTTTGAGCAGATTTTTTTTTAATTTCTCTGTTTTGGGCAGAAACTTGATTTTTTTTTAAAAGTCAACCGCTTTTGATCGACTAGCCGGACTTTTGGCTGATTTTTTCACCCGATTTTAGAGTTTTCTAGTTAGTTGGGGAGCTGACTTACAACACTGTTTGTATGTAGAGTTCAAGGCTTCAAGCGTCTAGAAATAGAATGGATTAGTAAAATGGATACTATATCTGTTTTGGGTGTATCTCTGTGCACCCTGTTGTTGTTGTTGTTTTTGTTTTTTCATGTTTCCCTTGTCCCTATACTGGTTATTTGTCTTGTTTTTGTTTTTTTCTTCTTCTTTTAAGTTGCTAGATTCTTTTACTTGGGAAAAGCAAGACAAATTCATTTCCCATTCATGTCCAAGAATATTTTATCTTCATGACCTTGGCATGTTGCTCCTCAACAATAATATTGACAAATATCATCTGAAGAGTCTATTCAATTTTATAAATCTGTATTTTCTTCTCCTCCAATAATTTTCATATTTTCTGAAGGTTAACTCGTGATATTCATGTGGGTGTAGGTGTTCTTTTTACTACATTCAGGCATACATATGTTGCACTTTCTTCGAGCTTTTCATTTGTGCTGTTACATGAATAGAAGTGCAATCACCTGAACCTTTCTGAGCACTTCTCTCAAATTATTTTTAATTCAAGCTGTTGTCGATTTAGTCTTCCTCTAGTGTTGTATTTGTAGTGGAGACTGATGTAGTGATTGACATTTGCAGTTGAATGAAATCAGAAAGATGAATAGCAATTTAGTTGTGATCGGCAAGACAACTGTTGATAATGACAAAGAAGACTTTGATAATGATGCAGATGATGATGATGCTGATAACGGAGAAGAGTCTGAAACAGATGAATTTGAGCAGGAGACTGGTTAAACCCTCTTAAATTCAGAATGTTCTCCTATTCCATGTTATATGCTTTATGTGAATCACATTATTTGTTGGACAATTTTGTGTGAAGTACTCGAACTTGAATGTCGCGAATCAGTAAAACTTCTCCACAATGACTAGTACTCTCTTTTGAGCTGGAAAAAGTATGTAGTCTCACGTAGCATATATGCTTGGCATTGTTCTTGTTTCTCATTAATCGATTTCACCAGTTTGTGAAAACTTTTGGAATCATACTTTCAACAAAGAAAATAATGCGTACGAGGAAATGAAATGATTCCAGACAAAAGCTTGTAATCACTAAAGCAAGCATATCCATCAAAAATCACTAAAGCAAGCATAACATGACAACATTAAAAGACGAAATAACATGGCTATTTCGAAAGACGAAATAACATTGCTGATTTTTTTTTCTGCCTCTATATTCTTCATCCAAAGGCATATTACATTTTGACTTCTCGAATGATGTAATATATTCTTGTCCTTTGAGATTACAGGTTTGTAGAATATAGAATTTTGAAATCTTGACCATTTGCTTAAGCTTTTCTAGTATCTCTTATGATCATCATGCCAACTACACCAAGATTCTATGTAGCACTGTCAAACGAATCACTAGCCCGCGAACCGGTCCGTGGTTTGCGTTTTTTGGACAGATTTGGAGCAAACTATTCATGGTCCGTTTAAATGCAGGCCATTTTAGCCCGCTCCGTTTGGACCACGGACCAAGGCGAACCGGACCTGGACCAACCCGCATTTAAATTAATATATAAAAAAAATATTTTTTAAAGTTTTACTTCTCATTTTTACAATTTGTTTTACAAATATTTTCAAAAATAAGCAACAAAACTCAATTTTTAAGCTTTATATTCTTTTTTTTTCAATTTTTTTTTAAAAAAAAGAGTCATTTTTTAAAGTCATTTTTAAGCTTTATATAAAAAAAAAAATATTTTTTAAAGTTTTACTTCTCATTTTTACCCGGACCGGCCCGTTTGACAGTGCTAATTCTATGCAAAGTTGACGTGGTTACTATACGCTTGAGATTCTCTCTTATTTATTTATTTATTTTAAAGATTTTTTATGATTCGATGCTCTCATATCCTGCCTGTGTATATAGTAATGGGTTTATGTTGTTTATGTCTAATTTCATTTGAAAAGTAGTTTCACCAGAATATATAAAAAGGAATCCACAGACATTAGTACTAAATCAAGATTCTAACATCAGTACAGTTTTGGAAAGAAGATTAGAGAGGCAAAGCCTATAGAGTTTGAAAGAGTTTACTTAGGAATCATCAAGAATTTCCCAATCACACACATTGCCTATTTCCATTTGAGGAGAATGGGAGACTTGGTCTCTTTTGCTTCCTATGGGATCTAATTCCAGCCTGTTATTTGAATTGGTTTCTTTTATGTACTACCTCCATTCCTTAATATAAGACTTTCAGTGTATGTAGCGAAAATTAAAGAAACAAAAATTGAGATGTTATTTTAATTAAAATATCAATATTGCTCTCTTAAATAGGGCTTGTATAACACTAATTATATTTAAGAGAGTAATATTGATATTTTGACTAACGAAGTATCTTACTTTTTGCTTCATTAATTTTCGGAACATGTCATATTAAGAAATGGAGGGAGTACTATTCTCCTATTTCTACATTCACTTGCACTAACTGCATCATTTCCCCCAAACAAGTTGCAGTTGCATCACGCATGGAAACTCTTTTTTTTTTTTTTTTTGTAACTTTGGATTTTTATATTAAAGTTTTATTAGATCCAGTTGTTAACAAAGGACCCTCTCGAGTCCTCCATTAGAGTCCCCTAAACATTTTTCTTTCCACTTTATACAAATCTAAAGAACTTCATCTATTCACTTTCATGATCAAACATAAATGGTGAAGTTTAATAAATTTGGTTTGAAAAAAAAATGTCTTGAACTATGTAAAAGTTAAATAATCTGCAAGAAAATGTAAAATTTTATTGGAAAAACACTAACGTAAAATTGCTACTCTCCTGATGTCTTTTTGTTTCTTTTTTCCTTTGTTTTAACGAGCAAACCATACTTTCCTTCGCTTGACATACAAATATTGAAGGTTGTCAAGATCGCAATTTTGACTCGGAACAAAATAGTTTTAAAAATTCATAAACACGAAGATCGTAGAACGGATCAAAAAATCTGATAAAACTATAAAAATAATATTTCATGATCAATTTATGCTAATAAAAACATCATTCTATATTCTATTGAGCAAAATAAAAGCTAAAACGACCAAACTTTCCTGAAACATTAATCCACCTTCAAAGGCCAATCTTTTCTTATCAGAAAAAGCTAAAAACCTTAAAAGAAAACTCTAATGTTACTACAGAAACCATATACTCCCTCCATTCCCTATTAATTGTCGTTTAGGAGATATCTAGGTATCCAAATTAATTGTCGTTTAATGTTGTTTTATTAGTTGTCAACAATTTATTCCAATTATACCCTCAACATTTTCCTTTCTTTATGACAAAGAAGTGAGAGAGAGGGAGGGTGGGGGATAATATTGGAAGTTTAGGTGAAAATGACAACTTCTTTAATTTTCTCAAATTGTCTAAAGAGTATTATATTTAGGAATGGAGGGAGTAATGTTCAATAATTTCCTACAACAAAATGTGGACTCTTCAGAGAGCCATCAGAAACCACAAAGGAAAATATAAGAATGAAATTAATAAATCTCAAGTGAATAAAATAGGAAGCAAAATATGAATTTGACCTAGCTTTCTTCAACAATTCAAGTTCAAGTATAGAAAAATATCAATTTAAGATAAAACTTTCATAAGGGATTAGGAATAAGAGAGCTAATTGATTCTTTATTGAAAATTGAAAGTTGTGAGGATGAACAATGAGGTTGAGAGAATGAACGTTGAAGTTTGAGACTTAAGAGAATTGAGAGGTTTGATTGAATACAACTGGATATTTTTTATTTTATTTGTGAGAACCCAGTACCGACCATATTGAAGTGTGGCAATATTGAATCGTACATGATCGTGAGATCCTACGATATTACGTTTCAGATTGACGATCCTATCCTCCAAATTTTTTTAATATGATTTAACACGATTTATACCCTTAGAATCGTATAATCGTACAATTTTACGATTCAACTTACGATTTTGCTTGCAAATATTCGACGTGACCAATCAACATATACCCCCAACTCTTTGATCTTTTCTACTTTAATTATACACCAAACCAAACCAACCCAACCACCCCCCCCGCCCCCCTAATTTTCTTAAATTAATATATGGGTTCTGTATGTCAATCTCGTTACGGTGCAAAACATCAATAAAAATTTGACGGCTGAAATCATTTTAAATTGTGAGAGTTAAATTTTTTTTTTAATTATCACACCCAAATAATTTTAACCGTCAGATTCTTGATTCGACATCCACCAAATGTTCTGCATGTTACAAAATATGTAGTGTTCTGAACTGTAGCCGAATTACACGTATATGGTATCTCTTACCATTAAGGCTTCAGTGCTGAACGCCTTTTTTTTTTTCAATACATGCAAAATTTAATCTCATCCATTAAATTAAAATTTTAACTAACTAATAATAAATTTAAAACGAAAATATATCTTAATTTTTTCGTTTACGACCCACACACGTACTGGAAAGGGTCTTAGCATCCTCGGGAATTTAAAACCAGAACACGTGTCAAAGAACGGCTCAACAAACTGACCCACCTCCCAAATATATGGTACCAGGTTCTTTAGAGAAGTTGCTCATCAGGTCCCCTAATTAAGCTGTCTAAATAGTGGGAACCAGACTGCCTCAGTGAAAAAGGTAGCCATAATCCTGGCTTCGACCCAGGTTCGATTCCCACACCCCGTAAAAAGCTGTCTAAATAATCATTGTTTTTTTTGTACGGGTCCAAATAATCGCTCACGGCTCCTATGTGGGACGGCCAAATATCCCGCACATGCGGAACATCATCCCAGACGTCGGATGAGATTTTTTAACGGTTCAGATTTGGAGAGGGAAAAAATTTTATTTTTTATTTTTTAAGTCAACCACAACTTTTCTCTCTCCAGATCTGACCCGTTCAAAATCTCATCAGACGGCCCAGTTGTTCCGTAGGTGCAAAAAAAGGACTATTCCGCATAGGAACCGGACTGCAAATAATCAACTAAAAAGCAGATTCCTCAATTAAATTCATAATTAATTCTTCTTCCTACCTAAAATAGCCTTGAAAATTAAAGAAGCTCGATTTAAGAATAAATTTCCAAAAATCTGACCACCACCAGTCCAAAAACAACGTCTACACCAGACAATATTCCCAAGTAAATCTCCATTTCAAAGTCGCATTTTTTTTCTTTTTGAAAAAAAAATTGTATTCAAAGGCGAAGGGACTACCATTTCTTCAACATGTTAGACACAGCATATCCAACAACATTGGAATATACCACATTTTATGCTGGCCACCAAATGTCTACTTGTATTCACCAAAAAAAAAAAAAAAAAACACCAAATGTCTACTTGTCAACTAGCCCAATTTATAGTACCTGGCATCTCTCACTACTCCCTCACAAATATGTTATACATTTCAAAATTTAAAAATTTCTAAAACAATTAATTCATTTGAACCCGTAAGAATACTTGATACATTATTATTTCGTGTTATATTCTTTATTCATTTTAAATAAAAAAAATAAATATTCAATTTAAAAAAGAAAAAAACTCTCTTTTCCAGCAAAATGCTCGTGAAAATTGAAGATCACTCGTCAAATTTTAGAGAATTGGGATGATTATTAGACTATAGTTTTAGTATGTTTTGTCAAAGTTAGTTCATAATTAGGGTCCAAAATCAACTATAGTTAAGAATATTCCATGTAATTTCAACCAAAAAAGGGATAATCAAATGTCCATAAAATATAATCCACCACTCGTTCGAACCTTTGTTAACCTGCACAAAGAAACCACAACATAAAAACACAAATTAGTAAAAGATCACAATATTGAGAAAAAACAATGAAAAATGAAAGGAAAATATTAATATAAACTATGATTCAACGGGCTAAATGGTCCAAATTTATCCGCCTCAACAAAATAAATTTTTTTTTTTTGTTGATTTGAATTTATTTAAATCACATAAATTATTAGATCGAAATTAACCTAAAAAGAGGAGAGGATCCTTGTCAGGTGTGTCAACCCAAACGCATGTGCCTTACCTCATACGTGTAAACGTATTACACAAAATTACACAAAATTACAAGTACACGCATTGATAACGGCCTCGGCCACGGCCACACAGCCGACGCACGAGAAAGGACAGAATCCAAAAAGGAGCGATAACGGCGTCAACGTAGTCGCAAAACGGCGGCCTCTGTTCAAGTTTGGATGTATGTTTATCGTATTTGATTTGGTTGATCTTATCAAAATCAATAAAATTTGCTATATACAATAACAAAAAAGAAATCTGAAATTTCTTTAAATCTCAACTCCCATTTCAAAACCCTAAATTCTGGAATTTCCGCATAATTTCGTGCTGATGTGATGTGTATAGTTTTTATTTTTATTTTTCAATCTCCGTTCTAATTTTCAGGCTAATGAAGGTATCTAGGACAAGTAGCAGCATAGTATATCGGTCTAGGGTTTTCACGGCGACAGCAAAACGTCGTCTTCACGGACTCTCTCCGTGCAGCGGCAGGATAACCAACGGCCGGAGGCGAGCAACACCGATAAGTAGCAATTGACGGCTGAGATGGAGAACGCTTTATTCCGGAAAATCTGCTTGGCTGAAGCTTGGGTACAGAATGGAAAATCGGTGTCAACGGCGGAGAAACATTTTTTAGTGAAGGAATTGGAAACAACACGGCTCTGATCTTCATCTCCTGCTTCGTTGACGAAGCAACGCGGTCGTATTCTCCGATTATGTTCCTAAGCTCCTCATCGGATTTGATTGAAACCAATACGTCCAGATCTTCATCAGGTAGCTTACACTTCAAGCTAATTGAAAATCCACACAATTCTCCAAATTTCACCATCAATTCTGAAATAGAAACGAACAAAATCTGTTCAAGCTTTTCTACCGGTACAATAATTGATTTTGAAAAATTAATAAACAAAAAAAAACCTAAATCCTATTAGTGAAATAGAACATATAATATACCTGTAAAGGAGATTGAGCGATCAACGGAGAGAACGCGAGTGAAACCGCCGACGTAACGGAGTTTGCCGTCGGAGCGACGAGGGAGAATTTGACCGTCGTAGCTGTAGAGGAACTTGACGGTCTCCTTACAGTTTGCGGCGCGTTGACAGTTGGAATTCAAGGTCTGAGTCATTCTTCGGTTGGTTTGGTATGAGTTGATTTTTAGAGAGAGAATCAAAAGTGAAAGACTTCTGTTGTGAGAGAAGGAGAAGATGCTGCTGAGGAATTTGAGGGCACCTTCAAGAAACAAAGGGAGTGCCTGAGAGGCATATTTATAGCCTTGGTCTTGGAGGACATAATTGTAATTTCGGTTTTTTACTAATTGGACACGGAAGAGGAGAGAAGGTGTGGGCCCACTAAGTCATTTCTGGCCCTTCTGTATTTGGTTTTTCATTTAAGAATTTCCCTTGTACGTTTCCTCGTGATTCCCAAGGAGGGAGTCATACCCTTTATTACCTTTTTAAATAACGTCATTATATAAAACATTCAAAATAGGATACAAAGTACAAAAAATGTCACCCCTATCACATAGGATTGAGAAGGGATATTAGCAGGAGCTATATAACCACAAATATCATTCGTTCTAGCCATTAAGTAAGATTATAAGCTTCAGAATTACAAAATCTATGTGTGAATGATACTTTCCAAGATACTCTCATACTAAGCAATTCATTCCCTTTATTTACGTAATCAATGCCCCTCCATTCTTCCGCAGCTGAGTGCCCTTGATACTTCTTATCACATTCAAGCAATCTCCCTCAATAATGACATTATGCAATTTATGGATATTGAGTTGTTTCAAAACTTGAAAGATTGCTGTTGCTTCAGCTTCATACGCTGTTCTTGCTTGGCCTCTAGCGATCCATACTCCCATAACCTCCCCGGTATCCTTTTTGATAAGACACACACTAATTGTCACACATGTATTAATCTGAAAAGCGGCATCAAAGTTAGCTTTAAACCAATTTTTAGGAGAAGGTTTCCATACCTGATTATACACAAGAGTTTAGCCTTTCAATTTCCTTCTAATGCAAGAATCCCAATAGCCGAAGCTAGCTTGTTGATGCCAATATGAATTTGATCCGATGACTTCATTTGTTTATCATGGAGTATATCATTTCTTGTCTTCCAATTAAGCTCCATTGCCACAGTAGAAAAGTTTAAGAACTCTCCATTCATTTCTTTAGACCAGTACAAGGTATTTAAAGGATTAATCAACAGTTTCAACCAAGTAATCATATTCCAAGAATGGAACACTTCAATCCTAAATTGCCAATTAGATGAGTACCATAGAGCTTTAGTAAAAGGGCATCTAAGAAAAATATGTTCCAAAGTTTCCTTCTCACCATTACAAATAACATAATTAGTATCCAAGATGGGAAAGCAAATATCTAACCTTTCTCTAGTTGGTAGAGATCCCGATATTATCCTCCATAAAAAGTGCTTGTGGCGATTATGAAGATTTGAATGCCACAGTTTGCCCCATTCTTTCTTATCAAACATTGAGATCATAGCCAAATGAGAAGCCCTCTTTTGGTTTACCGATCTATACGAAGATTTCACAGTAAATTTCCCTGACTTGGAGGGAAACCATACCAGAGAGTCCTGTTCTCGTGAAGGAATAATTTTTGTAACCACATCCACAAACTCTCGGCTAAAGAGAGTATCAAACAGATTCCTATTCCAAACGTTACTATCTTCGAACAATAATTCACTCACATTATGAACCATGTTTTCAGCAAACGGGTTTGGAGGCATTTTAAAAGACTCCAAATTTGGGACCCACGCATCATTCCAAATATTAGCTGTAGAATTTATACCAATCTTGATCAAAGTCCCTCTTCTCAAGTCCTCAATAGATTGTAAAATCCCCGATCAAATTCAAGAAGCTCCTTGACTGTGACCTCCCAAGCTTAAAAGATCCCTACCATGTAAGTATTTAGCTTTGAAAAGTTTGACCCATAATTTGTTAGAATCCCCCCATCAATTCCCATCCCAGCTTAGATATGATAGCTCTATTCATATCCAAAATTTTCCTAAATCCCATGCCTCCTACTTGTTTCGGGCTACAAATAGAATCCCAAACTTTCAAGTAAAGATGAAGCCCCGAATCGTCTTTGAAACCCACCAAAAGTCTGAAAAACACAAGAGGGGGGGGGGGGTGAATTGGGTTTTTATACAAATTTGCTTCTTTTTCTTGAGATATAGAAATAAGGAACTAATATATGAAGCTTTGTAGAAATGAAGCAATGAGAGCAAGACAAGTGATTTAGAGTGGTTCGATTCACAAAGAATCTACGTCCACTACCTTGAGTATCTCCCAAGGATTTCCAACAATTTCACTAAGAAAAAGGCTTGTTACACTTGTGGCTAACTCACTAAGAGTTTTACACACAACCACAATTTACACACTCACAAAGAGTACTTGCCCACACTAAGTAGGTTTAGACACAAGAATACCCCTATCACTAAGAAAGGGAAGGATGAAGATATAATGATACAAGTTCTTAACTCAAAAGTGGAGTAAGTATACCTTTGAAGATCTTTACTTTAATGCTCTTGAACTTTTGTATTCAACACTTTTTGTCTTGCTTGTATAAAGATTGATTTTGGACTTTTCAAATCATCAAATAAGAGTAAATGCTTTTTGATAGCTAGAGCTTTTAAGAATATTCAATGTAGATTTGTCAAGGTTCTTGTTAGAAGAATATTCGACTTTAGGGCCTTTATAGATTTCAAAAAGCGTCCAAAAAAGCGACTTTAAAAGCGGTCGGATAACGGCTAGTTTTTGCAGAGCTCGGATGACCGAAACAAGTCTCGGATGATCGAAGCTCGAGCAACTTCGGTTGACCGAACCATCATCTCGGTCGACCGACCCAAGCTTAGGTCGACCAGAACTTTGATGAGAACAACTCTCGAGTAAATCCTTCGGTTGATCCGAGAAAATCTCGGTTGACCAGACTTTTCGAGTATGAGAGATGATGTTTTGACCTTTGTTTTGAAATCTCTTGAAGTCTAAAAGGTTTTCCCAAATTGTAATAAAAAAGAATACTTGGAAAACTTTTCTAAAGGACTTAACTTTGAAATCAAGGGCTTTTTGAATATAAGATCAATTTTGAAACTTTATCCTTTGAAAACGAGTTTATAAAAGCGTGCAAGACTTTAGTGTTGTATGCTTAAGTTCATAAGAGCATTTTGGTTAGAGCTTGTAAGATAACGACAAATAAAACTAGAAGCTTTCCTAACCAAACCTAAGTCTTCAATCTTCAATCTTCAATCTTGTTGATATGTGCCTTGAAGATCTTGATTGTAGCTTGATTGAAGTACTTAGTGCTTCCACAATGAGTTTCATTATTCTATCACAAAGATGTAAGACATTAAACATAACATCAAATGTTTGTCTATTATCAAAAATCGAGTTTGTTCGCCCTTAGGGCTTACAATCTCCCCCTTTTTGATTATGACAAACTTTGATGTAAATAGATAGAATATGAGCAATAATAAGAACAAGGAAGCATGGCAAAAAAGATTTAAAAAAACAATTAAGAGTGACAACTAGTGTTTTAGAAGATAAACAGTGAGAAACCCAAACACTAGTGCTTTAACTTCTTTTGCCAACTCATTAGGGACTCTTAGAAGAGCCCTAAATACCTACCATCCTCCTGTCCTCCTTCCTTCCAACAACAACAAGACAGTTTTGAGAAAATTACTATATTAAGACATTTAAATGCTCCCCCTCAAAACATGCCATATTAAAGATAAAAACAAAGAAGAATATATAAAGAAAACTTCCTTAGGCTCCAGTGAGTTGATAGCGAGAAAAAAAATCAACATTGAATTTTGAAAGCGCATGGATCTCGGTCGGCCGAAAGCTTACGGTACCTCAACTCGGTCGACCGAAGTAGGAGAAAAATTCTGCTGACATTTTGCTTTGCATTCGAGCTGTCTCCCGAGAATTTATATCGAGTACTACATACACGCCCAAGGCAGTCGGTATTCCAATTATAAAAACCATAATCCATAAAGTTTTCTCCCCCTTTGGCATAATCAAAAAGCCATAAATAACCAATTAAAGAAGTGATTAGCCAAAAACATAAACAATATTCGGTACCACAATAAGTCATGCAAAAAGCAGTTCAAAATGTCAACATAAACATAAGCAAGTGCAATATCAAGTGTCAACTCAATTTTTATCTTGATCCTCTTCTCTTGAGATGTTAAGAGCCTTAGCCATTTTGTCCACTTTGGAGGACACTTTTCGAACATCGTCTTTTATGCACCCTATCTCCTTTGTCATGTTCTCCATTTGTTTTGCCATATTCTTCATGAAGGCAAATATACATGTTTGATTTTAGACTTCTTTGGAGGAGTGCCTTTTGATGATCCTTGTGATGTAGAATGGGATTGACCTTGTTGACTCTTTTCGGATGAGGAAATGTTCACTTGAGCTAAGTGGATTGGGTGCTTCAAAATCTTCTTGCTCATCATTTCTTGGTTGAGAAGATGCTCCAACCCTAGTTCCTTCAAGAGCCCTTTGCTTTTCAATCTTGATAAGTGTTTTGAGCATATATGGGGACACATTTCTTGCAAGGATTGAAGCTCCAAGTTCTTCATTGGTTGTATTCGAATGAACTTCCATTGATTATCAATATATATCATCTTCAATCGGTGAAAACAAGCTTCATCTATTTTGATAACCCTTTGCTTCAAAGGATTATGTAAATCAAGTCCAAACTTAAGAAAGAGCCTACTAAGAACATTTCCATAGGGAATAAAGTTTCTTGAGCTTTTGATGGCAGCCAGGAAATGTTGAAGAGCAAGATGAGCAAAATTTAATGCTTTCCTTTCAATAAGATGTTGCATTATAACCATTTGCAGGAAAGTAATTGAAGACTTGTGCCCTTTCATTTGGAGTAACAAGGTTGGATACAAAGAAGTGCAAAATCCGACCAAACTCATCCAACTTGTCTATCTCCCTTTCCTTAGCATCAGAGAAACTACCATGAATACTAAATTCGGATTTAAAGTTCTTTAAGTTAAATAGCTCAATATCATCCGAATTTACGGTATTCTTGTAAAACCTCTTAGCATAATCCACATATTTTACCCCAATGGCTTCACAAAACATCCTCTCCGAGAAAACAAATTCCATTTTATTAACACAAGATCTATATTGAATTAAATCCTCATCCTCGTCACTGACTTCTCTCCTCGAGTTAGCACCAAATTCATATACAATGGAGGGGTAAATAGGTTCATCAACATCGAAAAGATTGACCCAACCCATATCATCGAACAAACCCATAACAACATCTAAACCTTTTCCTTGAATGAACATGCTTTCATCCCTAATATAGGTAGTCATAAAACCTCTTTTTGATGAATTAAGAGACTCAAACAAGTTCTTAGCTGAAGCATTGTGAAAGGAATTCGTTACCTTTGTAGTGTAGAAGTTTGAGGATCCTCCAACCTCAAAATTTGAAGGAGGTGACACCCTTGAAGGTGAAGACGAGTAATCGTCCTCCGAATGACTAGAATCATCCTCTTGAATCTTCTTCCCTTTTCCCACAACCTTGTGAGCAATTTGCTTGACCCTCTTCTTTGATGGAGCTTGAGATGGTTCTTTGAGTGAAATCCCTTTTTCAAGGGGTCTTTTGGGAAGATTTCTTGGTGGATTTTTCCGAGGAGGAGTAGTATCATCATCATTCCCTCTTTTGTTAGGGTATTTGGTTCGTACCATCTCGAATTTAGTTTGATTTTGTAGTGGGAATACTTTGGTAATCCGAGATAAGAAGAATTGAGGCAAAATCGATGATAATTTACCCTCTTGAGGAATAAGAAGAGATTGGATGTTGATATAAGGGTTCAATTTGGCTTGGGTAGAGATAATTTAGGTTTTAGAGAAAAAGATTTAGAGAGAAAACTGATGTTGAAGATGAAAGGGTTAATGAAATAAGAAAGAGATTCTCGGTTTATATCCCTGACCCGACATACTCGGTCGACCGTTCCTAGCTTCGGTCGACCGAGATTATTCCAGTAGCATCTTCGGTCGAGGGTTCTCTAAATTCGGTCGACCAAGGTCACAATTCGGTCGACCAGACTACGTGCTCGGTCGTCAGAGATATTCCTTTTTTTTTGCTCGCACACTTAATACACAAATCAGTCCTGGAATTTTGTGATTCCGAGGCAACGCCTTAAATATTCAAACCTTTCTACGCTAAGGGGGCTTTGTGAATATGTCCACAAGTTGTTCATCGGTGCAAATAAAGTTTATGCAAACATCACCTTTTACAACATGATCACGAATGAAATGATGTTTGATTTCTATATGCTTAGTTCGGGAATGCTTTGAATGGGATTCTTTGTCAAATTGATTGCACTAGTATTATCACACAAGATAGGGACATGATGAAATGCAAGCCCAAAGTCCACAAGTGTATGCATCATCCATAAGATTTGAGCACAACAACTACCGGCGGCTATATATTCCGCTTCGGTGGTGGAAAGAGATACACTTGCTTGTTTCTTGCTATACCAAGAGACTAATGCATGACCAAGAAATTGACAATGCCCACTAGTGCTTTTGCGCTCAATACGACATCCCGCATAATCGGCATCCGAATAACCTATCAAATCAAAAGATGCACTTCTAGGATACCATAACCCATAATCATATGAACCAATAAGATATCTAAATATGCGCTTAACGGCAACTAGATGAGATTCTTTAGGACAAGCTTGAAATCTAGCACATAAGCATACGGCAAACATGATATCCGGCCTACTAGCGGTTAGATAAAGAAGAGAACCAATCATACCTCTATACCTTGTTTCATCTACCGTTTTACCTTTTTCATCCTTGTCAAGCTTGATGGTAGCACTCATAGGTGTGTTGCTTTCCTTAGCACCATCCATACCAAACCTTTTGAGTAGTTCTTTAGTGTACTTGGCTTGGTTGATGAAAATTCCTTCATCGGTTTGCTTGATTTGTAATCCAAGAAAATAATTGAGTTCTCCCATCATGCTCATTTCGAATTCATCTTGCATAAGCTTAGAAAATTCTTCACAAAGCACTTCATTAGTAGAACCAAAAATAATGTCATCTACATATATTTGCACAAGTAAAATATCATGAGATGCATTTGTTTTAATGAAAAGTGTAGTGTCTACAAGTCCTCTTGAAAAACCAATAGAAATGAGAAATTTGCTCAAACGCTCATACCAAGCACGAGGAGCTTGTTTTAAACCATACATAGCTTTTGTAAGTTTATAAACATGGTTTGGAAATTTTTCATGCAAGAACCCGGGAGGTTGTTCAACATATACTTCCTCCTCAATAAAACCATTTAGAAATGCACTTTTAACATCCATTTGAAAAAGTTTGATACCTTTAAAACATGCAAAAGCAAGAAGCATTCTAATGGATTCAAGTCTAGCCACGGGAGCAAAAGTTTCCTCAAAATCAATACCCTCTTCTTGATTGAATCCTTGGGCAACAAGTCTAGCTTTGTTTCTAATGATCTCACCAAGTTCATCAAGTTTATTACGAAAGATCCACTTGGTTCCAATAATAAGGTGATCAATAGGTCTAGGAACTAAAGTCCAAACTTGATTTCTTTCAAATTGATTTAGTTCCTCTTGCATAGCTAAAATCCAAAAATAATCACATAATGCTTCATGAATGTTCTTAGGTTCTATAGATGAAAGTAAAGCAAGATTGTCAATGAAGTACCGCCTTGTTTTGACACCTTCGGATGGATCACCAATGATTTGCTCTTGTGGGTGATCTTGCTTGTAAATCCAATCCTTTGGTAGCTCATTTGTTGAAGGATCATTGCTTTGAGTAATATGGGGATTATCTTGAGTGATTTCAATGTCCTCCTTATCCTTAGGATTATCATCAAACATAGGAGCTTGTTGGATTTGATTTACACCTTCCAAAGGCATACCTATATCATCATCATCTTTTGTAGATATGTAAATGTTAGATTCATCAAATGATACATGCATGGACTCTTCAATACACATGGTTCTCTTATTGTATACCCTATAAGCCTTTTTGTTAGATGAATAGCCAAGAAATATTCCTTCATCGGATTTCTTGTCAAATTTTCCAAGGCTATCTTTGATGTTGAGCACAAAGCATTTGCAACCAAAAAACTTTGAAATATGATATTGTGGGAATTTTTCCAAAAATAATCTCAAAAGGAGTTTTTCCAACAAAAGGTCTCATAAGAACTCTATTTACAATATGACAAGCGGTGTTCACGGCTTCGCCCAAAAATATTTTGGTAAAGAATTTTCACAAAGCATAGACCTAGCCATTTCTTGTAGAGTTCTATTTTTCCTTTCAACAACTCCATTTTGTTGAGGCGTTTGAGGAGCCGAGAAATTATGAGAAATGCCATATTCATTACAAAACTCTTCAAAGAATTTATTGTTGAATTCTCCTCCATTATCACTTCTCAAGGAAACAAGTTTTAGCTCAAGAGTATTTTGTACCTTTTTGAAAAGATTTGAAAACTCATGAAAAGTGTCATCTTTGTGTGCAAGAAAAAGTACCCAAGTAAATCTTGAAAAATCATCCACAATTACAAATACATACCTCTTACCACCTAAACTAGTGGTCCTCATTGGTCCAAAAAGATCAAGATGAACAAGTTCAAGAGGTTTAGAGGTGGAAACCATTTGTTTAGGCTTAAAAGACGTTTTTGTTTGTTTACCAAATTGACATGCATCACAAAGACGGTTTTTCACATATTTCATTTTTGGAAGCCCACGCACTAGCTCTTTTGAGGAAAGCTTATTTAAGAGATCCATGCTTACATGACCAAGCCGACGGTGCCACAAGAAGGCATCATCTTCATTTATGGATAGACATTTAAAATCACATGCAATAAGATCATCCAAGGTAAGCATATAAACATTTCCGGTTCTATTTGCCACTAGTACATTTTCATGAGATGAGCTATCAATTATAGAACAAGTCTTTTTGCTAAATGTAACATCAAACCCATTATCACAAAGTTGGCTAATGCTAAGCAAATTATATTTAAGACTATCAACAAGAAGAACATTCTTAACAAGAGTTGAAGAATCTTTACCAACATTCCCAATGCCAAGAATTCTACCTTTCTTTTTGTCTCCAAAAGTGACATAACCTTCATGGATGGGCTCCATGTCTTTGACTAATGCGGCATCTCCGGTCATATGGCGACAACATCCACTATCAAGGAACCATTGAGCTGGAGTGTTTACTTTGCTAGAAAGTACCTAAGACAAAAAAGAAGGAGTGACTTTTGGTACCCATATTTGTTTGGGTCCTTGAGGGTTAGATACGATACGCTTGATTCTCCATATAGTCTTAACTCCCATTTCAATCTTTCTTTTCACAAAACATCTATTGCTAGTGTGACCGAATTTACCACAATAAGTGCAACGAATAGATGGCTTATAATATTTGTAACTATGCTCATGGTATCTCTTTTGTTTATGTGATGAACTAGCAAGCACAAAGTGATTTGTAGGTGGTCTAGAAGAGCTAGCAATATCAATATGACATGAATGTGAATATCCTACTCCATGTTTATGGGAAGTACTAGCATGCACAAAATGATTTCTAGATGGTCTAGAAGAGCTAGTAATATCAATATGACTAGGATGTGAATATCCTAATCCATGTTTATCATTGGAAGTCCGTTGCATACAAAGAAGATGATCAAGATCTTTTGTTCCTTTTGAGAACTTATCAACAAGAGAAGTAAGTTCAACAACTTTGCTTTTCAAGCTATCAAACTCAACAAGCTTGGATTCTAGAGAAGATAATTTATCATATGCTTCATGATACTTTAATGATGAGGAGTTGCAAGTAGCAATAAGTTTCTCATTTTCAACTTTAAAACAATCAACATCATCACATAGTTTTTTGTTTTCATCAAACAATCTAGACTTATCTTCAAGCAAGGAATCAATTTTTTAACTTCATTTCATAGTTTTGCTTTGCACATTTTCTTAATTGATCATACATGTCACATAAGAGCTCATTAGGATCATCCTCATTATCATCACAAGAATTTGAAATTGAAGGAGAAAGATGTACCTCATTACCGAAGGCCATGAAGCAAATATTTGCATTTTCTTCTTCTTCTTCATTTTCACTTCCATCTTGATCCCATGTGCCTATCAAGCCTTTGGCATTCTTGGATTTGAAGAATTTCTTCTTTTTATCTTCCTTTGACTCTCTTTCTTTGATGGATGGGCACTCTTCTATGAGATGTTGGTTGCTTCCACATTCATAACATTTCATGCCATTTGGATTTTGTTTTCTTTTTATTTTGGAGGAATCTCCTTCCTTTTCCTGAAAAACATTTTCTTCATGCGCTTTACAACTAAAGCCATTGTCTCATCATCTAAATTTATATCTTCTTCATCACTTGATTGATTGGATTCATCTAGATCAAGAATAGTCTTTAGAGCAAGACTTTTCTTTGCTTTTTCAACATGATCATCCTTTTTATGAGTAAGCTCATAAGTGAGAAGAGAACCAATGAGCTCTTCCGTTGGATACGTTTTCAAGTCTTTGGCTTCTTCAATGACAAGAGCTTTGCCTTCCCAACTTTTTTGGAAGAGAGTTGAGAATTTTTCTATTCATTTCACCCATTGAATATTCCTTTCCATATGACCTCAACCCATTTACCACATTTGTGAACCGAGTATTCATCTCATTGATAGTTTCACTTGGCTTCATAGTGAAAAGCTCATATTCCCTCACAAGCATATTGAGCTTAGATTCTTTCACTTGATTTGTTCCTTCATGAGTGACTTCCAAGGTTTTCCACATTTTGTGGGCGGATTTGCTTCCACGAACTCTATTGTACTCATCCGGGATTGAGAGCACAACTAATGATGTTCATTGCTCTATAATTGAGAGTCATTTTCTTTGACTCATCTTCATTTAATTCATTGTCCAATTTTGGCATTTGAACACCATCCACCAACTTCATAGGAACATAAGGACCTTCTTCAAAGATATGCCATAAAGAATAGTCTATAGAACACACATAAATCTTGAAGCGGTCTTTCCAAGCATTGAAATTATTTCCATCAAAAAGAGGTGGTCGATTTGTGGAAGATCCCTCTAGATAAACTAAAGCGGAATTCATGGCCATTATCTTTTCTTCTAGTGGTTAAACTAAAGATGAAGACGAGGCTCTGATACCAATTGAAAAACACAAGAGGGGGGGTGAATTGGGTTTTTTATACAAATTTGCTTCTTTTTCTTGAGATATAGAAATAAGGAACTAATATATGAAGCTTTGTAGAAATGAAGCAATGAGAGCAAGACAAGTGATTTAGAGTGGTTCGATTCACAAAGAATCTACGTCCACTACCTTGAGTATTGTAAAACACAAGAGGGGGGGTGAATTGGGTTTTAACTAATCTTGGCAACTTTTTCGAATCTTTGCAATGCAAGTGAAAGTATAAGCAAGATGAACAAAGGCTAAAGCAAAACCCAATCAACAAGACAAAGGATTTATAGTGGTTCGATTCACTTAGAATCTACCTCCACTACCTTGAGCCGCACCCAAGGATTTCAAACACTTCACTAAGAAGATGCCCACACAAAGTAGGACTTTTACAATTGCCCACACAAAGTAGGACTTTACAACCAAAGAATGCCCACACAAAGTAGGACTTACAATAATAACCCTATCACTAAGAAAGGGAATTAAGAAAGGTTAAGTACAAGGTTGTTCACTCTTCTAAGTGAAAGATATAGTACCTTTGAAGCACAAACAATTTAGCTCTTGAACATATGAAGTCCACTCTTTGTCTTGCTTTTGAAAGAATACTCTTGAATGCTTTAGATCATAAGGATGAAGAGTATTTTGCTTTGAAAGTGTTTTGGCTTGATGAGAGATCAATGAATATTTGATATGCAAGCCTTAGAATGTTTCTCTAGCTTTGGAGTATAAATACATTTCAAATTTGGCTGAAAATCGAGTCTCCAACGGTCAAAAAAACGGCTAGTAGAAACGAGTTCGGTGGACCGAAGCAGAGCAGTTCGGATCCACTTGCCCAGGGTCGGTCGACCGAAGCACATTTTACCAAGTCTCAGTTTCTGCTCGGTTGAACCGAACTTGAGCTCGGTTGACCGAACTTCCAAAGTGATTTTTCACACGTTTTGAAATCTTTTGAAGTCTTTTAAAGTCTAGAAAGGTTTTCCTAAAAGGTAACAAGTAAGAACACTTGGAAAACTTTTCTAAAAGACTTAACTATGAAATCAAAGGCTTTTTGGATAAGAACACATGTAAAGATCATTTTGAAACTTAAGCCTTTTGAAAACGTGTTTATGAAAACATGTATGCAAGACTAGAGTGAGAAGCTTATGTTCATAAGAGCTTTGGTTAGAGCTTTAAAGATTACGACTAATGACGACAAAGCTAAACTAACCAAACTAAGTCTTCAATCTTCAATCTTCATAGATGAGCCTTGAATAGTATGACTTTGAATCTTGAACATGGCTTGATTGAAGTACTTAGTGCTTCCTACAATATTTCCAATATTCTATCACAAAGATTAAGATCATTAGACACAACATCAAATGTTTGTCCAATATCAAAAACAGAGTTCGTTCGCCCTTAGGGCTTACAAGTATCTCCCAAGGATTTCCAACAATTTCACTAAGAAAAAGGCTTGTTACACTTGTGGCTAACTCACTAAGAGTTTTACACACAACCACAATTTACACACTCACAAAGAGTACTTGCCCACACTAAGTAGGTTTAGACACAAGAATACCCTATCACTAAGAAAGGGAAGGATGAAGATATAATGATACAAGTTCTTAACTCAAAAGTGGAGTAAGTATACCTTTGAAGATCTTTACTTTAATGCTCTTGAACTTTTGTATTCAACACTTTTTGTCTTGCTTGTATAAAGATTGATTTTGGACTTTTCAAATCATCAAATAAGAGTAAATGCTTTTTGATAGCTAGAGCTTTTAAGAATATTCAATGTAGATTTGTCAAGGTTCTTGTTAGAAGAATATTCAGCTTTAGGGCCTTTATAGATTTCAAAAACGTCCAAAAAACGACTTTAAAACGGTCAGATAACGGCTAGTTTTTGCAGAGCTCGGATGACCGAAACAAGTCTCGGATGACCGAACTGGAGCAACTCGGTTGACCGAACCATCATCTCGGTCGACCGACCCAAGCTTAGGTCGACCGAACTTTGACAGAACAACTCTCAGTAAATCCTTCGGTTGATCCGAGAAAATCTCGGTTGACCGACTTTTCAGAGTATGAGAGATGATGTTTTGACCTTTGTTTTGAAATCTCTTGAAGTCTAAAAGGTTTTCCCAAATTGTAATAAAAAGAATACTTGGAAAACTTTTCTAAAGGACTTAACTTTGAAATCAAGGGCTTTTTGAATATAAGATCAATTTTGAAACTTTATCCTTTGAAAACGAGTTTATAAAACGTGCAAGACTTTAGTGTTGTATGCTTAAGTTCATAAGAGCATTTTGGTTAGAGCTTGTAAGATAACGACAAATAAAACTAGAAGCTTTCCTAACCAAACCTAAGTCTTCAATCTTCAATCTTCAATCTTGTTGATATGTGCCTTGAAGATCTTGATTGTAGCTTGATTGAAGTACTTAGTGCTTCCACAATGAGTTTCATTATTCTATCACAAAGATGTAAGACATTAAACATAACATCAAATGTTTGTCTATTATCAAAAATCGAGTTTGTTCGCCCTTAGGGCTTACAAAGTCTCTCGCAATGCTATCCAATTTGTTGCAAATGGACACAGGTAATCTGAAAGATTGCATAACATGCATAGGCAACGCTTGAATCACACTTTTCACAAGAATCCCCCTACCTGCTTGAGACAACGCCGATAATTTCCAACTGGCCATCTTCTTCCTCACATTTTCAATAACGAGTAAGAAAGCCAACTTCTTCGATTTCCCTTTACAAAAAGGCGTACCTAGGTAAGAAGCTTTATGATCACATTCGTCTACACTCTTTTAAAAAAAAATTGATTTTAATTTTGACTCTTAATTAAAAAATGTAAAATTATTGATCATGAACATTTTTAAGTACTAATTTTGCTTTTTCCATCTAATTTTTCAGTTAAATCTGGACAAAATATGATAATATGATCAAATTTCCGGTATTTTGAAAAAAACATGTTTTAACCCTTAAAAAAGATGCCAATGAGATAAAAAAAAATCAGTGTTCCACATGAATAGCAATTTTTTTTTTCATTTTTCTTCTGTTTTTCACATCTTTCTCATCTATATTTTTTTATGGTCGAAGCTTGATTTTACAAAAATTCCCTCGAGTTTGGTCATGTGAGAGTCATTTGATCTCATTCGGTTTAAATTTAACCGCGAAAATGGATAGAAAAGACAAGATTAATACTCAAAAAAAGTTTAAGGTTAAAAAATTTACATATTTTAGTTAAGAGTCAGAATTTAAAATCGAAAAAAGTTCAAGAGAATGTGGACATTTTTTACCCTTCTACCTATAATTGATTTTTGAATGGGAAAATGTCTCATCAATCATTATTACTTTTGACTAAAAATTTGTGAATGTGAAGGAATGTTGGCCATTGGATGAACATGTCATTGAAAGTCCTGATATTTCACAAGGGTATGTCTGGATTGATGACGTGGAATATATAATTATAGCCAATTTGCAACCCTAAATCCTATATAAATCGTATTTGCAACCCTAAAGTACATAAATTATATTACTATTAAGACTCAAAAGTTAAAAAAGTTTATAAAAAAAGCTTGTGTAGTATCTTTTAAATTTACATATTGACCCACAAGTTTCTATTTAATATTTTTTAATTTACAAATTGACCCAAAAGGTACGACAAAAAATATAATAGACTCAAAATGAATTAATTGTAATGGCTACAAGTAATATAATTACTATAACAATGAGTCATATGATATTAGTTTTCCTTATATAAAATTATAACGAAACTTACATAATTATTTTAACAATTTCATAGTACTAATAAGTGATATCCTTATATAGAAATATAAAGAACCTTGCATGTTACTTTAACAATTCACAGTACTATTAAATGATCGCCTTATATATAACTATAACGAACCTTTCATGTTCAGAATTATTAGCCATTTTTGTCATCAATGTATTTTCAAACAGCCAATTTTATCATTTTCAACTTTTTTCAGCCATTTTTGCCATCAATGTATTTTCAAACAGCCAATTTTATAACTTTTTTCAGCCATTTTTGTCATCAACTTATTTTTGAACAACTACTTTCATCCTAACTTTTTTTTTTTAACTTTCTTCATCTTCAAAGATTTTAAGGGTTTACTTGGATTGGGTTTGATTTGGGATTGGTTTGGGTTTTGGTCTCAAACCCAGTCCCAAACCAGCTTTGGATTGAGTCTGGGATTGAGTTTGGGTTTGGGTTTGGGCGGGAAAGGCTAAAAAACGGGCGGGAACAATTCAAATTCGAATTTTTTTTTCAAATAATCATCCAATTTCAAATTTTGGCTTCACAAATTTAGAATTTGAACATTTCCCGCTAATTTAAGAGCTAAAAATTTTGAATTTAACAATTATTTGAAGAAAAAAAATTTGAATTTGAATAGTTCCCGCCCGTTTTTTTAGCCTTTCCCGCCCAAACCCAAACTCAAACTCAAACCCAGACTCAATCCAAAGCTGTTTTGGGACTGGGTTTGAGACCAAAACCCAAACTAAACCCAATCCAAGTAAACCCAAGTGCAACCATTTTTATCCTTCTGTCAAATAATTGTCTAAAAGCCTTCAAAATTGATGACGTGTCCAAACGGCTCTCAGATTGTCTCTCTTATGCAGGGGTAAAGATGGAAATTCCAAAGTATACTAAGTGCCTCCCTTGTAAAGCCCGTCATTCCCACTCATATCAGTCTCCGTTCTCATTAGAGACAAAATGAGAACAGAGGCTGATATGGAGACAAAATGAGAACATAGACTGATATGGAGACAAAATGAGAACGGAAACTGATATGAGTTGGAATAACGGGCTTTACAAGGGAGGCAATTAGTATACTTTGGAATTTCCATCTTTACCCCTGCATAAGAGAGACAATCTGAGAGCCGTTTGGACACGTCATCAATTTTGAGACAATTATTTGACAGAAGGATAAAAATAACTGCTCAGTAAAATCTTTGGAGATGAAAAAAGTCAAAAAAAAGTTGAAAAGGATAAAATTGGCTGTTTGAAAATACATTGATGACAAAAATGGCTGTTTGAAAATATATGGATGACAAAAATGGCTGAAAAAAGTTGAAAAGGATAAAATTGGCTGTTTGAAAATACATTGATGACAAAAATGACTAATAATTCTACATGTTCACTTTAACAATTCATAGTACTAATAAGTGATCGATTTATGTAAAACTATTAAGAACCTTACATGTTTACTTTAACAATTCATAGTAGTAATAAGTGATCAGTGTATATAGAATAACAAGCATAGCATGTGTAATGTACAATTTCATAGTATTAATAATTGATTGACGTATATAGAAGTATAACGAACATTGCAGCTTTACTTCAACAATTTTATAGTATTAATAAGTGATCGAAGAATATAGAAATATAATTAACATTGCATGTGTAATGATATAGTTTTATAATAATAAGTGATTGGCGTATATTGAAGTATAATAAACGCTGCATTTGCTAATTCATTTACTATATAAAAATATAGTTGAAAAAAAAATTAAAATAAAATTGAATTGAAAAAAAAATGTTCATCGGAAATGGAAGAAATTTCCTTCAGTAGTTGGGTTTGGTGGATAGTAATGAAGAGTGATAGTTTATGTTAAATGTAGATGTTGACCATAGGGTGTAATAGGTTAGATTTTAAAGTAGTTAATAAAACTGTGTGTGATAAAAAAAATATAAAAGATACAAAACTCTCATGTGCATTTTAGGTATTTTAACTTTAAAATTTGGGATTTTAGCCGATTGATTGGCTAAAGTTCAGTAATGTAGCACTACCCTTTTTTATACTTTTTTTAACTTTATAATTATTAATAAACTATTCAAATATTTTTTCAAATATCATTAATGATCTAATTAAATTTAAAATATCAATTTCTAATATTAAATTTAAATTTGAAATACTAATCAGTAATTATCATTAATTAGAAATTTATTATTTGTTGTCTTTCTTGTTGCAAGTTTATCTATCCTTGTTTACTGCATATATATTCCGTGCATAGTATGAATCTTTAAGCTAATTAATTAGATACGAGAATATATATATTTTGAAGTGTAATGAGTTAAAAATATAAATTGACTTACATATAAAAAAAATGATTTTTCTTTGGGATTTTTCTAACGTGTTTCAGAAGTACATGTTAATTTGGATAAAAAAACAGCTATACATAAAATTAAAGCTATCTCAAATCTCGTAAAATACAACTTAATAATTTTAGAAGAGTTTGAATCAATTCATCATTCATAAATATGTTTTTTCCTTCCGTTTAAAATTTTATAAAATAAAAAGGTTGAATTTTCCGAAATATGAAATAACTTTAATTTTCATATATAATTAATTTTTATCTAAATTAACATGTAATCAACACACACGTTAAAAAAACTATTTTTTCTTTTTATAGATTTATTGAAAAAAATGAAAATCACACTTGTCATTTTTTTGGAGGGGGTGTATAAAATATATAACGAGCAAAGAGACATCATATATAAAAATATTAAAAAGAAAATTGCTATTTACACATGCTTACATCATCACAAAATGCATAGAATTTACATATGCAAATAATTTATTTCACATGCAAAAAAATATTGAACACATGTACTTAAAATGGCACTCACCAGCAGACTCCCACTTTAAACTTAACTCAGACGGATCTTGCCATCAACAAACTGGCCTTGGAGGAGGCGGAGGTGTCATTCAGAATCACCAAGGTGAATGGATATTGGAATACAACTTCCACCAACCTCGAAGTACAAACAATGAAGCTGAACTTCTTGCCTTTCGTCATGGGCTTAAGTTGGCAGTTTAAAATAATATCACAAACTTAGAAATTAACTTAGACTCCCAAATCGTCCTAGACATGATTCACACATGCACAAACTTAATATATAATAACATTATCTCAAATTGCAGATTGTTAATTTCTCAACTTCATACATACAACATGAGTCACACATATCGACAAGCCAACTAAGTGACTGATTTCCTAGCCAAACACGGGCGATTCTTATCTTGTATAGTAGTTCCTGTCAAATTTTTCATTCAACTCCGGATTTTGTGTTCCATCAATGATAGAACGACAGGAAGGAAAATCTTTATCATAACTAAATTAACTAAGTAATTTCGGTGTAGTATTTCTTTCTGTCTAGTTTTTCATTTTATGTTGTACTCTTCATTTTCTCTTCAATCTAATATATTCTCTTTTTCACCCAAAAAAATAAAATAAAATAAAAAGCAAAGCGACTCCGCGTTGAACCCAAGCCTTTAAAACTGAGGGGGACAACAAACATGTCATTAGGGGCAAGTCCCTTTGACAAAATTACACTTGTCTAAAAATAATCTCTCTTAAGTTACATAATTTAAGGCTCAAACAAGATTTCAAAGTTGCCCGGTTAATTATATGATAAATTCAAATTGGAAATCTTCCTTAGAAAAATAGAAAGTTATTACTACCTCCGTCCCATATTATTTGCAACATTTCACCTTTTTACACAGACCAAGGTAATTATTGGAATACATTAATAATGAATAAGAAAGTCCAAAATACCCCTAATTTAATACTACTAGTAAATGATGATAAGTAATTTGAAGAAAAAAAACTCTAATTAATGAATGTAAATTTTAAGTCAAGTTATAAACCCAAAACTTACCACAGCAATACCAACACTAATCCTACCAAGTACCAACGGCCATCTCAGGAGGTAGTACCAACGACTAGTTAGATGAAGGGTAGTTTTGGAAAGAACATGTAAAATGTTTATCAAATTCTGAAACGTGGCAAATAATTTGACATGTTTCAAAAGTTAAAACGTTGCAAATAATATGGGACAGAGGTAGTATTATTTAAAAAAAAGAAAAAGAAAAAAACGCCATGAGCATTTCCGTTAGAAGTCATATTATTCGGATCATTTCCGTTAGAAGTCATATTATTCGGATCATTTCCGTTAGAAGTCATATTATTCGGATATTCCATTGATTGGCTTATGTTGGAGAACTCCAATGCGGAAAGGCCAAAACGGTTGGCGGGGGTGGGGTCCCAAAGAGTGGGCCACTGGAAATCATCCCGGCTCCTATGCGGAATAGTTTTTTGTTCTGAACTGCGGGACACGATCTCAGCCGTCAGATGATATTTTTTAACGGTTCAGATCTCGAGAGAGAAATTTTTTATTTTTTATTTTTTAAGTTCAGCCGCAACTTTTCTCTCTCCAGATCTGAACCGTTCAAAATCTCATCCGACGGTTGAAATTGTTGCGCACGTACGGAAAAATATCTATTCCACATAGGAACCGGACTGGCTGGAAATGGGGATTTGTGGCCCATGATGAGGTGACGCGCCTAACGAGCGAATATACAAGGACACTTGGCACTTTTTTACGCTTTCACTTTGCCAGGCAGACAGTACCATTTTGCTTTGGTTGTCGCCGTGGCTCGTATGGGTCAGGCCGGTTCCTATGCAGAATAGCTTTTTTTCCGCACATGCAGAACAATTCCAACCGTCAGATGAGATTTTGAACGGTTCAGATCTGGAGAGAGAAAAGTTGCAGCTGGATTTAAAAATAAAAAATTCTCTCTCTAGATCTGAACCGTTAAAAAATCTCATCCGACGGCTGATATCGTGTCCAGCAGTGCGAAACCAAAAACTGTTCCGCATAGGAGCCGGGACTCGTATGGGTCCACTAACCTGCCTAACCTGAACAATACATTTTCATTAAGTTATTGAGGCGTCTTTTTTTCCACTGCTGATGCGCAACGGCTCCACCGCAGAATTTATTTTCGTTAGTCAGTTTGAAATTTTGACGGTAAAAATTAATTTAAAATTAAAGACTTGTTTTGATTCAGAATATCTGTTCTGCATAACATTTGTTTTGAGACACAAAATATGTGTTCTCATATAATTTGTATGTGCGAAAAATATACCGTTCTGCTTAGAATCCTGGCTGCTGCTGGTATAGATAATATGATTATCAAATTATTGGCTGAGATTTAAAAATATATACTTTTAAAATGATTACACATATTTACTCTTTTTTAAAACCGTTATTTTTAATGAATAAATAATAGGAAAATGATCAATGACTAAAATCTATTAGATAAAATTGATTAAAAATTCAAATTAAATAATATTTATCCCCGGTTAACGTAAGTGATTCAATGGAAATCGGGTAGCCCATGTGGTAAGGCTATCTGAACACGGACCATTCTCATATCTCCCCAAGTGGGGCAAATAATTTCTCCTCCTTATGAGGCTAAAATTCCCTCCCCTGGCATAGGGGCGTGATACTAATCTCTATCTCAGAGTACTTCTCCGCCTCTCACCCTTAGAAAGCAATCGCTCAATAGGGCGTACAAAAAAAACAAAAGTGATTCAACTAATTATTTATAATTTTACCACCAATTAATTAGATAAATTTTAACTATCTAAAAAAACCCTAAATAATATTCTCTAAAGAAGATCCGCCTCAAACTCGACATCTGAAAATTTACTCTATTTGTACGAAATAATACGCATTCCGAATTGGAATACGTATAATTACCCGTTTTGTTCGGTTTCTTTCCATAATTTTTGGGTCCACTGAGACTGGCCTTTTCCGTTTCTTTGCAATTTGCATATCTTTCTTTTGCCTTTTTCTAACAATAAGGAAAAAAATAATTCTTTCATTTTATTAATTTTCAAGCGATATATTAGTTTTTCTTTTCTTTTTTTCACTTTTTTCAATTTTTTGAGAGATATATTAATTTTTTTCACCTTTTTTTTTTTTTTTTTTTAACAAAAGTATAGATTCGGTAATGTCATACTAAACTAAGTTTGAATCTTTTTTATTGTGATTAGTCTTTTATTTTAGTAGTTGGTGACATGTTGAGGAACCTTAATGTTATGTTTTCATACTCGGATCCAATATCGACTCCGCAAAGCTCCGGAATCCCAAGCCAGTAAGTTTATTCGGCGCCGATTGGTATGCCATCATAATAATTTTAATATTTTTGGAAGATTTTTTTAGTGATCATCATTCTTTTAGGAAAAGTTTGACAGTTTTTTTTGTCCATTTCCATTTTTGGGTGTTTGTTCGTACTGTAAGCATAATCGATCTCGGTTGAACTTGTTTGACAGTCCAGTCCAATCCAATCCGATTTTAATAATATAATTTTGGGTTAAACTTTTACCTTCGAGTAAGAGTCAAACGCCGCGCAGAATAATCAGATGTCGTAAAACTAATTTAGAAGAAATTCATATCTAAATTAGATATGAGTGAAAAGGTAAAAGATATCATTTAAAGGAAAAGTACATTTTTGGAATAGATAAATTAGGTTGATTTCCATTAACGATTTTATATTGTCAAAATTTCTAATTTTCTTTTGTTATAAAAAAAGAATACAAATCTTCAAATTATGCTGTAGACAAATAAATTTTGTCTATAAATTAAATTTATTTTAATTAAGATTAGTTTAAAGAATAAATATTCTAATCTTGATTTTTTAAATTCAATGAATTGGAAGAAATACAGTTGAACCTAAAATTGGGCTATATTAAAAAATATTTTGATATAATGTCCAAGTCCACTTGAAATTTAGTCCGAAATATTTGGGATTTGAATGGGCGCTGCCCAGTTTTTCCAGATCAGTCATAACATGGCATCCGGAAAAGTGGGACAAACATTTTTGTCCATAACGGAAATGGCCCCGGGACGGAAGTGGGACTTCCGTTATGGTCCTGCCGGTTTCTTGCAGTTTCGTTCGCATTACTGACCAATTTTAGGAGACCTGGCCAATTCGAACTCTTAATTTTAGAATTTCATACTAAATCGTTAACTAACACCTCAAAAACCTCTCCCCTTGTCCTACTAATTATTTCCATACGTGTTCATATTATAATTATTAGTTTCAATGTTTTTTAAATATTGCTCATTTCGGAACTTTCAAAAATAAAAAAACTGACAATTCCATTAACTTCATACAAATAAATTTACATCGAACATTAAAAAAATACAAAGTCCCGGTTAGTCAAACCCTAATTATTTCGAAACTTAGGCTCAATCATTTTCCAAGTCGTACTGTTGCTTGACGATGCATCCGACATCGGGTATTCAGGGGGAGTCTCCACAGTTACCTCTTCAGGAGACTGTGTATGTTGTCCAGCTTCGTCCAGAAATCCTCTTCCTTCATACCCAAAAATATGGCAGAGAAGGATAAATAAAAATTCGCCACTTCTTCTGTACCGCTTGGCCCTTGGATTAGCCTAAATTATAGTTATATAAAAAAAATATTTAGGTAAGTAATTATACAGTTAATACAGTGTGCCTTAATTACACGCAACTTACCGCAACGTATTCCGCCCACTGGGCCTCAACACCGTCCAAGTCAACAATGTTCGTCCTTCCGTCGTACTTGAACCATGATTTGTGGGTGAGCGCTTCGAAATCCCAAAACCGCCTACGCAGTTTTGCTAGGCTTGCGTCGATCATCGCAACTGTGAATTGTTCCCCGGTCACAGAATTAATTCCGTAAACAATTTCATTGTAGCAATCAGACCAACGTTTTTCTCGAGGGTAACCACATGGACCCGAAATCATAACAAATTTCTATTAAAACCTTCTCGTATTCGATTGGCCATTCTCTAGTAAAATCAACATCCCTGTATTTTTTGACGCATTTCTTTTTGCATAAATTCGGGAAAGTTGGCCATTACGGAGGATACGGTTTTTTTAAAAAAAAATTTCAAAGCTAGTAATACGGAGGATAGGGTTTTTAAGGGTTTGAGAAGGTTTGAGATTTGTGGAGAGGTTTGGAGGGGTATTTATAGATGTGGTGGGAAATTGTAAAAATTTCTCCCGAATTAGACAAGTCTCTGAAAACCGGTCATAAATGCGCACGAAATTGCCAAAACCGTTCAGACATTTTTTTTGAGTCAAAAAAGCAAAAGTGAGAAGTGACTACACGCTGCAAATTGGCTGGAAGTTGAGGACGGAAGTGGGAATTCCGTCCTCAAAGTCACGGACAAAAGTTAGGGTTTTAGTAGGGTATTTTTTGGCAGGACCATAACGGAAGTCCCATTTCCGTCCCGGGCCATCCGGGACGGAAATGGGACTTCCGTTATGAACTGGAAGTGTGTTTTCCCAAAACACTTGGTTTTTTTTTCCAGAGGTTATTTTTCTGAGGTGTTTGTATTATATATAAACAATATTTGCAAAACACAATACTTACTAAAAATTGAGCAAGAAAATAAATAAATTGTATATTAATATAAAACAAGCAACAGAATTATCGTAATAATATTTTACAACCGAAAAAAATTAACATTCTTCGTAACTACAATGAACGAAACGTAAACAACGTAAATGAAAACCAATCTACGGCGACGAAGGTGTGTATGGAACGGTGTGTTTCGGGGCCGGTCGCAGGAAGTAAAGGCTGCCATCTCTCACCCGCACGGCGCTACCAAAATTGGTTGAGATGACCTTCGCGCCTTCGTGGTCGATAAATATCCGCTCCTCGGGGTTTATCGGCAACTGAGTCTCGTCGTTGCGTCTCGGTGATGTGCAGAGCTGTACGAAGGCGTCCCCTCCCGAGTGAAAGCTCGTGCTGCGGATGTAGAGGGCCGCACTGGGATCCCCACCCGTCTGAAAACTCGGTGAAAAAGTACCGGGTGATGCAAATTGGTACTCAAAAGGGGTGGGTACGTCGACCTGACTGGGAAACTGTGTATGTGCCGGATCTGTCGCCGGTGCAGCCGGCTCCGGTGGCCCGCCGCGCTGTCGTTGTCGCCTCGCCGCCAAGTCCTCCCGCGCGGCATCCCGTTGCCTCCGCGTACCTTGCCTTCCTCTTTGGGACCGGGCCGGAACGGGTTATCTCGGTTGCGTCACCGATTCCAGAACCGCCGACTCTGCCACATCCGCAGCTCTCGATCTGCAGGTCAGGGACTTCCCGGCCGCCACGAACTCCTCTTTGATTGTCTTTGAAGCCCAGGAGACTAGGGACCTGTAGTGGCCGATTGAGTTGAAAGCCGGCTTATCGAGCTCCGTTAGTATGAGTCTGTTGGCATCCGCCTGCAACAACAATTCTCGTGTCAGTATATTATAAACAAGGAAAAGCAATGTAGACTAACAAAAATACAAAACTTACAATAATGTCCTCAGAAGGCGCGATGGGTTGAATGTCCATCGGGAGTGGACCGGCATCCCTGTTGCGTGGGTTTGTAAGGAGGTGCACGGTAATGCGATTGTACCAATCCATGTACTCACGGGTTGGTAAGATCACATTACCGGGGACCGGGACAGCGTTCGCCAGTGCATCCTGTCGGGCATCCCACATGGCAATGTAGTCTTTGTGCTTCTTCGCCCAGTTCATATTCAGCCCCGCCATGTGGGTGTGGACGTCTTCTCCCTCTGTCGTACCCTCCACCACCGATGGGGCTGGTATCACCTGCTGGAACCTGAATTGCATAGCAACCCGGTCCGGCATGTTAAACTCAACAAACTCGAAACACACGAGTGGCGTACGGGCCCGACAGGTGGATAGGAAGCCCTCATCACGTGAGACCCGAACGGCAATAACCCAGTCGGGGTACGGCCTCCACATGAACTGTAAAAAAAAAATTGTACATTAGCATAAATTAATTGCGCAAATAAAAACAAACACACGAAAAATACGATAAACCTTACCCCACGAGCGTCCAGTCGATCGGTCAGTTTAGTCACGAAAGCTACCGTCACTGAGATTTCGGTGCGTTCTTGAAACTCCGGGCGGTGTTCCACCGCGCCCCGTACGCTCGGCCGTCCGCGGGAGGTTCATTAATAATGTCTCCCCGGTTCGCCGGCCGGAGAAATGAAATGCGCTCCCACGCCCACAACTGGTACAAACAAACACAGATTAATCATCAAATATTTAAAAATTTGCTGGTAAACAATAAAAAAAAGTCATTAACAATTACACAAACTTGGATCAACAGGCAACAGCCAGCTATGTCCTTAGAGACGGCCTGTGCAGAGATGCACATCTGGCGGTATAGGTACAACAGACGGCGACTGCCCGAGAATCTTGGGTCATCGGTGAGGTCCCCGTCGCTGATGAGCAAGAGATAGCGCATGTTCCCTCGCGACCCAGACTTATCCGGGAAGAGGAAAGTGGCCATGCAGAGGAAAATCAGGGCCCGGGCCCGCTGGTAAACCGCGAGGTGCGTGGCATCCTCGCCTAGGGGCTCGGAAATGTGGGTGTACACCTCTGCAAGCTCGAGGGCGTTACCCTTAATTGACCCGGTTGGGGGGCGGAAACCTAGGATATGGTGCACACGCTCAATCCACTGACCCTTGGTCATGTTGTAGTCCTCGTCCCACGTCACCACGTCGCCCCCGGTGGGCAGTCTTAGGAGGCAGCTTACATCCTCTAGGGTGATGGTGACCTCACCGCATTGCAGATGGAATGAGTGCGTCTCGGGGCGCCACCGCTCTACTAATGCGGTGATCAGTGCGTGGTCTATCTTTATCTTACCTATCCGACAACAACCCCCGAAACCTATACTGTCAATGAGATCTAGCACTCTCCGGTTGCCCTCGCGTTGGTATGCCTCAAAAAAATGCCCGTCATAGCTAATGACCTTCAAACCCCTGTCTAGGACTACATCCCCGCCCCAAATCCTAAGTGCTCTATGTGACGTGTGTTTGTTCAACACACTGGGATCGTACGGACCGGGCATAAGGTGGGCAGGAAGAGCCATCTGTAACAAAAACTGTGCGATTTTTATCAATAAAATATGCGTAGTATAACAATTCGCACTTAAATAATAAGGACATCAAATTCTCAAAAATTGCAATTAAAATACATAAGGATATCAAATTCACATAATTGCAATTACAATGCATAAGGATATCAAATTCAAAAAATTGCAATTTTAGTCCATAAGAATATCAAATTCACATTATGCAATTACAATACATAAGGATATCAAATTCACATAATTGCAATTCAAGTCCATAAGAATATCAAATTCACATAATTGCAATTACAATGCATAAGGATATCAAATTCACAAAATTGCAATTTTAGTCCATAAGAATATCAAATTCACATTATGCAATTACAATACATAAGGATATCACATTCACAAAATTGCAATTTTAGTCCATAAGAATATCAAATTCACAAAAAATACATACATATACAATTCGCAAAAATACATAAATATCAAAACTATATATACAAAATACATTATTAATCTGGAATTGAATTTTAAAACTATATATACAAAAATTACACTTAAATAAAATTAAAAAAAAAGTATACCTCCAAATTAAAATTTGGGAGAGAGATATTGGTGGTGGGGAGAGTGAGAGTGACGGTGGGAGGGAGGGACCCCAGCAGCGGCAGTGGCGCCTGCGGCGAGTGGGAGGAGGGGCTGCGAGCGGAGGAGGAGAGGGGTGGTTTTTTTTTTGGAATATTACTCTTGCAAATCGCGGTGGGGGGGTGGAGAAGAAGGGTTTTTTTTTTTTTTTAAACTGGGAGCCCATAACGGAAGTCCCAGCTTCGTCCCCGAGGCCATAACGGAAGTGGGACTTCGCTCAGCCACGTGGCACCGCTGCGTGGGAAAAATCGCACACGTCGGCCCTGAACGGAAGTCCCACTTCAGTTATGGCCCTCGGGACGAAGTGGGACTTCCGTTATGGACAAAAATGTTTGTCCCACTTTTCCGGGTGCCATGTTATGACTGATCTGGAAAAACTGGGCCAAGCCCATGCAAACCCCGAAATATTTCGGATTAAATAATGTTGGACTAAATTAATTCAAACCCAAAAGAGAATTAAATAAAAGTCATTAAATAATGGATTAAAATGATTGGGCTAACCCAATACACATAGCATAGTCAGCTAAAGTCATGGGCCGCCCTAAACAAATGTTGGGTTAACTCAATACAAGCGATGTGTTGCTTAGCGAACAAGCGACCCAATGCTCCATCTCCGTCTATAAATAGGGGTCTTCCCCTAAAGTTTAAATCACACAAGAAATCATTCGGAGATTTCAAAACTATCAAAATTCAGAGCTCTTCATTTATCTTGTTTAAATTCAAAGCGTTCTTCGCGTTCTTCAATAGCGTTCTTCGTGATTTCATTAAAATGATAATAATAAGTCTCGAAGTCACCATGATCACTTGCGAAACTCTCGAGTCAACATTTTCCAGGTTGAAGAATAAGAAAATCTTCCTACAAACTTAATGTTCCTTAAGAGATTTTGTACTCACTCCAAAGATCATCAATAGAATCATTTGTTGCATGTTTCCTATATATATTTACATATTCAATAAATTGCCGCACTACATATACCATATGTGCTTAGGTAGATGTTTGAAACATTACAAAATGAACAACATAGTAAAAAATCAAACACGAACATGAAAGTATTTGAAACTTTAGTGTTGATTTATCTTATGAAGATCATATATAATCTTATAAAATAGGGTCATTAAAGTCAATTAGAGGATTATAAAAGTTTTCTTTCTAAGTAGCTTTGAACAGGGCCGGTCCTGACATTTCGGGAGCCCTGTGCGAAAACAAAAAATGGGGCAATTCGTATGAACATTAACATATTTAACTTGTTACAATTTTAAAAATAAACGAAATATGACATTATAAAACTACAAAATATACTTTCTTCGAGCATTGTTGGAGGCAAAATCGTCAATAATATTATCAATATCTATATTTTTTAGCTTCTCTCTTGGATATTTGGACTGGGCTTAATATATAAATATGTTATACTTAAAAAAATTGGGGTTGCACCACCCTAGATAAGGCTCGGGCCAGCCCTGGCTTTGAACTTTAATTTTGTTGAATGAATTGGTCAGACACAGCAGCTTGTGGGGTTTGAAGTTTGACAATAATAAAATTTGAGGGATTAGTATAATAATTAGTTGGTCCATGTTAAAGTAGTCTTGGTCAAATTCAATGTTACATTTTTGTTTTGACCAATTAAGCTAGCGGATTAATGATCTTTCTCATGTTTTTTCCTTTTATCTAGTTGATTTTCGAAATATGCTTGTATTTTCTGGTAAGAATCGTCTGTCTCATTCTATATTATATTGTATATTTCATCAATAAAAAATAGTCATGTATTAATTTTTTAATTAAAAAATTATAACCTAAAAGAGATAATGTAATCCTCAAGAGAAAAATTAACACATGTCAATTTCTTATTAATGAGATAGGAAACGAAACACAAATGGGGACATAGAATTTTTTGGGTGGAAATCGTCTTCAACACTTAGAATTTGTCATGTGAACATTTTTTTCCAATTTCATATACACGCATGTAGCAAATTGTGAGTAAGTGAGGAAATGAATGAGAACATACACGGGGATAGACGATTTTTAGCTAGTATTTCCGTTTAATCCTTTGGTAAAAAATCCTTTTGATTTCCCTTTTATCACTTCTCTTCTATTTTATTTCTCTTTGTTCATAATATTATTTTATGTATATTTTATTCCAACATTTGGAGGGAAAATATGCTTTGGAGGCTTCCAAAATTAGAATCAAATCATCACATAATATCCTAGAACAACGAGTGGCCTAGCTAGATGCATTAACAACATTATTATATCTAAGAAGAATAATACATACAGAAGAATGTACTCATCCCGATTATTTTGTTTATGTAGTATTTTGTACTCTTTTTTCACGTGTAAATTTGGTAAACATTTTTTTTTAATATATAAAAATTGAATATTCTCAAAATATATCTATACTGTACTTTTGTTTTCAGCATAATTCTCATCGATCAAATTTCTTTAACCCCCATCAAATTTCACCTGAGACACTGGATTAAAGAGTGAAAGAACTGATAAAATAGTTTGGTGTTGTAATGACTAATCAAATTATGCTAGGTATTAAATGAATTTAGTTTTTTTCCCTCCAAAAGATGAGAAAATCCATCAATCCATTAACTATAATAATCATATTCTCTATATGCATTTGTTAGACTTGGATGAGGGTATGGTGTTTGATAGAAGGAAATTTGGGGAATGTATTCATGCGAATGACCACACAGAAATCCTATATTGATTCATGTGGTGGGCAGTGGCGGATGCAAACTTTAAATACAAGAGGGGCACAATCATAATTGACAAAATAAATTTATAATTCCTTTACACACTCAAGCTTGTTAAAATTTTAACCAAAATCGTTAAGATATAGTGGTTTTATTCATATATTTTTCGCGAACCACAAAATTTAATTTTAAATCGAAAACAGACTCAAAATAAAAAATTAAAAAATGCTCACGGGACGGAGTGTTATAAAAACAAAGCTAAAACTTTTTTTAAAAATAAAATAAAATTGGAAAGGTTGGTGGGGCAAGTCCACTATAGGTCCGCCAGTAGTGGTGGACCCAAATTATTTAGAATTAAGACTTTGTTGTTGTTGTTGTTGTTGTTGTTGTTGTTGTTATGTTGCAGATTGTGCTAAATTCTTAAATGAGAAGATGATTTAGACTGAGATTTGTTGGGGGAATTCGGTGAAGAAGGGGTTGCAGGGGTGAGGTTTGGCTTTAGTGGGTGGTAATGGATGAAGATAGAGGAAGGACTGAATTGATAATTTTACACTTGACTCCTATAACGTGTTCCAAACACGTGCTAATAAGTAACCGAAATAATGTCAATTGACAGAAATAGATGCTAAAAAATTGTTTATGATACAAAATGCTTAAATAAATTTTTTTGTTAATAAAAAGAGAAAAGTAAAAACTGTTTCCTTCAGTAAAAATTGTTTGTAACAATTTTGCCTTTCTAAATACAAGGGTCTCCCCAAATTGAATAATACTCGAATCAATAAGCTTTCCTCAATGAAAAGTGTAACACAGTCTTTGAAGTTCAAGTTAAAAGGCATGCAATTTCAAACTTTCCGATTTGCAGAATCTTGGTTTATGCTTGTTTATATTCTTTTGGCTCCTTCAGTTCCTTCATTTTAGGGCAATCATATTATTCTCGTAAGTGAAAAGTTTTGCATTTTTAGTTGCAATCCAAATATATGAAACATTATGATATGTATCAGGTCTACATGAACCTTATGTTTCAGAATAAGCCATGTTATCACAGTGACAAAATTGAACGATCTAAAGCTAGATTGGTTGTTAAAGGGTTTACCCAATTGGAAGGGGTTGATTTCCTTTATACCTTCTCTCAGTGGCAAAAATAACTGCTATTAGGGTTGTTTTTGCTTTAGCTGCTGCTAGGCATTGGCATTTACAACAATGAGACATTTTGTCTTTTTATATGGTGATCTTGAGGAAAACATTTATATGAAGTTACCTTTGGGGTTTTCTGCTGATTCTAAGTTGGCTTCTAAGATTAAAAAAATCCTTATATGACCTTAATCTAACTAGTAGGTCGTAGAATAAAAAATTAACCAGCTCTATTTTAACCTTAGGGTTTGTACCGTCTGCTAGTGATTACACATTATTCACTAAAAGGAGATCTCAGGATTTTGCAGCTCTTTTGATACATGTTGATGATATGCTTCTTACTAGGGATGATTTGGATACTATTATATGGGTTAACAAGCATTTACATACGCTGTTTAAAATCAAAGATTTAGGGGATTTAAAAATATTTTCTAAGCTTTGAGGTTGCAAGAAGTTCTTCTGGTATTAATGTTTGTTAAAGAAAATACAATTTGGAATTACTTGATGCCTTTGATATGATGAGAGGTAAGCCTGCTAATACACCTATGGAGCTAGGAACTCACTTTGCACGAAGGGATTCTAATCTTTATCTAGATAATACTCTGTGTATGAAGATAATTGGTGAACTGATATATATCTTACACACACAAGACCTGATATAGCCTTTGTAGTTCAACAGTTAAGCCAATTCTTTGATTGTCCTACAATTCTATAATGAAATGTGGACTTTAAGGGTCTTGAGATATATAAAAGCAGAACCAATACAAGGATTACTGTTTCCTACAAATAATTCTTCATCTTTGACTGGTTATAGTGATTCAGATGGGCCCGGGTGCCTTGACACTAGAAGATCTATTACAAACTTTTGAATTTTCCTTGGTACAATCTTAATCTCATGGAAACATAAGAAACAAACTATTGTATCTAGATCATCAAGTAAAGCAGAGTATATGGCTTTAGCTGACACTACATGTGAACTTCAATGATTGAAGTATTTACTGACAGATTTGTGTGTTCAACAAAAACAATTAGTTCCTTTATTTTGTGATAATCTCGCGCGACGCGGTCCACATAGCTAAAAATCATGTATTCTACGAGTGAACTAAACATATATAAATGGGTTGTCATCTAGTAAAAGAAAAGATACACAATGGACTTATGAAATTGCTGCATATTTCCTCTAATCAGCAGTTAACATACGTCTTTACAACAGTTGTTGACCCTTCACGTTTTCAGGCTATGTTGGTTGCACTTGGATTGAATAACATTTATCGACATCTAGCTTGGGGTGGGAATGGGGTGGGGTGGGGTGGGGTGGGAATGGGGTGGGGGGTGGGTGTTGAATGAAAACATTCAAGTTGGAGGTATTACACAAGTACATCAAGGCCAAGTGCACAACAACAAAACTACTGATGTGCACAATATCAACGTTGTTGAGATATTTACTTCAAGTCATATTTGGTCGATGATAAAAAGTCGCTTAAGAAGAAGAGGAAAAAGGTAGAGTAGTTTAGAATAGATAGTTTATTTCAACAGTAATTTAGCTTATATATTAAAAGTTGGTGAATGGTTTGTATATAAAGTACTTTACCCGTACATATTATTTATGGGAATGAATTAAGAAAATATGTTCTCTCTAAAAAAGCGGCCCAATTTTCTCTCCAAGTTTTTTTTTCTTGTTTCATTTTTCGCCAAAATGTTATTTTTTTATAGTCAACAAATTTTCAAGTTATTTTGAGTGAGATACATAATTCATTATTATTTAAGAAGTTGACCAATAGTTAAATAACAAAACAAAGCTATTTTCCCTTCCATTTATTTGTCTATATTTGACATTAAAATAAGATTTTGAAAATCATAACACAATTCGACATTTTATACTATCAACTTCAGAAAGATGTGAAACTCATGCACAGTGGCGGAGCCAGGATTTGAATTTAGGGGGGGCCGAACTAAAATTTTGCTTACGGTGTAAAATGATATATTTGATGTAGAATTATATATTTTTTTAGAAAAAATGAATTTAAACGACATATACAAAGTCTTAGGTTAGCGGAAGAGGGGGGTCCGGGGGCAGCGCCCCAGGAAATTTTTTTTTTGATTCTTCATCAGCTCATCGAATGAGTTTTTTACCCCGATTTTAACCCTAAATCGCTTAACATACATAATCGAAAGTTATTTTATTTACGAGGAGAAGTGGGACCTATTTTACTTAATTCTTTTTTGGCCCAATCGTAAATCTTCACTCACATCACAAGTCCATTCTTCCTTTTCCTTAGCATTTTTGCACCTCTTTTTATTCTCTTTTGCTGATCTTTCGCTTGCAACTCGAAAGAACTTCGAACTGATCTTCATTTCTTCTACTAATCTTCAACATTGGTGGACCAAACGATTGTAAAAATTTCTAAATGGTATATTTCGGTGTGTATCATAAAATTCTTGGGGGGGCCGTAGCAGTAGTAGTAGAAAAAAAATGAACAGTTAGATATATATACCTAATATATAAAAAAATTGAAAATTCTTGGGGGCCCCTGCCCCTTGTATCCTCCGCCACTGCTCATGCATTAAACGGAAAAAGAGCAGTTTGGCAAAAATCATAATAAACTTGGGAAAAAAGAAGAAGAGAGTAAATGGAAATGAGCTGACATGTGCGAGTCCCGTGCACACGACTCGGTATATATAAAACGATGATGAGAAAAATGAATTTGGGGAAAATTTATTATCAGAAAACTGGAAATGGCGGGAACCAACGAACTCCATTCCCAAAACCCACAAGATACTGATTCCACCTTCGAATGGGATGAAAATTCTCAGCTCTACTTTCACTCCAGGTGATTTCTCAATATTATGGAACAATTTTTAATTCCATTATTACATCTTGATTTCTTTGTTAGTTAATTTATTTTTGGATGAATGGAAATTAGGGTTATGATAATTCGCAATTTTCATCAAAATGAATTTTTAGAATTAAATAGTGAAACCTAGTTTTAATTTTGATGAAAAGTGATCAGAAAAAAATGAGGTATAGAATGATTTTAATGATTATTTTTTGTTGATATACTTTGAATGCAGTTCTGGATTTTATTATAATCCAGATGCTGGATGGTACTATAGCAGCAGAGATGGCCTATATTACAATTTTGAAAATGGGAATTATGTACTTCTTGATTCGAATTTTGATCAGGTAGCTCTCTGTTTCTTTGGGTTTTTTTTCTTCTTCTTTCTATTGCTTCATTCTGAAATGTTCCTTTTAGGATATGTTTTATTTGAGTTCCATATTGATTTTGAGTATAGTTATATTTGGAATCTTTTTTATGGTGTGATTAGGGCGATAAATCTGAAAAGACCCATGCTGATTTAGAGAGGGAGTCTAAGATATTTGATGAATGTTTAGCTGAAGAGGAAGGACTAGTTACTGATGAACCCGAAGGTGAATCACTTTTCCATTTATTCTTTTCCCCCTTTTTTTAGTGAATGTGAAATTATCATTTGGTTGATGACAACTATTTTAAGTGGTCATTCTAAAGGAATACAAAAGAATCAAAGATGGTTCTGTTGTTTGTTAATAATGCATGATTGGTGATAATGGACTTGGTACGTGTGTGTGTGTGAGAACTAAAAAAAGTAATAATGAGACTATTGATTATGACAGTGACAACTAAAAATGAATCAAACATAACTAGAAATAGATACATTGATTGTTTTAATGAAAGCCAATCCAAAATGCATTTTAGACCTAAATTATCTTGCCTAATTTAGCACTAATGGTTACTCATTCTAATGCTGAAGGTGCCATTTATTCAGCTAGCCATACTCAGTTATGAGAACTTTTAGTATTAGGAACTGAACATGAGCAGAAATTGTTTGGTGGTTATATCATTGACAAATGAAGGTCCGAAATCAATACTTAGAGCTTTTATAGGGTGTTTTGTTTACGGGAGATTCTACCTTATGCTTCTATTTGTTTGTTGATAAAGTGATTGCGCTATCATTCTAAATTTGATCCTCATCTAAACAGAAAATTTGGAGTGTGCCAAGAATCATCTTACAGAAGATCTACGTCCACCATCAGAATGGTAAGTCAAATCAGCCTTTTGCAGTTTTGTATGATCTCCCGAGACTAACTAGCAACTTTTTGTGTCAGGGTTGAAGAGACGCTCATCAACCTTTTCCTATCAGGATATCCAAACCAAGAAGGAAGCAGTTCTTCTGATGCTATGGGGCCTACAAAAACTAATGATATGTACACCTCTGGTGTTTTAGCTGAAGGTTTGTCAATTATCTTCACTCTAAATTGGAATAAGAGTGCTAGATGGAAGCAGAACTTATAAGGGTATGCTTGTCAAGGTGCAGGAGACAGTGAGCCTTACGAGCTTGAAGAAGGTGAATGGATCCCGGAGGATCATCATGGTTCTGCTGGCTCAACTGGAAATATGATTGATGAAGGTTCATAATACTCCAAAGTCCAAACTCTTCTGTAGACACTCTGAAAGTAAATCAATTTTATTGCTTCCTTATTCATTACCACAACTCTCAACAGCCCTACAGTCCAAAATTGTATGTGATTTATGAATTCTACTAGGTTTGCCGCAAGTTTCCAGCATGCACCATTAGCTTGCTTCTAGCGCTTTTATTGGTAAAAAGAATAGAAGATTGAGGATTTCTTATTGAATATTATCTCCTTTCTCTATCTTTTTTATTTATATTTATGGTTCTTTTCTCGAAATCTCCTTTCTTAAAGATGGCACAAGAGAATTAGAGGGAAAATAAAGGAAAAGTGCATTTTTTTTTGGAAATACCCTGTTTCGGTAACGAAGTACAACGAAAAGCAGAAGAAAAAAAATGATCTTTTAAAGTGTTATTTATGACACATTATTATTCTAAATTAATTCCTTGATTTTGAGCTATCCGAATTTGTGAATTGCTTTACTAAGCTATCATTTTGTCCTCAGGTGTCTCTTGGGAAGAAGAAAACTGGCAAGCACAGTATGGTCAAGTCACTGAGCAGAATAAAGAGTCTGTTTCAGATACCCAAACCATTGATTTATGGGACTGGGAAATGGTCAGAACGGCCTCAAAAAACAGAAAAACAACTGTGTCCAAGCTGGTTGGAAGACTGGTGAAATGCTCAAACAAGCTGCATCCATCAGTAGCCTCGAGCGGCAGTCGTCTAAAAACTGCTGCTATCTGCGAAGTTCACCTTGATCTTGTTAGAGTTAGATCAGGTTTTTATCCTCAATCATCTTTCCTACAGATAGCTTATGAACTTCAACACACACTTATTGTTTTCATGTTTCTCTTGAATCCGCTTAATGTTCTATAATAGATATTGTTCTTGACATTACCTTAAATGCATGAAAAGCAGAAAATCTTTAATTTATGCATCTAATAGCAGTAAAGTCTCCATATTCTGCACTTCTGAAGGAAAATAGACATGTCAAGCTATGTTTCCATGATGATGTTGAAGGGTTTGCTTAAGTTTTTCTCTTTTTGTCTAGTCACTAATGAAATTAGTTACTGGAAAAAGTTATTTCTAAATGCCGTTTTGTGCTGAAGTTTATCTATATTCAAAGTACCTTTTCCCCATATAAGTCATATCACTATCCTGATACATTGTACTCTCTCTGTCCCAAATTAGTTGTCCCACAACAATTCCAATGCTATTTATATTTGACTTTTAAATATTTTCCGTTGCATTTATTAATTCAACAAACACTACATTGTTTTTGGTCATTTGACTAAAAAAAACTAACTTAACTAACCATTTCCTTAATATGTGTGCTTTTTAAATTGGGACAACTAATTTGGGACGGAGGGAGTATTTATTAAAGAGAAGAATGTTAGATGAATCGTCATTAATTTTGTACCTTCCATATCAACATGTATATTCAATCTATCTCTTATTTAATCCTATACCTTCAAGAAATTCATTACCAAACATGTGACTGTTGACCAGATTTTTTACCACATAATTGTTTGCAGGAGATTACCAATAAATGAAAATTATTCAACAAATTAGAGTATTGGAGTTACTATTACATTCTCATACTTTTTGTGAAGGTTATTGGTTCAGAACTTCTAGTTCTTGAATTTCAACTTTTTATCAATATCCTACTTGTGCATAGAAATTGGGATCAAAGAAAGCTGGCTTGGAGGTGCTTAACACCCCAAGGGGCTAGCGCTGTGTCTTTCTCCAATAGGTGCTCACTTCTTCAAGTACCATTTCCTGCTTTTCATTTTGATGGGATTACTGCTTGCTGTTTCCTCGCTGTCTACTAAATGAACCTCACTGCCCATCCAGCCCCTATCTTTAATCTTGAGGAAAGTGAAATCCAATCAAATAAAGCGAACAACCCAACCTCTTTGTAGTAGCTTAAACTTATTCTTTTATGCAGGTCAGATATATAGACTGAGGATACCTAGCAAACGGTATTTGGCATCCTTATCAGCTTATGATTCTTCCAATCCCACTGGAGATTGGGGTTTCCCACAACTGTCTGTTGATAAAAATCTGCATCCAGTTGAAAGATTTGATAGACATAATGTTTACAAGGAAGCATCTTCGTCATCTCAGAATCATCATGCATTTGAGAAGGTAACTTGCTTCATGCACAAACTTCTAGTAACTCGTCAAGGAAGGCTAGCGTAGTTGGCTTAACACTTCCGACTTGGAATGATAGGTTTCGAATTCGACACTCCCCCCTACTTGTTAATAATAATAATATTGATAAAAAAAAACCTTCTAGTAACTCATGGAATTCGTGTGTTCTTTTATGGAGGATCCTACACCTTTTGATTTCCCGTGATATATATAAAAGATAGTATGAGAAGAGATTTCAAGGATACTACAAGAACAAAAAAGAAAGTATCTTGATCATTATATGTTAGTGTTGAATTATGTCTTAAGAATGGTGCATCCGGATAATATATTAGCTGCCTTTACAAAATTGCTGTTCTACTTATGGCAGTTTGATTCAGATTCAAAATTAGTAAGGAAACTTTGTTTGGTTTAAATCTGTCGTAATGATGAAGTATGCATGGTCCCCTGAAATCGTTACCTTAACATGATTTCCTCTACTATCATCACAGTTGTATATTCTATTACTAAGCTATGAAAACTCAGTTTGACCTACAGTGATAGCGATGGTGATTGAAGCCTATGTTCATACTCATGTTTGCTTATAATGCTAAATAGCTTTGGAATAGTTACGGACAAGAGAAAGTCTTCCGCAATCTGAATAATAGAGCTCTCAGAACTTTTGCTTCATTAACAATTGAAGTATAGGCTATTTAAGAGAAGATTGTTGGGGACAATTTTGACTGATACGCGTTCCAATGGTGCCAGTCCTGAGCCAGTGTCTCTTTAACTTTTGCTTCATCTTTTCTTTTTCCTATTTTTTTTTCTTCATTTACTTATTTATTTTTTTGGTGGCTTGACGTACATAAATGCAACTATTTTAAATTGTAATTGCTAAAAGAATTCTTTAACTTTAGGATTTAGTTTTTTGAGTCCTTTTTGTCGAATACTTAAAATTATCCTTGCCTAACTAGATGTCAGAATGGACCCTCCTTTATTTTGTCTTCCATTCCTCTTTCCTGATATCTGCCATTGCACAAGTTTAGGAAAGAAGCGTAGCCTATAGAGACAGAGCCGCAGAGAGAAGGGCATTGCATGGTGGTTTTGGTGTTGGTCCTGGACAGAAAAAGTCATGTAATGATGTTGATTCATCTCCATCGTCTCCCACTCCAGTGAATCCAGAGGAAGCTGCAGCTGAATCTCTTCACATTTCATTTGGAGAACGTAGTTATGCAAGAAAACTTCTCAAAGGCATGGGCTGGAAGGAGGTGAACTCCCTAAGCACTTCCCTTATCAACACTATAGCTAAATCCTGCACTATATTCTATGTGCCAGAACCCTGTATTGTTACATGCTATTAGCATGTGAAAATGGATTTTTTTTTAAAAGTGAATATTCAAAGTATTTGTTCCGTGCAGCAGCTCATTGAGCCTTGTGTAGTTGATTATGCTGTCAATTAGTCATAGTTTTGTAGATAAGATTGCAAATATAAACTTGATTTCCAAGACGAATTGAGCACAAATAAATTTAAACTTTTCTCCAACACAAATTATGTTTCTTTGCAGGGAGAAGCACTTGGAAAAAGTACTAAAGGTTTGTTGGAGCCGTTACGAGCAACTGGAAATAAAGGAAATGCAGGATTGGGTTGGGATAATAACAAAAGGAAGAACAACTTGTATAGTGTAGAGTAATGCATGATTGGGTTTTTTTGGTATATTATATATGGATCTATTAATTAAGTTGAGTCATTAGCTTTATCAGATTTGTTGTGTGGCTTTCGCAAATCAGAGATTTATGTAAAAAAAATTTATTTTTTTTAATCCAAGTTTAAATGTATTCCAAAGGGCAAAAAATCCTCTGTCCCCGTGTGTGTCCCCAACCAATCACAATTCATCATGTGCATATATAATTGGAAAAAATATTTATATAGTAAATTCTGATTGGTTGGGGACAGGATTAGGGACAGGAATGGGGACAGATGATTTTCACCCCTTCCAAAGCACGATCAAAATAATAATGCATAAAACATGACTTGGTTCACATGCAACCAAAGAGTACTTGCAATAAAATCTGTTCTAGTTAAAGAGAGCTTAAGAAACTAGGCCATCAATTCAAGGACAACAAATGCCCGCCTGCTGTTGAGAAACATTCCTTAGGACATCCATAGCCTCTGCAACCTTGGACTTCTGTCTGGTCCATTTCCAGAAGCATTCCAGTAACCTTAGCAGCTGTCTCAGGCTCCAACTGTTCAACAAGTGGGTACAAATTTTCACCCAACATCGTCCTCTGCTCTGCAGGAGATGCATTGGTAAGAGCAGATTGCCAAAGCTCCGATCGGTTTTGGCTGAGACATTCCGGAATCACGCAGTGGCATGCCACCCGTATCATATGGCATAGGAATCATGCCTCCAGGCTCCAGCCACGTCTGGCATACCACGCCCCGGTCCAAATCAATATCCACGACCCCTTGGAAGCATCTGTTGCTGCATTATAAGAACAGAATGCTGACCCTGCTGTGCATCGGAACAGCTGAACCTCGCCTGCCACCAGGACGCGGTCCTTGCTGCCCTTGCTGACTAAGATGCTTTTTTTGTTTCTTAAGCAAACATTTGCATTGTGCAAGAGTATTTTGCGTTACAGGTTTTGAACAAAGAAAATATGAGAACTGTCCAAAAGACTAATGAATGTAACAGAAATCAATATTATTAGCTCAATATATAACCATATCCAGTGAAGCAATTTACAAATTTGGGGAAGCAATTAATAACACTCGACATGATTGCTATCTTATTGCAGAAGCTGATGAAATTTTTTCTCCAAGTCCACTTTTCTTCTCACAAACTAGTTGTTTTCCAAATACACTCTTAATAGATTCTTCCAAACGCTCTATCCGGAAGGATAAAAGGTCGGCCACAAATCTTAGTATGACTCTCTGACATTGGAAACAATTCGTACGGCTTATGATGAACATCTTCAATCATTCCATTCTCAGAAATCCATGGCCTCATCATTCCTTTACTTGGATGCATTGCCTCACTTGAATTGGACTTGAGATTCTCGACAATAAAAGGATGATCCAATAGCATTTCAGCGGACCATCTCTTGTAAGGATCCCTATATAGACATCTTTTAAGGAAATCTTTAGCATGTTCCGATATATTTTCAGGAATTTTAGGTTTGTCCAACAAAATTTGACATCTTAACTCGTGAGAATCCCAAAAACGCCAAATTGGTTTTCCAGTGATCATCTCCACAACAATGCAACCAAGAGCCCATATATCTCCAGCTTTTTCATTCAAACCTCGTAGCACAGCTTCCGGTGGTGCGTAAACCAGCGTACAACGGTTCTCATTGGTTGCCTCCCATATCTTCTTGGACGATCCAAAGTCGGCAATTTTCAATAAACTACTCCCTCTTTCTGGTAAAACCAGAATATTGGCGGGTTTAATATCGCAGTGAACGATATCTTTTTGATGAATTTCGGACAAACCTCTCAATAACATGCAAGTTAAGGAAGCCACGAAGGGTTCCGACATGTTACCGTTGAAATATTTGATCATATTCAGGAGACTTCCTCCGGATGCGTACTCCATCACCAGATTATATATCATCCCTCCGTCCTCCATTCTCATGTCGGTGCCGAATCCTTGAATAACATACGGACATCCTCGGAGTTCTTGCAAAAAAGTAGCCTCCCTACGAAGTGAATCTGAGCGTTCAATTGTGGTAGTCTTCAAAGCCACAACTGGACCGCCGTTGGTGGGAGCCGCCAAAAAGACGGAGTTGTAGCTTACCGCGCCTATGAAACTCAATTTCTTCAAAGACATGTTTTATTGTCTGTTCGTAAAACTGGGTATCTATTTCTGATTCAGAAAGAAAACAAATTGCAGATAGTTTTAGAACTATGATATTATGCTGGAAACCCCAACTCTAGTCCTATATATACCTGATGAGTTTGAAGTATTAGTTCCTATTTCTCTTTAATTTCCTAATCAGTTTAGGTTTTGGTTCTTTTGTTGCTTACATCACAAGAATTCCCGTAACTTGTAAACTCCACTCTAATTCAGGGGTGAAAATTCTCTTTCCCCATTCCTATCCCCATCGAAAAATTCTGATATAGACCTGGGCTATATGTGGGATTGTGGACCACTTGGTCCACAATCAACTACATCACTTCTTTTGATTAAAAAACAAAAAAAAAAAATGGCTGAATGTGGGGAGTGTTTTTATTATTTTAATCAAAACTGTGATGTGACTGAATGTGGACCAAGTGGTCCATGACCACTTGGTGGCCCAGGTCCACAACAGAATTGATCATCCCCATCCCTCTTCCCAACCAATCAGAATTTACTATACAAACATTTTTTCCAATTATATAAACACAGAGTAAATTGTGATTGGTTGGGGACAAGAATGGGGACAGATGATTTTTTTCCCCAATTCAGTATTGGATTTATAAAGAAAAGATATAATATATGTATATATATATATATATTTTATTTATTTTCTTAGTTTATTTCATTTTAATGCATCAAGTTATGGATATTTTACATTTTGGTCCCTCTTTGTCAAAAGCGCTGATTCAACCCAACGTTCTTTGAACTCTTTCATTACACATTTTTTTCCAAAGGGAAATAATGTACTTCTTATGATAAAAGAAAATCAATGACTCCACCCTTCTTTTCTTATTTATAACTCTGAGTTAATAACTATTTATACCACTAAACTATTTACAAATTTCTCTTTGTAGTACTAAACTATTTTTTTATCTAAATATGTCACTCAACTATTTACGTTTATCAAAAAATATATAACCACCCATTTTTTGAGTGTTTTTCGGCCAGCGATGTCACGTGAGTTGCTTCGGAATATGAACAACGACCAAAAGGAAAAGAAATCTTGGAAACGTCGGGTGATAACTGCTTAATTTGTTGTTGCAAGGGCAAACGGGTCTGTCAAATTAAGCAGTTATGGCCCGACGTTTCCAATATTTCTTTTCCTTTTCGCCTTTGTTCATGTTATGAAGCAACTCACGTGACATCGCTGGCCCAAAAATACCCAAAAAATGGGTGGTTGTATATTTTTTGATAAACGTAAATAGTTGAGTGACATATTTAGATAAACGTAAATAGTTGAGTGACATATTTAGATAAAAAAAAATAGTTTAGTACTATAAAGAGAAATTCGTAAATAGTTTAGTGCTATAAATAGCTATTAACTCTTATAACTCTTGATATTCTAGTATATTATCTAGTACACAAATTATATTGATTTATATATAGAAACATAATTGGTACAGAGTGAAAAAAAGAATTATGAACTTAAATTCACATATTGTTTCATATGTGATAATATCATTAATCTAAGAGTTTATTAAAAGATGTGTGAAAAGCTCTAAAGTCTTTCATACCAAAAAAAAAAAAAAAAAAAAAAATCTAGATTCTCTCGCTCGTAGTGACATAATTTTCCTAGCCATCACATTTTCCTTCACTGTTTCCCTAGCCACCATCACCACATACACACATTCGCTCGCTCGTAGTGACATAATTTTCCTAGCCATCACATTTTCCTTCACTGTTTTCCTAGCCACCATCACCACATACACACATTCGCTCGCTTGTAGTGACATAATTTTCCTATTGCTATTACATTTTTTTTGCTAAATAAAAAAGAAGGTGCAAGTGATAGTCACCAACACCTCCCGCTACCTCATGTTCGGACTTTTCATGTTTATCAGCGAACATATCAGACTTAACTGAACAACCAGCGCAAGCACTAACCCCATCAAAGTAGCACCAATAAGGGGCAAGTATAATTCTTAGAAGCCAGTAGCACCAACCAAGATTCGAACTCATGACCTCAGCTTTACCAAACCACTTAGGAGTAAGTTTGGAACCACTTGGCCATCACCCTTGTTGGTCTATTGCCATCACATTTGCATGCTAACTATTTGACAAATTTCATTGTAAATTAATAAGGGAAATAATATATGACTCGTGAGAATGGGATAAAGAATTAGATCAATTAAAGAAAAAATAGAAAAAGGTAATATTGACACCCTTTATAAGAAGATTTTTACAATATTTTACATTTTTATTCTTGAACTGATTCAATAAATTAGTTCATTTTGAGCCTCTTAACACTACTCAATTAGTAGTACGATAAATTTGTACTATATGACCTTATTTTTTATTATTATTATTTCTTTATCTTCTAATCTAAAGTTAGGGTGATAGAGGATAATTCCTCCATTACAAAATAAGTGTCGCGATTTTCTTTAATTTATTTCAAATTAATTGTCCTAATTATAAATTAAGAATGACACAAGAAGCTAAAAAATATTATCATAGTTTACTTAGCACTTCCGAGTTAAAATGACAAGTCTTGTGTACAACACTTCCCTTGCCCCGTAATAATAATGCATTGTTTTAGAGAGAAAAAAGAATGTCAAAAAGCATGGAAAAATAGATACTCAGAAAAAGAAGATAGATAGATGTATATTTGCATTTTTTTATATGCAATATATGAGTGATATTTCAGTTTCTTTGGTTAATGAGAGATTCATTTCTTGACAAAAAGAAATGCACATATGTTATTATGGGAAAACAATATTGATTCTATTAAATTTCAACTCTTTAACAAAGTATAATATTGATTATCAAGGGGTAATTAGAATTTTCACATGGAATTTCTTAAAATTTAACAAGTAATACCTTTCAATGAGATTAATTAGTGTATGAGCATTCTTATATACTAGCGATCACTTTACGTTAAAGTCAATTTAAAAAAAAAACCAATACACAAATTAATATGTTCATAAACGATTAGAGATTCGAGAAAAAAGAAAAATAAACAAACTACTAGATTAATTTGTTGAATTAAATTAGTGCTAGTACACTATAATTTTACAGTATATTATAGGGAACAAATAAAGAATGCAAATACTCATGACAAAAAATAATAATGAATGAGAGTGCAATATGATTTACTCAATAACAATACAATTTCACGAAGAAATAATTCTTCAATAACACTATCGATATTTCATATTGCAAAATCGATGAAAAAAATTAGTTTCTCATTGAACCACAAAATAACTCACTTTCATGAAACAAAGATGCATCATAGTAATTTCTTCCAAATGCTCTCTCGTTTTGGGAATAATTCATACTTCATGTAAACCTGCTTTATGAGAAAATATCCCTTTCTCAGTGATTCATGGCTCTATCCTATTCATTCTAATATCTTTACCATTTAAATCATTTGACTTTGGAATATTATTAATACTGAAAGGATGATCCAATAGCATTTCGCAGACCATCTCTCCTTAAGATATCTATTTCGACCTATTTTAAAAAAATATCTAGCATCTTCAGATATATTTTTAGGCATACTAGGTTCTTTTGGGTAATATTTCTCAAATCCCACATTGGTTAAAAAAAAAAGGGGTCAAGGCAAGAGGGCCTATAAATAAACCCACATAGTTTGAGTTTTATTGTACCAATTCCTTGAGTCTTGTGAGTATGTAGACTTGGAGTTTTAGAAGAGGGTTTGTAATTTTTATTCCGTTAAAAAATTACATAGTGAAAGTTTGTACCATCCCTGGTCGTGGATGTAGGTTTGCGTTGAGATTGAACCACGTTAAATTTTTGTGTTGTTTTTCTGCTTTCTTTTCATTTCTTTTATAATTTGTTGTTTGGAGTGTTCCGTTGCCCAACAACTAGTATCAGAGCAGAAGGTTCAGGCTTGGGAGGAGACGAAAGAAGTTGCAAATCTGGTTTGCGGGTAAGAGTCCGGTGTTGCTTTAATTAAGATTTTGGTGTTATTTTAATTAAAGTTAGAGTGTTTAAATTATGGAGTCTTTAAACACCGTTGTGTCGATGAAGAGTGATGTTCCATCTCCCCTCTTTGATGGAAATATTGATTTTACCTTATGGCAATGCACGATTCAAGACTATTTAGTGCAGCAAGGTCTTGATTCTGCTCTGGATGATGAAAAGCCAGAAGGTATGAAAGATTCTGAGAGGGCTACAATTAAGAAGAGGGCGGTTAGTACAATTCGATTGGCTTTGGCTTCACAAATCAAGATGCCGGTGTTGAGAGAGATGTCACCAAAGAAGTTGTGGGAGACTTTGGAGAATAATTATTTCTCGAAGACTTTGACTAACCGGTTGAAGATGAAGATGAATATGTACTGTGACGACCCGTTCCCTCTCGAGTCGGATTGCCGCGTGCCTCTCGGCACTGGGTTCTAGAGTACAACGGAATTTGGGTATTTACATGATTAAATACTACTACTTTTCGTACATGAATTACAATAGACTGCTATAATTTTTTTTATTTTATTTTAAAATCTATTTATTGCCTTCGACTTTATTTTCTGCCTTCGTCTATATGTCAAAGTATCTTGTCTTCTGAGCTACTCTTAATCTTGCGCAGGCGGGGCATTTACGACTCTGAATTCCCTGAAAATTTTAAAGATAAAACAATGAGCTTAAAAAGCACAGTGAGTTCTCAGTGAAATGGGTGCCTGTGCTTTAAAACTGGTTTTGTTTTTCCAAAAACATTTATCATAAAATTTAAAGAACTTGTCACTTTTCTTTATTTCATTCTTGCTGGATAATGTAGTTCCGAGCTGCAAACAGAAGACCAGAAATCCATATATAGAAGTCCATAGTCAGTAACCAGCCGTACACCAGACATGGCCATGATTTTCAACCACATACCCGGTCATGTTTGTGAAATCTTAGGAACCGGGGTACCCGCCAGCCCAAGTTCACAGGCTGATGTTCCGGAGCCAACCTCTTGACTTGAGATACATACCGCCCAAACATTTCGACACTGAAGGTTCACAGAGGAGATCAGTCAGCCCAATGCTTTCCCCGACCCTTCTGATTCCCAACAGGCCCGAGATCCCGTTAAAACATAACCGAACTATCGATGGTTCGAGATGCCCTCGTACGGGTGACTAGCCTCGCACAGTGCAAGCCCCCACCAATAGAACCAGAAGTCCAGAATTCCAATAATATGCCAGCGATACCAAATAATAGTACATATATCCATAAATGACTGAAGTCCAGAATTCAAATAATATGTCAGCGATGCCAAATAACTTTACATTTATCCATGAATGTCTTTAAGTTTAGCTTGTACATTTTTATTTACGAAATAGTTTATATTAATTTTAGAAATGGATTTTTAGGAGGGAACTCAGCTCAATTCTGAATTTCACGATCGTCCTGTAAATCTGTTACCAAACATAAGTTTGATTAATACATGTAAGATAATTATTCATTTAAATTTACACAGTCCTTAAGGGTCTCCCAGGGGAAATTTAAGACTTTTGGGGCCAAACTGTAGTTTCCTAAAATATAGGGGACTTAAACATGAATATTAAAATATTTAATTCCTTTATCAGCTTTAAATATTAATAAGATACTGAAATGATATATTAAAATTTTTAGGGACTAAAGTTGTAATTAATTTAAAAGTTATCCCGCGAATTTTAAATTTTCGCTGGACAATTCATCGCCTTAGTGTTGAGGAAAAATTGAGTGATGTTAAGGATGGACCTAGTGTCAGATTTAATAAAATTTTCCTAGAGAATACTAGCTTCTTCGGGGACTAAATATGCGGATTTACTAAAATTTGTCTAAGGACACCTAGAGACTTCCAGGCTGTTCTTTTCTTCATCATCATTTATTTTTTGAAGAAATCCCCCAAACTGACTCCTCCTTGGTCGGCGCCCTTCCTTTCTCTCTCTTTCCGGTGCGGCTGCGGTGGGTTTCGTTTTTTTTTTTTGGTGTTCGTTTCTGGTTCTCTGCTTTTATCTTTATTATATATATATATATATATATATATATATATATATATATATATATATTTTTTGTTTGTTTTTTGTTTTCAACTGTTCTTTTCTCTTCTCAGATGGGTTCTTGTTCAGTTGGTGGTGGTCCGGTCCGGCAGCAGCAGCTTCTCTCCCCTCTCCGGTGGTCTCGGTTTCCGCCAGCCAGCTACAGCTCACCGGTGGGGGTGAGCTTTCTTCTCCTTTTTTTCTTTTTCATTAATTCTCTTATTATTATGATTATTATATATTCTATTCCAGATCCGGTGCTCCTCTGTGCTCCGGTCGGCGTTCGTCTCCTCCGGCGAGGTGAGTTTCTTTTCTTTTATTTTGATTTTCAGTTTTCTGATATATATATATATATATATATATATATATATATATATATTTGTTTTTCTTCCGCTGTTTGCTGGTCTTCTCTGGCGAGCTTAGAGCCGCCGCGGCTCTTTTCCTGCGACCGTTTGTCTCCGGCCGGTCACTGGCGAGGTAAGCCTCTGATTCCTTAAATTTCTATTTAAATTTTCTGTTTTCTGAAATTATTAATATTTTTTGGTTCCCTTTTTGTTTTGGGTTTTACAAAGCAGTAGATTTTTTTTCAAAATCTTAACTTTTAATGTTATGATGATTTAATACTTTTTGGCTCTTTTTGTTTTGAATTAAAAACCCTTCAGATCTTTGTTTTCAAGAATTTCTATTAATTTTCTGTGATGAATTTTCTAGTTCTTGATGTTTTTCTGAAATTCTGAAAATAGGATACTCTTACTAAAAAAAGAAAAAGGGTAACTCTGATTAAGAGAAATGGGTTTGAACTTATTCTCAAATAAAATATATTTTCCTTTTCAAAACTTTCGGCTTTGTTTTATTTTTAAAAAAAATAGTATACTGCCCTTACTTCTCTCTTTGGTAGAAATTTGCTAGTTCTTTCTAGGTTTGGTGTTCATAGCCAGTCCAGCTCCTATGTAGAACAACCTTAGTTACGCACGTGCGGGGCACAGTGTGTCGTAGATTGGGCTTTGTGATACATCGACGGTTGAGATTTTAAAGATAGTTAAAAGTGGTACATATGTAAATTTATGCAACCGTAAAAAAAAAAAAAGAAAAAGAAAAATAAAAGGCCACGCAACCGTCACATCTTTTAACTTTTCAAGGTATGAAAATTGGCTGAAAAAGGCAAAAAGCCGTATTTTTCCTCTCACCATCATCTCCATATCCATACCTGCAAGCAAGTAAGAAATCCTTCATATTTTTTTTTTTTACAAAAACTCTATGCAAGAACGCGTATTCTTCGTTGCAGAACACATATTCTTCGTTGCAGAACACATATTCTTCGTTGTAGAACATATATTATTCTTTGCAAAAATGAGTATAAGTGTATTATCAACCGCTGATGAGACTACAAGGAGACAGAAATGAGTATTTTTGATTTTCACACATAAAATCTTGTATCTAAATCGATTATTGGAGCTTAATCTACCAACTAATGCAAGAAAACTGGAGCTGTTGAAGAATGCTGGATTCCTAGGGTTTACCCAGATGAAACTGTTTGGGTTACATGAAGAATGGCTGAAATATGCCATCAAGTACTATGATGCATCTGAAAGATGCATTATGCTTGGAGATGGACATGTATTAACAATTTCTACAGAAGATGTTCACAGGGTTTACGGCGTGCCCATGGGGCTTAAAGATGTACCAAATCATAAAGAGTTGGAGAAAAAAATCAGCATGGAGAAGGTGAAGTTGTTTGCCAATTTTTTTTTGGACTTTGACTGTTCAAATAAGGGTTTTGTCAACGAGGACGATGTATTCATTGTCCTTACAAACCAAGTTGATATGAAGCCTGAGAGATGGGCTAGGTTGTATGGACTGTACATATTCAGTCGCTTGTTCTTAGCAAACAATAGTCGGATGGTGAGTTAGGTATGCAATGCTTTTTGATGATTGCAAAAAATACAATTGGGCAGGCTTGATTGCTGAGTTTGTGCATGAGACCCTGAGAGTATACCACCCGAAAGTGGTTACGGGAATGCTGGTGACCTTTAGGATTCCGACAGACATGCACTTTCTGACGGTATGGATGTCATTTAGTATGTAAAAACACGTTCTTTTGCACAGAACACATGTTTTTTAACAAGAAAATGTGTTCTTGGATAGTGAACATGTATTCTAAGATAGTAAACACGTGTTTTATTTCCGGTAACATGTATTCTTGTGAACTGAACACATGTCAGAGAACACATGTTCACCTTCAAAGAATACGTGTTATGTTAAAGAGAACATGTGTTTTCTGAAGGTGAACATGTTTTCTCAAAAAGGAACATGTGTGCTTTGAAAGGGAACATGTGTTCTTGGATAGTGAACATGTAATTTTAGATAGTGAACACGTGTTCTTTTTCAGGAAACATGTGTTCTCTGAAGGTGAACTTGTTTTCTCAGAAAGGAACATGTGTGATTTGAAAGGGAATACATCTTCAAGGAGCACAGAGAACAGTGTTTTCTGAAAGTGAAAGTGTTCTTGAGAAGTGAAAAATGTGGTGGATTAGTGAACTTGTATGCTGTTCTTTACACTCAAAAATGTTTGTTTCAGGTGCATTCTTTGTATGTCCTCACTGAAAAACATGTACAGGTTGATGCCCTTAGTTGTACACTTTGGGATTACAAAAGTATGAATAATATGTTCAGCGTGCTTTTCTCGGACGGGAAGTTTGAGAATTCTGGGGAATCTATGCTCCAGGCAAGTTCTGAAGAGCGGCAGATGAAACATAAGTTGACCCAACTTTTGGCCCACCGCAGAAAACTGACCCTGGGAATTGCCAAATGGCGGAGTTTACTGGTTGAAATAAACCAGAAAATTAATAAATTGCGGGGTTTTGTGAACACCGAGCAGTTGGACGAATCTGATGACGGCGCGCCGATTGGACAGTGGTCTGAGAATGTTAAGAGGGGAAGAAAACCTCAGAAGAGGAAGAGGTTTCTGCAAAATTCTGTTGACAGTATAGATGAGGATGTTGGTGTTATGGATGTTCAGTTACCGAACATGCAAGAGGACAGGGAAGGAGAAGTGGCGGTTGCCCAGAGTTTACATGAAGAGGTATTCTACGATGAAGAAACAGAGTTAGCCCAATTTCTCGTTGAGAAACGGTCAGACGCTGTTCGTGACGTCCTAGACTTTTACAAGGTAATAAGCTGATCCATTAGTTGGCTTGTTTATGAATACACGTTTTTATTTTCTGAAGGACAATCTTTGGCATGTTTGCCATTTAACAATGCGTTTTACTCGTTTAGGATGTAGTAGAGGATGAGGTTTTTAGGGCAGGGGACATTGTGATCGAAAATGAGGAAACACAAGCCCCAACAGATGTTGACATGATTGGTTCAGAGGAGGGAATATCTGAGGATGTAAGGCCAGGGGACCTACAACAGCCTGCAGACGCTGGGTTAATTGAGGTAACACCGGCTCATGCAGAGCATGTGAGTGGAATTAACGGTGATTTGAGGAAAGGGGTCAACGTGATACAAAATTTGAAAACCATATCCCAACCACTGAAAACAAAAATGAAGAGACATCAGCTACTGGTGATGTGCTGTCCTTTGTTGTCCAACAAAATTTGGAGAGTAGTTCGGTTGGGGCCCACACTGCGTAAGAGGTGAAGGGCAAGAGGCATGTGAAGCCCAACAGATCAATACTCAATTCTCCGTTCATCACACAAGCGAAAGATGAAATTACCCTGTCGGAGAATGAGATGGCGTTGGTCAATTTTGCATGGAACGGGGAAGATCTGTAAGTTCATCTAAGTCTGCAAAAAACACGTACTTCTGCGATAGTTAACATGTGTTTTTGGATAGTTAACATGTATTCTAAGATAGTGAACACGCGTTCTATTTCAGGGAACATGTGTTCTTGTGAACTGAAACATGTCAGCTAACACATGTTCACCTCCAAAGAACACGTGAGAACACGTGTTCTTTGAAGGTGAACATGTGTTCTCTGAAAGGCACATGTGTGCTTTGAAAGGGAACATGTGTTCTTGTTCTGCGAACACATTTTCTGTTACACTAAAAAAAATGTCCTGTCTTGCAGAAACCTTGTTTTGTTTGATTTTGGGTGTGGACTATTGAGGGGGAAAGATTTGAGGAATTGTATGCTTGGGGAGGAACTTGTTGATGACGTTGTCAATGCATTTGCCCACATTCTGAATTGTGAAGAAGTCCAAGCAACAATTGGAAAAATGAAGAGATTTTGGTTCACAGCCTTTATAACGGTATGTCGGGGGATTCGCTATACCATGTTTGTGTGCGGTTATTAAACGAAAATTAAATATATATATTTTTTTTTTGCCTTTGCAGAGTTCAGCTGTGGGTATTTGAGAAGGTAAAAAGGCCCGTGTCCCTTTGTCAAATGTCAAGGATATGGCTAAGTTCGTCGAGGAACAAGTTATTGTCGGCCTTGATTATTTACCTAGGGAACATGGCAGTTGGGACCCGACAGGTGTTGACGTGGTAAGGAAACAAGTTCCTAAGAACACATGTTATCTTACTAAGAACACATGTTCTTGTCCCAAGAACACATGTTTTATTGAATAGAACATGTGTTCTATTGTTTAGAGCACACGTTTGATGATGATTAATTTTTCTTTCTTTTAGTTCTTCCTCTCAATCGTTTACGGACAGCCATTTCTGGGTATATGTGGTGGACCTTAAAGCGAAAGAATTAATTATTCTGAATAGTTTGGCCGTCGAAGACGAGGTTAACAAGGCAAAGTACATTCATTTGGGACAAGTTGTGCTAGCTCATATGGCTGCATGGCTTAGGTCCAAATTGAAGTCGAACTACAAATCCAAAGGTTTTCAAATTAAACATGGACAGGTTCCCATTCAACCGCCAGACGAGAAAAATTGTTGTGGGGTGTGTGTCTGCAATGTGATGGAGCATTAGGTCGGGCACATCCCTCAGAAATATTTTTCATTCTGGACAAAAACTTCGCATATAATCGCGTTGATGAAGAAGCTCGTTGCCCGCATCTTGGGACACCCACTGAATAGGGTTGCAGCAGAAATCTTGGAGCAAGCATAACAATACCGGTCCAACAAAGAAAAATGACTGAAGCAACACAATTTGTTATAATTTTTGGTTTTTGTAAACGTGAATATTATGATACTCAAGGAACACGATGTTTGGATACTAAGGGAAAGTTATTCTGCTTCAAATTTTTTAATGTTCGAACTGTTAGACTTGTGTATATTCCTAATATGTGTTCATCATATGAAGATTTTGATTTTCAGTCGATTAGAATAACATGTGTTTTTAAAACAAAAACATGTGTTTTAAAGACAAAAACATGTGTTTTTCAAAAACAAAAGCATGTGTTTTCCATACAAAAACATGTGATTTTCATATAAAAACACGTGTTTTCCATAGGTTAAAAACATGTGTTATGATTACGCTGTTTGTTGGTTTCAACAATCAGCACGAGTCGTGCATATTTGGGGTGGCACTACTGTATGATGAGACAATTCCTTCGTTCAAATGGTTATTCAAGTCATTTCTGAAATGCATGTCAAGGAAAGCCCTTAAATCTGTTTTTACTTATCAGGATGCCGCAATGGCGGCTGCAATAAAGGCTGAATTCCCTAATTCTTTCCATTGACTGTGTACATGGTCAGTGTAATCATAACACATGTTTTTAACCTATGGAAAACACGTGTTTTTGTATGAAAATCACATGTTTTTGTATGGAAAACACATGTTTTTGTTTTTGAAAAACACATGTTTTTGTTTTAAAAACACATGTTATTCTAATCGACTGAAAATCAAAATCTTCATATGATGAACACATATTAGGAATATACACAAGTCTAACAGTTCGAACATTAAAAAATTTGAAGCAGATTAACTTTCCCTTGGTATCCAAACATCGTGTTCCTTGAGTATCATAATATTCACGTTTACAAAAATCAAAAATTATAACCAAATTGTGTTGCTTCAGTCATTTTTCTTTGTTGGACCGGTATTGTTGTTCTTGGGGTGTCCCAAGATGCGGGCAACGAGCTTCTTCATCAACGCGATTATATGCGAAGTTTTTGTCCACAATGAAAAATATTTATGATGGATGTGCCCGACCCAATGCTCCACACACACCCCACAACAATTTTTCTCGTCTGACGGTTGGATGGGAACCTGTCCATGTTTAATTTGAAAACCTTTGAATTTGTAGTTCGACTTCAGTTTGGACCTAAGCCATGCAGCCATATGAGCTAGCACAACTTGTCACAAAGGAATGTACTTTGCCTTGTTAACCTCGTCTTCGACGGCCAAGCTATTCAGAATAATTAATTCTTTCGCTTTAAGGTCCACCACATATACCCAGAAATGGCTGCCGTAAACGATTGGGAGGAAGAAAGAAAAATTAATCATTATCAAACGTGTGTTCTCGGGACAAGAACATGTGTTCTTAGTAAGATAACATGTGTTCTTGGGAACCTATTTCCTTACCACATCAACACCTGTCGGGTCCCAACTGCCATGTTTCCTAGGTAAATAATCAAGGCCGGCAATAACTTCTTCCTCGACGAACTTAGCCATATCCTTGACATTTGGCAAAGGGACACGGGCCTTTTTACCTTCTCAAATACCCACAGCTGAACTCTGCAAAGGCAAAAAATAAATATATTTAATTTTAGTTTAATAACCGCACACAAACATGGTTTAGCGAATCCCCCGACATACCGTTATAAAGGTTGTGAACCAAAATCTCTTCATTTTTCCAATTGTTGCTTGGACTTCTTCACAATTCAAAATGTGGGCAAATGCATTGACAACGTCATCAACAAGTTCCTCCCCAGGCATACAATTCCTCAAATCTTTCCTCCTCAATAGTCCACATCCAAAATCAAACAAAACAAGATTTCTGCAAGACGGAACATTTTTTTGAGTGTAACAGAAAATGTGTTCGCAGAACAAGAACACATGTTCCCTTTCAAAGCACACATGTGCCTTTCAGAGAAAACATGTTCACATGTCAGAGAACACACATCTTCAAAGAATATGTGTTCTCACGTGTTCTTTGAAGGTGAACATGTGTTCTCTGACATGTTTCAGTTCACAAGAACACATGTTCCCTGAAATAGAACACGTGTTCACTATCTTAGAATACATGTTAACTATCCAAGAACACATGTTAACTATCGCAGAAGAACGTGTTTTTTGCGGACTTAGATGAACTTACGAATCTTCCCCGTTCCATGCAAAATTGACCAACGCTATCTCATTCTCCGACAGGGTAATTTCATCTTTGGTTTGTGTGATGAACGGAGAATTGAGTATTGACATGTTGGGCTTCACATGCCTCTTGCCCTTCATCTCTTGCGCAATGTGGGCCCCAACCGAACTACTCTCCAAATTTTGCTGGACAACAAAGGACAACACAACATCACCAGTTGCTGGTGTCTCTTCATTTTTGTTTTCAGTGGTTGAGGAAATGGTTTCCAAATTTTGCATCACGTTGACCCCTTTCACCAAATCATCGTTAATTCCACTCACATGCTCTGCATGAGCCAGTGTTTCTTCAGTTAACCCATCGTCTGCAGGCTGCTGCAGGTCCCCTGGCCTTACATCCTCAGATATCCCCTCCTCTGAACCAATCATGTCAGCATCTGTTGGGGGCTTGTGTTTCCTCATTTTCGATCACAATGTCTCCCGCCCCAAAAACCTCCTCCTCTACTACATCCTAAATGAGTAAAACGCAGTGTTAAATGGCAAACATGCCAAAGATTGTGTTCAGAAAATAAAAATATGTATTCATAAACAAGCTAACTAATGGATCAGCTTATTACCTTATAAAAGTCTAGGACGTCACGAACAACAGCGTCAGACCGTTTCTCAACGAGAAAATGGGCTAACTCTGTTTTTTCATCGTAGAATACCTCTTCATGTAAACTCTGGGCAACCGCCACTTCTCCTTCCCTGTCCTCTTGCATGTTCGGTAACTGAACATCCATAACACCAACATCCTCATCTATACTGTCAACAGAATTTTGCAGAAACCTCTTCCTCTTCTGAGGTTTTCTTCCCCTCTTAACATTCTCAGACCACTGTCCAATCGGCGCGCCGTCATCAGATTCGTCCAACTGCTCGGTGTTCACAAAACCCCGCAATTTATTAATTTCCTGGTTTATTTCAACCAGTAAACTCCGCCGTTTGGCAATTCCCAAGGTCAGTTTTCTGCGGTGGGCCAAAAGTTGGGTCAACTTATGTTTCATCCGCCGCTCTTCAGAACTTGCCTGGAGCATAGATTCCCCAAAATTCTCAAACTTCCCGTCCGAGAAAAGTACGCTGAACATATTCTTCATACTTTCGTAATCCCAAAGTGTACAACTAAGGGCATCAACCTGTACATGTTTTTCAGTGAGGACATCCAAAGAATACACCTGAAACAAACATGTTGGAGTGTAAAGAACAGCATACAAGTTCACTATTCCACAACATTTTTCACTTCTCAAGAACACTTTCACTTTCAGAGAACACATGTTCCTTTCTGAGAAAACAAGTTCACCTTCAGAGAACACATGTTCCCTGAAAAAGAACACGTGTTCACTATCTAATAATACATGTTCGCTATCCAAGAACACATGTGTAAGCACTAAGGGTGAACGAACTCGGTTTTTGATAATGGACAAACACTTGATGTTGTGTCTAATGTTTTATATCTTTGTGATAGAATATCGGAACTTATAATGGAAGCTCTAAGTACTTCAATCAAGCCATGATCAAGATTCAAAGTCATATTATTCAAGGCTCATCTAGCAAGATTGAAGACTTAGGTTTGGTTAGAATAGCTTTGTCTTTAATGGTCTTTATCCTATAAGCTCTAACCAATGCTCCAATGAACATAAGTACACAACACTCAAGTCTTTCATTTTTCATAAACACGTTTTCAAAAGGCTAAGTTTCAAAATGATTCTCATATGTGTTCATATCTCAAAAGCATTTGATTTCAAAGCATAAGTCTTTTAAAACGGTTTTCTAAATGCTCTTACTTGTTACATATTGAGAAAACCTTTTAGACTTCAAAAGATTTCAATACAAGGGTCAAATCAACATCTCTCAAAGCTCAGAAAGTCGGTTCAACCGAAAACAGAGAGTTGAACATATATAGGTCGGTCGACCTATGGCCAGCTTCGGTCGACCGAGGTTCTGAGTTCGGTCAACCGAACTCTGTAAGAACTAGCCGTTATTTGACCATTGCAGAGTCGTTTTTCAGCCTATTTTGAAATGTATAAATACTCTAATTCTTGAGAATGACTCTAAGGCTTGCACATACAATATACATTGATTTCTTATCAAGTCTAAACACTTACAAAGCAAATGCTCTTCATTTCTATGATCTAAATCATTCAAGAGTGTTATTTCTCAAGCAAGACAAAGAGTGTACATCTATGTTCTAAGAGAGGATTATTCTTGCACTTCAAAGGTAAATATCTTTCACTTAGAAGAGTGAACAACTTTTCTCTTTAACCATCTTATTCCCTTTCTTAGTGATAGGGTTAATCTTGTAAAAGTCCTACTTTGTGTGGGCAATTTACTCTTAGTGAGTTTTGTATTGTGGTTGTGTTGTAAAACTCTTAGTGAGTTGTCCACAAGTGTAAAATCCTTCTTAGTGAAGTTGTTGAAATCCTTGGGTGCGGCTCAAGGTAGTGGATGTAGATTCTAAGTGAATCGAACCACTCTAAATCCTTTATCTTGTGATTGGCTTTCGTATTGCTTTTAATCATCTTGCTCAAACCTACACTAGCATTGCTAAGATTTGAAAAAGTTTACAAGATTGATTAAAACCCAATTCACCCCCCCCCCCCCGTCTTGTGTTTTACAATTGGTATCAGAGAGCCTCGTTTTCATCTTTTGCTTAACCGCCAAGGAAAGATTATGGCCGAAATTCCGCTTTAGCCTACCAAGAGGGATCTTCCACTATTAGACCACCTCTCTTTGATGGAAACAATTTTAATGCTTGGAAAGACCGTTTCAAAATCTATGTGTGCTCTATAGACTACTCCTTATGACAGATTTTTGAAGAAGGTCCATATGTACCTATGAAAGAGGTGGATGGTGTTCAAGTTCCAAAATTGGACAATGAGTTTAATGAAGATGAGTCCAAGAAAATGACTCTCAATTATCGAGCTATGAACATCATTAGTTGTGCTCTTAATCCGGATGAGTACAATCGGGTATGTGGAAGCAAATCCGCTCACAAGATGTGGAAAATCTTAGAAGTCACCCATGAGGGGACTAATCAAGTTAAAGAATCAAAGCTCAACATGCTTGTGAGGGAATATGAACTTTTCTCTATGAAGCCAAATGAAACTATAAATGAGATGAACACTAGGTTCACAAATGTTGTCAATGGGTTGAGATCTTATGGTAAGGAATACTCTATGGGTGAAATGAATAGGAAGATTCTCAACTCACTTCCTAAAAGTTGGGAAGGCAAAGCTCTAGTCATTGAAGAAGCAAAGAACTTGAAAACTTATCCCACGGAGGAGCTCATCGGTTCTCTTCTCACTTATGAGCTCACACACAAAAAGGATGAGCATCTTGAAAAGGCAAAGATGAGTATTGCTTTAAAGGCTATTCTTGATCTTGATGAATCCAATGATTCAAATGATGAAGAAGACATCAACTTTGATGATGAGACCATGGATTTGGTGGTAAAGCGCATGAAGAAAATGTTTTCCGGGAAAGGAAGAAAACTCTCCAAAATAGAAGAAAACAAGAATACATGTTCCCGGAAATAAAACACGTGTTCACTATCTTAGAATACATGTTCACTATCCAAGAACACATTTTCTTGTTAAAAAACATGTGTTATGTGCAAAAGAATGTGTTTTTGCATACTAAATGACATCCATACCGTCAGAAAGTGCATGTCTGTCGGAATCCTAAAGGTCACCAGCATTCCCGTAACCACTTTCGGGTGGTATACTCTCAGACCTCATGCACAAACTCAGCAATCAAGCCTGCCCAATTGTAGTTTTTGCAATCATAAAAAAACATTGCATACCTAACTCACCATCCGACTATTGTTTGCTAAGAACAAGCGACTGAATATGTACAGTCCATACAACTTAGCCCAGCTCTCAGGCTTCATATTAACTTGGTTTGTAAGTGCAGTGAATACATCGTCCTCGTTGACAAAACCCTTGTTTGAACAATCAAAGTCCAAAAAAATTTCGGCAAACAACTTCACCTTTTTCCATGTTGAATTTTTTCTCCAACTCATTATGATTTGGTATATCTTTAAGCCCCATGGGCACGCTGTAAACCCTGTGAACATCTTCTGCAGAAATTGTTAATGCATGTCCATCTCCAAGCATGATGCATCTTTCAGATGCATCATAGTGCTTGATGACATATTTCAGTCATTCTTCATGTACCCCAGACAGTTTCATCTGGGTAAACCATAGGAATCCATCATTCTTCAACAGCTCCAGCTTTCTTGCATTAGTTGGTAGATTAAGCTCTAATAATCGATTTAGATACAGGATTTTATGTGTGGAAACAAGAAATACTCGTATCTGTCTCCTTGTAGCCTCATCAGCGGTTGATAATACACTTGTACTCATTTTTGCAAAGAATAATATGTGTTCTGCAAAGAAGAAAATGTGTTCTCCAAGGAAGAATACGTGTTCTTGCAGAGAGAGTTTTTGTAAAAAAAATATGAAGGGTTTCTTGCTTGCTTGCAGGTATGGATATGGAGATGAAGGTGAGAGGAAGAAGACAGCTTTTTTCCTTTTCAGCTGGTTTTCATACCTCGAAAAGTGAAGAGATGTGAACTTTGTGGCCTTTTTTTACGGTTGCGTAAATTTACATATGTACCCTTTTAACCATCTTTAAAATCTCAGCCGTCGATGTATCACAAAGCCCAATCTACGGCCACAACTGTGCCCCGCACGTGCGGAACTTAGGCTGTTCCGCATAGGAGCCGGACTGGCATAGGAGCCGCGACGTTCACAACAGTAGGTGAAGAAAATTCAGTATATACGGGCCAAGTTGTCACCGTTGGATTTTGTACTTTTTGATCCAACGGCTGTATAAAAAAAAGGGTATTTTAGGGATAAATTCTGAGCTCTTTTTTCTCTTTCTTACTTTTAATTGGGGGAAGATTTTTTTGGCGGGAAAATGAAATTTTGAAAAACATGTGTTCAATAATCAAGAACATGTGTTCAATAATAAAAAACATGTGTTCACAAAACAAAAATATGTGTTCATAATCAAGAACATGTGTTCACTGCAAATATATAAGATCATGTGTTCTCTGACAGAAAACATGTGTTCTCTGACAGAAAAAATGTGTTATCTAACAGAAAATATGTGTTGACAATATACAAGAACATGTGTTCATTGCACAAAAACATGTGTTCTTGTAGAAATGTACCTTTTTTACTTTTTTGTCATTTTCTCTCACCTCGGTAACCCAACCGATGTGACGGTTGCGTGTTACTTTTTCGTGTTATTATTATTATTTATTTGTGAAATTACATATGTATCCTTTTAACCCTCTTTTAAATCTTAATCGTCGATCCTCTTTTAAAATGAAATCAACGACCCTGAAAATTATTGGATTTTTGAATTATTGTTGTTTACTGTAGAATATAGCAATAGATTCAAAACTGTCTTGCCTGAAAATTAGTATAGGTACTAGTTTGATATTGTTGAAAATGACCACTGTAACTTTTACTTGTTAAATGCTCAAAATTATTGAAAGCACTTCGTACTATTTTCTTAAAACAATATAATAAAAGATTCTAGGAATTTAAACGTTCAGTCTCCAAATATTCAAGGAAACTGAACAGATAAATTCCTTAAATCAATTTTTATCTAGTCTAGGTTAAGGAAAAATTTAGATTTATATTCTTCTGGTCACCCGTCTTAACCGGACAAAAATCCGATTAGATGCGTCTCTACCAGTGGGGCAGCTCACAGGTGCTCCCGGGATTGCGTTTCCACAATCCTCGGGCTCAGACAATCTCAGAGAATATAATCCAATTATTACATGAACCCGATTAACCTAAGTTTATTATTGCAGGATTATGACAACATATTCAAAACAGGAATACCTGTCAATAGCCACCAAATCCACTGCCAGAGATTCCAGGCAGACAGAGACTTGTTATTTCAGAACTTTATTTTGGAAGAGTTTACTTAGAGGGAGGAGAGTAGAAAGCTTATTATTTTCTTAATAAACTTTGGTGCAACTTTTTGCCTTGAGGGAGGCGCCCTATTTATAGGGGAAATTGGAGGCCTTTCTGCAATTATTTATTTGCTGAAAAGGTCATTTTGTTTACTTTATGTAGTTTTTCTTTCCCATTTGGGAAATATTTGGACATTTAGACCCTTATACTTTGTAATTTGTTATTTCTTTACTTTATTATTTTTAAAGTAGATATTAATTCGTTTGTACTTGCTTAACACTCTAATTACTATCTTTTGGACTTCAATTCGCACAATTAACTACCTATAAAATATTTTACTTGCTAAGTAAAATTTAATTAAGTGGGCCTTTCGTAATAAAAATTTATTAACTTTCACCCGAAATTACCGGTCGTCACATGTACTCACTCAAAATGAAGGAAAGAGGCAATCTTATTGATCACACTAATAAATTTAATGAGTTAGTATCTCGACTTGAGAATGCAACGGAAGAGATCTAGGATGAAGAACAGGCGTTGCTGTTATTGGCTTAATTACCGAAATCCTATAAATCGTTGGTGCAGTCACTATTGGCAGGAAAGAACGCACTGCAATTGAATGAGGTTTCAAAAAACTTGAAGGAGAACCAACAGATGATGAATGAGGATTACCCCGAGGAGGATCGAATACTAGCTATAGAAAGTTCTCGAAGAGGGAGGAATCTAAGCAAGAGTAGAGGTGACCAAGGAAGATGGAAATCTCGATAGAGAGGTGATTGTAGCGAGGTCGAGTGCTTCTATTGTGGAGAACTAGGTCATTTCTAAAGATGAGGGAGGATTTGAAAAATCTCCGTGAACAGTTGAAAGGCAAGGCAAAGGTATGTGATTCCTCTACAAATGTGGTCAGCGATTATGATGATTTATATTTGACGAGATGCTTGGATGGCACTGTTGAGAATCATTCAAACTGGATTATGGATAATGATGCTGACGTGCATATCTGCAATGACCAAGACGTGTTTGATACTTTGTAGATGGGAGACTTTGGCTATATCAAAGTGGGCAACAACTCGAAGGTGAAGGTTGAAGGAGTTGGACGAGTCCGCCTGAAACTTCACAATGATGAGGTAAAAATAATTCCTGATGTTAGATTTGTACCTGATTCGAGTGCCAACATAATTTCGTTGGGTGAATTGGCATCAAATGGTTACAAGCTTGTTGGAATTGGGAATTTCTGCAAAGTGTATAGAGATAACCGTCTGGTTATGCGAGGCAGAAAGAAAGGGAAGAATTTATACCATCTCGATGATCATTCCTTGAAGAAGCAAGAAAATAAAGCTGGAGGAAGAACAGAAAATGAGACTACGAAGACTGAGAAGAAAGTTAGGTTTTCTGATTCTGTTGTAATCTGAGAATTTGAGAAAATGGAGGATATGTTGGGTAATATTTTTCAAATCTCACATTGGTTAGAAAAGAAAAGGGTCAAGGCAAGAGGGCATATATATAGACCCACATAGTTTGAGTTTTATTGTACCAACTCCTTGAGTCTTGTGAGTGTGTAGACTTGGAGTTTTTGAAGAGGGTTTGTAATTTTTATTCCGTTAAAAAATTACATAGTGAAAGTTTGTACCCTTCGGGGTTGTGGATGTAGGTTTGCTTTGAGACTGAACCACGTTAAATTTTTGTGTTGTTTTTCTGCTTTCTTTTCGTTTCTTTTATAATTTGTTGTTTGGAGTGTTTCGCTTCCCAACAGGTTCTTCACACGCAATTTGGACCATTAACTCACACAAATCTATAAACTGAGTCAACATTAGTTTTCCAGTAATCACCTCAACTACAATACACTCATGACCACATATATCTCCCGCATTTTCATTCAAAACGCACAACACCGCTTCTGAAAATGTGTAACCTAACGTACAATGATTCTTACTCGATGCTTCCCATACCTGCCTCGATAATCCAAAGTCTGCGATTTTTAGAATGCTAGTTATGCCGCCACTTTGTGGTAAAACAAGAATACTGGCTGGTTTAATATCGCAATGGACAATATCTTTGTGATGAATTTCAGATAATCCTTTTAATAACATGTATGTTAAGGAAGCTACGAGGGTTTCAGACATGTTACCATTTTAATATTTTATGATATTCGGGAGACTGCCTCCGGATGCGAATTTTAGGAGGAAATTGCAAACCAACTTTTCTCTCTCGAAGCTAATATCCATTTCGAGTCCTCGAATGATGTACGAACAACCTCAGAGTTCTTGGAGAAATTTGGCTTCCAAACAAAGTGAAGCTAAGTGATCAAAACTTGCACTCATTACTGTTAAAATTAGACCACCGATGCTTGGAGCTGCTAAATAAACGGTGTCGTAACACCGATCAAACTTAATTTCTTCCACCGCATATTTTCTCATATAGTAATTCCAATAACTTATCTAAGAGAGGAAACAAGAGATGAAGTAAACAGTATCATTTGTCATATAACTATATTATGGTAACTATATATAAAGAATGATAATATTGCCACGTCTCATCTCCTCTTGCCAAGGCAATCTTGACACAAATGAATTCCAGCCCTTTTGCTCAAATTACTCCATTTTTCATTCTTTATACTCAATGGTTAATGGGTCTCACTTTCCCAAGCCATGTTTTCACTCCTCCCCACTTTCTCTATCCTCCATACACAAAGTCACTAACTCACCATTGTAGTCCCCTCTTACCTCTCCCCCTTGAACCAGTAGCCCTCATTGGCCACCTAACCTCCATCTCTTCCACCATGAAAAAAATCCTCATCTCCTTCGCTTTCTTCCTTAAAAATCTCTCTATTACCTTTCCATCTTTCACCCCAATTTGCAATAAATAATTAAGATGAAAGGCATCAACGAATTTAATCATACCCTAAGATGGGTAATTAACGGAAAATTCTAATATAGAACAGGTCCATATGGATCTTGTGGTCCAAAATTGATCACATCATCACAAAGTTGCCAATCTCCTCATTTGGTGGTGACGTGACCAGCTCTGAATCGCAAGGTCCAATGGACCTGGTTCATATCAGAATTATCCATAATTAAAATTAGAATCCCAATGAAATAAGAAAAAAATTTGTTAAAGAATTTTAATAAAACATATTTAACATTTTCTTCGATTTGATACTGTTAATTCGTGACTTCTTAAATTCTCGTGGGTTTGAGAAGACTATGAAATCTAAGAAATAATGGAGTTGTGATGGTGGTAGAAGAGTCTGTGAGTATGGGCTCTAAAAGAGGGATAAATTGATAGGAATAAAATGAATATTATAAGGAAAGACAAGAATGGAAAAGCAGTTACAGTGAACTAGGGGTGTTCATGGTTCAGTTTGGTTCGATTTTATACATTTTCCAAACCAAACCGAAATATTCGGTTTGAAAATTTTGAAACCAATCCAAACCATTTAAAATCTCAAACCGATGCATTCGGTTTGGTTTGGTTTGGTTTGGCTTGGATTGGTTTGGTTGCTCGGTTTTGCGAGACACAAAAATATTGATAATAAAGTTGAGTTAATAACTATTTATAGCACTAAACTATTTACGAATTTCTCTTTGTAGTACTAAACTATTTTTTTTATCTAAATATGTCACTCAACTATTTACGTTTATCAAAAAATATACAACCACCCATTTTTTGGGTGTTTTCCGGCCAGCGATGTCACGTGAGTTGCTTCGGAACATGAACAAAAGAGAAAAGGAAAAGAAATATTGGATATGTCGAGACATAACTGCTTAATTTGTTGTTGCAAGGGAAATATTGGAAACGTCGGGCCATAACTGCTTAATTTGACAGACCCGTTTGCCCTTGCAACAACAAATTAAGCAGTTATCGCCCGATGTTTCCAAGATTTCTTTTCCTTTTCGTCGTTGTTCATGTTCCGAAGCAACTCACGTGACATCGCAGGCCGAAAAACACCCCAAAAATGGGTGGTTTTATATTTTTTGATAAGAGAAAATGACTATTTATGCCCCTTCAATTATTTTCAAAAGCAAGTTATGCCCCTTTACTTTTTTGCGTGCCATTAATATCCCTAACAATTTACGGGGTGCCATAAATGTCCCTCAGAGGCGGAATCCGGCGAGTTTTGGTGGTGTAGCAAGCGTGCGAACCGCACATGCGAAATTTGAGGGGTATTTTCGTCCAACCTTGAATCATCATCTTCACCAATCTCCTCCTTCAACCATCCACTAAAACCACCACCCCTCTACACCACCACTGTCACCCCTCTCCACCACTCACCTCTCATCTCCCAGGTACTGGTTTAGCGACTTTATGGAGCTCATCCAAAGGAAAACTTTTATCAGCAAAAATCGACTTTAGGGAGGAAGGAAGGAGAAGGGGAGCAAGGAAAAGAAAAGAAAAAGAGGGGAAGAAAAGAGAAAGAGATGAGGGAGAAAGGGGATCGGAGAGAAAGAAAGGAGAGAAGGAAAAGAAGAAAAGAAAAAGAAAGGAAGAGAGAAGAAGAACAAGAGAAAGAGAGGTGGCTGGGGTAATGGTGGAGGACCCGCGGCGGAAGGCGGGGAGAAAAAAGGGGGAAACGGCGGGGAGAAAGAAAAAAGAAGAAAGGAAAGGAAAGAGAAGAGAAAAGGAGTAGAAGAGGAGAAGAGAAAGAAAAGAGAAGAACGGTGGTGGGGGAAGGCGGCGGCATCGCCGGAGAAGAAGGAGGAGCCGCCGCCGCTGAGAGAACATCCCTCAATCTTCAAAAACATCCCCAGAAACTCCTAATTTATCTAAACCCATTAGAAAAAAATTGGATTTATGAATTTTGGGAAAGTTGAAATTTTCATACAACCACTATTCTTCTTCTAATTTTCTTCATTGCCCAATTCTTCTTTGATTTTGGGTTGGGTGAATTTGCCCAATTCTTCTTTGATTTTGAGGAAGAAGATGAAGATCTTCAATTGATTTTGAGGAAGAAGATGAAGATCTTCAATTGGGTCTTGAAATTGGATTGGACGATTTTGCCCTTAAAAAATCAGGCATGTCACTCGCACGCTTGCTACGCCACCAAAACTCGCCGGATTCCGCCTCTGAGGGACATTTATGGCACCCCGTAAATTGTTAGGGATATTAATGGCACGCAAAAAAGTAAAGGGGCATAACTTGCTTTTGAAAATAGTTGAAGGGGCATAAATAGTCATTTTCTCTTTTGATAAACATAAATAGTTGAGTGACATATTTAGATAAAAAAATAGTTTAGTACTATAAAGAGAAATTCATAAATAGTTTAGTGCTATAAATAGCTATTAACTCTAATAAAGTTTGAAAAAAACTTTATTTAATTAGTTAGTTGTTAAAAATATATATAAAAAAAAAAATATGCCTATCATTTTCTCAAGGTAAACACAATAAAGAAAACAAAATAATAAAACATAAATTCTTGGTCTTGATCGTTGCACTTTAAACAAATTACTTCAAAATCATCCTACAAGAAAAAAGAAAAACATAAAACATAAAAATTACATAATTATTAGTTCAAAATAGTAAAATACAATAAAATCTTTTGGTAAATCTAAAATCGCATATATTTTATTATATATATTCGGTTTGGTTCGGTTCGGTTTATAATTTTTTTTAAACCAAACCAAAAAAGTCGGTTTTAATTTAACTCAAACCGAAACCAGTCCAATGCACCTTTCAAATCGAAAATTCGGTTTGGATTAGTTTGGATCGGTTTGAATTGGTAGGTTTCGGTTTTTCTTGAACTCCCCTACAGTGAACGGAGACGGTACGAGCAGCAGTGGTGTATATAGAAACGATGTGGTGTATTTAAACAAGGAAAAAGATATTTGGCTAAGTCGAATTGGCTAAAAATCAGCTAAATTGGATCAAAATTGGTCAAAATGACAATAATGCCCCTGGAGTCTTTTATTATTTAAACCGAAAATAGGCCTATTAGAGACACAAAAGTCTTCGTCTACTTTTTTGATGTGTCAGCCTACAAACTGACATTTTGAGTAGGGAAAAAATTTGACCTTGTCATAAAGTTGTCAATTCCAAAGCTTACAAAAGTTAAAAATCACGTCCAAATTTCAAGACTTGGACAAGGTATATTGGCCATTGGATGATATTTTATCAACGGTCCAGATAAAGATTTAAGGTAAATCTGGATCAGTGACATGGCTCAACAAAAAGTATCAAATTGCAACCCTAAGTCCTTAAAAATATGGTATTTGTAACCCTAAAGTACATAAAGTATAATACAATGAGGTCCTTAATGTTAAAGAGAAATAATTTTTAAATTTACAATTTGACCAAAATACCATGAAATTATCTTTTCCAAAATTATAATTGGACATCTACAACTTACAAACATTGCAAATGTTATGTTAGAGTATATAAGAGTAAAGGCATTTCGACTAATATAGACCTTTAACGAACCTTACTAGTGTATTGTTATAGTTTGATTAAACGTACTAAGTTTGCCTTATCTAGAAGTTACAGACATTGCAAATGTTACGTTAGAGTATGATAGGAGTAAAGGAAGTTCGACTAATATAGACCTTTAACGAACCTTACTAGTGTATTGTTATAGTTTGATTATAGTACTAAGTTCGCCTTATCTAGAAGTTACAAACATTGCAAACGTTACGTTAGAGAATGATAGGAGTAAATGTAGTTCGACTAATAGAGATATTTAACGAACATTGCTAGTTTATTATTGTAGTTTGATTAAAGTACTAAGTTCGCATTATCTAGAACTTAGGAACATTGCAAACGTTATATTAGAGTATGGTAGGATTAAACGTATTATTTCGACTCATATAGACATTTCCTTTAGTACTAATGTTTTTATTTAATATTTATTAATGTTATAATATAAAATTTATTGTATTATATAAAATTAATATATTTTTAATTATATATTATATTATAAAAGAAAAATATATTTTCCCTTAAAAATACAAAGATCTTAAAGAAAACAATTATATATTAATATAAAAATACATTATAACTGCCAATCCTAACCGTCAAAATTTTAATCGAACGGACGAGCCGCACTGGAACCGTGGTGGTAAAATATGAGCTCTGTGCATTATCAAAGCTTTGCTTGGAAATGAACAATTGTCAAAAGTTCCTATTTCCTAGAGAGTAATCATTACCAAGTGTGGTTTCATTTTTCAAAGGAAATCATTACTTTCCATTTTGACCTTTTTAATATATATATACACACACACATTGTTTAACCTAGCCAGAGTTTAGTGTACAAATCTAATTTGCACTTCATTTCTTTCCTTCTAACTTTGCATCCAAAATACTCTCCATGGCGATGAACAACAACCAAATACATTTTCTTCATCATTTCAAGGAAATATCTTCCCTAATTGTGGGATTCTTCTTCAAGGCAAAAAAAATGTTTTTTGTGTGGCGTTAGAAGTTTAGGTATGTCAAATGAGATTATCAGTTCTATAATTCCATTGTCAAACTTTGGGCGTGCGCTTCATCTGCAATATATGCACTCTCAGGCTACAAATTGCATTTTTCACTTCCTGAATGTCAGTCGTGGCACCACAAAAATCCCAACAATTGTGATTCTTTGCCGGATTCTGAGGGCAGATTCATGAATGAAGTAGTGAATATTTGGTTGCTCGGTCAACCTTTGGTTTTTTCTGTGTAATTCTTGTAGTTCTTGTGGTGCTCTAATTAAATTTTATGAAGAAGGAAAATGGATGTTTCAAGGCAAAGCTTGTGATGAAGTTTGTTATTTTTTGGGCTTGTAGCCCAGTAGTTGTAATGGAATTTCTTCCATTATTTTGATCATGTTAGTTCTTGTTTTTAGTTGTACTTTTTTTCAGCCAGTTTTTTAGTAGTTTTTGTGTCTTAGTTCTCTTGTTTTTTTTTTTGTTGCTAAATGGATGTTTTCCATTAGCATTTTGTATTATCAACAGTCTAATGAAATGAAATTATCAATTTCTTATTTCCATCTTGATTATCAGTTTATCATTTCCCTAATCTTTTATGAATTTTTTGGTAAGTAAAATAAAGTTTTGTATTGTATCATCTCTCTTAGTCTCTCTCAGAAAATGAGTTCTTGGTGGTGATATTGACTCAGAAAAACTTGCTAATCTTAAAGAAGATGTGTTGTTTTTTTAGCCATGTTTTAATTCTGATTTTAAGAGTTTAGAGATGTGTTTTTTGTTTTGATTAACCTATTTATATGAGTTTGTTCATTTGCACAACATAGTTCTTCCCTTTTTTATGAAGCTATCTTATTTTTGGGTATTCTAGAGAATGGAGCTGTTGAACTAGAAAGGAATAGCAGCTTTGGTGGAGGTTGCAGTAGGGTGTAGGGTGTTAGGTGGGCTAGAGGGATTGGTAGGAAAAAGCTAGTTATCTATTTAAAAATTTAAAAACAAATAAAAATATTCATATATAGACAGAAGGGTATATTAGACATTTAAACTCTCAATTTTGGGGTTTTGGCCAATTAATTGGCTAAGTATTAGCCGCCTAGCACTTCCCTTTAAACAAATGGGGAAATATTTTAAGGGAAATGATTATCGGCTAAGCAGAATTGGCTATAATTGGCTAAAAATCCAAATTAAATACTATTCACCCCATGTTGGTATAAGGGATTCACCCAATTATTTACCATTTTGCCATCAATTTAGCCAATTAATTGATTAAATTTGAGCTCCCTAGCATTGTGCATATTTTTAATGGAAATAATATGGATTATTCACCAAGAAAAAGTTAAAAAGCAGGATTGACCAAAAAGGCAGAAATGTCATTTGTACCAAGATTGCCTTGGCAGGAGGAAATGAGTTGTGGTAACATCATCAACCATATATAAATGATATGTTTTTTTTTTTGGATAAACTATATAGATGATATGTATGGGTCTTACATTCTTAAAACAAAAAGAATTGAAACCAGTAAAATAGCCCAAACCAATAAGCCAAAAAAAACTCACATAACAAGCCATATACACCTACCTAGCCCCCAACCTTCCAAAATTCTGACAAGGGCCAACCCAACTGGGAGATCCAGAGTACCAAATTGGCTAAAAATCCCCAACCTTAATGGAAAATGCAAACAACCTTAGATATATTCAAACTCCTCTCCAAATTCCATATTTCGAACAGAACCACCAACCATTCCTTGAACTCAAACCCTCTTGATACTCTGAAGGATACCCATAGTGTTAATTGTGAGGGAATTGGTGAATCTGGCACAGAGCCAAGCATTGTTGAGGTCGAGAAGACGGTGGTCATTCATCGTCGTTTTATCAAAATAAAGGACAAAGCCAGAAGGGGCCCATCTCCCAATTTATTCAAAGGTAACTCCTCTGATTCACCCATCATTGAAGAAATTTTATCTGAGAATGAGAATGATGCATCCCAACTTGTTAAACCCACTGACTGTAGTAATCCAAATCACCCCAATATCCAAAATACAGCGGGCCCAGTGGTGCATATCCTGGAATTGCCAGGGGATGTCTCGCCCGTCGGCTTACAGAATTCTTAGGGACATGATTAGAAAGAAATGATTGGTGTCCCAGAATTTTGTTGGTATTAGGAAAGTTACTATATAATAAAATAAATTAAGGAAATAAATTAAATGATTGGTGAATGAGAGGTTAAGAATATAGAAATAAAAAGAGAAAGAGAGAACTAGGTTACGTAGGATTGTGGGTTTTGGGAACCGTGCAATAACAGAATAAAAAAAGAGAACCAGAAAGTGGTGAGCAGCAGGGCAGAGAGGAAAGAAAGAGATTTTTTGTGAGATTTCTGGCAGCTTTGAGTGAACGGTTGGGTAGGCTAACGACGTCAAATTTTGAAACAGAAAATAGTGAATTCACGGCGTTCGAGTTAGTTTCGATTGAGCGCAGACATATCGTGAATCGGAGTCCGGGGTAGAAAGCAACGAGAGCGGGACTGGGCCGTGCAGATTTCGGGTTTGTGTAGTTTCATCTTTCGCAAGAGTTAAGGACCCCACTTTTCAGTTATTTCCAGCCCGAATTTGTATGTATGTATGTATTGGGTATCGATTTGTGAGTGTTTAAGGATTTATTTTACGTGAATTATTACATAAACTGTTAGGTTTGCGAATCAGTTGCATGAATTGGGTTTTATTGCTTTGTTTATTTCGTAATTGTTTTGAGTTCAATTAATTGCCTTATAATCTGATTCCTAAATTGTTTTACACATTTTTTGTACTTGATATTACGTGAATTATTATTATTATTGTGATATTCGTGAATGGTTAATTGGCCAATTGATGAACTTGCTTAATTGTTTATCGCTTTGGTCGTCTTAATTGGTTAATACTTGTGTTGTCATATTTGGTGGTCGTCGTTTCAGTCCTATGTGGTATTGGTCGACCGAGTCGTCGCCCTATTTTGAGCTCGTGTGTAAGCGTGCATACCGCATGGGCACTGCACGGTGCCTGTCGTACTTTCAGTTGTGTATGTGCTTGGACATGAAGAGTATGGTTACTTAGCGTAACTGTTGTTTTTCACCTGCTTTGGTCTTATTTGATTATTTGTTTTGTGTCTTTAAACTTGTATTTTTGGTTGGGTTTGATTTGGTGCAAGATAGTACACTTATGTACAAGTTTTGCACTTGTTTTTCTATTTTTCGCAGGTCGCGGATGATCCATTTGTCCTACCATTCGTCGTAGGGTTCGTCCGCAGAAGGACAGTAGCTACTGTCTTACCACGGACGAAGTCGCAGACGATACCACGGACAAAGTGCTTCGTTTGTGGGTACCTTCGATACCGGTTTGGGCGTGTAGTCGACCGGAGCCTAGTTTTTTGTCTGCTTGATCCAGGATGACCACCGGTCGACCGGACTATGGGCTAGGTCGACCGGCAGGTCACAGTGAGCTGTATTGTGAGGTTTTTAGCCCTCTCTTTGTGGTATTTGTGTTCAGTGTTCTTTTGGACTTGTACAGCTTGTTCAGTGTATTTATAGTGTTTACATAGTGTGTGTTCTGTCGTGTCAATGCGTGTTTTCAAATTGGTATTTTGGGAAACGAGAACGTGCTTAATGTCTATTTGAGATTTATACCTATGATTACATTGGTCCTTACGGAGTACCGAAACTCAGTCCATCTGCGTTTACTATGCATGTGACGTAGATGTTGTTCCTACTTTCGAGGATGATGCTTGTGAAGGGGGCTATGAAGAGTGATCCATAACCGGCTATGATTTAGAGATTTAGATCATTCATTTATTTATTTACAGTTAGAGTATTTCGTTCATAGTAATGTTGATGTTGTTCCTACTGTCATTATCCAGGATGGGAAGATGAGGACCCAGAGGTTTGTACGGGGGTTTTACCTCGTATTAGAGGAAGGTTGTCTGGGTACCGTCCTACTACCTACATGGACACATACAAGAGGAGTTTGAATGTAGATGGGGAGTTTAAGAGTACCGTGACGGATATGAAAAGGCCTTATTCAGCTATATCACAATGCCATGATTCTCACCTTAATTAAACTAATCCTATGCCGTAGAAGAGGTTTGTTTCCACCTTGGGACCAACCAACACATTTAATCCTGGGAATAGGATTGGAGCAAATTCGACTAAGGTTGGGAGACCCACAGGGGCACCAAATACTTCTCAGAACTTCAGGGAGTGTCATACATGCAGAAAGAGGCATATCGGGGATTGCATATGGATTTATGGGACATGTTTCAGATGTGGAAAGATGGGTTATCGTGTTAGCCAGTGTAAAACTCCACCTCAGGTTACGGGTCAGACTCCAGGGTCGGCACCAAAGGCAGGGGGCACCGGGGCTAAGCCTAATGCTCTTTCTTTGCTCTTCCTCATAAAAGGGAGGGAAACGATACAGGTACACTTATGTGACTATGTGGTTATTATATTCCTTACATTTTTACGGAGCATTTAGTACCATCGTTGCTATTTGAATACCTATAGAGCCTCTTTCATTTAGTGGGGAGTGTTAGTATCAATGTTGTAGGGAGTGCAAGTTTCGAGGACGAAGCTTTTGTAAGGGGAAGAATGTAATACCCGTAACTTTTCACTTACTTATTATTTTACGTGTAATTAATTCTTGTGTGATTAATTGCGTAGGCGTAATTTATTTCGTGCAATTGTGTGTTTACGTGTTTGTTTAAGTTTTATAACATGTTACGTGTTACATTTTGTACGTTTTGTTGAGGGGTGTTCGGTAAATGTATCGTATTTGAGGGGGCTAATTGTAATTCAGTTAGATGAGTAGTTTAAGTAGATGTGGAATTGGAATCGGAATTATTTAGGAATTTTATTAGGATTAGGAAAGTTAAAATATAATAAAGTAAATTAAGGAAATAAATTAAATGATTGGGGAATGAGAGGTTAAGAATATAAAATAAAGAAATAAAAAGAGAAAGAGAGAATCAGGTTAAGTGGGATAGTGGGTTTTGGGAACCCTGCAAAAACAGAGAAAAAAAAGAGAAACACAAAGCGGAGAGCCGCAGGGCAGAGAGGAAAAAGAGAGATTTTTTGTAAGTTTTTTTACAGCTTTGAGTGAACTATTGGGTAGGCTAACGACGTCCGATTTCGATGCACAATATACAGAATCGACGCCGTTTGAGTTATTGCTTTGTTTATTTCGTAATTTTTTTGAGTTCGATTAATTGCCTTATAATCTGATTCCTAAATTGTTTTACTACTTATTATACTTGATATTACGTGAATTATCATTGTTGTGATATTCGTGAATTGTTAATTGGCCAATTGATGAACTTGCTTAATTGTTTATCGCTTTGGTCGTCTTAATTGGTTAATACTTGGGTTGTCCTATTTGGTGGTCGTCGTTACAGTCCTATGTGGTATTGGTCGACCGAGTCTTAGCAAGTGTGTAATCGTGCGTACCGTATGAGCACTACATGGTGTATGTTGTATGTTCAGTTGTGTATGTGCTTGGACATGAAGAGTATGGTTAGCTTAACTTTTTTTTTTCCACTTGTTTTGGTTATATTTGATTATTTGTTTTGAGTCTTTAAACTTGTATTTTTGGTTGGGTTTGATTTGGTGCAAGATAGTACACTTGTGTACAAAATTTGCACTTGTTTTTCTGTTTTTCGCAGGTCGCGGACGATCCATTTATTCTACCATTCGTCCGCAGAAACAGTAGATAATGTCTTACCACGGACGAAGCCGCAGACGATACCACGAACAAAGTGCTTCGTTTGCGGGTACCTTCGGTCGACCAGTTTGGGCGTGTGGTCGACCAGAGCCCCAGTTTTCTGTCTGTTTGATCCAGGATGACCACCGATCGACCGGACTATGGGTTAGTGAGCTGTATCGTGTTCTGTATTGTGAAATTTTTAGCCCTGACTTTCCGGTGTTTGTGTTCAGTGTCTTGGGGGACTTGTACAACTTGTTCAGTATATTTATAGTGTTTCCATAGTGTGTGTTGTGTAGTGTCAACGCGTGTTTCAAAAGGGTATTTTGGGAAACGGGAATGTGCTTAGTGTCTATTTGGAATTTATACCTGTGATTATATTGGTCCTTACTGAGCACCAGAGTTCAATCCATCCGCTTTTACTGTGCTGGTGACGTAGATGTTGTTCCTACTTACGAGGATGATGCTCGGGAAGGGGATTATGAAGAGTGATCCATAACCAGCTATGATTTAGAGATTTAGATCTTTTGATTATTTATTTACACTTAGAGTATTTCATTTATAGTAATGTTGAACAATTTCCTCTGTAATACTTAGAATTATTTCACTTGTAGTACACTTAAATCCGCTGCTTAACTCTTATTTTTGGATTATTTCATAAATGAATTCCCTTTTTTTGTAACTCTATTGTGGGCTTTGGTGTCTCATCGACCAATGAGACACTGTCATGTCAACATTCCGGTTTTGGGGTGTGACAACTCTCCTCATTTCAGTTATAGAATCATTATCAACTAAACCAAACAAGATGACGTCATTGGCAAAGAGTGAATGACAGATCAGAGGAACTTGCTTGCCTTCTTTGATAGAATTCCACTTTTTGAGCTTGACCGAGTTCTCAATGCTAATGGAAAGATATTCCATGCAGATGACAAAAATATAAGGAGAAAGTGGATCGCCTTGTCTGATACCTCTCGAAGGAAGGAACCAATCGGTTGGTTCGCCATTAAAAAGGATGTCCATTTTCAATATGAGAAGCCTAACTTCAAGTTGCAGAATCTGATAATGGTTCCAAAATAAGAAGTGAAGCTAAATTATTAGCGAGAAATGAACTTGGTGATTTTGAGTTTTACTTTCCACTGTCACGAAAGGAAGAAAGTGACATTATGTTCTAAATACACAGCATGACTTGTACTACTTTATAATAAACTCATTAGAGAGTACAAAACTAGAATTTGACATGTAAATTCAAGAATTAGTTTACAAGTTCTAGAACACTAATAAGAACCATGTAAGTAGTACTTGCTAATTCTGAGAAAGATGATACAGGGTAATGTGACAAAATATATATTTGTTGCAAAAGATGTTGGCATTTGATTTCCTCGTTATCGCAACTTCTGAGCCTGTCAAGATGATCAATATGACCATAATGTTAAGAAAGATTACAGTAGAAGTGAAAAGATAAAAATTTAACTTGAATCATTTAAGAGTGAATAGACAATGTTGCACCTTAACAATTTTTGCTTTTCTCTTTTTAGACATAAACAATTTTTTTTGTACATTATTAGACTTCATCTTTTTTACGGACATTCAAAAATGAAAAAAAAATGAAAATCCGGCAAAAATATGGCCGTTGAGTAAAACGGGGTCGTTTGACTGAAGGCACAATAGTCAAATTATAACTATAAAAAAAGAAAAGAAAAAGAAAAAGATCATCCTCATCCCAAGATCTACCCGACCCGCTCCAATTGAACCTACCAATCTTCATCTCCGCCGACCATTGCGGATGAAGAATCCGAAAATGGAAGCCAAATTGATTGAATATGCAAAGGCAAAGATGAGGATGTGGAAAAATGGTGTTGTCCGATAAATTGATTTGGATAAATTTCAATTTCATGGCTCTTTTGGATTTGGATAAATTGATTTGGATTTCAAAATTGGTTATGAAGCTTGAAGAATTTTTTGCCATGACTACTATGAGAGGTGGTGACGTATGCGATTTCATGTCCCTTAAGCTAGAGAGAGGATGTGATTTCAAACTTATTATGGAAAAGAAAGAGGAAATGGTGGCTATTGCACCGGAAATGATGGGGAAGGAGATGGCTAATTCGCCGGAATCTTCCCCTTCAGTTCAGAAACACCAGCAATTTCAAAACTCTCAAATTCCATGACCTTATTTGGTGGATGAACTTCGCAGGAATCTTCCCCTTCATTGAATTTTGGAGATTTTTTTATTGAATTGAGGATTACTTTGGGATATGGATTAAATAAATGGGGGTATTCAGATTCATGATATGGGTTGAATTTGTAGTTTAAAAAATGAGAGCATCTGAATCAATGATATATTCAGTACTTGAAGAAGAAATGTGGGTTGTTGAAGCTTCATCTGATGTTGTTGCCATTTTTGGATCAAATTGAAAGCTTCATCAAATGGGTTATGGACGAGGATGATGATCTTTTTTCTTTTCTTTTTTAATTTTTTATTTGTAATTTGACTATTGTGCCCTCAGTCAAACGACACCGTTTTACTCAACGGTCACATTTTGGCCGGATTTTAATATTTTTTTTCCATTTCTGAATGCCCGTAAAAAGATAAAGTCTAATAATGTACCAAAAAAAATTGTTTATGTGTCTAAAAAAAGAAAAACAAAAATTATTAAGGTCCAACATTGGCTATTCACCCATCATTTAAATATGGGGAAGTCAACTGTATAATCTGCCGGGCCGGTGTGAAGGTCCAAGAACGAACGGAACATGAAGGGGCAACACAAGCATCAACAAAATTTAAGAAATGAAAAGGATGTCTGGCTAATTCAGGTGCAAAGAATGGGAGAAATATACATTTTCTGCATTCCGTATGTTAAATGAAAACAAGTGCAAGAATAAGAATTTCTTCTTTCGATATGCTAAGGAAGATGAAAGCTTAGCTCAGTAATTTTGCCTTCAAAATCAAAAGATAGAAGGTCTACGTCACGATGGGCGATTGCCCCACATTGAGGAGAGAGAACACCCTAGATAAGGGAGAATAAAGCTTACCGCACGCAGGCGGAGGGTATCGAACCCGGAACCTCTCGGTCACGGGTCGGCCAATGCCCCACTGGGCTATTGGCCTCTTCGATAAAGATAGAAGGTTAATGCTGAGCTACTTCTAATATGTGAAAGGCTGCAGATTAAAATCCCTTACACTATTTAATCAGAATGTCCAAGAACAATACACAGATCAAATTGAAGCAACTTGCAACTAAACAGACTAAAAATGTTGGAGTAAATTTTCAATGTTTCAGCACTTCCTAAAGTAAAACGGAAAGAAAAAAGTACAAAAACAACTACGATTCTGTAAATCAGTATAAAAGAGCTATGAGTTGAATTGACACCTCATCCAAAACTAGGATAAGATTTTACCAGAATGTAGAGTAATTTATTTCAATTATGCAAGAAAATCACTGTTCTGTTAATTTATTTCATTTATTTATTTCAATAATTTGATGACCAAAAAAGTTAAAAAAACTTGAAAAGGAGGACGAAAGTTAGTTGATGACTAATTTAGCTATTAATTCCTATGATAAAGACGAAACACAAAAGTTCTTGTTTAATACTTAAAGTATCCTCACATAAACAATTCAATTTTTTTACGAAACTCTGACCAAAATTTCCAAAATCAAACACTATCTGCATGCGTTATGCACATACAATTCCTCCCTGTCCTGTCTTGTCTCCATGGAATGCATAAAAAAGCTACAATTTTTAAAGAAGCATCAACCAATGCACGGAAATTCCACTGTCTATATAAATGCTGAAGGTTCTTATAATTCAACTTTTTACGAAACCCTGAACAAAATTTTCCATACTAAACACTATCTAATCCCACACATTATGCACATACAAACACACAAAAAAAGATGGAATATTTATATAAGCATCCACCAATACACTGAAATTCAACTGAAATTAAAATGTTGAAGGTTCTAGTGACTAGTATTACTTTCATTTCATAATATAAGTCGTTAACGACATGTAGATAAAATTAAGAATTAAAAAAATAAGGTACCGAGTAATATTGATATTTTGAATAACAAAGTACCTTACTTTTTTGCTTTCTAGATTTTCGTTATAGGTCATAAACGTTTTATACGACTCATATTATGGGAAGGGAGAGAGTACTACCTGATCTTCTGGTTCTGCTTCCACAGGCGGGTCCCACTTATTAGGCCTGGCTAACTGGGGACTCAATATGACATACGGAACAGGGCCCTCGAAAATTGGGGGTCCCAATTTTTTTTGTTACCTATATAAATATGTGTGTATTTTTTTGAAAAAAATTCAGTATTTTTTTGTATCACTTACGGGTCTCTCTTTGTATGGGCTCCAAATTTTAAAAAAAAAATAATATATCTCCACTTGATATTATAATTGTTTGCACTATTAAAACTTGAGTCTATAATTATGTTTTGACATTTTTTATAATTTATATTTAAAAAAAAATTGAAGGACCTAACTGTGATATATAATTAGCACAGAGCCTCAGAATTGTTCGAGACGGGCCTGCCACTTATCATGCAGCCACTCACGGTGAAGCCGAATATCACGCCGGCTAATCAATCTTTGTTCTCTATTAACCCTAAAGTAAACAACAAACCTATTGTTCTCCAAAACCTTTGTGATCACGCCTTCTCACCATCCATCGTTATACAAGCAATCAATTTCTTCGTTTAAGGTAAAATTCATGCCAGGCGACTTCCGAGGAGGCAATGGACGGAGCTGCACGACATCCACCTCCTCTCGTAATCTCTGTTTCCCGCCATCTTCCATTAAATTCTTGTATTCGATCAGGATCTTGCTGTTCTTCTTGAGTCGTCGGACGACTGTGGCCTCGTACCATATCCCTGGAAACCGTCGTCGTCGCTACTGATTTCGACATGGGTACTGGGATTGAAGGTTTTGGCGATCACCTCTTTGAAACTCTTGGAGGCCATTTTTTGTCTGAGGAAGAAATAATAAGAGCGGTTAGGATCTTTTACTGGGCCCAGTTTGGGAAAGTAGAGAAGAGAGGAAAGTAAAAAGTTATGAGTTACAAGTTTAGTAGAAAAAGGGTAATAAAAGTAAGAGAAAAGCACTATTTCTACCCCTTAAGTATCTTTGAAAGGCAAGTTATGACCCTTAATTTTTTTAGGTGCCAAAATTGCACTTGATAATTTACGTTGTGCTATTTCTAGACAAAATCGGCGGAATCCGGCAAGGGCAGGTGGCGAACCACACGTGCGGCTCACATGCACGATATTTCAGGGGCAAATTCGTCTATTCACTTATTTTAATTAAAAAAATGAAAAAATCCCCCTCTCCTTTCCATTTGTCTCCCCCTCCTTCAAACTTCAATCCCCAGAATCCCCCTCTCTCTTCAACCAAGAAACCCAATCAAGATCCATCCGAAACTAACAAATCCAAGGGCTTGTTCTCATACTTTCAGGTGATTTCCATGAGGGATCAATACATTTAGGGCTTGTTCTCCGCCAAGGAGCAATCCCTTTTGCCAAAGAGCCTGAGCCGCCTTCTTCTAATTTTCTGCAATTTTTTTCTTCCAATTTTCTGCAGAGCACCAAGACACCCACTAAATCTTTGTAAAATCTAGCATATTCCACCCAAAAAAGGATATAGAATCAGTGTTCTTGGTTGAGCTTTTGGATTTCATTTTTATACCCACTAAATCTTTTTTTGATCGGCCATGGTAGATTCTTCAGTGTTCTTGGCGTTCTTGCTCAAGCTCATGCGAAGATGGTGAACAATTTCGGCTTTTGATCCATTTTGGTGTACAACGAATTTTGTTTTGGCATCCTACTGACCATCTGATTCGCCGCCACCGCTCCTAATCCCATCCCCAACAAATGCCCCCATGTATCTGCACCAAATTGAAGAACCCTAGGAATTTGGGGATTTTTTTATGTTTAGTATATTCTTGATTATTTTTGTAATTTATTGAGATGAAGCCTATAAATTGGGGATTTTGTAATTCCTCCAAAAGTTCCCCAAAATCAGCCATACAAAGTGGCGGCGTGTGACGGTGGTCGTACTCTCAGCCATAAAAAATGGAAGTAGATAAAGAGGGGTGGGAGTGAGCGGTGGAGGGTGGGGTGAGTGGCGGAGAAGAAGAGAGGGTGGGGTGGGGTGAGTGGTCTTGATCCAGAGAGAGGGTAGAGTCGGGTGTGGTGGGGTGGGCTGAGTGGCGGAGAAGAAGGGGAAAGTGGCGGAGAAGACGAGAGGGTGGGGTGGGTGAGTGAGTGGTCTTGATCCAGAGGGAGGGTAGAGTCGGGTGGTGGAGGGTCAGGTGCGGTGGGGTGGGCTGAGTGGCGGAGAAGAAGGGGAATTTTTTTTTTTTTTGGAGTTTTTCATTTTTTTTCTTTTTTTTTGGAGAAATAGAATGGGATTGTCCTGACTATTATACCCCTCAAAATGTGCATGTGCGGGCCGCACATGTGGAACGCCGCCCCCTCTCGCCGGATTCCGCCGATTTTGTCTAGAAATAGCACAACGTAAATTATCAAGTGCAATTTTGGCACCTAAAAAAATTAAGGGTCATAACTTGCCTTTCAAAGATACTTAAGGGGTAGAAATAGTGTTTTTCTCTAAAAGTAACTTGATTTCTTGGGAAATTGAATTTCCACTTTCGAAAATCAATTTGATACTGAGAATATTCTAATTACGTGTTAACAGGCTCTTCTATTAGCATATGAAAAATAATGCAAACTAGTTTTGGACGGTCGGATTGCATATTATAATTAATTGTTATTACCATTCTTAAACGACTATCGAAATAAAGTCATTTCATAATAACTACAATTTGAGACGCCAGATAAAGTAATCTGACGATCTAGATCTAATTTGCACAGCGTTGATAGAAATGCCTACAAGTACAATAATGTTTTTCAGACAGATGGATTAGTACTTTTTTATCGTGTGTTTGACTGTCATTCCGGTGATCGGAACTCGGGGTGTGCCGGTAGACGCATGTGCGTTTCGACGGTGCACGGTTACCGACTAACACATCTAAAATTTAGGGCTATATCTTGTCTATTGATTAACATTCTCAAGTAAAATAAATGAAAAATGAATCTTAAAATAATAATCTAACCTGTTTTGAATCGATTGAGTTGAGAGATCTTCGAAAATATGAAAATTGAAAAGTTTGGGAAGTCTTGTGTGATACATTAGGGAGAGATGAAAAAAGGGGGGTGGGAGAGAGAAATTAGATAATAAAGTAAAATCATATTCAAGAATTTGTAGTGCGGCATTAGGAAATTATGGAAAAGTTAAATTGCAAAAACAACCTTCATAAAATTCTCTGATAAAACCCTAGTTGATCCCCCTCTCTTTATCAATATTGAATTACATTTATTATTTCTCTCTCTCTCTCTCTCTCTTAACAAATACTAGTATTGTGCATGTGTGATGCATGCAATAATTTTTTTTACATAGAATTAAGATCTTTATCTATGTTTATTTCATAAAATGATATCATGTAATACACAATAAATATAATAATTGCCAAAATGATGGAATTAAGCCATAAGAATACGTAAACCATTTTCTTTTTTTTTGTGAGATATCTAGAGAGAGATAAAGAGACAAAGAGTGAAACATTGTAATCAGTGGCGGATTCAGGAATACAGAACACAACGGCCACACGACAATTAATTAATATTTTTTAGCATAAGAAAACATAAATTTTTAATTCAAAATTAACTTATATTTTATAAACATAGACAAAAAACAAACCAGAGAATTGAAAAAACATACTCCCTTCGTTCTCAATTATCTGTTGCCTAAATATACTTTATCAGTTTTTAATTATATGTCACTTTAACAAAATTAAGAGAGCATTAAATGTTTTTTTTCAAAGTTACACTTACATTTCATTAATTCAGTCAACAACTAATTTTTTTTATTTTTTATTGGTTTAAATCGGATGTATATTACTAATCAATCGAACACAATCTACATGGTAAAAATAGGCACTCCTTGAACAATTTAAGAGGCCATTCTCAATTCTCTAACCATTGCACAAATAATCCTCACGCGCTCATATAGTGAAGGGAGTTGGAACTCCTCCTCAAATAGAAGAGAGTTTCTCCACCACCAAATATGATATACCGCTGCCCGAAAAGTCGCCTCCCAAGCCTAACAAATCTCTTCTGACATACAACTAATTTTAATTGTCTTAACATACATGTATTAATTGAAGGGTAAAGTGTCTATATATCTTTAAACTAATATATCTCAATCATTTTCTTAATTCGAGTGCACTGCCTTAAAGCGACCTATAAATGTGAACTGAGGGAGTACATTCTATAGTTGACCTCTACGTGGTCTCATATTCTGAAATCTCTTAATGATGAGTTCATTGTCAACATTTTTAAATACATCTTTTTCAATGTAAGTAATCAGACAATCATTCATCCAATCATCTCCCATTCGATTCTTAATTTAATTAACTTTCAATAGAGGGGAACATATTCTTAGTGTAAATTTGTCCATCAAGTACTTTTATCATGCTTAAGAAATAAAAGCAAAGTCAGAATTAATATTAGAGTATACTAACTAAACCAAAATCAAACTTCTCAAGAGAAACTTGTGAACTATAAACATAAATAACAAAGATCAATTCCATTCCAAAATGAGAAAGGACAATAAAATAAAATAAAGAATATGAATTGCGATAACAATAAAAAGCCAAACATAGTGCATAAGCATAACCCAGAAAGAACTTACCTTTTATATAAAAGAAATCAATTTCAAGGCGGTGGCCGGAGAGGGAAAAACAGAGAGATCCAGAGAAAGAAGACAAAATGTTGAGTTTAAACTTTAAAGTTTCTAGAATCTTGAGAATTGGTAAAATTTTTGGAGAGTTTTTATTTTACAAAAGATAAAACCCTAGTTGACCCCTCTTTCTTTATCAACATTGGATTACATTTATTATTTTTCTTTTAACAAATACTAGCATTGTGCACGTGCGATGTACACAATAATTTTTTATATAGAATTAAGACCTTTATCTATGTTTATTTCATAAAAATTATATCATGTAATACGCAAGAAATATAATAATTGCCAAAACGATGGAATTAGGCCATAAGAATACATAAACTGTGTTCTTTTTTTATGAGATTTCTAGAGAGAGATAAAGTGATGTGTCACACCCCATATGGTGATGACCTAGCAGCACTCCAAGCCAATGAACCCGATAACTAATAAGGAAACTTCAACAATTGTCATTATTTAAAAGGAAAGTTACAATACTCATAAGTTCTAATACAATGTAAAAGGAGGTACTAATGTTAAAATGGAAATGCTAATAACGATAAATGTTCCATTAGCCATACTATTACATGTCAAACTAAGTTTTCCTCGAAATCCTCCTCGAAGGTCGCATCAATAGCACCCTCAATAAATTCATCTGCAAAAGGGGAAACAATAAGGGTTCAGCTAACTAGCTCAGTAAGCATAGATCACCATTGGGATGAAGCATCAATTATGACTCAATAAATATATCCCAACTCAAAGCATTTGTTCATAACTAAACAAAGATAACTTACAAAATACTTTAAAACAATACATGATATAACTTAAACGAATACAAAACGGAAACAAAACCGAAAACTAAACAATAGAAGAAATAGAGGTTCGGACGACTGGAAAGGGTCCGGTCGACCGAACCAACCATCCGAGATCAGGACAGAAATTTTGTCCCAAAATTCGGACGACCGAAGGCTAAGCTCGGTCGATCGCAGCAAATCCGGTCTATGGGATTTTCATCCCGGTCGATCGAAATCCACTTCCCGTCATCCGCAATCAGCCCCAGCAGTTTGTTCGGATGACGGGTCGGTCGACCTAGATAGAGTGCAGGCTTTTTCATGTACAAATTAACAAAGGAAAATGTGATTTCTGCACAATTCGAATACCAGCCCAAAATAACCCATTTTGACTCTCAAACACATACCATAACATTTACAAATCAAACACATAACATGCTCAAACTATATCCAACTTATCTGACACAAACGGATCAGAAATTGTGCTACGAGCACCATGAACTACTCATGAACTTCAAATGGATTTTCATGTCAAACTATCGAATAAAATTCTAGCAATGAAGAACATATAACTTCGCACAATTGAGCTCATTTGTATGTATATGGCTCTAAATCTCTGTTAATAGCCCTTAACTATTCATTTCCTATTAAGGAGTGCCTGGTTGAACTTAACATGGATTCGGACATTATTTCCCTCATAACGACTGTTCTAAGTTTAAGGACACACTAATTATGTCATCACTCACTCTTGTGAGCTCCACAACAACTGTTAACATCCCTACTTTTTATCCTCGTTAGGAACAGAGTCTGATTAACTAAACTAACTAATAGTGCTCTTGGGCACTCAAAACTTATAAGGTTGATGATGTCCTAGACTACGAACATCGACAGACAAAGCTCTAATTGGGAATAAAATACATAGACTCCAGAACGAAAATCAACCAATTAGCAATTACCAAACTCAACAATTCCAATTATCAAACTCACAAGCAATCACAATTAACATCAATGCCTCGTCCAATTTTGTGCACAGATGAATGAAATCCAATTCATAGTAATTCAGTAAATTCTGTAAATACGAAGTTTCATGTTGATTTAAGGATTAAAATTCAAAGGTGGAGGATCCTTACATTATTAACTTAAGCAATAAACTCCAGAAAATCCGAAATCTCCAAAACTAGGAAAAACGATCAACTTCAAACAACAATTATTCTCTGTTCAGAACTCGGAATCGCAATCCGTCAAAGCCCAAATGTAGCCCTTTCGATTACCTTCGAATCGCCTAACAAATCACTCAATTCCGACAATGATAGCTATGTCAATCGTCCCAAATACCTCTCAACTCTTAGTATTTCTACACTTTCTTTCTCTATCTCCTTTATTTCTTTCTCACAACCGTTACTCTCTCCCTCTCTGTCCAGCCATAACTCCCACTACAAAATCTTTTCAAAACATTACAAAACAACCTCAACATATCACAATGCATACACTCAAGTACCCCAACTTCCCAAGTCTCTATTTGTGCCCATTAAACTAATCGTACACCACATACAACATATAATTTCGTGCTTGAACAATTAATGAACATATAATCATGTGAGAATTTAATGCTAACATGAAACAATTAAGCCAAAAAGTCACGAGTATCACATCATTCCCCCCATACAAAAGTTTTGTCCCCGAAACTTACTAACCTCGGTTTTCGAGCAAATGAGGATACTTCTGTCGGGCTTCTTCGTATAATTCTTAAACCGCTTCTCGCTCAGTATGGTGCGATTTTCACATTAGGTATGGTTCTACGCTTCAACACTTCATCCTTTTGGTCCACAATCTGTACCGAACTTCAACGTATGACGGATTCTCTTGCAATTCCAAAGGCTCGTCTTCTAAAATGTGACTCGGGTTGAGCACATACTGCCTCAACTATGACACATGGAATACATTGTGTACCCGTGACAGTGTTGGTGGTAGCGCCAAATGGTAAGCCAACTAGTAAGGACCAATGTACCTCGGGCTCAACTTCTCGCTTTTCCCGAACCTCATAACCCCTTTGGCTGGCGAAACACGAAGATAAACTTTATCCCCAATTTGAAATTCCATCGGTCTACACTTACTATCTGCCCAATTCTTATGTCTGTCTTGTACATATTATTTCCCTAATTAGCGGAACTTTTTTCATAGTTACTTGCACCAACTCTGGCTCGGTTACTTATTGGGGAAATAATATGTACAAGACAGAAACTATGAAACATAATCCGTTACTCTGGCTCCGTTATTATTTCCCTAAAGAAATAAGTCTATTATTTTTCACAAATTAAACACAACAAAAAAATAAATTAATGAAACATAAATTTTTTATCTTGATTCTTGAACTTCAAACATTTTACTGAACTTCATAGTTACATATTATTTCCCTAATTAGCGGAACTTTAGTATAATTGTTCAGTAAAATGTTTGAACTTCAAGAATCAAGATAAAAAATTTATGTTTCATTAATTTATTTTTTTGTTGTGTTTAATTTGTGAAAAATAATAGACTTATTTCTTTATATTTTTAATAGATAGGTAATTATATCTGCTAATAAAAAAAAAAAGCTAGGTAATTATATAAAGAAAAAATTATTTTTACTTTATATTGAAGTTCAAGAATCAAGAATTTTTATTTCATTATTTTGTTTTTTTTATTGTATTTAACTTGTGAAAAAAATAGTTTTATTTCTTTATATTTTTAGCAGCTAAGTAATTATATAAAAAAACAACTGTTTTATTTTTACTTTATAATCAATATATTTTGTATCGCCCGAAAACCGAACAACCAAACCAAACCAAACCAAACCAATCCGATACAAACCGAATGCATCGGTTTGAGATTTTGTATGGTTTAGATTGGTTTCAAATTTTTTAAACCGAATATTTCAGTTTGGTTTAAAAAATGTGTAAAACCAAACCAATCCGAACCATGAACACCCCTACCAACTACAAAGTTCATTATAATGTGTTCCCACTTCCACACGGGAGAATGTGGAGTTTAAGTTGCTAAGAGAATTCTTGCCTCATGAAAAAAAAATGATCTATTGATATTTTGAAGTTCTTAACGTGTGTAGATCGTTGTCCTAACGTAATCATTGTATATCTAATTTTGTTGACTATTCATTTTATTGTTGCATCTGCAAAAAGAAAAAAAATTCAAAACTGAAGTTGTTAGCGTCATACATGCATTATACAATGTCTCTGGAAAGACCTGGTGGATTTACGATAATAGTGATTAAGAATGATCTTTTGGAGCAAATAAAATATGAAAATTTGGCTGAGGATTTTGCTTCAAAAAATGCTAGAAGGATCACAATTTTCAAGTAAAAAAAATTTGAAAAAGTTAATATTTTTTATATTATGTTTAAAACCTTTGAGTACATTTTGGAGATCAATAATTATGATACAATTTTATGATTTATTTTATTTGTTACATTTTCACATGAAAGTCCCCGTTTCCCCCCAGGTTATGTAGGGCATTTTTTTTTTAAAGTTTAACATAGGCCCCAAAATTATTGAAATAGCTCTGAAAAAATCCACCAAAAATAATAAATTAATTTATAGAGAAGTAACATTTATGAGTTGAAACGAAAGAACTGAGATTTTGAAATCGACCAAATTGTCGTTACTTCTTTAGAAAATCACATTCTTCCCGTGACCATGCCCATTAGAAGCACGCTCAACTTTTTTTTTTTTTTTTTGAAGCTCGCTGGCGATTGCCCCATGAAGGGGAGAGAGAACTGGCTCACAAGAAAAGAAGAAAGTCCTAGAAAGGGAGACATATTAAGCTTGCCCCATGTATGGGGAGGGTGTCGATCTCGAGACCTCTCGGTCACGAGTCGAGGCTTACCCCACTGTACTGCGGCCTCTTTGACAAGCACGTTCAACTTAAACAGAAAATTACCAACTTTACAAAATAAAATAAAAATCATTTACAACTAATAAGAAACGTTAAAAAAATCATAAAATTACAGTTATGTCATTAACTAGTGATACGTTATAAAGAGGGAGGACTAGAGGAATTGTATTATCGTAATTGATTAATTGCAGATTTTTACAAATTCTTGTGAGGAGTCCACAAGATCACGAATTGAATGAGTAGAACTGTAGAACATAAAGTATAAGTATAAAGTTTTGATCTTTATTATGGAGAAAAAGAAAAAATTAACGTTATTTAATTGGTGATAATCGAAGAGTTTGACGTGGAAATAAGATTGACGTGGTAAGATGAGAAAATACTTAAGTAAATAACATGAATCGTCGGAGATGATTCTAATTTAGTTGAAAAAATTATTTTAAATCAGTGTATTGTTATTGACTATTAAGCGAGAAGGCCAAATCTCAAATGATTACACATATTTTTTTTATTTTTTAAATGGAAAACAAACATCGTTCGTCGAGTAGGTTGAACTTGCTAATAACCGCCCCTATCCAGGATTTACATTAAGTGTTTCATACTTTGCATGCTTGTCTTGCAAAATCAAATATCGGAATACCAGTCACAACAACACACACACACACACACACACACACACACACATATATATATATATATATATATATATATATATATATATATATATATATATATATATATATATATATCACAAGCTGAACTCTCATATATTTAGCCGAGGCCTACAGACATGCAAATGTGAACCCGAAATGTTCAATTTTTACTAGGTATGCTCAATGTTTTATGTTTTGGTATGCTCAATTTTTCTTAATAATATTGACAAAATGAAGTACATAAAACATGATTTTCCGTGGGATTTGGTGTAAATATGGGTCAATCACTAGCTTATATGAAAACAAGTTAATGAACGGAATTTTAGCCAATCATCTCACGTGTACTAAGCGTAGAAACTATCTTCTCCCATAAACATCTTATATCAAGTCCCAAAAATTAAGCTGAAAACTGTTAGAAATCACCAACTATCTCTTTCCATTGATTTAGAAGTTTCAAGAAATGGAGAAATAAATTTACTCCTAGAAAACAAGCTCTAGAAGGTTCTAGAATTAATCAATAAGTTCACTCCTAGGAAACAAGTTCTAGAATGATCTATTAGGAAAGCCATAAGGAAAAAATCTAGAGAAAATGAGAAACTAGCTTTTATATTGTTTTAGGTTAAATGCCTAATTGGTAGAATACTCTAGATGGTTAGAGACTAATCTAACCAACTAATATAAATATAAGAGAGTGAATAGAGTGGAAAAGTACTCCAAATGAAGAGATTGAAGTCACCAACTTTGAAGGTGAATCAAAGTTGTCAGCTTGAGAGCTAAGTGAGCTCGAGTATATAAGTGTGAGTGCTAGGTGATTTTGTATAGTATAAATTCACTTGAAATATAAGAGTGTTAGTCAATTGAATTTCTCAACAAGTGGTATTAGAGTTGATACTCAATTAGTAGTATTAAATCCAAATACTCAACTGGTGGTATCAGAGCGGGTTGTTTTGGGTCTCAAAGACTGAGATAATTACGGTCAGCGACAGTAGTCGAGATCGTCGATCAATAGTCGCGCTACGAGGAGACTCTGTCCAAATAAACGGTAGGGAATCCAATTCGACATTAGTAAGTCGGCGATCGAGGTACGAGGAAACTCTTTCGGAGCACAATCAGGGATTGTGAAGTCGTTGGTCAGGGACTAAACTTACTTGGTTAGAGTGTTGGGTATCACCAAGTCATAATGGCGGAGTTTGTAAGTACCATGACTGAAGTATTATTGAAAAACTTAGCGACAACTACCATGACTAAAGTATATGTCTCGAGTTCTACTTGAGATTTACGACAAATAGACAACGCCACCTACAGGAGAAAATACTGTGGAGTACAAGAAGTGGGATGCCAATGCCGGTAAGGCCTTATCTATCCTAGCCTTAATCGTAGAGAAAAGATTTTTCGACAAAATCAAGGGATGCTAAAACTCCCAAAGAAGCTTGCGATATATTGGCGGAGTGCTTTGCAAAGGAAAATGACTCAAGTTGCAGAGACTCGAGAATCAGTTGATGGGTCTCTCACAGGGCGACATGACATTAAGTTAGTTCTTTGATAAAGTAAAATCTTTGTCCAAAAAAATTACAAAATTAGATCATCTTCATCCTGCGGGGGCTTCGACAAGAATTTAATCCAATTATAGCAGCAACACGTGGATGAGTCAAACAACCCACCATTAACGAGTTTGAATACATGTTGGTTGATGAAGAAGCTCTAAATAAACAAAAGGTTAGAGCTTCAGGTAAGGAGAGAGCCATCCTTATCAAAAGAGGACCTTTTAAAGGGAAGAAAATTCTAGAAGAAAAGAAGAATGAAGGAATGAGTAGTTCGAAGCCCGAAAGATGCCCTAGAAGACGCTTCCCACAAAGTGGAGGTCAATCAAAAGGAAACAAAGACAAAGAAATCAACGACGAGATGACGCATGCTACAAATGCGGGAAGGAATGACACTTCGCCCGAGATTTCTGGCACAGGCAAGAGAAATGTAACAATGTTGTTTCAAAATAGATCGAATGCAGTGATGATGATTAGGACGTTGAGGCATCCATGGCAATATTGGAAGATCACGCGATGGCCGTGGTAAGTGAAACTTTAATCAATTTCAACAATGATTGGATATTACATTCAGGATAAACCAATCATATGAAGGGATATAAGGAGAAGTTTCTTGAATATGGAAGAATACAACGGGAAACGAGTTGTTGTAACTGCTACTAACTCAAAAATGTCAATTACGCATGACGGGAAGGCTGCGGTGGTACCTCATTTCAACTCAAATGAGATAGAGCTAAAGAATATGATATATGTACCTGAGATGAAGAAGAATCTTATCTCAGTATCACAGTTGGCGTCGGACGGGAAGTACGTCGTGTTTGGTCCAAAAGATGTAATGGTTTATCGTAACCTAAAGCCAGTGGGACCACCAATAATGGAAGGACGTAGACTAGAGACCGTCTACGTGATGTCGGCAGAAACCGCTTACGTGGACAAGGCGAGGAAAATTGAGACATCAGATTTATGGCATGCTCGGCTAAGGCACGTGAACTACACAAGACTAAAGGTGATGATGAAAAAGGCGATGGTTAAGAAACTTCCACAACTAGAGCTACGTAGTAACATAGTATGCGTCGGATGTCAGTACGGGAAAGCGCACCAACTGCCATAGGAAGAATATAAGTTCATAGATAAAGCACCACTAGAGCTAATACACTCAGACGTGTTTAGACTAGTGAAGCAACCATCGGTAAGTGACTATCGATATATAATAACATTTATCGATGATTATTCTCATTATGTCTGGGTCGATTTTATGAAATAAAAGTCGGAGGCGCTGGACAAGCTAAATGCTTTCAAGGAGAAAGCAGAAAACGAGGTAGGTTGTGTTAGTTTTGCCCTAGGACCATTATCATATGTTGTACGTTTTATATATTTTGAGCATGTCATTTGAATAGTTAATTTTGTTTTTGAACATCAAATATGTGATTTGATAGTAAAACTCATTACCTTATGCAATTACTATTATAATTGTCCTTAGTTTTATGTAATGTTCTATACAATGAAATAAAACTAGTATGATGTTTGATTGATGATTATGTTTTACTGATCATTGTAATGGATACAAATTATATCATAAATACAATATATTGGGATATATTTTATCGGACGTGATCCGTAAGAGAAGTAATACTTCATGGTTCTTTAGTCATAAGTATTACTTCCTCAATACTATTTGGAATCCATAGACCTTATGTCTCCATCGTTTCCAGCATGAATGGAGCTATGTTTTGACTTAGTAGGACGTTACTTTTAATCGAGTAATTAATATGGTTGATGATCAGATGCAATATCTTATCATGGCATGAATGTGAGAGACATCGTAAGGGATTTGTCCCTCTCTTATTAGAGAAAGATATCCATGGGGCCCCTCGATAGAGAAGACTGTTTAAATGCATGACCATGCTAAAATTTATTTAATAAAGTGATTATTAAATATTATTTGTTGGAACAGTCTACTTGGAGATCGAGCATAAATACAATTAAGTTTTATAAGGGTGACAAACTACCATGCATTATGCTTAATTTGGATATCGCGAGACAAATGGATTAAATAGTGGATTAAATAGTGGTAGTCACAATCACCTGCTACGGATCGCTTGTGATTTATGAACACATAGTACTGCTAAGTATGTTTTAATTGCCAATGTGATATGAACATACATGGTCACACGCATAGACGAGTTAACGAGCTTCATATCCAGATTCAATGAATCTAGAATGTGTCTAGGTTCATTGTATCTAAGATTTATTTTTCTGATAATAATAAAATGTTATTATTCGAATTAGAGATTAAGGATGGGCATTTTCGGTATTTGGCTTTCGCTGGAATTACGTGGGAGTTATTATGCGATAAAAACTCCTACTACTAGAAGAGGATGGGATTACATGGGAGTTCGTTCTCGAAACAAACTCTCACGCCCTATATAATCTCTTTTGGGGCGAAACTCTAGTGATACTTTTTTTAGCTGCAAAACATAACGCCCGAAATAAGATTTATGCCTCATTTCTCTCTAGATTTCCGAAACTCATAAAACGAAGAGCTAGCACTCGTTGCTCGCTTCGTCGCATGGATATTAGTATAGAGAAATTTTGTAAGGGAAGGCTTCTGAGGTGGTCGCAGCATAGCATCCGAAGTCAGAAACCATTAACCGAAAATTTGTATGTATTTTCATCTGTTTTTCGATTCCCATAGTATGAGCAGATCCTTCCGGGGACGATTCATGGTTGTTTAGAACGAGTTTCTTCCCATGAATCCCTTCAGGTTTTCGGATACTGTGTCTACAGACAGATAATGGTGGTGAGTATACCTCCCATGAGTTTACGGAGTACTTGAAGAAGAACAAAAACCGACGACAATTGACATGTCATAACACCCCGCAACATAATGGGGTTACGGAGAGAAAGTATAGGCATCTGGCGAAAGCTTGTAGAAGTATGATTCATGCAAAAAATGTACAAGCATGTTTTTAGGCAAAATGCATGAAGACAGCTGCTTATATCACTAATCGGCTACCGCAAGTACAACTAGGGTTTATTTAGCCATATGAGAAGCTCTGGAGGAAGAAACCACCAGTGTCTCACTTCATAGTATTCAGATGCGCTTTACTACGTACTAGTTCCCGATCACTTACGAAGCAAGTTTGACAAGAAGGAAATTAGGTGCATCTTTGTGGGATATAATCCTCAAAGAAAAGGTTGGGTGTGCTGCAAACCAGATATCGGGCGATGTTACACATCTAGAGATGTTATGTTTGACGAAGCATCATCCTGGTGCTCATCTAAAGATTTGAAGCTACCAGTTTCAAAAGAGATCGAGGAAAATGTCGAAGAAAAACTTAACGAGCAATGGGGAAATTCTCCATCTGTTAAAGCGATTAAAGAAAAAATTCAAATGCTAGAAGAACATGCATCGAGAAAAGGGGAAAATCCATGGAAACTGGAGTATACAAAGTTGCAGAGGAACAAAGGCCGAGCCAATATGAGGAAAGAGATGAAGAAAAAGAATCGGAGCCACAACTTCGACGCTCCACTAGACAAAGAATGAGAAATCAAAGGTATGCTAATGCAGCCCTAATGGAGAATAATGTAAGAGAACCTGACACGTACGAGGAAGCAGCTCGGAGAAAAGAGTGGAGTGCAGCAATGGAAGAAGAGATACATACACTAAGGTAAAACGAGACATGGGACTTGGTGCCAAGACCGAATGTTGTACAATATATTTCTTGCAAATGGGTGTACAAAGTTAAAAACTAGACCAGATGGCTCGATTGATAAGTGTAAGACTCGATTGATGGCTCAAGGATTTTCGCAAAAGGTGTGAGCAATAATGAGAGAGATTAGTTGTTGAGGGGGAGTGTTAGAAATCACCAACTATCTCTCTCCATTGATCTAGAAGCTTCAAGAAATGGAGAAATAAATTTACTCCTAGAAAACAAGCTCTAGAAGGTTCTAGAATTGATCAATAAGTTTACTCCTAGGAAACAAGTTATAGAATGATCTATTAGGAAAGTCATAAGGAAAAAGTTAGAGAAAAATGAGAAACTAGCTTCTAGATTGTTCTAGGTTAAATGCCTAATTGATAGAATACTCTAGATGGTTAAAGACTAATATAACCAAATAGTATAAATAGAAGAGAGTGAATAGAGTGAAAAAATACTCCAAAGGAACAGATTGAAGTCACCAACTTTGAAGGTGAATTAAAATTGTGAGTTTGAGAGCTAAGTGAGCTCGAGTATATGAGTGTGAATGTTAGGTGGCTTTGTATAGTGTAAATTCAATTGAAATATAAGAGTGTTAGTCAATTAAATTTCTCAACAAGTGATATTAGAGTTGATACTCAATTAGCAGTATTATATCCAAAAACTCAACAAAAACAACATGCACAAACACAACAGGTTTTAAAAGGCCTTTTATAACAAGAAGAAATCTTCATTCATATTGAAATGTTATTCCAAAAAACGATAGAATCATCATTCCTTTTGTTCTTGGTGTGGCGATATTGCCAGAGCAAATTATGCTCAAATGTCAAATATACCCTTCTCGGTCAACTCCAGTCAAATGGCAATGCGGTGCAAGTACAATTTACCACATTGACTTCTTCAATGACTTAAAAAAGACGACGTAATAATTCTCCCGCCTCTACCTCATTTATATCTCTTTCTCCTTTTTGGTAAAAAAAAGTTCGGGTGGGTTCGACTTCGGTCACCACCACGGGTCAGGATAGGCCCTAGGGACCATAGGTCGCTTACAAGGGTACTTACAGATTACCCACCAACACAATTCTCACGTCGACAGCGGGAATTGAACACTTGACTTTTGTAAATACGTGCCAACTACTTACCAACTGAGCCAACTTGTGTTGGTATATCTCTTTCTCCTTTTCATTCTTCTTCTCTCTTTTTTCAACCACAACTAGTCCACCACCGCCAAAGCCACAAGACAGTCTACTCTATAATATGCCTTGGTGTTTTTGTACATATATGGATCGGACTAAACTTAATTCATTTTTTTGCGGTATGTCAAATACTAAGTTCATATCTTGCCCGGTCCATGGACTTTTTTTTAAAAATGTTTTTGGAAAAAAAAATTATACATTCATCCAAATTAAATATAGAAGATTAATATTAAAGTAATACTCTAATTTTTAAAACAAATAGTGAAATAGATATGAATTTACCAGTACAGAAATCAAACATTTTGATTGCAACAAAAAAGTTTCAAAAGATATATTATATAATAATGAATGCATTTATATTACCTAGAATAGATTAAAAATAAACAAAATTATGAGACTCATTATTTTTAAAATTACGATTGGAGATATTTTTTCTAAAAAATATATATTATTTGTTGTAGATCGATATGTTCAACAAAGTCCGCATTCAAACATACTTTAAACTAAAAATGATCCGATTCTGAACGGAATTCAAATGTGAAGTTCAAGCACGATTCATATAACGGCATGGACCGGTCCACGGTCCGTTAGACACTGCTATTGAAGAATATTATGAAAACACTTTAACGAACAAAAAAATTATCAACATTTGGTGGGAAATCAACATATGAGTTAATTTGCCATAAAAATGGTCAAAATCACCATTTCGGAACCAACCCACTGGCATCGGTGACGGTGGCGAAGGTTGTAAGAGAGAGAGGGGCAAGAAAAGAGGAAGATGTTAGTTGTGATGTTTAGGGGTGAGCAAATTCAGTAAAAATCGATTTACCGACCAAATTCGATTTGAATTTGATAAATCGAATTCGGTAATTCGGACCAATTCGATAATTCGGTATGTACCTTCGAATTCGGTATATGATTTTAGTGAATTCGGTATACCGAATTCGAATTCAATTATGTATTATAATATTATTTAAATATATATATATATTTATTTATTTATATATATATATATATATATTTATATTAGCTAATTATATATAAAATAATATTCAATAGCCAATAATATTTAATAGAAAGGAAAAAAACCTCCAAATCGGTCAAATCGGTAGAAACCGAATTCCGAATTCGCCAATTCGGTGAATTCGAATTCGGTAAATCGGTTACGAATTCGAAATAGGTCGGTATTTTCAAAAAAAAAAAAAATACCGAAAAAACCGATTTCAAACTACCGATTTCGAAATCGATGCTCACCCCTAGTGATGTTTGTGGTACTCTAGTCGAATCCACTCTTCATGTTCTCTGAGACTACTCTTTGGCAGCGACAATTTGGCGGACTATTTGAGACTTGATTAACACCGTCCATTTTTTTATGCGGCGGATGTGGTTCGATAGCTTGACATAGGCTTAACAGTAGGTTGGAGGCAAACCTTTTGGTTCCTTGGATTGAAAACTCATTTTTACCGTACCCTGCCTAAGTTCTTAGCAATTATTTACATAACAAACTAGCTAAATGATTGCAAAGGGAGTATTTTGTCAATTTTTACGACTACTATACCAAACAACACAACAATAGAATCCATGAAAGTAACAATAAAGCAGTGTTGATACTCATACAAGGCATTTTAAACACAAAAACAAGCAAATCTTAGACTACATCTTAGCTGCAAATTACAGTGTTAATATCCACAGTTTTAATTTCTTACTTATTACGATCTTTAAAGAAGAGTAAATGCCAAAACTATTTGGTTCCCCCTTGACTACATTCCAATTTAGAGGATCGCGTATATCAGCCGAATGCATTTATAAGTGTAACAAAAAGACAATGCAGTGACAGAATAGCAATTAAAGGATTTTAAAAGAGAAACCCTGAAGAATACCTCCTTCAATTGCATGTTAAGTCGTCCAAGCTCTTGAATCTGCAGCATCAGAGTACCACCGACACGGTGAGCTTTAGTTACTTTGGGGAGTGTCTAATCAAGTTTCAAGAACTCCAGAAAGAACAGTCCATCTGAAGGTAAATCTTGAATCTCTGAAGATCTATTTTAATCTGATAAAAAAGAACAGCTACAGAGTATTGTGAAAACATTTTCATCCCATCCCAACATGGAATTTATGTACTTCATCTCTTATACTTTGATATTTAATCATAAAAATGAACAATCAGAAAAATAGGAAATTTTTTTTGGGTGAACCTCAAACTACATCACCAGCCATACAACATGGATAAAAGAAAAGAAAACCTCTGATTCACAAGTGTGCATATCATCAGAGTTTATTTCCAATACATAAGCAGAAAGTTATGAAGTGCACTCATAACTTTGCATATTTCCTAAAAGCTTTTAGAGGATCGTTGTCGCTTTCAGGTAGGGGCATGTTACATACAAGTGTAACTCTTGCTGAAGATATCAATAACTTGTCCTCCGAGTTTGAGGAATTAGTTTTCCAGAACCTCACTTCCCATACCTGTGAAGGAATGGCGGAATAACTTCTTTAATTTGACATGTTATGTAAGTTTCCGGAGTGAATACATTGAATGATTACAGATATACATACTTCAAAATGGAAATGGAGTGCATTTTGAAAGAAAAATCAGGATTAAAGAAGGGTTGGGAAAAGTAACAAAACTCTACATGCTATCAGAAATGAGAAGGGTTGAAAGGAGTGAGAAACTATATAAATATTGCTTCAATAAAGGAGAGAGAAATCGAACTGCAGAAAGTATATTATGAGGGTAAACTTTTTAGAAAAATATCCTGTTCTGCCATGCCCAACCCTATTTCCTTGTCGAATGTGACTTTTGCTCTAGATAAATGCACAATGATAGAAGGGGTTTAACATTTAACTGACGAATGAAGAAATATGCATTGTGAGAGCACAATAGTAGAGTTATTTTTCTGCAATTTCCAAAATGGTTTGGCATTGAACTGAATCCTAGCAATTCAATTCATGTGCAAAATCAAATATTAATCTAGTTCTGGAAAGTTATTTGAGGACAAAGATTTTGACTGCATAACTACAAGAAACCGAGAACTGATGCAAGTAAATGAGTCGGGATCAGCAAATAAACCACTCTGATGTTACAACAAACAGATTAGTAAAAGTCCCCGTGAAGTCATTCAGGATCCATTAGATGAAAATTAGCACTCTTCCCTTGGACAACAAATTCATAACCCTGTTGTATACTTCATGATGGAGAGACATTATATGGAAACGTAAGCTATACATTGGAACTAGCTTTTCAGAAAGATCCCATTTGATGGCAACTTAGAGATACTTAATCTAGCAAGAAAAGTTCAAAATAGGCACCTGAATCCTTTTCCCAACACTGAGAGGGGTAGCCTCAGCATATACAAGATCACCGAGTTGGGCACTCTTGAAATGGTTCATGCTGACATGTATACCAGCCACCCTCTTCAAACCACATGCCAAGCAAGCTCCCATGCTCGCCATTGCCTCGGCCATCATCGCTGACACTCCTCCATGTAATACTTTGAATGGCTAAAAAAAACACATTTACAACATTATCACCCCTCTTCACCAAAATAGAAAAGAAAAATACCGGGCTTAGAAGTTAATTTTCCTTAAGAAGTTTTTTGATATGCAAAGTAGGACATCTTCAATGATTAGTTAATAAATCTTCCAATATTGTTCGTAAACTACCTTTTAAAACAACACAACAACAACAATAACAAGACCCATTAAGTCCTCAATAATTGGAGTATAAGCGGGGAATGATAGGAGAGAGAATTAACATTTGTCAATAAATTCACAAAGTGACTCCTCCTAGAATACCACTAAAATAGATGGATTAGGGAATAACCTAACCTTTAGTAATGAGTGTAAAAAGTGGTTACTCATAGAATACCACCGAAACAATCATCCCTATACCTTTTAAAACATGAGACTAAAAAATTACTAAATTTGGTCAAATGCAAAACAGCAGCCTTTTAGACCAGTTTATTCCTTTTGGATCCTGCACCAGACATTCTTAATCATAGTGATCACCAATTTTATTAAATCTTCTCTATCCTCTTTAGGGACATAAGGAATGAGCTTATACACCTAAAATGTGGATAAATCTTGCAACTCCACAACAACAACATAACCCATGAAATCCCTGTAAAGGCATGGATAGGAGACAGGCCAAACCTTTAGCAACAAATGCACAAAGTGGTTGCTCCCAAAATACCACAAATTGAGATTGACCTAACATTTGACAATGAATGCGCAAAGTGACTGTCATAGGATATCACCAAAACCGTAATCTCATATACCGTCAAGTTTGCTACATAATCATTCCCTCAAATCAAAGACAGGCCCAAGAAACATTTTAATTTATGTGCAAATTAACATTCTTCTTTCATTCAGCATCAAGAACATTCATGTGCACCCCAAATCTTGCAATTCCACCAGGGGAAAAAAAAACCCTCACTCGAAAAATTGAAACTATCGGTAAAGTAAGAAAGATGCAAAATCTGAATAAAGGAAGTTCATCGTCAATTGTGCTAGCACTTATTGCCAAATTCACGACTAAAAAACTCCTTTTTTTTTTCTTTTCTATTTCCCATCTGAATTAAACGAATGTTAAGAATTATCATCGAAAGAAAAAAAAACACAATTAAAAGAATGAAGAAGAAATAACCTGACAACACTGGGGGCTGACTTTAAGGTACCCACTAATTTTATTCCCCGAGATAACTTCATACTCAAACCCAACCATATGAAGCGCGTTATCAAAAATCTCTTCCTCTGACTTTTCTGATGAAGAAGAAGGAGGCGGTGGTGATCCGGACGGCGGCGGCAGCACCATTGTTCTATCCTTCTTTGACTAAAGGTTTTTTTTTCACTTCTAAAGTGTTTTTCTTATGCAATTTGCTTTGTTCGCGTGGTGGGCTACCGCTATGTAATTCATGTGCGAATTTGGAAAGAAACAGCAACAATTTATTATAGGTACATTTTTCCTGTTTGCTCCCAAGTCATTGATGGAGATAGTTGGAGCTCCTAAAAGTAAAAACAGAAAACTATTGCAGCCACCCCTGGTGGACCTTTGTTTTGTTCCCAATTGGAAAAAAAGCAGGCAAATTGGTATAAATAGTCCCTAAACAATTTTCAGCCAGAGGTAGAGTCCCGAAACTTTTTTTTTTTTGTTTTTAAAAACCTCAAACAATTTACATTTGGTGTGTAAAGTCCTCTCGTCTATTTTTTTGTTAGTCAACCGTGATATTCAAAATTTGGAATGGTCAATGGAATTTACAAGAGGGCATTTATGGTACATCACCCCACCCCACCCTTTCTTCCTCCTCTCTCTCTCTCACCATCAGAGCAACCCCCACCCGCCCCACTCCACCCCTTAACCCAGCCACCATCGGCGACACTTCCGCCCCCTTCCCCACCGCCACTGCACCACTCCCCATCCTCCTCATTTCTTCTTCAACCCCACCCCACTCCAACCACCATCACCGACCAACACCACCCCCACCATCACCGACCAAGCCCCTATTTCGCGTAACAACCAATGAAAGCACGAATAGTAAACCCCAACAAAAGGTCTCCAACAAGCTGATGCAATTTTTGAACACATCCCTCATTTCCTTCTTGAAAATTGCACTATTTTTCTTCTTCTTATTCTTCTTCTTATATTTTTAACTTTCAAGAACTGATAAAAATGTCAAACAACCCCAGAGTAGAATTTATACTATTAGTAATTTTTTTCTCAAGAAAACATGAAATTGAAGTAAAATTAAACAAACAAGAAGAGCCCAGAAAGAAAGAACAAAACTTTATGTCTAACCCGTCTTTGGTATTTGATGATTTATCAAGAAACCGTCTTTTAAGAAAATTCAAGAAAACCCATAAAGGAATTCGTTTAAAAGATTAAAGATTGAGATAAAAGAAAGTTCAATTGAAGATTGGGGAATGCAGAGAACAACATAATCCCAACAGAATTCAATATTTTAAACCGTGGCATATGGGATTTAGAACAGAAGCCAAAATGGGATTCAATACTAATCTGGAATCAAGAACAGAAGCCAAAATGGGATTTAGAATAATGAAGAAGAGGGAGAGGGAAATGAATGAGCAGTGAGAGAGAAAAAATTTGTTGTTTCTTTGTCTTTGGGAAGAAGGAAAGAAAGAAACTGAGGAGGAGGGGGAGTGGTGCAGTGGCGGTGGGGATGGAGGAGGAAGAAGGGTTACGGGGTGGGGGTTGGGGGTTGGGTAGGTTAATTTTAATGTGATGTACCATAAATGCCCTCTTGTAAATTCCATTGACCATTCCAAAATTTGAATATCTGTGTTGACCCGTCAAAAAAAAAGACGGGAGGACTTTACACACCAAATGTAAATTGTTTGAGGTTTTTAAAAAAAAAAAAAAAAGTTTCGGGACTCTACCTCTGGCTGAAAATTGTTTAGGGACTATTTATACCAATTTGCCAAAAAAGAAAGGAGAATGATTTTCGATTAAGTAAAATTGGTTAAAATTAGTTAAAAATTCAAATTAAACACTATTCACTTTCTGTTAGTATAAGAGATTCACCCACTTATTTATCATTTTGCCACCAATTTAGTCAATTAATTGATTAAGATTTCGCCACCTATCACTACTAAAAAAAAATGGATTGTTCATGAAAAAATATGTTAAGTTCGAAGTGAATATTTTAAACGCGTGGATTTAGTCCCTATTCTCCATTTTTCGCGTAAATGGTCCCGTTATTTTTTTTTTTTTTTGTATTATACTCTCCAAATATTTTGTGTTTGGCGGTAATAATCCTTACGTCCATTTATGTTAGTCTCGGTTGTTAGAGTGCAAACAAATAAATGAAAAATCGATAATGTGAAGAGTATTTGTGAAAGTTGTATTAATATTTTACTTTAATCCATCCACCTCCACCAGAGCTGCCGCCGCCGCCACCATCACCAAGTTTTTGAAGATCTTGGTCATCATATTCAGAAGAGCTTATGGGAATGCATACCTTCAGCAGGATTGGATGGCTTCATTTGTAGTCCCAATTATACAAATTAATTGGAGTAGTAGATGGAGCACAGGTCCGTTATAATGCGGCGTTGCTCCCCCCTCTTTCTCTGCTTCCATTTTTGCCTGAGATTCAGATCTTTGCCTGAGATTGGTGGCGGTGTCCGTTCGTTCCCTTCCTCAATATTGACCATTGGACAATAGATTAAGAATTCTAAAAATTGAAAGAAAAATTATAGTCTCCAGACCCATTCAAGAAACTGCCCCCTCAACAGTGATGACCTCTATATCCATGAATGAATGGATTGGTACATTATTCTGTGGCCAAAGCCTATTTTGTGGGCTCCTTCAGCGGTGGTTATCGGAGAAGGAGACGAAGAAGAAGGCGGCGGCGAAGTTGGATCTAGTTTGAAGGTTTCGAGGAGTGGTAACTGTAATACCCCTCACCTTTTAAAACAGAAATTTCCACTTAACAACAAATAATTGGCACAAAGCCCCCAAGCACAGAAATAGAAATAAAAAGGATATTATATAATAATCAAACCCACTGCAAATCCAGATTACAAAACTAAATAGCTAAGCCACTACTACTTCTGCTAACTAATAATAATTCAGTAATCAAAATGCAACTAAGGTAATAAGAAAGCAAACAGCTGAGCTTCATGGGCTGATGAATTGATTGACACCATTGTTCTGCAAGAAAGCATTTCTAGATTAGCATTCCAGGTAGATTTAGAGATAAGATGGAATAAGGAAAGAAAGTGATAAGATTGTAGGAAACTCACAAGGAAGGAGGACAGCCTAAGCCATGACAAAGTCGAAATATAGATAATGGTTCTCTCCTGCTCTTCAGCTTAAATAGTTAGGGTATCTTCTCCCCGATTGAATCTCCTCCACTCGATTGTATCTCTTACGAATATACCCTAGAATCAACGATTTGGAGTTGCTTTGATTCGGTGTAGCCAATGGCGACTCTTACTGTCGATCCCATATCGGAAAGGTTCGGCTCCACTTCTTCTCGGATGTAACCGCCAAAAGTAGAAGAAGACATAATAGACTACTACAGCTACTGTGTTGTCGTTTTGAGGTAAAACGACGTCACTTTGATTTAAAGTAATTAAAAACTACTAGCCAATCAAAACATTTCCCTCGTCAGCCAATCAAAACACTTCCCTCTTCAGCCTTGTTTTTTATTTAAGGAAGGTTATTTCAGTGTGGATATGACAATTCCCCTTCCTTAACAAAAACCTTGTCCTCAAGGTTTGAAATCAGGAAATTGTTTCCTGATGAAATCTGCATCCTCCCATGTTGCCTCCTCTGGTGAGAGATTCATCCATTTGATTAACCATTGTGCTGCAGCTTTGTTGTTCCTCTTGACTGCCCTTCTTGCTACTATCTCTTCTGGTGCTACTTTAGTTAGGCCATCATTGCCAATGAAAGGAAGCTCTGTCTGTGCCACTTTTTCAGCTCCCATTCTCTTCTTCAATAAACTTACATGAAATACTGGGTGTATCAAAGACTGAGCTGGTAGGTCTAATTTGTAAGCCACTGATCCAATCTTCTCCTTAATCTGATAAGGTCCAAAGTATTTCGAAGACAGCTTTAGATTCCTTCTCACTGCAACTGAAGTTTGTCTGTAAGGTTGGAGTTTGAGGTAAACCCAATCCCCTACTTCAAACTGTCTTTCTGTTCTCATCTTATCTGCATAGTGCTTCATCCTCACCTGAGCTTTCATCAAATTTTCCTTGAGTGCAGCTTCAATTCTTTTCCTTTCTTCCAAGTATTCCTTGACAGACTCATTGCTTCCCAATAGATATGGTCTTAATGCCAATGCAGGAGGTTTATACCCATAGAGTGCTTCAAAGGGGTCATTCCAGTTGAAGTGTGAGAGTGGTATTGTACCACCATTCAGCCAATGCTATCCACTCCATCCATTTGCTAGGCCTGCTGCTACAAAAACACCTTAAGAACATTTCCAAAGTCTGGTTTACCCTTTCAGTGAGGCCATCTGATTGGGGGTGGTAAGCAGTAGTCATATCCAACTTGGTACCCAAACTCTTGAACAAGCTTTGCCAGAAGTTGCTGGTGAATATTTTGTCCCTGTCAGTGACTATGTTCTCAGGTAACCCATGCAACTTGTAGACTTGATTGATGAACACCTCAGCAACTGTGGATGCAGTGTAGGGGTGTGATAGTGGTATGAAATGGCTGTACCTAGTGTGTCTGTCTATCACCACTAGAATAGAGTCCTTATTCCCAGATTTTGGCAGCCCTTCTATGAAATCCATGGAAATGTGACTCCAGGACCTGTTTGGTATAGGGAGTGGCTGCAGCAATCCAGGATAAGCCACTCTTTCCTCCTTATTCCTTTGGCAAGTATCACACTGTCTAATCCACTCTTGAAGGTGCCTTTTCATAGCAGGCCAATAGAAATACTGCTTGGCCCTTTGGTAACTAGCTTGCATTCCTGAATGCCCACCTTGCTGAGTTGAGTGTAGTTCTTCCATAAGTTTCTGCCTGATGTCTTTTCCAGCCCCAATGTAAATCTTTTTCTTTCTGTACAGCACCCCATTTCTGTACTCCATGTCTTCCACTTTGCTTCCTGGAATCAACAACTCAGCTATGATCTTCTGTACTTCTTCATCATGGTCATAGCTCTCTATTACTTCTGTCATCCATGTGGGTGTGACAGTAGTCATAGCATTGATTTCTTCTCTTCTAGAAAGTGCATCAGCCACCTTGTTGTCTACCCCTTTCTTGTATTGGATTTCAAAATCCATTCCCATCAACTTTGATGTCCACTTTTGCTGAGATACATTAGTTACTCTTTGTTCCATCAAATATTTGAGGCTTTGAAGGTCAGTTTTAATGATGAAATGGGCCCCTTCTAAGTAGTGTCTCCATTTGCCTATAGCAGTGGCTAAGGCTAACAACTCTTTCTCATAGACTGAGAGTTGTTAGTGTCTGGGCCCTAGGGCTTTACTGAGGTAGGCAATAGGCTTTCTTTCCTGCATTATGACTGCCCCAATGCCTGTTTCAAATGCATCAGTTTCAACTATGAAAGGTTTAGACCAGTCAGTCATGGTTAACACAGGGGTTGTACTCATAGCTTCTTTCAGTCTTTCAAAAGCATCTCTAGCCTCATTACTCCATTCAAACCCCCCCTTCTGCAACATTTTACACAGGGGTTTGCTAATCACTCCATACCCTTTTACAAACCTCCTATAATACCCAGTTAGGCCTAAGAATCCCCTAAGCTGAGTTATGTTTTTATGCAGAGGCCAACTAAGCATATCTTGCACCTTTGTGGGATCAGCAGCCACCCCACTTCTACTTATGATATGCCCTAAGTATTCTACTTGGGTTTGAGCAAAGGTACATTTGCTAAGTTTGGCATATAGCTGGTTCTCCTTTAGCAAGTCAAAAACTATCCTTAAATGTTCTAGATGTGACTTCAAGTCCTTGCTGTATATGAGGATGTCATCAAAGAAAACTAGGATAAATTTTCTTAAGTGTGGGGCAAACACCTTGTTCATTAATGACTGGAAGGTGGCAGGGCCATTGGTGAGTCCAAATGGCATTACCAAGAACTCATACAGACCCATATGAGTTCTAAATGCAGTTTTGTGGACATCTTCTTTACTCACCCTAATCTGAAAATACCCTGCCCTCAAGTCAATTTTAGAAAAATAGTGAGCTCCTTGTAGCTCATCAAGCAACTCGTCTATGATGGGTATAGGAAATTTATCCTTAATGGTTATAGAATTGAGTTGCCTATAATCTACACAAAACCTCCAAGTGCCATCTTTTTTCTTAACTAGCAAAACTGGGGAAGCAAACTGGCTAGTACTAGGCCTGATGATCCCTTCATCCAACATCTCTTTCACCAATCTTTCAATCTCATTTTTCTGAAAGTGTGGGTGTCTATATGGTCTCAGTTTGAAGGATTGACCCCCTTCTACTAAGGTTATGCTATGCTCATGGTTCCTGGAAGGTGGAAGACCTTTTGGTTTCTCAAATACTTCATCAAAGTCACTCAGCACTTGTCCTACTTCCATGGGAATCACCCCTTCTGGCACATCAGTGCCCATGGTAAGCAGTTGACCATAGTATACTTGGTCCCCTTGTTCAAGAGATTTGAGGATAGATTCAGCATTTGCTAACTTTTTCTTGACTATTCCTGTCTCTCCTTGCAATATTATCTCTTGTCCATCTTTGCTAAAGGTCAGCCTAACTTCAGTGAAGTCAAACAAAATAGGACTATGCTTTCCTAACCAGTCTAGTCCTAGAATGATATCACTACTGCCCAAGTTAAGCACTCTTAAGTCAAACATGTATAACTTTTCCCCCATCTTCCAGACTTGCTTCCTGCACATTCCTTTACTCATCATTGAGCTCCCATTGGCAACAGTAATCTTCATGTGTTTACTGTTTGTTTCCAGTAAGCCTATCTCCTCTACCAACCTACTATCAATGAAACTGCTACTGCTGCCTGTGTCAATGAGGATTGACACCTCCCTATTCTTAACCCACCCAGCTATTCTAAAAGTACTGTTTGTTACTTTGCCAGTCATGGCATTAACAGATACCTCTAACTCCTCTTCTGTTTCACCTTCCTCTCCTGACTCCTCTCTGTCATACAACAAAAATTCCTGACCCTCTTCTTCTCCCACTTCATCAACCACTACAATGTTGAGCTCTTTTCTAGGACAGTGATGACCAGGGCTGAATTTTCCCCCACATTTATAACATAACCCCTTCTCTTTTCTAGACTGGTACCCACCCTCTGATAACCTTTTAAAGGCAACTGGTTCTCTACTTCCCCCTCTAGTGGTGTGGCTAGCATTTCTGGGAGGGTAAGTTGAGTTGGTTATCATTTTCTGATTGTTATACTGTATTCTGGGTGTAGGTAGAAGTCCTGTGGTATTTTTAGCTGGTTTTGATAATGCATCTAAGGTTTTTTGAAGGTGTACAGCTTTAACAAACACATCTTCCAGTGAGTTAAGATCAAAAACTTTTATCATGTGTCTTAGGTCATCTTTGAGTCCTCCTATGAACACTGAAATATAGTACTCCTCATTAGCTTGAGGCATCTGAGTGAGAACTACAGATCTTAACTCCTCAAACTTGTCTATATACTCTTCTAGGTCCCCTTTCTGTTTCAGCCTACTAAAGTCTTCCATAAGCTGTCTCTCATCCCCATCTCCAAACCTCTTACACACAGAATTGCAAATTGTTCCCAAGTCTCATTTGGGTGAGTGAGAACATGACTTCTACCCCAGGTATAGGCTCTGTTCCTAAAATTCAATTTAGACAAGGTAATTTTCTCCCTCTCTTCTACATGGTGCAAGTGGAAGTAGTCTCTGCACCTACCTCTCCACTCTCTAGCCCCAGTACCTTCAAACAATGGAAACTCTAGTCTAGGAGCTTTATAGTCTACCATTCCTTCCCTTCTGCCTCCTAACTGGTTCCTGCCATTACCAGGGTCAAGGATAATGGGGGTGTGTTTCTGTGCTTAAGTTCACCACAGAACCACTGGACTGCCCTGTCTCTAATTTCCCACCCCTCACTTAATTTCTCCTTAGTTCTCCTAGGGAAGTATTCAAAGCAGTTATGCCAGAGGCAAGAGAGGCCATTTGCCCTATCAGTCCCTCTACCTGTTTTTGCAAATTTTCCTGTCCCTTCCCTATGTACTCTATCAAATGTTTTTGTTCCTTTTGTCCCAAAGAGAGTTGATCTGTTACCCTCATTTGAGCCTCAAGGTGACCATGTATCTCCTTAGTTTCTTCCTCTACTTTCTTAATGATTTCCGGATCTACTGTCTCCTTAGTGTTTCCTTCTTTGGTCTGGTTTCTAGTGTTAGTCATACTTACACCCACAAGTCAAGAGGATTGTTGGCTCTGATACCACTTGTAATATCCCTCACCCTTTAACACAGCAATTTCCACTTAACAGTAAATATTTGGCACAAAGCCCCCAAGCACAGAAATGGAAATAAGAAGGATATTATATAATAATCAAACCAACTGCAAATCCAGATTACAAAACTAAATAGCTAAGCCACTACTACTTCTGCTAACTAATAATAATTCAGTAATCAAAATGCAACTAAGGTAATAAGAAAGCAAACAGCTGAGCTTCATGGACTGATGAATTGATTGACACCATTGTTCTGCAAGAAAGCATTTCTAGATTAGCATTCCAGGTAGATTTAGAGATAAGATGGAATAAGGAAAGAAAGTGATAAGATTGTAGGAAACTCACAAGGAAGGAGGACAGCCTAAGCCATGACAAAGTCGAAATATAGATAATGGTTCTCTCCTGCTCTTCAGCTTAAATAGTTAGGGTATCTTCTCCCCAATTGAATCTCCTCCCTCCAATTGTATCTCTTCTGAATATACCCTAGAATCAACAGCTGGAGTTGCTGATTCGGTGTAGCCAATGGCAGCTCTTCTGCTGATCCCATGTCAGAAAGGTTCAGCTCCACTTCTTCTCAAATGTAACCGCCAAAAGTAGAAGAAGACATAATAGACTACTACAGCTACTGTGTTGTCGTTTTGAGGTAAAACGACATCACTTTGATTTAACGACGTCACTTTGATTTAAAGTAATTAAAAACTAATAGCCAATCAAAACATTTCCCTCGTCAGCCAATCAAAACACTTCCCTCTTCAGCCTTGTTTTTTATTTAAGGAAGGTTATTTCAGTGTGGATATGACAGTAACAGACAGATTGCCTTTTGATTCCAATCTTTGTGATGAAGGAAAAATGAGACAATATGCAAGAACACCTGATGAAGCTTATTCAAACTCCTCTGAATATTTATAGCAGCTTCATGCCTCTCGTTGTTTTCCTCCAAATCAGATTCAATCTTTCCTTCAAAGATTTCAACTTTGGCAGTGTGTGTGGATATTCAAGCTCTGAAGATCAACTAAGAGATTCACAATCTCTTCAATATCCCCTTTAATTTCTCAAGATCGAAGAAAGATTTCTTGAAATTCACTGATGGGTTATAACAATTTCATCAAATTTCTTGAAAATATACAAACTTTAAGAAATATTTCTTGAAATCCAATAGTGGGTTACAATAATTTCACTAAATTTCTTGATTGTTTCAAAGAAAGAAAAAAAATCAAAACATAATAAGAGCAAAAAGGACAGAAGAAGATTCATACAAAAAATTAGAGATTTCTTATAATTCTTTCTATGTGGATACAGCGAAAGCAAGAATATTTGAAGGAATTAAAGGGGAGAGGAATTGCAGTGAATTTGGTGGTTTAAAGGGGAGAGGAATAGAGGTTTCTGATCCATTGGGGTTTCAAATATTTGAAGGATTCATCCCAAGTAGCATTTAATTTTCTATCCCGCGAAGTCGGTGTCAGGTTTGGACATGGAAGGAAGAATTTCGAATAAAACAAGAGGAGGGAAAGTTAGTTATTCGGTTAAGAAGGGGGAATTGGGGATTAGGGCTAGATTAATTAAGACTAGCCCAATCACACTAAAACTACGTCGTCCCATTTAAGTAACAACTGCCTACTTACTTTATTTCCCTAAGCCAGAAACGATGTCGTTTCGGCAAGTATTACTGCCTTTCTATTTCGAGCTAAGGAGGAGGCTACTAAGGCTGCTTTTGGAAGGATCATCCACCATTGAAGCCCGAACAGTGCTTCATGATCTGCTGATTCCCTCGACACGACCCTGGAGGAGATGACTTGAAGGGGTCGAGATCCACCTCGGGAGTACAACCCCTAAGTATAAAAGGGCAAAGCTGAGGCGATGAAGGGCATTCAAACGAAATTATATCCTAAAAACTGGCAGCAACCATTACACCTCCCTTGTAAGTTCTTCATTCCTCCTCAGAATCTATCATTCTTCCTTGCTTCTTGTCTTCTTCTACTCTATCCCTCATTTCTGCTCCTTCACTGAATCAGAGTGCTATTTGGAGGGGAATACTGGTTTGCTTGGCAGCTTTTGGATGTATCTCAAGTTTGTTCTCTTAAGTCTTATTTCTTATTGCTAGTTAACACTTGAGGACTGTGAGCCTCTTAGTACTAGTTATGTTTTCATTCTGAGGATATTACTTTGTTATTTGCATTTAGGTTATTTCAGTGAATTTGTCCATTCATATATATCAGATTATTGCCTTTTTCTGTGTTGATATTGGATTGTGTGAGACTGAGATCTCTTAGCTGCTGTCTAGATTGAGTTAAGTCCTTGTGAATCCTTTGGGATATCACAAATTGGTATCAGAGCACTTTTCTTACCCTGTGAAAATGGCCATCACTAGAACACAAAGTAAATAGGACTTACCAGCAGAAGTAGAGGATTTTGATAGGCTTAAGAAGTTAGAGGAGGATGCCCAAGACATACATAATGTTTTGGGCAAGCAAACAGCAACTTCAGATAAGCTAAGTCAAGGGCAAATAGAACATAAGAATATGATTGAGGATTTAGCTAAGGGTCAGCTGAACCTACAAAAAGAAGTAGAAAACCTCACCAGACACATGACTCATTTGGCTGATGAGGTCCACAATATAAACCTGCTCCTTCAAGACCCCTATAGACCTGAGAGGAGAGATGGCAAACAAGAGGCTGGGCAGTCCAGTGCAGTGACTGGTCATAGGCCTGTGTATGGCTCTCCTACCCATCTTGACTCAGGAACTAACAGGAACCAATACAACCCTAGGAGAGAAGGGAGAATTGATTATAAAGCCCCTAAGTTGGAGTTTCCTGTGTTTGAAGGTGAAAGGGCCAGAGAGTGGAGGGGTAGATGTAAGGACTATTTCCAACTACACCATGTGGTTGAGGAAGAAAAAATTACCCTAACCAAACTAAACTTTAGGAGCAGGGCCTACACTTGGGCTAGGGGGAGAACAGCCACCCACCCAAATGAAACTTGGGAGGAATTTGCTGCAGCTGTTTGTAGGAGGTTTGGGGAGGCAGATGAAAGACAACTGCTAGAGGATTTCAGTAGGATCAAACAAAAGGGTAGTATAGAAGATTACATAGACAACTTTGAGGAGCTGAGGTCTGTAGTAATCTCTAGAATGCCCCCATGCTGATAAAGAATACTACATCTCAGTATTCATTGGGGGATTGAAAGAAGAACTCAAACACATGCTCAAGGTGTTTGAGTTATAGACTATGGATAGTGTGTGTGACAAAGCCTTACACCTTCAAAGATCCTTGGATGCCTTGTCAAAACCTTTGAAGAAAAGCCCTCCACTACTACCCACCCCAAGAACTCAGTTTGTTAACCATAGAGGCCTACCCAACCACACTTACAATAGAAATGATGGGGGCCAAAAAGGGTATGGAGCAAAACAACCTGTCACCTTTAAGAGACTGTCAGAAGAGGAATATCAAAAGAGGAAGGAAAAGGGACTTTGTTTCAGGTGTGGAGATAAGTTTAACCCTGGTCATATATGTCCAAAGAAAGAATTAAACATTGTGGTAGTAGAACATGTAGAGGAAGAGGATGAGGAGAAGGAGTTCCTACTCTATAACAAAGGTGAAGAGAGTGAGGAATTAGAAGAGGAAGAAGCTGAGATCTCAGTAAATGCCATGACGGGCACCTTGTCCAACAGCACATTCAGGATACCAGGGAGGATTAAAAAAAAGAGAATGTCAATACTGATTGATACTGGGAGTACTTGCAGTTTTATTGATAGCAAGATAGTGAAAGATTTGAATTTGAAAGAGACTATAAGTAAACCCATGAAGATAACTGTAGCTAATGGGGAATCTATGAGAAGCCAAGGGGTGTGTAAGGAACTGGCATGGGAGATGGGAGAACAAGGATATAAGCATGATGTGAGGGTATTAACCCTAGGAAGTAGTGACATGATCATAGGGCTAGATTGGCTGTCAAAATATAGCCCTATATTATTTGATTTCTTAGAAGTCAGCCTGACCTTTAAGAAGGAGGGAAAGGAAGTGGTATTGCAGGGAGAAAAGGTACAACTGAAAATAGAGCCAGCTAGGGCTGAGTCTATCTTAAAGTCTCTAGAGAGTGGAGATCAAGTTTACTATGGTCAACTGCTAGCCATGGGCACAGCAGCAGAAGGTGTGATACCCATGGAAGTAGGTCAAGTGATAAAAGAGTTTGAGGAGGTGTTTGATCAACCTCAAGGATTACCTCCCTCCAGAGGTCATGAACACAAGATACAACTAGTGGAGAGGGGACAGCCTTTCAAACTCAGGCCATACAGGTATCCACATTTCCAGAAATCAGAAATTGAGAGATTAGTCAAAGAAATGTTGTAGGAGGGCATAATACAACCAAGTCAAAGCCAGTTTGCCTCTCCAGTGTTGTTAGTAAAGAAGAAAGATGGAACATGGAGGTTCTGTGTAGACTATAGACAATTAAACTCCATCACTATCAAGGACAAATTCCCTATACCTATCATAGATGAGCTTCTAGATGAGTTACAGGGAGCACAATACTTTACCAAGATAGATTTGAGGTCAGGATATTTCCAAATTAAGGTAAATACTGAGGATGTGCCTAAAACAGCCTTTAGGACACACTTGGGGCTGTATGAGTTCTTAGTAATGCCTTTTGGCCTAACAAATGGGCCAGCCACTTTTCAAGCACTCATGAACAAGATATTTGCCCCTTACCTCAGGAAATTCATACTGGTTTTCTTTGATGATATATTAGTCTATAGTAAGGATTTTGACTCACACCTGATTCACTTGAGGAAAATGTTCCAACTCCTCAAGGAACATCAACTCTTTGCCAAGATGAGCAAATGTACTTTTGCTCAACCTAAGATAGAGTACTTAGGTCACATAATCAGCAAGGATGGTGTTTCAGCAGATCCTGCAAAGGTACAGGACATGATCAACTGGCCTATACCTAAGACCATCACACAGCTGAGAGGATTTCTAGGTTTAACTGGCTATTATAGGAGATTTGTCCAGGGTTATGGGATCATCAGCAAACCACTCTGCAAGATGTTGCAGAAGGGAGGGTTTGTATGGTCTGAGGAAGCAAAGAAATCTTTTGAATCCCTTAAGGAGGCAATGAGCTCAACACCTGTGTTGACTATGCCAGACTGGGACAAGGCCTTTGTCATAGAGACAGATGCCTCAGATGTGGGAATTGGGGCAGTTGTCATGCAGGACAGGAGACCAATTGCTTTCCTCAGCAAGGCTCTAGGTCCAAGGCATAGAGGGCTGTCAGTTTATGAGAAAGAGCTGTTGGCTTTGGCAACAGCTGTGGGGAAATGGAGGCACTATTTGGAAGGTGCTCATTTCATCATCAAAACAGACCATCAGAGTCTGAAATTTCTGATGGAACAAAGGATCACCACCACAGCTCAACAAAAGTGGACATCTAAGCTGATGGGCTTAGACTTTGAGATCAAGTACAAGAAGGGTTGTGAAAACAAGGTTGCTGATGCCTTGTCAAGGAAAGAGGAGCTCAATGCACTTACTTCTGTAACACCAGCCTGGGTGACAGAAGTAGGGGACAGCTATGAAGGAGATGCTGTGGTACAGGACATTATCATTGATGTCTTAGTCAATCAGCAACAGAAAGAGGGCTGGGAATACAGAAATGGAATTTTATATAAAAATAAAAAGATCTACATAGGAGCAAAAGGAGAAATAAGGGAAAAGTTGATTAAAGAGTTGCATAATACTCAACTTGGGGGACACTCTGGTATGCAGGCTAGTTACCAAAGGGCCAAGCAATTTTTCTGCTGGCCTGGTATGAAGGAACAGATACAGGAATGGATAAGGAGATGTGACACTTGCCAGAGGAGCAAAGAAGAAAAAGTAGGTTACCCAGGCTTGCTGCAGCCCCTACCCATACAAAAACAAGCTTGGACTGACATTTCTATGGATTTCATTGAAAGGTTACCAAGGTCTGGAGGAAAAGATGTCATCCTGGTCATAGTTGATAGGCTTACCAGGTATAGCCATTTCATTGCTCTAACTCACCCTTTCACAGCTCTTACTGTAGCTGAAATCTACCTTGATCAAGTCTATAAGCTACATGGGATGCCAGAGCACATTGTGACTGACAGGGATAGGGTGTTCACCAGCAGTTTCTGGCAAAATTTATTCAGAGGAATGGGAACTAAACTCAACATGTCAACTGCCTATCACCCTCAGACAAATGGCATGACAGAAAGAGTCAACCAGACACTAGAAATGTATTTAAGGTGCTTTTGTGGAAGCAAACCTCAGAAATGGATGAGCTGGTTGTCTTTGGCAGAGTGGTGGTACAACACCACATACCATACAGCCATAAAAATGTCTCATTTTGAGGCTGTTTATGGTTATAAACCACCAACTCTAGCTATGGGACCTTACTTACTAGGCAACAATGAGGCAGTAAGGGGTTACATGGAAGACAGAAGAAAGATGGAGGGTATTTTACAAGAGAACATTCAAAAGGCACAGGAAAGGATGAAACATTATGCAGATAAGAAGAGAACAGAAAGAGAGTTTGAATTGGGAGACTGGGTGTACTTGAAACTACAGCCCTACAGGCAGACATCAGTAGCAATGAGGAAGAATCTCAAACTCTCAGCCAAATACTATGGACCATTTCAGATAATACAAAAATTCGGAAAAGTGGCTTATAAACTTGATCTTCCTGAGCAAGCTATGATACACCCTATATTCCACATTAGTTTACTAAAGAAGAAAATTAGAGAAGGGGCAATAGTGAGAACTGAGCTACCCCCAGTGGACAAGGAAGGACAATTCAAGGTCACTCCCATAGCCATTTTGGAAAGGAATATATACAAGAAAATGAACAAACCTGCTGTGAAGTGGTTGGTGCAGTGGGACAATTTACCACCAGAAGAGGCCACCTGGGAAGATCCAGAGACCATTGGGAAGAAGTTTCTTGAGTTTCAGCCTTGAGGACAAGGCTGATCAGATGGAGAAGGGAATGTCAGGTTTGGACATGGAAGGAAGAATTTCGAATAAAACAAGAGGAGGGAAAGTTAGTTATTCGGTTAAGAAGGGGGAATTGGGGATTAGGGCTAGATTAATTAAGACTAGCCCAATCACACTAAAACTACGTCGTCCCATTTAAGTAACAACTGCCTACTTACTTTATTTCCCTAAGCCAGAAACGATGTCGTTTCGGCAAGTATTACTGCCTTTCTATTTCGAGCTAAGGAGGAGGCTACTAAGGCTGCTTTTGGAAGGATCATCCACCATTGAAGCCCGAACAGTGCTTCTGCACTGTTGATTCCCTGACACAGCCAGAGGAGATGACTTGAAGGGCTGAGATCCACCTTGGGAGTACACCCTAAGTATAAAAGGGCAAAGCTGAGCTGATGAAGGGCATTCAGCAAATTATATCCTAAAAACTGGCAGCAACCATTACACCTCCCTTGTAAGTTCTTCATTCCTCCTCAGAATCTATCATTCTTCCTTGCTTCTTGTCTTCTTCTACTCTATCCCTCATTTCTGCTCCTTCACTGAATCAGAGTGCTATTTGGAGGGGAATACTGGTTTGCTTGGCAGCTTTTGGATGTATCTCAAGTTTGTTCTCTTAAGTCTTATTTCTTATTGCTAGTTAACACTTGAGGACTGTGAGCCTCTTAGTACTAGTTATGTTTTCATTCTGAGGATATTACTTTGTTATTTGCATTTAGGTTATTTCAGTGAATTTGTCCATTCATATATATCAGATTATTGCCTTTTTCTGTGTTGATATTGGATTGTGTGAGACTGAGGTCTCTTAGCTGCTGTCTAGATTGAGTTAAGTCCTTGTGAATCCTTTGGGATATCACAGTCGGTTGAGGTGGAGATGAAGGGTGGGGAAGGAGGGTGGAGATGGAGGGTGGAGATGGAGATGAATTTTTTTTGCTGCTGCTGCGGTGGAGGGGGATGATGGAATTGGAGCGTGGGGAATGAGGGTGTGGGTGGGGAAGGAGGATAGGGGTAAAATGGTCATTTCGCAACAACTTTAAAAAATTAATTCAAATTTCTTTTTTTCCGTAACAGAAATGGACGGAATGACTACCTGCGCCAAACGCAAAATGTTTGCGGAATGTAATACAAAAAAAAAAGAACGGGGACCATTAGCGCGAAAAAATTGGAGAATATGGACTAAATCTACCATTCTGCCTATTTTAAATGAGTAAATAGTTATTTAGATAACTAAATTTTTTATATTTTGTTATTTTTTGGGTACTAAATTATTTTTTTGATCAATTATATCACTATGAGTATTTATGTGTGGCTGAAAATAAATTGCTATTACTTTTTTGTGGTGGTTTTTAACTAAATTAGGCATGTGTTAGACAGATTGCCAATAATAAAGCGGCAAGAATGGAAGTCAGTGTGTCAAAATATACGTAGGTCAAAAGTAAGTATGCCTCTTTATTTTTCATGGCTCAAACAAATATTAAACAAGTACTTTTATTTTTTTTCCTTGAATTATTAATCACTTGCTCGACACGTGTCTAATTTAACTGGAAACCACAATAAAAAGTTGTGGCGATTTGTTTTCAGTCACACATAAATACTATAATTATATAATTAACCAAAAATAGTTAAGGGCCCAACACAGCAAAACGTAAATAGTTTATTAATATAAATGAGAAAATCGCTATTTATAGCACGTAAGTTTTTACTAGCTTCGATTTTTAGCACAAGCTATTTATTAAGCGAATTTTAGCACGAACTATTTACGGGCTGTCAAATGTGACCAATTAAGCAATCCGGTCAATTTTCCGTCTAAAAAATGTCACGTGCCTAGCACGTGACTTCGGAATCAAGGGCATTTTTGTCCAAAAAGTGCCCGACCCAAACTAAAAACCAACCCAAAAGCTATATCTTCATCTTCTGAATTAATTGCTGTTTTCGTCATCAACATAGTTTCGGCCAACCGATTTCATCCTTTTTCATTTTTTTAACTTTTCGCATCCTCAATATATTTTCAAACCGCCAAAATCATCCTTCCGTAAAAAAAAAAATGCTCAGAAACCGTCAAATATGATGACGTGTGATAACGGACAATTTAATTTATCTCTCCTCGAAGGGCAAAACTGTCCAAAAAATATAAATTATAACCATCATCTTCTTCTTCATCAATTGAAAAGGAAGAAGAAATTTCTTGAAATTCACCTCTTCATCCCCGGCCACCACCACCGAAATTCATATGCAAGGGGGGTTCTTGACTGGCGGCACACCACCAATTGATACTTCCATGGAGGAATGGCCATTGGAATAAAAAATTAAATTCAAGAAACAAAATTTTAGTGTAGGAATTAATGGTGTAAAAGTATGAATGTATATAGTATGTGGAGAATCTGAGCAATGGCCACTGGAGAATCTGAGCAAAATAGAGTGCCGGAGTTGTGGGCATCTCGTAGTTGGAGAAGACGAAGAATGTGGCCGCTAAGGCTCCAGTGCGGAACACAAAATGTTCCGCACAGTGCAGAACAATTAATAGTCATCGGATCAAGAATCGGACGGTTGAGATCAGTTTGTTTAAAATACTTATTATTCATAATATTTTTGATAAAATGATCTCAGCCGTTCGATTTTTTATCCGACGGCTATTAATTGTTTCGCACAAGGCGAAACATTTTGTATTTTGCACTGGAACCGAACTGGAATCTCCATTGTTTTAAAAAAATTAACTCTATCTTCTCCGCCTTCAAGAATGAATCTGAAGCAGAGGAACTCAAAGAAAATCACCCAACAAAAAAAAATTGTACTAGACTTTGCCCATTACTTGAAATAGATGGTTTTTGCTGAGAAATTGTGAAATGGATTTTGAATTTTTCTGCTAAAAAATTCAATTAATAAACATAAATTAGCTCCCAAATTAAAAAAATGTACGTGACATAATATACGGATTTTTGCAGAACCGGAATCATATGAAAAAGAAGATGATGGATTTATAATTTATATTTTTTTTGGTAAAAATCGTCCGGCGTAATTGATGAAGAAGAAGATGATGGTTATAATTTATATTTTTTGGACAGTTTTGCCCTTTGAGGAGAGATAAATTAAATTATCCGTTATCACACGTCATCATATTTAATGGTTTCTGAGCATTTTTTTGACGGATGGATGATTTTGACAGTTTGAAAATATATTGAGGATGCGAAAAGTTAAAAAAATGAAAAATGAATCGGCTGGCCGAAACTATATTGATGACCAAATGGCAATTAATTCATCATCTTCTTCTTCTTAAATACCTTGTTTGTAAAGACCATTTGAATTTTCAAGGGATCTGCCCAATCTACCTTAAACTTTTTCCCCTTTTGAAAATTTAGTGTCAGAATTTACAAGAAACATAAGAACAAAGACAAACAACTAAAAATTTGATAATCTAGCTACATTAGATACTTGTTTTCAAAGGTGAAAAACAGGCAAGATTAATAATCATACCAAAGACCGAGATCAGCATTAACAACTCCAAGAACTGCAGATTCATAAGTCCCAAAATTCCCAACAATACTCTTATCAGACTCCAAACTCAAATAAGCCTCAACCCGATTAAGAGTTTAGAAGGGGTTCGGCCAGCTAAAGCGAGAGATTTGAGTGGGGAAGAAGGGATATTGAGGAATTTGAGAGCTTCTCTGATAATGTATTTGCCGGTGAAACCTGAAGCTCCGAATATTACTATGTCGTATATGTTTTTGGGGTTTCTTCTTCCATTTTTTTGGGAATTTGAGAAATGAAGCTGAAGGCGATAGTATCGATTATGCAAAGGTTTTTGTTAATTCAGAAGACTTTTTGAGCTAAAATGGCTATGGCCGTTTTATTTTTTTATTGCGACCTCGCCGGAGGATGTGAAATTCCGGCTAGTAAGGCCCTTTACAATCGGAATTTTTTAACAGATCAAATCCAATTCCGGTGAATACACCGTCGTCACCTGGCCGGAATTTCACACCGTCGTCACCTGGATGGATAATTCGTAGGAAGAATACACCGTCGACACCTGCCGGCGGCCGGGGAATATATCTTCGGTGAGAATTGGATCGGAATCGGTAGCTCTACCGGATTCTGATTTCCTCAGTTCATGTCATGTGTGCCAAAAGAAACTCCATGGAAAAGGAAATCAAATGTGTCTTTACAAACAAGGTATTTAAGAAGAAGAAGATGAAGATATAGCTTTTGGGTCGGGTTTTTTTTTGGGATAAAAATGCCCTTGATTCCGATGTCACGTGCCTAGCACATGACATTTTTTAGATCGAAAATTGACCGGATTCCTTAATTGGTCACATTTGACAGTTCGTAAATAGTTAATGCTAAAATTCGCTTAATAAATAGTTTGTGTTAAAAATTGAAGTTAATAAAAATTTACGTGGTATAAATAGCGTTTTCTCTAATATAAATAGCTATCTACATGGGAATCGGGTAGCCCAAGTGGTAAGGCTACCTGAACACAGGGCGGAGGTCCCGTGTTCGATTCCTATATCTCCCCATAATGGGGCAAATAATTTCTCCTCCTTATGAGTAGTATTGTCAAAAGGGGTATGCCCGCCCGCCCGCCCCGTCATGGGCATGTCTTAAATGGGGATGGGCTTGCATGCCCGCTTTTTTCACGGGCTATCAAAAGGGATGCCCGTACCCGCCCGCCGAATGCCCGTGGGCAAATGGGCATGCCCGCAACCCTTATTATTAATTTTTTCTTTAAAAAAAAAATAGATTAAACTCGAAAAATTCAACAAAATTTATTTATTTCTCATTCACTTGCAGTTTATAATCCTGTAAATGGTAAATAAATATTCAAAATAGTTTAAGAACAATCAAATACAAGTCCACAATATCCAAAATAGTTATAAAAAACAATCAAAATCCATAATTTCAAAAATAATTCAAGATCAACTATCCAAAATTAACAAAAATATTGCTGAAGTCAAAGCAACAAAAAATAGATACGTTTTTTTTTAATATCCTCTATCTATTGATTTAGATCTTGAACACTAGAAGTATTATTTGAATCCACCTTAGATAATTTTGATTCCTTCTCATCATCTCCACCTATAAAACACACACAACTTGAGAAGTTAGAACTTAAAACATTATAAATAGTAAATGATAAATGATAAATGATAAATGATAAATAATAAGTTAGAATATAATTCAGTTACCTTTAGAGATGAAACCGTTAATATTTGAGTAATAGAAGTATAGGACGGCTTCAAGGGGCTTTGCCCAAGATATATAACACGGTTCAACTTTTATATTGGGCTTTTAGGTTTTTTTTTTCTTCTTTTTGGCTCTCAAGTCTCAACTGTGAAAATTAATCCATATCCAAAATTAAAAAAAAAAAAAAAAACAAAGCGGGCATGCCCGGTTGCAACCCGCCCGTACCCGCATTGCCCGTTACCCGAGCGGGTATACCCATTAATGCCCGCATTTAAATGGGCATGGAATTCATAGACCCATACCCGCCCATTAAGCTCACGGGGCGGGCATATGCCCATTTTGACAGCTCTAGCTAAGACTAACATAAATGGACGGAAGGACTTATGAGGCTTATCTTCCCTCCCCAGGCATGGGGCATGCTTCAATCTTCCCTATCTAGGGTACTCTCCGCTCTTCCCCTTCGGGGGCAATCGCCTTCGAGCGCTCAAAAAAAAAAAATAGCTATCTACTCCAAGGTTTCGAAACCTGGACAGGGCATCGACCCGGAAAATTTACTGGGTCACTGGTCGGACCGTCATCGGCCCGTTCATCAACCCGATGACGTCATAAATATTAAAAAATATATAATATATACTCCAATTTACAGTAGTAGAATAGATACCACAACTATTGTTCACTGATCACGTCATAAACAAGTAGTTCCAATTAAAATCCAATAAGATAATAACAATCTCAACTAGAATAACAAATTAGAAACAAAGTTTGTAATATAACTCCTTGTTGTCAAATGCCAAAACCACTTGTGCTTCCAAAATCACCAAAAGTGTTAAAATCTCCAAGAGAATTGATATTGTCATGAGATGAGAGGTCCATATCATCAGTATGAGCTTGCACCATAGGAATGTCTTCATTAGCATCTTCATCATCTAAACAACATTTAAATAAAAACTTATTATGATAGAATTATTAAAATTTAAAGGTATTACAAATACAAAAGTGATATAATTACCTGGGCGGCATCGACGACGTTGTCTTTGAAATCTTGGTTCTTCAAGATCTTCATAAAGCAATTTTTCAATTTCACCATAATCAATGGAAGGCACCTCATCTTCTTCTTCAAGAATCCAAAAGTCAATCTTATCTATACTTTCATAATCAATAGGATCATAATTCTTCTCTATAGATGAGAACCTATTATAATTAACATCAATTAGCACTATTTTTCAAAAAAAAAAATCAAATGATAAGACAAGGTCATTGAGCCTTTGATAAACATTGAACCTATTATAATAGTTTACCTATTTTTCAACTTTAAATTACAGTGCACATAAACAAGGTCATTGTGCCTTTGATGCTATAATCTGTTCCGCCTCTTAGAGTGAATTCGATAAAAAACACTCCAATTTCTTTCACAACCAGATGAACTACTTGTTTGCCCAAGAATTTGAATGGCTAATTTCTGCAAGTTTGGAGCACTATGACCGAACAATTTCCACCATTCATGTATTCAAAATTGAAGACATATAAAGAAAGTAAGAATTTTTAACAAAGGCAAGTGGTTATTTTTGCATGTGTGCAAGGCAAGTGGCTATTCAAAATTGAAGACATATAAAGAAAGTAAGAATTATTAGAAGATAAACTAACCTGGTTGTTTATTTTTGCATGTGTCCAAGGCAAGTGGATGTCCGAAACTTCCAATTCGGTCCCGGAACAATTTAGTTTCATTCAACAACTTAGAACTCCTTCATTTTCCCTTGTTATAAATCATATTAAGAACGCCATCCACAACAAATTCCTTTTTCCAAAAGTTTTCTTGATCAAACTGAAATGCCGGATTCAACCAATATGCAGCAGCATGAATATGTTTCTTTAATTGACGATCCCAACGGCTTTTTATAATATTTGTGTAGATCTTGTAGTATTTTTTCTTGTGTTTAAACACATCTTTGATTGCCTTACGTGCTCTAAGCATTCCCTAAAAAACATAGCCAATAGAAGGCTTTTTGTCACCATCAACAATGCGTAATAAAAGCATCAGTGGTTCTACAACTTTTACAATAATAAGACAATCATTCCAAAATTTGTTATCCAAAACAACAGAGACCACTTCTTTTGTCTTTTGATCTCTAAAGAGTCTTGAGTCACAAAATTCTTTACAAGTTACCAAAGCTTTCAAATCAGGCATATGCTGATAAACATTTTGAAGGGCAATAAAAGTTGAAGCAAATCTAGTAGCACCTGGACGTATAATCTCAGTCCAATCTTTTCTTTTCCTTAACCAACTTAACCAATAACCATGATTATAAACTAATTTTGTAATTGCGGAACCTTTTTTTGAAAGATCAGCCATTCTAGTTTAGCAATGTCTTGCATCACCAAATTTAAACAATGAGCTGCACATGGAGACCATTCAATTGATTTATATGTACTAGATACTAATTTTTCAGCAGCTACATAGTTTGCACCATTATCAGTTACCATATGAACCACATTTTCTGGTCATACCCATTCAATTACTTCATTAAATAACTCAAATAATTTTTTTGCATCTTTGACATCATCAGAGGCATCAACAGATTTCCAAAAAACTGTTCCCCAAGGGTAATATATCATGAAATTAATTAATGATCTCTGCCTATTATCAGTCCAGCCATCCCCCATAATGGTACAACCATACTATGACCATTTACTCCTAAGAGAATCTACAAAAAGTACCACTTCTTTTTTTGCATCTCTTAACAAAGGGACTCAAAGATCATGATATGTAGGAACTTTATAACCTGGTCCTATGGCAAGTGCAGCATCAAACATTCGCTAAAAGTAAATGGAATTGACAGCATTTATGGGAATGCAAGAGTCATAAAAAAATTTAGCTACTTCCATATTTGCTCTTCGCACAGCTTCTTTATTTGCAAGGACATTTTTTAAAGTTGGTTGAGAACCTGGGGTAGTCCTTGGAGCAAAATAATTATCAATATTTTGAGGTGCCTTTTCCTTTTCTTTTTGATTACTTTGAGCAACATTTGGAGGGTGAATTTCTTGAACATCAACATCATCTCCCTCAAATTGTGAAACACTAGGACCATAAGGATTTCTAAGCTCAAAGTTTTCTTGTTTTTCATTTCTCTTACCCACAATTTCTTTAAGAGATTCTTGCATTTTATACATTACATCCGGTGGACAAGCTTTATAAGCTCTTACTTCTCCTTTTTTCCCAGCTAAATGTTGTTTCATCCTATTAATATCTCCACCTTTAGAATGAAACCCACAATACAAGCAATTCAAAGCTATTCTCTTATTATTTGGCCCTATTGTCTCAGTTACATGATCCCAAGCAATATCAGACTTACCTTTAACATTCAAAGATGGGCTAGATTGTGAACTAGAATTGCAAGTTGAGGAGGGTTCCATTATTTTTCTCAAAATAAATCTGCATTTCATGAAATTGAAAACAAAACAAAAAACAAGTATCAATTAAAGTATTCAACTATTCAAGTTCAAAAATAATAATAATAATAATAATAATAATAATAATAATAATAATAATAATAATAAGGGAATGACAGTAGTAGTACCACTGATTATGAATAATTACTTGACTTGAGAATAAGTTAAGTATCATTAAAATCAAAACTCAAAATCAAAAGAATTAACTGAAGAATTTATTAAAAAAAAAAGAAAAAGATCTTATAGATGAGAAATCAAACCTTTCTCAAGAGCTTGGTTCATCAAATTAATACTTGATAGATCATGGATGGTGGAATAATGGAGATAGACTTAGTGAGACATTGAGAGAAATTGATGGAGATGGTAGACATTGAGAGAAATTGATGGAGATGGACTTAGTGAGATTGTGAGAGAAATTTGAAAATGAACCCTAAATTGATTTGGGGGAGGGGAGAGCCGAGACAGAACTGAGAGAAGTGGGAGGCTGAATCGGGCTTATGTCCCTGTTTTTCCCTTTTTTTTTTTTTTTAATACAACAAAATTTATTAAAAAAAAAAAAGCTTTTTCGTGACCCGGCCGGTTTGGGCATAACCGGTACGGTTTCCAGGTCGAACGGCCGGGTCAACCGAGTCAAACAAATTAGAGCGATTTTTTACGCGTGCGGGTTTTGGCACTTAACCGGACCGCTCGGAGGTCCGATCGACGGTCCGGTCCGGGTTTCAAAACCACGATCTACTCTATTTTAACTTGTTATAAAAAAAAGTGAGAATTTTTATGGTAGAAAATGTACATATGGGCGCCTTTCCTAACTTTTCTGATTTACCGCGCGCAGTTGTAGAAAACGCTCAAATGAATCCCACCAACCTTTTCTCATGTCCACAAACCTTTATGTTATGCTCATAACCTTTTCTTCAAAACCATTATCACTATAAGAAAATAGCTATTTAGCTACTGCAAATAGCGACCAAAATTTTCAGTCGTGAAAGTGACGACCGAATACCGACCGACGTGAAACCGAAAATCTAGCAGTCGCTATTTGGTCGCCCATATCAGTCCCGTTGACCAACTCAAACCAATACTTGAACGGTCACTATTCCGTCGCTATATAGTGAATGAATACCGACGAATGTATAAAACGCCGTCGTTCGAAAGTGAGCAATACGACGTCCTTTTAAAAGATTTATCGAGTGATACAAAAGGGTCATAAAACGACATCGTTTTGTATTGTGTACCAACCGAATACCGACAGACACTAAACGACGTCGTTCTAATGTTAACGACCGAATACCGACCATTTAATAAAACGACGTCGTTTAAAAGATTTAAGAGTGATACAAAAGGGTCATAAAATGACGTCGTTTTGTATTAATGTTAAATGGATATATCCACCAAATTCCTTTTTAAAGCTTAACACATATGGATCGTGTCACACTACAAAAGGGTTTCGGTGGAGTGGGCGGTGTCATTCGAGATCAACAAGAAAACTGGATCCTGGGATTTAGTATCCATCTGCCCCGCACTACAAATAATGAAGCTAAACTTTTGGCACTTCAGGAGGGTCTCAACTTGGCTATCACGCATAATATCTCGAGGCTGGAAATCAATATCGACTCAACGACAGTTTTAAACTAGATCTCTAATTGTTTTAATACTAAATATACTAACATTATCTTATTGCAGATCTCTCCTAGCACAATTTCAAGCGAGCAGCATAGTACACATTTTCAGACAAGCCAATCAAGTGGATGATATGCTAGCATGACATGGAAACTCCTTCTCTTCGAGTGAACGCCAAATTTTCTTCTCCATTCCAGAATTTTCCTTTCACGTCTAGCATCATGACAAGACGGAAAACTTTAATTCTCGTACTTTAGTATCTAAACACGGCCAGTGGCGGAGCCACAGTGGGGCAAGTGCCCCACCAGTTTTTTCCAAAAATTTTTTTAGTTTTAGTTTTTGTTTTTTTGTAACACTCGTCTCGTGAACATTGTTTATTGTACCCATTTTGAATCACTTTACGATTTAAAATTAAATTATTTAGTTTGTGAATTATAGGAATGAAACCATTTATATTTTAACAATTTTGGCTAAAATGATAACAAATTTAAGTGTGTAAGAGACTAAAAAATAAAATTACTAATAAAATATCCACAATGGACTCTCTTGTAAACTATAAAAAGTCCACAATATGAAGCCAAAGAACTTGGAGGTTTATGAAGCACTAATCGAGTAGAGTGAAAAGGGTGAAAAAAAATGTGAATAACTCTAATCTATAAGATTTCATCAAAAAAATTTTTTTGGCTCCGCCAATATTTATATGCTTTTATGAATTTATTTTGTCAATGCTAATTGTGCCCCCAAGGAAAAATTCCTGGCTCCGCCACTGAACATGGCTAATGTATTTTCTATTTTGTATTGTTTTTATTTTCTCGCATTTTCTTTTCCTTTGTACTGTTTGTTTTTTTCTAATAATAATATGTCTCCATTCCACACAAAAAATGGAGGTACATCCGGTTGAACCAAGCAAATAGGCGTGGAATGTGTGTTACGGAGTAAGAGGAGCTCACCCACGTTCTCCATTACGGATACGACATGAGGGAAATGTTCACTTCACCAAATCATGGTCGAAATGGGCATAATTCAATGGGGTGAGCCACTTTCACAATAAGTTATAAATAGATGATTAAAAGGAAGAACAAGACATCATAATCAGTAATAAAAAATGCTTTTTATCTTCTTGTATTCAGTCATTAAAAGTATTTCTTACAGCTTTCCGCACTTAAATTCATGTAATTAAACTTATACTTAGCAATTTGGAATCTGCTAGGCTTCATGTGTGCAGGGCATTTATCGAATAACTCATACCTTTATTAGTAGACTAAAATTCCTGCCTGAGAGATTTTTCTAATAACGCATACTTAGTTTTGAGGTAGTTCGATTGACTTCGTACATATTAACTTAACTGTTATCGAAAATTTTGCAAATAATGAAAATAAACACATTTTACGAAATTAATTTAGCCCATTTGGAAGCAATCACATGAAAAGAAACACCAACAGCGCTGTAAATCTTCACAATTATTTTATTATAGTTTGAGAACATGATACTGAGCTTTCAAATGAAATGTGTAAAGTTAGAAATGAAATCCACCTATATTTAACTGCAAGAAAAAACAAACAACAAAAAAATCGCATTTTACTAAATTATCCTAGTTGTGTCTATGATTTTAGAGATTTATTATTTACGGTATTGATTGGACTATAGATTTATATAAGGATTTTTGAAAACAAAATTGTCTTATTAATTTATCTAAATTACTAATTGTTTAAAGCGTCACGAGTTGAGATCCGAAAAATAATATGTTAAAGAGTTATAATTTATCGAGTTGAGAAATGAGATTATTCGAGAGAAAATAGGAATTGCACTGATTGGAGTAAATATGAAGAAAAATCACTTACGGTGGTTTGGACACATAAAAAGAAGATTGGGTGACGCACCGGTTCGAAAACTTGAAGGATGGAGGCATGAGGTTATAAGAGGTCGGGTAGGCCGAAGAAGGTTTAGATCGAAGTCATCAAGAATGATATGTATTTGTTAGACTTGGATGAAGATATGGTGATTGATAGAAGTAGATGGAGAACATGTATTATTGCGAATGACTACACATAAATTTCATATTGATACAAGTAGTTGACACCCAATTATTTGGGATTAAGGCTCTGTTGTTATGCTTATGGTTGTTGTATTAATTTATCGAGTATTAATCAATAGAAGTTATATTGTACTAGACACCACAATTTTCTCATTCTATATTATACAAATTTAGACAATAGTTATTTTGGTGACTAAACTATTTACTCTTTGCGGCCTTTGTCACTTGACTATTTTTTGGACTAAGTATATCACTCTAGTATTTGCATTTTGCTAAAATAAACTGCAACAATTTTTCGGGGGTGATTTCCGGCACAGTTAGACATGTGTTGAGCATGTGACTTAAAATAGATGGGTGAAAAGTAAAATTATTCTAAACTCACTTAATCCGGATTACACAACAAATTTTGGCCCACAGTTAAGTTTTGGGTTAAGAGCAGTGGTGGAGAAAGGATTGAAGTTTAGGGGGGGCCGTAGTAGAAAAAATTGAAAATTCTTGGGGGGAACGTAGTATAAAAAAAATAAAAAATTGAACCGTTGAATATATATATAAAAAAAAATTGAAATTTCTTGGGGGGCCCTGCCCCTCTTATGCTCCGCCACTGGTTAAGAGGGACTTAAGTGATTTTACTTTTCTACCCCTGTATTTTTAGTAACATGCTCGACACATGTCTAACTTGGCCAGAAACCACCGCAAAGCATTGAGACAGTTTATTTTTAGGCAAACGTGAATACTATGGTTATATATTTAGCCAAAAAAATAATCAAGTGACAAAACTGTAAAATGTAAATAGTGTAGTGACCAAAAGAATTATTAACTCTATATTGCCAATGAGACATTGGTCTAGTGGCCAAGATTGAGGCATTATGACGTAGAAGTCATGAGTTTGAATCCTCCCGCTTCTTGAATTCCCCTATTTTTTGTAATAGATATGTTTTCTCTCCCAATAAATATTTTTTTTTAAAAAAAAATCTATATTAATTCTAATTGAATTAGTTAAAAATATAATAAAAAATATTTCTCATTTTCCCCTTAATTTATGAAAAAAAAATGTTAAAATACTTTAGTAGCACTTTACACGATAGAGTTTGACTAAACATGTAAAAGCTCCAATGCTCCATCATACCATTTTGTGTGGTTACAAGTAGGGCCTTCTTTATTATTTTTTTAATTTCTTCTTAAAAGTGTAGAAAAGTTCATTAGTATTGGAGTGTATATTTAATCTTACTTATCCCTAAAAAAAAGTATATTTAATCTTACTTCTAACTTTGTTGAGACATTTGGAATAAGCATTATGAAACCTAGGTACGTGGAAGTTTGGAAAAGTTAGTTAACCCATTCCACTATTGCAGGACGAATCCAGAAATTTTGTGTTGGGGGCGAAACTACAACAGTATGTCGAACTACATATAAAAAAGGTAAAAAAAGAAAAAAAATTGTGAGGCGAAACTGATAAAATATTTCGAACTATATATAAAATTTATTATATTTAATAGTATTTTTAAAAATTTCGAAGACGACTGCCCCACCCCTCTCTTCGTCCCTGCACTATCGGGTAACAAACTTTGCCAAACTTTTTGCCAAACTTCAACAACTAATTAGGTTTCACAAATGTAAAACAATTGAAGGGCGTAGGACATCTACCAAAAAGTTACCTAAAAAAATAAAAAAGGACATACACTAAAAGGTTGACTAAGAAAAAGGACATCTACTAATAAGGAACTGATCTTTTAGACCGTTTTGAGGTTTTGTACCATGTCTCCCGAGTTTGGCTAACTCAGTACGTATGACTCAAGGAAGCAAAAGAAAGAGTAAGAAATCTTCCTTCCCCTGCCAAAAAAAAAAAAAAAAAAATAAAAAAAATAACTACTCCCTTCATTTTATAACATAAATCGTTTACGACATATAACAGAAATTAAGAAAGAAAAAATAAAGTATTTTATTAATCAAAATATCAATATTACTCTCTTAAATAAGATTTGTATACCACTAATTTTATTTAAAAGAGTAATATTGATATTTTGACAGACAAAGTACCTTATTTTTTACTTTGTTAATTTTTACTACATGTATTAAACGACTTATATTATAAAATGAAAGTAGTACTATTTTATTACCTTATTCTTTCTTTATATATGATTAGCGGATTCTTTTTAGCTCTTTTCATTTCTTAGGCGAACCGGTCGACCATGCAATGAAAACCATCTACTCTGCCGCTAGCTAGTACTCCCTCCATTCCCATTTAATTGTTGTTTAGGAGATTTATATATATCCAAATTAATTATTATTTAAAACTCTTTTATTAGTTGTTAATAATTTATTCTAATTATACCCTCAACATTTCTTTTATTTGCCGCCTCTGCCTTTTTCGTTTTTTTTTCCTTCTTATGCTATAGAAGTGAGAGAGGGGTAATATTGAAACTTTCGGTGAAAATGACAAATTCTTTAATTTTTTAAAATTGTCTAAAGAGTCTTATATTTAGGAATGGAGGGAGTATTATGTATTTACTTTTCTACTAATCTTAGTGTTTTTACCCTGTTTTGGGATATGAATGTTTATTCGCTATCTTAATTTTCTAAAACATTGTGTAACTCATCTATAGTTTGAGGATGAGATGAAGATGTGGCAGATAAAACTGTATTTTTTCCTAGTTAGTTTACTTTTATTAGTATTTGTATTACCCACCTAAGTCTCTAAGGTGTGAGTTATTATTTTGTTATTTCCTTCCCCAATCCCTCTCTTTTGTTGTATTAGATAAAGAGTTTGAGGATTGCTTTGGTTGTAATAGCCCTAACCACTTTGTTGGTAATGGTTAATGTTTTATTCATAAAAAACAAAATGTATGACTTTTTTTTTTGTATTTTCAGTTTATCGTTTATTGTAATGGGCGACCTTGGTTATTTTATGATTAATAATAATTTCTTATTTGTTAAAAAATAGTAAGTTCCAAATATAAACAAATTTGAAAAGGAAAAAAAAAAAGAATAACTAGCTTGGTCCGTTTAAAGCTGGGCTCGGTAGAGAATATGAGCACTGCTTGCAGTGTACGCTGTAGCCCATTTTAAGCTCGGGCTTAAACTTAGTCCTGAGCTCAAGTTGGCTTATTATTATTATTATTATTATTATTTTGTTTTTTCTCCTTCGAAGGAGGATCAATAGTGGTTCCCCACTTTCCCTCCGTCATGACTCGAACTCCCGATATACTGGTTGTAAGTGAAGCGTCTTACCGCATGAGCTGCACTTCGTTGTCAGTTGACTTGTTATTTATTGATGAAAAACGTTTTTTTCAAATAAGAGTGTTTGTTTGATATCGTAGCTTAGATGGTCACATTTTTTATTTCTCAGTCTTTGCTTAGGACGAGATTACAGGTTTGAGGCATCGATCACTAAATGGGAGTGTTTGCCGCGCTCCCTAGGTGATTCAAACTGAGCTTCTTATGACAAACTCTCAAGATCAAAAGTGAAGTTAGATGAGTTAAAATCACTAGTTAAAATTTAAATGAGTTGCAAACTTACTTTTGCACTTTTTGGAAACAAAATAATTTTTATCATAGTAAGGATATAAATATTGTTGATGTAGAAAAGAGTACGTTTTTCCACAAGACCATCTTATGTCATCACTATAGGTGTTCATGGTTCGATTTGATTTAATTTTACAAAATTTTCAAATCAAATCGAAAATATTTAGTTTGACGTTTTTGAAATCAATCCACACAATTTAAAATTTTAAACCCGGCATTCAGTTTATTTCGGTTTAGTTTGGTTGCTTGGTTTTTGTGTGATACAAAATATATTAATTATAAAGTAAAAAGTAAAAAAAAATCTTTATATAATTATTTAGTTGCTAAAAATATAAATAAATATGTCTATTATTTTCACAAGTTAAACTCAATAAAAAAAAATAAATAATGAAACATACATCCTTGATCTTAATTTTTAAACTTCAAAAACATCCTACAAGGAAAAAAAAAAAAAAAAAAACTACAAACAATACATCATTATTATTGCAAAATAAAACAAAAGTTGCTGACGAATCTATAATCACATATCAATAACCCTTCAATATTTTGCTTTAGCACTTGAAGAACTTATTTGTAATGGATAAAAAAAAAGTTAAATACTCACTTCATCTCAAAATAGTACTCCATCCGATTCAAATAATAAGTTTTTTCATGAGTTATTTTTTGTTGCAAAATATAATTTTTTTTTACAAAAAATGTGCATTTATTGACTAATTTACCCCTACGTCATTTTCTCCTACATTAACTTTTGTTAAAATGTGTAGTTCTCATGCAACTCTCTATTAATTTCGTTGTTGTAATTAATAGGGGCACTTTAGTTATTCTGATTAGTATCTTAATTTGTGTGAAACCTCCTAAAAGGACTTATATTTTGAATCGGAGGGAGTATTAAAATTTAGATTTTTCACATAGATTAAGACATTCCTAAGAACAATATGAGTAAATGTCAAAAGATTATTATATCATAATTAACTATTTCTTAGATATTGGAATAGCAATTAGAAGAAGAGTAAGAATATGGGTAAAAATGATAAAAGTTTATTAAATATTCATTGATATTGCAAATGTTAGCATTAGTTTGGGGGGAAATATAGAGTCAAAATGTTAACACTATTTTGAGATGGAGGGAGTATGTTTTATTGCAAAAGAATGTTATATATATATATATATATATATTCGGTTTGGTTCGTTTTGGATGATAGCATTTTCTAAATCAAACCGAAAATTTGGTTTTAATTTAGTCTAAATTGAAATCAGTCCAATGCACCGCTCAAACTAAAAAAAAAATCGGTTTGAATTAGTTGGTTTCGTTTTTTCTTAAACACCCCTAATCATTAGTATGTTGCCATTGTTTTTTCCATTTTTTTTTAAAGGAGATGAAAAAGCTATTTTTATTGTTTCTTGTCTTCCTCTTATTGTTTCTATATCTTTTGGAATTTTTGGTTTCAACCCAAGGGGTTCTATTGCATGCCAATTATCGTGCAGAAAGGAGGATGTCTAATAATTACAACCAATGCCTTGATATGATATGGTCCCTCCCTAGCCAAAGGTCTTTATCTTTTAGCAATTATTTCAAGCATTAAGAACCCTCTGCATGAATTGGACTGACCCAAAAAAGTATTCCAGTTCAACAACACCAAATGCACCCGCCAAAGTATGTATATATAACAATTAACATGTCAGCCATTTATATCCTTATCTATATCTGTCACACCTCGTAACCGGAATGATGATATGGTAGTGTCTCATTGGTCGATAAGACACCAAAACCCACAACAGAACTACTAAAAAGGGAATTCATTTATGAAATAATCCAAAAATAAGAGTTAAACAGTGGAATTAAGTGTACTACAATAAAAATAATTCTAAATATTACAAAGAAAATTGTTCAACTTTACTATAAATGTAATACGCCTATGTGTATAAGAATAACGAATGAACTAAAACTCTCTAATACAAGTAGGTTATGAATCACTCTTCATAGCTAGGGATGGCAATGAGGGCGGGTGAATTGGAGATCCAAAGTTGGGCCGGGGATTCCCCGGTTTAAGTTGGGGGTGGGGATGGGGTTGGGGATGAATTTAGTGTTAGTAGTGCCCTAGGACCATTAGCATATGTTGAACATTTTATTTCTTTTGAGCATGTATTTGAATAGTTAATTTTTCTTCTGAACATCAAATGCATGATTTGATAGTAAAACTCATTAGCTTATGTAATTACTATTCTAGTTGTCCCTAGTTTTATGTAAGGTTCTTTACAATGAAATAAAACTAGTATGATGTTTGATTGATGATTATGTTTTACTAATCATGTGTAATGAATACAAATCATATCATAGATGCAATATATAGGGATACATTGTATTGGACGTTCATGGTCCTTAGTCATAAGTATTACTTCCTCAATACTATTTTGGAATCCTTAGACCTTATCTCTCCATTGATTCAAGCATGAATAGAGCCACGTTTTGACTCAGTCGGACGTTACTTTTAATCGAGTAATCAATACGACTGATGATCGGATGTAGTGTCCTATCATGACTTGAATGTGAGAGACATTGTAAGGGATTTGTCTCTTTCTTATTAGAAAGATACCCATGGGCCCCTCGATAGGGAAAGACTGTTTAAATGCATGTCCGTGCTCAAATGTATTTGATAAAGTGGTTATCAAATACTATTTGTTGGAACAGTCTACCTGGAGATCGAGCATAAATACAATTAAGCTTTATAAAGGTGACGACTTCCATGCCTTATGCTTAATTAGGATATCGCGAGACAAAGGGATTAAATAGTGGATTGATATTAGGTTCCACCGTAAATTCATTCACTTTGGGTAGCCACAATATCTTGCTTAGGGACCGCTTGTGATTTATGAACACATACTACTACTAAGTGTGTTTTCATTGCCAATGTGATATGAACCTACTGGGGTCACACGCATAGAGCAGAGCTAACGAGCTTCATGTCAGATTCAATGAATCTAGAATGTGTCTAGGTTCATTGTATACGAAATTTATTTTTCGAGAATAATAAAGCGTTATTATTCGAATTAGAGATAAGGGGCATTTTCGGTATAGTCTGGGATTATGTGGGAGTTATTATCCGATAAAGACTCCCACTACCAGCAGAAGTCTAGAGGACATGGGAGTTATAGACTCCCACTGCCAAAAGAGTTGGATAGGACGTGGGAGTTGTTCTTGAAACAATCTCCCACTCCCCCTATATAAACTCTCTTGGCTGAAACCCTTAAGACTAATGCTTTAGCCGTAATAAACTAAGAATCCTGAAATCAGATTTCTGAATTCTGCCTCTCCTTTTCCCTCTAAATTCCTGAAACTCAGAAAAACGAAGAGCTAGCAATCGCTGTTCGTTTCGTCGCGTGGATACCGGTAGGGAGTAATTCCGCAAGGGAGGACTCAAGGTGATCTCTGCTAAGAGCCCAAAGACAGAATCTTTCATTCAAGAATCAGATTCTTGAGCCGTAAAATGTAAGTCTTTTCGTATGCTTTCGATTCGTTTTTGTATGAGCGGATCCTTTAGGGGAGGACTCATGGGGTGTTTTGAACGAGTTTCTGCCCATGAATCCCTTCAGTGGTATCAGATCCTTGCTCATACTATTCGAATTCGATATTGTTAGTCACATAATAACATGTATCAAATTCAATTTGGTATGTGTATGTGTGAAAAACAGAAAAGATTGTATCTTTAAGTTAATATATGTGATATATGCATAAACTGTCATCGGTTGATCATTTTTATTTGTTTCTGTGAATCATTATGTTATTAATTCGATTAATATTGCATGAACTGCTATAGCATGATTCAGTCTGTAATTTAATTCGATTAATTTGCATAAACTAATATCGCATGTTTCTGTATATTCGATACTGCATAAACTGTTTATGATTAATCTGTTATTAATTCGGTTATGCTTCATGCGTTAATCTGATTAACCAATACATAATTCGATCATGTATTTTAGGCAATTTAGGGTTAAAATCGGGGCAGAAAACTCATTCGATGAGCTGATGAAGAATAGTAGGACCGCCGCCTGCGGCGCGCTGACCATCAGCGTTTCGCTAACGTAAGACTTTGTATATGTACTCGTTTTTATTTCATTATGCTTTATGTGAGTTTTAGCATGGTGAATAGCATGGCCTACTACACCCCTCTTGTTTTACACTTAATTGGGTTGTAATTTTATAATACGACCTGCGAGTCGTTTTTCCAATGATGTAAAATTGTAATTGCTTTCTTAGATTAGTTTTACTGCTTTACATTGAAGGCTGGGTATGCCCATGCAATTATGTAACAAGACTGGAGGACGCTGGATTGAAGACTTTATCCATGAGATGGATATTGACTTAGATTGGCCATTGACTCCCACAAGGCTCGTGGGAGTCATCATAGGATTAGGCCATGCTATCTCATGTTTACTTTTATGCTTTATATATTGGATGGGATGCTTGTATTATTGTCTTATGGGGTTTAACAGCTTATTCAAATGTTTTAACTAAGTCTTAAAATGCCTACCATATTTTAAGCACTCATTGAGCTTGGATCATCATTTTTGTTTGCTTGCCAAAGCAACAGATAAGTGGTTATCTAAGCAAAAGGAGATGGGAAAATAGTGATTTCCATAAGCTTAGACATGGTTCAACTTAGCTAGGCTATCAAAATAGTTTTGGGCCTAGGGCATAAAATGGTAAATAGCCGGGACATATAGATGTCATTCCCATGGATTGATTTTACTTTAATTATGGGGATAAGCCAAAGCTTACTTATAACTATCGTAAAATGATATTTTCCACTATTTATCAAGTGTTGAAATTGTGGAAAGATTTTTGCTAAAAAACTAATAACTTTGCAAATAATTTAATGTAGATAATGGCAACCAATACATCACACAATTCATTGCGATCCGTCCTTGAGAAGGAAAAATTAAGTGGGACCAATTTCCTTGATTGGGCCCGTAACTTAAGATTATCCTTAAGCAGGAAAGAAAGCTATACGTTCTTGATACGGATATTCCTGAACAGCCTGCAAACAATGCCCTTAGAGCTGATAGGGATGTTTGGAATAAGCACTCTGATGACTCTAACGATATGACTTGTCTCATGTTAGTCACAATGAGCACTGATCTTCAAAAACAGTTTGAAGGGGTTGAGGCTTTCCAGATGATGGGCCAGCTCAAGGAAATGTTCCAAGAGCAAGCTTGTCAAGAAAGATTCCTCACTACTAAGGCGTTGAATAGTTGCAAGATGGCCCCTGGCACCTCTGTAAGTGCACATGTTCTTAAGATGAAGGGCTATCTTGACTAACTTGAGAAACTTGGGGCTCTCGTAGGTCATGACATGGCCACATATATGATCTTGGGCTCACTCCCACCGGAGTATGACCAGTTTGTCATGAACTTCAACATGCATGGCATGGAGAAGTCCATACATGAGATACACGGGATGCTCGAGCAGGCTGAATTGAACATTAAGAAGATAATGGTTCAAAAAGGGAATTTCAAGAAGAAAGGAAAGGGAAAGTCCATGGCCAAGAAGGGCAAAGGCAATAACAAGCCCAAACAAGGCCAAGACACCATATGAAGGAGTTTGCTTCCATTGCAATGAACCAGGTCATTGGAAACGGAACTGCAAGCTCTATTTGGAAGAGAAGAAAAAGGGAAAAGCCAGTTTGACTGTATCTCTAAGTATTTATGTTATTGAAATTAACATGTCTGCTCCTACTTCATGGGTATTAGATACCGGTTGTGGATCTCACATTTGTGTAAATGTGCAGGGGTTCAAAATGAGTAGATCACTAGCAAAATGAGAAGTGGACCTGAGAGTAGCTAACGGAGCAAGAGTTGTTATTGTAGCTACCAAGACATTTAATTTAGTTTTGCCAAGTGGCCTTATTATAGAACTGAATAATTGTCTTTATGTTCCAACTTTGAGTAGGAATATTATTTCTGTTTCTTGTTTGGATATTGATGGTTTTGAAATAAATATTATGAATAAAATTTCCACCGTTCATAAAGATCGTATCTTCTATGGAGATGCCTCTTTGATGAATGGGCTTTATATTCTTAACCTCGATGAATCCATTAAAAGACCCATCTATAACATTAATACAAAGAGGTTTAAATCAAATGACTTAAACCAAACCTATTTTGGCATTGTCGTTTGGGTCACATTAACGAGAAACGCATATCAAAACTCCATAAAGATGGAATTTTGACATCATTTGACTTAGAGTCTTATGAGACATGTGACTCTTGCTTGTTAGGCAAAATGACTAAAACTCTTTTTACTGGACAAAGTGAGAGAACTTCTGATTTGATGGGCCTCATACATACAGATGTATGTGGACCAATGAACACAAGTGCTAGAGGAGGGTTTCAGCACTTCATCACATTCACAGATGATTTCAATAGATATGACTATGTCTATCTAATGAAACATAAATCAGAATCTTTTGGAAGATTCAAAGAATTTCAAAATGAAGTACAAAATCAACTTGGTAAAAGTATTAAGATACTTCGATCAGATCGAGGTGGCAAATACCTTAATCACGAGTTTGACGAACATCTTAGATGTTGTGGAATTGTTTCACAATTAACTCCTCCCGGCACACCACAATGGAATGGTGTGTCAGAACGGAGGAATCGTACCTTACTAGATATGGTTCGATCTATGATGAGTCAAACCCGAGTCTTCAATTTCCTTTTGGGGCTACGCCACAAAGCTACTTTGCATTTATATTGAATAGAGTTCTTTCTAAAATGGTTGAGAAAACTCCATACGAGATATGGGTAGGGAAAGCGACCTAGTTTGTCATTTCTCAAAATTTGGGGATGCGGGCGTATGTAAAAGCGCCTATTATCTAATAAACTCGCCCCTAAATCTGACAAGTGTTTGTTTGTGGGATATCCTAAAGAAACTAAAGGATATTACTTCTATCTTCCATCAGAGAACAAAGTGTTTGTTGCTCGAAATGGTCTATTCCTTGAAAGGGAATTTGTTTCCAAAAAAAGATAGTGGTAGTAAGATCTTGAGGAAATTCAAGATCCCCAAACAACATCTGAACCAGCTTTGGAACTTCAAGCAAGCTCACGTCGCGTCTCGAGCTTCAATCTTTGACACAAGGCCCAAGGAGGTCAAGCCGGGTACATCAACAGCCTGAGAGATATGGATTTCTCGTGACTAGTAATCATCACGTTGAACCGATTGATCAAGATGAACCTACTACCTACAAAGAGGCAATTCATAGTCCTGAGTCAGATAAGTGGCTAGAAGTTATGAAGTCTGAGATGCAATCCATGTACGATAACCAAGTGTGGACTTTGGTTGACCCACCCGAAGGGTGTAAGGTCATTGATAACAAATGGTGTTTCAAAAAGAAAACCGACATGGATGGTAATGTACACACTTTAAAATCTCGACTAGTAGTTAAAGGTTACAGACAAATTCATGGTATTGACTATGATGAAACCTTTTCTCCTGTCGTTATGATAAAGTCTATTAGGATTTTACTTGCCATAGCCGCATATTATGACTATGAGATATGGCAAATAGATTTTAAGACTGCGTTTCTTAATGGAAACCTTCTCGAGGATGTGTATATGACACAACCTGAGGGGTTTGTTGATCCATCAAATCCTAGCAAAGTGTGTAAGCTTCAAAGGTCCATTTATGGATTGAAGCAAGCATCTCGAAGTTGGAATCGTCGCTTTGATGAAGCAATTAAAGAATTTGATTTCATAAAAAACGAAGACGAGCCTTGTGTTTATAAGAAGGTAACTAATAATGCAGTAGTGTTCCTTGTGCTTTATTTGGATGTCATCTTACTGATTGGAAACGACATTCCCACATAACAAAGCATAAAAGCTTGGTTACGGAAGTGTTTTTCCATGAAAGACTTAGGCGAGACTACATACATTTGGGTATAATAATCTATAGAGATAAATCTAACAAAATGATTGGCCTAAGCCAGAGTGGATACATTGACAAAATGAAACGGTTCAGTTTGCAAGATTCCAAAAAAGGATTCTTGCCCAGTCACATGGCATTAAACTCAGTAGAACTCAAGGACCTTCCACAAAGAAGGACCGAGAGCTCATGAGTAATATCCCATATGCTTCAACCATTGGGTCTATTATGTATGCCATGATATGCACTCGCCCGGATGTCTCGTTCGCTCTAAGTATGACTATCAGATATCAATCTGACCTTGGAGAGTCACATTGGATTGCAGTAAAGAGCATTCTTAAGTACTTGAGAAGGACTAAAGATATGTTCTTAGTTTACGGAGGTCAGGAAGGAAGTCTGGTTGTAAATGGTTACACAGACGCAAGCTTCCAGAACGACGTCGATGATTTTAGATCGCAATCTGGTTTTGTGTTTTGTTTGAATGGAGGTACTGTGAACTGGAAGAGCTCAAAACAAGAAACCGTGGCCGACTCTACAACAGAAACTGAGTATCTGGATGCCTCAGAAGCAGCTAAAGAAGTTGTTTGGATCAGGAAATTTGTTGATGAATTAGGTGTCATCCCTAGCATTGTGAACCCAGTGGACCTTTACTGTGATAGTACTGGTGACATTTCGCCAACGATCCAGACACATTCTCAGGCGTTTCCATCTGATTAGAGAGATCATTGATAGAGGAGACGTTAAAATTTGCAAAGTTCATACAGACGACAACATTGCAGATCCATTGACCAAGCCACTCCCGCAACCTAAATATGAGAGTCATACTAGGTCAATGGGATTGAGGATCATGTATGATTGGACCTAGGGCAAGTGGGAGATTGTTAGTAGTGTCCTAGGACCATTAGCATATGTTGTACGTTTTATTTCTTTTGAGCATGTCTTTGAATAGTTAATTTTCTTCTGAACATCAAATGCGTGATTTGATAGTAAAACTCATTAGCTTATGTAATTACTATATGTAAGGTTCTTTACAATGAAATAAAACTAGTATGATGTTTGATTGATGATTATGTTTTACTAAGCATGTGTAATGAATACAAATCCTATCATAGTTGCAATATATAGGGATACATTGTATTGGACGTGATCCGTTAGAGAAGTAATAATTCATGGTCCTTAGTCATAAGTATTACTTCCTCAATACTATTTTGGAATCCTTAGACCTTATGTCTCCATTGATTCTAGAATGAATGGAGCCACGTTTTGACTCAGTCGGACGTTACTTTTAATCGAGTAATCAATACGACCGATGATCGGATGTAGTGTCCTATCATGGCTTGAATGTGAGAGACATTGTAAGGGATTTGTCTCTTTCTTATTAGAGAGATATCCATGGGCCCCTCGATAGGGAAAGACTGTTTAAATGCATGTCCGTGCTCAAATGTATTTGATAAAGTGGTTATCAAATACTATTTGTTGGAACAGTCTACTTAGAGATCGAGCATAAATACAATTAAGCTTTATAAAGGTGACGACTACCATGCCTTATGCTTAATTAGGATATCGCGAGACAAAGGGATTAAATAGTGGATTGATATTAGGTTCCACCGTAAATTCATTCACTTTGGGTAGTCACAATGTCTTGCTAGGGACCGCTTGTGATTTATAAACACATACTACTACTAAGTGTGTTTTCATTGCCAATGTGATATGAACCTACAGGGTCACACGCATAGACGAGTTAACGAGCTTCATGTCCAGATTCAATGAATCTAGAATGTGTATAGGTTCATTGTATCTAAAATTTATTTTTTTGAGAATAATAAAGCGTTATTATTCGAATTAGAGATAAGGGGCATTTTCGGTATAGCTGGGATTATGTGGGAGTTATTATCCGATAAAGACTCCCACTACCAGCAGAAGTCTAGAGGACGTGGGAGTTATAGACTCCCACTGCCAAAAGAGTTGGATAGGACGTGGGAGTTGTTCTTGAAACAATCTCCCACTCCCCATATAAACTCTCTTGGCCGAAACCCTTAAGTCTAATGTTTCAGCCGCAATAAACTAAGAATCCTGAAATCAGATTTCTGAATTCTGCCTCTCATTTTCTCTCTAAATTCCCGAAACTCAGAAAAATGAAGAGCCAGCAATCGCTGTTCGTTTCGTCGCGTGGATACCGATAGGGAGTAATTCCGCAAGGTAGGACTCAATGTGATCTTTGCTATGAGCCCAAAGACAGAATCTTTCGTTCAAGAATCAGATTCTTGAGCCGTAAAATGCAAGTCTTTTCGTATGCTTTCGATTCGTTTTTGTATGAGCGTATCCTTCAGGGAGGACTCATGGGTGTTTAGAACGAGTTTCTGCCCATGAATCCCTTCATTTAGCCCCGCTAGCAGGGGAGGAGGCGGGTGAAATAATATTCCCACCCCATCCCAACTCAGCCCGCCTCGTATTACCCGTCTAAAATACTAAATAGAAAAAACATAAAATACCTAAAAGTAAAACCGACGTCTAATTTGGAGAAGATTGTGTGAATCAAATTTTTTCCGGGATTCCTCCTAAAATATATGGTGATTTTATCTCCTAATATGATTGAGAAAGTTAAAAAATCTTGCATTAATTTGTTTAATGAGTACAAGTCAAAAAATGAGAAGCAACTAAATACACCAACAAGTTTTTCGACTTCTTAATCTTTGGTTCTTGGGAAAAGGTCGCATGTCTTGCAAAGTGATCTATACTATGTTGTTAGGCAGCAAATGAACGGTGTCTTCAAATTAGTATCATTTAGTGAGCAAACTAGTATCAATTTAGATTATACTGTTTCATTTTACAGGAATTAAATATTTTATTTTACAATTCTATATCATTTTTTTCAAGACTTTATTTCGGGATTTTTGATAAAAAATCATTATTTTTTTTCTTGTCAAGGTTGAGCCTCCACTAGGACGAAAGTTGGAATTTGGGAAAAAAATTCCCCATTTTTTCCCAGTTGGGGGTAGGCCTCCACTTGAGATGGGGATGGGGATACGATGGAAGAGGCGGGGTGGGGGTGGGGGTGGAGATCAAAGTATCCGCCCCCACCGAGCCCATTGCCATCCTATTCATAGCCCCTTCCCAAGCACCATCATCATAGATAGGATAAAAATCTACATCACCTGCAAAGTAAAAAGAGGATAGATTGAGCTCCGGTGCTCAGTAAGGACCAAATAAACACAAGTATAAATCACGAGTAGACACTAATGCACGTTCCCGTTTCCCAACATACTCATTTTGAAAAGATGTAAGACACTACACACTTAACACGATAAATACACTATAAATATACTCAACAACACTGCACAAGTCCTACAGGACACTGCAACCCTGGAAAGACGGAGCTGAAAACCTCACAAAATAGAGCACGACATAGCTCACTGTGACCCGCCGGTTGACCTAACCCGTAGTCCTGTCGACCGGTGGTCGTCTGAAATCAACCCGACAGAAAAATTAGGCTCTGGTCGATCACATCACCAAGCCGGCCAACCGAGGGTACTCGCGGACGAATGGATTGTCCGCAGTAACGTCCGCGGAGACGGCAGCAAGGCAGTAACTACTGTCTTTTTGCGGACGAACCCTAGGACAAATGGATTGTCCGCGACCTGCGAAAAACAAAAAAAAAAACAAGTGCAAAACTTGCACACAATTGTACTATCTTGCACAATAAAAAACCAACCCGAAATACAAGTTTAAAGATTCAATACCAAGTATTAAATAGGACCAAACGAAGATCAAACAAGTGAAAATCACAGTTAAGCTAAATAACCATACTCTTTATGTCCAAGCACTTACACAACCAAATGTACGACGGGCACCATGATCTTTCCATACGATACGTACGATTATACACTACGAGTATAGCTACCGCTGTGACACGACTTCCCACAATTCGAGCTCAAGTATCTAGTCACGACTATACGACAATAATTGTAACGATCCTAACAGTCAGCCTAGTTAGGAAGGCCCATGAAGTTCATAAACACTGGGTTCAGTTTCACCCCCTGAACGAAGAAGTTCACACTTTAAAGACTCATCCTACATTTTATCATCATCCAACACATTGGACTACACAAAACCGTTACAGTCCTAATGATGTCTACATCAGGTTAAGACTCACATAGCAAGACCATTGGGATCCGCACAAGGACACATTGCAGGACCCCTCGAAATCTTCCCAAATCCACAACGCAGGACCCCTCAGAATCCGCACAAATCCACATTTATCCAATCGAACGAGTCCTGTCATTTAGTAGATCTTATACACGAGCTCAAAATAGGGCGACGACTCGGTCGGTGAATACCACATAGGATTGAGATGACGACCACCAAATAGGAAAACCCAAGTATTAACCAATTAAGACGACCAAAGCGATAAACAATTAGACAAGTTCATCAATTGGCCAATTAACAATTTACGAATATCACAACAATGATAATTCATGTAATATCAAGTATAATAAGCAGTAAAACAATTTAGGAATCAGATTATAAAGCAATTAATCGAACCCAAAACAATTACGAAATAAACAAAGCAATGAAACCCAATTAATGCAATTGATTCGCAACCCGATAGTTTGGGCATTAATAGCTCCCCGTAAATAGTTAGGGGCAGTAATAGCATATAAAATAGTCGAGGGTTAACACTTACATTTGAAACATACGTAAGGGGAATAAATAGCCATTATCTCTCTCTCTCTCTCTCTCTCTCTATATATATATATATATATATATATATATAATAATAATAATACTCTCCTAATCCTATTAGGATTGCTAATTAATTTCAATTCAAATTAACTGCTCCTCTAAGTGAATCATAACTAAATCCCCCAACTACGATACTCGTGGGAAACGCCCCCAACAATCGTACAAAAAAATGTAACACGTAACATGTTATAAAAGTAGATAGACATGTAAACACCAATTGCACAAAATACATTACACCAATGCAATTAATCACTCAAAAAATTAATTACACGTAATCAAAAAGTTAGGGGGTATTACAATATCTATATTTGTTGTCACAAAATATTCGGTTGAACGTCGAGCATTAAAGCTAAGTTAACCGACCTTGTATTCAGTAATGTATGCGTTAATGGAAAATACTTCCCAGAAAGCTTGTCCAGAGCCAATTAGACTTTTTTTTTTAAAAAAAAAAAGTTATTTATTTATTAGGGGATGGGGTCCTATCTATTACAAGAAATATGGGGATTCAAGAAACAGGGAGGGGATTCGAACTCATGATCTGTACGTCATGAGGTCTCATCCTTGGCCACTAGATGAATGCCCCATTGGTCCAATTAGACTTTTTAAAACCCCAATTTGCATTATTAGGAGAATTCCTCACACATGAAACTAAGTATAAGGGGTTAGATTCTACCTAAGTTTGTGTTATTGGATTAAATGCAGGAAGCTTGGATGATTCCAAAATGCTAAGTCTATGAATGTCTACATGAATTTAAGTGCAAAAAGTTATAACGAAAGCTTGTAAAGACAATATAAATGAAGATAAAAAGACATGTTAAGTGGTTATTGTAATGTCATGATTGTCATTCTTCGTCTTCTATTTATAGCCATTTCTTGGAATATGTTCCTGTCTTTACCACGACATGTTCCTCATGTCGTGGTCGTAGTGGAAAACGTGGGCAGACTCCTCATGCTTCGGTCAGCTGGTGGTTACACATATTCCCTCTTTCCGTGGTTGTCCGTTTGTTGCAAGGTCCTGAAAATTCTCCTAGTCGTATCCCATTTTTTTCTACTTAGACTGTGAAAGGTTGAATTGATAAGGACTAAGACTGGGTCAAATTTTATGTATAACCAATTTCCTATTTATCGAAGGGGTCTGTTTGGTCATCCCGGTCAATAACACTTCCGATCGTTTTTGCTTGTGGGTGCTTATTTGCTTCCGGCCAGTTTATCTTGGTCAGTCTTTTCTGTCCAATTTATTGTCCTCCTCTTATGCTCATTATGTATCTTGAATTGCCTTGTCTCCCGAGTTGTCTCGGCCAGTTGATATTTTTCGAGTATCGGCACTTGCCCCTTTTTGGTCTGAGAGATTTAAATGATCAAAACAAAAAACCAAAAAGTATCTGAGATTAGGCAAACATGTAGAGTAGAAGACGCTTGGTGGAAGTACTTGTATCGGGCTTTCTTTTTAAACTCCTGAACATTCCAGACCGTTCTTTAATCCTAGTTTTCGGGGGTTTTAAAAACCCGGACCGATTTACCTTTCGAGTAGTGGTTAGGGACCATTTGATTTATTTAAACTTCATGCCTTCCACTTGTGTGTAAATCAACACTCATACGACCATGAACGTTTGTCGCCCAAACTACAATGTTGGCTCATACATTCTGAGGGTTATGATGCATGGTTGGACCGAGTATCTAAAAAACTTGGAGAGCGTTGGAAATACTGGAGGATTTTTATTCGGTCCATATAACCCATTCTAAAATAGTTCTTGGCAAACAACTATTTCTGGTCGTCATCATTTTTCGGGTTCCTACAATCTATGAGTTTATATTCCCCTTTGGAATGATCTCTCCCACCATTTTTTATCTTTCGGTTATCTTCAATCTTTCTGTCGGGGTAAGGAATTCCCATCATTGTATACTTTCAATTTTCTAGTTCCTATTTTGAGTTGCTCTCCGTCAACTTACTCCGCTTTCTTGGTTGCACATCACATGGAGAGAGAAGTATCTGATCACGAACATGCTGTTATTCTCATGCTATGGGTTTGTATGTTTATGGTCTATACCAGTTCCGCAGGAGTCGTCCTTGAGTATCAGCATTATACGACTTTTATCTTTTGCCAAAAAAACTCGCAAGCTTGACTCTTTGATCATTTCTTTGATTTATAGAATCATGTTCTCTTACTACCATGGCATGTTGAAAGGTTGTTGGATCGAATTAGTTCAAGGCTCGTTGTGAATATTGCAACTGTGGGTCTACCAATACTACCTGAATTTGGCCTTGATATTCTCCTTGAGGAGACTAAGCATGATTCATGTTTAGTGACAGACTACCACCTTAGACGAGTTCTAGTTGATCATAACCTCAAGGCCTTGGAATATAGTGAAATTCTTGCACCTTAGTCGAGATAGGTCCAACTCTCTCTAATCCCCTTACCGAGATGGATATTTTGTCTTAGATGGCCGAGAACTCGTCCAAATAAAACTGAACCAGATGTTTTAAGAAAAGCTTGGCCTAACTTGTTGGTGACTAGGGAGATTTTTTAGTGGCACCCATCCCTCTACATGTTAAAGCAAGACCACATGGGAAACTTATTATCCTTATTTCTTTGCTAGACAATTTGGATTGGTCAAGGATATTTTAGCTGATCTTGGTCACGACGTATCGTATGGATGTCAGTTCTGTTGTTCGGCTAAAGAACTTCATACTAGGGTAGATAAGATATAAAATCGTATAAATCAATTCTTTTTTACATCCTTTTACCTCCAATCCATTCACCAATGGCGCTCTCATGGGTTGGTGGTCTTTGGTCTCAGATGGCCTCTTTAATACCCCGAATGAAGTTTGGCTGGAGAAATTTTATCATCCGGTAATTAACAATCTCAAGACCAAGAAGACAGAGGATTCATGTTCATTTTTCGAGCTTCTTATTACTGTGAAATCCTCTCTTCCAGGTCCCTTTCTTTGTTCTTCCTTTAGTATTTCCCAAGTTACTTACAAAGCTGACACGTGTCTTTCAGTTGTTGATGGGAGAATATTGCCACTCTCATCATGGACAAATTTGCTCGTTGTTTAACTCATTCTTTCCTGACTTCATGGATAATCCTCTATTCATTTTCGTTGATCCTTCACAACATAAATCTCATGTGTGATTGCTTACAACTAAAAATGACTAGACGGGTATTGACCTCGGAGAGTGGCCTAGTTTCATTTATCCAATGACACGAGGGATCTTTATCTCCAAACTCCCACTCTCGGGACCAATTGATTGCTTTCTTTAAGTCACCAGTTAGGAAAGTCGACACCCTTTATTTTAGCAAGCATTTAGAAATTGCCTTTTCCTAACGACAAAGGGTCAAGACCGAATATTCGACTTTTTACAAGCTTTGATGATGTGTAGTGACTCTCGTATTGTTCCCTCATTCGTTCAAACGTGGTCTGTTGAGATGGTGGAAACGGTTCTGAAATTGCAATATGAGCATATTTTTCATTCATCTCGTTTGGACAAGGTCACTACTTGTTTATCTGAAATAGAAGCTCCGGTCACTAAGAATGCTCAACTTGGAAAAGTTTTTGATGAGGCATCATCTTCCTCGTTTGTGATCAGGGCAAGTCCGGCAAAAAAATGTTGAAGATGATGACTGGCTAAGGTCAGGGATGGATCGGCTCAAGGCATGCTTGGATAAGATTGAGGCGATGAGTCAACTGGATCTTGATAAGAACCAAGATTTGGAGGATAAGATAAGGACTGTTTAATGTAAAACTCAAGAAGTGCGTGGCCATTTAGAGGAATCTCGTTGATCGCCAAAGTCACCTTTTGATGGACAAAAAAGAATGTGAGATGATGCAATCCCATATGACCAAAAAATGGTCTGTTGTCAGCAACACAACCTTCTTCCTTATTCGACCAACATAGGCAACATAGTCTAACGTAGATGATGCAATATTTTCCGGATTTCATCTTTCTCTCGATGGCATCGCTTAATAAAGATCTTTGAGGGTTCCACCCTGGCTAGGTCGGCCATTAATAAATGTTTTTTTTTCTCTTCTTCTTGGTTATAACGGCTGGCTTGTAGCCGACTTTGTCATTGATTATTTTTACTTTTCAATATCTTCCCGAGATAGAAGGGTTATTCTTTTCATATTATTTTTTTCTTTTTTCTTATCCTCTAGTAGCTCTGTTTGAATTGAGATCCATTTTTTACTTGAACTGTCTCAACTAAGAAGATTCAAATAGGTAGGATAAGTCGATCTAGATTCATTCTTTCTCGGCCTTTGTTTGAGTGACAACAATCTCACTCACCGGATCGACTCTCATCCGCCTTTGTTTGCAAAAATGATGATAACTCGGATATGGCAAGTTCTCAGGCTTTAACAACTCATGTTCATGATGGGGAAAGTAAATCCCCCGGATACAAGCCGATTCCAACTTGAAACCACAATTGGTGAAGTTTCATGCTGAAACTGCCTATCCCTTCCTTAGGTATGATTGGGGAAAACTTAGGCTAGTTGATGCGAACCTTCGCCAACAATGTGAACAAGACCCTCTTCGATTCAACAATAACACCATAAATTTGCCCAAGTATAGGTTTGGATGGGGACCTTCGACCTCTAATCAACCAATATGAATGATTCTACGTCGTGACTAGCAGCCTAGGTATAATCGACTTATGATGGGTGGAAACCTCAACCTCTAATCAATTTGTGATTAGCAAACTCGGTATAAGGAAGACGCCACAAACGAAGGTGAATAATTCGTTTGATAAGCCAGTCTGAACGCCACAAGGCAATCATTGATAAGTTCGATTAAGTCATTTCAAGAACTCAAGATGAAAGTAAAAGCTTACGTTTTCATATATATAAATTGTGTTAAAACAAAGGATGCCGAATGCTCCTTTTATAGGGAGAATTTCAGCCTAAGTTTCCTAGTCCTAATTGAATTAAAATACGACATAGTTTTCAGGTCCAAGACAAAGTCTAGTCTTTCTTGGAGTGAAATACAACATAGTTTTCAAATCCAAGACAAAGTCTAATCCTTCTTGCACTGAAATACGAAATAACTACTTTAGTAAAATGACTAAAATACTAGGTATGGACTCAAATTAGGAAGCTAATGGACAACATGTCCTAAGTCCACAACACATGAAATAAAGCAACTAAACGTAATATGAAATCCTCGCACACATCATAGCTGGAAGTTTAGCCTACGTTTAAACCCACGTTCTCCATTCTGCTAAGTCGGCCCATGCTATCATCCACGTAAACCTTTTTAAGGGAAACCAATCATGGTTTACTTTCAGCTGTGAACATACTCCCTTCAGTCGTAGGACTCTCGGGACCCAGTTGTTAATCTCATATTTGAATCTCTTAGGCCGAATCATCGACATTAGAACAACTAAAATTTGAAATTGATATTGGGTTATGATATTCACATCACTAATAGTGTAAAGCCTCGACTGCTTTGACGTCTGTTTTGAAAGGGCTCTGATCGACCAATACTTCCTCCACCTGATTGCCATCCCAAAACAACAATTTTTTTATGCAATGTATATGGAACACACTCATTGGCATGTATCCAATCTTTTCATAATGAAACTATGTAGGATAGCTTGGGATTCACCTTAAAGAAATACCATCTATTAAAGCTTCCAGAGCCGAGGTAGCTTCCCCTGTGATGTTGTGGCTTGGCATTTTCCATTTTAATATTTGTGGAAATTAAATTAGAAGTTGTGTTATCAATTTTCTTTAAGATGCCTCACGGCATGACATAAATGACAGCCCTTTCATCCAGTGGCGGACGCATACATTACAAACGAGGGAGGGGGGAGTCCAATTAACATTGACAAAACAAATTCATAAAAGCATATAAAATATTTCATTACAATTTTTCCCTACTCATTTTCATACTTTGATAATATTCTATAATTACATTCTCGACAGTATCAAACACATATTTCTCAACAAATGCAATTAAACTATCATTCAACCACTGATCTCCAATTCGATTGGGTAGACGACTCTTGAAAAAATTCATTGCAGAAAAATACTCTCTCGACTGAAGCTAGTAGCCACAGATAGAATTAAAGCCAATGTCAAAAGCTTGTAAACTAATGGGTAAACTTGATGCTTGTTTTCTGCAAATAACCTCTGTGAAGGCTCACTAAGACCCTGCAATCTTTGAAACTCTTCACTCATACGCATGTCAAGAATATATGTATCAAGTTGATCATTAAGTGCTAAGATATGTCCTGCATCAAAATCCATGGATAGTATCCACATAGTCGAATCAATTTGTTCTTGTCAAAATCAACAAAGGATCTATTTGGACACAAGCACGCAACGCAAATTAGTAGGTCACTATTCACCTCCGAAAAACGATTATTCAATTCTTAAAGTTGCATATCAATGATAACATAAAATATTTTAACACGCTAATACGGTATTGTGGACTTGTGGTTGTGGAAATGGTAGGTGTAGCCTACGACTATAAGTCTTATAGTCTATAAGTTATAGACTAGAGTTATACACAATACACTTAAGCCTTTTTGTTCATCCTTTTCTAGTAATTAATTTTTTATTAAATAAATATTATAGTCTCTTACACACTTAAACTTGTTAAAATTTTAACCAAATTTTTTAAGATGTAAGTGGTGTCATTCCTATGATTCACGAACTAAAAAATCTAATTTTAAATCGTAAAGTGATTCAAAATGGGTACAACAAAAAATGTTCACGAGACAAGGTGTTACAAAAAACAAAACTAAAACTATAAATATATATATATATATATATATATATATATATATATATATATATATATATATATAAAAAACACACACACACACACACACATATATATGGAAAAAAGTCACACCAAGCCCCACCGTAAATCCGCCACTGCTTTCATCTACAAATTCTTGGCTGATTGGTCTCTCGTATACTCTAACCTTGACATATAGTGGTAGGAGATTGTTAGTCATTTCCTCTGTGGGCTTTTGGAATTGTGCCAAAATTGGGATCTCTCATTGACCTCCTTGGAGTTCTGTCAACTTAGTACTGGTTGGTTCTATTATTGTAACATCCCCAACCAGCTGAATATATTTACAATCTCGGTCAAATCGAGAAGGTAGAACAATTATCACTATGACTGCACTGTTTGAATGCATTTGCTCATCCATTTCAAGCTATTCATCAACTTACGAAGTTGAGCGACTTTTCTTTCAATGCAATTTCATTTTTTGAGTAAGAGTTGGCCATTTATCCCCTTTTTGTTTTAAAGGTGGTTGGACATGGTTGGCCACATGTCTGGCCGAGTGATCGAGATCCCACTATACTTCAGTGGGAGAAATTTTTATGGTAATTGTCCCATCTTCCGCCAAGAATTCTGCAATTTGGGAAGTTGGATTCGGATTTTTTTGGGATATCCCAACGTTTGAAATAATGAGGGGCGACCGTGAGACTGATAAGTTTTTATCCTCTCGGTCTTAGTTAAACCTTGGTTATAGGTCTATCCAGTGATCTAACTCATTGTTGGCCAGATATTCGGACTAATGTTTGAGCCATTCCCCGAATGTTTGGTTTTCCCAATGCCAGTTCCTGGCTCCTTGGACTCGCCCCTTTTTTTATCCTCCATTCATTCTTAACTACTTTGAAATGAGTTTTCTGGGTCGAGACCATATTAACATCAACAACTAGGAAAATCATTATCTACAAGTAGTTATGGGGCCTCTGACATCAAACTTGAATTGGCCATCATGGATGGCTTTCTGCAAGGTATGGCTAAAGATGATGCAACCATTGGAATCAGGGTTATAAGAATGGTTCAATTTACAGTAATTTCTTTCCTTCAGCTCTTTGGTAGTTGAGATTTTTTTAACCGTTTGTGAGCTTGTCTTACTTATCCTTCAACAAGTGATCAAAAGTCGGTATGCCTTGGTGACGTGATAGGAATACGCCACATTAGGATCTTGTTTGGCCATATCTTTTCCCTTGATAGGTTTTATGGTAGGGCAGGTGTAAGCCTTCCCTTTTAGGATTTCAGCCGTTAGTATCTTAGAAAATTGGGATTCTTCAGGATCAAACAAATTATCTATAACAAAAATCATAGTTTGGGCACTTTATGCCACTACTCCGTCTTCCACTTGTCTGGTGAGGGTAAGATGCACTTCTTCTAGATTTCATCTGGGCCTGCATGGACGAGAGAGTGTGGGTTCGAGATTGTACCATTATTTCCATGTGGCCCAAGAAAGTGATATTGGTGGAGTTTTGGTTGCCCTTTAACTTACAAAGCTGGTTGGGATGAAATGAGCAGCTGATGATGCCATTGGAACTTGCCCCCAGTCTGAGAGGCCAGTTGCCATGAACAAGTCATTTGTTCGGCCATTGTATGGATTTTGTCTCCCATTTTGAAAACCTTGGTGCTAATAAAAGGTTGTCTGTCCGGTCGTGACTGACATTTACCCCTTAATTTGGAAGGCTGGTTGCCAAGGGTAGGTCAATTTCTTGTTGTTGGTGGCATTTTCCATTCTTGCAACATTGTGGGATTATTTTGAACAAAATTAGGCCATTCATTTCTTTCCTCCATATGTCTAATGGCTATGGTGACATGAGCAACTAAAGGAGGTTGTTGTTTTGTAGGTTGCGAATTTTGCGGGATGGACACCCATTATGGAGTTACAACATTCACTCGAGAGGCCATAGGTAACTAGTGATCTTCTATATCATGAAACTCATCCTACTTTAATGGCTTAGTGACTGTTGGTAATAGTTGGACCAAACTCAGCACTTGTTCGCCAATACTTTCATGAATTTGCGCTGTCTAATGGCTGCCAAAGATGTTGTAAGGTGGCCGTATTGGTGTCGTCTGACTGCTCACCCGGAGTCTGTTGAATCGGCTCCATATTCTCGATATATTTTTCGGATCTAAATAGCATTCAAGAAATTCACAGAGTAGTGGTGTCCCTCGGGGTATGCCAGAAAGTGCTGCCACAAAAACACCCAGCCGAATGTCGAGCTGTAAAGGTATGCGGTATTGAAAGACACTTCCTCAAGTAGAAAGCATGTACGAAGCCAATTGGACTGCCTTAAACTCGAGTTTGCGCTATTGGTATAAACCCCCACACATGAAGCTAAGTCTAAGGGGTTGGATCCTACTTAAGTTTCGTTATTGGTTTGAAAATCCTAATGCATGAAGCTTAGTTGATTAAAAAATGCTAAGTCTAAGAATGTCATGAATTTAAGTGCGGAAAGCTTTAAGGAAATATTGTAAAGACAGTATAAATGAATATTATAAGACATGTTTAATATTGATTTTCATGTCCTGATTGTCCTTTATTCGTCTTCTATTTATAGTCATTTCCTGGTATGCATTCCCGCCTTGAATTTTTCCCATTACGACCATGACCTGGTGAAATGGACATGCTCTTCACGCCGTGGCCGTTTTGAAGTATGTCGGCAGACTCCTCATGCTTCGGTCGACCGGTGGTTACATATCTTCCTCTTTTTAGGGTTGTCCGGTTATTGCAAGGTTCTGAAAATTCTCATGGTCGTATCCCACTATGTTCTACTTGGATCATGGAAGTTGGAATGGATAAGGCCCAAGACTGTCAAAATTGATGTAGCGACAATTTCTTGTTTATCCAGAGGGTTGGTTATGCCATCTAGGTCACTAGCTCTTCCCGTCGTTTGCGTTTCTAGATACTCATTTGCATCTGATCAGTTTATCTTGGTTGGTCTCTTCTATCCAGTTGGTTGTCGTCCTCTGATACCCGTTCTAGATCCCGGTTGGCCCTCTTTCCCACCTCCTGAGTGGTCTCGGTCATTCGAGATTTTTCGAATGTCAATAATATATATCTATACTAAAATTGTCTAAAAAATTTGCTCTAAAGCTTCTAACATATAGATAGATGTTTTAATTCAACAAGCTTAACCAAGTAGAAGATAGTCCACATTATGCTTCTTTACAAAGAAAAGAAAATACATCTGTCTAACTCCTATATTTCTTCCATAAGCACTTGGAAATATGCCAATTTCAAGAACTGATCTTAGACAATCTTTCAGTGAAATGATCAAATTTGGCATCTCTGTCTAGCATGCTTATTCTTACATACTCTGAACTCACCCCAAAATTCTTTCCACCTCTAGTCCAGATCTTGTGTTCTCGTAGAAAACTCTCGCAATCCTCTATCCCCGATTCACATTTCAACCAAGCAAACGCTACAAGAGAACAGAAAAAGGGAAAGAGGAAATTAGTCGAAGAAACTAAACAAGAATTCTTAACGAATGTACATATCGAAAAGTTCAAATAAAGGGGGGTTATGTTTCTTTGTTGATTACCGGGTTGTGGCTCAAAACTCCGCCCACTGAAAGTGCACGTCCCAGAAGAGAAGTCGGGCAAACTGAAAAGTTTACTTTTCTTAACGGCAGCTCTAAGCTGATTCCACCTCCTTTCCATGATGTTGTAACTATATTCAAAGAAGGTCTCGATTCCTTTAGAATTATCGCCAATGGTATCAGCAACCGTGTTTAAGATTTTTGCTGCGCGAAGCTGTGACTCCTTTGACACACCAATAGTGTTCAGCTCTATAAACTTAGTCATCCTTTTGGCAATTTCTTGATCTTTAACAAGAGCCCAACTGAAATTGTTTAGGACAATTAGGCCATCACCGAATCGTTAAACACTAAAGTTGATAACTATGTATTTAGTTACTATGGTACTTGTAACCTTGAGGCAGCCAAAATATCGCGATACAAGAAAAATATAGTAAAAAATGTTTCGGAAGAAATGTTTACCCAATACGCGTGCCAGCGTGGCCAGTGCTTTTGGAGACTGTGAATAGCATGATATCATGGTCTGCAGCGAAGGAAATTGGAGTGTACTGAGGCCAGTAGTAAGCGAGGTCATGAACCAATATTCCTTCATTCCGATTGACCACCGGTTCCCTTGATGATCCATCTGGATTGTTAGGAGAAGTCACAAGCTCGATGTACGGTTTCTCTTTGCTAAATTCGTATGCATCCCCGCCCCATTTGAACAGTCCAGACTTTAAAAAATCGGTCATCAATGGGTATGACTGCAAGCAATAAGGGAATTTAGCAAAATATGAAATGCCATCTGAACTTTTCCAATGCATTAAAAGAAGTAATACGATTAGACTTGAATATTCCAAGTATTTATAAATCTTGTATTTGTCGAGAGGGAACATAAAACTCGACAGTTGGAAATTATGTCCCTCTAGAATCAAAAGTGAACGATGACTCCACAATGTTATATTCAGACTAACTGATTTTTCTTTTCCTTTTTAGTGTGTTACAAAATCTCTTTGGTTAATGACAATGACAATATGGATAATAAATTTCCGGACAGAATTAACCGCGTTCAAAGTTAAATTGTAAAAGATAGACGAAGCTAAAGATTTCCAAGTTTTTAGACTCACCGAGTAGAATGGAGCAGCTGAAACCACATTAACTGGTTCCGTGGCATTGGCTGGACAGAGAGCATATAATACAGCCTGATAAAGTTGTGAAGAACCCGTCCCAACCACAATGTGACGCCCTTCGGTGACAGCATTTCCTACCAGTTTGTGCAACCTCACTACTGAATTTGCAAATTCGGACTCCAAAAACCAGCAAAGGTTTTTTGCATCAGAAAAATAGCTCATTGATTGCCAGCCCGAAATTACAATAGTGGTTTTATCCCCCATTTGCTGCCAATATTTCTCGTACATTGTTGGATCTCCGCTGCACGTTGTCACATATTACATTTAGTATGTTAAAATTCGATATCCAATTTTGGGATTTATTATAATAGTATATTGACGTCACACGTGCATTTCTTAATTGTAACTGATTTCGGTGTTGTTTCTCCTGTCCTTAAAAAACCAAACATCAAACAACGAAAAGGACATTACAGAACCATAAGGCTAATTTAAGCATGCGAATGAGAATATCTAGAACAAATCAACCAGAGGCCACCGTACGTTTTAGCATATTACTGCCAATAAACAAAATATGGGTTCTCTAAACTGTTGGCTAATTGTCGAGCATTTCGATTACTGCCCCGCGGACGAAATGAAAAAAAAATAAAAAAAAATTGTAAGTATTATATATTTGTAATAACATTACAAGCAAAAATAGCCACAAAAAAAGAGGAGGGGGGGAAAGAAGCATGCAACTCAGATATCCTCCATAGTGGTCCTCATCACTTTAATAAGATTCAATATTTGATGTAAGGTAGGTATGGAAGCCATCACTAGCTGGTCCAGTGCCAATAAATGATCAAATGATTGATAGCACGACTAGTTAGGATCAAGGCCAAACTTCATTCCTTATAACCAAAACTCCAAGGGCCCTACAATGTACACAATGGTCCAACCATGGAAAGCATAACAAGACCATATGCACGAGACGCTCATCAATCTAAAAGTCCGTAATTCTCGTCTAACAACCTAATTTAGCTTAAATAAAGATGGTAATGCCAAGATATGACCCCACAAAACCTTTTTAATCAAGCAGTCCACTCACCCTATGTTATATATATATAAAGTGATATTCTTAGTGGTTCCAAATCTTTAGGGTCCCAACTTTTTAGTTTTAGAGATCCTTTCAAAGGACAGAAAGGGATCTGCATGTAGCAAATGCACCAAGCAAGAAAAGACTTGCAAACATTGTATCTAAGCTTTGATTAGTAGCCTAAAAGTAACTTCAACTTAACATGGTGGCATTGGAATTAAAAAAATTGACCTCAAAAAAACATGAATACATTTATAATAAGGGTGTGCTTGGACAAGGTCTTGGTTTGGGTTTGGGTTTGGGCGGGAGAGGTCAAAAAACGGACGGGAACAATTCAAATTCAATTTTTTTTTTCAAATAATCGTCCAATTTCAAATTTTGGCTTCACAAATTTGGAATTTGAACATCTCCCGTCAATTTAAGAGGTAAAACTTTTGAATTTAACGATTATTTGAAAAAAAAATTTGAATTTGAATTGTTCCCGCCCGTTTTTTAGCCTCTCCCGCCCAAACCTAAACTCAAACTCAAACCCAAACCCAAAACCAAGACCTTATCCAAAACACCCTAAAGAGGTTTGAGGTCTCCACATAACACAAAAAAGAATGATGGTTCATGGTCAATGCTACCATCAAAGCACAGTAAACAATGGTGCAAATTTTTGTCTAGTAGTAAGAGCACAACATTGGGAATAGAAAGCATGAGGAAAAAACTGTCAGTACAATAGAGTGAGGCCAACCCTCTTCCCTCCCATAAACTTTGAAATTCACATTTCACACCAATCTCACAAGTTAAGGAGTTTGGCACCTCTCCAGTGTATTAAGCATTGGAGAAGTGTCCAGTGTAATTTAAGGAGTGAAAATTCTGTCAACTTAGGGTCGAGGTTGGAAGTTTCATGTCATCGTGAGATCTATCACCATTAACAATATTTCCAACCTCTAATTTTCACCGGACGATCAACTGCATATCTAAATCTAAACCTGTCAATTGAGTCTAAAATATTGGCTTTTCAAACTCGGGCCCACTAAATTGAGACTCAAGTTGTATTTCTATTTGATTAGGTCCAGATCTTTTCAACTAGAGTCCAGACTCAACTACATTGGGTCTTGGATTTAATTTGGGCTCGCTCACTAATTTTACTTATAATTTTTTTGATACTCAATTTTATGGATAAAAACGTGAATATTTTTTTAAAGAAAATAAATAACGATTATTAGTGAAATATTTTGTGAAAAATAATATGCACCGTTCATTAATATTAGCATCATATCCTTGGTTTCATATCAAACAAAATAAAAAAATAATCTTAATCGGGTCTTTGAGTCCTTGGGTCTTTTGAGTCTATACAATTATAATTTAGACACACAACTCTTGATCTCATACTTGGCTTGGACCCTACGCATACGAGTACAGGCCCAATCTAAATATGTGCATATAAAAGTATATCTCGACCCAAATTGAGTTTTATGAGTCTGGATCTGGGCTCTTGAGTCCAATTGACAGACCTATCTAAATCCACAAGTTAGGAAATTCTAGGAGAATCATACGAATATATATCAATTAATTGAGTCAAAATACTCCAAGAGAAGTAAATAAAAGAAAAACCGCACTTGAAGATCACTTTGAAAAAAAGTTATCCCATTTCATTTTTCCTATAAATAAAGTTGATACCTTATGATTTGAAAAACATGACAGAGAGAAATCCTTAGAATAAACTCATCCAAAAAAAGAATAAGAAAGTGCAAGTAATGTAAGTCCCACAAATCCCCATTCTTTTACATTACTTCCTTTTTATGTAAGAATTTGCCAACCCACAAAAGTTAATGGAAAACCCTTTTATCTCCCCCATTGACTACCAAAAGATTATTAAATTATACCAAAGCAAAACAACATTAATTAAACTATCAATACTTTAAAAAGAAAAAAATTAGCTGGGATAAACAAATCCACCATAAAGGATAGTACTTTACAAAGGGTTATGAATCCCACTTGCTATCAAGATTCTTTGCCAAACCCAGTTTCCTCTTTTGCCCCCCATATCTCAACAGTCTAGAAGGAGGGAGAGAGACAGCACATTCAGCCATTTGACCTTTTTTTTTGGGGTGAATAATACCTCATTTGCCATTAATTAAAGAAAATTTGACATCAAAATTTGATATTATTCCCATTGAGCTTGTACCGTAATCTGAACCATTTGACCGACCAAACTAAAAAGGTAACTTAAAGGGAAAAGAAAAGTAAACACACATGAACACAGTCATTAGGTTTTTTTTACTAACATCCCCCCACTGGCAGACCCAGGGTGGGGGTGCCCCATCAGCTTTTCCCAACAAATTTTTTTTTAATTTTTTTTTAAATAATGATTGTTAGATCAAACAAAAATCAAAAGGTATAAAATGAAATTAATTGTTAGAATTTAATGTGATATTATGCCTTTTGATCCAAATTTGATCCCAAATTTTTTATCCAATAATCACTTTTAGTTTTTTTTTTTTTTTGTAACACCTCATCCCTTTTTAAAGTATAACCTATTTTGAGTCAAGTTTTTAATTTAAAATTAAACTATTGTAGTTGGTGAATTATAGTAATAACACCACTTATATCTTACAATTTTTTATTAAAATTTTTAACAAGGTTAAATTTATAAAGAGACTAAATTTATTTTATCAAGATTAATTATGTCCCTCCTGACTTTAAAGTTTACATCCGTCGTTGCATCCCCCTCCCCCCTCCCCACATAAAGGGTAAAAATGAAAAAAAAAAATTGTTGGCATTTCAAGAATTAAGAAGCTGGCACAGACATTGCACAGAGGGGAGGAATTAATGCTCCCTCCATTACAACAACAACAACAACAATATAACCTATTAAATCCCCAACAATTGAGGGTATGCTCCCTCCATTCTATAATATAAATAGTTTAGGACGATACGATAACATAACTTATGATTCCCCAACTATTAAGAGAATGGTGAGGATGAATAGGAGACCGACTAACTTTGACAATCAATGCACAAAGTAGCTCATTTAGAATATTTAATGAAAATTAAAGAAGACACCAGTGAGCTGATTTATTAGTCAAAATATTAACGTTACTCTCTTAAATAAAATTATTATCCAAAATAGAATTAGTAGTGATATACACTTTTTATTTAAAAGAATAATATTAACATTTTAACTAAAAAATATATTATTTTTTATTTTAATTATGAACGAGTTCTATAATTGAACAGAGGTAATAGTAAAGAAGGCATCTTTTAGTAATTTGGCAACACTTACTGGTCAAGATCGATAATCCCACCGCTATCATGAGCTGCCATACTATGTGGTAACAGAGAAGACGCCGTCGTATCGAAGAGCTTGTTCTTTGAATCCTGTGTTCTGGGACCTTCTTTTGCACCATGTTCTTTAATAACGCAGTAGAATTCTTCAACCCTTTTATTATCCCCATCAAACAAAATTTTGGAAATTAAACCAAGATTTATAGCTAATGATATCACCAGCAAATGCCTCAGTGACACCATTTTCAACTTTTGCTGATGTTCCTTCATTTTTCTCAATAAAACCGAGGATAAAAAGGACAGATTTGTGTAGTATTAATTATATCAAGAACTTGGCTGGAGAGACTGAGCAGAGTGTCTGGAATGTGTTTAACTTAAGAAGTAAAACAACTTAGGATTCTAAAAAAGTTTTGAACTTTGGAACAAAACAAAACAAGAAATCCCAAATGTAAGAAGAAACAAACTTCAATGGAAAATCATGGGTTTTTTCTTGATGGGACTATTTAATTAGAAGTTGGAACTTTCTTGGCAGAAAGTATATATTGTGATGAAATGAAATGGTGCGAGGAAGAAAAAGTTGGTTAAGGAGTAATTAGTACTAATCACTTTCTTGAAAATCGTAGATTTTCTGATGCAAAATCTTCAAATAGCTATTTGAATTTCTAGCTATCTAGCTATGTAGATAGAGAGTTGACGTATGTATATTGAGGTGCGAGAAAGAAGGATTAGCTATTTGGCTTTTGCTGAATCTGTAGTTGGGAACTTCTGATTTTTCTGTGCAAACTTAGTGAAGAGTTGCATACGACGAACAAATTGCCATCCTTTTCCCTTTTTATAGTAGTAGTGGCGGTAAAAGAGGTAGTAGTGGCGGTAAACTAGGGATGACAATTTGACCCGTGACCCGTCGACTCGCACCGTCCTGCCTCACCCCGTGAAGAGAACGGGGCAGATTGAGCATGATATTTGTGCCCGCCCCGCCCCGTTCTGTCCCATTTTGCTCCATTTATATTATATTATTATAATATTGTTATTATTAGACCTAATCATGTTTAATTTTAATTTTAATATACTATTTGTACTTTTTGAGAATTGATTTGTGATAAAATGTACTAATTATACTTGTTGGAGGCTCTATTTTTATGATTTTAAAAAAAAATAACGATTTTTATGATAAAATTAATGATTTTTACGATAAACTTAATGTTTAAAAAAAAAAAAAAAGAAGAACGGGGCGGGGCGGGGCAGATCTTGAACAGGGTGGGGCGGGGCTGGTAATTGAGATACCCGCCCCGATCTTCCCCATTGCCATCCCTAGATAGAACCAACCGAGAATCAGGGTTAAGAGGTCAAGTTTGATCGTAATTCGAATGTGTTCGAGTTTGTTCATTTTGGATTCTATCTAAAATTTTGTGCAAATTCGTGTTTTGGTGGTCGAAATATTCGCGGACCGCTCATTTTTTACTTGTTTATCTTTTAGAATCGTCTAAATCTTCATTGAGTTCTTTTTTTTAACAGAAAAATCACAGTATATCATTAGCCGATATCAAGTTGTACATGTGGTAGGAGAAAACTCGGTGGGTTTCCAAACCATTGAGTGGAGGCTCTAGGTATCATTGTATGATTTGTCCATCTATCAACAGAATTATTACAAGATCTGTGAACAAAAAATAAATTTACTATGTTATTCCCCCTATCAAACCTTTGATTTGATTAACAATGTGGCCTAAAGGGGGAAAATCCTCTTCCATACAATGGACCTGGTTGACCAGAGTTTGACAGTCACCCTTGATAATCAAATGTTGGTATCCTTGAGCTAAAGAAAATTGAATTCCTTCTATAAGTGTCTTTGCCTTAACGTATTCAGGGGTAGGTGAGTTGGAGATAAATTTTGCAGCCCCAACTACAAACTTCCTTCGTGGTTCCGTATGATCATGCACAAGCCTCCAGAGTTATCAATCCATACTCCATCAACATTGATTTTTAGAACATTCTCTTCATAGGGCTTCCATTTAAGATGAGGCGGTTGCTTTTGAATCTCGTGAGGATTCACCATATCTAGGGATGCAAACATCTTCGTCTTTCCTTGCAACATATATTTGATTTGATCAAAGTTTGGCGGGAATGATGATGCAAAAATATTATTGTCCTCGACAACATTGATTAGAGCAAGATTTTCAACTTCCTCTAGTGCCTTGTGCTCCCCTTACAAAAAACAAACTGATTTCGATTGTACCATATATGCCATGCAATGTATGAGAAATGAGTGGAAAACTCTCCGTTATCCACCAAAATAGGCATCAAACAATAGGGAACACATCTTATCAAAGGCTTGTATGATTCAATACTTCCATAGCTGTTGGGTATGAGAAAAGAGCATGTACGACAGTTTTGATCTCCTCATGAAAGATAGGGTAGTGAGGTTTTATAGTCTTAACTCGCCTTGATAAGGTTTGACAAGTAGGCAGAATCCGCTGGAAAATTTTCCAAATAAAAGCTTGTAGCTTATGAGGGACTAGTATTTTTCAGATTCCCTTCCAGTGCTCAAAGTTGCTTGGCTTGGAGGTTGAAGGACCTTCATGCTTCCCACTCATAATGTCGACTTGCAGGTAGTATCTGAACTTAACAGAGTATAGTCCATTTTTTGTGTATCCCCAAACAAGGTGATCGGGAGATCAAGCATCATAGTGGCGCCTTGAGTATTTCCTCGATTTCATAAGAGGAAAAGAATTGCCCCAATATATCCATGTTCCAAACACCTTTTTGTTGGTCAATAAGTCTAGATACATCCATCATCTTTTGTGATAAGTCCATATCTACCGGGGCTAGAAGTATAAAAGTACGCGGGGTGGTTAGCCACTTATCTCCCCAAACATTATCCCGCGAACCGTCACAAATCCTCCATCTTAATCCAGCTTGGAGCAGTTTCCGACATTTAAGGATTCATTTCCAAATTATAGATGTTCTCCCCCTAACTGACACGGTTAGAAATTTGTCTTGGGGAAAATATTTTGCGTGTAGTACCCTGGAACAAAGCGAAAATGATTGGCAAATAGTGTGCCACCATTGTTTTGCCACTAAAGCCTTGTTAAAAGATTTTAAGTCGCGAAAACCAAGACATCATTCTCATTTGGCTTGCATAATTTAGTCCAATTTCGCCAACATATCTCTTCATATGATTTTCATCTCCACCCCATAAGAATGTTCGCATAATTCTTGTGATAGACTCTATTATATATTATGGGAAAATAAATCATGACATTACATAAGTGAGAATTGCCTGAGCCGTCAATTTAACAAGTACTACCACGTTCACAAAAGATATAGTATTTTATTTCCAGCTACTTAGCTTTTTCCAGATTTTGTTCAAGAGAAACTGGAAAACATCTTTCTTTGATCGCCCCATCATATAATGCAACAACCCCAAGTACTTCCTTTTCTCATCACCCTCCGAAAGTTGAAGGATCAGCGAGGTCTTTAATCTCCTCAAGAGTGTCCTTGCTATAAAACTTGTTAGACTTTTCATAGTTTATCAATTGGCCAGATAAGCCTCGTATGTTTCCAGAATCTCCTTTAGTCGCCTTAAGCAAGACTCTCCAGCCTTGGCGATAAAAAATGAATCATTTGCAAACAGCAGATGCGTAACAAAAGCACTGCAGCCAAATTGGAACCTAGTCAAGAGCCCCCATTCCTCAGTAGAATGGACGAGAGAAGATAGTCTTATTGTGCATGTGAGAAAAAGAAAATGAGAGTGAGAGAGGGTCGCCCTATCAGATACCCCTAGTTAGTCTGAAAGACCTTGTAGGGATACCATTGAGCAAGATGGAGTAACACACAGTTCTGATGCAGTTACTACCAAAGAGAGGAATTTTGGCTGGAACTGCATGCAAGCTATCACCATCTCTATATAGTTCCATTATATTCTATCAAAAGTCTTACTCATATCTAGCTTAAGGGCCAATTGATGAGAGCCATTTGGTCGGACATTATGTAGGCTATGAAATACCTCGAAAGCGACAATAGCATTAACAGTTATTAGCCTATTCTTTAAAAAGAACTTTGAGCTTCATCAATAAGGAAATTCATTACTAGCTTGTGTCGATTCGTTAAAACTTTTGAGATAAGCTTGTTTATCACATTACATAGGCTAATGGGTCGAAAATGCATCATAGTAATGTGTTTTTTAATCTTAGGGAATGAGAGTAATGTGCATTTAATTGATAACTGTTATATCAGCCTCATCGTTCAAAACCCCAAGGATGAAAGCTGGTGACCGAGCCGCTAAGTATATGCCATAAATTTTGGAGGAAAAGTACATGCATTCCGTCCAGGCCCAGTGCTTTACGATGGTGCATTTGCTTAAGTACTTTTTATGATTTCATCAGGAGTGAAAGACTTCTCTAGAGCACCAACCTCATTGGCATTTAGTTTGTTGGTGAGTAAATGAGTTGAAAGGCTTGCTCCACAAGCATTTCCATGAATAAATTCTCAAAGAAATCAACGGCTATCTCCTTAACATTCTTCTCATCAGTCTTAAGGTTGCCATATGGATCTACGATCTCATCAATGTAATTATTTCTTTCCTTTGTGAGGCCTTATTATGGAAGTAAGATGTGTTTTTGTCACCCTCGCTCAACTACGTTGCTCTGCTTCGGGTCTTCCAGTAACCTTCTCATAGATCTTGAATGTTTTCTAGGTCCTTTGCACTTTCGAGTTCCTAGGAGTGAGCGTAGTTTGGGGAGCCCTCATCTTTTTTTTATTGCTTTCAGCTCCCGTTGCTTACTTTCTAATTTTTTCTTTAAGTCTCCTACAACTCTGGTACTCTATTATAGAAGGTCATATATGAAGTTAGAAATAGTTGAATTGAGTCATGATAATGTGCATAAGGAGATGCCCATGGGCTGGTTGGCATATTCCAAGAATTTTGGTTTCTTGAACCATAGTGGTTCAAAGCGGAAGGGCATAGGTTTGTTATTGGCTCTTTTCTCGTGGTCTTCGGCGAGGGGGCATACCAAGTCTAATGGGGAGGTTATCGCTATCCTTGGTGGTTAAATGTTGGATAGTAAGTTTTGGAAAGAGGGTTCGCCATGAAAGAGAGGCTAAACCCATATCCAGGCGAACAAAGACTTCTCCAGAGTCGTCTCGAAAGTTGCACCAAGTGTAGGGGGCTGCCAATATATCCCATATCACATAAGCCACAATCAGTTATTACTTCTCGGAATTTATTTATTTGCTTTTGACTTTTTGGGAAGAAACAAGTTTTTTCACTTCGTTGTAGGATTTCATTGAAATCACCAATACATAGCCATGATAGTGAATTAAGTGAGTGCAACCGTTTGAGCAGCTACCATGAGTGAGTTCTCATAGTAGCATCTGGGTTTCCATAAAATCTCGTGAAGCGCCATTTTAGATTATGCTAATCAGATGTGACGCAAGAGTCTATATGACCAAGCGAGTAAAATAAAATTTTCAGCTTTATTGATTACTTCCAAAAAAACATAAATCACCACTAAGGCCATGTCGGCTTACAGGAAAAACAAGAAGAAAAATCTAATTTACTACGAACAAAATCCATAGAGTGAGCTAAAGACTTAGTTTATGATTAAAAAAAAAAACAATAGATGGATTGTGCACTTTACACAAACGCACTAATTCCTGAATTGTCTTGGAATTTTGAATTTCCCGACAATTCCATGCTAAGCAATTCATGGGTCTTGGTGGGGGTGGCCTAACGACCTCCACCTTACCCTGATTAACAAAAGGAGCCCCTGTTGGAAATTTTTTAGCAAGTGAAAATAACTCATCAATTGTGAATAAATCATGAGAAAAAATGACACCATCCTAAGCAGGCTTATGCTTCCAATGGGCCGAGTGTGAAAGTACAAAACTTTCATCCTCCATAATAAGACCAGAGATTGGATCAGCGTAGAAAAGGCTCTCTCGGTCCAACCCAATTAGGAATGTTAAAACTGGGCAAGCACACTTCGGCCCAAACACAAATGAATTTTTGCCAACATCAATGACCCAATCCTCTGGCCCAAAAAATTGGCCAGATACTTTGGTATGTCCGCATTGGCATTGGTTTGATATTGGTCTACTCTCCGATCCGTCTTTGCACGAACACATACCACCCGATTCTCCCTGCCGGAAATCAGCAAGCATCGATCCTCTCCTTTACCGTTGGCGGACCGCCCGTCCATCCCTAACAACTCCCCTCCACAAATCCGACCCTGCATCTCGGTTGCCTTTAGAGGCCTTGACTCGAGTGACCTTCATCATCCCCTTCTCATTCATTCCTACCAAACCAACACCAGAAGGTTAAGAACCAGGTTGTCGGCATGATTCCAACGCCTCCGACATCACTTTCACAACCCCTCTAAATCTCATACATCATTTGACCGGAGAAAACCCCCTACATCGCCGTCTCTTTAGCCCCCAATTTGATTCATCCTCCACTACATGAGAAAGCCAATCCAGCAACCTAACGAACAAATAGGAGAAAAAAATGCCTCCCTTTCCGGTTATACAAGAATGGTGGCCTGTAACTGTTTCGGCACCACCGCGCAAAATCGATCCCATCAAAACGATGTAAGAGCCAATAACCTTGTTGATTAATGGAGACATTGTGAGGTAAGTAGCACGGTAGATGACAGAGATCATTGTCCGTCTAGAAGACGCGCACGGTGGTAGCGTAGAAAACGCTAGAATACTAGTGAGGTTGTCCGACATTATCGGAGCATTTGGGAGAGAACCCAAACTGATGTTTTGATCTAAACATTCATTCTTCATTGAGTTCGTTTGACTAGTTTTTTCTCTAATTGTTTTTAATAAAAATGAAATATAATATATTTTTATAATAAATATAATTAGAATTAATGAATAATCGAAAATAATAAAATATTATTTATATCACAAAAATAATTATATTGCAAAATATTATATATATTGAAACAATTCGAATGAGTTCGCGAACGGCTCATGTTCGTTCAATTAATATACGAACACATATTTATGTTGGAACTCGACTCGAATTCCAAATAAACGATTTCTAAAAGACCACGAACGATCTCGAACACTCGTACTACTCAGTTCATTTACCACTCTAGTAGTGCTTAGTATATTTGCTTTATTTATTTTTCTTGCTTTTTTTTCCTTCTATCTTTTCAAATATTTTTTATTTTTCTAATTTATTAGTGGTATAAGGATCTAATACAAAATATGTATTTCGCTCGTACATGTAGAAAGTCTGTGCATCATCAGATAAATTATTTTAACTGTTAATTTTTTTTTTTCATAAAGAGAACAATTCTTAAAATAAAAAAGTTATTCAAAAAAACTTAGTTGTCAGAATAATTCATCGAACCCTGCACGCACATTTTGTACATGAGGGTAGAACACTTGTTTTTCGCTAAATACGACTCGGATTTAGTGATATTTCGATCTAAAATAGAATATTTTTTTTCATTTAAATTTTACTGAGAAAGAATCTTAATTTAATAACAATTAAATTTCAGAACACATTAATAAATGAAAAGTTAGTTTACTCTCATGTTTTTAGCTTTTTGGGCTTACATCTTATTTTTTATGATTGAAAAGAGTCTAATATCTAAATATGCTTCAAGGTGTTCATTTTACTAATAAAGATTAAATTAATATTTACTTTTCATACAATTTTTTGTTACTATAATTCGAAAATATGAAGAATACATAAAGTAGAACAACATTTTGTTACTAGTATTCATACAAGTTTTTATTACTAGTATTCGAACAAGTTTTTGGACATTTAAAATAAAAGTTACCAAACATCTATAATCAGTGGCGGAGCCAAGGGGGGCGTCCGCCTCCCAACATTTTCAGAAACGACGAAATTTTTCTATAGGAAAAAATTATTTTTTGTGATATTTTCTTTTTAATATTGTATTTCGCCCCCTAAAAAATTTCAGTAAGAAATTTGCTCTCAATGACAAATTTCGACTCAGCCACTGGCCTATAATCACATTGTTATGATTTCCTATAATCGTGATTACAGCAATCACGATTGTCATATTACGTTAGAAAATCAAAATTAATAAAATCACGATTTATGAAAACACGTTTGAAAACCGTTGACACCAAACTGGCCCATAACAAAGTTAACTAAGGTATTAGAATTTTTTCATTTAAAAAAAAACCGAGGGTGTGGGTGGGGAAGTGCAAGTACGCTAAAAATGAAAGTGTGGGAAAGGAATTTATGAAATTTGTAGCATTTTCTTTTACCTCTCTATATTTTTCTAATCCGAGTAATTAGATTGTGTTTAATTTTGAAATGAAAAATCATCGATTTTGTAAAATTGAATGACTTGTAAGTATAGACATTAGTCCAAAATAAAAAAATTATGTAATATTCTAGATGAAACATTATCCAATTGGATCCTTTTCGATTTTGGGTTTACTGGACTTTTTTTTTGGTGATGTCTAATAACTTAGTTTGATTAAATAACACTTAAGGTCCCTCAAAAATAAAATAAGGGTCTAAACTTGGTGTCAAATTTTGTACCTATTATTTCGAGCTGGGAGTGCTAAGCCATGTTAATCTTTCCCGATAAAAAATGTCTAATGATTAGTGAATATAATTATTAGAGAAAACTGTAAAATGGCCCCTTACTATTTTCAAAATCAAAATTCTGTTTCGTAACTATTTTTTGTCCTGTAACTATTTTTTTTCTGAAATTTTATTCCTTACCACCACAAAACATGCGGAGTGCAGCGAGGACATTTTAGTATTTCTTAAAGGAAAGTTATTTATTTTCCAAAAGAAAATGGAAAAAATTCTAGTCTTCTAACTATTTTCTCTTTGATATTTTAGCACCTGCCACCACAAGGAGAAATAGCCCATCAAGGAAAGGATGAGGGTATTTTAGTCTCGTCACCTCCATTCTAACCACTATCTCCTTCTTCATTTCATAAGCAAAGATCCAACTCTGAAGAAATGTCGAGACATCAAGAAACCTAGCTCTAATTTATGTGCATATATGCATATTCAGCAATGCATGTGATGGTGGTTGGAGGGTATTTTTGTGGACGGATGATTTGCCTATTATTAAAGGGCATTGTATATCAAAATGGTGTGGCCAAATTGTATAGTTTGGATGTCTTTATTCAGATCGGTTGCGCTATCAAAGAGTGTTGCGACTTTCACAACGAAGCTATTTTTTTTACAACAATGTTTACTAAAACATGCTGTTTTTTTATGGTTACCTTTGAAAGCATGTTAAGAAACCCCTATGAAATATCATTTTGAAGTTCTTGTTTTGTTCTAGATTTGGAAGTTTGTTGGGAACATGTATTCTTTTCAGAAATTAGGTTTTTGAGGACGATATGATTTAGATCTTGTTTGGATTTTATGTCCCGAATTTCTTGTTTCAACTAAGAGATTCCAGCTTGAAGATCTTTGGAAGTGACAACTATATTTGGTTGTGTCGGAAATTTATTTAAGATATCTGTGAGGTTGTAGGTGTTAATTAATTTTGGATGATTGGAAAAGAGATTTGATTTTTCTGTCAAATAACTGGACTATTTCTTGTTTTCTTCATGGACCGGAAAGTTACTGATGATGTCCCGAAGAAGGTCTTGTTCGTTTGTACGAACATTGATCTCAAGTTGTTCGGAGTCAGAAGAAGTGTACAATGTTCCGTGGTCATCCTCTTGTAAACTATTTGCTTGCTCATCACCACTATAGTCAGATTCATCATCACTAGAAACGACAAAGAGGTTTTCCAGTTTGTTTAAAATATGTTCTTTCAAGTCAAGTGCTTGTACCTTTCCATGAAGTTTACATAAGCGGGCTATATGACAAGAATTTTTTGCATTTGTGGTAGATGATGTTAGGATTTGGTGTTGGAAGAGCGGGACGATTTGTTATAGTTATTTTGGAGTAGGTTATGGTCCAGGAAGATATTTTCTGATTTGTAATTTATGTTTTTGTGTTAGAAAGAATTTGGATTTCGTGTTGAGCTAATCCTTATTCTTGGCATACTCCCAGTGCCAGGTGGTCCCATTTGTTCCCAGAAAGAGCCCAAGTCTCTCTACTCCTTTGAGCTTTATCTTTTGCAATTTGCTTCGTCATGCGATCATGTCAGGAGATTTTCAATGTTACTTGTTGGACACGGCTAGTTAGTTTGTTCGTAGGTTGTCTAGTCATAAGGAATAACTCCGTGGTGTTGGCTTTGCAATTCGTCTTGAACCATATCTCTCAGTGTTTTTGGAAGGTCGCCAATCTAGTAGATTTGATTTCAATTTGGTCGGCCATACAGAAATTACCTTCAGAATTAGGAGAAATGATAAATGAAAATCTAAACTTAGTCAATGAAACAAAAATACCTTCAGAAATACAACTAGGGATAATTAAAGAAAAACAAAAACATCAGTAGAGATACTCGGGCTTCTGGACATTGTGTGGACGATGTCCTTCGTCTTCGGAGACACTGGAAGCTTCCTAATGTTGTGCAGACGGTGGACGATGCATTTCGTCATCCCTTCCGTCCTTGTTGTGCGGACGAAGGGCGTAAATGATGTTTCGTTCGGGCCATTGTCCAGTCTGTACGTAATTATTTTGGGAAAAATGGATAAAGATTTTTTTTCAAACAATGCTCCTTCCTAATGTTGTTTGAACATCTGGGGTAGTGTAGCTTGTTCCTCGCTATTTTGCATATACCCATAAGGATGAGCTCGTGGAGGAAGTATGGCTTGATGAGTACGATGAGTGATTTAAGTGTTTTAACAATAACATAGTAGATGCTTTAGAACTTTTAGTATTTCGTTTTTATACATTTTATTTCTTTTACTAATAAGTTGTTTTGAGGACAAGTGTAGTTCCATCGTCGAACCATGAAATACTTGAATTATGTTAATAACTTGAATCCTTTTGAAGTTATGTGTTACTATACGGGTTCGGTATCTTATTGGTGAATAAGGTATTGCCAAGTTATTATTCGGATACGGGGTGTGACATTGAGCCTCGATGGTTGCAATTCTTTTCTAAAGTTCTGTCATTTGTCAGGGATTTTGATTTCAAAGGTAATTTCGTCCAATAAGTTGGGTTTAAAGGGTAATTACAAAAAAGGATTTTAATTAAAAAATGGATTGGACGAAATTGCCCATGAAATTTCGTGCATGTGTTTCGCACATGTGCATTGCCGCCCCTTCTCGCCAGATTTCGCCACTTTTTGGCACAAATGGCACCCCGTAAATAGTTGGGGACATTTATAGCACCTAAAATTTCTGAGTAACAGTTTCTTTTGAAATATAGCTGAGGGGTATAAATAGTTATAAAAACAACTATTTTTCCCAATAAAGTAAATGAATTAAACTACTAAGAAAATAAATTACTTAAGAAATGAAAACACTGCTTTATTTTAAAAAAAAATATGGAGAAGGTAGAAGAACGTACCTGATGAATATCGAATGGAAGTTGCAGAGGTTATTTCTGCTGATGAAGTTTGTTGTAGTGAGACTGCCAATGACGTTGCAAATTAGATGGATAAGTGACAGATTTTACGTTAATTACAAGATGGGTTTAATTGTGAGACCTGGAACTTTTTGAAGTTACGTGTGTAACATGACTACTTGACTTTATGTGTTATATGTTGTTAATTATTTGATAAGGGGCGCTATGTTATACCTTACAAGTTTAGGGACTTAAGTGTACGAACTAGAAACATGTGGGGGGCTTTGTAACTTTTTGGGTGGTTTACATTGGTGGTTGTGGTTAGAAAAAGAAAGGGAAGTTAGAGAGAAAATAAGTTGGGCAGAAAAAGAAAGAAAATATGTAAAAACAAGAGTCATGTGAGTATTTCGCCTAATTGAAGTAGTAAACAAATTCCATTTTGAAAGTTATTTAGTGCGTTTTGAAGGTAATCGAAAGGGCTACGATTGGGTGTTGACGGATTTTCATTTAGAGTTTCCAGAAGACGAGAATTTGTGTTTGAAGTCACTGCATTTTCTGGAAAATTCTGCACTTGTATTTATTTGCTAAGATTTCAAGTAAGGATCTTCACCCTTGTCTTTTCTGTACTAAAACTCATGAAATGTTGTGTTAAAGTTATGGAATTACTGTTGGAAATATTTGAGAGCATGTTTAATGAATTTGATGAAATATTGAATTGTGCATTCTGTGTGGTGGATCATTGCGTCTAATTGCATATGATATATGTTTACTTGTTCTTCTTATTCTTGCATCATTCCTTTATTTCTGTTTTGATATTGTCGTCTTTGTTGTCCATGTAATACTTGTTATGTGTTGGTCATGTTGCCCACTTTCGAGCTCTTGCCTAGGAATGACTTTATGGCATGATATATCCCGAGTATTTTATGTTGACGAACCCGAGTGTTCGTACCATTATGTACTGTATAATGACGAACCCTGTCACTGGGTCCTCGCTTGTCTAACTGGACAAATAGTTAGAGTCGCTATTTCTAATTCTGTCATTGGGCCATCGTCTAACTGGGAAAATAGATAGTTGTGTCACTAGGGCCCTCGTCTAACTGGGTAAATAGTTAGTTTGTATCACTGAGCCCTCCTCTAACTGAGCAAAGAGTTAGACCTACTAACATTCAAAACGGAGTGCATCCTTAAAAGACTGGCCTTGTTCGTCCATGGGGAATATCTGGACCCATGATTGTGTTGTTGGGCTTATCCTAAACTGCACAAATAGTTTGGGGCGTTGTTGGTAGTTGCTTTAGAGTTGTGAATAGATGATTGAGCTCGACTGTGAAAATATGTGTGTGTCATAGCGATAACCATACTCGTAGTGTATAACAATGCGTATTTCTGTATGTTCCGTATGAGCAGGGCATGGTGCACGTAGTGCATTCCAATGCATAAGTGTTAAGATATGAAGGGTGTGGTTATTAGCTAACTTGTTATTGTTTTGGGTCATATTTGGTGTGTGAAAGTGTGTCTTTTTGGGTTGGGACCTTTAGAAGTTCAGAAAAAGCATTTTCATTTGTTATTTTACACTAAAAATGACCTGTTCTGAATTCTAGACGACCCCTCCGGTCGACCAGGCTAGTTTTTCATCGTCCGGTCAAACTACTAGGGCTTTTGGTCGAATCTCGGAAGGGGTTTGAAAGGGCTCCGGTCGATCTGAATTAAGCTCGGTGGACCGAACACCCTCTCCGATCGACTGGACCAAATCTCAGAAGACCGGCACAACCTAATTTTTTTACATGTCTCTGTTTAAACTTCCGTTTGATCCGATTTCAAAGCCAAGTCTTTCATAAATTATGTGAGGTGTATTATAAGTGTTTTAAAGGTTATTTCAAACTATGTAAAGTTATGTTATGTTTTAACTGTTTTGGGAATGTCGGAAAACGGTTTTGGAGTCTTATTTGATATTTCATCCCAAGAGTATTGATGTTTTCTTGGCTTCATAGATCATGTTTTTACTTTTCTTTATTTGCAGATGATGAGACAACTGATGAGGTCTATGATGATACTTGGGATGGGGATTATGACGAGTGATCTCTAATCTTATGTAATAGTTGAACAAGTTTATTTACTTTAGAACCTTAAAGTTTGTAATAACACATAGTAACGACTTACACTTTCATTAATGTTGGACTTATGGACTATATTTCTAGTAATGTAAGATGTTGGTTTCCTTTATTAGTATAATATAACTTGTAAGTTATCTTTTAAGTTATCTTTCTCTGGGTTCTGTGCCTTATTGGCATATGAGGTGCTGCCAGGTCCTCACCGAATTTTTGGGGGCGTGACATTAATTGTCACAAATATTTATTTAGGTTTCCAACTTCTCCCGGAAAGACGTTTCCTTACATTTTTTAGAGGAAAAACCTTTCCCACTTCTTCATGTAATGGACATTCTCATGGAAAGGTCATTCCTACTTCAAATTGCCCAATTAAATGCCAGAATAGAAAGAGAAGTGAGAAAGACATTTTCATTTCATTCCATTTTCGCATATCCGACTTATATTATGGAATGGATGGAGTATTAGGTTAGATTTTCATGAGAGCTCACGTCAAGAGCAAGGTTTAGTGCTTGAAGTAGAATTTTCTCCAGACTTGTAGTGTATTTCAGGGGTCAGTTTATCGCACGTTTAAATGACATGTGAATTAGGTTAAAAATCTCATAAGGCAATCCGATTCCGACCGACTTTCTATATGCATTTGCATCATTTGAGTCTCAAAACAAATATCTAGTGTGAGGTAAATAATTAACTTCCCAAAATCATTTTGGAATGTAAGAGATAATGAAAGAGAAGAATAGAGAAGAAAATAAAATCACTTGGAGATGGAGAGAAGAAAAAAATGAAAAAAAAAAAAAACAGAGAGAGAGAGAGAGGAAAAAACAAAAAAAAATAACAGATATAGAAACAAAAATCACGAGAGATTGAGAAAAAAAATAAGGAAAGAATCTAAGGGAGAGAGAAATATCAGGCTAGGATAGAGAGAAAATATTGGGAGAGAAAATAGAAAAAATAATTAAAAGATTTAGTTAATATGTTAGAGGGGTAATTTTGTCACATGCGCGTAAATCGCTCTTGCAGGAGAATTCTTGCTCTGGCATTATCACTACCCTATAGTATATGCTTAGCAAAATCCCGTGTAGAATTTAAAGAACAATAATATCATGATTTTATTTTTTATTTTTTATAGTATATTAAAATTATGAAAGATATTATTGTTGGGAAATATCCTTCTATGTCAGCTATGAGATATTTTAATTTTTTTTTAATCAAAGTGATTTTCTCGTCCATATTCTCATATATGGTCCACAAAATCAAAAGTCTAGAAACCTTAAATGTCACTGTTACTGTTTTTATTTTTTTTAATTTTTTTTGAACTTTATGTTACTATTGTTTTTTTAATAGAATTTTTTTTGTATATTATTTATCTGCGGTAGGAGAAAATTCACCGGGGTCTCCAAACCATAGAGTTGTAGCTCTAGTCTTTATTACATATTTTGTCAAACTATCAACATTAGTATTAAATGATTTTTAGACAGAAGTTAAATTGCCTAAATTATTCCCCATCAAACTTTTAATTTGACAAACAATGTGCCCTAACTTGAAAATTCTCTTCAAATTGATGAATCCGGTTAACCAGTACTTGACAGTCACTTTCTATGAAGTATGGTTAATATTCTCAAGCCATTGTCAACCTAAGTCCTTCTAGGAGCACCTTTACTTCAACATATTTAGAATTAGGCGAGCTAGAAATCAACTTTATAAGTCCTTCTAGAAAAGCTCCTTAATGATTTCGCATGATTACTCCAAGACCATCAAGTTCATCATTCCACGCACCGTCCACGTTAATCTTAAAAACCCCGTTCTCAGGGGCTTCCATCTGAGAAAGATGGTTGTTTCAAAACCCAACCGGTTCCTCTATGTTTAGAGAAGCAAACCTTTTTGGCTTTGTACTGTTACTGTTGTTATTATTATTACTCCCTCCAATTAAAAATATAAGTTTTTTTTAGAAGTTGTTATTTATTGTAAAATATAAATCTTTTTACAAAAAATGTGCATTTATTGATTAATTTTCACTTACATCATTTTATCCCCATATTCATTTTGGTCAAATTGTATAGTTCACATTAAACTCTTTATTAATTTATTATTTATTTGGAGTATTAATTAGGGATATTTTAGTCATTCTAATTAGTATCTTAATTTGTGTGAAAAATCCTAAAAATACTTATATTTTGAATGAGAGGGAGTATTATTTTATTGTACTCCCTCCGATTCAAAATATAAATTTTTTAAGAGTTTTCACACAAACTAAGATACTAATATTAATGACTAAAATAACCCTAATTAAATACTCCAAATAACATTAAATCTCTCGTCACAATCCACATCTCCAAAAAATATTCCATCTCCGTAACTTTCATTTGCTACATTTAATATTCATCTTAATCTTGATTGATTATGTATGATTCCAAGTACACGCTTAGCTAAGAAAATACTCATGGAGTAGTATGAAAACATCCAAATCCATGGTTCACGGAAAAAACAAATTAAGTTTTGGTGGCAAAATTAAAATTTGAATTTGGCCAAATAATAATACAAAAAGTTCATGGAGCCTAAACTAATTTTCTTTGTTGTCCATGATTTTGGAATAGTGGTTTATGCCTCTTTTGCCACATATATAAATTAATAATCTTGAAACTTGATAATGGAGGTATAAGTCCCAATAACAAAGAATTAATAGATAGTACTTGGGAATTATACATTAAATAATGTAGGGGTAAATTAGTTTATAAATGCATAATTTTTATAAAAAAGACTTATATTTTGTAATAAAAAATAATTTTAAAAAGATTTATATTTTGAATCAGAGGGAGTATAGAATTTTAAAAGGATTGTAGGGTGGGGGGGGACCGATAATATATACTTATTTCTGTCATGTTTGAGAGCTGTGTCGTCTTAATCCTAGCAAAACGAATGTTGTAGTTAATATACTTCTTCTTAGGCTTTGATCAATCTCTATCTCTCCACACCCCCCCTCTACCCCCAAAAAAAAAACCCCACGCAAACACACAAATGATACAAATAATTTCAAATTTGAATTGAGATGGTTGATTTTTATTTTATAAAATTGAGAGGGTTGATTGAAACTTCTTTTATTTATTTGAAAACAAATGAGTCAAATTTATGTAAATCAAACTAAATAATTGTTATTAGTTTTCCTTTAAAATAAATAAATTATTATTAGTAAAAATTGCACATGACATGAGTCACTAACCACCGCTCCCAACGTTAACTTATATATTACTGTTATATTATTTTTTGGTGATCGGTATCCAGATATTTAACTCGACAAATTTATTTAAGATCTTACAAACACTACAATTGGATGGTAAACAATTTTGTAATTATGCGATATTAATTGCTCTCACAATATCTCAATCAGCAACCTTACCCTAAAGAGTTGCACTTAACATGTCTAGGTTTTTGTCATTTGAGTATAAAAACAGTTAACAAGAAAATTATTGTTTTAATAATTGGGATTTAAGCCTTATCTTTGAAATGTTTATTTGGCAAGTAGTCAACATCTGAGCATTAAGTTAGCCTAAATCAAAAGTGGTCCTCTGTATAAGGCATGGTGCTAAATATATTGATTAACCACCACCAAAATATGGTCCTTCTTTCAAGAAAATGTCCAAGAGCCTATGGGATATGTCCCTCACTAAGTCTCAAGTTCACATGTGAAGTTCCAAATTGAATATTTAGAATCTCGTGAATTTAGCATGACGATACTCATTCCGCATTTGAATGTCTTGTTTTCATTTTTCAAATGTATGTATTAGAGTGCAATAAAGTGTAAATAATTTAGTGATATTAATTGCTAGTTACTCTGAATTATTGAAAAAATGATCCATACATCTTTCATTTTCTAAGATTAATGAATGGCAGCAATGAAGTCATTGACAATGCCTGCATTCTGAAAGCTATTGCAGAGTAGCCATTTTCAGATGTAAACTGAAGAAACTCCCAAGTTCATAAGCATAACATTTATTATCAGTAATAAAACGTATGAGATTAGGATTATTAAGAAATAAAAAATATCTTTCAGAATAAAAAATTCTAAATTCTCATCCATACATATAAAGTTCAATTAATTAAATATACATATAAAACAACAAAATATATAAGCAAAAAAAAAAAAAAAAAAACCTAACAATGTTCATTTCACGTTCTATTAACCTAGTTTTATTAAGAGATAAATCAGGCAAGTGGATTTTAAACCGCAACATTTACAATTTAAACAATTTTCGCAATATTCCTTCAGCAAAACACTACAATCCAAGTTACGTAAGTTAAGTCTATATGACGGTCGCAATTGTTACCTAGAGGATTGATATCCCAGGAGGGTGTTGGGGGGGGGGTTGTGGGGGTGGGGATGTTAATGGAATCATTGACCATTTTAGACGAACTAACAAATATAACAACAATGCTAGGCATACCTTTTCATTATATGGGATAATGAATACCCAAAAGTAGAAACATTCTTGGTTTACAAACTTCATTTCTCCAACTCTCCGGGGGGGTGATTCTATAGGGTATTTTATGATGATCTCTTTTTCCTGATGATATTGTGATTGGCTTTTTTTTTTTTTTTTTTTTTTAATTATTAGAAATGGTGTATAGGTGCAGTGGCGGAGTCAGGATTTAAATTTAGAGGGGCCGAACTAAAATTCGTTCAAGTGTAAAACGATATATTTGGGTTAGAAATATATATATTTTTATTAGAAGATCTGAATTTAAACGATACTTATCTTCAAAAATAGACAAACTAATTTAAAAAATTGACCCAAAAATTTTTAAAACATGAAAAAAATTGACTAATTTGCAGATATTATTGTCACGGACCATACTTCAAAAGAGCATGACAAAGTTATACAAAAATATTATTTGATTAAATGTATGTATATTTTTAGAGAATAATTCATAGCTATTTTGGTTACTAAACTATTTACGTTTTGCGATTTTTTCACTCAACTATTTTTTTGGCTAAATATAACACCCTAATATTCACATTTGGCATAAACATCCATCATTAGTTTGTTAATAAAGTTTAATCAATAAAATTAATAAAGTTAGTTGTTGAACTATGTGTTAGTAGAGTTTAATCTTGTCAAGTTTGGAAATTGGCGGGACCAATATACTAGTAAATTTTAACTCTATTAGATTATAGGAGACTACTAGTGGAATTAATCAAAATTATTTCTACTTTAAAAAATGAGACATTCAATTTTGGACATCAAAAAATGAAAAATTGTACCTTCAAATCCGAATATAGTGAGTAATACACAGTATTATTATGAAAGTTAGTAGTGAAACTATGTGTTAGAGAGTACTATTATTAAATTTTAAATTTTTTTGGGAACCAAGACATTTTATATTATATAAACTTATTTCTACAAAAAATAAATTTGTAGTACTATTATGAAAATTTCAAAAATCTTGGGGGGTGGGGGGGGGGGGGCATGGCCCCTCCTGCCCTCACTATCCTCCGCCACTGTATATGTGACTCTTGTGTGTTAATAACTTCCTAGTTTTCCGAGTGAAATTCGTCCGTACCCATCTGTATACCCATTTTTGTGCCCAACTAACAAAAATTAGCCATGTGATTTTTTTTAATTATATATACACATGGTGAATTGTAATTGATTGGGCATAGGAATAGGTATACAAACGGGTACATACGATTATTTACCCAGTTTTCCACCGTTGGCCTTTTAAGTAAGGATGGGAATGGACTTGGCTGAATCAGAGTTCCAACCCAATCAAACTCAATTGGGGTAGGAATTTCCAAGTTTAAGAAGGAGGTGGGGATAAATTTTACCCTCGGTATCGAGGACAAGGACGTCGGGGCGGGAGAGATGATATCTCCGGCCTCACCCTGGCTTGCCCCAATCCTTCGTGCATGTCCCGCCTAAAATATTAAACACAAATAGAAAAACACAATACAACAAAAAAAAAAAAAAAAAGAAGTTAAAATTGGAAAGACGCCGAGAATTCTCAAACTCTTTGAGACTCCTCCTTTTTGTAAACCTTTAGTAACCCATCTTTTTGTAGGGAACAATTTTGTATCTTTTAAATAGTGTTATTTGAAAGAAAAAAAATCTTCACTTTTCTTGAATTGAGGATGGACCCCCGTTTGATTCGGGGATGGGATCTGTCACGGGTCGCACGAATAAGAACCTCCAGAGACGACCCGTGATAGATCCCCGTCCATCTCTAATGGCAAAGTTGGGCCCGGAATGAGAATCTTATGAAAGAAATGAGGTCGGGACTGGAGACCACGATCTCCACCTCACCCGCCTCTATTCCTATCCATATTTTAAGGTTTGATTACTAATGAAAAGAAACTTGCTACTTCTTCAACACTTCATCTTCCTTGAGTTTGGTTAAGGAGGTTAAAAAAACGCTTTCAATCCTAATTCAAGTAGAGCCTTGTTCAACTCTTATATTTGATTTTAGAGAAGCCATTGATCAGCTTCATCATCTGCAAAACTACGCGACATGCAATGATGACGATTCTGTTGATTTTGCTGATGTTACAGAAGATGACATTGACGATGAGTCTTGATAATCCTTAAACGGGGTATTGACAAGCTTTACTAATTGCTCTCATAGCTGATTGTGTAATTGTTTGCTTAATTGTGCTTGTTACTATGGTCCAACACAGCTTTAAAAGTAGTAGCGACCCAATTTAGTCACATAAAAAGTAGAGCCTTGTTCCACTTTATGTCAGAATTATCATATTTATCTTGCACAGATCCCTACTGAGTTAGTCGGGTGTATACTCAAATTCCGATAAAAATAAGTAGAGCCCAAGTTTGAAAAAAAATATTTGTATTGTTTTTAACTATTTTCATCTCAAAACTAATACTCCTACTGTTTCATAATAATATAATATATTTTTTATGTTTTCCATCATTTTTAAAAATATATATAATTTCTCCACTTGAAGATATATTTTTAAAATTGTCTTTAGATAAACCAAAAGGAGAGACATTGGTTATTGAGATTTAACGAGGATAAGTTGAACTTTTTAAGGTTATAATAATTAGTAATATTATGTGTAATACTCGAGACTTTTGTGTTTACGTGTCTACATGTCGTGTTTTAATTTGTTTTTAATTATATGTTTTAACATGTTTATGTGTTACATTGGGGTTTTTTTTTTAAGTTGAGGGGCGTAGTGGAAGTGTTGGTAAGTTGAGGGACTTGAGTATGATTGTTAAGAAGTTGAGGGATGGTTTTTGGAAGAGGGAGTTATAGGGAGTTAATGGGGGGGATTAGCGTAAGATTTTTGTAGAGAGGCTACAAAAGAGAAAGGAAAGAAAAATAAAGGGAGGAAAGAAAAAGTTGGTAGTTTGATAGTCTGTGGGAGATTGAGCAATTGAGTGGGCTAACGGTGTCGGGTTTGGGCGCACAATATATCGATCTTGAAAATAATTCAAAGAGCTACAAGTGGGCGCTGACAGATTGAGATTTCGAGGTATGCACAATAAGTTATACAGTCGGAAAGTAGACTGATTTTCTGGATTGCGTGATGTTTGTGATTTCTTTGAAGATTTGTTAAGATTTTCAGGTAAGGACCCAACACTTCAAATTTTTTGCTATTAAACCAATGTAATATGTTATTTTAATGTTGATTAAAAGTATAAACTATTTACGGGCTTTCAATGTATATAATTTGGATGATGTTATGATGAATGTGCGTTGTATATGATTGATCGCTTCGTTGTTATGAACTGTATTGTTAAATTGGCAAGTTATAGTCGTTATCGTTTTAGAATTGCTTGTACTGTTATCCATAACTGATATTTCATTATTGAAGTTCATAACTTGGTGTAAGTGCTTAAGTGTTGGATTGCTTGATTTGTCTTAATCGGTTGATGTTGTATTGATTGTTAATATTTGGGTCGTCCTATTTGGTCTCGTTGTCTTCACTCCTATTTGGTTTGGTCGACCGAGTCGTTGCCCCATTTTGAGCTCATGTCTAGAATCTACTAAATGACAGGACTCGTTCGAATGATATAATTTGAGCACGATGAAGTGTGAATTGTAATACGTGTAGCACTTCATGGATTTTCACCTGATGAGGGAAAATCATTGGGACTGTAATGGTTTTGTAGAGTCCAAGGTGTTGGATGATTATACAATGTAGGATAAATCCTTAAATCGTGAACCCGTTCGTTCAAGGGGTGAAACTGAACCCATGTGTTGAAATACTTGGGTCTTTCTAACTAGGCTTGTTGTTAGGGCCGTTACAGTTATTGTCGTAGAGTCGTGAATATATACATGAGCTCGAACTGTGGGAAGTCGTGCCATAGCGGTAGTTATGCTCGTAGTGTCTAAGCAAGTGTATGGGTAGAGAATGTTGCTTGTCGTACATTCGGTTGTGTAAGTGTTTGGACATGAAGAGTATGGTTATTTAGCTTAACTGTTGTTTTTAACTTGTTTGTACTTGTTATGTTTTTAGAGTCTAAATGCAGTATATCTCGGTCGACCGGGATGAAATTCCCTCGATCGAGGTTGCTACGGTCGACTGAGTATAGCTTCCGGTCAACCGGACCTTTGGAACACTATTTCTGTCCTTATCTCGGATGACCACCGATCGATCGGACTCAGTGTTAGGTCGACCGGAGGGTCACAGTGAGGCGGTGATATGTTCTGTGTTGCAAGGAGTTCAACTTTGTTTTTCAGAGTTTGTGTTCAGTGTCATGTGGGACTTGTGCAGTGTAGTGTTCAGTGTATTTATAGTGTTTTCATAGTGTGTGTGGTGTCGTATCAAATGTGTTTTCAAAAGGGGTATTTTGGGAAACGGGAAACTGTTGTGTGTATTTGTTATTTATTTTTGTGATTATATTGGTCCTTACGGGAAACTTTATTTTCCTTTGGTTATTTCCTTTGAACTATTAGAATTATTTCAGTTGTAATAACTTAGTAACATTTCCCTTTCCGCACATAGACTTCCGCTTTTTAATTTGGATATTATGGATTACAAACTGAATTCCCTTTTTTAGTAATTTCTGTCGTAGGCTTTGGTGTCTTATTAACCAATGAGACACTGTCATGTCATCACCCGGGTTACGGGGGTGACAGAAATGGTATTAGAGCAGGTCGAACCTTTGGGTTAAAATGTGTAATGAACATAGGATAACAAGAACACATATTGTGAGGTGTGAGATAGGTCGAAACCATGGACTATGACGTATATGTTTACATATCTCTTCATATGCTATTGTTTACATGTTATGGCTCTTAAGTGCTTTATGTGCTACATGTTTTATTGAGATATGATGTGTATATGACTTTATTAGCATGCTAGATTTATTACTATTATTTTATCAGAGTTGTGTTACCCGAGACTCTTTGAAATTAATTTTGCATGTCTTGCATTTAATTGTTGCATGTATGTGTTTATTATATGTTATAGCATGAAATTATGTGATATGTAATGTGAGTATATGCCTAATTAATTGTTATTATATGTCTATGTGTTTATAAGTGTGGTACGTTTCGTACGATGGGCGCTTTGGTTGAACTGGTGAGTAAGGGGACTTAAGTGTATATTTTGGAAAACTCTAGGGGCTGAATTATAGGGAGTTGAAGAGTCTCTAGAGAGGGAGTTAAGGCTGGAGAATTTTGAAAGGAAGGTAACGGTTAAAGAAAGAAAAGAGTGAAGAAGAAATAGTGCAGAATTTTGAGTGCTGAGAGGTCTAGCAAACAGTTACCATAGCAAACGAAGTCCGAATCAGGAGATACTTTTGAGGTTTCGAAGCTATCTGAGTAGGATACATTGAAGAGTTTATGGATTGAAGTTTCGAGTTCGGTAATGGGAGTAATTGCTGTTTGAACAAGCTGTTTCTACCATCTTTGGTGATTTCTGGAAATTTGGAAGTTTTGTTTAGGTTTGACAAGTAAGGATCCTTCATCATTGTATTTTCAGTCTTTAAACTTCATGAAGTGTCATTTTTATCAAATTTACTGAATTGCAATGTTTTGGTTTTCATTCATATTTTTCATTGCATTAAAATTGGATGAGCCGTTAATGTAAATTGCTATGTTTGTGAGTTTGATAGTTGGAATTGCCGTGTTTGGTAAATGCGTTTAGGTTGACTGTTTTGTTGTAGTCTATGTGTTTGGTTCCCAATTAGAGCTCTTGTATGTTGACGATCCTAGTCCAGGACATCGTCGAACTTATTTCGTTAAAGTTCCGAGAGCACTATCAGTTAGTATAGTAACAAGAATAAAAAGTGGGGCTTTTAACAGACGTTGTGGAGTTCACAAAGGTGAGCGATGACATAATAGACGTGTCCTTAAATGTCAAGTCCCGTCGTTTGGGGGGTATTAGTATCTGAATCAATGTTATGATCAGTCAGGCCTTTCTTAACAGGTAAATGTATAATTAAGGGCTGTTAACAGGGATATATAGTTGTTGCCAGACTTTGACCTTAATTGCATGAATGTTATGTGTTTTTATTGCTTGAATTGTATCATTTAGTTTGCCACGAAAGTTCGTTCGAAGTGCATGAGTAGTCATGGTGCTCTTGTTTGTGTCAGATTTGTTGGATATAGTTTGAGCATGTTAGTTGTTTGATTTGTATTTGTTTTACATGTGGTTTCGAGTCAAAAACATGTTTTTTTGGGTTTAGAAATGTACTTGTGCAGAAAAGTGACTTTTGTGTACAAATTTGTACCTGAAAAACAATATTCTACAGCTCGCGGACAAAGCATTCGTCCGCACAAATACTGGGAGCAAATGAACTATGGAAAATACCACAGACGAACTTGCGGATGATTCCATTTGTCCACAAATTATGGCACCATCCTGCGGATGATACCGTCGTCCGCAACTTCGTCTGTGGCCTGTGCTTGAATGTTTCCTTCTTCTGTTTTATTTTCTTTTATGTTTTTGTTTCAGTTATTCGTCTGTACTGTTTTGAAGTATTTTCACAAGCTATTTCTGTAAGTCTGTTACAAATATTTTGGGAATGGGAAAAAGTCTTTTGTGTCTAATTCATGCATCATCCTAATGGTGATCGATGCTTACTAAGCGTGTTAGCTCACCCCTTATTGTTTCCCCTTTTTCAGATAAGTTTATTGAAGGCAAGATCGATGGTACTTTTGAGGAAGAGTATGAAGACGATCTAGTTTGATATTATAATAGGGAACTTATGAACAATTTACAGTTTTAGCATTTCCCTTTCGGACACTAGTTTTTCTTTAATGATGTAATCAACTTATGGATAATATTATTTCCATTTTAAGTAATCGAAATGTTGAAGTTCCTTTTGATTTTCTGGGTTCGGTGCTTTATTGACTTGGACTACTGCCATGTCATCACTTGGAGTACTATCATGTCATCACTTGGGATACATGGTGTGACAAGAGTAGTACAACGGAAACGTGGTGGTAACATGTACATTTATATGATTACATGGTTATTATATTCATGGTAATGTTAGGTTGAATATAGTACCATACTTGTTAAATGGATACCTATAGAACCTTTTCATTTAATGGGAGAGTGGTAACATCTAAGTTGTAGGAAGTGCAAGTTTCGGAGACGAAATTTTTGTAAGGGGGAAAGTATTTAATACCCGGGACTTTTCTGGTTACGTGTCTACATGTCGTGTATTTAATTTGTTTTTAATTATATGTTTTAGAATGTTTATGTGTTACATTGGGTTTTTTTTTTTTTAAGTTGATGGGCGTAGCAGACGTGATGGTGAGTTGAGAGACTTGAGTATGATTGATATGAAGTTGAGGGATGGTTTTTGGAAGAGGGAGTTATGAGGAGTAAATGGGAGTATTAGTGCAAGATTTTTGTAGCGAGGTTACAAAAGAGAAAGGAAAGAAAAAACTGGCAATTTGATAATCTATGGGTGATTGAGCAATTGAGTGGGCTGGCGGTGTCGGATTTCGGTGCACAATATATCGATCTTGGAGAGAATTAAAAGAGCTACGAGTGGGCGCTGACAGATTGAGATTTCGAGAACCTTCACCTGATAAAGGAAAATCATTGGGACTGTAACAGTTTCGTGGAGTCCAAAGGTGTTGGATAATGATACAATGTAGGATGAGTCCTTAAAGCGTGAACCCGTTCGTTGATTGGGTGAAACAGAACTCATGTGCTGAAATACTTGGGCCTTCCTAACTAGGCTTGTTGTTAGGACCGTTAGAGTTATTGTCGTAGAGTCGTGAATAGATACTTGTGCTCGAACTGTGGGAAGTCGTGTCATAGCGGTAGCTATGCTCGTAGTGTCTAAGAAAATGTGTAATCGTCCGTACCTTATGGGCAGAGCATGGTGCTTGTCGAACATTCGGTTGTGTAAGTGCTTGGACGTGAAGAGTATGGTTATTTAGCTTAACTGTTGTTTTTAACTTGTTTGCACTTGTTATACGTTTAGAGTATAAATGCAGTATTTTTGGGACAGGGATTGAGATAGTGCAGAAATGCATTTTACTATGTTTTTTTGTCTAACTGAATCTCGATCGACCGGATCCTTCCGTCTATCGTCCGGGCAAACTTTCGGGACCTATCTCGGGTGATGAGTAGAGGGTCTAGTTCGATCGGGATGAAATCCCCTCGACCGAGGTTGCTACGGTCTTTTCAGAGTTCTATTTAAACAATATTTCTGTCCTGATCTCGGATAACCACTGATCGACCGGACTCCGTGTTAGGTCGAATGGAGGGTCATAGTGAGGCAATGTTGTGTTCTGTGTTGCGAGGAGTTAAACTCTGTCTTTTCAAAGTTCGTGTTCAGTGTCTTGTGGGACTTGTGCAGTGTAGTATTCAGAGTATTTATAGTGTTTACACTTCCGTCCCGGGCTGACGTGGTGAGGCGCATCTGGGATGTGCCACGTCAACCCAAGACGGAAGTCTCACTTCCGTTCTTCCCCCAGGATGTAAGTGGCACTTCCGTTCTAGACAAAAATGTTGGTAAAAAAAACACTGTCATGGTTTACCTTTTATGCAAAACCATGGTCAGTTCAATGCTATGCCCTACATTTTATGTGCATATTGAGTAAACTCCTGAAATATGCATCTAGTTTAAAAACTGTGGCATACAGACTAATTTGTCGATAAGACGATAATAAGCTCATTTATGAATTTTCTTGAAAACCATGGCAATTGTATTATGTTACAAGCAGTTAAATTCGATAGAATTAAACACGTAATCCTATTCTCAATCATGGACGCTAACAGAATTAATTATCAATAACAATTAAATCAGCAAGGCTAAATAAATTTAAAACGGTAAACCAGCCAGAAACAGAAAAAATAACAATGTATCAGTTAATAATACAGAAATAGGAAATTTAGGAAAATACTTGTACCAGAAGATAGAAATTCCAGATACGTGATAACCGAAATCGTATCTGGGTAACCAATCGAATCAACATTTGAAACTGGTTTGCCTTCAAGAGAATATTCGCCCCACTTACCGGTGCGAAAGAGAACAACGAAACTCCTTGCAAGATAAAAACAATTCAGATCTGCAATGACACACACCAAATTCAATCACCTCGAAAGCTCCTCAATTCGCCCAAAAAATCACCAAAATAATAATTATTATTACTATGAGAAAAAGGATTTGAAAAAAATAAAAGACAGACTAAAAAAGTCTAAACTTTTTTTTTTCTGTTCTCAAAAGAAAACAAAAGAAAGGCAGTAGTAGTAAGAAGCCTTTATTCTCTTATTGGATAGACAAAAGAGTAGTATATATATAGGAAAATGAGTCGCGTAGTTTATTGATATTTCGATGTGGGATTCATGTTTAAGCGTAAATTCTCACATCTTGAAACTTCAACTTCCAAGTTAATTAACTATGGATTCCCACCACATAAGTAGCTTTTACCTAAGTCATAATAACTCTCTGTCATGCCAAGGACAAAACGTAATTGTTGTTTCAAGCAAATTCTTTGTAGACACAAAGCTATTGGGTTTAAAAGTAGTCACTTCCAGCAAAGTCCCACAAATCCATAGTAAATTAGTATACGGGATTAACATTAATTTGCTTTCAATAACAGTACCTTCCGGTTTGAACCACCACTTAAGTATCCAACTTATGCCTCACAGGAACAGATGGACAGGAGCCTTGAATCTGAAACTTGGATGTGACGGCGTCCATTGGTAACAACAAATTAAAAAAAAAAAAATATATATATATATATATATATATATAGAGAGAGAGAGAGAGAGAGACAATCTTTAGGGTTGACACGTTATGGCCATGTGTCTGATCCTGTCTCATAAGTGTATTTAGAGAAAAACCCGTTCTCTTAGTTGCGGGCTCACAACAACACTCACATAGTTGGCAATCTCCAAGGATGTACTGCTAACATCCTGTCAAAAAAGACTCGATTCCATTCAGAGTACAAGAATTCTTACTAGATTTGCAGCTTTGCACCGTCCATGCTTACAGGGGAATAGAATCACAGATACATAAGTATCAATTAGTATATAAGGTGCCTGATTCACTCAACCAGCTTGTTTATACCACATTGAACTGCCTTGTGGGATCTCCACTTGGTCGGTTGAATTGCCCCTGAAGGTGAATCATTGATAGGTTTTCAGTCCCATCCCCATCCTAGATTTAAGGAATATAGTAGTTTCTAATTCTTTTGTTAGAGGGTCTACAATATTATATTTGGATCCAACAAAATCAACAGATATCACTCTATCACACATTATTTCCCTTATAGACTTAAGTTTAACTTGGATGTGTCTCTTTGTCTTTTGGTTATACTTGGTTCTATTTATCTTAGCAATTGTACTTTGACTATCACAGTGCACAGATATAGCAAAAATGTTCTTGCTGACCATTGGAAAATAAGACAAAAGTCCATACAACCCATCAGCTTCCGTTCCAGTAGTATCCAAGGCACATAACTTAGCCTCAAAAGTGGACCGAGTTATCAAAGTCTGTTTACAAGACTTCCAAGCGACAGCACTGCCACCTAAGGTAAATACATATCCAGTGCAACCATTGCTTCCAGAGTTCTTGGCTGTCTAGCTTGCATCACTGTACCCCTCGAGTACTTCAGGAAATTTCTCATAATGAAGCCCAAGGGAAATAGTTCCCTTCAGGTATCTAAGTACCCTATTCAAAGCCTCCCAAAAAGTCCAATTAGGACAACTTGTATATCTAGCCAGCTTAGACACATAAAATGAAATATCTGATCTAGTTCCATTTGCAAGATATTGTAAGCTGCCTATTATATGAGAATACCTTAATTGAGACACAGGAACACCACTTTCGTTCTTGAATAAAGCTACAGAATGGTCACTTGAGTTTTAGCAGTTTTTCAATTCTGATAACCATATCTCTAAAGAATGTTCTTTTCAACATAGTGAAACTGAGAAATGGTTATCCTTTTAGTTGAACAAATCAACTTCAGGCCAAGAATCACACTTGCTTCTCCCTTATCCTTCATTCCAAACTTACTATTCAAGAATAACTTAGTCTCATTAATAGTCTCAATATTTGACCCAAACAACAAGATATCATCTACATACAGACATATAACAATAATAGAATCACATTTAACCTTGTAGTAAACGCACTTGTCATTCTCATTCGTAATGAAGCCAAACGATAAAATAGTTGTATCAATTTTTTCACGCCATTTTAAGGGTGCTTGTTTTAGTCCGTATAAAGACTTAACAAGTTTACATACCTTTTTCTCATTTCCTTTGGCTACAAATCCTTTAGGTTGATCCATATAAATCTCTTCATCAAGATCTCCATGAAAAAAATAAGTTTTCACGTCCATTTGATGGATGATGAAACCACTTATGGAAGCCAATGCTATAAGCACACAGATTGTAGTCAACCGAGCAACAGGGGAATAAATATAAAAATATTCAATCCCCTCTTTTTGTCTAAAACCTTTGAAAACTAATTTGGCTTTATACTTATCAATGATACCATCTAAGTTATATTTCTTTCTAAAGACAAATTTGCATCCAATAGTAGTACACCCAGGAGGGAGATCAACTAATCCCATGTCCCATTAGAGACAATAGAATCCATCTCACTTTTGATAGCAACTTTCCAATGCTTAGCCTCAAGAGAGGCCATAACATCACTGAAAGTTAAAGGTATGTCCTCAAAATTGTAAGTGACATAGTCACTTCCAAAGTCCTTGACTACCCTTGGTCTCTTGCTCCTTCTAGGTTCTTCCAAATACTCTGTTTAAAGATTGGAACAACTTGGATCAGCCCCCAGATCTGTCATCCTTTCCACATGATCATTAATGGAACAGGATATTAAGGCCGAGTCTAAAGTAGAATCTTGAGGCAAACCAGTTTTCGTGGGAAACACATCCTCAAATGATGTAATATCACGGTATTCCACTATTGTGTTAACTTCTACGCCAGGAATTTCAGACCTAATTACTAAAAATCTCATGGCGTAGCTAGTTTCCACATAGCCAATAAAGATAGCATCAATAGTTTTAGGACCCAATTTTTTCCTCGTGTTCAGGGATTAGTGCTTTTGCATGACAACCCCACACACGCAAGTATTTTATGTTAGGTTTCCTTCATTTCCAGACTTCAAAAGGAGTTACCTCTTTATGTTTAAGAGGGACTCTATTCAGAATATGGAAAGCCGTATTCAAAGTCTTTCCCCACATAGGTAATCTAGAAGTCAAAAGAAGAATGTTAATAACATTTTTAAAAGTTCTATTTTTGCGTTCAACAATTCCATTTGACTGGGGTGAGTAAGGGGTTGCCATCTCAATAATTATGCCATTACTTTGGCAATATTCAACAAATAGATTAGACCCATACTCTCCACCTTTATCAGATCTTAACCATTTAAGTTTCTTGCCAGTTTGTTTTTCAACTTCATTTTTAAATATTAGAAATTTATGAAGTGCTTCATCATTATGTTTAAGTAGATAAACATAGCAATATTTACCACAATCATCAATAAAGGTAATAAAATATTTCTTTTGATCCTTAGTTAACAACCCATTGAATTCACAAATATCAGTGTGAACCAAGTCAAGCAACTATGAATCCCTTTCAACTGAATGAAAAGGTTTCCTTGTTGTTTTAGCTTCTACACACGCTAAACATTTATTTTTCTTATCAATGTCATGTTTAGGAATCAGATTTAAATTTATCATTCTTTTAATAGAATCTAAATTTAAATGTTTAAATCCACTATGCCAAGTTTCAGTAGATTCAATTGAATGCATTCAACAGAAAGAGCTTTATTCAATTTAGACAATTCAGAGGTAAAAGTTTAAACTTTTAATTTAAATAAACCATCAGACGGGTAGCCTTTGACAATAAATGTACTATAATGTAACATAACTACTCTATTACTTTTGAAATTGAGTTCATAACCCTTTGAGACTAAACATTAACCACTAACAATGTTTCTTCTAATTGCTGGACCAGGATGCACCCTCTCAAGAGAAATAATGTGCCCTAAAGGAAACTTCAAGTTCACGCGTCCCATCCCAATCACATTGGCTGCACTTGAGTTCCACATTCTTACAGTTTTACTTCCAACTAGCTGGTAAGATACAAAATACTTTTTATTAGCAAAAACGTGCACATTTGCTCCAGTAGCAAGTAACCATTCAAGCGGCTCATACAGGATAGTTAGAATTAAAGGGTAAACAAAAACATACCTATCATCTATAGTTGTACCAATCCCACAAGTTTTAACTCTAATAGTACAAACCTCGGCGAGGTGTGCACTCAAATCAGCATCCACTTAATTGACTTCTTCAACTACCATGTTGACATGTGCCTCAGAATTGGATCCATGTTTGACTTTAGACTTCTTGAACGGACATTCCCTTGCCTAGTGCCCAACCTGACCACATTCCAGCACGGTTTGTTTGTTTTTGGTTTCATTTTGGCCTTGCCTTTCGCCTTGGTTTACATTCTTAGAGTTATTATTAACCCCCACATTCTTCTGATTATACTTTTTCTTTCCAGCTATTACTACGTGAACATTAGACTCAACATGTGCAGTGTGATTTTGACTCATATGTTCCTCTTCTATCGATATATCCAACATCAAATCATGTAGAGATATTTCCCCTTTCTTGTGTCTGAGTGTCATATTGAACTCCTCCCAAGACTTAGGAAATTTCTATATTATTGACATAACTTGAAATTTCTCAAGAAGCTTCATATTCGATTCAAAGAGTGAGTGAATAATCAATTGCAGATCATGAGTTTGTTCAGTTACAGACTTGCCCTCAATCATCTAAAATTTTAAGAATTTCGAAACATGATACCTCTGAAGACCTTGGTCATCAATATTATAATTCTTATTCAACTCATCCCACATAGCTTTTGTTGTGTAAGAATTTGAAAAGAAGACATAAAAAAGGACATATGCCAGAGCTGACAGAATCGCCCATCTACAGACCTCGTTCAGCTCTTTCCAATATTTCAGCACCTTGAATGTTAGTAGGAGTTTATACAGGCTTGTCTTTCTCAACCGCATTCATCAAGCCCCTCATTGACAACCAGATTTTCATGCGTTGTTGCCAACGTTTGAAATACTACCAATGACCAAATTTGTCCGGCAGGCCTGTCATGTCAATCATGTGTTTGAACTTAACGGATTGAGGTGGATTTTCCATTGCACTCAATTATTGATAATAGGAATATTCTCTTGAAGATTGTTAGAAGCGATAGGTTCGTTGCAGTTAAATTCGATAGAATTAAACACGTAATCATATTCTCAATCAAGGACACTAATAGAATTAATTATCAATAACAATTAAATTGTCAAGGCTAAATAAATCCAAAGCAGTAAACCAATCAGAAACACAAAAAATAACACTGTATTAGTTTATAATACCGAAACAGGAAATTTAGGAAAATACCTGTACCAGAAGATAGAAGTTCCAAACACGTGAACACTGAATCGTATCTAGGTAACCAACCGAATCATTAGTTGAAACTGATTTGCCTTCAAGAGAATATTCGCTTCACTTACCGGTGCGAAAAGGAACAGAGAAACTCCTTGCGGGATAAAAGGTTCAGAGTTGCAATGACACGCACCAAATTCGATCACCTCGAAAGCTTCTCAATTCACCCGAGAAATCACCAAAAAATAATTATTATTACTATGAGAAAAGGGAATTGAAAAAAAAAAAAAAAAGAAAAAAAAGACAGAGACTAAAAACGTATAAACTTTTTCGTTTCTGTTATCAAAAGAAAAGAAAAGAAAGGCAGTAGTAGTAACAAACCCTTTTTTCTTTTCCTTTTTCTCTTATTGGATAGGCACGAGAGTAGTATATATATATATATATGAAAATGAGTCTTGTGGTTTGTTGATATTTCGATGTGGGATTCATGTTTAAGTATAAATTCTCACTTCTTGAAACTCCAACTTCCAAGTTAATTAACTATAGATTCCCACTACATAAGTGGCTTCTACCAAAGTCATAATCACTCTCTGCCATGCCAAGATCAAAACGTAATTGTTGTTTCAAGCTAATGCTTTGTAGACACAAAGTTATTGTCTCAAAGTAGTCACTTCTAACATATTATGTGTATATTGATAGGGGCGGATTCAGAACTTTGGGTTTAGAGAGAGGGGACAAAATATAATATTATAAGAAATCTTAGAAAAAACAAAAAAAAAAAATCTCTATAAAAAATTTACCGTTTCATGGGGTGACCTCCACCCCAAATCCGCCACTGTATATTGAGTAAACTTATCGTATATGAGTATTGGGGGGTTTTTGCTTCGTTTGGACTAGTTTTTGTATCATAACACAGAAATAGACACGTTTTTTCCAAGATTCCGAAACTAGGCACAACGCATGGAGTGCATGCATAGTTCAAAGCACAACGCATGACGATCATGCGTTGTCCAGATCGTCATGCGTTGTCCAGAACAACGCACAACTGGCATGCGTAGCTCAATGGACAACAAATGACCTTCATGCGTTGTACTCTCAACCCTAGCCGCAACCTCTTTTTCCTTCTTCTCTTTTTTCCAGTGGTCTTCTTCCCTCTGTAGCCGCGATAGAAGAGAGATAAAGTGCAAAAAATTTCTCAAATTTCTTCTTCAATTTCTCTACTTGCTTCAATTTTTTTGGTTCTAAATAACCTTTAACAACGTGTTTCTACGACTCAAATATTCGTCAACAATCCTCTTTCTCCAAAAAAAAATATTCATCATTTTGGTAAGAATTTGCAATCTTAAAATTTTTATCATATTAATTTATATATGTTTGCGTTTTTTTTTGTAATTTCTTAGAATTTGTATATTTTTGTATTTTTTGTAATTTGTATATTTTTTGTTTGTTTTATATCATATTATATAATTTCTTTAAGAGTTTTATTAATTTGTATAATTTTGTTTTTTTTGTAATTTGTTATTAATTTTTATATTTTTGTGTTTTTTTGAAATTTGTTATAATAGTGTTTTAGTTTAATTTGGCTAAATTTGGTTATATTGTTTTATTTTGTAATGTGTTGAAATATTGTGCTTATTATTATAATATTGTGTTTATTATAAAAATTCATGTTTACTTATTGTTTGTAAAATTAAATTTATGCGTTAATTTTAATTTATGTTTAAATGCTGTTTTAATTAGAATTTCGGATTTATTAATTATATTTATGCTTTATTTATTTTTATGATAAATGAAGATTATTGATGGAGCCCGTTAGACTACCTGTCGATGTTCATCCCTGTCCCTTAGACAGTTCATTGTTGACTATGCAAGCGGAACTCTGCTCTTCTTTAATTTGGGATGGTCATCACGAAACTAAGTGTTTAATAGCTAGACGGATTGATAAGGTTTTTGGGAGGTTTATTTCAGGGACTCACGATAGGGGTTCGTGATTGGATTGATAGAGCCGGATTTGGTGGGTTAGCTAGGATTGGTTATAGGGAGACTGATCTTCCGCTCATTACTGTATTGGTTGAGCGTTGCCGTCCAGAGACCCACACATTTCACCTTACAGTAGGTGAAGCGACGGTGACTTTACAGGATGTGGCGGTATTGTGGGGGCTGCCGGTAGAGGGTGAGCCTATAACAGGGAGTAAATATAACTTAAAAAAAAGAACAGTGGATTAGCAAATTCATATTAGTTTGGGATTTAGACCTATAGCTGCTCATATTCGAGATAATCGGCTTGTGAAGTCATGTTTAAAGGAATTTATTTTGACTCATCTACCTGATGACCCCACTGATTTAGACTGTTCTAGTCTAGCCCGGGGTCTTATTCTTATGCTGTTAGGGGGGACAGCTTTTCAGTGATCACAACGGCATCCACGTCCCGTTACGGTATCTCCAGTTCCTAGTTGATTTAGACTGCACACGATTGTTTGGCTAAGGGAGCGGGGTGCTGGCATATCTATATAAATCCCTATGTACAACTTGCCTTGGAATTTCTTTATTGCCGAGGCGGTTTCTCATTACCTATCCCGGTCAGTTAGATTCCCTACAAGCACAGCATGTGAGTTTTGTTTACACTAGTATTTATTTCTTTTATTCAAAATAAAATATTTAATTACCGTTACTTTTTTTTTGTGTAGTTTGATTGGCTCCCCATTCAAGAGGTCATTAGTTATCCAGGACATGATGTTTGGAGTGCCGAGGTTCCTCTTATTTGTTTTGAGATCGCCGAGATGCACCTACCCAGTCGGGTAATGAGACAGTTTGATTTGAAGCAGTATATACCTACAACTTGCGCCACCCTTCCTGGACTGGCATAAGCTAAAGATCCAAGGAAAACTCAATGAGGATTGGAGTACGGTGCATAGTCATCATATTCAAAAGTGGATTACTAGACATTAGTTTATATTCACTAGTGAACCGATCAGAGATGTCCAGACACCTAAGCCTGATTACATGGAGTGGTATTTGGTTAGGATGTGATGCCAAGTTGGCATCGCCATGATTCAATTACATGTTTAAGATGGTTTTCATGCAACGGCCGCTCATGCTGTAATGTTGGTAAGATATAATGTGTTTTGTTTTTAAATTATTTTTTTATTTTTATCTAACTTACTAACTTTTATTCATATTGTATTATTTTGAAAACTTGACAGGGGAATGTTCTCGAGGAATGTTATAATATTGCTACGGAGGCACACGGGCAAGCATCACCTCACATGAAGGCATTTTTTGAGTGGATTATATCAAAGTGTGGCAGGGGCATAATGGTAGTAGGGGTGCATTAGGATGTAGCCCACCATCTGGATTCGGTCCTTCCGATGCATTCATTCTGAGTCCCATTAGTACATCTAGATCACCGATTAGGGAGCGCGAAGCGCCAGGAGTTAGGAGGGGTTCTATAAGACATTATGATAGGCGAGGCATAGATCGTCCAGGGTGTTGTAGGGGTCAGCCGCCGCCAACACCAGTTCTAGAGCCACAGGCAGAGCCCGATGCAGTTCCAGAGGTTCCACTAGCTTCCCAGTTTGAACAGACACCTGACGCTTGGACACCCAGTCAATTTGGTGTTGGTTGTAGTAGTTCAGGAGCGGGACCGTTAATATATTTAGATCCTGGGAGTTGTGATAGTTTTATGCACCATTTATTATCCGGAACTTCTCATATGGAATATGAGTTTGATGATAGTCTCACTCCTAGGAGTGGTGATAGTTTTATGTAAATATAAATCCTGACCGGCCGAGATTTGGGCCTAATCGATTCACACCTTCTGATTTTCCTTAGGTACATTGTAATTTTTTAACTTATGTATGTTTTCATATTTTGTGTATATTAGACCTTGGATCAGCTAATTTAAATCTTAGTTATTTGGAATTTCAAATGGGATGCAAACAACCACGTTTTCTCCCCAGCATTTGCAATTGTTGACAAATAGTCATCGGAGAGTTGGAATTGGTTTCTACAAAACCTTCAAGAATATGTTGCGAAACAAAAACCTATTTGTGTCACTTCAGATCGTCACAACAAGATCCTTAATGCAGTCACTGAACAAAGACTATGACAGCCATTTTTTGCCCATCATAGATTCTGTCTAAGACATATAACATCAAATTTCAATAAAAGGTTAAAAAATAGATAGTTGAAATATTTTATGTGGCTAGCAGGAACCACAACTAAACTACACAAATTCAACAAGTTTATGGAAGAAATTCAAAGCAGGAATGTCGAAGCTTACAATTGGCTAAATCAAATCAGGTATGACCAATGGACACTTGTGCATGATGCTGGTTTCATACATGGAATGATGAAGACTTACCTCTCTGAGTCACTAAATAGTGTTTTGAAGAAAGCAAGGGCTCTTCCCTTAAAGTCTCTTTTGGAGATGGTCCAGTATTTCGATGAACAACGGGAAGAAGCACACAAAAGCATACACCCATTGCCTACCAGGATTTGCGATAAATTTGTTGAAAACCAGCAGAAGTGTCGGCGCCACCGAGTTGTCCAGTACAATAACCAAAAGGGATTATATAGTGTTAGATCGCGTGTTCGTGGGGATGGGAGAGGCAATACAACATATACACTTAAAATGGTCGACAAATCCTGCACTTGTAGGAAGTGGAACATTTATGGGTACCCTTGTTCTCAAGCAATGGCGGTTTGTAACAATAAGGGATGGAACCCGGCGGAATTGGTGTTGGATATCTACACCAACGAATATTACAAAAAAATATATGAGGCTTCTTTTAATCTTGTTACAGACCAAAGTTTATGGAGGGACGCACTGTTTTATATGATGTTTTACCGTTCGAATATGAAAAATAAATGGGGTCGCGTTCAAACCACGAGGACACGTTGCGATATGGATTATTCTGAACTGGGGGCTATTCGCCACTGTGACAGTTGTAATATGCCTTATCATACCGCAAGAAATTTCCATAACAATGCCAGACCTAGTCACTCTTAGATTCTATTAATGTTGTGTTTTGTTCAATTTATATTTATTTCAGTAATATTTGTTTGTAATATTTTTTGAGCAAGTAATGATATTCTTAAACTTTGCAATTATATGAACTTTTTAGTAATTTTTCAAATTTTGTCTCTTACACTTACAATATAATTAATATAAATATATTTCACAAAATATTAGACTTATAAAATCTTGGTTATTTTAGCTTATTGCAAATTCTTACGGTTTAGAGTTGCTTAGGGTATCTTAGGGCTGTTTAGGGTTTCTTAGGGTTTTAAAGTGGAGAGAAAATATAATTTGTTTGTATGAATGGAGAAAAATGTTTGTGTTCATAAAAATTGGTACAAGTGAAGGAAGATTGGTGGGAAAAAAAATGCAAGGGAAATGTATTGGACCACAAAACATCATGTTCATGCGATTTTTAGAGAACTACGCATGGTCAACATGTGTTATGCTGAACAGCGCATGAAGCCTATGCGCTGTGATTTTAAAAATGCATGGTCATCATGTGTTGTGCTTAGTTACAGAAAATCCCCAAAAAGGGTGTCTACTTCAGTGCATCTGTGCAAAAACCCTGAATATTGAATAGTAGCATAAAAACGGCCTGACTCATTTGTAATGCTCTACGTAACATTTTGAATTGTAGAATTTTAATACTATAGCGATGCATGTTATAAAGAGTACTACACAAAGTACAACAGGAGATCTGGAGGGTAATCTTCATAATTAAGTTCAAGAAAAATAAAACTTAGAAACTGATGATGGGAACAATAACATGAAAGATGACCATACTGATAGGGTTCCATATTGAAGCTGGATTAGAGCTTGTTACTGACCAAGACTGCAGAAAAAAGTATGACAAAGAGAAAAGTAATGGTATGAACATAAACCATTTTCCTAGGTTTTTCACAAACTTAACTTGAGTTCTTGCTAGTATTTAATGGGATTCGATTGGATTCTGCTCTAAACCTAAACGCGTTTTGTTGTTTAAGATAAGTCGAAGTGTATTACTCTGTTAATGAGATGTTAAAAGAGGGAATTCATTACTTCTAGTATATCTTGTATGTCTGCTACACTAATGAAATTATCATAAGTAGAGCTATGTGATTAGTCTTGGTTTATAAATTCCCCTTAATTCAGTTTTGTTTCCATATTTGCTGCAATTTTATTAGTATACTAGATAATGTAGTAAAATATCAGAAGTCGATTGTAAATGGTACACTTTACTTTTAGTTGTATTAAAGCACTAGATTCTTACTTTGGTGGGACTAATTTGGATTTAGTCACGATTGCGTTCGGGCCATCCACATAGTCTAACTCTTATTCACGAAAATATTTAACCTACAACTCATTTAACATAATGCCAAAAGAACAAAGTTTAAAAATATTAGTTCACATGGAATTAATTAATAATTGAGTACCTATAAGAGTTTGAATATATTCAGGACGTACGACTATAAAAGTATGACTTAAGAAAGTGCAAATACAGAAAAATGGGAGTCGATCCTAGTCCAATAAGGAACACAGTCTCTCACAATTTCAAGAGGGCTTACAACCGTTTTGTGTGGGCCGTGGGGCAAGAACTATTAGGTCCAACAAATTTCCCATGTCAAATATTTAGTTCCTCAAAGTTAAGAGTTAGTTTCATGTTTTGTAGATATTATGAAATCAGAAAATCTATACGGTTGGATTTCCTAAATTAGTTCTTTATTCTGTTTTTAGTAATGTTGAGTTATAGGAGGTAGTTTCAATATTTAGTTGTGTAGAAGTTTTGTAATATATCGTGTAATATTCTAATTAAAATAGATGGAATAGAATCTTATTTTTCTAAAAATCCTCATGCTATCAGAGATGGGGATTTCTGAAAAAATCTTAATTGTTACTCCCTTTATTCCATCATCTTCAACCTTTATGATATCCTCAGCCTTTTCTGACAATCTTTTTTTTTCTTCTCTCTCTAATGGCGAATAAGCCAACCAGTTCCATCTCTATAACCTCTTTTCTCTCCAACCCAAATCCGAGTCATTCTAATTCAAGAAATTATGGAATATCTGAAAACCTCTCTTTTCTCACCATAAATCATAAACTCAATGGACAAAACTACTTCAATGGTTCCAATTCGTCTGGATGTTCATCCGTAACAGAGGAAAATAAGATTACTTGACTGAAGAAGCCCCAATTTTCGAGAAAACTAATCCAAACTACAAGAAGTGGAAGTTCGAGAATCATCATGTCTTGCCTCATCAAATAAATGTGATATTGTTGAAAAGTTTCTTCTATATTAAACGACTCAAGAAATATGGGAAGCAGTGAGAGAAACTTACTCCAGTTCTGAAAATACTACATAATTATTCGCGGTGGAGACAGCTCATCATTATCTTCATCAATGAGAATTAATGGTAACGCGATACTTTAATGTACTAACTCGTCATTGGCAGCAATTGGATATGTTTGAGTCTTATGAATGGAAGTCTCCAAAGGATAGCACATTATATCGTAAAATACTTTAGTAGAAAAGAATATTTAAGTTTCTCTTGGGTCTGAATAAAAGTTTAGTTGATGTTAGAGGCAAAATAATGGAAACAAAACCTCTAACAAGCCTTCGTGAGACGTTTACATAAGTTTGGCGAGAAAAAGGTAGGAAGAAGGTAATGTTGGGAAACCAGTTGCAACCTTCAAACCCGGATGGATCTGCTTGTGTTGCTCGTAGTTCTCAATCTCCAAGATGTTGGGTTTTGGCCCATATTGACTGGATTACTAATTAGATATTAATTGGGATAAGAATTAGTAATTAGGTGGACTTCTAATTGGATACTAATTAGGTTAACAATTAGTAATTAAGTGAATTACTAATTATGTGAACTTCTAGTCCTTTTAGTTAAAGGTTTATTACTTCTACATATATGTGCCTTATATATTATTTTGAGTAGTAAGGCGAGGGAGGTTAATGAGTTGGAGTAATCTCCATTGTATTCTTGTTTCTCCATTATAGTGAAACTATGCTCTCTCCTTACCCGTGGATGTAGGTCAGTTGACCGAACCACGTAAATCATTTTGTCCTTTTATCGCTTTTCTTATTCGTATTTGCTTGTGGGATAGAATTTAGAGGTGATTAATTTCCTAACAACTGGTATCAGAGCTAACAACTAGTATCAGAGCGAGGTTAAGAACAAGAGAGGGGATGTTGTGGTTCATCTGTTTCTCCAGAGATTGGAGGAGAGTGTTGGATGTAATAAAAAAAAAGATGATTTCAATTGGTTAAGCCAAGGTGGAAACGCATCGTTGCTACACCAGGATTTGGCGTTACTCTCAAGTGAAAGATCGACCAATTGTATTCTTCAGAGTTCTGTACAATTCTAGTCATCGTCACCAGAAACCGTTTGCACAGGGGAAAAGCTTTTTATGTATGTCTTCCATAGATGGAAGAGAGATCCATTGAAAATGGAAGAGATATCCATTGAAGATGGAATAGAGATCCATTGGGGGTGGAGCACACTTGCCCTATAGAGGTTTGGCAGAGAAGAGGTGTTTCTAGAAAATATAAAAATTTGGTGTGGTTGGTATACAAGTCAAGCAAATTGAAAATGATTAAATCTAGACGGTTGGATTAGATGGCTGGAGGATTGATCTGGTATGTTTCGGGTGCATGGAAACCGAGGTGCATCGAGTGTCTTAAACCAGAGTGGGTTGGGTGGACTTTGAATGTTGAGCAATTTGTTCCGTTATTGGTGTTGTCGTGTTTGATCGTTGATCAAAGTTGACTAAACCTACCTTAGGTCATCATCCCCTTTAATTTAATGAGTTGATTTGAAGGTTCAAGTATAGAGTATGGGCATATGTGACGTTATGCGTACTAGCTGGAGATTGGGTGAATACGTGTCATGGTGGAGATTGTTATGTTTTGACACATATTCACTGGATTACTAATCAGATATTAATTAGGATAAGAATTAGTAATTAGGTAAATTATTAATTAATTAGGTGGACTCCTAATTGGATACTAATTAGGTTAAGAATTAGTAATTATGTGAATTACTAATTATGTGAACTCCTAGTCCTTTTAACTAAAGGTTTACTACTCCTACATATACATGCCTTATATATTGTTTTAAGTAGTAAGGAGAGGGAGGCTAATGAGTTGGAGTAATCTCCATTATATTCTTGTTTCTCCATTATAGTGAAACTATGCGCTCACCTTACCCGTGGATGTAGGTCAGTGACTAAACCACGCAAATCATTGTGTCCTTTTATCGCTTTCCTTATTCGTATTTACTTGTGGTCTAGAATTTAGAGGGGATTAATTTCCTAACACAACACCCACAGACAATCGCCAACCAAGAAAGGGGTGGCCTTAGTGTGACCATTGCTCTAAACCCGATCATACATAGGAGACTTGTTGGAAGTTACATGGCAAAACAGAATGTTGGAAGCCAAGCAGTTCAGCCCAAGATAACCGTCCAACTCAGCCAGTGCTACTGAAGAACAGTAGTGCACAACTGAATCTAGTCGTTTCACCAATGAACAAATAAATATGTGAAACTTGTTGTTGAATTACACTTTCTCTAGTCGTTCGGACATGCACCCAATATCCAATTAAACATTTTCTCTCCTATGCAAATTTGTCAGGTTCTTGTCGAGCATTTCTCTCAACAGTGGATGAAGTTTTACCTCTAGTAAATATCTAAGAGGCCCTCAGTTATCTAGGTTGGAAACAAGCATATCAAGAAGAGAGTAGTGCTTTGGAAAGAAATAGTACATGAATTATTACTGACCATGGAAGAAAGAAATAAGCTGCAAATGGGTATTTACTGTGAAGCACAAGGCAGATGGAAGCATAAAAAAGCTTAAGGCGTGGCTGGTTGCTAGAGGTTTCACCTAATCCTATGCAATTGACTATCAAGAGACGGTTGCTCTGGTTGCAAAACTCAATCATATTTTGATACTTCTATCATTGGTTGCAAACATAGATTGGTCACTTTATAAACTGGATATCAAGAATGCATTTCTAAATTGGAATCTTGAAAACGAGGTCTACATTTAAATTCCATTTGGGTTTCAGACAAATGATGGAAGCATAAAGGTGTGTAAATTGTTGATGTCTCTATGAGGACTGAAACAATCTCAAAGGGCATGGTTTGGTAGGTTCTCAAAGTCGGTTAAACGACATGGTTTTACCCAGTGCCAAGCTGATCACACGTTGTTTGTAAAGCATTCCTTAGTGAATAAGTTGGTTGTTCTTATTATCCATGTGGATGATATCATTCTAACTGGGAATGATATGGAATAAATAGCAAGGACAAAACTGGTATTGGTTGAAGAATTTGAGGTCAAGGATTTTGTTCCTATTCGTTACTTTCTAGGAATGGCAGTGGCTCGATCAAGGGAAGGTATATTTGTTTCACAACGTAAATACACCTAAGATTTACTAACGGAAACTGGTATGCTTGGTTGTATGCCAGCAAGCACTCCAATAGTCTCCAAGAAAAAGCTCGGGCGTGAAGAATGATGAGCTCTTGTAGATAAATGAAGATACTAACGTCCGGTGGGGAAACAAATTTACCTTTATCGTACTCAGACATACATTGGTTTTGCAATGAGCACAATTAGTCAGTTCATTAACAATCGGATGGAAGAACACATCGAGGCAGTATACCAAATTCTTAGGTATCTAAAGAGAACTCATGGAAATTGGTTAATATTTAGAAAAACTAACTATCGAGATGTAATTATATACTTTGGTGTAGATTGCGTAGGAAGTCGGATAGATTATCAACTATCGGTTATGGCTCCTTTGTATGGGGAAACCTTGTGACTTGGCGAAGCAAAAAGAAACTTGTTGTCTCCAGAAGTAGTGCTGAATCAGAATTAAGAGCACTTTTAGTTACAATTTGTGAAGGGATATGGATTAGGCGAGTAATTGCGGAATTGGTTATGGATTCTGGAAAGATCGTGAAACTCAAATGTGATAATCAAGCATCCATTAGTATTGCAAAGGATCCAGTGCAACATGATCGAACCAAGCATATTACGATTGAGGATCATATCATTGAAGAGAAGATAGAGAATTATGAAGTATAAGTACACTCCAACTCGGGAGTAGTGTGCAAATGTTTCACAAAGGCCCTTCAAGGACCTAACTTTGAGAGATTTGTGTAGAAAGTTTGGGAATATACAACCCAACTTGTGCAAAAAATCGTTTGTCCCCGTTGTGTGTTTCGTTCTCTGTCCATCAATAAGATCGTTATCTGTCATTTGTTAATTTTTTCCCTTGAGGATTCTACTATTTCTTTTAGGTTATACTTTTTTAAATTAAAAAATTAACACATGTATTGATGGGACAGAGAACGAGATACAGAATGAGAATATATGATTCTTACCGCATAATTTGAGGGGGAATTCTGAATATTTAGTTTCTCGAAATTAGGAATTAATTTCATATTATGTAGATATTAGAAAATTAGGAAATCTATAGGAGCTGGATTTCTCAATTTAGTTTTTTTATTATATTTTAAGTATTGCTGATTTATAAGAGATAGTTTCAATATTTAGTTGTGTATAAATTTTTATATATTCTTATTAAAACAGATGAAATAGAAGATCATTTCCCTCAAAATCTTCACACCAACTACCCAGAAAATAAGGCTGCTTGTTGGGTAATAAAAGATTTTTAAAAAAAACTTCAAGTAATACCATTCACACATCCACTCCCCCCCAACACACACACACAAAGTTAAAAAGTTTAAAAGAGAGATGAGAAAAGAATTTGGGGAAGACTGTACACCTGCAGCAAATCAAGGTTGAGGCCTCATGACGTAGAGGTCATGAGTTCGAATTCTCTCTCCGTTTCTTGAATCCCCCATTTCTTATAATAAATATATCCCCCTTCCCCAATAAATAAATAAAATTAAAAAAAAAAAAAAAAAGATCCAAAATTTTATACAGATGCTTTTGTACAGCAAATCAACATAACTAAAAAGCTGAGATAAGAATGAGATCATATACTACAAGCAATGATCATACCATCATATGTAAAAACTATGTACCTACATCTCTAATAAGAATTAAAGCAAGTATTCCAATCAAAAGTATCCAAATATCCATCTCCAAATCTCTTCTAATATCTATTTCCACAAAAGGAATGCGAGCGACGATGAAATGACAATCTTCCAATTAAGGTCATTGATTGTGATTGAGGTAGCTGCAAGTACAAAGCAAAGGGAAAATCGCTCACTATCCAAGAACCAATATATGAAGTAATAAAATCTTCGAACCTTCTGATACATTAAGGCGCAGTCTCACCTTGGCTATTACTATTTCCTGATGAACTCGGAGACGAAGAAGATTTGTTCATTATGTTAAGTCCAAGATCAGCACAATCCATCCCAAGTGAACCTAAAACGTGTTCGAAGATTCAGTTAAAACTTCCGTCAGTGAGTATGATGTTAAATTTTGAAATTCTTCCGAGTTTGGGGGGCTTGATTCTTACATTCTTTGAAGCAGGGGAAAGCAGTGACATTGAGTAGATTGTAGTAACCTTCATTACATTCACATTTGTGGGTTAATAGAGAGGTCTTGTTGCATGTGCCGCCTCCACAATCAGCCCATCTGCAAGCTGAAAAGCACCCCCCACGATTGATATAACAGTTCGATCAGTTAATTAATATAAGCGCGATAAGAAATTGCAATTACGATCAAAGAACGAATCATTGGCTCTCTTCTCTTTTACTGCAGCAGGAGGGGCAGCTTCTGAGCAGGCGAAATCGAGCGAACCTGTGAAAAAAATAAAAACAAGAAAACTCACAATCTTTGACAGATCGAAATATTAAGAAATTTCAAAAATAAACTGATAAAAATACTATTAGAGAAAATTAGACACATCCCCATCAGTTAGATATGTATGAAGATGCATTACCAACTACAACAAATTTACTAGAAAAGAAAACACTGATTTCACTTTAATTTAATTTGTCAACTTCATGACTATTTATCACGGGAAATGAAAGACGTGGGAACTAAGCAGCTGTTGCTTTTGATCACTTTATTAAGTCTGTGATCTTGATAAGAGCTTTTATTATAACAATTTTCTTTAAAAATCTTCTATGACATCTCAAGATTTTTCCATACTATTGTTTGGTAGGATAAATCAAAATGGTGATGTGCAAAAAATGGTTCTTGGGTCCACGTTCTTTGATGCCTTTTACCTTTGATTTGAGAACATGATTCTATAGCAAACGTGACAGCAGAGGAGACCATTTTTACAGGCGTATTACGTGAGCAACCACTTTGTGCACTCATTGCAAAATATTATATTAGTCTCTAATCCATCTGTTTCAGTGGTACTTTGAGATAAGCCACTTTGTGCATTTAGTGGCAAAGGTTAGGTCTGTCTCCCTTCCATCTCGGCTCATACCTCTAATTATTGGGGATTTAATGAGTTATGTTATTGTTGTTGTTGTATTGTTTGGTAGGATAAAGTACTACATATGGAAACATAAAATAAAATAAAAACTGAAAAAGGGAAGAGAAGTTCATAATCAAACAAGAATGTGAAATTTGGAAAGAAAATCAGTGCTTTTTGGAACTGCAACATAACCACCAATACTAGTATACTCTAAGGCAGTCCGATTCTGGTGCTGACAACATTTTTCTCAGTTACGTGTTGAACCAATATCAAGTATCGCTTCGGTGTTGGATAGCTATCTAAATCGTCAAATCAAATAATCTGAAGCCTGAGATTGGTTTAGATCAGTACATCCCAGTTGCATCACTGGCATGTATTCAGTTTCTTGCAGCTTTTCTCAATCAAAATAAGTTCAGTAAAAGATTTGGAGAAACATTTTGATCGGATGTGCAAAAGGTTTTATATCATTAATCAAATTGATGATATTAGCCTAAAACAAGCCTATGTTAACTCTGTTCCTGAAGAATTAGCAGATGAAACAATGAGGCAAGTCCGCACCTCAGGCATTGATTGGCAAACCATCACGATAGGACAACTTTGGCAGATGATGCAACAAGCATTAGAAAAACTGTGTTCAAACAAGATTTTGGCAAAAGTATCAATCTCATGCCAAAGCCCTTGGCCCAGTGTATTAAGATAAATACTTGTATATAAAGTGTAAGAATTCAAAGAATTGCGATTGCTCCAACCAGAAGAGGTCCCACAAATACAAACAATCAGCAGATTTTTCCGGTGGTCAAAGAAAATTTCGAGGATTCAAAAAAGAAAGAAAATTGATAAGGGAATATATTTGGACAAAGTTCCATTACAAAACCAACGAAAACGTTGTTTACTTTAACTCCCATCTTCTCGTACAAATAATCTTTTTTTTACGAAACTTCGACCAAAAATTTCAAACGAAAACAATAACCAATCCCACTCCAAAACTTTAAAGCAGAATATAAATAAATAAAAAATCATATGAGAAAGAGAAAGACTCACAGTTGGGGATAACACAAGGCAGAAACTTAAGATCATCATCATGTTGAGAACGAGTCTGCTTCCACCCAGGTTCACATTCACATACATAGCCACTACTGTTATTAGATGCCTTACAATTCCCTTTTCCACATTCCACACGTTTGCACAAATCATCTATCACAAAAAAAACAAAACCAAGAAAATAAAAAAGATCAAATCTTTAGAAATTCCACATCACAATTTAATACTTTTGTCAATTTAAATCCGTAACATTGGTGATATATGCACAACACTTTGATCAAGTGGTAAAATCACTAGACTAACACTAATTTGATAAAAGTAACAAATTGAAAATAATTTAGTAGCATGAATAATTAAAATAAAGCTACTAAGAGAATAAGAAATGTGAAAATAAACTGAGATAAAAAAAAAAGAAAAAAAGATTATCCATAAACATACCAAAAATAGGGGAGAAGAGTGGAGCTAGATTAAAGTGGCTTATGGCTGACCAAGATTGAAGAACAAGAACGGTGCTGCAGAGAAGAAGAGTATGAAAAAAACCCATATCCAATACTTTTTTGAAAATCCCAGATGGGGAAACAGAAAGAAAAACAAATAATATGCAAGAATTCTTGGTTTATTTAGTGAGTTTCAAAATCCCAGATGAAGAAACAGAGTATGGGGAAGAATTCTTTGGGGTATTTAATGAATTTATCAACAAATCGTGACTTGGGACAGTTGTAAACGGAAAGAAGTTTGATTGAGGCAGCTTTCATTTTCATTTCCAGTAGCGTTGAAAAATAGCAAAGGATGGTAAATAAGGCCGTTGGGAGTTGAAATTACGGAGTTAAATGCTCCTCCTCCCCGTTACATTCTCAGTATAATTGACTGCCTTTTATTTGCGTTGTGGCTCTTGTGCGGAAGGACGTTTAATTTGGACATGCAAAACAAATTTTCCGCCGTCGAATGTAAAAATTGACAATTGAGATCAATGAGCAAGTGTTTATTCTCTTTGAGAAATATCTCTTAATCTATCTGTTACAATCCAGTCAGAATTCAGTGTAAGTAGTCTTCTAACTATGGTTAAAATTTGGGAATGATCAGAGAACGTTAACTATGTCCGCAAAAGGGATTTTCTATCACTGCACAAATTTTCCAACACTTCGATATTTCTCTCTATTTTCTATATTTTCTTCCTCTTCTATTAATAGCTTATGTTTCTCCAGTTTTTAGGTGTCTCTTCTCCAAAGTTTGCAGCAATTCCCGTAGTACATACCCTTTCCAAATCTCCTAGATACTTCCTCAAAAATTTATAACTAACTAAACTTTCAAACTTAGCATATATGTCATCTAACTTCCTATCCTTGCTAATGCACCCTTAAGACTTGTAATAAATATAACATATAACACATAAAATAAATTAATCACATAAAATATACAATCGAAAAGTCTCAGGTATCACACCTGACCTTTGACGACCCGAAGAGGGACATACTTTAATGCAAATGCATTCAATTTTATGGCACATTTCATCAATCTACCGTCCAACAATTATTTGTTTCACAAAAAACGGATAATATTCACTTTACGATGCACATGTACCTCTCTTTGCACAAATTAATATTCCAATTTTGTACAAGCATAAAAAAGGAAAGGCATAACTTCTCGATAGGTGTGTACCTTGTTTCAAGATTGTTAAGCATTCGATTGAGATAGTAGATGGACCTTTCTCTTCCATCAAAACTATCTTGTGCAAGAAGGTCACTCTAAGAGGGTGTGAGTACTGGTGGCCGGGAGAGGTTATATTTGATCTGATCAAAGGTCGTCTGTTGATTAGGGCCTCAGACGATCTGCTCATGCTCATTCAGCTTTAGGAGTGTAGTAAATCCCTTAAGTTTTCCAACATAATTAACCACAAACCTCTGAAGGAAGTTTATGTTTCCCAAAATGCTTTAGAGTTCTTTTTGTTTCGAGATGGTCTTGCATCCAAGATGGCCTTAGCTTTATTGTTGTCTACTTAAATTCCTTTATGATGAATAAGAAACTATCGCCTTAACCTCAAACGCACATTTGGCAGTATTCATCTCCAAGTTGTGTCATCTCATCCATACGAATGACCGTTCTAAATCAATTAGATGTCGTTAGAAACTGACTGATTTAACCACTATATCATCAAGTGTATACCTCTATACGATCTCCTATGATGTCATTAAAGATCACATTATTTGCTCCATGAAAGTGGCTCCCGCATTCTTTAAATCGAAAGGCATTACCTCCCATTAAAAAAATATCAATTGATCCTGGTCAACGAAAGGTCATTTTGTGTGTCTTCCCACTACAACAAAAATAGCTTTTGGCGATGTTTTTGTATCAACTTTTTTTTTTTCAAACGTCGCTTAAAATTGAGCGGAGTAAGTTAAAGCAACACATTCTGCAAACATTGCTATGTTTAGATTATATACGACATTTCCTAACAACAATTATAGATACCGACATTTTGATATTAGTTAGCGACATTTACATTAAATGTTGTTACTTTTTGCGACTAATATAGCGACATGTATATACTATGTCATTGGATCTAGTGACATTTATAGAAAAACGTCGCTATGTTTGATTTTATACGACATTTCATAGCGTCAGTTATAGTAATTGTTGTTCGTATTGACATTTTGGTGTTAGTTAGCGACATTTATATTAAATGTTGTTATAAATTGTTACTTTTTACGACTCATATATCGACATTTATATATTATGCAGTTAGATCTTGTGACATTTTCAAACAAACATTGCTATATTGGAATTTTATATGACGTTTTATAGCGACGTTTATAATAAATGTTGTTCAAATAGACATTTTGATGTTAGTTAGCGACATACTCATTAAATGTTGTTATAAACTATTGTTTTTGCAACTCTTATAGCGACATTCATATACTATGTCGTTAGATAATGTGACATTTCATACAAATGTCACTAGTTTTTAACTTTATACTACATTTTTAGCGACGATTGTAATAAATGGTGTACATACTGATATTTTGATGTTCGTTAGAGACATTTATATTGAACGTTGTTATAACTAATTACTTTTGAAATTCTTATAGAGGCATTTATATATTATGTTGTTATATCATGTAACATTTTTAGACAAGCGTAGCTATGTTTAAATGTCTACGACGTTTCATAGCGACAATTGTAATAAATGTTGTTCAAATCATTATTTTAATGTTAATTAACGACAATTATATTAAACGTTGTTATAACTTTTTTTATTTGTGAGGCTCTTATAGTAACATTTATATATTATGTCGTTATATCGCTACTAGAAAAATTGCTCTTTTGGGCATCTTAAAATGCACATGTACTATTGATGTGGCACTTAAAGCCGTAAAACTTTAAATAAGATGAGGCAGTTTGGAAGAATTTTGTCACCGTTTCAAAACTACACCAAGAAAAATTTAACATTGATTGATAAGAAGTCTAAGGATTTTGATTTTTGTCCCTATTTTTTATTTTTCCTATCAAATGCCATGCAAATAAATATAAAAAGCAAATCATTCAGGTATAAATAATAATGGCTTTGAATATATCTCACTGAATAATCTAACCATGTAATGCATTTTCTTAGTGACTGAAATTGTCAAATCAACCCAAGCATTAGGAAGAATAATTCTCCAAAATATTTTAAATCCACAAGTCATATACAATAATAACACTCATATGAACCCCCCATGAGTTTCTTGGTCTAAAGTGATACAATTTCAACGACATGACAAAGTTGAATTTTATTAACAAGCAATGATATTTTACAACAGTTGAAAAATGATAGTTGGCATAAGAAATACACACACAAAAGAAAAAAGAAACAAAAAGACGAGATAAATAATAAAACTAGAATGCAAGCTAACGAAAGAAAATAGAAATTTTTCTGTAACGATTGAAGCTTCTGCATTTCTGACCAATAAGAGAAATCAAAAACATATCTGGATAACTAAATATGAAAGTAATAATCAAAGATAATTGATGAATTGTTTAACACTACAACCAATAACAAGCTACTAAACAATTCATTTAGAGTATATCCAGATCTCTACCAATTATATTTAGTATGTCCCTCGCCAACCCTCCATCATCGGAACAAAATAAAATAAAAGACCCCAAAGAAGCCAAACTTTAGTTTTTTAACTAATGGAGTTGAAAATGACAAATTGTATTCTCTGTACTGGTCATTAGATTAGCATTAAGTGGTCTCAACTCGAATGATATGAAATTTTGTGATTCAATCTCTAACGGCATAGAATACTACATAAAAACAAAAAAGTGAGTGAATTTACCATTTTTACGATATAAAAAAGAAACTAATTTAGATTGAGAGCAGAAACAAAAAGAATTAAGGAAGAAACAAAGTTTCATTTCTCATAATCAAACACCTTAATTAAGCACAATACAAGTTACACAGTTAATTTATGGGAAAATATTAATCAAAACTATAATAAATTACAAGAATTCTAAATGGGACTACGCTCAATGACATAAAAATATTAGAGAAATCAACCGACTTACCATCATCACCAATAGCTTTCTAATACATCCAATAAAACAACAGTGTTACTAATCCTCTTCTGATGATTAAGAATGTGTTTCACTTTCTTCTGCACCAACATGTCTACCATATATGTCATTTCTGACCTAAATAAAATCGCCAATTCCTGTATTAGGCCTCCCTATGATCTCATCATTATCCAATTGTTGATGACTATTTGTTTCAAATGTCAATTCATCACTCATCTCATAAACATCTCGAGGCTTAGTTCTAACAACAACAACATGCCAATCAGGATTCAGTGTATCTTGAACATAGAAAACTTGTTCAACTTGTGATGCGAAAACAAAAGGATCATCAATTAAATGTTCTCCAGTGTGAACCAACTTCGACAAATTGACAAGTGTAAATCCAAACTTATCTTTCTTTACACCTTTACCTCGCTCAATATCTACCCAATCACATTTGAACAACACAAATTATATCATTCAAAACACCATAATAAACAACAGCTTCATCTAAAGTGGATGTTTGTGTCTTGATGACAACACCACTATTTTTGGGTTTTTCTCAACTCTTCAGTTTCCTTTGTATAAAACCTAACACCTTTGATGATATATCCTTTAAATCTACTTGCTACCTTATTCGGACCTTGAGCCAACCATTGAATACAATCAATGACTTTTAGACTATTCATTTCTATTAACTTTGTGATATGTAAATTAGATAGTTATAATTTCTTAATTAAATATAATATATAACAAAACACATTTTTTTAAAAGAGAAATTTTCAAGAATAAACAAAATTTCACTTACATGGCATTGAAACCAATCATTAAAAGTTGAGTTATGAATCCTTTCTATCTCTACTTGATTCAAAGGACGTTTGTGATTTTTACTTCTCATTTGTCTTCCAATCTCGTTCCGGTGCTCCCTAAATAATACCAAATTAAGTAATATTAAATTTATATATTTAACAACTAAAATACAAACATAGCATATATAAAAAATTATAGATGAAAACTTACTCTATGAATGGAATGACTGAATCACAATTGTACAAGACATATCTATGTGCTTGAATGAATGTTTTATCGCCAAGGATAACATTATCAAATTTACCTAGACAACGTCCAATAACTATAGGCAAAGCAGCATTTTGCACGAGATAAGTTTCTATAGTATCATCGTTCCTTACTGATCGATTGAACTTTGTTTCTACACCTTCAAAATACCTTGAACAATATGTTATACACTCATCTGCTATGTATCCTTCTGCAATGGATCATTCTGAATAATTTTTATTCTTCACATATGACTTAAGTGTCAACAAATATCTGCACGATAAAATTTAAGGAATTATATCATTTTACTTAATAAATTATTATATATAATCAAATATGTTTAGAAATAAAAATAAAAATAAATATAATGTGTACCTTTCAATTGGGTACATCCATCGATAATGCACTAGACCAGCTAGTTTTGCTTCTGTTGCCAAATAGACTACTAAATGCACCATTACAGTAAAGAAAAATGGCGGAAATATCATTTCTAAGCGACAAAGAGTTTATACAATTTTAACCTCAAGATGTTCAAGAAGGCTTACTTTTAAGACTTTCGAACAAATCTCTTTAAAATAGGCACATAAATCAGTTATTGCATGTGCCACGTTTTCTTGCAGAACTCCCCTAATAGCTATTGGAAGTAAATATTGCATCAAAACATGGCAATCATGACTCTTTAGTCCAATTAATTTGTGTTGCTTTATATTGACTCATCTAGAGATATTTGATGAATAGCTATCTGACAATTTTTATCATTTTCAGCACACATAACATCTGTTCCTTTTCTATATTTGTCATTGTATAACAGGCATAAGGAAGTACAAATTTTCCACTAGAAAGCTCTTCGGGGTGTAGCGCATCTCTTATGACCAATCGTTTAAGGTCAAGACGGGATTTTAAGTTGTCTTTTGTTTTCCCATCAATATTTAATAATGCCCCCAATATATTATCACGCACATTTTTCTCAATATGCATGACGTCAAGATTATGACGAATCAAATTTGACTTCCAATAAGGTAGAGAGAAAAATATATTTTTCATGTTCCATCCTTCTCTAATCGGTATGACGTTGCCATCTTTATCATCCACAATTATTCCCCATTTAATTGTCCAAAAGCATCAATACTAGTTTTTAAAGTTGGTGATTTTCCTCATTCTTGTCTACCATTAAAATTACGTCTATCACGCCTATATGAATGTTTTGGTGGTAAAAATTGACGATGTTCAAGAAAATAATATTTGCCACCGTGAACTAACCATTCTGAACAAGTATCAAAACCACAACAAGGGCATGCAAAGTTTTTCTTTGTGTTTCACCCAGACAATATGCTGTAAGCCGGAAAATCATTAATAGTCCGCATTAGAGCAGCATGCATTTGAAAATTACTAGTCATTAAAGTCTTATATTTAGGAATGGAGTTGGTGGTGGATATCTTTCTACAATCTCAAATGGGAGATAATGCATTACTCTTAGGGAGATTGGTGAATTTAGTTCTTAAACATAGTGACATTCGCGATATTGATCCCCATTCTAAATTTCTTTATATCACACTCACCAAACATATTGCGTTTGGTGGAGTTAGTCCTTCCGTCCAGATCTGTTAATTAAATGAGTTATAGAGAAAAAACATAAATGAAAACTCCAAAATGAGAAGGGTATTATGGGAATTGATCACTTCTCTAGGTTTTGCATCTTCTTCTTTGTCTTTTTGGCAAGCTCCTTACTATGAAAAATTCGATATAGGCACTTGGCTCTGAGTGGGGGCATAGGCAACACTTATAGGCCACTCAGTCACGATCACTCACATCCCCTCTTTTGATTAAAAAATAATAAAAACGCCTCAAACAATGCACCAAGTGGGGGAATATTTTTATTATTTTAATCAAAACTGTAATGTGGCTGAATGTAGACCAAGTGGTCTATATCCCCACTTGTAGGCCTGGTCCATGACAGAATTAATCCCTCACTATACTCCTCCATATTTTCGGACTCACTAACTTCATTGTCTTGCTTCCCCCACCAATCTTTCCCAGAAACACTCATCTTCTTCTTCTTGTACCCACTTTTCTTATCAGAACCACTACACATTACCCCCCAGCGAACAAGCTTCTAAAAAAGGGGGTTATAGTTGAGGAAGATGATGTAGCCCACGAGAAGCAACAATACAAAAAGGGGAAAAGATAACTCCTTCGCCTAAAAATAGCTATTGACCTTTAGAGGCAGAAGTTTTGAACAGTAGGGTGCTTCGTAACATGTCTTGTTCTCAACTTAATCACCTTTCTTCCAAGTGAATTCCTTAGCCATTCCTATTCTCTACATGTTAAACACAGAAGTATCTCATCATAAAAACAATAGTAACGAGATGTTCCTAGTGTTTCATCATATACACCAGAAAATCAATTTTCAAATAATTGATGGACAATTTGCAAATTGTTAAAGGACGACGGCGGTTGTCGACCCGGCGGAAACTGCATACCCGATCCATTCCCGTCGGAATCATTTGATGAGCCATGAAAATTACTAGTCTCACAAGAAATTCGAAACTTCCTTCAATGAAATTGAAGAATTTCAGTTCAGAAAGCCCTAGAAGCAGAGGATTTGAAGAAGAACAGTAAGTAATTGAAACTCTTGAAACTTTTCCAAATTAATTAAATTAGGAAACCAATCTATGAGGAAATTCTCCTGGCGGCGGTGGATTCACAATCTGCTGCAAGCTTCAAATCTGTTACAGATTTGCAATTTAATAATTTGTTTAGAAATGTTGGGAAATCAAGGGGAGGAGGAAGAAGAAGAAAGAAGGTGAGCATAGGGGTAAAATGGTCATTTTGCAACAATTTTTAAAAAATAATTTAAAATTCATTTTTTCCGTAATAGATCTGGACGGAAGTACTAACTCCACCAAACGCAATATGTTTGGGGAATGTAATACAAAGAAATTTAAATTGGGGATCAAAATCGCGAATGTCACTATGTTTAGGGACTAAATTCACCAATCTGCCTTACTCTTATCTATTTATGAATAAAATTTGTATGATTTATGACAAATTCTCCACTAATTTTTTTTTTTTTTTTAACTTGAGAAGGGTGTTTTCACTTCTTCGGGCACGATGAGGGTCCAAACCCAAAATAAGTGGTCTCGATAAGGTTGGTCATATGCTAAGATACTAAGTAAGACTTCCAGATAAGAATAAAAGAAAATTAATTATTTAGAGCTATATTTCTATCTAATACTTTCTTCATTCCCATATATAGGACGTTTGGAACTATTTGGAGAGATTAATGAAACTATTTGGTTGCTAAAGATACGGTTGTTAATCCAGAGAGGTGCGGTCAAAGTCAACTATAAACAGTCGCTAAACGGTCGGTATTTAACGACCGACGCAAAATTCGTTCGCTAACTAACTTAGCGAAGAAAATTATTCGACCAAGCGATTCGGTCGCTAAACGGTCATTATTCTCAATTTAGCGACCGATTAGCGACCAATATATCTGTTGCTAATTTTCTATTTTCTTGTAGTGCCACACTCTGTGCGGTCATATCATTCGCTTCTTTTTAGTCGTACCCTGATAGGTTTAGATATGAGCATATCTAAGCTAATGTCTAAGCCAACGTTAAAGAATTAACATTAAGATTTGTTTTATTTTTCGTGCTAATTTTGATTAATGCATGAACTTGCTTATGTTCTTATCTCAAGCTAATTTTGCTGGTATTCATGTATACATATTACCAAGGTAGGTGCTACAAAGTGACGTTCTGCATTTTAGGAGATACATGTTTAACTACAATATCAATATTATTATCTTAAATAGAATTAGTGGCATACAAGTTCTATTTAAGATAATAATATTAGTATTTTGAATTAACAAAACACCTTAGATTCTTCTTCCTTACTTTTCGCTATTTGTCATGAAAGTCTTATATTTAAGAATGGAGATAGTAGTGGATATCTTTCTACATTCTCAAATGGGAAGATAATGTATTACTCTTATCTATTTATGAATAAAATTGGTATGATTTATGCCAGATTCTCCACTATTTTTTTTTTTTAACTTGAGAAGGGTGTTTTTCACTTCTTCGAGCACGATGAGGGTCCAACCCAAAACAAGTGGTCTCGATAAGGTTGGTCATCTACAAAGCTACTAAGTAAGACTTCCAGATAGAATAAAAGAAAATTAATTATCTATAGCTATGTTTCTATCTAATACTCCCTCCATTCCCATATATAGGATGTTTGGAACTATTTGAAGAGATTAATGAAACTATAAACAATGTTTTTTTTAGAAGAATAAAATAATGTATTTCCAATTTTGCCCTCCCTTGTCCCCTTCTCTCTTTCTCGTGAATGATGATGATATTTTAATTGAGAAACTGGTAGTCTCTCTCTCTCTCTCTCTCATGTCCAATGGTTCTCCCGTATACGGTCGTCGAAGATCTTCAAAATCTTTGTGTAGCTTCTGTATCTTCATGGAAAATTTTGATTTTTCTCTTATTTCCATGGAAGGAGCTCTGTAATTGGGTTTTGGTTATCATGTTTGACAAAAAAATGAATGGATTATGTGAGATGTGGTGTTTTTGTTGCTTCACGTGGTGTAATTTTAGGAGATTTTGAAGAGCTTTGAACATTGAGACATCAATTTATAACCTGGAAAAGATAGTTGAATTTTGAAAACTTAAGATTAAAGCTCTGTTTATATTGAACAAAGATTATCAGGAACTCAATCAAATCAAAATTGTGTGAATTTGTGTAATACAAACAAACCCACGGTAATTGGGGATTGGAAATATTTCTCAAATAGAGGAAAAAGAACTAGTTTTCATAATAAAAGAGAGAGAGAGAGAGAGAGAGAGAGAGAGAGAGAGAGAGAGAGAAAAAGAGTTGGCTTGTGGCGGTTGCGGTTGCGGATAATAGAAAAAGAAGACAGAGAGAATATTGTGGTGCAGGTCCTAATAACCTGCGATGAATCGTCTATAATAGTTGACCAAACCTAGAAAGGACCTTAACTCGGGCACTTTTGTTGGGGCAGGCCACTCCATAATTGCCTCAACCTTCCGGGCGTCCATTCGCACAGTGCCCTAGCTGATCACATGGCCAAGGAATGTGATTTCCATCCGGCAAAATTCACACTTCTCTTTCTTGATGTACACCTCGTGCTCCTTCAATTTCTGAAAAACAAATCTTAGGTGCACAAGGTGATCCTCAAAGGAGTAATTGGGCATCGAAATACGACATAGCCATAGACTGAAAGGAGTAGAATTGGAAGTAAAAAATTGACAACACACCAAGAGTGGGAAACGACATGTAATTTGGAAATGTGGTACCTCTCCCAAACGACTTTTAATACGGAATGGAGGGAGTAAACAATTAGAAACTAATTTTTTGTTTCCTATAAATAATTCAGAGCCACAATTTCACTTTTGAATTGTTAATTTGTTAAAGGAGTACCAATTTATTAGAAGAAAAAAAAATCCTCTTCAAGTTTCTTTAGAGATGACCCTGGATCTATATACGGGACACATTATGAGGGCACAAGATTCCCTTTAAGTTCTTTTTTGCTTGAGGGTACAAACTGGATAATTTCGTAAAATTAACTATTGAAAAAATAATTTTAATAGCCTATACCTTCGTGGATATGAGCCTTTAAATTTTGCCTATCAAAAATCTTGAATTTTAATGTGACTTTTTATAGGTGGGAAATAGCACGAGACAAAGTGGAAAATGATAACAAATATAGCTCAAACGGTAAGACGTTTCCCTTCTAACTGGCATGCTGGGTGTTTGAGTCATGATGGAGAGAGAGTAGATAACCACTATTGATCCTTATAGGAAGGGGGATTTTGTTTTGTTTAAAGCATACCGTGGAAAATGTAGTCTCATACCCCTGTATTATATTGATATGAATTAGATTAAACTTATCTTTTAAGTTGTTATTTTATAATTTCTTTTTGCACGTTTCTTTTCATTTTATGGAAAATATTTATTGTGCAAAAACAAGTGTATTGTGTGCATAGAACATGTCAATATTTTAATTCTCTTGAGAAATTTTTTAATTGTCTCTTTGTGCTACTTATTCATAATATTAATAATAAAATAAATAAAGCTCTCTCCCTCATATTTAGTTGACTTCAGTTGTACTCTTTTGTTCTTTTTGGCAAGTGTTAAGACTGAATTGGTATTTTTTTTTTTGGATGAATAAAAGATTATCCATTAATAATAAAATAGCCGGGGCCATTACAACCTGAAAAGTTCTCAAACTCTTTCTCTGATACAACAAAAGAGAAGAGTTGAGAAAGGAGAAAGACAAATAAGACAGAAAAAATAAAGTTACACAAAGTAACGGATAAAAATCCACACCCCAGGAGGTGAGAAGCAACTAAAATTACTAATTTAACAAACAAACAAAAGATAGTTTTCTCCGCAACATCTTCATCGCTATTTTCGAACCTCAGAGGCAAGCACTTGGTTTCAACCTCTTTCATAAACAGCGATTCAGAAGAACATGGGCTTATCAACGATCTAAGGAATCGCCTAGAAAAGAGGTGGAAACTCAAGAAAAGGCCCAGAACATTACTGGGTATCCATATCTTTCTTCCACCAACTAGCCGATCTGACAAAAGATCTTGCCCCCAAATCTTGAATCTTGATGAAAAACGTATTAGGGAAGGTCCATCGATGTTTATGGCCAAAAGTAGGGGTGAGGACATCAAAAAAGGGTGAAGAATGGCTAGATCCAACCATAGCCATGGAAGCCAAGGCTTGAAGGAGCTTCAAGAGGAAGAAAGGTCCCGCCAGTTTCACACTTCTGAGTTCTAGAGAGAGAAAGCCATAGTTATGGAAGCCTTGAAGCTTGAGGATCTGAAGTTCTTTGTTCAGCAGTGTAAAGCCAATCCTTCAATTCTTCACAATCCTTCTCTTGATTTCTTCAGAACCTATCTCGAAGGCCTCGGCGCTAACCTTCCGTCCCCTCAGGTGAAAAAAGAGCACGTAGATGAAAAAATTGTTGAGTCGGATATTGAGTTGGACAATAGTGATGTTGTGAAGCCCGACAATGATCCTCCCCAGAAGATGGGAGATCCTACCATCGAAGTGACTCAGGAGGATCAAGATGCTGCGCAACAATCAAAATCAAAAGCGATGGAGGCAATCTCCGAAGGTAACTTGAAGGAAGCCATAGATCTACTGACAGAAGCCATTTTGCTCAATCCTCATTCAGCAATTTTGTATGCAACTAGAGCTAGTGTCTTTGTCAAACTCAACAAGCCAAATGCTGCAAAACGTGATGCTAATGCGGCTATACAGATCAACCCTGATTCAGCTAAAGGGTATAAAGTACGAGGAATTGCAAGGGCTATGTTGGGTTTCTGGGAAGAGGCTACAAGTGATCTGCACGTGGCTTCCAAACTAGACCATGATGAGGAGATTGATGCAATGCTTAGGAAGGTTGAAGTTAATGTGCACAAAATTCAGGAGCATCGCCGCAAGTATGAACGCTTGTATGGAGAAAAGCTTCAAAAAGAGCTAAGGCAAAAGGAACATGAGAAGCAAAGAGCCCAGCAGGACCATGTAGCCGATTTGAAAGATGGGCACGTGATCGGAATTCACTCTACTCAGGAATTGGAGAAGAAGCTGAATGCCGCTTCAGGGGCATCTCGTCTAGCAGTTATGTACTTCACTGCAACGTGGTGCGGGCCCTGTCGTCACATCTCGCCTGTTTATACCAGCTTGGCTAGCAAGTACCCCAAAGTGGTGTTCTTGAAAGTCGACACTGACGAGGCAAGCGATGTTGCTCAACGGTGGCATGTTAGCAGTGTTCCGACATTTTTCTTTATAAAAGATGGGAAGGAGGTGGACAAGGTTGTTGGTGCTGACAAAAGTTCTCTTGAAAGAAAGATTGTTAAATATGCTAGCAAATTACAGTAGATCTTAGAGAAGTTATTATACTTCCATACTTGCTCTGACCTTCTGGATGTTTTGGTTTCTGTTATTGATATTTGACTTAAATATGAACTTATAAAAATCTTAATTGGATGTTCATTGAAAAGAGGAAGAAAGGGGAGAGAGAAGAGAGAGAAAAGAGAAGAGAAGGTTTATGAGACTTAATTGGTATTTGTTTTTGCTTTACGCTCTACAACTAATTCAAATAGCTCTTAGTTGGATATCTTGTAAGAGCAAAATTTTCAACATAATTATTTCTTACACTTGCTCTAAAAATGGATCTTATATTACTAATGTGTAATATTTACAAAACCAATGAAGGAGTTAAATTGGCCGTTACAGGAGCATCCAAAAGCGATCTAACGATAGACATAATTAAATTTATCCTAACATGTAAATGCGGTAATTAAAAACTAGCATCATGGACCAACTGATTCCTCCATCTCCAAAGACAGCTACAAACTTATCTAAAATGAGACTCCAATCCAATATCTGAATGATCATAGGTGATACATTAAGCAAGGCGCTCAATCAACAACATTATAATATCAAAAAGAAAAAAAGAAGTAACTCTCATACTTTGTCCCTTTATTATTAAGTTGTTATATAAAAACTGTTTTTTTTTTTTAAATAGGGCTAATTGCATTTATGAACAGTCCAATTGCCAAGCTTTTGTTATAAAATAAAAAAATAAAAAAAATTGGTAACAATGATTTTAATGCCGTTACACATACTTTGGCATTTCACTCCATCAATTTGAGAATCAAGCTGTTCACCTTTAAGTTTAAACTTTTGTGCACTTGGATTCACTTTTGTATTGAAAATTTTCTTTCCGGGAATAAAAAAGTAAAGTAAAATATTTGTGAGATAATGTAAGGCTTAAAATAAAAATTTATATTAATTTTTAAAATGAAAGTTGTAAACAAATGCAAAAAAAAAAAAAAACGAAGTACGCTTAAGTTTTTTTTTATTTTTCTAATCTCTTCCACCTTCTATTTATATAAAAACCAGCCCCCCTTATTTTATTGGAAATTTTCTTTTCATTGGGCCAAATTTTTTTTTTTTTGAAGCCCGAAAAGGCGTTGCCCCCGATGGGGAGAGAGCGGAGAGTACTATAGAAAGGCTGATTAAAGCACGCCCCATGCCTGGGGAGGGTATTGCCTCACCAGAAGAGGAGGAGGACGCCTCACCAGAGGAGGAGATTATTGCCCCAATAAAGGGGAGATATGGGAATCGAGCACGGGACCTCTGCCCCGTGTTCGGGTAGCTTTACCACTTGGGCTACCCGATTCCCATTTATTGGGCCAATTAAGGTGTGTTTGTTTCTTGGAATTGGAATTCCAATTCTATGAAATTCCATGGAATTCTAAGAAATTGGAATTCTAAGATTTTCCAATTCTGTGGAATTCCAAAAATTGGAATCCTAAGAAATTCCAATTCCTTTATTTGGTAAAACTACGGAATTTATGTGGAATTCAATTCTAATTTTAATTTATTTGTTTGAAACACCAAAAAATCGAATTATTAGCCACTTTGATCATCAACGTTTTTTCGCCTAGCCACTTTGGTCAAAATTCAAGTTTTTTAATTTATTTCATCATTAAACATTTTTCGGCCTGCCATTTTGGTCATAAATGATTTTTTTAACTTTTTTTCATCACTAAAGTTTTTTGTATCTCGCCATTTTGATCAATAAAGTTTTTTCATTACGCCATTTTGCTCACTAAAGTATTTTCATTACGTCATTTAGGTCACTAAAATTTTTTGGCCCGAAATGGCGAGACCGAAAAAACTTTAGTGACCAAAATGGCGAATTAAAAAACTTTAGTGATGAAAAAAAGTTAAAAAAAATTATTTTTGACAAAAATGGCGAGTCGAAAAAATGTTTAATGATGAAATAAGTTAAAAAACTTGAATTTTGACCAAAGTGGCTAGACGAAAAAACATTGATGATCAAAGTGGCTAATTATTCCCAAAAAATCACAAAATTTAAAAAAAAAATGAAAAAAAATGCATCTAGTGTGAAAAGACTAATAGTATCCTAATACAAATAGCCAAAGTACATTTGAAGTAAAATGACAATAATATCCTTGTTAAAAGAGTTATCGATGTAAAATAACGGATATATTTTTTGTTGCAAAATTAAAAAAAACATTCATAGTGATGAATAAAATATTTATAGTATGAATTGGATAAAATACCGTTGAAAAACGAAAATATTTTTATATGGAAAATGACGAAAATACCCCTACTAGTAAATGACGAAATTTTTCGGGTATAAAAATGATGAAAATTCCCTACTAAAGTTAAAAATATACCATTTTGTGTAATATGAAGAAAATTTTTATGGTCCAATATTACAAAAAAAATGCATTTGTTGCAAAATGACAAAAATACCTTTGTTAAAGTGGAATTAGCTCATTGTGCATAATAATGAATATGTACTTGATAAAAGATGAATAAATCACAAAATGAAGAAAATGAAGAAAATAACCTTTGCCCATTGGTTTAGAATGGAGAAAATGCACATGTTCCAAAATGACAAAAATACCCTTATTGTAATATTTTCATTTTTAAAAAACGAGTGGTAATTTTTTTCATTTTCATCATGGTTATTCTTTTTCATTTGGTATGAATGACATTTATATTATTTCTGAACAAGTGTATTTTCGTCATTTTACACCGATAATATTTTAGGCATTTCAAGTAAACGAATTTTTTTAAATTTTTTATAAAGGCTAATTTTGTCCTTTTTTGTTAAGGGAATTTTTTTTCATTTTATTCAAAGTTAATTTTGTCATTTTGCACTAGAGGCATTTCCCCCTTTTTTTTATGGAAGCGATTTTTGTCTATTTTCGTCATTTTACGCCAAAATATTTTCGTCATTTTTCATCAAAAAAATTGAGTAATTTTTAATCATATGAATTTTAATCTATTTGAGCCAAAGGTAATTTTTTCATTTTGCGCGAAAGTATTTTTCATCATTTTGAGCCGAAGGTATTTTCGCGTCAAGAATATTTTGGTAATTTTTTACCATGGATGTTTTGGTGATTTTATGTTAGGTATGTTTGTGATTTTTTTTATAAAAAAATCATTGTTTTGTGCCAAGGGTATTATTGTAATTTTGCACTAAAGATATTTTTCGACATCATACAAAGGGTATTTTTGTCATTTAAACGAATAAAAATAGCTATTTTAAATTAAGGGTACTTTAGTCATTTTGTACTATGGGTGTTTTGTAATTTTACAATAAGGGTACTTTGGTAATTTATTTATGAGAGAAAATAACTTATATGTATGATATATTTATAACCTACAATAAATCTTGTGGAATTAGAATTCAAATTCTTTGATTATAAAATGGAATTGAGGGTGTCAGAATTGGAATTCCAATTCCAAAATTTTGTTGAGAGTCGAGCAAGAGAATTGGAATTTTCAATTCCATGATTTTGTTGATAGCCAAACAAGAAAATTGGAATTGGAAACCCCAATTCCAATTTCATAGCGCTCCAATTCCATGGAAACAAACACACTAACTCAATTTGCAGCCATGAAACCAGTGAAAAAATTAATGTAATGTTTGAATCGTCTAATATTTTCTAAAAGAAGACATGGTTACAAATATGGACAGTTTGCAAGCACAATTTCCTCAATTCAAAACTCCTTTGGACTTTGGAGGGAAAATTTTAAGCTTACTTACTCCATTTGTCATGGTCCCACTTTTTTCTCACATGTTTGTAGCGGCCAGTGAGTAAAACACCTATAGTTGAGAGAAGATCGCGGATTTAGGACTAATGGACCAAGTCTTGCATAAAGCCACCCCCCCGACGTCAAACTTGGTGCCTACCAGATTGCTGTAATAAATTTTATTGGAGTTGGCTTCAATCAGAGTTGCTTCAGATGAGCCTTAGTTCATATTCGCCAGCCATTGTTATGTACCGAACCCATGGAAGTGCCTGATACCCACTCTTTTCGATGACTTTAAGGTAACGGACCTGTCCAATTCACAGACACATAAGTAATCAGTGTGTTGTAAGTAAATCCTAAAATACAATGTCGAACAAAGTAGTATAAACTGAAAAATGTTCGTCTAAATCAGCAAAGCGGTAAAGAATATGGCCTTCCATACAAAAAGTTATATCATGAAAGCTTGCATATCTTTGTCCACCAATGGAATTTGTAGTTCATAACACCTATCAAAGTGTAAATTCTTATTTGCAATAGACTCAAACTACTATAGATACCTGAATACCAGAGACGGTAAAATATGGTATCTCAAACTTCACACGGATGGGAGCTTTCCTGTCGGGAGCTGCATCTTCAGAAACTATACTTGGAAGCCTGAACTCTGCCCTTAACATGTACTCCTATATATGTGCCGAATGGAAGTTAATTTATTACTATGTCTTACAATAAATGACGTCCTTTAAAAAAAATTGCAATAAATGACATCAATAATTGATCCTATATCTATTACTGATACCTTGTTCCCAGGAAAAGATTTAATTTTCCACAACAAGGCATCCCTCTCTGGTGCATATGTAGCAGATCCCATCGATGTGCGCACATTAGGTTTAGTTGCTTCAGATGTCACAGGCAATTCAATTTCCACATTCGTCGCTGTACTGAGACACAATGCAGTTAAGACCGTAAATCAGATATTTGTTTCTGCAGGCTGGTAAATAACCTAAATGAACCTCTTCACCGTTGGAAGTTGCTCTACCGTGACCAGAGGGTCAAAGTATAAATTTCAAGCGTGTCTCTAGATGTCCGTCCATGCAGGCCTTAGACTGCAAATCACATAGCCCTTCCCCAGAGGCATAATGGCCAGATTCCTTCACAGTATAAATTTCATTTTCCTGTGCCCCTTTCACCTTCTCAACAAATATCATGTCCTCTTTACCCCCCAAAGACTAAAAGAATATGGAGATAAGATTATTGATTCTGGAATCCCTCAGATAAGCTAACACATGAATGAGATTAATAAATGCCAAAATATTATCCCGTTCCAGGCAACAAAATCCAGTAAAAGATAAAAGTTTAAATATTGTGACAGGGTTCAAGTCTCGGAAAACTACCTTGCCATCCCGAGCAAGTAAGAAAGTTAACATACCAAAAAAGAAAAAAGGAAACGTTTACCTGCGCTCCTTAAATTGGCTTCTGGCCTTTACAGTCATCTCAACCCTACTTCTTGAATGCCTTTCCACTTGAGCTTCCACCCAAATGAGTGGTTTCACCTGAAGACATTTGAAATAGTGGCATCTTAGCATCCCAATATTTAAAAGTTAATAACGAGAAACACTACCACTATTGAAGCTCATCTACTTTTGTTCTATTACAATGCACAAAAAAATTGTACAGTGGAGAATAGTTAATTTCTAGATTAAAGATAAATTTACTTTACACAATAGAAACCAAAAGGCGGCGAGAACATGAAGCAAACCTGAGTACTGAGTCTATACGTCATCAGATCAAATGCTCCATCAGGAGGTATAAAAGCTATTGTTCGATCATTCTCAAACCGAGCTAAACGAACACACCTAGAGTGAAAAGGAAGCAGGGGCATCAACTCAAGATACTAGGAGAATATTAAATTCTTAATTCTCAAAGTGGCATTCGATGATCCTCTCCATAGTCATAATATATACAGATAAATCTGGACAAAACTTACTGATGAAATTTGATGTCATCCAAATCAATGGATTTTCCTTTTGTTGTGCGCCCTTGAGCCTCCAACAAAACTCTTTCATTAAGGCCAAGCTTACACTCAGGCATGCCACTGCAAGTGATACCATGCGTCAATAATCTTGAACTGAAGATATAGATTCTCGGAATGATGTAAAGAGAATAACTGTAATTTCATTATCAGAAAACATTTCGAGGCCAAATCAGAACCCTCAAACATTACCATTAACAGAATTCTACATCATTTTGTTGGTTGTTATCATGTTTCCAAGTCATCAGCCATACTTCTAACAAGTGAAAACCATCTTTTCATTACATCAGTAAACAAACGGAAAGCTTCTAGTCGGTAGGAGTGGAAATGAGTTGAGTCAGCTCGTGAGTAGCTCATGATACAGCTCGATGAGCAGCTGAGGTTTTGGATCACCTAAAATATGAGCTCAGCTCATTTGGCTCATGAGCTGGCTCAGTTTAATGCCATTTGTTATTCAGGTGAAGTAAAGTATTTGATACTTCATCCAGCAATTCATTTGTGCTTTTTTCTTTCTTTCTTTTTAAATTGAGTATGAAGCGGATTATCATAATCATAAAAATGTGTGATGCAACCTATATCTAACCGTGGAAAGAACCTAGTTGTGTTGGACGTAGTGTTGTCAAATGGCGCCGCCATGGTGCTATGGGTGGCGGTTTCTGCAGCCACCCTTTTTAAGGTTTTTTTCGATTTTGGGCCATTTGTTTTGGGCCCAACTAGGTTTTTAAACCCATTTCTCACTCAGCAGCTACATTTCCTCTCTCCTTCCCCTTTGTGCAAGTCAACCGAGCGACCCCTCCAGCACAGAGAGTGTTCGAGTTCAACGTCGGCGGTGCACCACACTCCGACAACCTCCGGCGACCACACTGCACATGTTTTTTCCCCTTCTCTTTGCTTCACTTCCTCGTCAATTTTCTTGCAGTTTTTTCTGCCTTCTCCCCCTTGCAATTTTTTTGATTTCCCTATCTTTCATTTTCTTCCTCTTATTCCCTTGTTTTTCCTCCTAATTCAGAGTTCATCTCTTTAAAAAAAAATCTTTACTTCTCTCTCTTTTCTGCATTTTCTCCCCTATTTTTCTGCCATGTCCTTTTTTCCAGCAATACTTGATAATACTTCACTGCATTTGCATTTTCCTATCCTTCTAGGACCTCCAAAATGACATGTAACACCCTCCAAACCAATGTCACTGCTGCATTTGTTTGTTTCATGTTTTTTCCTTTTTATTAGATTATGCAGTGTTTTATACATTTTGCATTATTTTATTGTGTCCGCCGTGTGTCCGCTATAAGCCGTTATAGTGGCTTTTTTTTTGGCTTGCCGCCATGATCCGCCATCCGCGATTGACAACACTGGTTGGACTCCCTCAGTCCCCAAATTGAATGCAGTGTTGTCAATTGCGACGGGATAGCGGAGCGGAGCGGCCTTTGGCTGCTATGAGTCTTGAATAGCGTTGAGGATTTTGGGTGGGGATGATTGCGACTCAAATAGCAGAAATAGCGGCGCTATTTGGATCATCATTGAAAAGTCTTTTTTGCCCATTTTTTAAATAAAAAAAAAAAAAAAAGCAAAATAGGGGCAAAATGGTTAATAACAAATTTAAAAACCCCTAAACCTAAATACAACAGCTTACAACAAATAAAAATCTTCTGCTCATCTATTCAACGCAACAACAAAAAAAAAACTTCTTCTTCTCTTCTTCTCATATAATCTCATCCCCTTCATCTATTTTCTCCACCAGTAAACCGGTCACCGGCAACCCAGTTCCCTTTGACCGTCTTTTTTTCTTTCTAAAACTACATCTCAATTTATTGATTTTGGTTATGAATTTGTTTTCCTTGTCGTCTTGAATATATATTTTTAATTATTTGCATAGAATTCCAAATAGCGCCGCTCCCGCTATCCGCTATCCCGCTATAGCGTTTTCGGGGTCGGCCGCTATCTGGGATTGATAACACTGATTGAATGTCCACTTTCCATTTTAATTTGTCCCAAAATGAATGTCCATTTTCTTAAAATTGATATATTTTCTACTTAAAATCCCATAACTAACCTCCTGTATATTTAAAGGATGCAAAATCCACTAACAAATGGGTCCACCTATTTTAAAGGATATTATAGTAACTTACTCAATGTCAAACTACTCTTCTTAATTCTTGTGCAAGTCAAATATGGACATTTAATTTGGGACGAGAGTATATTTTAAGTCCCCCCTTCCTCAAACACGTAAAGTAGCCATACCGAAAAACCTCTCATATGTAATCATCACACCTATCTGTAAAAGGAATGAACAATAACAAACTAAGCACCTCAAATAGGTTCTCATCTTTAGTGCTCCGACAACATCTGAGCGAATTATTTGGCCATTGCTGTTTACCAGTATATTAACACTTTCCACCACATCTAGGAATACCTGAAAGACGAGCGTAGAAGTAGTAACAATTAAGAACGCAAAGGAAGTAAAAATACCAGTATTAAGATTGATAAGCATACTTCATTTTTCTTGTAAAATATCCCTTCACTGCGCCACGAAACTGCATTGGTCACAGCCATAGGTGGTCGTTGTGTGACCTCCAATCTGTATGCATCGGTTTTGATAAACTCGCTTAGAATTGTAGCTTCTGTGTATTGAGGATAACCGAAATCCATCATTTCATCAAGTAATTCATACTGCACGTAAAGCATGTATTAGTCACCAAAGCATAAATTTTTAAAAATAAAACGATACTGTTGATATTATTGGATAATTATCAAGGCGAGAAGAACTTACCACGACAACAAAGTTATCTCTCAGAGACTCCTCCTCAAGTTCTTCAAAATAATGTTTGAAAACCTATTTAAAAGAAATAGAATTGAAAACAAAATCGATAGCTGAACTGAAAGTTTTTGGCATATATAATCAGCAAAGAAGTTGATTTCAAGTGGCTAAAGTGCTTACTTCAACTACACGATGCAGAAAAAGAAGAAGGCTAGCAGCATTAGAGTTTTGCCTAGAAGCTGTCATGAGGAAGACATTGTTGTGTTGTATAAACATGTAGGTCACACCATTATCATAACATACTGGACCATGCGTCTCTATATCACCCTAAAACAGTTCAAACAACATAATTAGCCTGAGAAATTACCAATTTCCTGAATTTTTAAAATAAAATGAATCATAATATATAAGACTCTGTCTTGAAAGAAAAATCATAATATGTACAATTCAAAAGAATACAGATTATAAGACTGAATAAAAAAACAAAGGCTAGTCATATTTTGAATTACTACTCTAAGCAAAGAATGATAAAGTTTCGGAGTGTAAATGCTCAACTTCATGTGGCCAAACGTGCCGGATAAATCTTTACAATTTCTTGATTTTACTTCCTTTTACCTTTTAATATTGAATCATAATTTGCTTTCTCAGCTTTGTGCTTTGTCCTTGAGTCATTTTCAACTTGAATTGTATTCTTACCTAGGTAAGACACTTCACTTTGCAAAGGGATATATGAACATTATGTGCTTCCTCACTTATGAACCATTTGCATAGCTTTTTGGTCTATTGAAGAGACCAACTGCTCAACAACTCAAGCTTGGGACAAATGGTTAAACATATTTTGCTTCCTTTTTATAAAGAATCTTAGTTTGATACTTTTATTACATAAGTTTGTACTTTGTAATCAAAATTTTAAACCCACCACCCAGGTCCCTGGAAATCAAATGTGAGTAATTCTAGACTCAGCTAGGGTTAGTTCACCTAACACGTACTTACCCATTCTCTAAGTTCTATGCTTTGATTCACCAATATTACTAATGCTTCAAATAGTCATTTATTACTCCCATCTGTTTCATAATAGAAGTTCTTGTAGGTAGTTTAGCATAGATTAGGGAAGGGATACAAGAGACACTTTTACTCTTATACCCTTCAATAATTTAGTTTATTGATAAACACCAACCCCTCCCATTTCTTTCCATAGTAAGGGTAATTCTAAGAAAATATCCTTAAAAGTTAGGAAAGTACATAGATGTTGGGAAGGGATGGGTAAGCTAAAAATATGAAACAGAGGGAGTACTACATACTTGAAAATCCTGTGCATATTCCGGTAAGGATTTGGGGGAAAATGCCTAACCTTTAGTAAATTTTCGAAGCGAAAAATGCAGGGATAAGGCACAACTGCATGGATTTAAAATTACTAGTTCAAGAATGCATTTTTAACATTGAAACACTGTCTTTGAATCCAAAGTAACCAATCTAACCCACAAGTCAAGATGACTTCTTTGCTTTTCAGATGACAATTCAAGCATCCTTTTATTTGACCCACTAGACGTCCTATTTCCTCTGTTCTAATTCTTCATTCAAGATCCGTATCTGTCTCACTAGAATGTGCAACAAGTCAACACATTATTTACCTACACAATGTATCATAATCCAGTAATTTTACAAATTTCAAGTAAAATAAACAAAAAGGATTACCCTGTAAGCCAATTCAAGCTACATAAAGAATCTTGAAATAATTTTGTTCATCCAAAAGGCCTATCACAAATCTCAAGCATCAAACAAACAACCCACTTAAAATTTTAAGCAACTTAAATACAACAACAATAACATAACCCATTAAGTCCCCAATAATTGGGTGTATGGGCGGGGAATGGATAGGAGACAGACCTAACATTGGCAATAAATGCACAAAGTGGCGGATGCAGAATACCAATGAAGACTGATTTAACCTTTGGCAATAAATGCACAAAGTGATTGCTCACAGAATACAACTGAAATAGTAGTCCCCTCTACCGTCACTATCATGTTTGCTATGGAATCATGCCCTCAAATCAAAGCCAAAAGGCATCAGAGAAGACAGACTCGAGAACCATTCCAGATTAAAAAAACAAAACAAAACCCACATTTCAGATCAAAACATGCAATCACAATCATAAATAGAAATTCAATCTATGGTTCAATTTCGTGCACATTGGGTACCTCTTTCTCAAGGAGCTTGGAGAAAAACTTTTCAGCTTGAGCAGTAGAGATATCCCCACGATAGTCTCGGCTGATCAAACATCTGCCTTTGATGTCCAAAACGTACAGCGCCGATGTGGCGCCAGCCATTTCTTACAATGTTCAAAATTCCTATTAAGGAAAAAAAACATCCAAGATTTCATAATTCCTATTAAGAAATTCCTCTTTAAAAATCTGCTAAGAAAAAAGATTCAGAATTTGATGTCAATTACCAGATCAATTAACTCCCATCGGTAGTCCAAATCAGATCTTTGATTTAGCAACTCCGGATTCAATCGGCTTAGCAGAAGAGTGGTATTGATATAGGAAAAAATGATCTTCTTCTCGTTATTCTGTCAAGGGGAGAAATCTCAGAAAATAATGTCTTCACTTCCTCCCGGTTGGAAAGATCAGTATTATTACCTTTGTGCCATATTACTTTTACAGATAATCATGTATTGATATCAGAGATTAAATATGGTAGGAGAAAATTCGGAGGATCTCCAAACCATTGAGATGAGGATTGATTCCTCGTAGCTAGTTTGGCCAATATATCAGCTGCATTGTTATAAGATCTATGAATATATGAAATTTTGACTGAAAAGGAATCTAGAATACTCTTAGCAAGAGTAACAAAATGACCGATAGAAGAGAAATCTTTTTCACATTGCTCTATCTTGTTAACTATTCTTTGACACTCACTTTCAACTTCACAATGGAATAAGCTTCTTTCTTTGATGAAACGACCTCCTTCCAGAATGGCTAGTATCTCAACATGCTCTAGGCTTGGGGATGAGGTTACAAAACGTGAAAAACCTGCTACAAATTCACCTTTGTGATTTCTCAAAATAGCACCAATTACTACTGATCTTGAGATCTACGAGCCATCAACATTAAGTTTGAACTTATTTGTAGCTGGATGTTTCCATTTGTCATGCCTCTGAGCGATAAGGGTTTTAGCATGATTTTGCTGAGATATTTGATTACTTATTTCTGCAGACTCAAGAAAGAGCTTAGCTTTTCCGTTGAGTATATTTTGAATTAACTCACTTGTTTGAACAATGAAATTATGACTAGAATTCCATGTCTGTGATCTTGTAAGAGCAATGACATGTGAGTATTCTGCAGCTGAAGTGAGGGCCACACAAGCAATTTCTTCAGCTGAACGTTTCCGCCCTTCAAATATAGCTTTGTTTATATTGCACCATATATTCCAAGCTATATATACAAATTGAGCAGCAACTTCTGGATTTCCATTTAAGACTGTAAGAATATTAAATGGAAATTGTTCCTTAGTTAATAGTCTTTCCGGATCAAATCTCGTATGGTGCCAAACTTCTAAAGCAGTTGAACATTTAAAAAGAGCATGGTCCGCTGATTCTGCTTCTAATGAATAAAGAGGGCAAATGGACGAAAAATAATTAATTCGTCTTGATAGTGCCAAACTAGTTGGCAGGATAAATATGGTCCTTAATTATTACTTCCTCCTTTCCTAAATATAAATAAGACATTATCCGAAAATTAATAAAATAAAGATTACGATATTTTTTAATTAAAATATCAATATTAATACTTGTATACTACTAATTTTATTTAAGAGAGTATAAATTAATATTTTAATTTTCTCAACATGTCATAAAAATCTTATATTTAGGAACGGTCAACATTTGGTCAATTTTTTAATGAGAACGGGTCAACTAATTAGGGGCATTTTTTAAACTTCATTAATCCATTTTCTTTTTTCTTTATATTCTCTTCTTCATCCTCTCTTCCTTCTTCACCCCACTTAGTCACATACTCCTGCTCGTGCAACACCACCGCCCTTCTCTTCCCTAGGGACGAAGCCAGAAATTTTGCGTTTGGGGGGCAAAACTGCAACAGTATGTCGAACTACATATAAAAATGACAAAAAAAAATCTTATTGGCGAAACTGATAAAATATTCTGAACTACATATAAAATTTACTATACATAATAGTATTTTTTTTTAAATCTCGGGGCGGGGCTGTCTTCGTCTTACTCTTTTCCGGGGTTTTGCATTAGACTGACACAGATTTAGCAGAAAGGACAAAACATGGTAGAAAAAAAAAATGGGACAACATTGGCCAAGACGGAAGTGGGATTTCCGTTCCCATGCCCCAGAGATAAATTCCAACTTTCCTCTTCCCCTTCCCTTCACGCGAACAAAAAATTCCCAAAGACAAAAAAAAAAAAAAAAAAAAAAACCAGCCCCCCACTCCCCTGCTGCCTCCGTCGCCCACCGCCGCCGCTGCTTCGACCACTATCCTCCAACACCTTACTTTCTCTTTCATCTCTCAATTTGTGAGGTAAAAAACAAATTTGAATTTGAATTTTTTTTCTGGGAAATATAAAATTATGTGTTGAATTTAACTATAAATATACTAATTATGTTTACGAAATCAAAGTAATTTGTTGATATTGTAAGTTATTTGTGAATTTTGGGTATTTGTGAAATTAGGGCAATTATGAATTTAAGGGTTTTTGTGAATTTGGTAATTTGTGAATTTATACATGTAGAATTGTGAATTTGGCAATTGTGAAGTGGTGATTGTGTGAATTTACACTTAGAGAATTTGAGATTTTAGGGCATTAGTGAACTTGTGAAATTGTCAATTTGGTAATTTGTGAATTGTGAATTTAAGGCAATAGTAGATTTGGAGATATAACATGTGTTTTTTCTGATAAATTGTATGTATATTCGTTTTTTTGTATAGATGGTCGTACCCGCTCATCTTCAGCCTGGTCCTTTTGATCGCACTGTTTTAAACAAACAACCGTCCCATAGATCTTTAAGAATATGGCACGGGGATGAGACACTAAACGAACCTTTAAAGGTTATTACGAGTCCGGGTAACTTTTACGCAGCGTATACTAGAGAAACCAACCCTAGAGTAATAAACCTATTAGACCTAATAGGTTTTGGAGGATGCTGCAGACTAGGTAATATGAATGTAGATCACGCTCTCGTGACTGCATTAGTTGAGAGATGGCGCCCGGAGACCTATACGTTCCACCTACGTTGCGGTGAGTTGACCATCACACTAGAGGACGTAGGATGTCTTCTAGGACTACCTACCAGGGGCCAAGTAGTCTCGTGGGGTGACAGTTACAATTTCACAATGGGTCAATGGGTTCATCGCGTGTTCGAGCTTTTAGGATTTCGACCCAGTGATGCTGCAATCAGGGGAAACACTTTGCAGCTGGTAGAGGTTTATGCCCACATTAGTGAGCCCCTAAGACATGATGTTACCGACCGCGATGTAGAGCAGAGGGCTAGGACTTTGATCTTCATCTTGATGGGTAGTTTCCTTTTCCTAGATAAGTCGGGGGCCCGGGCGAACATGTGTTATCTACTAACCCTCAGTGGTCCCCTAGAGCTTGACACGACTTCTTAGGGCCAACGGTTTACGCACATTTGTACCGCCAAATATGCATCTCGTGTATGGCTGATTCCAAGGACATTACAAGGTGTTGCTTGCTAATTCAGGTTTGTCCAATTTATATAAATTTAAATGTGAATTTTTGATTTAAATATTTAATAATCGATTTTGTTTGTTTTGACCAATTGTTGGCGTGGGAGCGTATTTCATTTCTCCGTCCGGCGAACCGAGGCAACATTCCAAATGAGATCCCCGCCAACGGTAGACATCACGAGGCTAGGTGGAATGTCTCCCGAAGTTTCCGCAACACCCCGAAATCGCAGATGTTGGTGTTTCGCGAACAACTTGATTACGGAGACACAGAGGGTGAGTTAATTTCGATGTTCTTGTATTTTTTTTTATTAACTAAATTGTTTTACATTAACAATTATCTTTTTTGGCCGTTCATGTGGAGGTCGTACCCTGATTCGGTATATGCAGAGAGGGTGGCTCGAGATGTAGACTTCTTAAGGACGTGTCGAGCTCGTACGCCACTCATCTGCTTCGAGATGGTTGAGTACTACTTGCCCGACAGGGTCATGTGTCAATTTGACTTCCACTAGGTGGTACAAATCCCGGCAGGGACAGAGGGCACTGTCGAGTGTCGAGACCTCCACACGGTGAAGGCAATATCGATAAAGAATTGGCAAACCGAGCACAGCGCATACATTAAATTGTGGGACTTACACGTCGATGCAATGGAGGCCGCTGCTCCCGCCCTCGGTAATGTTATTGCAGCAACTCACGAGTACATGGATTGGTACAATCGCATTACAGTTCACCGCATGACGAACTCCCAAAATCGGGATCCCAGGTCACTCTCGATTGGTATTCAACCCACTGCTACAGCATAGGACATTTTGGTAAGTTTTATTCGTTTATTTTTCATTGTTAATATTTTTTTTCTAAATATACTAATCTTAATATTATGTTACAAGATGAGTCGTACAGGGTGATGCTGGAAGAGTTCGAGAATCCTGCCACTCGAACTAATACGCAGTACAAGTCACTCATCACCTGGTCAGCCAAAATGATTAAGGATGTCTTCGCAGCGGCAGGGAAGTCGGTGACTTGCCGATCGCGGGCTTCCAATGTTGTAGAAGCTGCCGTTCTGTAACCTACCACGCAGCAGAGGGAGCATGTTCCGGGTAGGGCTGCGGTTTGGGAGGTAGGGTACTCATCGGAATCGCTAGGAAAATCAGGAGAATCTTGCCGCGCGGCGCCTGAGGCAGCGTGGCGGTGAGGCGGGACCGTCCCAAACGCAGCAGCAAACGACTCAGTCTCATACTCAGTTCGAGACTCAGGGTGATGTACCCCTCAAATATAAATACCAACTTCCAAGCATCGACACTTATTCTCCGGGTATTGAAACGGGGGGCCATCCTGATGCGAGGGACTTCTTCATCGGGACAGCCGAAAGTCTATTTTGGTGCGACGCCCTCGTACAGCCTCGGCCTGGACCAGACACAGACGCTGCAGCAGACTCCACAGCTCCAGCCAGATTCCCCTGAGGAGGCGATACGTATCGACGCCGAAGGTGTAGAATTCTTTGAAACGGAGTGTTAGCCCGAAGGGCAAAATATCCTTACCATGTTGATTTTTGATGATAACAAACCATTGATAGTTCTAATGTTAGTGTGAGCATGTTCTTTATAATAGGATCCTTAGCACTCACATCAACATTGATGAAAATGGTAAGTTAGCATCTTGTGTAAACTAAGGTATGCATATTACACACAAGAATGCTACTCATGGGATGGAAGGAAGGAGGAAATGAGGTTGGTTGGTTTTTAGGGCTCTTTAAAGAGTCCCTAGTGCTTTGGCAAAAGAAGTTATCTTACTAATGCTTTTGGCTTTCGTTTTTACTTGGTTTATCTTCTAAGCATTAGTCTTCACTCTTATTTGTTCTTATATCCTTTTGCCATGCTTCCTTGTTCTTATTTATGTCCATATTCTATCTAATTACATCAAAGTTTGTCATAATCAAAAAGGGGGAGATTGTAAGCCCTAAGGGCGAACGAACTCGGTTTTTGATAATGGACAAACATTTGATGTTGTGTCTAATGATCTTAATCTTTGCGACAGAATATCGGAATTCATATTGGAAGCTCTAAGTACTTCAATGAATCCATGATCAAGATTCAAAGTCATATTATTCAAGGCTCATCTTTGAAGATTGAAGATTGAAGACTTAGGTTTGGTTAGATTACCTTTGTCATTATAAGTCGTTATCTTATAAGCTCTAACCAATGCTCTAATGAACATAAGTACACAACACTCAAGTCTTGCATGTTTTTAATTGTAAAACACAAGAGGATGGGGGGTGAATTGGGTTTTAGTCACTCTTGCAAACTTTTTAGAAATCTATTCAAGGCAAGTGTAAGTTTGAGCAAGATGAACAAATGCAAATAAAAACCAATCACAAGACAAAGGATTTATAGTGGTTCAACTCACTCAGAATCTACATCCACTACCTTGAGCCGCACCCAAGGATTTTCAACAACTTCACTAAGAAGACTTTTTACACTTGTGGCTAACTCACAAAGAGTTTTACAACACAACCACAATACACAAACTCACTAAGAGTTACTTGCCCACACTAAGTAGGACTTTTCCAAGATTAACCCTATCACTAAGAAAGGGAATAAGATGGATAAAAAATCAAGGTTGTTCACTCTTTTAAGTGAAAGATAGATACATTTGAAGTACATCAATTTTCAGCTCTTTGAACATAGGAAGCACACTCTTTGTCTTGCTTTTGAAATTCACCTTTGAATGATTTAGATCATGGCAATGAAGTGCATTTTACTTTGAAAGTGTTTAGACTTGATAAGAAATCAATGTATCTTTGAAGTGCAAGTCTTGGAGTCATTCTCTAGCTTTGGAGTATTTATACATTTCAAAATATGCTGAAAAACGACTCTGCAACGGTCAAATAACGGCTAGAATTTACAGAGTTCGGTTGACCGTTCAAGAGCTCGGTGAACCGAACACAGGCACTTCGGTCGACCGACCTGGCCTTAGGTCGACCGAACCTCCAAAATCCAGCTCTCTGTTTATGCTACGTTGATCCGAGGCAAGCTCGGATGATCCGACCTTCTGAGCTTTGAGAGATGTTGATTTGACCCTTGTATTGAAATCTTTTGAAGTCTAAAAGGTTTTCCCAAAAGGTAACAAGTAAGAACATTTGGAAAACTTTTCTAAAAGACTTAGACTTTGAAATCAAAGGCTTTTTGGATAAGAACATTTGTAAGAATGATTTTGAAACTTTAGCCTTTTGAAAAACGTGTTTGTAAAAACATGCAAGACTTGAGTGTTGTGTACTTATGTTCATTAGAGCATTGGTTAGAGCTTATAAGATAACGACTTATAATGACAAAGCTAATCTAACCAAACCTAAGTCTTCAATCTTCAATCTTGAAAGATGAGCCTTGAATAATATGACTTTGAATCTTGATCATGGATTGATTGAAGTACTTAGAGCTTCCAATATGAATTCCGATATTCTATCGCAAAGATTAAGATCATTAGACACAACATCAAATGTTTGTCCATTATCAAAAACCGAGTTCGTTCGCCCTTAGGGCTTACACGGAGCATGGTAGTGCTGTGCGAACCAGGGACGGCAACACATACTATCTCCGGACTAACCCGAGAAGGACCCATAGATACAGCCCATCGGGACCGTAGATAGGATTTACTTTGTATTTCATACATTTGTTTTATTCTTGTTACAAACAAATTGTTTTATTTATGACATACACGATTCCTTTATTTTTTTCGCTGTTCTTATTTTATTAATGAAGTCGGTTTCGTCAAAGTAATTTTTGTACACGTATTTTGGTAAATATTTCGCTTAAGTGAATTATTTTGTTGTAAAAAGACCCAAGTGTCTCAGGAAAAAAAAACAGTCAGGTCAAAATGGAATTGTCACTTGGCTTTTTCTGCCCGAAATGAAAAAATCCTTCAGTTTTTGGACAAATTTTCTGCCAGTTGGGGACGGAAGTGGGACTTTAATTATACAAATTATTTTTATATAATTTTTATTTTGTTTTTGTTTTGGATGTATGATATGGATTTGCATATGGCTAGCTATTACTCCCCCCGTCCCAAATTATCTGTCCACTTTGACAAATGCACGAGTATTAAGAATTTTGTGATTTTGATGGTAAAATATAGGTAAAAGTCTAAAATACCTATCATTAATTTTATTAATCTCATTTAAAATTTATGTCTTTCTCTCTCCTTCCTCTCACATAACATCCAACTACCACTTAAATATGTTTTAGAAAGTGATAATTTAAATTAACTAAGAGCATTCAATGAGGAGTTGGAAGAAGGGCTAAACTTGGAAAAATATCATTAATACATACTTTATTTAGAATATGGACAGTTAATTTAGGACAAACAAAAATAGAAATGTGGACAGTTAATTTGGGATGGAGGGAGTAATAGTTTCTATATAATTCATAAAAATTTTGTTTTGGAGATATGATATGGATTTTCGTATGGCTAGCTACTAAGTGTTTTTGGTTGCATTGTTTTTGTGTGGCAGAGAGCTACTAAAATTTCATAATTTTTTATTTTTCTAAAAAAAATAAAATTTGACAGATGTGTGGCGGAATAATTAATAAAACAAAAAATGTAGCTAATCAGTCTTTAATTAGAGACAAAAAATAGTCGCCGCTAAAAATTCTATATTTAGAAACTGAAACAACCGTCACAAAAAAAATACGGTTGCTAATCAGTTACAGAGTTGTGGTCCAAGTCAACTAAAAGAGTTGTTGCTAAATAAACGGTCGCTATGTAGTCTTAATGTAGCGACCGATAACTTAGTCGCTAAAAAGACGGTTGTTATTCAGTCGCAAAGTTGTGGTCAAAGTCAATTGAAAATGGTCGCTAAAGTTTCACTATTTAGGACCGACGTAGAACTTTCAGTCGCTAATAGACTTAGCGATAAAAATTATCCGATCCTCATTTTAGCGACTAATTAATGACCAAAACGTCTGTCGCTATTTTATTGCTTTCTTGTAGTTAACACCAAAATACAACGGAATAGAAGATTTCATCAAATCAATCACCCAATATCAACAAAGTCGAATCCAAAACATACACGTAGGGTATTCACTATTTGGTTAAACAGAAATATCGAACCGAATTTTACTATATGGTTCGATTTATTCGGTATTTTGGTTTATTCGGTTCGATTTTTAAAAAGTTAAAATAATTCAGTTTAGTATTCGATTTTCAATTTTTAGAAACTGAATTAACGAAATAGACCAATTGTTTTTATCATTAATAAAAAAAAATGTAATATACTTATAAGTTTTTTTAATATTACTTAGAGTTATCTTCAATCCATCTGTTTCAGTGACATTATGGAAGCAGCCACTTTGTGTATTTATTGTCAAATGTTAGGTCTGTCTCCTATTATTCCCCGACAATACTCCGGAATATTGGGGACTTGAATTATGTTATTAGTAGAGTTGTGTTTTTATTCTTAATTTTTAGTTTATTATTTTTATTTTTATTGTTAATTATAATTTTATATTTTGTCTAATTTTTATCAAGTTGAATTCCACAAGCAAAAAATGAATTTCGGTATAAAGCGAATCGAACCATACTGAAATAATATCGTTATTCAGTTTTCATAAAATTTTGGTTTAGTTCAGTTTTCATAAAACATTATAAAAACGAACCGAAATCCGAAATTTTGTTCCGAATATCGAACCGAATGCACACCCCTACATACACCCATCGTTCTGTCAGAGTTTGGAGAAAATAAAAAAGAAAGCAAACAAAGTTCTTTAGTGATCCAAAAATCAAAACTGTATTATCTAATTGGTCCATTACTCCACAATTACTCCTCTCTCAAATTATCCGTCCATATTTTTTTTAATTGTCCCAAATTAATGTTAACTTTTTAAATGCTCATGATGGATTCCTATTCCTTACATTGAATGGGGAGAGAATAATAGAGAAAAAAAATTAGAATTAAATTGAAAGTAAATTAAATAAAGTCATGTTTTGACATTTTAATATATCTTATTATAAAATTTGATGAATTATTAATTCCCGTATAAAATATAAAATGGACAGATAATTTGAGACGGACATATAATTTGGGACGTGGGTACTTTTTCACTTGTTCCTATAATGAACCTGAATTATTTTCTCGCAAATCAAATGAAAACGTCACTACAACTAAATAAATTTAATTTTAACTTAACCAAAATTTCAAAAAAGAAGCTAAATTTTGTTGGAGAAATTGGTTTTTCTCAAAGAATTAAATTATAATTAAAGTGTCGTGAGGACATTTTTGAGCCAATATTATTATGTTACACCGCTCGGTTTTGAATGTTATTGAGATTATCACGAAGTGGGTTGCGCAAGCTTCGCGGTGATATATAACATATGAGAAACCAATTTATGGTGTGAATGATAAATTGGCGTAAACTGGGGTTGTTGAAATGTGGTAAATGGGTTTTAAACCCACATCCCATATGGGAAACCTATAGAAGTGAAAATCACTTTATAAGGAAAAGTGGTTCACATGGTGGTAAAATGTCTTGCCAATATTATACTCCATGTGAGTGTTGGAGAATTAATTAGTAAAGTGGATTGATTTGATCAAATTTAATTGTGTGTTCCACCGCTTAGTTTTAAAGTGTTTTGAATTCATCGCGTAGTGGGTTGTGCAAGCTTCGCGATGATATATAACACGTGAGGAAACTAATTCTCGGTGTGAACGATAAATTTGGTTAAAGTGTATAGGTTATTAATGGAGGTGTGATGGTATATCCCACATCGGTTGTGAGAATCGATTAAAACTAGTTTATAAGCACTAGCTAAAGGGGTACCCCTCGCGCGCCGTCCGTCCGTCTGTCTCGACCCAACTCGCCTTGCCACACCACGCCTCGTCATGTCGTGCGTGTCCCTACCGGGAAGGAAGTAATAACTTTTTGGACAAAATTACCGTAATAGTCCCTTAAGTATTGAGTAACTGCAAATGAGTCACATAACTTTTGTGTAATTGCATAAAGGTCCTTCCACGATTCTCCAACAGTTTTTACCTCACTAGGAGAAGTGGGAGTTACCCACGTTCTCCACTCCGAGGTGAGGGAGTGAGGGCTAACTTGCAGTTTTTGACTGCTATAAAAGGCAGACTTCCCCCTCATAATTGTTCACTACTACGAAATTATTCTCCCTTCTTCATTTCTACACTCCATAATAGTTAAGAGAGTTCTGACACAGAAAGGGTTCAAAGTTCTGTTTCTAAACTTCTGGTAAGCAGAGTGATTGGGCGTTGTACCTTGGGAACTCGTTGCTCTTGTAGGCCTGAAGCAAATAGGCGAGCAAATAGAGTTTAAGGGCAAGTGGTATACTACTACCTCGTCCAGGATTAAATCCGAATTTAATTTCTGTCTATATTCTGTTCTGTTTAAGTTTCATTTTCGTAATAGAAGAAATAACAATCTCAAACTCTATTTCTTTTTCTTCTATTCTGATTTAACAAATTAAAACAGAAACTTAAATAGTAGTATTGGAAAATCAGAGTATATATTCAGTTTATTTTCCTTTCTTGTTTTTTGTTTTATATTGCTACTAACTGTTTGTTTTGCAATATATAGAGAAACAAAAAATGGATACAAATGATTCAAACTCTACTGGTACTGGAACTGTTCCTTCAATTGAGACTCCGGCAAACGAAGTTAATCTGAATGCTGGTCAGACAAGCGGTATTGAGGCTGCTATGTCAAGGATGCCTATTTTTGTGCCTCCAATGGCTTCTCGTCCAATTCAATTTGGACAGTTTGCACAACCCGAGAAGTTTAAAGGGGGCTGCAACTTCAAAATGTGGAAGGAAAAGATGATGTTCTACCTTACTACTCTTAATTTAATTCGCTATGTCAATGAGGACACTCATGTGGAGGATAAAACTGATCCTCAATCTGTAACATCATATAATGCTTGGATTAGTAATGCTTATATGTGTCGTCATACTATACTTACTAGTTTAGATGATTCATTCTACCAAATTTACTATCAAAAGAATTCTGCAAAAGAATTGTGGGAATCACTAACTAAAAAGTATACAGTAGATGATGCAGGTGCTAAGAAGTTCATTGCTGCTCGCTTCCATGACTTTAAAATGGTCGATGAAAAATATGTCCTCGAACAGAGTGAAGAGCTACAGAAGATTTATCACGATCTTGTCGCTGAGGGCATGGGGATCAACGACTCGCTGCAGGTGGCGTTGTTGATTGAGAAATTACTCCCCTTCTTGGGATGACTTCAAGCACTACCTTAGGCATAAGAAGAAGGAAATGACACTTGAGGATCTGATTTTGAAGTTGAGAATTGAACAGGATGTGAGGAAGGCATCAAAAAGTCCTTATACTTCTGTTGCAAAGGCAAATGTTGTCGAAGCTGCTGGAAAGTGGAAGCGCCCAACTGACTCGAAGGCGTCGAACTCCAACAAGAAGTTCACGGGAAGCTTCTTCGTATGTGGTAAGCAAAACCACAAAGCAAAGGACTGTCGTAGTCGTGTGGACGGTCAAAGTAATAACTATAACAAGAACAAGAGGTTCAATGGGAATGGGAACATGAACAAGTATCAAAAGGATGGCCAGGCTCATGTACCTGAGGTCGTTAAGCTGAACTCTAGAATGGAGGATATGCACATTGTTGCTGTCGTTTCAGAGGTGAATATGATAGGGGAAAACCCAAATGAATGGTTTGTGGACACGGGGGCTACTCACCATATCTGTATCAACAAATGGATGTTCAAGACTTATCAAACCGTAAAAGATGAAGTCTGCTACATGGGGAACTCTTCATTCTCCAAAGTTGAAGGAAAGGGCAATATTGTCCTAAAGATGGCTTAGGGAAGGAGCTGACTCTCATTGATGTGTTCCATGTGCCTGAAATTCGAAGGAATCTCATTTTTGAAATTGTATTGAACAACAAAGGATTCAGCTTGTGTTTGAGGCAAACAAATTTATTCTGACAAAGAATGGAATGTATGTAGGAAAGGGGTACTTAGCTGATACTCTTTTTAAATTTAATGTAATGACTGTACTCCCAGGAACTGAGCCTACTGGCGTGAATGTAACTGAGGCTTCTACTAGCTCAACTGGAAACAATGTTGCCCAAGAGGCTAATGAATTCAAACAAGTTTCTTATTTGGCTGAGTCTTTTAATTTATGGCATGATAGACTAGGTCATGTGAATATTAAAAGTATACAAAAATTAATTTCACTAAACATACTACCAAAATTTAATGTTGACAAAAACTACAAGTGTGAAACTTGTGTAGAAGCTAAGTTATCTAAGTCATCTTTCTGATCAATTGAGAGAAACTCGGAACCTTTAGATTTAATACACACTGATGTATGTGATCTTAAGTATGTACAATCAAGAGGCGGTAAAAAGTATTTTATTACTTTTATCGATGATTGCACAAGATTTTGCTATGTCTACTTAATGGGAAGTAAAGATTAAGCAATAAACATGCATTATAAAAATGAAGTTGAAAACCAACATGGTAAGAAAATAAAAAGGTTAAGGAGCGACAGAGGTGGAGAATATAAAAATATCCATTCGCTCAATTGTGTGCAGAAAGTGGCATTATACATGAAACAACTGCACCCTATACTCCAGAAAGTGGCATTATACATGAAATAATTGCACCCTATACTCCAGAACAAAATGGAATTGCGGAGCGGAAAAACAGAACATTAAAAAAATTATGAATGCCATGTTAATTAGTTTTGGTTCACCCCAAAATTTGTGGGGGGAAGCTTTGCTTTCTGCAAATCACATTCTAAACAGACTACCGCATAAAAGTTTAGAAAAAACACCTTATGAATTGTGGAAAGGTCATGTACCTTCTTATAAATTTATAAAGGTATGGGGATGTCTAGCAAAGGTTCTGATTCCTTCCCCTAAGCGGACTAGGATAGGTCCTAAAACGCTAGATTGCGTGTTTATAAAGTATGCACAAGACAGTAGTACATATAGATTCTTAGTGCACAAATCAGATAACTCTGAAGTACATGGAAATACCATAATTGAGGCTAGGGATGCTTCTTTCTTTGAAGGAATTTTCCCATATATTGATTGCTCTGGATTAAACCCAAAAGTCAATCGGGATGTGAGAAATGTGGGGGGAAAAATCTTGAAGAGGAAGTTGAAGAGCCTATGAGTAGCAAGAGAGCTAGAATTGAAAAGTCGTTTGGTCCAGATTTTCTTACTTATCTGGTAGAAGAAGACCTTTTGACTTATAAAGAAGCAATGTCTTCTTCTGATGCTGACCTCTGGAAAGAAGCTATTGATAGTGAGATAAGTTCAATACTTCAAAATCATACATGGGAACTTGTGGAACTTCCAACAGGTTCAAAAGCGTTGGGCCACAAGTGGATTTTCAAAAAGAAAATTAGACCAGATGGTACGATAGATAGATACAATGCAAGACTTGTAATAAATGGTTTTAGACACTCATAGTGTGGATTATTTCGACACGTATGCTCATGTGTCGAGAAAAACATCAATCAGGTTAATCATAGCTTTTGCAGCTTTCTTTGACTTGGAAATCCATCAAATAGATGTAAAAACAGCTTTCCTCAATGGAGAACTGGAAAAAGGAGATTTACATTGAACAACCTGAAGGGTGTGTGGTTCCAGGTAAAGAGCACTTGGTGTGCAGACTTGTTAAATCCTTATATGGATTAAAGCAAGCACCTAAACAATGGCATGAGAAATTCGATAGCATAATGCTTTTGAATGGATTTCAAATAAATCAGTGTGACAAGTGTGTCTACGTGAAAGGAAACAAAGATGACTACGTAATAGTCTGTCTATACGTGGATGACATGTTAATCATTGGTAACAAAGATAACATCAAGACTACCAAGAAAATGTTGTCGCAAAACTTCAATATGAAGGACATGGGGCCTGTTGATTTAATTCTTGGGATGAAGGTATCCAAGACAGCAGATGGATATTCACTTTCTCAAAGACACTACGTTGAGAAGATTCTAGACAAATTTGATAAAGGAAGTGATGTAATTGCTAGAACACTTATGGAAGTGGTTTCAAATCTCTGCAAAAATCGCGGAGAAGGTGTGCGACAACTAGAGTATTCTAGAATCATTGGGAGTATAATGTACCTCATGGATTGTACTAGACCAGACATCGCAAATTCAGTCAACAGACTGGCCAGGTATATAAGTAATCCCAGTCACGAGCACTGGAAATCATTAGTTAGAGTGCTTAGATATCTACGATACACTGCTGACTATGAGTTACATTATACAAGATATCCAGCAGTACTTGAAGGGTACACTGATGCGAATTGGATTTCAGACTCCAAAAATATAAAGTCCACTAGTGGATACACTTTTGTGATGGGAGGTGTAGCGGTTTCTTGGAAATCATGCAAACAAACCTGCATTGCAATATCAACTATGGAATTGGAGTTCATAGCTTTGGATATAGTAGAAGCAGAGGCTGATTGGCTACGTAGTTTTTTGGAGGACGTTCTAATGTATTCAAAACCAATGCAATCAATAAGCTTACATTGTGATAGCTTATCAGCTATTGGAAGAGCAACAAACAATGTGTATAATGGGAAGTCTAGACATATACGTCGAAGACACAAATCCGTTAGAACTCTGTTAAAAACCGACGTTATTGCTTTGGACTTTGTGAGATCCAAAGAAAACATAGCAGACCCTTTAACGAAAGGTCTAACAAGAGACTTAGTAGAGAGTTCATCGAGGGGAATGGGGTTGAAGCCCGTGAAATTGATTACCACTCATGATGGCACCCAACCAGAATTGGAAAACCCAATTTGCAGGTTCAACGGGAAAACCGAATTGTGGGGGGAATCGAACAAAACACTAGGGAAAAGAATTCCCAGCCCATTCCTGTGATGAAAGAGTGATAGACTTGTCCATCGAAGGATAAGTGTTAAACTTTTAATGATCCTTATACGTAATACGTGGAGTATGACAAGATACTTCTAATAAGAGATTACATATATTGAATGTGAAATGGCCACTTCTATGAGATTACTTGAGGGATAAATCTCTAGAGCATTCAATGAATATTTCCAAGGCAGTCCAGGGCCGAAATGGACAACAACGAAAGAACCGACTAATTGGTACACAAGAAAGCTGAACAGTTCAAGGTATCACGTCCACTGATTAGCAAGTGTACCCGATGGTATTTCACTAGGGAAGGTTCAAGGTTCACAACCACCTATCCCGAAGCAGCGATTTCTCGATGAACTCTTGAAATTGCATTTTAGGCTACACGTGCATCATTCCTACCAAATATCATTCATGTGGGGGATTGTTGGAGAATTAATTAATAAAGTGGACTGATTTGATCAAATTTAATTGTGTGTTCCACTGCTTAGTTTTAAAGTGTTTTGAATTCATCGAATAGTGGGTTGCGCAAGCTTCGCGATGATATATTGCACGTGAGGAAACTAATTCTCGATGTGAATGATAAATTTGGTTAAAGTGGAGAGGTTATTAATGGAGGTGTGATGGTATATCCCACATCGGTTATGAGAATCGATTAAAACTAGTTTATAAGCACTAGCTAGACTAGTGATCTTAAACAAGTGGGTAAGGGGGTACCCCTCGCGCTCCATCTGTCCGTCTGTCTCGTCTCACTCAACTCGCCTCATCGCGTCGCGCGTGTCCCTGCTGGGAAGGTAGTAATAACATTTTGGACAAAATTACCATAATAGTCCATTAAGTATAAAGGTCCTTCCACGATTCTCCAGCAGTTTTGAGAACTACACTTTAACCCACTACGAGAAGTGGGAGTTACCCACGTTCTCCACTACGAGGTGAGGGAGTGAGGGCTAACTTGCAGTTTTCGACTGCTATAAAAGGCAGACTTCCCTCATAATTGTTCACTACTACGAAATTATTCTCCCTTCTTCATTTCTGCACTCCATAATAGTTAAGAGAGTTCTGACACAGAAAGGATTTAAAGTTCTGTTTTTAAGCTTCTGGTAAGAAGAGTGATTGGGCGTTGTATCTTGGGAACTCGTTGCTCTTGTAGGCCTGAAGCAAATAGGCGAGCAAATAGAGTTTAAGGGCAAGTGGTCAGTAACAACTTTTTGGACAAAATTACCGTAATAGTCCCTTAAGTATTGAGTAACTGCAAATGAGTCACATAACTTTTGTGTAATTGCATAAAGGTCCTTCCACGATTCTCCAGCAGTTTTGAGAACTGCAATTTACCCCACTACGAGAAGTTGGAGTTACCCACGTTCTCCACTACGAGGTGAGGGAGTGAGGGCTAACTTGTAGTTTCCGACTGCTATAAAAGGCAGACTTCCCCCTCATAATTGTTCACTACTATGAAATTATTCTCCCTTCTTCATTTCTGCACTCCATAATAGTTAAGAGAGTTATGATACAGAAAGGGTTCAAAGTTCTGCTTCTAAGCTTCTGGTAAGCAGAGTTATTGGACGTTGTACCTTGGGAACTCGTTGCTCTTGTAGGCTTGAAGCTAATAGGCGAGAAAATAGAGTTTAAGGGCAAGTGGTGTACTACTGCCTCGTCCAGGATTAAATTCGAAATTAATTTCTGTCTATATTCTGTTATGTTTAATTTTCATTTTCGTAATAGAAGAAATAACAATGAGAACCTAAGGCCTGTCGATACCAAAATAGTTCAAACTTGTGTGCGGACGCGACCTGTGTACACGAATGTTGGACCAAAACTCGCGAACCTGATCAGCCCACATTTTGCTACTGGTTTGAATTTTGGTATTCAAATTTTGCTAAATAAATAAGACTTATTGCGGCTTTAAAATCCTAGACTGTAACAGTCAAGATTAAAGCTGTATAATTTCAAATTTTGTAACTGCTATTGTTAATGGCTGAGTTATGCCAGTACAGTTACATTTCGAATTTGAGAGCCTCTAAAAAACAGCCATGCCTGTCAAAAAAGGGCATCCGAAAATTCTCTCCTCCCTCTGCATTCTGCTAATTTTTCCTTCTTCATTTTACATATCATTTTGTCTAAAGAGTTCTGTTGTTATCTATACGATCCAAAGGTTCTGCTTCTTTTACTTCAAATAAACAGAAAGTTTGGGCGTTGCACCTTGAGAGTTCAGTGTTCAGAGGCCTGAAGCGTAAAAAGCATAGCATATTGAACTTAAGGGGAAATGGTGACTCTTGTCTCATCCAGGATAATATCTAAATACCGGTTTAGCTTCCAAATGTGTTTTACTGTTTGGTTTATTTTTCTATAATCTGAGAAATCTTCGAAACCAGAAACACTTCTGTTATTATTCTACTGCTTTGTTTGTTTTATCTGGAATAAAAACCAGTAGTATTGTTTATTATATTTTGTTTATGCACGATTTTACTTTATTCTTTTCTGCTGTAAGGTTACAAACAGTAGAAAAATTATTTCAGTAAAACCAGAAATTTAGGGCAAAAAATCATCTGTCCCCGTTCCTCTCCCTATCCTTGTCCCCAGCCAATCACAATTCACCCTGTGTATATATAATTGGAAAAAATATTTATATAGTAAATTCTGATTGGTTGGGGACATGGATGGGGATACAGTGACGGACGCAGGTAGGCGCCATTGGGGTCAAATGACCCCAGTGAAAAAAAAAAATTAAAGTATATATGATATGTTTTACTCAATTTACATAATAAATAACCCCACACAAAAAAATTAATGACCCCACTACTAAATTCCCAAAATTTTGATCAAACAGATAAGAATCCGTTCCACACGTACAGAACAATTCTCGTTCCGCACTGGAGCAGTGGTGTTAACCATTCTTATTGTTTTTAGAAGATATTTAACAAGCAGCTTTAAATATTATAAAGATTTAAAAATACTTTTTGTTTCTAATCTTCTAAAAGATATTTAACAAGCTCTTAATAAAAAATAGTCTTGTCTCTCAGCTCTCAAGTCTCAATTCCTTCCCGCTTCGCGGGATATTTAACAAGTTGCTCTCAATAAAAAATAGTCTGATCCCTCAGCTCTCAAGTCTCAATTCCTTCCCGCTCCGAGGGATATTTAACAAGTTGCTCTCAATAAAAAAAAATAGTCTTGTCTCTCAGCTCTTAAGTCTCAATTCCTTCCCGCTTCGCGGGATATTTAACAAGTTGCTCTCAACTTGGGGAGGGGGTGCGAACTTGATAAAATACTCCAAATTACATATAAAATTTACTAAAATTTAGCATATCTAGTAGTATTTTTAAAATTTTCGGGCACCCCTAGAACCGTCCCTGACCCCACTTATCTCAAGTCCTGAATCCGTCACTGTGGGGATAGGAATGAGGGACAGAGATTTTTCACCCGAAATTGAGTAACAAATTCACCTCAAAGTTACTACAATCCAAATTAATACACCCGATTCTCCACTTCAATTACACATAACATGCAAAAACAGAAACCAAATATAACAAAGACTTCTTAATACACGATGATAATAACTTCTAGAACCAGAAGAAATACACAATTAATTAATTAAGACATGGTCACCCTAGCCTTCTGCCCAATTTGCCCGGTCGTATCCTGCACGCGCCTCTGTGCATGCTCAAGCTGCTCCGGCAGGGCTCCTCTCACTCTCCGCATGTAGTTAACAATCCACGATAGCGAAGAAAGCGCAGTGATCCCGAAAGCTCCGGAAGTTATGACCCCAGTAACGGCCAACCCTATAGTGATGATTGCGGGAATCAAGATCGGGCTAAAGATCACCAAAAGTGGCGTTGCCACGGTCAGTCCGATGAGGGTTCCGGCAAGAGTTAGCCCGGCAAGGAAAAGGAGGACGCCGCCAACAGGGAGGAGGGTTACGACGGCTAAAATTTGTCCAGCTGATGGTCCACTACTTGGGAGCAAGCTCTTGGCGGCTTCAGTGGGTCGCTGGTGGTGGGACTGGTGGTGTTCAGCCATAATGACGGAGGGAGAGCGGTGGTGGAAGGGGAATGATGGAGGGGTGATGAGGAGGTGGGATATTTAAGGAGAAAGGAGTTTGGACACGTGGAATGAGGTGACAGATGTTTGAGAGAGAGGAAGGAGAGTAGTTGCATGGAGAACAATTGTAATTTCATAGTAGTGAGATAGTTTTCGATTTATTAGGCTTTTGTATTTTTTTTATTACACTTTGATTTTGTTTGTTTGTGATGGTTTGTTGAAAATTCAATTGTTTTTTACGAACACAATATATATTCAATTGCTTCTTCAGTAATATATATACTATTAAATGACCCGTGCTATTCACAGGAAATATTGAATTTCAAACTATTAGTTTAATGGTTGTACAATTATATTTAGAACAAAAATTCGTCAACTTTAATTTTTCAGAAAACAAATAAAAAAATCAACATGATTAGGTAATGTGACTTTTATTGAGTAACTCACAAATGTAAGGATGAACACCGAATGATTATTGGATCAAATAATATATAATCAAAAGAATTAAACAAAGTCCTATACTATTTAGATTAATGTTTCATTCAATGTTTTGTACCTTACAATCAAATAAATTGAAACATTTAAAAGAAAAATCAAAATTAAAAATAAAAAATTAAAAGTGGCTAGAAATGATCAATAGATTCAGCTATCATAAATTAATGTAAAAAAAATGCCAAAATTCTACTAATAATATAAAAAAAAAATCAAAAAAATAACCCAAGGGTCATACGGAATATGATGATACATAATTCTCAGTAACTCAAATATTATTTAGGTTATATACTTTAATAAATACAATATTACTTCATCCGAAATTTAATGTTTCACTTTGATTTAAGATGAAAATTATTAAAAGTATTTTACTTTTAATGAAAGTTGCCTTCTTGCATTATTAGTTATGAAAGGTTAATGCTCTTAAATTACGCTTAAATAAGGAAGATTAGTAGTGGAAGTTTATATGAAAAAATATTGTTATTTTAGGAAATGAGTAGTTTAATGTTAGACATTCTGAAAAGAAAAAAACCTCATAATGGACTTACTTTACTCGACAAAAACTCAGAATGAGATATCTTATATCATAGAATTCTCTCTTTAGACATCTAAGAAATGATAAGGAATAGTCTAATATACCTTTTGATGAAGCAAAATTCATTATAACTTTCGACCACCTGTGTGAGAGAGAATAAAATATCCAAATTCGCAAATAAAAAGAAAAGAAAAGAAAGAGTAAGTAGGCAACACATATTTGAAATTTTCATGTTTCATTCAAAACAAAACAATAAAAAAACCATCTGAAACCAAATTTCATTTGGATTGCCCAAACAACTCGAAAAAATAAATTGAGTGTTAAGAATAGAGTAAGTAGGCAACACATATTTGAAATTCTCTCATTTACACTTTTGAAGTTCACTCGTGGCTTGTTTTTCTTCAACTTTACTGGTGCTTTAAATCCATTTTCATGCTTGTTACTTTTAATATTGAAAAAATAAAATAAAAAGAACCCTAAAACATAAGAGAACAACTGAAATATGGAAAATTATGAGAATAAAAAGAGCATTTTTGATGATTAATTCTCATTAAAGAAAAATGTGAGGATGAGTAAAAATATGGATTCTTAAAATCATAGGTAAGTGGTAGAGGTAAGTCGTTGATTTTCTAAAGAAAAAAAAGGAAATCAATCTAAAAATAGTGAATTAGTGAATGAAAGAAATAGAAAATAAGTGGGAAAAGTAAATTGTACCTATGATTTCCAAAACCCGTATATCAGTTTGCGCTCCATCTCTTAACATGTTAAAGAAAACGGAGAAAACAAAAATCAACAGAATAAAAAACCTACTTGAATTTAAAGTTTCCATGAATTTCTTGATCAAATAAAATTCAAAACACAAAATTTTAAGAGGACTTATCTTTAGTTATTGATATGATTAAAAAAAGATGAAAAAGAAAAGGAAGGTAATAAATCTGAAGATTTGACTGAGAAAGTGGTGAATTAGAAAATGAAAATTCGAGAAATTTGGGTTAGATTTTTGAAGATTTATGATTAGTTAAAACTTGGAAACATGTTATGTAATATAAATATAGATTGATTATGGAAAAATATTTTAAACCAATGAATTTTTTTATAAAAGAATTTAAATTGTTAAATTTTTTATAAATTTCTAAAATATAATGATAAAAGAAAATGTTATGATATGAGTTTTGATTTGTCGCCCATTGGTCTCTTTATTAGTCTTATTAAGGAAGTACAGGGGATTAGGTTAGCCGATATATCATATGTTCATAGATTATGTAATTCATCTGCTGATATATTGGCTAAATAAGCTATGAGGTCAAGAACCTCATCTCAATGGTTTGGAGGTCCTCCGGATTTTCTCCTACCATAAATTTTTTCTGATATTAAATAATATCTAGCTTTTCTGTTAAAAAAAAATTAGATGATTTTTGAATTTTGAAATTAAGGAAGATAATATATTTAATGTAGATTATTATATCATACCAAAAATATTGTTAGAGATCATGGAAAAGTTTACTTACATTTGCATTCCACTAAAAGAATTAAATAAAGTAGTTGTCAAATACTTGGCAGAGTAGTTGGTAATATGGTAAAAGCATTCAACCTGAATGTTTGGGATCAAATCCCCCTCACCCAATTTCGATAAAATAGTTCAACTTTTTTTGTACCAATCAAAAGTTTTATAACTAATTAAAAATATAAAATCACAGAAAATGACACGTGATATATATATATATAAAAATCTGAAAAGGGCTTCTGTAATATATAAACTAGCAAATGACCCGTGTTATGCACGAAAAATACTGAATTTCAAATTATTAATTTAATGGTTGTACAATTGTATTTAGAACAAAAACTCGTTAACTTTAATTTTTCAAAAAAACAAATAAGAAAATTCAATATGATTAGGTAATATGACTTTTATTGAGTAACTCACAAATGTATTTAGAACAAAAACAAATAAGAAATTCTACATTAGTAGGTAATGTGGATTTTGTATAACTCCCTAAATGTAGTGTTTTTAGGATATGTCGATGAATAGTCACGACCTGCAAATTGATAATGAAAATATATTATGAATAATAATAAATATTTAATTAACAGAAAAAAATAACTTGGGAAAAATTAGTCCAACCAGAATGACCCGTACATAGTCCATGAGATTATTACCATTGTCCAAGTGCGTTATTTAAATTAGTCCATGAAATTATCATTTTAATTATTGTGAAAACATTCATAAAAAGTACAATTAAATAAATATATGGATACAATTAAACCATAAATAAAATATACAAATGATAACTCCATTTAAATCTTATACCATGGAATCAACTTGTGAAATTACTACTGCTCCAAATGGTTGAGCCTTAGTTCACTACTGGAACCGAAATTGATGTCTTCAATAATAAAACAGTAAATAGTGAAGGTTCTTGAGAAAAAAAGGGAAAAAAAAAGACATGAAGTCAACAAAAGAAAATTACTCTTTTATTTTTTTGGATAATTAAATAAATATAAAAAATTTAATATAAAAAACCATAAAAATATAAAGATCAAGATGGTACCTTTTAGATGAATCAAGTAATTACACTTATACGGCGATTGATACATGTTTGACTATAGTATGTCAAGGTTCACTACACATCAATTAAACAAATAAAAAAAAAAAAAACAAACATGATCAAAATTATTGATAATATTAATTTGATTAGTAGTTGGATTGATATTTTTATTAAAAGAGGTAATAACAATTATTAAATAAATTAATGAAGATAGAGATACTTGGGATGAATAAATCTTGGTATCCTGAAAAAAAAATATGTATACCGACCATTTGCTAATAGAAGACAATAAAAGGAAATAGTGATGAGGAAAAACTATTTTGCACAATTTTTTTTTTCATGTACCAAGTAATTTTAAAAACTAGAAAATGATACACTCGAAAGGAGGATATGATGTTGGGAATTTGTATTTTTTCCTCCTAAAACAAAGTTCGACTAACAAAACTGAAGAAAGTAATTACATGAAGTTGGAGATATGAAGCAGTTTGTGAAGAAAAAAGTCTTGAATTTGTCTTCTGATTGTTACTGTAGGTTCTAATGGCTATGGTAGAGATGTTAAACATGATGTGGTTAATGGAGGAGGTTATTATAGAGTAGTAGGAGTTAAGAAAATGTTTATCTTTACTTCTAGAGTTCCAGGTGTTTACCTGGGAGATGATGGAAGGAAAAAATAGAGGAGGTTGGAAAAAAGTGGAGAGAATTGGCAATAATGTAGGAGTTGGAGGGATAGTGGGTTAGTTTATGATAATTAACTAATTTCTAATTAATTTGATATATTAAAAATCTTTTAGACAATCAAAATCAATTTTCTTTTTTTTAATATCTTAATTAAAAGAATATTGATATTAAAAGATAATGATTTTATCTCATAACCAATTAAAAAATCAAAATCAAAATCATTTTAATTAATATCTCAATTAAAACTGCAATATTTTGAATAAAAATAGAAAGAAGAAAGAGCCTGGACCTTTAACCACATGTTCTATGAACCAATTCTCTGAAAGGAAGCAAAAAAATATAAAATAAATAAAAGAACATTATATGGATAATAAAAACTATATGAGACTTCTCTTTAATTTTTTATATTTCGAATGTTCCTACTAAATTGAAAACGAAAAAATGAAAGTGGCCAATACAAATATTTATAAAAAATAAAAAAAAGATCTCTTTGGTAAGAAAGAGAAATATTATTGTCCAAGGAATGAAAATTAAAAGATTGACTACTTTTTTGTAAATTGAAAACAAAAATGAAATTAACTAACACAAACAATAAATAAGAAACTATTTTTTAGATAAAGAATAAAACTTTAAAGAATTCTCACCTTCAAAATAAGAAATTGAAAGAATTTTATTCCGTAATTATAGAACCTTTTATATCTGAAATTGTGTACCAGTTAATCAAATGAACAAAAAACAAAATTAGCACATTAAAATATTAAATAATTATAAGAAAGAGAATATATATATTGAAAAGATTAGATCAGTGAATGAGCTTAGCATAAAAAATTAAAAGAAAATATTTCTTAAAATAAAGAATTAGAGAACTTCATACCTTTGTTATTTGCATACTTTACTAAATCAAACAATGAAATTATCCAAGAAAAACAATAGGTTAGATTAAAAAAAACGTATATTATATATAAAAATATAAGGATGAAGGAAGATTACTTTTGGTGATGAAGATTACTCTGTTGCGCCATGATTGAAAAATGCAATTTGTACCTCAACCGAGAACTTAATTCATGGACGAAAAAAAACAAAAAAAATCTAATAATAAGAATCATGCAAGAATAAGGGCAGAATAAGTAGGAAAGAAATATGAAGTAAGATTACTTTGATTTTTCTGATAGAGACTATTGCAAGTTGGTTGAAGAACTCAAGTTATAGAACAAAATTAAAAAATATATATTTCTTAAAAGAAAAGTACTCAAAATTAACAAAAATTAAACAAAAACATAATTAATCTATAAACATAATTCTTACCTTCGGACAAAAAAAAAAAAAAAAACTAAACAGAAGTTAACAAAATCGACAAAAAAGAAAAGAAAAAAGATTAAATTGCTTACCAATCTTTCTTCAATTGCTGAGGTCCCCCGATAGGAGTTCTTTGTTACCAATCCAAAACTTTAAACCACAAGAGAAGGGAAACGGAAAAATAAATCAAATCTTATGAATTGAAGAAAGTAACCAAAAAATAAACTATTCATACTTTCTTGTGTACACAAATATTAGAGCAGAGGAAAGAAAAATGTTATGAGGAGAAGAAGATGCTTACAGTTAGGTTTCGTCATGAGAATTTTGAACGAAACGGGATTAAGGAGTGGTAATCATTTAGGATGTTAAGAGATGAAGGGTTTTTAGGAAATAATGGAGTAGTTGATTAGAATTCTAAGATTTAAGATAATTCTTAATTCTTAAATATTTATGAGGAGAAGATTCTTAAATATTAGAAATCTTCCATCTATATAGAAACTTTTCCATGTCTATGAGTCATTCTATTTTAAATCAGATTTTTAATGAATATAAAAAAATCCAAGGCTCCTAAATTAAAGCCACTTACAACTCAATTATCCATTCTCAACTCAATCTGTACATATTCATCTTCCTTTTTAAATCTAACAATATATCCCAATATTTTATCTTGGGTTAGTGGGGTGGAATAGGAAGTTATTCAAATAAATTTTAATTTTTAATTAATTTAAATAATCTAAATTTTCTCAACCAATCAAAATTAATAAAATAATTAAAAAACTCAAAATTACCAGAAAATTAGATTAGAATTTTAGAGGCTTTTGATTGGTTGAATCTGAAAAGAGCTTCTGTAATATATATATATATATATATATATATACACTAGACTAATGACCCGTGCTATGCACGGGGAATAATATTTTTTGATCAAATTTACAGACCTGAAAACAATGCTTGTATATTTCTAAAAGAAATACTACCCTAAAAAGAGCCTAGAGAATTAATTGATGAGCATTATTGTAAAATTCAAGATTTTTTTCGGATAAAATTTTACACAAGGAATATTTTCAACCTTTCTTAGAACTTCAATTTCCACAACAAACTACAAAAGAACTTCAAATACATGATTTTTACATCAGATATGCTGGAAAGAACACATGTAAATCTCAAACAAATATAACTCTAAAAGAGTTTGGCATACTTCATGATAGTACACATTACAATTTAAGTGTCTGCAAAAGAAAATGTCACACAAAATGAACATTTCTTTATTATTCTTTCTAGAGTTGTTAAATTACCATCATTAGTTGGAAAAAAAAGTTAACTTTTTAGAACCACTAATTAACACTATTAAAAAATTACATATGGCTTCTAAAACTAAATGAGATTTAATATATCATATCTAATGATTTGTTCTCATTTTCTTGAGTAAGAAATACTAACTTCATTTTTTAATATAAATTATTTAGAACACGTAGCAAAAATTAAGGAAATAAAAATAGGAATTGTATACCACTAATTCTATTTAAAAAAATAATATTATATTTTGATTAAAAAATATTTTTTTTCTTCTTTAATTTTTGCTACATGTCCTAAACGACTTAGGTTAAAGAATAGAGAGAGTATCTAATAAGACAAATGAGATTTCAGGTATAACCAAGTCTCCACCCATTGCGTCAAAAAATAAACAAAATTGCTATGTCTAAATGTGTCTATATTGTCAAAAGGATAAAAAGCATGTTAGTGATTGAACTAAAAAATAAAAAATTGTCAACAGAATCATATTTCTCCCAAAATATCTTTGCTAAAGATGCCTAAATCAAACCATGATATCCCTGTTTTTTTTAAAAAAAAAAAAAAAAAATTAAGTGCCTACAAATTGGAGTTATTCAACCTCACCGAGTAATTCTTGATCGTCTTCCTCTACATCTAGTCTTTATCATCATCCTCAAATACAGTTATGCTATTCATCTTGCTATAAAGAATTAAAACGTATTCAATCTAATAAAAAGCAAGCAAATGACAATTACCCTCAAACGAATGAAAGTAAAATAAATAAGTAAATGAAAATTTGAAACCCTCACACCTTGCAGACAATTAAACAGTTAAGCTATTCATCAACGCTATAAAGAAATAAAACATATTCAATCCAATAAAAAGTAAGCAAATGACAATTACCCTCAAACGAATGAAAGTAAAATAAATAAGTAAATGAAAATTTGAAACCCTCATACCTTGTAGACAATTAAATTGTCATGGAAAGCTTCTTCTTTTTTTCCACTTACATTCTACCCAGTTCTCTTGCATAAAAAATCAAGAGTGACTTCCCATGCAACCACAAACACTTTGAGGTAATCTAATGTTAACAACCTTTCCATTAGCAAACTTGAATGAAAACACCATTTGAGTTTACTAAGGGGCCAATTATTTATATGAGAAATACTTAAACAACATTAGGCTTGGAATAAAAAGAAAAAATAATGGACAACCTCACCTTGATTGATTTATCCTCCCCTTAATTGGGTGAACATATTCCTGAAATGACAATAAGACATGTATGGTTGAAAGAATATGCTTCAATTTTATGTATAGGCTCTCCACAATTGCCAAAACCTAACCAATTAGTATTAGAGATAGCTTCCATTCGTTTAAAAAAAAAAAAAAACAGGCTTACATTTTTTGGTTTATTCAAACGAAAACACCAATGTTATGGTGACACTCCATCATTTCGGAGGTTCCAAACCGGCAAACCCGAAGCATCAATATCATAGGGAGAAAAAAAAGGCATCGGAAAGAACATTAAAAAATAGGAAAGATAAACTACAAAAGAATACATAATAAATGAATAAAGAGGGATAACAACCAGTTCATATCCTCTAATTTCCAAGTTCTTCTGTGTATAGCCTGTTAGAGATGAACAAAAAGAAAAAATTAGGATAATAGGAAATTTGAATCAAATAAAGAGAAACACAGTAGATGATAAACAAACAAATAAAATACTCTGATTTTTTTTGTAATTGAAAGGGAGAGGAAGGAATGAAACGTGCTATTAGGAAAAAGAGACATATAATTGAGTTTAAGTTAAAAATCGGAAAGAAGAGTTAGTGGTTAAGTCATCTTAGGTGAGTAGCTCCTGATTTAGGGTTAATTAATTATTATTTTTAAAAAAAAATCTAGATAATTAAGATTCAATATCAGATTCTTATCAAGAGAAGGGAACTTGAAAACATATATTTGAACTTTCAATTAATTAAATAGATAAAAAAAAAAAGGTCATATCCACCCATTAAAATTAATAAACTAATTATTTTTTACTTTTGAATTAGTTTTGAATTAGGATACGGTTGGATTTAGTGGAGTGGAATAAGGAGTTAATTAGATAATTAGTAGTTTTGAATTAGGATACGATTGGATTTAGTGGAGTGGAATAAGGAGTTAATTAGATAATCAATAGTTTTGAATTAGTTTAATGAAAAATATAAAAAATAAAAAATAAATGAAGAAAAAATAAGAGTTCGCCACGTGGCGGAATATAAAGAGAAAAACTAAAAAGTGTCTCTGTAATATATATATACTAGCAAAAATACCCCTGCTATGCACGTAAAGGTAATATTTAATGAAAGAAAAAATGACAAAGTACACTCTTTTATAGTATTGTCAAACTCAAAAAACAATGTAACTTTTCAATGTGGGATACTCTTATAAGAAAATTAAGAATTTACAACCAAAGTAAAATTTAACCAACCAATCAAAATTTTATAATATAATTAATTGAACAAAAATTCATGGAAATTACACGTAGGATTTAGAAGGATGTGATTGGCTGAAACTGAAAACATACTCTTTAATATAAATGTAGATAGATACTCATTCTGAATCAAAATATAAGTCTTTTTAGGAGTTTTCACACAAATTAAGATACTAATCAAGATGACTAAAGTACCCTAATTAATACTCCAAAAGAACAAATAAATTAATGAAGAGTTGCATGAGAACTATACATTTTACCAAATATGAATATATGGAGAAAATAATGTAAGGGTAAATTAGCAAATAAATGGACCATTCTTGTAAAAAGACCCATATTTTGCAACAAAAAATAACCCTTAAAAAAACTTCTATTTTGAATCGGAGGAAGTATAAATTTTATGCACATTAATTTTCTTTTATAGTCTTGTCATTTGTCAAATTTTAAAAATAATAATTATTTTTTTCATGTGGGAGTTTTTATTGTTGTTAATTCTCTTATTTGACTTTAGATTAATATTTTTAACTTTTATTATAAATTAAAATTTCTACAAATTAATACTTTAGTTTTAGAGAGTTTAGAAAAAGATTCACTTGATTTTTGCAGTATAAACGAAGCGAATTGATTTTTTTTTAAATATTCATATTTATTTATTTTCAAAAATATATTATGAAAATAAAAATTCTTCATTAGAATAAAAAAAAATGAACATCTGAGCTAAATCGAACTTGATTATAAACGAAGCGAATTGATTTTTTTTTAAATATTCATATTTATTTATTTTCAAAAATATATTATGAAAATAAAAATTCTTCATTAGAATAAAAAAAAAATGAACGTCTGAGCTAAATCGAACTTGATTATAAGCTCAATCGGAATTCAGAGGACCCGGGCATCTGAATTACCCGTTATTTGTTAAAACTTTAACTATTTATATTTATATAAATAAAAAATATAAGAAGCAAATAAGCGGGCTTCCTTAATTTGATGGGCTAAAATGTCAGCCCAATTTTGTAAATCAAAACATGTCAAAGTACCATCATTTATAGTATTGTCAAACTCAAAAAACAATGTAACTTTTCAATGTGTGATACTCTTATAAGCCAATTAAGAGTTTACAACCAAAATAAAATTTAAATTAGTATTCCATTAAAAGAATTAAAGAAAATAATTGCCAAACACCTGCCAGAGTAGTTGGCAATGTGGCGTAGCATTCGTTTTGCAGGTCGGGGGATCGAATCCCCCCTCTCCCAATTTAAATAAAATAGTTTAACATTTTTGCACCAATTAAAGTTGATATTTAATTTTTATTAAGATAAGTTAATTTTCGATTAATTTAATTAACCTAAATATTCTCAACCAATAAAAATTAGTAAATTAATTAAAAAATGTGAAAATCTAAGAAAATAGTAATGAAGAAAAATATATAGATACAAATATACGTATCTATAACATTCTCTGTAATATATATATATATATATATATATATATATATATATATATATATATATATATATATATATATATATATATATATGGATTTTGCAACAAAAAATAACTCTTAAAAAAAACTCCTATTTTGAATCGGAGGAAGTATAAATTTTATGCACATTAATTTTCTTTTTTAGTCTAGGCATTTGTCAAATTTTAAAAATAATTATTATTTTTTTATGTGGGAGTTTTTATTGTTGTTAATTCTCTTATTTGACTTTAGATTAATATTTTTAACTTTTATTATAAATTAAAATTTCTACAAATTAATACTTTAGTTTTAGAGAGTTTAGAAAAAGATTCACTTGATTTTTGCAGTATAAACGAAGCGAATTGATTTTTTTTTTTAAATATTCATATTTATTTATTTTCAAAAAATATATTATGAAAATAAAAATTCTCCATTAGAATAAAAAAAATGAACACTGCATAAGTTTGAGCTAAATCGAACTTGATTATAAGCTCAATCGGAATTCAGAGGACCGGTCATCTGAATTACCCGTTATTTGTTAAAACTTTAACTATTTATATTTATATAAATAAAAAATATAAGAAGAAAATAAGCGGGCTTCCTTAATTTGATGGGCTAAAATGTCAGCCCAATTTTGTAACTCAAAACATGTCAAAGTACCATCTTTTATAGTATTGTCAAACTCAAAAAACAATGTAACTTTTCAATGTGGGATACTCTTATAAGCCAATTAAGAGTTTACAAACAAAATAAAATTTAAATTAGCATTCCATTAAAAGAATTAAAATAAATAGCTGTCAAATACCTGCCAGAGTAGTTGGCAATGTGGCGTAGCATCCGGCTTGCAGGTCGGAGGATCAAATCCCCCCACAATGTAACTTTTCAATATGGGATACTCTTATAAGAAAATTAAGGATTTACAACCAAAGTAAAATTTAACCAACCATTCAAAATTTTATAAAATAATGAATTGAACAAAAATTAATGGAAATTACACATAGGATTTAGAAGGATGTGATTGGCTGAAACTGAAAACAGACTCTGTAATATAAATATTGATAGATACTCCTTCCGATTCAAAATATAAGTCTTTTTAGGAGTTTTCACACAAATTAATATACTAATCAAGATGACTAAAGTACCTCGAACAAATAAATTATTGAAGAGTTGCATGAGAACTATACATTTTGACAAATAAGAATATATGGAGAAAATAATGTAAGGGTAAATTAGCCAATAAATGCACCATTCTTGTAAAAAGACCTATATTTTGCAATAAAAAATAACTCTTAAAAAAACTTCTATTTTGAATCGGAGGAAGTATAAATTTTATGCACATTAAATTTTCTTTTATAGTCTTGTCATTTGTCAAATTTTAAAAATAATAACAATTTTTTTTATGTGGGAGTTTTTATTGTTGTTAATTCTCTTATTTGACTTTAGATTAATATTTTTAACTTTTATTATAAATTAAATTTATACAAATTAATACTTTAGTTTTAGAGAGTTTAGAAAAAGATTCAATTGATTTTTGCAGTATAAACGAAGTGAATTGATTTTTTTTTAAATATTCATATTTATTTATTTTCAAAAATATATTATGAAAATAAAAATTCTCCATTAGAATAAAAAAAAATGAACGTCTGAGCTAAATCGAACTTGATTATAAGCTCAATCGGAATTCAGAGGACCCGGGCATCTGAATTACCCGTTATTTGTTAAAACTTTAAATATTTATATTTATATAAATAAAAAATATAAGAAGCAAATAAGCGGGCTTCCTTAATTTGATGGGCTAAAATGTCAGCCCAATTTTGTAAATCAAAACATGTCAAAGTACCATCATTTATAGTATTGTCAAACTCAAAAAACAATGTAACTTTTCAATGTGGGATACTCTTATAAGCCAATTAAGAGTTTACAACCAAAATAAAATTTAAATTAGTATTCCATTAAAAGAATTAAAGAAAATAATTGCCAAACACCTGCCAGAGTAGTTGGCAATGTGGCGTAGCATTCGTTTTGCAGGTCGGGGGATCGAATCCCCTCTCTCCCAATTTAAATAAAATAGTTTAACATTTTTGCACCATTAAAAGTTGATATTTAATTTTTATTAAGATAAATTAATTTAATAACCTAAATATTTTCAACAAATAAAAAATAGTAAATTAATTAAAAAAAATGTGAAAATCTAAGAAAAAAATGATGGAAGATATATATATATATATATATATATATATATATATATATATATATATATATATATATGTATAAGGTTTACATAATATATATAGATAGGTAGATAGATAGATTATAAATTAAAATTTCTACAAATTAATAATTTAGTTTTAGAGAGTTTAGAAAAAAAAATTACTTGATTTTTGCAGTATAAACGAAGCGAAATGATTTTTTTTAAATATCCATATTTATTTATTTTTAAAAATATATTATGAAAATAATAATTCTCCAATTGGATATTATTATGGGCTAAAATGTCAGTCCAATTTTGTAACTCAAAACATGTCAAAGTACCATCTTTTATAGTATTGTGAAACTCAAAAAACAATGTAACTTTTCGATGTGTGATACTCTTATAAGCCAATTAAGAGTTTACAACCAAAATAAAATTTAAATTAGCATTCCATTAAAAGAATTAAACAAATTAGTTGTCAAATACCTGCCAGAGTAGTTGGCAATGCAGCGCAGCATCCGACCTGCAGGTCGGGGGGATCAAATCCCCCCTCCCCCATTTTAAATTAAATAGTTTAACCTTTTTTTTGCACCAATAAAAGTTGATATTTAATTTTTATTAAGATAAGTTAATTTTCAATTAATTTAATTAACATAAATATTCTCAACCAATAAAAATTAGTAAATTTTATGTTATTTATTATTCATACTGCTTTTAATTTTTATGTCTTTTTCTATTTGATGTTTATATGTTCTTTTTCGTAAATTGGTTGCACGAAATATGAGATTCGAAATCCCCTCTCTAAAGTTTGGATTCGATATCTTCAATGAACATATATTATGAAAATAAAAAACTCTCCATTAGAATAATAAAAATGAATATTTCATAAGTCTGAGCTAAATCAAAGTTGACTATAAGCTCAATCGGAATTTAGAAGACCTGGTCATCTGAATTACCGTTATTTGTTAAAACTTTAACTATTTATATTTATATAAACAAAAAATATAAGAAGCAAATAAGCGGGCTTCCTTAATTTTATGGGCTAAAATGTCAGCCCAATTTTGTAACTCAAAACATGACAAAGTACCTTCTTTTATAGTATTGTCAAACTTAAAAAACAATGTAACTTTTCGATGTGGGATACTCTTATAACCCAATTAAGAGTTTACAACCAAAATAAAATTTAAATTAGCATTCTATTAAAAGAATTAAAGAAAATAGTTGTCAAACACCTGCCAGGGTAGTTGGCAATGCAGCGTTGCATCCGACCTGTAGGTCGGGGGATCGAATCCCCCTTCTCCCGATTTAAATAAAATAGTTAACATTTTTTTGCACCAATAAAAGTTTATATTTAATTTTTATTAAGATAAGTTAATTTTCAATTAATTTAATTAACCTAAATATTCTCAACCAATAAAAATTAGTACATTAATTAAAAAATTGTAAAAATATATAGATACAATTATTTGTATGTATAATGACCCGTGCTAAGCACGGAGAGAATTACTTTTTTTTTTTCAGTAGTTGATTTTTTAACCAAAAAATATATGGTGCATTTGTATTAAAAGTGAATTAAAGTTGGATTTCACTCGGAAAAGAACATACTTAATTATCTCTAGGAAAAAAACATAAAGTAATTTTATTATATACAGTTTAAGTATCAAAAATATTTTTTTCCTTAGGGAAAATATTTAATATATAGATTTCATAATTAGGAGAAAACTATAATTTAAGAAAAAAAAGTGTTATATAATTCGAATTAAAACATTTCTTGACTTATATTAATCGATACAAAAAATCTTCCTTCTCAATGTGTCAAAATGGCCAGATGCTATCTTTGCTATTTCTTTTAATGATAAAATCATTTTACAATGAACTTCCTCAATTTCTTTTACCTTTTAATTACGAATTAATTTTTAAGAATGACTTTTAAAGTCATTTTCTGACTCCAAAAAATATTTAATAGATGATGTAGATAATAAAAAGTTAAGTTCCAGGGCGAGAAGAGTATCTCGTAAAAGTTGTAAGAGAAAAACAAAATTAATGTTAGTCATTTACTTGCTTATGTTAGTCAAAATTGGAAGATAATGTTAGTCATTGATTTGCTTATGTTAGTCAAAATTGGAAGATAAGTAAATTAAATTGATGTACCATCATTCAAAATAGATGTATTCATAAAAAAAAAAAATTATTAATCTATTAATTCAATATCGTTAGCCGATATTTGAGGCTTATGTTAACTACATTTTTTTTCTTCTAAAAATACGTGCTGCCAAAAAGTAAATAATAGATGCATTATTAATCCTAAAAAAAGCAAATAATAGATGCATTATTAATCCATTAATTCAATATCCTTAGCCGATATTTGAGGTTTATGTTATCTAAATTTTTTTTCTAAAAAAAACGTGCTGGAAAAAAGCAGAGCTACTATACCATCTTTTTGCTACTTCAAAATTTATTTGGCTTCAATTTATATAGGATAAACAAACCCCTAAAGGAGAGTTATTATTTTTTTAGACTATTTCTTTTTACCAAAGCACATCTCACATTGATAAGAAAACAAAACACCTCGCAATAGAATGGAGTCATATCGCAAAATTATAAAGAAAGAAACTACAATTTAAGTTATAAAATTTAATAAAATATTAAAATAAAATAAAAATGAATTAAATAATGGTGTAAAGTTATATTTTGTCCCCGTGGCACTCGAAATACTCCAGAGCTATTAAGATATTAGAGGAGTCTTATTATCCATGTCACTGAACTTCATTCTTCCTCCAAATCTAAATGGAATAACCTGATTCACCGAAATATAAATCAATTTACATTTGTTTCTTCATATTTCATGCAGTCAATCTACTCACTCATACGTAGTAATAATAATAATAATAATAATAATAATAATAATAATAACAATAACAATAGAAGTCCAAAGTTTTAATGCTATAAAAGTTTAATGATATTTAAAGTGATCAACAAAGTTCACAAAGAATTAAAAAATACATGAATAATATTCTTAGCTTTCATTGTAAATTGCTAGTTGACATTTTTACTACTACTACAAACACCATCAAGATAATTTAGAAGACTGCAACAGAAACTATCTTCAGAAAAGAATCAATCTGAGAGGGCCAAGCAAAAACATTGAAAGGATTTATGTTAAACTTCAAAAAAAATTGATGGATAGCGAAAATTAACCTGAGTACATAGAAATAGATCGGAGATAAACCTGCAAAATTGATAATAATATCTAAATCTGAAACAAACAAAAAAATGTTAATATTGACAAATCATCGAATTCACCTATCATTGAAATGAGATGTACGTTACTGAAATACTGTAAAAATGAAAAAATGAAAAGAAAGTAAAACAAATATAGAACATATTAGTGAAACTGAAGAGACTCAAAAGCATAATCAAAAAAATAAAAAGAAACAAAATATTTGTAGCTTTATCTCTGTGTTGTTTTAAATTGTTGCATTGACACCAATGTAGAGAAGTATATCAATTGGAGTAGCTAACAAAATATTAAATTCTATCTTAATCATTTATCTCTTCAATATCTCAAATTTGAAAAAAAGATAGGATAAATGAAGAGATTATGAGGGATGAAGGGCAGTGGGTTGGGATTGGGAGATTTGTTATGATAAAGAGGAATGTTTAATGATATAGTGATAAGTGAACATTTTAAACATGAGATAATATGAGAGATTATATGAGTCACAATATTTTGAATCAAAGGTAATTAATAAATTCGTTTGAATTAATTTAATATTTTTAAAACTGATTAAAAAGTTTTTATATTGCCAAGTAATTAAAAAGTTAAAATTATAGAAAGTATATGTGAATTTCAATGTCAATATTATTTCAATTTTCTAAATTAAATAAATGACGTAAATTTAGATAGCAATCAGAACTTTCTAAAATAATTAATAGATTAAAATTAATCCAAATTTTTTATTGTTTGTAATTAAATGGCAAGAATTTAGGAGAAAACACGTTTTGAAATCTTCCCAATAAATATTGTTATTATATAATTAATTTTAAAAACAATATATTTTTTGCAAAAACAATCGCAAAGGATAATACAATAAGTAAAACTCAAAATTTAAACTAATTTTAAATTTAATTGATCAACTGTAATCAAGGCATGATCAATATCTGCGTTTTCTCTCTCTAGTTTTAGTATATAATTTTTTTCATTATTTTATTAATTTAATAGATAATAAATTGTTGGGACAAATCAAAACTTTTTAAACTAACTAAAATATCTAGATGGGAATCGGGTAGCCCAAGTGGTAAGGCTACCCGAACACGGGGCGGAGGTCCCGTGTTCGATTCCTATATCTCCCCATAATGGGGCAAAATAATTTCTCCTCCTTATGAGGCTTATCTTCCCTCCCCAGGCATGGGGCATGCTTCAATCTTCCCTATCTAGGGTACTTTTCGCTCTTCCCCTTCGGGGGCAATCGCCTTCGGGCGCTCAAAAAAAAAGTAAAATATCTAGAAATTTAAAATTAGATTAACATCTTACTTTTAGTTGATAAACATTTTAATTTATTATTACTTTAATAGATGATAAATTATCTTAACCCATCAAAGTTTTTTAAACTATTTAAAAAAACAAAATAATTCGAAGATATTTGTCAAGATTTTGAGAGAGTATTGGGGAGGAGTTTAATATTTAAAATTTATTAAGATAAGAATTAATTTATAATTAATTTAATTACCAAAACTCTTCTAAACCAATCAACTAATTGTAAAACAATTAAAACCATACAAATTACACAAAATTACACATAGGATTGATATGATTGGTTGAATCTGAAACCATACTTTTTCGTACAAACTTCCAGTATTATATAATACTTTTTTGTATAAACTTCCACTACTAACCTTCCTTAGTTTAAGCGTAATTTAAAGACATTAACCTTCCTTAACTAATAATGCAAGAAGGAAACTTTATTAAAAGTAGAATACTTTTATTAATTTTCATCATAAGTCAAAGTGAAACATTAAATTCCGGATAGAAGCAATATTGTATTTGTTAAGGTATATAGCCTAAATAATATTTGAGTTTCTGATAACTATGTATCATCATATTGCGTATGGCCCTTGTGTTATTTTGCTAAATTTCTTTTATATTATTAGTAGAATTTTTGCTTTTTTCGCATTGATTTATGATAGCTAAATCTATTGATCTTTACTAGCCACTTTTAATTTTTCGGATAGAAGCAATATTGTATTTGTTAAAGTATATAGCCTAAATAATATTTGAGTTTCTGATAACTATTTATCGTCATATTGCTTACGGCCCTTGTGTTATTTTGCTAAATTTCTTTTATATTATTAGTAGAATTTTTTGCTTTTTTCGCATTGATTTATGATATCTAAATCTATCAGGTATTTGACAACCATTCTATTTAACTCGTTTATTGGAATGCTAATTTAAGTAAACTTTTCCACGATCTCTAACAAATCTAAACTAAAAGTATTCTTGGTATGATATAATATTCTACATTAAATATATTATCTTCCTTAATTTCAAGATTCAAAACTCATCTCATTCTCTTAACCTCTTCTTTTATGATTATATTTTAGAAATTTATAAATTTTTAACACTTTAAATTCTTTTATAAAAAATTTCATTGGATTAAAATATTTTTCCAAAATCAATCTATATTTATATTGCATAACATGTTTTCAAGTTTTAACGCATCAGAAATCTTCAAAACTCTAACCCAAATTTCTCGAATTTTCTAACTCTTAATTATAATACAAAAACTTGATTGGTTAAGATGAATTTTGATTAATTAAGTTAATTCAAAACTAATTATGATCTTAAAGCAAATTTAAATATCAAATTACTTAACCAAATATCTCTATAATCCTAAATTTTTTCTCATAATCTTGAACACACTTTTCAGTTTTAAACTCCCAATCTAATATAAAATTTATAGATTAAAGATTTTTCGATTTAATTTCAAATGTTGTGATTGGTTAAAAAGATTTTAATTGTTTGAAATAAATCAAGAAAATATTAATTACTTAACTAGCACAGACTCCCGTATTTCTAGCCCTTTTATCATGTGCTTTACGAATTCATAACCAACCACTCACTTATAATTTTTGTTTTAATTAATCTCACATTGGTTTATTGATTCGTAATTTCAGTTAAATTATATTTCTCATCTGTTATTCAAATTCAAATACGATAAAAATTTAAATTAGTGTAACGAACCATTTAGTTTCTGTTAAACCTGCGGATGAGCCTTCCCCAAGGTATATCAGATTACCCATTATTCCTTATCATTTCTTATATGTCTAAAGATATCATTTTATGATATAAGAAATCTCATTATGAGTTTTTTTCTTTTGAGAATGACTAGAATTAAATTACACATTTCCTAAAATAATATATTATTTTAGGAAATGTGTAATTTAATTCTAGTCATTCTCAAAAGAAAAAAACTCATAATGGACATATTTTACTCGACAAAAACTCATAATGAGATTTCTTATATCATAAAATGCTATCTTTAAACACATAAGAAATGATAAGGAATAATGGGTAATCTGATATACCTTGGGGGAGGCTTGTCCGCAGGTTTAACAGAAACTAAATGGTTCGTTACACTAATTTAATTTTTTATCGTATTTGAATTTGAATTACATATGAGAAGTAGAATTTAACAGAAATTACGAATCAATAAACCAATGTGAGATTAATAAAAAACAAAAATTAAAAGTGAGTGGTTGGTTATGAATTTGCAAAGCACGTGATAAAAGGGTTAGAAATACCGGAGTCTGTGCTAGTGAAGTAATTAATATTTTCTGGATTTATTTCAAACATTTAAAATCTTTTTAACCAATCACAACATTTGAAATTAAATCGAAAAATCTTTAATCTAGAAATTTTATATTAGATTCGGAGTTTAAAACTGAAAAGTGTGTTCAAGATTATGAGAAAAAATTTAGGATTGTAGAGATATTTGGTTAAGTAATTTGATATTTAAATTTTTTTAAGATAAAAAATTCATGGAATTTACACGTAGGATTTAAAAGTATATGATTGGCTGAAAATGAAAACAGACTCTTTAATATAAATATGGGATACTCTTATAAGCCAATTAAGAGTTTACAACCAAAATAAAATTTAAATTAGCATTCCATTAAAAGAATTAAAGAAAATAGTTGTCAAATACGTGATAGAGTAGTTGGCAATGTGGCGTAGCATCTGGCTTGCAGGTCGGGAGATCGAATCCCCCCTCTCCCAATTTAAATAAAATGGTTTAACATTTTTGCACCAATAAAAGTTGATATTTAATTTTAATTAAGATAAGTTAATTTTCAATTAATTTAATTAACCTAAATATTCTCAACCAATAAAAATTAGTAAATTAATTAAAAAATGTGAAAATCTAAGAAAATAGTATTCAAGAAATATATAGATACAAATATACGTATCTATAACATGCTCTGTAATATACATATACTAGCCAAACACCCGTGCTATGCACGGAGAAAAATTTAAGAAATAAATTGTTTTAAATTATTTTCTTAAAGAAAGAGTAAAATTTGAACTACTATTGTCAATTTAAATTATTAAAAAGTTGTCATATGTCTTTCTTACCTCCTTAGACATTATATTTTTTTATAATTTCTATATTTTATTCATAAAAGATATAATTGTCTGGCAATTTGATAATAGTTGGATAGAGAATCATATAAAATATCCAATTAAATTTAGAAATTTGTCTTTTTTTTTATTTTTAATATTCCAATGGACACAATTAAGAGTTTTTTAAAAACATTTTCTTTGGCAAGAGTGGAGGAGGACAGTGAAATCAGATATACATTTCTCATAGTGAACATCGACCCCAATACCTATCAATGTAAGAACACGTGATTTACCAATATAGCTACTGCATTGACTCGGTTAAGAGTTGAACTCAATAACCTAATCTTTTTTAGAAAATAAAATATATAATTAATAAAAACAACCATAATGAAATTTAAAACTCCTTATTCAGTTAACAATGACCATTTTACTTATAATATTTTGGCCAAGGTCAATTTATTATAATTTAAATTAATTAAACATATAGAAATTTTCATCTTTTTTGTAGAAGGTGAGTTTTATTGGCTTTTTAGTTAAAAGTTTGATCTATAAAACAAAAGATATAATAAATCTAGTTTCTTGGATCATAAAATAAAATATTGAATAACTTGTATTGAAAATTCTGAATTAGAAAAAATACTTCGATAGAAAATTTTAAAACGTGATATTTTTTAGAAAATTTTATTTTAAAAGAATTTTTTTTAGTTTTAGTACGATCATTTATTTGCAAAAAACAAATTTCTCCTTGATGGACTTTTTCATGGTGCAAAATTGAACATAATTTCCTTTGCCAAGGAAAAAAGAACATTATACTCGTTAGAAAAGAAAAACTATTGCTTTAGTGAAATACAATTTAATAAAATAAATGAAAACCAAAACTTTATTCAATTTGAATGGATTTATTGTACAACACACATAATAGAACATTTGTAGTTGATAACAAAATAAGCATAGAGGAATCTCGAATCAATGTCCAATTCCAATTCTTCTCATTTGCATAATGTTCATGACATTGTTCAAACATCTAAAATAAATAAAAATATTCTTCAAGATTCTTTAAAAGGCACTTCCGTGGAAGGTGAAAGGCGGTGAAGGTGCATGTACTTTCATGGCACGATAACTATCGTAGAAGCACTGAAAATACAATTTTAGAAGTTAATAAAAAATTAAAAACTAATGTCAGTCAAACAAAGAAAATAAAATTGATAATGACGAAAAACTAATATCGGTGAGTAGTAAAAAAAGAAGAGCAAAATAATAAGTTAGTATTCATAAGCATCTTACTTTCGATGTACGTATACTTTCGGATAAACCTGTATGTAAAATCCGAAAAAATGTGTTATGAACAAATTACATTATAGTAAGAAGCAAAGCATAGAGATTGATTCAGAAAAGAAAAAAAAACTACCAATTTAAGAAAATGAAAAGAAAAAACTTACAACTATTCAAGAACACAAATTATAGGAAAACTGCCATAAAAATACAAATGAGATTAAAAGGGAATGGAAAAAATATATCACCGTGATAATGAGACTCTTTACTGCCTTGTATTTATAGAGGAGTGAACTCAAAAGAAAGTGTCCCATAAAATTTCAATCACATTAATATATTAATTCCTATCTTAAACAATATATTAAATTCAAACTCCATGTTTAACTTAAAAATGAATCTTTGATAGGGGAAGTTACATAAGTTTACGAATTTTTTTGAGATACTGGGAGATATTGAGATTAGGATGAATTAATTTTAGATATTTTTAAATGATTTAAGAACCCTTTGAATAGTTAAACATGAAACACCATACTAAACATTAATATTAAAACATCTTAATATTTTTTCTAAGACATTATTGATATTGATAAGTAATTAAGATAATTATTGATATTGATTTTTATTTTTTTTGATAATTATTAATCAAGATAATTAGTAATATCTTTTAATTTAGATATTTAATTAATTTGGAAGTTTAAGGATATGATTTGATTGGTTAAAAGATAAAATCAAGTTTAGTAGCTTAAAATTAGGAGTTCCAATTCTGAATGGCTCTATGTAGAAAGGACTTTGAAAAAACAATTACATCGGATGTGTGACTGTGAGGATAAAGCTAGAGATTAGAAACAATATTTGCCTAAAATATTGAAAATCTTCTTAGCTAGTAAGAAATTTTAAAAATTAATTAAAATGTCAAAAAAAAAAATTAGAATGGATAATTCAAGGAAATAATTAATATAGATTTTTCATTCAAAACCCAAAATATCACAAACTGATGGAATATCTTGTGGATTATCAAGGAAATACTGTTATTATATAATTAATTTGAAAAACAATATAAATTGTGGCAAAGGATAATACAATAACTAAAACTCAAAATTTAAACTAATTTTAAATTTGATTGATCAATATCTGTGTTTTTTCTCTCTAGTTTTAGTATATAAATGTTTTCATTATTTTATTAATTTAATAGATAATAAATTGTTGGGACAAATCAAAAAATTTTAAACTAATTAAAATATCTAGAAAATCTAAAATTAAATTAGCATCTTACTTTTAGTTGATAAACATTTTAATTTATTATTACTTTAAAAGATGATAAATTATTTTAACCCATCAAAGTTTTTTAAACTATTTAAAAAACAAAATAATTCGAAGATATTTTTCAAGATTTTGAGAGAGTATTGGGGAGAAGTTTAATATTTAAAATTTATTAAGATAATAATTAATTTATAATTAATTTAATTACCAAAACTCTTCTAAACCAATCAACTAATTGTAAAACAATTAAAACCATACAAATTACACATAGGATTGATATGATTGGTTGAATCTGAAAAGTGACTCTGTAATATAGATGGATATAGCAAAAATACCCGTGCTATGCACGGAAACGTAATGTTTAATGAAAGAAAAATGTCAAAGTAATTTTGTAACTCAAAACATGTCAAAGTAGACTCTTTTATAGTATTGTCAAACTCAAAATATTAAATATATATAGATAGATAGATACACACTAGCGTAAGATCCGTGCTATGCAGGGGAACAAATTTAATTGTTAAGAAAATATTAAATAGCATAAAAGTGTAAAATGATATACACACTAGCCTAATGACCCGTGCTATGCATGGGAACAAATTTAATTGTTAAGAAAATATTAAATAGCATAAAGTGAAAAAATGTTACTTTACACTGATATTTTTGTTTGGTTTTCAAACCGGCCTATATAGAAAAAATGAAAAAAAGATAAGAATTTTGTATTTATATGCAAAATATCAAAAACATTTTGGTAAGAGAAGAATATTCTTTCAGTGATTGATCAAGGTGGGCATTGTTAGTTTTCTTGAAAAAATTAACGGTTTAAATGAATCATTCAAAAAAGTATGTCTCGCCAATTTATTGGGAAAATTTCAACTCATTTAATGACACGATAAGAATTAAATGACTCGGTCAACTAAAGTTTATTTTTTGAAGTTTTTACCCTTTTAATGAAAAACGTTTATTGCGCAGTTTGCATGCGAGTTCAAAAAAAACTAAATGAATCGGTGAACAAATATTTTTTGAAAAAAACTTTGACTGTTGGAATGAAAAAGTAACAAAGAAAATTAGATTTGTAACTCAATTTAATAGACTAAAAACAACTCAAGTAAATTCATTCAAAAAATCCTATCAACTACATTTATTTATAATGTCGTCAAATTTAAAAAAACTTTATACACTTTCGATGTATGATCTTGAATAATACTGAAAACAAAAGGTAGAATAAAATATTAGAATAGAAAATTTAAAATATATTCAAAATATTAAAATATATTTTTTTTGAATAAGTAAAATTTGAATTATCTGAAACACAAATAAAGTCCGCCTCTCAAATTCATTAGGCAAATTTCAATTCAATTAATGATACGAAAAGAATTAAATGGCTCGATTAACTTCATACACTCTCGGTGTGAGATCTTGATTAATATTGAAAAAATAGAAATAAAAAATTAGAATAGGAAAAATGAAAAACCATTAAAAATATTAAAACATATAATTTTATTTGAATAAGTCTAAATGAACCATCTGAATTTGAAAATAAAATGGAATTGTTACTCAATTTAATGGATTAAAAAGCAACTTAACGTATTCATTCAATTAAAAACCATGCTCAACTCCTCTATTTATAATATTGTAAAATTTCAAAATATTCATACACTTTCGATGTGGATCTTGAATAATATTGAAAAATTAAAAAATATAATTTAATTTGAATGAGCCAAATATGTTAACCTTACTTTTGATTTAATGGATAAAAAATTATTCAATCAACCAAAATCTTTTAAACTAATTAGAAAATTCAAAAGTAATTTCTTTCAAGGACGACTCAAGGTTAGGATGATAATTTTTTTGGAAAAATAATTGTTTAATTGAAAATTTCGAAAAGCAAATAAAGTTTGCCCCTCCTTCATTGGGAAAATTACAAGTCAGTTAATGATACTCTAAAAATCACATGGTTCGATCATTAAAAGTTAATTTTCAAAGTTTTTACTCTTTTAAAAAAAGTTTAGTGAGCAGGTTCGAGTTCAATATAAAACTAAATGACTCGGTGAACCAATTTTCTTTAAAAAATTTTTTTTAACTATTTAAATGAAAAAATTGTGAAGAAAATTGGAATTGTCACTCAATTTAATGCACTAAAGACGAACTCCACCAATTCAATCAATAAAAATCCATTCTAAACCCTTTTTATATATAATGTTGTCAAATTTTCAAAAACTTCATAATCTTTCAATCTGGGATCTTGAATAGTATTGAAAAGAGAAAGAATAAAATAGAATAGGAAAAATAAAAAAATAATATTAAAATTAACAATTTAATTTGAATAAGTCAAATATTTCAAAATATATTTAATTTAATAAATAAAAAATTATTTCAACCAACCATATTTTTTAAACTAATTAAAAATCAAAAAATTACGCGTGGGATTGTGAAGGCTTGTGATTGGTTGAAACTGAAAATATATTCTGTAATATAAATATAATAGATTTATTGGAAAAAAATTGTTTAATTGAAAAGTCTGAAAAGCAAACAAAGTCTACCACTCTTTAATTGGGCAAATCCGACTCAGTTAATGATACTCTAAAAATCACATGGTTCGTTCAACAAAAGTTAATTTTTTAAGTTTTTACTCTTTTTAATTTCACTCGGTGAACTAATTTTCTTTAAAAATAATTAACTATTTGAAAGAAAAAATTGAAAACCAAATTGAAAAGTATATATACTAGCCTAATTACCCTGCTATGCACGGAAATACTAAATTTAAAATTATTAATTTAATGATTGTACAATTATATTTAAAACAACAACTCGTTAACTTTAAATTTTTAGAAAACAAATAAGAAAATTCAACATGATTAGGTAATATAACTTTTATTGAGTAACTCACAAACGTAAGGGTCAACACCAGAATGATGATTGGATCGAATAATAAATAATCAAAAGAATTAAAAATAGTCTTATATTATTTCAATTAATGTTCCGTCCAATGTTTTGATCCAATAATCACTACACTACTACTATTAAATGTTAATCACCCAATCTTTTTAGAAACTACGTATTGTGACTTCATTTTTCTTATGGAGTCATCAAATTCATGAAGTTTTCTGCTCAAGTTTTTTCCGCTAAACTTGCATTACTGTAAGATCCATTTTAGTAAATGTTTTTATTCCCTGAAAGATCAAATTAGTCTAATAGTATATTAATAAATTATTTAAAGGACATTTATTAATAGTAATGGTTATTGGATAAAAATAAATCAAACATAGATATAAATAATAATTAGACATTAAAAGTCATGAACATAAAAAGGATGAAGATGTGAGTAAATGTTGGAATAAAATATTCTCATAAATTCCCGTAAATTCACAGAAACTTCCCAATAAATTCTCACAAATAAGTTCCTCCTAAACTTCATAAATTTTTGGAAAAACAATGTTGGGCATGGCTAAAAAACTTAATTCTTTAAACAAAAACAACAAATCAAGTCTAAATTAAGTTTATGAATAAGACTTCTAGGATATAAGTAAATCAATACGTATAACAGAAAAAGTTACCAAGAATTAGGATTCTTTGTATCCTGCAATCAAATAAATTGAAACATTTACAAAAAAATCAAAATGAAAAATTAAAAGTGGCTAGTAAAGATCAATAGATTTAGATATCATAAATCAATGCGAAAAAAGCAAAAAATTCTACTAATAATATTAAAGAAATTTAGCAAAATAACACAAGGGACGTAAGCAATATGACGATAAATAGTTATCAGAAACTCAAATATTATTTAGGCTATATACTTTAACAAATACAATATTGCTTCTATCCGAAAAATTAAAAGTGGCTAGTAAAGATCAATAGATTTAGCTATCATAAATCAATGAGAAAAAACCAAAATTTTTACTAATAATATAAAAGAAATTTAGCAAAATAACACAAGGGCCATACGCAATATGATGATACATAGTTATCAGAAACTCAAATATTATTTAGGCTATATACTTTAACAAATACTGTAAAACACAAGAGGGGGGGGGGGGGGTGAATTGGGTTTTAATCGATCTTGCAAACTATTTCCAATCTTTTCAAAGCTAGTGAGAGTTTGAACAAGATGAACAAAAGCTAAAGCAAAACCCAACAACAAGACAAAGGATTTAGAGTGGTTCGATTCACTTAGAATCTACATCCACTACCTTGAGCCGCACCCAAGGATTTGCAACAACTTCACTAAGAAGATTTTACACTTGTGGCTAACTCACTAAGAGTTTTACAAACACAACCACACTACAAAAACTCACTAAGAGCTTGATTGCCCACACAAAGTAGGACTTAACAATTTGCCCACACAAAGTAGGACTTTTACAAGAATAACCCAATCACTTAGAAAGGGAATAAGAATATTTAAAGAACAAGGTTGTTCACTCTTCTAAGTGAAAGATATATACCTTTGAAGTACATCAATTATAGCTCTTTGAACATATGAAGTTCACTCTTTGTCCTGCTTTTGAAATAACACCTTTGAATGATTTAAATCATGGAAATGAAGTGTTTTTACTTTGAAGGTGTTTAGACTTGATAAGAAATCAATCTATATTGTATGTGCAAGTCTTTGAGTCATTCTCTAGATTTGGAGTATTTATACATTTCAAAATAGGTTGAAAAACGACTCTTTAACGGTCAAAAAACGGCTAGTTTTTCGCAGAGTTCGGTTGACCGAAATCACACCTCGGATGACCGAAGTCAACCTCGGTTGAGCCGAAGCCAACCTCGGTTGAGCCGAAGACAAGGTCGGTCGACCGACCAGACCCTTAGGTCGACCGAACCATCATTTTTCAAGAGCTACAACTCTCTGTTTCTCTTCGGTTGATCCGAGCTTGAGCTCGGTTGACCGAACTTCCTGAGTATGAGAGATGTTGATTTTTCACACGTTTTGAAATCTATTGAAGTCTAAAAGGTTTTCCCAAAAGGTAACAAGTAAGAACATTTGGAAAACCATTTTAAAGGACTTAAACTTTGAAATCAAAGGCTTTTGAAATACGAACTCATGTAAGGATCATTTTGAAACTTTAGCCTTTTGAAAACGTGTTTATGAAAACCTGCAAGACTAGAGTGTAGAGCTTATGTTCATGAGAGCTTTGGTTCGAGCTATATAAGATAAAGACTTATAACGACAAAGCTAATCTAACCAAGCCTAAGTCTTCAATCATCAATCTTGAAAGATGAGCCTTGAATAATATATCTTTGAATCTTGATCATGGCTTGATTGAAGTACTTAGAGCTTCCAATATTAATTCCGATATTCTATCACCAAGATTAAGATCATTAGACACAACATCAAATGTTTGTCCATTATCAAAAACTGAGTTTGTTCGCCCTCAGGGCTTACAATCTCCCCCTTTTTGATTATGACAAACTTTGATGTAATAAGATAGAATAAGGACATAAATAAGAACAAGGAAGCATGGCAAAATGATCTAAGAACAATTAAGTATAAAACTAGTACTTTAGAAGAAAAAATCGAGAAATAATAGAAGTTCAAAGTACTAGCATAATAAATTATTTTGCCATCTATCTAGGGACTCTTAGAAGAGCCCTATTTCCCAACCAACCTCCTTACCTCCTTCCTTCCATAATATGTAGCTTTCTTGTGTGTAACATACATACCTTAGTTTACACAAGAAGCTAACTTACCATTTTCATCAATGTTGATGTGAGTGCTAAGGATCCTATTAAGAAGAACATGCTCACACAAACATTAGAACTATCAATGGTTTGTTATCATCAAAACAACATAGAATATTTTTCCCTTTGGGCTAACAAATACAATATTGCTTCTATCCGAATTTAAGACATAAGATGAAAATTAATAAAATTATTTTACTTTTAATAAAGTTTCCTTCTTGCATTATTAGTTAAGGAAGGTTAATGTCTTTAAATTATGTTTAAACTAAGGAAGGTTAGTAGTGGAAGTTTGTACGAAAAAGTATTATTATTTTAGGAAATGTGTAATTTAATTCTAGTCATTCTGAAAAGAAAAAAACTCATAATGAGATTTCTTATATCATAAAATGATATCTTTAGACATATAAGAAATGATAAGGAATAATGGGTAATCTGATATACCTTGGGGAAGGCTCATCCGCAGGTTTAATAGAAACTAAATGGTTCGTTACACTAATTTAAATTTTTATCGTATTTGAATTTGAATAACATATGAGAAATATAATTTAACTGAAATTACGAATCAATAAACCAATGTGAGATTAATTAAAACAAAAATTAAAAGTGAGTGGTTGGTTATGAATTCGTAAAGCACATGGTAAAAGTGCTAGAAATACGGGAGTCTGTGCTAGTGAAGTAATTAATATTTTCTTGATTTATTTCAAACAATTAAAATCTTTTTAACCAATCACAACATTTGAAATTAAATCTTTAATCTTTAATCTATAAATTTTATATTAGATTGGGAGTTTAAAACTGAAAAGTGTGTTCAAGATTATGAGAAAAAATTTAGGATTATAGAGATATTTGGTTAAGTAATTTGATATTTAAATTTGCTTTAAGATCATAATTAGTTTTGAATTAACTTAATTAATCAAAATTCATCTTAACCAATCAAGTTTTTGTATTATAATTAAGAGTTAGAAAATTCGAGAAATTTGGGTTAGAGTTTTGAAGATTTCTGATGCGTTAAAACTTGAAAACATGTTATGTAATATAAATATAGATTGATTTTGGAAAAATATTTTAATCCAATGAAATTTTTTATAAAAGAATTTAAAGTGTTAAAAATTTATAAATTTCTAAAATATAATCATAAAAGAAGAGGTTAAGAGTATGAGATGAGTTTTGAATCTTGAAATTAAGGAAGATAATATATTTAATGTAGAATATTATATCATACCAAGAATACATTTAGTTTAGATTTGTTAGAGATCGTGGAAAAGTTTACTTAAATTAGCATTCCAATAAACGAGTTAAATAGAACGGTTGTCAAATACCTGATAGAGTAGTTGGTAATGTGGTGTAGCATTTAACTTGAATGTTCTGGGTTCGAATCCTCCCCCTCCCCAATTTAAATGAAGTAGTTCAATTTTTTTGCACCAATCAAAAGTTTTATAATTAATTAAATAACAAAATAATCTACAAAAATGACAGGTGGCATGAGGGAATTAAAAATCTGAAAAGGGCTTCAGTAAAGAGGGAATTAAAAATCAGAAAAGGGCTTTCGAATATATATATATATATATATATATATATATATATATATATATATATATATATATATATATATATATATATATATATATATATATATATATAGATACTAGCCTAATGACCCTGCATATGCACGGAAACGAATTTAATTGTTAAGAAAATATTAAATAGCATGAAAGTGTAAAATGATACTCTACGTTGATATTTTTGTTTGGTTTTTTAAATTGATCTATATAGAAAAAAGAAAAAAATATAAGAATTTTTTATTTATATGCAAAAGATAAGAAAAAATAAAAAAAAATTATGGTAAGAAAAGAACATTCTTTCAATGATTGCTCAATGTCGGCGTTGTAAGTTTTCTTGAAAAATTAACGGTTTAAATGAACCATCCAAAAATAAATAAAGTCCGTCTCTCCAACTTATTGGGCAATTTTTAACTCATTCAATGACACGATAAAAATTAAATGACTCGGTCAACTAAAATTTACTTTTTGAAGTTTCTACCCTTTTAATGAAAAACGTTTATTAAGCAGTTTACATGCGGGTTCAACGGAAAATTAAATTAATTAATGAACGATTTTTTTTTGAAAAAAATCTTTGACTGTCGGATTGAAAAACTTAAAAACCAAATTAGATTAATCACTCAATTTAATAGACTAAAAAGCAACTCAACAAATTCCTTTAAAAAAATCCTATCCACTGCCTTTATTTATAATGTCGTCAAATTTTAAAAAAATTATACACTTTCAATGTATAATCTTTAATAATATTGAAAACAAAAAGTAAAAGAAAAGATTAGAATATCAAAATTAAAAAATATTCAAAATATATAATTAATTTTGAATAAGTAAAATATGAACTATCCGAAAACCAAATAAAGTCGGCCTCTAAAATTAATTAGGCAAAGTCTAATTCAGTTGATGATACGATAAAAATTAAATGGCTCAATTAACTCAAGTTTAATTTTTTTTAGTTTGCACTTGTTTATTGAAAAAAATGTTTAGTGAGCACGCTCGGTTATGGGTTCAACAAAAAACTAAATAGTTCGGTGAACCAATTTTCTTTATAATTTTTTTTACTGATGGAATTAGTATTAAATTAATTAATTGAAAAATAATTCTTATCTTAATAAAATTTAAACATCAAATTACTTCTTCAATTATCTCTACAAATCCTAAATTTTCTCTCGTAATCTTAAATAATTTGCAAAAAATTTAATTGGTCAATATTTTTTGTAGTAATTACAAATTATTTATAAATTCAATCTCTTCTTTAAACTTTATTTCAAACAATATTTTTGTTTAAATTAAACTCCTAATAACTACCCATTACTTCCATACAACACGTAATACATCACCATCTCCCACACACACGATACACAATATTTATATGTATCGTCACCTTCAGAGAAACAAACTCTTCCATTGTTATGTGAAAGTATTTTGTCCTATTCTTCCTTTAATTCGAATGGTAACCTTTCGTGTTTACTATTTTTTCTTTTTTACATTCTCTATTATTATTATTTTCATTGCATTTGATTTTTTTTTTCCTGCTATCACTTTCCGTGATTTGTACAAACATTTTTTGAGACCTTTTTCTAACTCTATTTGTTTTCAGAAGGTAATTTCATTATCGATCTTTTTCCCCCCAAATTGTGAAGTAATCTTTGAGCTAATATATATTCCCTAATTCTTTTCTTTTGTATAATGCATATACATCATACTTAGATCTCAAAAATTATGTACACCTTACAACCAAAACTTGAGTGGTTAGGAAACCATCAGTGTTCTTTTGATTTGTATTTAGTTAATGTTCTTTTCTAAATATTGATTCTTTGCCTTTTTGTTAATTAACATTAATCTGTAGGTTTTTCTTGAAGAGAGATTATGTTGATTACTTAGGCTTCCATTTTTTTTTCTTTTTTCTTTAATCTTACAGTGAAAGAATTAGTGATCAACAAATTTCAAGTTACAAATTTTTTTATTTTATTTCCATGCATTGCTTCACTCTTATTAATACTATTGTACTTCATAATTTTATTTATTAAATAATTTTTACCTCAATCGTATTGGTAATGTTAAATATTTGATCTTTCGAAACTTTTTAGATTTATTTATTCGACGAATGATGATATGAATTCCGCTTAAAAAGTTTCTTTTTACACTCCGTATTGTTTAAGTTCATATATTTGAGAAAATTAATGGAGGCAACCACTGATAACAAATAATATTTCATTACCTTTTCAAAAATTTCTACTCATATTGACATTTTGGAAAGTCATTTAGTATTTTTCTTTAATATCTAGCTATATATTACATGAAATGTTTTCATTTCTCTATCAAAATTTAATTTTTTTTCCTCTTTTGAAAATCTATTATAAGTTTTAACTCTCTGAAATTTCTGTATTCTATACATATATCTTGTTTGTTAAAGATATTCTCGATTATATTTTTTCATTTGATCAAAGTGTGAAATATTTATTAATTTTCTCTTTTAGTTCCCCCCAACGTCTAAATGTACTATTATTTAGCTACTTTTCTTCTTTGAATTCTATTTTGAGTTTCACCTATCTAACATATTCTTGATTATAATGATAGATTGTTTGTTCCCCTATGATCAGACCCCTCAAGGTTATTTATTTTAGATATTTTATCTTTTTGTAAGTCTACAACTTTATATTTTTTTATTTTTCTATAGATTTAATTTATCTGGTTTCATTTGATTATGAAACAAATTAATATATTTTTAATTTATTTGGAGCTTTTACACTTAACCTAATGACATTTTATTTTGATTTTGTATTTTTTCAGCAATGGATAATTAAACTCTAATTTTAATTTTTTTTTTATTGCAACTGGGATGGAGGTTGGTGATAAAATTAAGCAATTTCTTGAAAGATACAAACTCACATATATAAGGATTTAAAGATGTCATGAGATATAATATGCAAGCAATTCTTTGCAAACACAAACATACTCTAAATGTTTGTAAACATACGATAATGAAATGCGAGATAAAATGTTTTTTTCTTCATGGATTGGGAGCTTCTGTTGGAAGGTCTTTGGAATGCGTTGTATTCTTCTATTTATTTAATCGATAGTTTGTAGGATAATGTTACTTTTAACATCCTTTTATCTCTTTTATTATTTCCTCATTCATATTAATTTAAAAAAACTTATGCATTTTTTCACTTCAGAGTTGAAATTTATATGTTTTTTATAGATTAAGTACATGATTGATAACTCGTAATATAGTCTATTATTTCGTCTATTTTAATAGCAATTTTGTATATTGTTATGTTGCGTTTTGAGCTTAGAACGGTATAATCCTCACTTCTTTGTGCTTTTAATCATAGGGGCAAAATAGTACTTTTGAAGCGTAAAAGTGAACCGAACTTGCAGAATAAGAAAGAAGCTGTTGGAATTGGAAAGATGTCTTTACAGACTAGAAGAGAAGATATGACAGCTACTTTAAAGGATGTTGATGAGTTTTGGTTTATGGCAACTCCTTTAAAGAATCTTGAAGAGTTGTATTTATGTCAACTACTTTAAAGGAGGGAGAGTTTTGATCTATGTCAATTACTTTAAGCTAGGAGATTTCTATTGCTATAAATACTCTTTACTAGTCTTAGGAAAAGATATTCAGTCATTATTAGATTATTCTAGGTTTTAATTTGTTATTGAATTTTTCTCTAGTATGAGCTAAATATTTATTCTAAGGCCATGATGTAGCTAGATTAATTTTATATATTATTCTTGTGATTTTGTTATTCGATGAGTGTTGTGAAATTAATTTCTTATTATTGTTCTTAATGCTTTTGTGTGATTAGCTACCACTCAAATTGTCCTTACATTAACCTGGAAGATTTGCGACAGCTGACCTTGTTAATTAGGTTAAATAATCTGAACATAAGTTGCATGCAAGATAGACATATACTTGTATGGTTTGTGCGATCTTTATGATTTCATATGTGTAATGCATTTTTATGGGTTAAAATCAACATAGACATATAGTTGGTTTATTCATGAGAATAGGTTTGATAAGCCTTGAAAGAGGTTATTAGATATAATTGGAAATCGATCGATTAATGAAACTCACTCTAGAATAACATCTCGTAAGGATAATATATTGGTTAATTTAGTGAATTCATGTGCCTTAGATCTTTCTCTTATCAAACTTCTTGTTTAAGTTATTTGTATATGTTAGTTAATTAATTTAGTTTAATTAAATCATCATCAACCGTCAGATCTATTTTACTTGCTTTTGATCATCTTAGAATTAGTTACTTAGAAATTAATTAATCATTATTCTATGTGGGATCGACCTTGATTACTACAACCTTGACCTAGTACACTTGCTAGTATAGATTTTGCGTATCAATGATTATGAAGCAAGAATTGTGAATTTTCACTCCTTTAACTTTTCCCTTCATAGTTGAAGTTATATGTTTTTTTTGGTATAGATTATGTGCATGATTATGAAGTAAGAACCTTCAGTTTACACCCATTTCATTATTATTATTTTTTCTTTTTTTATTTTCAGTCACTAGATAAAGGTAAACTGTTTGAGTTAGTTTAGACACATAAAAAGAAAATCGAGAATGATGCTTCAGTTAGAAGAATAAGTTTGTAAGAGTTAGCTGAAGACAAGAGAAGGTTTGAACTGAAATAATAAAGAGTGATATGGTTGTATTAGATTTGAATGGTTTTATAGTCTTGGACATAAAGAAATGAAGGGAATGTATTCATGTTAACGACCACACGTAATTCTATCTTTGATTCATTTAGGCGACCTTAATTACTTTGGATTAATACATTGTTCCTGTTGTTATATTTCGTGAATCACGTAAAATTGTGTCCTCGTGGATAGCACGGGTCCTTAGGCTAGTGTGTGTGTGTGTATATATATATATATATATATATATATATATATATATATATATATATATATATATATATATATATAAAAGAGAACTCTCTTTCAACCAACATCAGTTGTGGTGGTATAGATGAGGGCTCCTCCATATATATATAAGAGAACTCTCTTTCAACCAACATCAGTTGTGGTGGTATAGATGAGGGCTCCTCCTTTATTGGGTTCAAACTAAGACCATGACATTTGTATGGAATTATTTATGTTGGGAGGGTCGTCCCCTTTTTAGGCCTCTGCAGCACCCGATTCAGATTAGTCAAGCCTGTCGAGTTTGAATACTGGATGGTCTGGAACAAAAATAAAGAGAACTCAAATCTTGGATCCTATTTCCATGCACATTTTCGATTTCAATCTTATCAAATTGTCAAGTAATCATTTAATCCTATAATGTAGGTCGTTTAGAACATTTTATAAAGATTGAAAAAACTAAAAATAAGGTATTGTTTTTATATTAAAGTGCCAATAATATCCATTTATCACTTATTATGTAGAAAATATTTTGAGTAAAATAAAAATATAATTGAAAGTAAAAATATGAGAGAATGAAAAACTATCTAAAACAACTTACATATTGAATCTGAGAATTACTTGTATCGACTTACATAAAGGAATGGAAGAAATACTAATCTTCTTTCCTTTTAAAGAGATATAATGACCTACAAAAAGTGAGAATTTAAGATAAGTAATAACTTTTTACTGACGGGATGAAGGTGGGATAAAGATTAAGACAAATAATCTCAAATCATAATAAGAATGTGAAGTTAATCTATGACCTATTCAATGGAAGATTTAGGAAGACGAGAGTGTTGCTCCAGGGCTTTGCATGGGCATGGCCCAGTTATTCCATTTCAGTCATGGCATGCCACCCGAAAATGGTGGACAAACATTTTTGTCCATAACGGAAGTCCCACTTACGTCCTGGGGCCAAAACGGAAGTGCGAGTTCCGTCCTGGCTGACGTGGCAGGTTTTCCCACGCACGGTAGCACGTGTCCGTAACGGAACTCCCACTTCGCTATGGACCCGTGACTGCAGTGGACTTCCGCTCGACTCGGGCAGTGTGTTTGCCTAAAAACACTTGGTTTTTTTCATGAGGTCGTCCGTTTTCGAAGGTTATTTATTTCTGAGGTGTTTGTATTAAAATAATCAAAAACAATATTTACAAAACACAATGGTTACGAAAAATTGAGCAAGAAAATGAATAAATTGTATATTAATATAAAAAAAACAACCGAATTATCGGAATAATTTTTTACAACGGAAAAAAATTATCTTCGTAACTACAATAAACGAAACGTAAACAACGTAAATGAAAACCTATCTACGGCGGCGCCGAAGATGTGTACAGAACGGTGTGTCTCGAGGATGGTCGCAGGAAGTAAATGTTGCCATCCCTAACACGCACGGCGCTACCAAAATTGGTTGTGATGACCTCCGCGCCTTCGTGGTCGATAAATATCTGCTCCTCGGGGTTTAGCGGCATCGGCAACGTGAGTCTCGCCGCTGCGTCTCGCTGATGTGCAGTGCTGATGAAGGCGACCCTCCCGAGTAGAAGCTCGGTGCTGCAGATGTAGAGGGCCCGACACTGAGATCCCCACCCGTCTGAATACCAGCTGAAAAAGTACCGGGGATGCAAATTGGTACTCAAAAGGGGTGGGTACGTCGGCCTGACTGGGAAACTGTGTCGGTGTCGGAGACTGTGTGGGATCTGTCGCCGGTGGAGCCGCCTCCTGTGGCCCGCCGCGCTGTCGTTGTCGCCTCGCCGCCAAGTCCTCCCACACGGCATCCCGTTGCCTCCGCGTACCTTGCCTTCCCCTTTGGGACCGGGCCGGAACAGGCTCTCTCGGTTGCGTCCCCGGTTCCAGAACAGCCGACTCAGCCACATCCGCAGCACTCGATCTGTAGGTCAGGGACTTCCCGGCCGCCACGAACGCCTCTTTGATTGTTTTTGAAGCCCAGGAGACTAGGGACCTGTAGTGGCCGATTGAGTTGGAAGCCGGCTTATCGAGCTCCGTCAGTATGAGTCTGTTGGCATCCGCCTGCAACATCAATTCTCGTGTCAGTATATTATAAACAAGGAAAAACAATGTAGACAAACAAAAATACAAAACTTACAATAATGTCCTCGGAAGGCGCGATGGGTTGAATGCCCATCGGGAGTGGACCGGCATCCCTGTTGCGTGGGTTTGTAAGGAGGTGCACGGTGATGCGATTGTACCAATCCATGTACTCACGGGTTGGTAAGATCACATTACCGGGGACCGGGACAGCGTTCGCCAGTGCATCCCACATGGCTATGTAGGCTTTGTGCTTGTTATCACAGTTCATAGTGGGTCCCGCCGTGTTGGTGTGGACGTCCTCGCCCTCTGTTGTACCCTCCGCCACCGATGGGGTTGGTATCACCTGCTGGAACCCGAATTGCCTAGCAACCCGGTCCGGCATGTGAAACTCAACCAACTCGAAACACACGAGTGGCGTACGGGCCCGGCAGGTGGACAGGAAGCCCTCATCGCGAGAGACCCGCACGGCAATAACCCAGTCGGGGTACGGCCTCCACATGAACTGTCAAAAAAAATTGTACATTAGCATAAATTAATTGTGCAAATAAAAAAAAGTTACGAAAAATACGATAAACCTTACCCCCTGAGCGTCCGTCAGTCGGTCTAACTGGTCGCGAAACACCGTCAGCTGAGATTTCGGCGTGTTCTTGAAACTCCGGGCGGTATTCCAACGCGCCCCGTACGCTCGGCCGTCCGCGGGAGGTTCATTCATAATCTCTCCCCGGTTCGCCGGCCGGAGAAATGATATGCGCTCCCACGCCCACAACTGGTACAAACAAACACGGATTAATCATCAGATATTTAAAAAAATGCAGGGAAACAATAAAAACGCATTAAAAATTACAACAAACCTGGATCAGAAGGCAACAGCCAGCAATGTCCTTAGAGACGGCCTGTGCAGAGATGCACATCTGGCGGTAGAGGTAGGATAGGACGCCGCTGGCCCAGGAATGCTGGTCGTGGGCGAGATCTCCGTCGCTGATGAGCAAGAGATAGCGCATGTTCCCTCGCGACCCGGATTTATCCGGGAAAAGGAAAGTGGCCATGCAAAGGAAAATCAGGGCCCGGGCCCGCTGGTCAACCGCGAGCTCCGTGGCATCCTCGCCTAGGGGATCGGAAATGTGGGCGTACACCTCTGCAAGCTGGATGGCGTTACCCCTAATTGACTCGGCGGGGGGCGGAATCCCTGGGATATCGTGGGATGCGCTCAATCCACCGACGCTTGGTCATGTTGTAGTCCTCATTCCACGACACCACGTGGCCCTCGGTAGGGCGATCCCTGGGAGGCATCCTACGTCCCTCTAGGGGTGATGGTGACCTCACCGCAACGCAGATGGAAGGTGTGCGTCTCGGGGCGCCACCGCTCTACTAATGCGGTGATCAGGGCGTGGTCTATCTTAATCTTACCTATCCTACAACAACCCCCGAAACCTATACTATCAATGAGATCTAGCACTCTCCGGTTGCCCTCGCGTCGGTATGCCTCAAAAAAAACTCCCGTCATAGCTAATGACCTTCAAACCTCTGTCTAGGACTACATCCCCGCCCCAAATCCTAAGTGATCTATGTGAGGTGTGTTTGTTCAACACACTGGGATCGTACGGACCGGGCATAAGGTGGGCGGGAAAAGCCATCTATAATAAAAACAGTGGGATTTTATCAGGAAAATTTCAATTAAAATACATAAAGATATCAAATTCACAAAATTTCAATTAAAGTACATAAGAATATCAAATTCACATAATTGCAATTAAAGTACATAAGAATATCAAATCCTCATAATTGCATTTTAAAGTACATAAGAATATCAAACTCTCATAATTGCATTTTAAATACAAATATATTTCAAATTCTCATAATTGCATTTTAAATACAAATATATTTCAAATTCACAACAATGCAATTAAAATACATAATTATCAAATTCAAAACAATACAAAAATATCAAAGTCACATAAATATATAACTATCAAATTTACAAAAAATAAATACATTCTTAATAGGCAATTAAAAAAAATTAAATCAATTAAAAAAAATATTGTACCTCCAAATTTTAAAAATTTGGGAGAGAGAGAGAGTGGTGGTGGGGTAGATTGAAGGTGGCGGTAGTCGGAGCTGCGGCGGGAGGCGCGATGGGAGGGAGGGGGAGGAAGTTTTTTTTTGAGAGAAAAAAGCTTGAACTCGCGGTGGGGGGGAAGAAGAAGGGTTTTCTTTTTAAAATCGAGAGTTTAGAACTAAGTCCCACTTCGTCCCTCGTGTCCATAACCCGGCTGGGAGTTCTGCTCGACACGTGGCACCGCATGCGTGGGAAAACTCCCGCCACATCGCCCGAGACTGAATTCCCACTTCAGCATGGCTCTGCAGACGGAAGTGGGACTTCGCATATGACAAAAATGTCATTCACCATTTTCAGCTAGCATGCCATGATCGAAATGGAATAACCCGCTAGCGCCATGCAAAGCCCGTTGCTCCAAACATATCTAAAATACCATATTTTATATGAAACAAATTTTATTTTTTCTGGAAAATCCTTTAGAAATCTGTATAATCGGGCGAATTGTGCCAACACTTTTCCAGTACTGAAAATCTAATGTTTTTTTAACTGAGGTAGAAGGCACTTGATTAACCTGGGCCTTTGTAGTGGACGTCCAACAAGATAAAAGGCCCATGTACACTAACAGGGCATACATTGGAAATAAAGTAGTATAATCCCCGCTAAAAGAAATGCTAACAATAATAAATAAAGATAATTGATAAGCACAATATATTTCTAGTAGGTATGGTGATATATTTGACAAGTTTGTTCCTCTGAAAAAACATATATATATATATTTTTTAATTTGAAAATTTTTTTTAAAAAATAACAGGAGTGTCACCAACGGGCTGCCCATCCAACTGCAGAGGGTCTTGTGCTGCTGGCACCTCAAGACACTGTGTCCCTTTTCCAGGAGGCCCCATATCTGGGAGAGCCCTTTGAAAAAGGCTTACTCAGTCTTGAAGCGTCAATCAAGTCCAATGTTCCATTAAAAGCTAGCACTTCCCAAGTTGTTTGGGATCAATTTTGTCATGGACCAGGTCTACCAAGTGTACATGGACCATTTGGTCCACATTTAATCACATCACAGTTTTGATTAAAATAATAAAAATATTCCCCCTTTTGGTGCATTGTTTGAGGCGTTTTTATTGATTTTTAATCAAAAGAGGGGATGTGGTTGATTGTGGACCAAGTGGTCTATGTCCCCACTTGTAGGCCATGTCTATATCAGAATTTTTCGTTGTTTGGCCGCTTGGTGGTGGCTTATTGGGTTAGTTGGTGTCATCTATTTTGGCGGCCGAAATTTTAAAAAACAAATAATAATTACCCATATTTTAACACGGTTTGGGTTTATCGGAAGACTCAAATCCTACATTAACTTTTATTATGTAATTTAAAAATATATTTTTTTCCGATTAAATAAATAATTAATTGAATGAGTTGTCTAAGACTTTATAAAGTGCTTTAATGGCAAAATTATAAAAATAGCTTTAATAACTACACCTATTGAAAACACATTAAACTTATCGATTATGTAAATAAATAAATCGTTCCCTCAGAGTTGCATGCTGAATCAGTTACAAAAAAAGGAAGAAGTTGTACGCTCAATCAATTGTTCTGTGTTTCGAGCAAACCATAGTCATCCTAAAATTGGGAAGCCCTCATTTTTTTAGTGAATTAAAATGGGAAAATTATAAGATATTGGAACTTTTTAGGGTAAAAGGCGTCCATGCAAATTAATTGTCATTTTGGTTATCAACTTATTTACTGTTAGCAACTTTTTTTTTCCTTCTTGTGACATTTTTCGTCCTTAATGGTTTTACGGGCTACCACTTTCGTCATTCTGTCAAATAATTAAAAAAAATCGTCAAATCCAATGACGTGACTGGGTTAGAACACTCTCTTCTGTAAGAGTAAAATGGGAAAGAAAAAACTTCTTCTTCTTCTTCTCCTCCATAATCTTCTTCTTCCTCAAATCTTCTTCTTTATTGGATTCCAACCATAACAATGATGGAGAAGAAGTAATTTCATAAATTTCAATTCAAATAATACTAACCCATATTTGATTCCCAAAAAAACTAGGGAACGGGGACTTATAATCTGATAAGGAACGCATCTAACCAATGGATTATTGCGACTATGCTCAAAGCCTAATGTTAGTACTTCACCAACCCATTTCTATCTCTGACGAACCATTTTTCAGTCTAGATGTCTCTTATTTTTCTTAGAGCCCATTTCACAGGTCACTCATCTTAAAACCGTCCTTGTGGAATTGATCCCCACAATCCCTTCACATGAATTTGGCCGGGACGACCTACAGATGTGGGATCCGCTCAATTCATTTGAGGATGCTGTGCTATTAGAATTGTATTTTACCCCTTTCACAAAACTAGTGTTTTTTTACCCTTCATATATATTTGAGAAAACTGTGAGAAATTAGGGTTAGAAAACAAGAATCCTAGACCGCAATTCGAAGAGAATATATTTTCACATTCCAATTGAATAATTATGATGTGCAAAGCTTATCTATTTATAGAGAAAAATTCAACTGCCTATATGCTATTCTAATTGTACAAGGTGTGTAGATTTCATACTCTCTCTAATCTGATTGGCTAGAATCTAAACTAATCTATTGTATTTTTGTGCTTCTTGCTGTCACTTTATCTTCCTCTCTAACTGCTTTGTAATTGTCTTATATTACATCTTGAAGGACAAGCTTTCCAACTGGCAAAGCCTGGAAGTTGCTGCACGTGATAGTAGCCATATGTTCATGTTGCTCTACTTATTCTTTTTGCTTATGGGTAAGTCCTTCTTGTACTTTTTTTTCTTCTTTGTTGTTTGCATCATCAATGATTTTAACACCCCCTCAAGCTGGAGTTGGGTGAATATATGGATTTAATCCCAAGCCTTTCAAGTAAAAGATGAAATTGTAATGGATGTAAATGTTTAGTGAATATATCTTTCAATTGATCCAATGTAGATATTGTCATTGGCCTAATAACTCATGCCAAATACGTATCCCTAATAAAATGACAATCTACTTCTATATACTTTGTCCTTTCAAGATAAACTAGATTTTCAACAATGTAAATTGTTGCTTGAGTGTCACAGAATCAAAGGGATAGGTTTAGGATGTTGTATGTGTACATCAGTGAGTAGATATAGGAGCCATTGAAGTTAACAAACATAGTTTTCCATGGATTTGTACTCCGCTTCAGATTAACTCCTGGCAACTTTTTTTTGATTCTTGGCCTTCCAAGAAATAAGTGAATATCCTAAGAATATGCAGAATCCTGATATGGATTTTCTGGTTTCTGTGCATCCAGCTCAGTCTGAATCACAATAAGTTGTAAGTTCCAACATAGAACCACTTGACAGAAAAACTTCATTGTCTTGGGAAAGACTTCAAGTACTTTAGTACTTTGTAGTTGCATGCATATGCTTCTCAGTAGGACAGTCAAGAAATTGACTTAATTGTTGCACAACAAATGCAATGTCTGGTCTTGTAATGGTCGATATAACAATTTTCTAACAATACTTCTATATTGAGTATTGGAATGCAAAAGTGGAGAATCATTCTTCTCCAATTTGCAAGTGTAATCCATAGGCACAGAGGAAGGTTTGTAGCCAGTGAAATCAACATTCTTGAGCAGGTCTAGAGCAAACTTTCTCTGATTCAATACAATGCCCCCCTTAGACCTAGCTATCTCCAAACCTAAGAAGTATTTTAATTCCCCTAAATCTATGATTTCAAAAGCTTTGAAAATGTGAGTCTTGACCTCTTGAATGTCTGTGAAATTAGTTTCAGTTAACATAATATCATCTACATAGATTAAGAGGGTTAGAAAACATTGAGATGTAGACTTCACAAACAAATAAGGATTACTTTTAGACTGGCTAAAACCCATAGCAAATAGCTTGGAAGTTAGCTTGGCATGCCACTGCCTACTTGCTTCCTTAAGACCATAAATTGACTTGATCAATCTACATACTTTTCCAGGAGGAAAGGAAAAACCAAGTGGAAGAACCATATAAACTTCTTCAGTAAGATCCCCATGTAGGAAAACATTATTGATGTCCAATTGATGCAAAACCCAGCCTTTAATAGCAGTTATAGACAGTAAAACTCTAATGGTAGTGACCTTAGCCACTGGTGAAAATGTGTCCAGAAAATCTATTCCTGCAAGTTGTGTGTACCCTTTGACTACCACCCTGGATTTAGGTCTCTCAACAGCCCCACCAATCTTGTATTTGAGTATGCATGTATACTCACTTGTTTCCAGTGGGAACCTTGCCTGGTGGTAAATCAACAATTTCACATGTATGATTGACTTCTAATGAAATAATCTCATCAGCCATAGACTTCCTCCAAGCAGGATCCAAGACTACTTCCTCATAGTTTTTAGGCTCAACATTTAAAGTAATATTTAAAATGTAATGTTTATAAGGAGGAGATAAATGACCATATGTGAGAACTTTATGCATTTTGTGTGGAGAAGTAAATACATTATTTCAAAACACAGTCTTGTAGATAAGCAGGTGTTTGAATGACTCTTGATGATTTTCTTATGGGAAGACTTGAAATAGGATTAATAGAAATATCAGAAATATTAGGAGACATGGAAGGTACAAGGGGTGGTTGTGGATTATCAAAGTAAACTGAAGAAAAAATAATGGAAACAGGCTGAGTACTAACCTGTTGAGTGTGATCATCAGTTTTATCTAGATGATCATTACTGATATATGAGGAGTCAAGGAAAAGAAAGACATATTCTTGGAATTTGACATTCCTTGACAACCAAAGACTCTTAAATAATCATAGGGTGGTTGTTTGTTGAAAAGAATTTTAAAATGTGTCTTGTTCTTAAGGACAGTGGTAAGAGATATATTGACAAGATGGGTGGCATGTAAAATACAATATCCCCAATAAGGAGAAGGTAAATTAGCTTGGAATTTTAATCCCCTAGCTACATTCAACAGGCGTTGGTGCTTTCTCTCAACAATGTCATGTTGTTGAGGAGTCTCATCACAACTAGTTTGATGTAACCTTAGATGAAAAATAAGTAGGCATTTGAAACTCTAAACCATTATCAGACCTAATGATTTTAACTTTGGCAGAAAATGAGTTTCAATAAGGGCAATAAAATATATCAAGAGATTTCTGGTTTCTGAATTGTGTTTCATAAGAAACAACCAAGTGTATCTGCTTTGATCATCAACAATAGTTAGAAAACATTGCTGATTATGGACATTTTTGTGTTTGTATGGCCCATAAATATCAACATGAATTAGTTGAAAACATTCATCAATGGTAGAATCACTAAGAGTGAAAGGAATTTTTTTTTCATTTTTTGCTACTGGACAAATAGAACAATCATGTCTTTTAGGCAAACAAATACAAGAGTTTTGAAGATGCAATAGTCTCATTCTAGGTACAAACATGTGTTCAAGTCTATAATGCCACAACCAACTAGAATCAAGACAAGATTTATTGATATTACAAGCAGAAACACTGAAATGTATTTTATTAGAAGACAAATAATTAGCTAAGGAAGCATTTTGACAATCTTGTGAGTAAATATTGTCAGCACTAAAAGAGGATTGATGATCCAAAACATACAACCCTTTTGTATTTCTTAGCTTTCCCAATCATCATGGAAAGTGCATGATCCTAGATAATGCACATATTGGATTGAAAAATGATTAGAAGATTAGGATTATCAGTAAGCTTGGTTAGAGAGATAAAGTTAATCTTGAAATTAGGAACATACAACACATTCTTAAGGAAAAAACCAGAATTAAGAATAGCTTTGCCTTGATGAGTGGCAGGAACACTTTGACCATTAGGTAATGTTATGTAAGAAGATCTAAGAATTTGCATATAATCAAAATAACATGCAGTGTTGCAAATATGATCAGAGGCTCCTGAATCAATAATCCATTTATTGGAATAATTACTGAGATTGTTACCTGATTCAGCAGTTGAATTCCCTAAACTTGCAGTTAGTACTGTGGATGATTGATGTTGCTCTCCTTACATTTGTGCAGATTGCAGCAAGCTAATCAATTGTTGACATAAGGCATGTGAAATAGTTCTACCTGATTGCATATCCACAACAGATGCACCATGCTTGTGCACATTTCCATACCAAAAGAAGTAGCACACATGGTACTTTTGGCAGAAACTTGATTAACAGTGCCTGCAGTCTCATTCTTTCTTTTGCCTTTGGGATACCCATATTTTTTCATAGCACATGTCGATGGTGTGTCCCAATTTCCCACAATAACTATGCTCGAGGTCTTTTAGAATTGCCTTGATAGTTATTGTTCCTTTTGTAATTATTGTAACCTGCATTCGATAAGTAGCATTACTACTTCCATGATATGCTCATTATATTACTTTGCCTTTAGCATTAGCATTGTTAGAATTATCGTCCTGTCTAGCATAATAGGTTCCACTTTGTGCAGCTAGAATAGGACTTTCCAATGTTTTAATAGATCATTCAACAATCTTATGCATTTGCCTTTATTACTTAATGGCTAGACTAAAAGCAAATTTAATTTTTGGTATATGATAGCTAAGGTACACTTGTGATCATCTCACTTGCTTATATTCATCTCTCAAACGTTTTAAAAACCGTATAACATGTTCCTGATCACAGTAATTTTGCATAGCTGTGTATCCTCCACAATCACACACAAGATTGCAATTGCATTTAGGAATAGCCATTAACAAAAGCATTTCATCCCAAAAGATCTTAAGTTTTGTAAAATAGGTTGTGACAGTCATGTGCGTTTGTTTCAGAAACTGAATTTCTTCAAAGAGATCATTTAGTTTGTATGCATCACCTTGACTGAATCTCTCAGTAAGATCATTCCAAATCTCTATTGTTGTGTTATACCACAGCACACTCTGTCTGGTTGTTGCTGACACAGAATTCAGTAACCAATAAAACACCATATTGTTGCATTGTGTCCAAATTTCATACATAAGATCTTCAATCTCTGGTTGTGTGATAGTGCCATTGATGAATTGTACTTTTTTCTAAAATCAATGTCACTCTCATAGCTCTTGACCAGTTTTGATAGTTCTCATCATCCAAAACTGGTTGAACTAAACACTGAGTAGGACTTTTGCTAGGATGTAAGAAGAAATGACTAGTTGTAGGAATTACAACATTGTTTCCAGATTCTGCCATGATCAAAGCAGTTTCAAAGGAAAGAATACAAACAGAATAAAGTAATTTGAAGACAAAAAAATAGAATATGAGATAGAAACTACTCAATTTCACTCAATCTAACCATCAATTGAATGAAGCAATCAACAATAGATCCTTAATGGCTCTGATACCATGAGAAACCTATGAGAAATTAGGGTTAGAAAACAAGAATCTTAGACTGTAATTCGAAGAGAAGATATTTTCACATTCCAATTGAATAATTATGTTGTACAAAGCTTGTCTATTTATAGAGAAAAATTCAACTGCCTATATGCTATTCTAATTGTACAAGGTGTGTAGATTTCATACTCTCTCTAATCTAATTGGCTAGAATCTAAACTAATCTATTGTACTTTTGTGCTTCTTGTTGTCACTTTATCTTCCTCTCTAAATGTTTTGTAACTGCCTTGGATTGCAGCTTGATGGACATGTTTTCCAGCTGGCAAAGCCTGCAAGTTGTTGCACGTGATAGCAGCATTGTGTTCATGCTGCTCTGCTTCTTCTTTTTTCTTATGTGTAAGTCCATCTTGTACTTCTCCTTCATCTTTACTTCCTACATAATAAATGATTTTAACAATATTAGCAAACAAAATGCTTTGGAACTTAGAGATAGAGGTAGTAACGAAGTAATGGAAAAGCCAGCTAATTTGCTTAGGTTAGTGAAAACGGTTGGAAGATGGTCCGTCTTCCATGGCAGCCAGGAAGGATGACAAAAAAAAAATTAAAAGATTAAAAAAATATAAAAGACAAAAGTGAGCTGTTAATTTCACTCAACAGATTATGTTCAATTATTGAAATATGATAAATGAATTTAAAAAACTAGCTAAATCTTGCTACAACTTTGAATTCGTGTTTTTGCTGGTCTGATCTCATTCTCTTTGCAATCTCCAATGCTAATATTATCAACCTTAAGCTTTGTCTCCTTCAGGATTTCAATTCCATTACCAGCTTCTTTATCCTTACTAATCTCATCATCGATGTTCTTTTTCTAGAAAACTAACCTATCCGTCAAGAGAAATATTGCAAATTATTTTTTAGGAATTGCCTAATTAATTAGAAAATGCCTAATTAAAGTCTAATTAATTAGGACATATGTTATATTGGTTTCTTCCTAATGTATAGTAGTTGCCTAAATATTGTGTAGTGTGGTGTAATTAGTAGTTAACTAATATAGTGTAGGCACACATGTATAAATACTCTTACATCTCCCTCTGCTAGCCTTTCTATCTCTACCGAGTAGAAACCTCCTCCTTCTCTCTAGAGAATGTCTCCCCCCCTCCGGTGCTGGCTCAGTTCTCGGCTAACAGGCTCCTGTGCAACTGTATTTTCACATGTGTTACCTTCGAGTTTATCCTTTAATTTTTTATCGTTGTCCCCTTCTTTTAAGTGTTAGTCCTAGAGTCTAGTATTTCCCTTGTGGTTTTTTTTTTTGTCCATGTGTAATCCTATACCTTAATTCACCTTAGAAACTCACCATTTTTACTACCCTGCTCTTTACCTTTATGGCATCTGACAGTGAATCTAACCCTCATAAAGGCCAATTGATGGATGCACCTTTTTTTATCCAAAACTTCAAAGTCAACAACAGGGGAAGAAAACCACATGTTGGTGGCAAAAAAATTTATTGATAAAAAACAGAACTTCAATGCCTTCATGTCCACAATGATCACTGCTTGGAATCTTCACAACAGAGTTCATCTTACCAGTCTAGACACAAACCTAGTTCAGTGTACTTTCAAAGCCGAAGATGATTTGCTCAGAATACTTAGGATGACACCTTGGACTTTCAGAGGTGCTCATGTGGTGCTTAAGAAATGGAAATCGGACATAACATTGGAAGAAATGGTTTTCAAGACCTCGCCTTTCTGGGCCCAGGTACACAATTTTCCACCCGATAGAATGACTAGAGAAATGCTACAAAAATTGGGAATTTTATTGGGATATACATTGAGTCGGAATATGATGCACTTTGTAAATCCATGGGGAAAAAATTTCTGCGACTGAGAGTGGAAATTAAACTAGATGAATCTCCGAAGACAGGTTTTTTCAGGGAAAAAGATTCGAAAAATAAGAGATGGGTAAAATTTAAGTATGAAAGACTTGTGGAATTTTGCTATTCTTGTGGAAAATTGGGTCACACTGAGGTTGGATGTAATCTCAAACCAACCTATTCTTTTGGGGAAAATGATTTGAGGAATGATTATGGACCTTGGATGAGGGCAAATTACTCTGGGAAATTAGAAGCTGGTGGAAGTCAACTTATCACTAGGATGGATGAGAAAGACAACAATGAAGCAATCATAGAAACCACCGTTGTAGCGGTGGAACCAGGAATGACTGGGGTGGTAGATTCCGGCGAAGGAGCAGATGCGGTGTTTGGAAAATATCTTGGCACAAGGGATGATCAGACAGGTCTGACAGTGATGGAACATTCAGAGATGTTGAGGATAGTTGATGTGAGACAGGTACAAACCCAAACCCCAACTCTGCCTAAATGTCTTGGAAAGAAACCCCATGAACCAGTGTACGATTCTAACTACACTGGTCAATTCCCGAACTACCCACACAAAGCTAACCAAACTGACAAAATGACTATACCCCAATTTACCCAAAGTATGGATTGCTACCCATATCATACCGACCCACTACAAAACCACTCCAAACACCTTGATTTTCTAATAGGCCTAAAAACCCAACTACCCAAAAGCCCAAAAGGCCCATTTGAGTCATCTTCCAAAATGGTACAAGGAACAATCATTCACTCTCAACATATTTCCTTACCTACCCTTCCCCTGAAGCCCAGTAACAAGAGAACCTATTTACCCTCAGCCCAAAGCAATAAAAAATTCAAGTCTTCAGTGGAAGATACCCGAGACACTCAAAACCCGATTCATATCCCAAGTCTCTTTCTTCCAGATATTACCAAAAGCTTAACAAATTTCCACATTTCCCCTTCAACAAAAACCTTCAAACTGTTTGAAAAATCGTGTCTGAATGAAATTGCGGATGAATCTGAAAGCAATGATAGTCCAGAAGTTGAATTTGCTACTCAATTACAAGACCCAACCCTTAGCAAGGAGATAGTTACAGAAAAAAAAGGTAAATGTAATTAGAAGAAAATACATCAATATCGCAAGATATGCGAATTTGGAGCCAAGAACACCTAAGTTGGGTACTTATCTTCCAGGTAACCCTTCAATCCAAGAAATTCCATCTGATGATGAACTCACTCAAGACCACTTAGGAGCTATCCCAAAACACCAATCTCCTGAGGAAAAAAATAATGCGGGCCATGAATTGGCCCGAAATTCATCATGATTCTAATTGTTTGGAATTGTCGAGGGTTATCCCGGCCCTCAGTAATCAATACTCTGTGGGATACAGTGCGAAGTTACAAACCTGATCTGTTTCTCAGTGAATTAAAAAATTCTTCTTTTACAAAAATTGTTTCCAAACTTAGATCTTTGGGCTTTCCGAATTCGTCTGTTGTTCCATCCCGAGGATAGGCTGGAGGTCTTGCTTTGGCGTGGAATATGTCTGTAAATATTGATGTTCTAGTTACGAATGATTTTTTTTATCAATGTGTTGGTTTTGTCTCACCCACCTTCCACCCCTTGGCAACTTACCTGTGTATACGGACCATCGAGGAATAAATATAGGGACAAGTTCTGGGATGGGTTGAAGGATGTGGGTGAAGTTTTTTTGGGACCATGGCTTGCTATTGGGGATTTCAATTGTGTGACCTGTCAGAAAGATAAGAAAGGTGGGAGATTGGTATCTTCGAGCAGCAATGGTGGTTTGGCCGGTATTCTAGATGAGTTGGGGATGAAAGATGTTGGTTTTGTGGGTTCACTTTACACTTGGAATAATAAACGAGCAGGTAGAGCGAACATTCGGGAAAGGTTGGATAGGGGATTGTTAATGCGAATTGGAGAACCTTATTCCCAAAAGAAAAGATCATTCACTTACCAGCTATCAATTCGGATCATACACCCTTGTTGCTTGACACAAACCCAGCTTATACTCAGGGTCCTCGCCCTTTCAAATTCGAGTCTATGTGGTTGAGAGATCCGAGCTCTGGTATAGTGGTTGAAGAGGCATGGAATGCGAGAGTTTCTGGTCTTCCTCGTCTTCATTTATCCTGTAAACTTTCTAAGACTAGGTTGGCTCTGAAACTTTAGAACAAATCTACTTTCGGTCATTTCCAGTCTCGGATTAAAAGCCTCAAATTAGAGATTTCAGCCCTCCAAAACCTAGACCAAACATCCATTATACTTGCACAGGAATCTGCCAAGCAGGAGGAATTTGCCGAACTATTGAAGTGGGAAGAAACTCTCTGAAGGGACAAAACCAAAATTCAAGGTATGGAGGACGGTGATGCTAATACTCGTTTCTTTCATTTAACTACTATTGTTAGACGAAGACATAACTGGATTGATTATGTGCAACGTTTAGATAGATCTTGGGAGACAGATTGGTACGGTATTGGTGATCTTTTTCACCAATACTATACCAATCTATTCTCTTCATCTAATCCTTGTTCCCATTTTTCCTTGGATAATCTGATAATTCCTTCTATATATGATTATGATAATTGTAATCCCCCCTCTGTGGAAGATATTAGGAACGCAGTTTTTTAGATGGCTTCTGATAAAAGTCCTGGACCTGACGGTATGTCGATTGGTTTCTATAAAAAAAATTGGCATGTCATTCATAGAGAAGTGAGTACTGCTGTTCAATACTTTTTCATTCATGGGGTTATAGAGTCCAGTTTTAACAGAACCTTCTTAGCTTTAGTTCCAAAGAGAACCCTTCCTAACAAGGTTGATCAGTTTAGACCTATAGCCCTGTGTAATGTTTTCTATAAGATTATTTCCAAAATTCTAGCAAATAGGATCAAACCTTTTCTTGACCGTATTGTCTCTCCTTCCCAGTCGACTTTTGTTCCAAACAGGCACATTACTGAAAATTCAATCATTAACCAAGAAGTGATGACATACTTGAATAGAAGAAAAAAAAAGGGAAGCTTAGTTATATAGCTTTGAAAATTGATATGGATAAGGCCTATGACCGAGTAGAATGGCCTCTTTTGCTTCATATTATGAGATTGCATGGTTTTTCAAAAGCTTTTGTTAATCTGATTTCTACTTGTATCACTTCCTCATCTTTCTCTATCTTGATTAATGGATCTATATATGGTAATTTTGGAGCTTCCAAGGGAATTAGACAAGGGGGTCCCATATCCCCTTCTCTTTTTGTGTTGTTCTTTGATTTACTCTCCAGGCTCATTACGAAGAATGAACACGTTGGGAATATTAATGGGGTTAAAATCAGCAGAACTAGCCCTCGAGTTACACATCAAATGTATGCGGATGACTTGGTAATCTACTATCAAGCCACTGTCCAAGAAGCTACAAAGGTGAATGAAATGTTGGGAAAATATTGTGGCTGGTCTGGACAGAAGTTGAGTGAGCATAAATCTTTTATCCATTTCACCTCAAATGTCAACCATGAAAACAAAGGTATGATTTGCTCTATCCTTAATATGAAAAATTGTGATCATATGTCTAAACATCTTGGCATTCCTTTTTGCAAGCCGGGGAATAATAGGAAATCATTTTATCATATTATGGATAGAATCTCCAATAAACTTAGTGGTTGGAAAATGAAATGTTTATCTCAAGCGGGTAGGGTTTTTTTTTTTATCAAGTCTGTTCTACAAGCTATCCCAGTGTATTCTATGCAAACTATTTGTATCCCTAAGACCGTTTATGAGAATATTGATATGAAAATTATGAGGTTTTGGTGGGAAATTAAAGAGGACAAAGCTAATCATCTTTTCTTGAAATCGTGGGAGTCTATTTGTCTTCCAAAGGAATCAGGGGGTTTGGATTTTAGGAGAACACATGATATTAACTCGGCTTTTAATACTAAACTAGGATAGGGGATGTGTACTAAATCGGAAAAACTTTGGGTTCAATTGTTGAAATCAAAGTATTTGGGTGGTCAGGGTCTGCTCGAGGTGGAACAGTTTAGAGGTCATCCTTCTTGGGTGTGGATGGCTATTTGGAGGAATAAGAACTCACTTTTGAAAAGTGTCTGTTATGAGATAGGGGAATAGTCAGGTCAATATTTGGACAGACCCTTGGATCCCGGGTATTGATAATTTCAAACCTCCTTATTTCTTGAGGCAAGATAATTCACCGAACTGGGTCTCGGATTTATTTGCTCTTCATGCAGGTTCTTGGAATGAAGATGTTGTTCGTAGTCATTTCCCAGAAGAGATAGCTACAGCTATTCTAAAAATTCAAATTCCATCCACTTTGGAACCTGATTCCCTTGTCTGGTCTTCCTCCAAGTTAGGAAGATTCTCAGTAAGCTCTACTTATCGAGTAAACTAACATTGGAGATATAATGTAACTTCTCATGTCTTGAGAACACTATGGAAAAGGCTATGGCAGTGCAATCTTCATCAAAGACACAAAAACTTATTATGGCGGATTCTTTCAAACATTGTTCCAACTAAAGAAAGAATTGCATCATTTATCAATGTTGGTGAAGTATATTGTTGTTTCTGTGGAGAACATTTGGAGACTTTGAAACACTTATTCTTGCAATGTAATGTTATTATTTGGTGGCGCTCTATGTGGAATATCATAGTGGAAATGTTTAGAAACTGGAACTTTGACAAATGGGTGGAGACTATTCTAGAACCAAACATGATTCTGCCAATCCATGTTTTAGAAATTCTAATGTTCTCTAATTTTGCAGTGGTTACTGTGGAACAAGTGTGGAAAGAGAGGAATAGTATTCTGCATGGAGGAAAAAGAAATGAATGGGAAGAGATTAGTAATGAAGTTAATAGACTTGCAAAGGATTATACAGCTGCGGCTTTTGAAAGAAAGGCTAAGTGAACTCTTACACCTCTGGCAATCTCTTGGACACGACCCCCGCCTACATGGAACAAGATCATTTTTATTGGTGCATTTGATGGTGAAAATTATGTGGCTGCTGCAATTTTAAGGGATGAGAATGGTCGCTCGTACCGGATGCTTTCACTGCTAAAGCAAATGCATGTTTACTGGCCATTCAGATTGTGATTGAGCTGAAACTGGAAAAGGTAATATTTGAGGGAGATGCTAAAAATGTTATTTTTTCAATACGAGGAAACCGTGATTCAGAAAAATGGCAAGGGAAATCTGTAACAGGCTCGTGAAGGCGCAAGATTGAAGGAAAAAATTTCTGGAAATTTATTCCGGTGTCACGCAAATGTAATGAAGCTGCTCATAATCTAGCGCGTTGGCCTAAGAAAAATAGTTAGATGGGAAATTATCCTCCTTGTAATTTACCTTCTGTTATTTTTTGTGATTTGGGGACAAATAAATCCCCATGTCAAGACAATGCCTACTGCTCTGTTTGTAATTCTGATTCAATGAATGATTAAGGGAGTTGTCATAAAAAAAAACATGTATAAATACTCTTGTACTAGTTCTTTAATTTGTAAGAGTGAAATACATATTTCCCCTTCAATTCTTTTATGGTATTATAGCGGTCATAAAAAACGATCACGAGAGAAAAGAACGAGGTTAGAAAAACTAGCCCTTATATAGTGTAGCCATTGGCAATAGATCATCTCTATTGCAGTGAACTCCTTCGCCCTTTTACTAAATTCAAAAAAACATCATTTTTATCTCCTAGACCAATAAATTCAAAAAAACATCATTTGAGTATGGTTTTTCCTTAGGGTGCCCCGATTCAACGGTCCACGCGAGACACTTAACCGTCTATTTGGTTTCGCGATTATGTTTGTAATATTGTTATCCTCTTGGCTCACCATTTTCAGCCGGCTTCTTCAGGTATGGTCTATCCACTAACATGATTATTTATCTTATGATAATTTTTCTGCTTCACATAAATGTTACTTGGATTCTATCTCTCGTTATATCGAGCCTCGCATCTATGAAGAAGCTCGCTCGTTCTCTTATATGGCGGGACTCTATGGCAGTTGAAATGTGCACTCTTGCGAGTAACAATACTTGAATCTATGCACCATTGCCTCCTGGAAAGAAACTCGTTTCCAACCGTTAGGTTTATAAATTGAAGTTTCGGGCTGATGACTCTCTAGAACGCCTAAAATCTCGCATGGTAGTTAAAGATTACTCTTAGGTCGAGGGGGAGAATTTCACTGAGACTTTTACTCTAGTTGCCAAAATGACCACAATTCGATGTTTTTTGGCTTTGGCAGTTTCAAAAAAATTGAGCATCTTCCAATTAGATGTCAACAATGCATTCATTCATGGTGATCTTGCAGAGGATATTTAAATTGAACCACCACCTGAATTTCCTCCACCTAGGACAAATATTTATTGCAAGCTCAAGAAGTTCACATATGGGTTGAAACAAGCGGGAAATGAACTGGTTTTGTACGCTCACCTCAAAGCTTTCCAAATTTGGTTTTAGGCAGACGACAACAGAACCTACCTTATTAATTTATCGAAGAGGTAACATCTTGGTTGTAATCATTGTTTATGTTTACGATATTATTCTCATAGGAAACGACCTTAAAACATGCAAAGAAGTAAAAATGTACTTGAATTTCAAATTTACAATCAAAGACCTTGGAATTCTCAAGTACTTTTTAGGCATAGAAGTAACACATTCTTCCAAATGTCTGTTTCGGGGTTAGAGAAACTATGATGTTGGCATTCTAGCAGAATGTGGTTTATCTGGTTCACAACCGTGTTCTTCACCAATGGAGACACAACTCAAGTTGACAACTGAAGATGATATTGAAAGTTAATCAGAGATTCTGGACGATATAAGCGTTTAATAGGGCGATTACTTTATCTCACCATAACGAGGCCCGACATCACTTATGTTGTACATAGTCTTAGTCAGTTCATGTAGAACCTAAGGGAAATACATTGGGATGTTGCACTATGAGTCGTTCATTAGATTAAGAGCAATACAGGAATATGAATTTTTTCTACCTAGAAACAATTCTAATTCAGGACTATTGACTTATTGTAATTCTGATTGGACCGTTTTCCCCACAACTAGGAGGTGATCTGTTACATAGTACTTTGTTCAATCATGGAAAGCTCATATTTCTTGATCTTCCACTGAAGCAGAATACGAAGTTATGGCCAGTGCAATAAGTAGTTTGTTTGGTTAAGATAATTGTTCAAATCTCTTAGAGTCAATTTGAGACCTGCTAAATTGTATTATGACAGTCAGTTAGCGCTCCATATCGCGGCCAATCCAGTCTTTCGTAAACGAACCAAGCATATCGATATCGGCTATCATTCCGTTAGATAAAAGGTTCAGGATAAGACTCTTATTACTTGTCACGTGGGAACAAAAGAGAAACTCGTTGATGTGTTAACCAAAGCTTTGGGCCAATGGCAATTTAATTATCTGGTTAGCAAGTTGGGTGTTCTCGATATCCACACTCCAACTTGAGGGGTAGCATTAGAAAATTATTATTTTAGGAGTAGCCTAATTAATTAGGGAAGTATCTAATTAACTAGGACATATGCTTTGTATTGGTTTCTTCCTAATGTATAGTAGTTGCCTAAATATTGTGTAGTGTGGTGTAATTAGTAGTTAACTAATATAGTGTAGACGCACATGTATAAATACTCTTATCCTAGTTATTTATTTTAGAATAGTGAAATACATATTTTCCCTTCAATTCTTTTAAGAAATCTCAGCATCATCACTCTTCATTAGTTCTTCAACAACTTCAGCAGGAGACAACGAAGTGCAACTCATGTGGTTAGACGCTTCACTTCCAAACCGGTATGTTTGAAGTTCGAGTCATACTGGAGAGGAAGTGGGGAACCACTATTAATCCTCCTTTAAAAAATGAAAAAATAAACTTCAGCAGGAGTCACATTCATCCCTTCAATCAATTATTTTGTCTTCTGAAATCACCAATTGTTGCTGGTATTTTGGGGGTTCAAATATGAGTCTTTTTAGTTAGTATAAGATTATTGAAATTGGAATTGATAAAAAAATTCTTCTCGCACCATTGTTACGGTTTGAATCCAATAAAAATAAGATTTGAGGAAGAAGAAGAAGTTTGAGAAGGAGAAGAAGAGTGTTTTCTTCCATTCCGACCTTACATGAGAGAGAGAGAGAGTTCTAACCCCCGCTATGCCACATCATTGGTTTGGACGGAAAATTCCTAATTATTTGACAGAAGGATGAAAGTGGCAACCGTAAAATTATTGAGGACAAAAAAGTAAAAAAAAGTGAAAATGATGAAAGTGGCTAATCTGTAAATAAGTTAATGACCAATATGGCTAATAATTCATGCACATGCCCTCTAAACTTTTTGAGTTTTTTATTTTTTATCCTCAACGAAAAATATCAAGTTTTGCCCCTGAATTTTTCAGACTTATCAATGTTGATATTTTCATCTATTTTCACTGTTTCATTTTGAGGGAAACGCGAAAAAGGAGCATTTTGAACAAAATCATATCATATCATAAAATAAATTGAAAAAGGGAATTAATAAAACCCCTCAAATACTTCCCCAAATCAAGCTCCCACCACCGCTCCACCATTATAGCCCACCCTCCTCCCCCCAAATATATAGTAGATGGAGTTCAGATCAGGTGAAATGGAGCTTCATATTAAATGTTAGCTTGATTAGGATGCACCTCATCTGAATGTGGCGAGTTTTCCAGAGGGATTGAGCTTCCCAATAGGGAAATGGAGCTATATTTGAGTTCTAATTGGGATTTTAGGGCACTAAGGGACAATATGATTCTAGAATTTTATGTTTATGAAATTAAGGGATTCAAACTCCATGAGTCCTATTACTAAAATCTTTAATTAAGAATTATTTTTTGGTAATTTATTTATGGTCAAATTAATCTTACTAATTTCTCTGTAAAATCAAATGTTTATATTCAATTTGGGATAGAGCGAGTAACATTTTATCTACTTTATTAGTAATCTTCTTTCTCATTCATAACGAGAAAATTTATAACATGAACATTGTGATCCATATTTCTCTCCTGTGAAAATACAATTCAAAAAACCGTCTCTCTCCTATTGTTGAGAATTCTGGACAATAAAGTCCAATAGACCTAGTCTATATTAGAACTATTCTTCATATAGAAGGATTATGTAGACAAGTAGGTATATCTCAACTGATATTACCTTTATTTCCTAAGATTTTGTTCATAGTAAGGTCACACATTTAAGCCTTCCACCTTGAACCTGTTACTATTTAGCTATGTGTATATTATAATTAAATAAAGAAGAAAAAAAGGAACAAATTGCTAAAGTATAGAGAAATATCAAGAACATCCAAACTAAAGAAAACAAAAATTTCAATCACCTTTTTAACAGGGTTTCCCAAAATCCAAGAGAAGGAACATAAGAATTTTCTGTGGGGGCATCTTCAACAGAATTTTACTAAAGTCTGCAAAAAAATTCATCTGTCTTTGCTTCTTCTACACGTTTACACAGAGGTTTTTGATGTATTCTGGAAAACAACTGTTTTACTTTACTTCCTTTAGAAAAACTGCTACAGTTCTCGATTCGGAAATATTTGTCTCTTCTCTTTCTCATTTTTTGTTTATGGATAATCACGTGTCCCACTTTTTTCTTTTAGAATTTAATAATTTTTTAGAGTGAATGACATATTTTGAATTTAAACTATTTTTGAATTTTGAATTTTAAACTTAAATTTTGTTTTTGACCTTATTTGTACTTCAACAATTTACGGGTACCCCGATATAGAAAAAATTCAAAATTCGATCAAAATCGATCACGTGACTGACATGTGCCAATCAGATTGGGGGTAATTTTGTCCGCACAAAGAAAATAACCAAAACCCGCCCGTTTACAACCCGACCCACAATTATCATCATCACAATCTTTCCCTCTCCGTCATTTTCGCCATAAGCACCCACCCCCTCCCTCCACCCCGCATCCCAACCACCACCTCCCCTTTGCTGACGACCACCACTCCCACAGCCCAAACCACCCCAGTTTTGCAAGTTCAATTTCGCCCCCAAATTAATCATAATCATCATATGTCATTTTTGTTCACATCAAAATTCGATGAGGTGAACATAATATAAATATATTACCCAGTAGAAGAAAAAGAAAAGGGAAAGTTCTGATCTATTCCTTCCGTCAATGGACCACCACCACTCCTCACATGTATGGTTTTTCTTCTTCTTTTTATTTTATTTTTTTTATTTCCTTTCCTTCAATTTCATTTCTAGGAGATGTGATTTTAAAGATGAAAAAAGAAGGAAAGAAAACCCATTTCTTTGAATTGTCTGGACTGAGGAATTAAAGAAAGTTTTTAATTTGAATTCCATGTACCAAACGACCACCAGCAGAACCACCAAAACCCTCCTCCTATGATGAAGTCAATGAAGCCACCACGTGTGGCTTCTTTCGATCAGGCCAAACCAATTTCCAAAACAGATTCATAAAACTGATTGGGTCGGATAGAGTTTTAAGGGATTCAGTTAGAATTTGGGTTTTAATTTCTTGGAGTTTTTTGAAATTTTAATTTTTTTTTTTAAATATGGGGAATGAAGATTTGATGATCTTGTTGTTCTTAAAAAAAAATGTGATGGTGGTGATGATGATGATGTTGATTGTGGTGATGGTAGTTATGGTAGAGAAGATAAGGTGGTAGTAGTAGGAGGAGAAGGCAGAGAAGAAGGGGGAGGAGGCATGAAAAATGGGTCGGGTTAGATTTGGTTGTGTTGGATCGATTATTTATTTTGTTGTTAAAAGGATATATTGGTCTTTATAAAATTTTAGGCCAAATATAAGGATAAAATTGTCGGAATTTAACAATTTGTCTATATCGGGGCAACCGTAAATTGTTTAAGTTTATTAAGAATAAAAAATAAAGTTTAAGTCTAAAATCAAAAAAGCAAAAATAGTTTAAATCTAAAATAGGCGATTCACTCAATTTTTTACGCTAAACTCTAAAGAAAAAGGAAAAGGACAAATAATAGCTCGTTAATAATAGAATAAAATATAAGAAACTAGATCACGTTTAGTACGACTGGAATGGAATGTAATAGAATGATGGTTCCAATTTCTCTTTTCATTTCAGTGTTTGGTTTGATCAATTTAAGTTGGAAATGTCATTCCACAGGAAGAAGGGAGAAATGTCATTCCACAACAAAACCTATGAAATGGTCTTTTCCAGGAGAAGTTCAAATCATCAATAAATAGTAAATGACCTATATTCATTTAATGAATTATTACGTTCATTTTACATAGCAATGTATGCATATTTAGTCATAAATATTCTATTTCACTTAATATAATTTCATAAATGGTAAAAATGCCCCAATTGAAATTTTAACTACCAAATTTTCCCTTTTCAATTTTGGACCTTTTTAATTAGGGCAGCGCTACATAGCTAAGACTTTGCCAATATATTGGCTAAAATCCCTAAAAATCCTCCAAATTAAAAATTTAACTACCAAATTTGCCATTTTTAATACATTTTAAAATTATTTTGCTGCTACGAAATTTTATAAAGTAATATTATATCTTTCAACCTATTTGCCCCTATTCTAAACCTTATTCCTACTTTGACCCTATTCTAAAAACTAAGTCTTAATTAAATTATAAAATAAATGAAACGCATTCCCCTATCCCCCTTCTTCTTCCCCAATGTCGGCCCAACCTCTTATAGCCACCCATTTCTGCCACCACTACCACTCAATGCTTGACCCCACCAATTTCTGTTGCCGCCACTACTATTCACTGCTTGACCTACTAGTTTATTAAATTTGCTACCATTCACTGCTAGTCCATGGATCCATAATTATATATACGAAGAACTCTTAGCAACTCGTTGGATGACCAACTCATTGAAAGGAGATAAATAATCACGATGGTTCGACTAAAGCCTTCATTGGAGTGAGAAAATATTCTTTTAATGTATTTCCCAAAAAGATAATTCATGTGGAGGACAAGGGCTCGTTAAGAATAAGGGTATAAATGTCATGTGAACGAAAATTGTTTCAGGATTAAATACACCAATTGACCTAAAAACAACTAACAAGTCTGTTCATCATAATTTTAAGACATTTTAGTTCATAGATTTATAATTTATTATTTAGATTCCTTATCTTTAGATACCACTATTATTTATTTATAAGTGAAAGAAAGAACGATTTAACTAGTATTTTAACTTTCTAGATCAAATGTAAAAATCAAAAGAAAATTTGTTTGGCTAATTATAAATTATAAAATACTTAAACGTTGTAAGTACTTCCTAATGTTATAAGATTACTCTTAACTAGGGGTGAGCATCGATTTCGAAATCGGTAGTTTGAAATCGGTTTTTTCGGTATTTTTTTTTTTAAAATACCGACCTATTTCGAATTCGTAACCGATTTACCGAATTCGAATTCACCGAATTGGCGAATTCGGAATTCGGTTTCTACCGATTTGACCGATTTGGAGGTTTTTTTCCTTTATATTAAATATTATTGGCTATTGAATATTATTTTATATATAATTAGGTAATATAAATATAAATATATATATATATATATAAATAAATAAATATATATATAATATATATTTAAATAATATTATAATACGAAATTGAAATTGAATTCGAATTCGGTATACCGAATTCACTAAAATCATATACCGAATTCGAATCGAATTCGAAGTTTTCGAATTCGGTACATACCGAATTGGTCCGAATTACCGAATTCGATTTACCAAATTCAAATCGAATTCGGTCGGTAAATCGGTTTTTACCGAATTTGCTCACCCCTACTCTTAACAATCTAACCTTATGTGCCAATCAATGTCAAAGTTATAAGATTGTAAGTTGTCCTAACGTTATAAGATTACTATTAACAATATTGTTTTATGAATTGGTCAATTGTAGTTTGTGTGTAGGATGTTTCAAGGCCCACCAAAGGTAATTAGACAAGTGATCACTAATTACCAATGTGAAAGAGTTACGAGTATTGTATACTAGTTAACATTATAACGATTGTTGTAAAGGTAATTAGATTTTTTATCGTTGTTACCAATAAGAAAGATTTATAAGTACTGTTATTATGTTAAAGATTACTCTATACTACTTAATAAAGTAACAATATTAGGAAATGTAATTAGATTAGTGATCGCTATTACCAATATGAAAAAGTTACAAGTACTCTTATAACGTTAAATATAAAGAATGTTGTAAAGGTAGTTAGTATAGTGATTGATATGATCAATATGAAAGAGTTATAAGTACTATTATTATTTTAGAAATAATTTTATATTACTTAATAATATAACGATCATTGTCAAGGGTAACATTATTTACGAACTTTTGGGGTTGAATTATATTTTTTGTACAGTTCATTACAAACTTTTGGGTTCAATTCATAATTTTCAAACATTGTAATTAAAAACATTGAATTCGGAGTCACTATATAAGTTTTATAGCTTTTGGGTAATTTATTGAAGGGGCTTTAGGGTTGCAAATTTACTCTATATAGGGACTTAGGGTCGCAAATTGACTACAATTATATATACCACGTCATCGACTCGGACATACCCTAGAGGAATATCCCGACCTTCAATGACATATTCATCCAATAGCCAACAATTCTCCATATTAACAATTTTTTAGTCAAAGTAATAATGATTGATGAGACATTTTTCCCATTCAAAAAGCAATTATGCCACCTGCCAATCCTCAAAAATCGTGCGAAGACTTTATGTCTTTAATTGGGCCAATTTTTAATAAAAAAATCCTCCAGGGGTAATTTTGTCCGTTGATCAATTTTAACCCAATTTAACTAATTTTTATCTAATCGAGTTTAGTTAACAATCATTTCCCAAAAATTATTGGCTTTGATCTGATTATGTACAAAAAACTACTACAATTTCTTTTACCATGAAAAATAACTCTCAGTTTGCTAAAAGCTTCTCTGATGATCAAATAGTGATGAAGGGTACCTAATTCTTCTGTGTCACATTCAATTGCATGTGTATCATTTAAAAAGTTAAAGATTAACTAGTAAAAAGAACCATTGTATCATTTCATACACTGTTCTATATTCATTGATCATCAGAAACCATTGATTTGTGAAGCAATTATTGAAAGAAAAAAAAACTCTTAATTGAATCAATGCTCTGCCCTAAAACCTTTACCTAATACTTGTTTAGGTTTGTACATGTATATTTAATTTAAGAGTGTATTTGGATAGTATGACATTTAAAAATAAAACATAATTTTATGTTCAAAATTCTTTTTAAGTTAAAAAAAATTCCTCACGGAAGGATTAATAGTAGATTCTCACTTCTATTAGTTTGCGGCACAACTCCCGTCGTCCTATCAATCATCAGAAGTGAAGCGTTTTACCGTTTGAACTCAAGTCATATTCTTGTGAAACTTAAACTAATCTATATCCAAAAAGTTTTTTTTTTTTTTTATAATTATTAAACCAAATTATGTTTGCTACCAGAAATGATATTTGAAGGGGCAAGGAATATTTGTCTAGTCTGGTTTGAAACTTTGGCTTAGAAAATTCTTTTTAGATTGAGTTTAAGTATTAAATATCAAGAATTAAATCATTTAGAATATGTTTTTGATTTGAGAATAGTATGAGAATAAAATAAAAAATCTAGACTAAAAGCAATTCAATTATACCCAATTTTTTTTTGTTTATACTACTTCCGTCCCAAATTATTTGCAACATTTCATTTTTTCACCAAGATTAAGGAAATGATTGGAAAACAATAATATGAGAAAAAAGTTCAAAATACCCCTCAATTAATGACTAAAAAGTTATTATTAGCGGTTAGTTGAGTAATAAATTAGGGGTAAGACTGAAAAAGTAATAATAAATATGTATTGGTTTTTTAAACATGATAAATAATTTTGGATGTCTCAAAAGGTGAAACGTTACAAATAATTTGGGACAGAGGTAGTATAATCTATCTTTTGTACTTATTTTTTCACATACTAGGCTCATATCAATTCGGCTCCTGTGCGGAAAATCCAAAGTTCCGCACATGTGGGCTACGCTGAGGGCTATTGATTTCATTTTTCAGATGGATCGACGACTGCAATTTAAAAAGGGGTTAAAAGGGTACATATATAATTTCCCTTAATAAGTAATAATAAAAAAAAGGGAACACGCAACCGTCACATATGTTGGGTTACCGAGGTGAGAGAAAACGGCAGAAAAGACAAAATGACACCTTTCTACAATAACACATGGTTTTGTGCAATGAACATAGTCGGACGCAGGAGTCAAAATTTAGTTGTGCAAATCGAAATCTGATGGTGCAAATCTGGGGGCGAAACTGATAAAATTCTTGGAGGGGCAATAAAAAGGGCAAAAAAAAATTTTTGGTGGTGCAATTGCACTACTTTGCCGTACATAGATCCGCCTATGGCAATGAATACATGTTCTTGTTTATTGTGAATACATATTTTTGTGCAGTGAACACATGTTCTTCTATATTTGTGATTAATAAACATGTATTTTTGTGCAGTGAACACATGTTTCTTGATTATTGAACACATATTTTTGTTCTGTGAACATATTTTCTTGATTAGTGAACACATATTCTGTTACTTTGAACACTTTAATTTGAAATGAGAGATATTTTAGGATCCTTATTTATCTTCTTCCAATTAAAAGTAAGAAAGCGAAAATGAGGAATTTAAAATTTCGTTTTCTAGCCAAGAGAAATTTCAAAGTTTATTTCTAAATACCCCTGCTTTGATATAGCTGTTGAATCAAAAGTACAAAAATTAATGACTGATAGCTTGACCCGCATATACTGAACACATCTTGTTCAGCATAGGAGCCGGAGTGGGCTAATATGGGCTAAGAGGAAAAAATATATCTTGATAATGTTAGAAAATTAATGGTAAATAATTCAATTTTTTTTTAAAGGCATCCAGTGTTTCTTACATTGATCATCCAACTATATGATTGCACTATAGTAGATAGGTTTGCTTTCCCATTTTGAAAACTTGCTTTTCTCTATACAATTGTCCTTCGGTTGCTAAGTGTAGTAGCTTTCATCCTCATAAATACTTGGACTTGAATAAATCCATTTAATTTTATTCTTTAATTGTAGGTTAAAAAAGCAACCTATTTGTAGGTCTAGTTTTATAGGTTGCAGAATATGCTGGTGATTGGACCCCGAAAAAGTTGGCATGTCCTGGACAAATAACAACAATTCAATGTTTTCACCTACTTTGAAGTAAAATGTGGTAGATTCATGTAGTTAAAGCTAATGTCTCAGTTAAAATTGTTGTCCCTCATCATCATAGTACATCCGTCCCAAATTATATGCCCACTTTATATTTTGCATTAAAATTAAAGTTTCATCAAATTTTATTATAGAATATAATAAAAGAGAAATCTCATATTGGTAATAACCTATATCGATTTACGGATTTCGATAAATATCTTTATTCTTTTATTAAACTAAAAATAGCAGCATCAATTTACGGGACCACTATAAATGTCAAATTAGTGAATTCGGTGACTATTCAGACAAAAAATTGACACGTGACTTGCACATATCATATGAATTAAGGGTAGAAATATACATTCTCCTTCACACCCTTTGGGGCAACCCGAATATTAAAAGAGGGTCAATCCGAAATTAAACCAATTTCCTTCTCCTCCTTCATCTTCATCATCCCACCCCACCCCCAGTACCTCTTCATCATCAAAAGTTTGAAATGGATGGAGAAGATTTGAATATTAATCTTGGAGAACCCGAATACCCACCAGAAAACCCGGGATTATTATTCACCAGCCCAGGTGCTAACGGGTTGAGTTTGAAGTTCTTGAGATTGTTTCTTCGCTCATAAAGTTTGGATTTTTCCTTTTTAGGCCCAATCTTAATTGGTGGGATACAGTGATTCCTTGACTCGGGCTTGGCCGACGGCCTAGATGCTTGTTTAGTTGTTTCGGCGTATCCAGTGAGCATTTGAACTACTTGCTTGAAGGAAGTTGTGTCCGCTTGGACGAAACTAGTCGGGTATGGACTATTCGGTTCAGATCTGGTAATGGGCACCGAAGTTATCCGAGGTAGGGTGGGTGGTGGTTGTTGGTGGTGGTGGCCATTGCTGCCGCTGCTGCTTGAACTACTATTTGGAGATGGAATTAGAGATAAATTATGATGAGTCTCTTGAAATCTGGGTGAGTTTATCATTCTTGAATTGTGCTTGTTCTGCGAACTTTGTTTCTAATGTATTCACTCAAGTCAAATCGGAATTTGTAGAAATAAAAATTTGGGTGAGTTTATAATTCTTGAAGCTTTTGATGATCGAGATGATGGTGAGGTGAGGTGAGGTGGGGTGGGGTGATGAAGAAGAAGGAGAAAGAAATGAGTTTAATTTCGGGTTGATCTTAATATTTGGATAGAGATTTGTATTCGGGTTGCCCCAGAGGGTGTGAAGGAGAATGGACATTTCTACCCTTAATTCAGATGACTTATGCAAGTCACGTGTCAAATTTTTTGCCTGAATATATTTATAGTGACCCGTAAATTAATGTTGCTATTTTTAGCCTAATAAAAAAATAGTGTTATTTATCGAAATTCGTAAACTGATATATGCTACAAATAGGGGATTTTTCTATAATAAAATGTCAAACATGACCCTATTTAATATTACTCCCAATTTAATTCTATCTTCTTTTCTATTTTTATTCTTCTTTCTCCAACATTTAATGTGAAGTGCAAGATTAGAAAAACTATCATTAATGAGATATTTATTTAAAAAGTGGATAGTTAATTTGAAATAGATTAAAAAAAATGTGAACTGATAATTTGGGACGGGGAATACTATATTTCATAGTTAAATCCATTTTTGGATTTTAGAAAAAGAATTGGTTGAACTGAAATTCAAGTTATAACCATTCAATAAATAGTTTGGCATTCGAGTATAGTAAGCGTAATGTTTGGCTAAATAGTTGTATATTTTAAATAAATGGGTAATATTATGTTTTTTTTTAATAAAAGGGTAATATTATGTTGTTAGAGTTGAATCAATTCACTAAATAAATACAGGCAAAAAATCCTCTGTCCCCGTTCGTGTATGTTCATGTGTCCCCAACCAATCACAATTCACCATGTGTATATATAATTGAAACAAATATTTATATGGTAAATTCTGATTGGTTAGGGACACGGGAACATACACGGATAGGGACAGAGGATTTTCACCCATACATACAGGAGTAAGAGCGTCAAAATACTCAAAAATTCTTCTTCAAATAAAGTGTCAAAGTAAAGTACTTTAATATTAGTACTCCCTCCATTCCTAAACATAAGACTTTAATTACATGTTTCGAAAATTAAGAATTTTTTTTTATGATGTTTTGTAATCAAAATATTAATATTACTCTCTTAAATAATATTTGTAAATCAGTAATTCTAATTAAGAAAGTTATTTTAATATTTTAATTACAAAAATATTTTATTTAATACTTCCTTAATTTTCACATATATGAATGGAGGTAGTACATACAAATTATCCTCAACTGCTCCAATCTTCATCCAATTCAGTTGAGCCATTAATCATTTCCCTAAATATAAATAAACAATACTGAGAAAAAACAGAGAAACGTATTGCTATTTTTAAAAAAAGGAAGATAAAATCATAGGGTGGATTGCCTCTAATTTCAGAATTCAGTGCACATTTTCATTTTGAGTTTCAGTACTTTCTTCTAAAAAAACAAAAATTTCACTTTTATATTCAAGATAAAAAAAAACTAATTCCCATTTCCCATAAAGGATAAGAGAGATTGATCAAATGCAAAAAAATTCTTTGAAGTATCGTCTATGTTCATCCTATATGGGTCTGCAAACATATCTAATTAATCCAATCATAGCCGGACGTTGGAGTCGAAATTTAGTGGTGCAAATCTGGGGGCGAAACTGATAAAATTCTTGGAGGGCAATAAAAAGGGCAAAAAAAAAAAAAAAAAAAAAATCTGGTGGTACAATTGCACCACCTTGCCGATCATAGATCCGCCTATGAATCCAACAACTTGAGCAGTTTAGTAAGTGAATTACAAATGTCGAAAACAAATTACTTGTTCTAAATTTCAGAACACCTATTATTTTATTTTTACAGTGAAGAACACTTGTTCTGAGTTTCAAACACCTGTTCTAAACCTCATAACAAATGTTCTAAACCCTAGTACACATGTTTTAATACGTTCCGTCCATACTAAAAAAAACAATTCCGTATAGGATCTGAACTGAACGTGAAATAGACTCACCAATATGAAAATAGGAGTCCTATAATACTAAATTACAGCCAATTGTATAACATCGTCTTTTACTCCTTTCATCTTTTTTTTTTTTGCTAAATTACTCCTTTCAGCTTTACAGATGCATGAAAACGAGGATACAGTTTCAAAAAACAAGCTAAGTTGTATAAATGTTTTCTTGGGATGATCAGTACCTATCTCAGACACTTCATAAATACTCCCTTCGTTTCGCGTGTCCTAATTTTACTCATTTTTTTTTTCTTTCTAAATTGAACTATTTTATTCAAATTGGGGAGAGAATTCAATCACATAACATGCAGATCGAATTATAATAATAAAAGATATTCTGAAACAAATAAAAAAGTTAAATTAAGCTCTCAATATATTTTGACTATAATTTTATTTTGACCCCAAATATTTTCACTCCGCCTCCTATGCGAAACAATCTGGACAGTCGGATAATAGCTTTGAACGGTTTAGATTTGGAGAGAGAAAAGTTTTTTTTTAAGTCCAGCCGCAACTTTTCTCTCTCAAAATCTGAGCTGTTAAAACTATAATCCGATGGCCTAGATTATTTCGTGCGAAATTTTCCTTTTTCCTCATAGGAGCCGGACTGAAATATTTTTAGATTTTTTTTTTTATATAGTAACTTGTTCGACCTCTAAGTTCTAATCCTTAGTCCGTCACTCACTGGTGATGGAAGTGACTAGTATGTGCAGAGACAGAGAGGACCTGATCCACATATCCCACATTCAGTGAGTAAACACACACATTCATAATTGATTGTTTTATGGGTTTGGGTAGATTTCTGACAGTATCAGCAAGAAAAACCAGAAAGAAATACTCTTTTTTCTTTCAGAGATATTCGTGGGTTATGTTATGATGAAAGCTTTCCCCTGCTGTAAAGAAAGGACACACACTCGTGAATCTGTCCGTGTAGTTGATGTTGTTTTGCTGTAGTTATAGTGTAGAACAAAAAATATGTTAATATATTTATATTGACAATTTTTTTTATAGGTATTACATCTTATATAATAAATATTCTTTTCTGATTAACATTTATTTTAAGTCATATAACACATGTTTTACGCGACCGATGCTATTACATCAAAAATATGTTTGTTTCAAAAATATTTGGATCGTCGATTTTTTTATTCGACAAACAAAAAATATTTAATATTTATTAAATTTTATGTGTTCAGCATCATAGCCGAACATTGTTGTTTTAGTCCAAAGGCAGAATGAATGTCAACAAGTTAGCAATAGAAATTTGCATTTTCATTTTTTTCAAACAAAAAATATTTAATATGTACCAACATTTTTTTCAAAGTCTCTTAAAATAAAAAAGAATAAGTTAAATCAACACTTTTTACAAACGTCGCTATGTTTGGATTTTTATACGATGTTTCATAGTCACGATTATAGTAATTGTTGTTCTTACAGACAATTTTATGTAAGTTAGTGACATTTACATTACATGTTGATAGAATTTGTTACTCTTTGCGACTCATAGAGCGACATTTATATACTATGTCATTAGATATTTGAAATATATTTTTTAAAGAAAAATTAAAGACATTTAATATTAAAATTTTTAATGAGACTGTATTAATTTTAATTTGATTCATAAAAATAAAATCAAAATGCAAAGAGAAATTAAAATAAGTAAATGTACAAAATCTAAAATTCTATTATAATAAATATAATAGGAGTAGAAATAAATAACAAATGATCATTTAGCTTAGCTGTCCATTGCACATCATTTAGCTTAGATTGTAATAAATGTCGTAAAAAATATAACGACACAGGGAAATGCGACGTTTACGCGACATTTGTAATTAATGTTGGCATAGATATATATCGATATTCTTTTGCCTTATTGTTACAATAGACTTTTTTATTGTAGTATGTATGTATGACTACGGTTTGTCCCAACATTAAACCCTAACCCTGATTCGTTCTTATTCTGTCACGACTAATCTGATTTTTTCTGTTGGAGAATCGATCTGTTCCACTTTACTATTGGATATCGTTAAGGAGAATCAAAACCTTAGCAAGAAAATCAAGCTCTTCTACTTGAGTTAACTCTGGTTGATCTGATCTAACCTAATTTATTGATCAATTTTTTTTTTTATTATAAAAATCATAATCTATTTAAGACCCTTTATTTGGAATGTTGATTTGATGAAGAAGAAAAAGGTTGAGAAAAATGTTTGGCCTCATCCCACATGAAATAAGTAAGGAAAGATGAAATGCTATATAATATGGGTTAATGGGCATAGATATTCACTACCATCTTAGGATGTTTATTTTGGTATAACAAGTTCGGTTGTTAAGTAAATAGTTATAGATGCTGTCAAACTCATGTGTCGCATTTGGGGACCGCACACGTAACTTAACATTTGGTGTGTTGCATGAATACTTGATTGCACGGCTGTGGAGAGAGACGGGTCGATAGTAGATATTATTGTGTTCACAGGGAAATTAAGTATTGGAAGGAATATAATAAAATAATGGAAAGCTGAAATTCTTCACTCAACAATGAGCCATGTATGTACAAGGACAGCTTCAATATGGGATATGGATCCAATGCACTGCAAATTCAACTGCTGCACGCCAGTGTTAGTGTGTACATTGTTTCTGTTGGTTTAGTAAACATGTTTTTCAATCATACATCAAATACAAAATATCATAAAGAGATAGAGATAAATGTACTTTTCCACCCTTGTGTATCACTTTCTCCTACATGAAGAGCTTTGGGGTGTACTTTAAATAAGATTTTTTTTTAATAATTAAAATCTAATGATATTTTCATAAAGACCTTGTTAGATTATTAGAATTATTGGATAAAAATTAGCTAAAATCCAAATTAATGGGTGAATAGTATTAATTTAGGTGCTATCCAATTTATATCCAAGAATTCTATTAGCAAATCATTTTCCTTTTGATAATTTACCCGTATTTGTTCTTTCACAAATTAGGTACCTTTAAAAAAAATCAAGACAAAAGTATTAAACAAGATTTCTACCGTAGTATTCGACCCCTCTGCCACTCTAAATTGATCATTGTGAATTTCTATTATATTTATTTAAGGGAAGTATGATCCACAAAATTTTTTTATTTTAAATTTTTTCTCGTTTACTAAGATCCTGAAACAACTTATTATTCGGTACTCCACCACGCAGGTGGCGGAGTGTGATGGCGGTACTACTCATGTAAATTGTTTGGGACACTAAAGACCAAAAGAAAGATTTTTATGAACTATAATATGTTTAAAAGCCCCTAACTTTAGGAACCAAATTGGCCTGTTTCCATTGCTTGAATAAATTTTACAACTATATTATTCACCCAAAAAAAAAAAATTGGTTTTACAACTATATCACTTTCTACATAGGAAATTACTTATGTTTTCATTAAAACGTCTATAGACAACTTCAAAGTATGGTGACAGTACTACTCAAGTAAAGTGTAAGTTGTTTGAAACCTTAATTAATGACTTTTTTTTTTCCTTTTCTTTTATATGAATTGTAACATGTTGTGCCCTAACTTAATCTAGAGACCAAAATATACCATTTCCCTTTCTTAAATAAGGTTTACAACTATATCACTTTTTACATAGCAATAACTTCGTTCCCCCATTCTATGTCTATGGACAACTTCATATTATTGTGACTTCCTTTTACAATAATAAGGTCATGGACCAGCTTGACAGGTACTAACTCTCTATGAAAAATAAAAAATAAAAATAAAACCATTGGTAAGAGATCTATACCAACTAGATTTAACATGTTAAAATAAAATTTGAAATGAAATTCAAGACCATCTCTATTAATTCACTCTATATTCCTCACTAATCAACTTGCCATATTAGACAAATATGTGCAACGATAATAAGAATGGGCTTTAAAACTTTTTCTTTTTCTAGAAAGTAGACTTCAAGTTTATTTAATGTGGATATTTAAGAAGAAAACTAATAAGTATATAAATAGGATGATGACCACATCATGAATAAAGAATAGTTTAATTATAAGTAGTGCGGTCCTCATGAGAACAAATCATATATAAATGAAAGGCATGCAAGAATAAAAAGTCTAATGCAGGATTAAGCATATATAGAGTTTACTCTAGAGAATCTCCTTTGTAATTTACTCAATATGGTGACTTTTATTCTCAAACATAAACAAATCCCACAACATATAGAACACTTCACATGGACATTCAAAGTTCCACTATGACACATAGCCAACAAAAAAAATAAATTTGGTAGCCAAACTTAGGCCTTCAATAGTAGCATTAAACAAGACATATATAGATAATAAGTTTATAAAGGAGAAGCCTTGGAGCGAATGGTCTAGTAGCCAAAGGAATGCATGTGAGGCTAGCTAGAGGCTTAAAAAATTCCATACCATTTGAGAGTAGCTTCCTCTCAAAGTTCATCATATATTTGCTCCTCCTCCTCCTCCACTAATGTTACCATTCCAAGGGAGAGAAGGAAATGAATAAGGAAGAGTAGTATTATTATTAGGTGTTTGATGAAAACCATGACCAGTGCTAACTCCTTCATTACCAATTCTTCTTTGGAGTTGGTTCAATCCATGATTTGTGGTTATGGAACTTATGGAATTAGGCATTTCATTGCAGGCGAAATGGATCAAATCAGCATTGGCTGCATCGAGTTCCTTTTGGAGGCGATCGACTTGTCTTTGGAGGAAGGAAATGGCGCCAACACAACCGTAAACCGGATCCCTAACTCGGGCTTCGGCTTCATAAGCAAGGGAATTCACTGCATCTTCTCTTTGATGTGGGAGAAGCTCATTTAGGAGCTTTGTGACATTGCTTGCCCCAAATATTTTGTGCACATTTGCAAATTTTTGTGGTTCCTCTGGTGGGAAGTATGGGGCAAAGATGCAACCAGGCATGCATTTCCTCCTCAAGAACTTGCAAGCAGCACAAGGAGAGTTGTAGGAGCTTGATGAGGCCATTTCCCTTTGCAACAAAAGAAGAACATATCAAGTACTCAAATCCACTCTAAATTTTCTCTTTGACTTCTTTTCTTACAAATTGACTGCTCAAGTATTATGCTTTTTACAAATTAATTTGGTAAATCTTGAAATTAAGTTCTTCTATGGCTTGAGTACATAATAGCTCAAAAGTCAAATACTGGTCTCGTGTTAACAGATACTATGCTTATTGTTGAGGAGATTAGGATGGAATACTGACAACTCACAAGTAGAAAAACTGTCAACAACGACCCTAAATATTTGGTCACTACTATAAGCTCATTTACGACGCAATTTGTGACCGTACTTTAAAAGAAAGGTTTTTACGTGACTTAAAATATTAGTGAGATTAATTTCTTCACTTAAACTCTATTGTTTTCTTTCTTATCAATCCTTGACTTTTATATATAGTTTTTCTTTTTGTCCTTATTAAGAAGGGGAGTTTAGATTTTGAACCTCTCTAACTAATTACCTTCTTTTTTCGGATCAAACATTCAACCATTAGACTACAGAGTGCTGGTTACTACTCTCGTTTCCAAAGTTCTTGTTGATCTTCCTTTTTCAGGTCATCTAGTGACTAGTGAAAGCTTCCCCGTAGCAAAGGACTCCTATAGTTTCTTAAATAATATACTTGTCTTTCTTTTTACACTATAAATCTAAAATCCTTCTACACAGCAAAAATAATCTAAAATCCTTCCATGGAATTTTGCATGTTATCTTCAATATTTAAATTTAAAGATTTGTCTTTACTCCAGCAGGGCCACTCTCTCTCACACACACTACACAGAGTTCAGAGCTCAGAGTTCACATATTTTTATATAAACACGCTTTTTTCAGAATATAGTATGCATATGTCATATTATATATCGTAATTTTTTTTCTTCTTATTTCTTCTTCCCTTCCTCCCTCGAGCTTGTCATGCACGAGATCTGATAATAGGGTAATTAATTCTCAATTATTATATGGGAATTTAGGTTAAAGGGTATGAAATATTTTTAATTTTTCTAGTCAAATCTGATTAAGACAGCAAAACCCTAGATCAGAAACTTGAAGATATAGAGAGGAAATGTAGCATCTCTAGTCTTTACCTTTCCCAAAAGAACACAAGACTTTAGAAGCTAAAATTGGATCTAAAGAAAAGCAAAAAAACAAAGTTTCTTTCTTGACCTAACCTGAGTAATCTAGGTTGGGTTTTTGGATCAAAAGAACAAAAAAGAAAAAGAAAAGATAAGTACCTTTTTTCCCTTCTTTGGAGCTGTTTTGAGGAACTGATCAGAGAGGCTTTTTCTTTCTTTCTTTCTTTCTTTATCCAAAGTTAAAAAGCTATTTCCAAGGAAAGTGAACTTGAGATGTGGAAGTATTGAATTCAAGTGAGTGTGAAACTCTTCTGAAAGAGGAAACCCTAATTAAGGAGTGAAGAAGTTGTCCCCTGCAAATTCAGTAGCCAAAAGAAAGTGAAAGGCAAAGAGCATTTGATGAATGGATGGAGTAGGGAATTGAAGGCAAAAGACAAAGTAATAATAAATGCTAGGTACACTAAAAAAGATGACTGTGACACTGCATCAAAATAATAATAATATCATGTTTGTGTGGGGAATGACTTCCTATATAACCACACTCTATTTACACACTTTGCCTCTTGCAATTTCTCATGCACAAAAGAAATATGTTTTGAATTTTATTTTAAGCGCTTTTAATTTACCATGTAATTTCCGAACTATCATTAGCGCAAATATTGTTGGCTTATAAAATATTTGCCGTATTACATTTGAAAAAGAAAAATTAGTATGTCATTTGCATATATATTTTTCTAGTTATTTTCCTACATTTATATACATTTTTCTAGTCATGAGAATATAACTAGTGGAAAAGGGTTCAAAATTTGCCAATGAACATTGATCTAGTGACCAAGACTGAGACATTGTGACGGAAGGGCTATGAATTCGAATCTCCCTCTTTACTTCTTAAATTTTTGTAATAGTTTCCTTACCCGATAAATAAAAAATTAGGGAAAAAGGGTTCTAAATTCTAATAAAGGCTGCTATGGATGAGATAACTATTATCCAATTTTATTCAAATATGTTTTTCAGTGCAATCACATATTCAATTTTAACATATCTGTTTATCCAAGTACATATAATTCAACTCCCAAGTAGAAAGCTATTGGCATTCATTTTATAAGGACATTCTTGGATTTGGATTAGGTTAGTTTTACAATTCTTTTTAGGAAAACATGTATCGTAGATTGCTGCAGAAGTTTCTGCATTAGTCAAAATTTGTGGGCTAAAAGTGATGCATATATTCTGCTAAATATTCCTGTGATGTTGGAAATGTTCGTAATTGATCTTTAGCAAAAACTATATCCATTTTATTACACTACATTAAATAGATTTGTAAATCTTGAGGTTACTTTTACAGCTTTGTAAATCTGCTTCTAGAATTTTCTTTATGATGTATTAAATTTTATTGAAACGTCATCCCCTGACTTTTGCATATTTTCAACATTGTGGTACTGATTGTTTCCTGAGAGGTTACTTAATTACTGCATTTTGTGACTAGATAAAATTTTCATACCCCATTTTAGTTGTCCCAACAATCCCCATTTTGTGTGGCGTAGTGGTAGTTCGCTCTCGTCCCTTAACCATGAGCTCAGGAGTTCGATTCATCTCTATGGGAATGGAGCGCATTTCGTGGTCAACATTTACCTCTTCAGAGAGTCCCGTGACTAGGGGAATTTAGTCACTATTATCGGCGGTGGACACTCTCGGTCTAACAAACCCCACTTCAAATTTTCCAATTTTAGTTTTTCCTTTACAATCTTTCCACATTTGCTTTCATTAATTTTCGTAGCTTTAAGTTGGACTTAATAAAAATGTCGAAAAAGATGTTTAAATAAATGAGGGTATTTGAGTCTTTTACCTCTATAATTTTGTAATTTTTTTAATTGAGATAACTAAAATATTACGGAAGGAGTATATATTTTCTTTAGTGTTGTAATTGCTTCGTTTAACATCATAAATTGAAAAGGTAAACATTAAATTAAAGTGATCTCCGTCCTCACCCCTAGAGAATAATCCCCTTTCTTTAGTCAAGGTCAACTATGCTTGAACTCATTTTTTTAGAAATTTAATTATTTTGTAATCCACATGAATATATTACATAACAGCCTTTAATATTTTTTAAAATGCTAGATTTTTAAAAGGAAAAGTTTTTTATTTTTATTTTTATGTAATGTTCTTGCAAGTATTACATTTTCATGCTGCGCTCCCTACACAATTTTAAAATTTATTGTAATACATGTTCTTTTATACTTTGTTCCCTAACAGGGGAGGTTAAGAGGGTGTTCGAGACGCTCGATCGCGCAGGGCCTCAAAAAATTGGGGACCCTCAATTTTATATATGCGTGTTTGTATTTATTTTGTTAAAAAATGATAAAAATTGTTTGTATTTTTAAACTATTTTAGTACATTTTAAAGAATAAAAATTATGATATAATTGTAATGGTTTTTATATTTATATGAAAGTCAAATTTTTTCCAATTACGTAGACCCTTATTTTAAAATTTAGCACAGACCCTCAAAATCTTTGAGACGTCCCTGTTCCCTACCATATTGGTTTTAGATTTTATGTTGTTTGTGATCATTATAATGCATTTGGAACTAATTCTTATGTAATTATTCTTTGTTTTAATAAATAAAGTTGTGAAAAAAAATTGAATGGCCTCTCTCACCAGCGGGAAAGGACAAGGTACAAATAAAATTGCCAAATGAGCTGCAAAGAACCAAATTAAGCAGAAGATATATAGAGTATAATTAAAAGAAAGCTACCTTTTTTTTCTCCAAATATCATTTTGTTTTATGGTCAACTAATATCTAAAAATCATTTATTTTTTCTCCAAATATCATTTTTCTCCAACAGGATATCCGGTTGTTTCAACAAAATGGATTAGCAAATTTCCACACACATATATATATATATATATATATATATATATATATATATATATATATATATATATATGTATGATTTCAGTATGGAGACTTTCAGGCAACAAATTCACCTCCTTGATCACATTATCATTTGAAGATGATAAAGTTATACCATTATTCTTTTGTCAATACGAATTCCATGTGACACTCCCTATAACATTCTAATTATGCAAACTTTCATTCATATATTATGTATCTTAATTTAAATAAAATAAACCGTACTTCGCAAAAAGATAAAAAGAATAAGACAAGCCCAAGGTTTTAACAAGACTAAAAATAAGAACGTTGAAAAAAGTGTTACAAGAAGTATCACGAGAGGATCCCATGTGTTTTTTGTCAAACTGGAAATATTACACTAGTTAAGAAGCTTCACTATGCAAAAAGAACTAGAAAAAAGTGGAATGTGGCGAGATGAGAAATAAATGCAGTATTTAGAATTCTTCAATATTAATAGTCATAATATATAGAGAGCAATCTAGAAACACTTCGGATCATACTCCCTTCATTCCTCAATATAGTCCATTTAGGACACTTTGAAAAAATTAAGGAAAATTAAACAAATAGTAATCTTTACACCACAATTCCAATAATACTCCTTTCTTTCTCCCTCTCTTTCACTTATCCAATAAAAGATATGTTAAGAGTATAATTAGAATAAATTGTTAATACCTAATAAAAAAATGTAAATGATAATTAATTTGGATACATATATATATATATATATATATATATATATCTCCTAAACGATAATTAAATGGGAATGAATGAAGTATTATGAATTACTGGATCAAATCTATTCTTGATGTTGACCAGAATTTTGAAGAAATCATATTTTAAGTAATAAAAAGTAGGATTGAGGTCACTTTTTATAAAAAAAGAAAAGAAAAAAAAAGAAACAAGAATAAAAGTGGAAGTGGGATTTCTGGGGGAAGAAGAATCAACTACCACTCTATAGTGAGATTCTTGAGCTTGAATTTCGCTCAAAATATAATACTAAAATTAAATCCAAGACTCCAAACAAAATCCAATATAAAAATAGCACTTATATATCCAGGAATACTTTGTCACATCTATGACGAAATGTCAATGACGCATAGAAATATTTGTAGACCTTTCAATCTTTTTGGTTTCTTAATAACTTCTTCATGAAAATTTTATGCTTTCACACCATTAGTGGAGGGGTAACTAATGGTCAAAAGAAATCCAACTTGAGATTTGAGGTTCTATTATAATATATGTCACAATATGTTGAAATATGACATTGAGTGCCTAAAGAAGATCCAAATAATATATAAACTCATGGGTTAACACCTTTCCTAACCAATTGGTTTTGAGAGAATATGGAGGCCCATGAGCTAATTTTCACATGGTATCAGAACAGGCCCTTAGGCGGGATGTGTGGACTCTTTGTCCCCGTTTGGTCCAAATAGGGCGCCATGAACTAATTTTCACACTATATAAAATTTGTTTTATTTTCTCTTTTTCTTCCCGAAGGATATATAGTTTATCAAACAAACAACATAAGCAAATATCATATATATTTATCGATAATAGGCAGCCCGAAGGATATATTGTTTACCAAACAAACAACAAAAGCAAATATCTTGTATATTACTGATAATAGGCAGGGGTGGACATATGTAGGGTTATAAATTTTCCAAAATTATAATATACGTCACTATATAAAAAAATCAAAAAAATATTGAAATACTAAAGTAAAATTATAGACTAAATATATGGAAGGACTAATTTAAAAACCCTAGAAAACATTGGTTTTAAAACTGTGGGAGGCAAGGCCCACCCCTACGTATGCCACTAATCATACGTAAATGTTTTTTGTTTTTCCTTCTTTCTACTTTTTGGTAAAAAAAATAACGTTATTTGAATGAAGAAAGAAATACAAAGGAGAGCAAAACAACCAAAAGCTAATTATAGTGTCAAAGAAAGTTGACGTTATTAGCTTAAAACCTTTGGACTCGGATAGATACATTTTTGTCTCGATAATAATAAAAATAATAATAATACAAATGCAAATTAGAGTTCTAAAACAAAAAATAATAAGTAGTTTGGATTTTTTTTTTGGGGGGGTTGGGAGGGGGGGTATTGTGTCTAATCACCATAATAAGCTTTCTTCTTGCTTTTGCGAGATCAAACTAGAATAAATTCACCTAAATTATTTGTATGTGAAAATACGGTTAGATCCACAAAAACTTCAGATAGCGGCTTAATGCCTCTTATCCATTCACCGAGTCAAACTCGGCTATTTATCATACAAAACCCTAACAAATATCTATGCTAATTCGTAAAGCTGGATATTGGGAGAAAACAAAAACAAGTTAATTCGTAGCATGTAGTAAAAAGAGTGTTTCCCAGCATATTATAACCTCTCTACTTTGTTTTTTAAAAAAAAAAAAGAATTAATTATCATTATTATGAAGGTAGGAAGAGTGTCGAACTTGGAACATATTATTTGAGTTGAAAATACTAAGTCAACTACACTAGTCTTTCTTAATTTATGGCTTTTTTACTTGTCTTTGTATAAACACGAATATATTTGATGGGAATTTTTTTTTGTATATAAATTAGACCAGGAAATTTTGTAGGTAAAAATATTAAGAAACCCTAACTTATTAACATATGGTCCAATAATTAAAAAAAAAACATGGCCAAGAAAACTAGGATATTTTGCTCTTTTTCTATGAATAGAAAATTATCCAGCGATAATTAAATGACTCAAGAAATTACGACATAAACCAGAATTTGTTTTTCTCAGATGAGTAGTAGAAGCACACTGTTATTTTTTTTTCTCATGATTATTATACAACCTAGTGTAAATATACTTGTGCACAAAGCGTTACCCAAGCCGACAGGACCCCACTCTCCAGTCCGATAGATAATTTGGAGGATATAAATCAAGGTGACCCAGCGACCCGACCAGGTGGGAGGACTTGTCTTAACCCACTACCACTGGCGGAACTAGGGGGGCCTGGGGGGGCAAGTGCCCCTCCAACTTTTTCCAAAAAAAAAAAAAAAAAAATTATAATTTTAGTTTTGCTTTTATAACACCTCATCCCGTGAACATTTTGAATCACTTTACGATTTAAAATTAGATTTTTTAGTTCGTGAATTATAGGAATTACACCACTTATATCTTAACAATTTTGGTTAAAATTGTAACAAACTTAATTGTGTAAGAGATTATAATATTTATAAAATTTCATCAAAAAATTCATAATTACTAATAGATTATAATATAAGATTTTATCAAAAATAAAAAAATATTCGTTCACATTAATAATAAGCCCTTCATGTTTCCTCCAACTTCATCTCTAATACCCATAATATTTCTAAATGACCTTTTATTTTGGTCTAATCATACAAAAAAGGTCTTTGGGGCCTTTTTATTCAAGCTTGTTCTTTTTGGATTTAACAATCAAACATGATATATATTTTAATTTCCATTGTAAATATTTACTTTTTCTTCTCGAGAGTCCTTCTCATCAAAAAATTTTTTTGGCTCCGCCAATATTTATATGCTTTTATGAATTTATTTTGTCAATGTTAATTGTGCCCCCCAAAGAAAATTTTCTGGCTCCGCCACTGCCCACTACAAAAAGTCACCCCACATTAGAGGGTTGAAACTTTCCACGCTGCGCTGCCAAGATTCAATCATGCGTTCTTATGCACAATCTACCATCTCAAAACCAGTTAGGTTGCCCTCACGGACACCTAGTGTAAATATACTCACTCCACGAGTAAGGGTTTCCTCTGCAAAGATTATATTGTGAATCTTGGTGCTTTTAGCGCAACACTTAATATAAAATATTATATCTCAACTCTTATCACTCTAACAAAATCCCATTAGGAGGAGTCTGTAAAGAGTTGTGTTATTAATTTAGCAAAAAAAATGACTTGTGTTATTAAAAAACAAATGTCTGAAATTTGTGAATTTTAATTTGCGCAAAAAAAAAAAAGAAAGAAGGCAAAAGGAAAAAGAAAAATGAGAGGTGGTACTAGGCTTATCCAGTTCAGATCCTATGCAGATGCTTTTTTCAGTATGTGCGCAACAACTCATGACAAGTGTCCTAAATTATAAAACAGGACAAGTTTTCTTTAAAACAGGATAGGTGACGTATAAATCAAGATAAATGTTCGTTTTAAATCACTATTAAAATTTCAACTTAACGAAACAAGATTAAATTACGTAGTACTGAAAAAGGACGTTCCGCACAGTAACTTGAACGTTTTTGGACAAAAGCCTACAATGACAGCCCATCATTCTACCTATGAAAGTTTGTAGCTACGAATCTGCAAGTTGCTTAGGGCCAACGTCATTAAGAAAATGAAAAAGGAAAAAAACAAAATTAAGGACAGTGATTTCATATCATTAATATTTTTTTTCTTCGATAATTGATTCATATCATTATCAATTATTGTTACTTTAGAACAACGATGATGAGACCGAAATTATTAATACTGATTTGAAACCTTTCGTGGCAAGAATACAATATTTTCAAGTCATATACTATCATCACGATGTTCAACCTCACCATTCTGCAACCTCTTAAGGGAAAATTCAAGCAAAATTTGTTTATATATTGTGTTCTTAAAAACGTGATTTTACATAGACTCGTGAGAGGGGTGCAAGAACGTAAACACGTCAGGGACTACTCTAGGGGCTGCCTCAGGGTTTTTTAAAAATACTATTAGATATAGAATTTTTATATGTAGTTTGAAATTTTTTATCAAATTCGCCCTCCCGATTTTTTTTCTCTAGTTTTATAGGTAGGTCGGCATACTGTTGCAGTTTTTCGCTCCTCCAAAATACAATTCCTAGCTTCGTCCCTCAAAAACGTGAATCGTAAAATAAATTGTATGATCATACAAAAAGTTAAAATATATATTTAATATATAAATAATAATAAGTAACACATAAATCATATATATATTCCAACAATATGAGAAAATTCATAAAACATGGTCTCACAAATTTTTCAAAAGACAATAATGCAACAAAGTTCATAATAAAGAACTTACAAGTTTTTCAAAAGATAAAAATACAACAGTCATAGTTTTAAACTTACAAGTCTGTCAAAAGATCAAAATAAAACAAAACTGTGATACCCGATAATTTTAGAAAAATAATTTTTGCATGCATATGTTTATTATCTATTATAGCATGGAATATGTGACATGTAATGTGATTCAGTGTTTAATGATATGTTGCAACATGGTTATTTGTTATTTTTGGTATATTTAGTATGAGGGGCGTTTTGATCATGCTTGTAAGTTGAGGGACTTAAGTGTTGATCTTGAGAACTTTAGGAGGTAGAGTGTATGAAAGTTGAAGTCTTTAGAGAGAGAGAGAGAGAGAGTTAGTGCAGGAAATTTTGAAAGGAAAGAAAGGAAAAGTAACGGTTAGTGAGGAAGAAAGAAAGAGGAAAGAAGAAACAGTGCAGAATTCTGGAGTGCTGAGTAGTCTTCTGAACAATTACCATAGCTACCGAGGTATGAATTGAGTGATTCCACTTGGGTTTCAAAGACAATTGACAAGGCTATGTCAGTTTGGAGTTCCGTAGAGAGAGAAATCATTGTTTGAACAGGCTGCTTCTGCCATATTTGGAGTTTTTATGGTTTTTGGCTTAAGATTAACAAGTAAGGATCCTTCGCCATTGAATTTCAGTCCATAAAACATCATGAAATGCTTTACTTACATAATTTATTGAATTGCTTGACTTTGGTTTTCATTCATATTTTTAATGCATTAAAAAATGATGAAGTGTTGATGTAAAATTTCTTAGTTGTGTTTGTGATTGATTTCAATGTATTGTTGCGTTTGTAATTGCTATTTGTTGTGATTGATTCCCAATTCGAGCTCTGACCTGTTGATAATCCTAGTCTAGGACATTGTCGAACATAATCAGTTAAAGTGCCCGGGTGCACTATCAGTCAATTCGTAATCAGACTCGATTCCTAAAGAGAATAATAAGTAGGACTGTTAACAGTCGTTGTGGAGTTCACAAGGGTGAGCGGTGACATAACAAGACATGTCCCTAAAATATCCGGCCCCGTCGTTCGGAGGGTAATAGTATCTGAATCCATGTTAAGATCGTTCAGGCCTTCTTAACGGGTAAGAGTAGTTAAGGGCGGTTAATAGAGACTTAGAATTATTGACAGACTTTGAGCTCAATTGTGTGAAGGTTATGTGTTTTTTATTGCTTAGAGTATATCCATCAGTTTGGCACGATGATTCCGTTTGAAGTGCATGGGTAGTCATGGTGCTCGTAGCACGAATTTTCATTTGGCACGATGATTTCGTTTGACATGCATGGGTAGTCATGGTGCTCGTAGCACGAATTTTTGTTCTGTTTGTGTCAGATTTGTTGGATATAGTTTAAGTATGATAGTTACTTGAATTGCATTCGTTTTGATATATGTTTGGAGTAAAAAATATGCATTTTCTGGGTTGGGAAAAGGTTGTGCAGAAAACTGGATTTCATGTACAAAATTTTACATGAAAAACAACATTCTGAAACAGCTTCGTCCGCGGGTTCGTCCGCACAACTACTGTGAGCAAATTTTTGGCGGACAATACCTAGGAAGATTCATTCGTCCGCATTTTCTGTCACTTATATGTGGACGATACCGCAGACGAAGCATTCGTACGTAGCTTCGTCCGTGAATTGTGCTTATACTGTTTTCTGTTTTGTTTCGTTTTCTGTTCTGATTCCTTTTCAGTTCCGTTTAGTATTGTTTGAAATTGCTTTCCAAGTTATTTCAGTCTCTGTATATTTTAAATGCTTTGGGATTCGGAAAAACGTTTTCGAGTCTATTTGATACTTCATCCCATGGGTGATCGAAGCTTACTGGACTTTTAGCTCACCCTTATTTGTTGACTGTTTTTGCATATGAGTATGTCGATGGAGCGATTGATGAGAACTATGAGGAGGAATACTTTGATGACGAAGTTTGACTAGTTTAGTGATGGAATAAGTGAACATGTGATCTTTTACGGTTTTAGTAATTTCTCTTTAACCTAGTAATTCCTTTAATGATGTAAAGAACTATGGATGATGTAATATTTCTCTTTCAAGCTATGAATACTGCTAAAGTTTCCTTTTTGTCATGTGGGTTCGGTGTTTAATTGACTTGGAACACTGTCATGTCATCACTTGGAGACGGGGTGTGAAAAAAACACAATGACAAGTTTATGATCTAATCAACAGCAACTCATTCAAAGACTTGAATTTTGAGCCACCGTCACTATCATCATCCTCTATATCATCTTCTCCTTCATCAAACTCATCATCATCGTGAGGAAGCTTTCGTCCAAAGACGCATCAATACCACTATAATAGCATCACTTCCAAATTCAACATTGTCTTGTTCGTCCAAATCCAACTCATAATTCTCATCAACAATCAAATCATCATCCGAGGAAATTAGATCATCAATGTTATATCCATTCGTCTTTCGAGTTTACTTATTCTTACCCAATTTTTGTATTAGTCATCACGAAAACAACATCATTCATTGTCTTTTGCTTCAAACAATTTCTTCTCTTGGTGTGAATCTAAACAAAACAATCAAAAAATTAATTAGCACATGAACTAAGTTCATAATGAAATACAATTAATTTTAATGAAATTTGTAGGCTTGGTAGAAACGTCAAGTTTTACGATTTTACGATCCGATTCAACGTTTTTACACTATTTCTATCAAATTGTGATTCTACTCACGAATTACGTGTTAAGTTCTTTATACTATTTGTATATGAACTAACTGAAACATCAGAGAGGGTTGAGGTCTTCCCTCACCCTCTCTAATGTTTCTCATCTTAACAGGGACAAATACACAGCTCGGGTCGGAAGTCCAACCTTCCATCCGAGCCTCAATCATTCCCTACAAGCTCGGCTAGCTTCACATTAAGGCAGGTAGCTAGGCTAACTCTTTATTTTCGGTCCGATCCCCCTCCTCCTTTTGTCACATACCAAAAACTTAATCATCCATAGTTAGGAACACATAATTTGTCGTCTATCTTGGTAGTGCATGAACATTAGCAATCAAAAAAATTCTCAGAACCTTATTTCCAATGGCCGATGACACAGAAACCCCGAGACAAGAGATGTAAACAACTCCCTCTCCTCCCGAGGTCCAACCCAAAATAGTGGGTTCGGACACTTCAAGTACGAGTGCCTCGGGTACAAAGGTCATCACAATTGACGCTTCTGGACTACTCCAAATACAGTCAGCCTTGCAAATGCTCACACAGGCATTTTCACCAGGCATCTCCCATAAAATTTACATTCCTGAGGAGACTCTTCATCTTCCAGGCCCACAACAAATTCTTGGGGAGGCTCGATGTCTCTAGGTATGACAAAGTCCCGAGGGAACTCATCGTTCTCCGGGCAGACAAAGCTTGGAGAAACTCTTCGTTTCCCATGCCAACAAAGACCCAAGGAGACTTTTCGTTTCCCCGGGCAAACAACAAGTCCAGGAAATCTCGAAAATGGATGAGCAAGGGGAAAACCTCATGGAAGGGAACACATATATTATTAAACAAAAAATAAAGGGATTTAAGAAGCGGGAATGGAGATTTAAACTCGTGATGTAGGTCATAAAGTCTCAACTTGGGTCACTAGACCAATGCCTTGTTGACACAAATTTATCTTAATTAAAAATATTTTATTTATATATCAGTATTTCTATTTAGAGTTTATCTAACATGTGCCTGAGACACTTATTAATTCTGCTAAAGTAGACTATGTATGGTAATGTAAGAATATAAAAATGACGCAGGAAAAATATATGAGACTTAAACACTCTAGTGATAGTAAAACTATATTAGAATACATACAGAGTAATTTTATCTTGGTACAGGAGCGAGTTTAAAACTTGTACCCAAACCGATAATTTGCAATATACAAAGGCCAAAAATGTTAACCGTAAGGGAGATAATCGACTTTTTGTCCATCTGCATTGCACTCATTGATATCGAGTACAAGTTTTAAACTTACTTCTCAACCAAAATAAAACTACTCACATTTAAATGTTTCAAGTTGGATTAAAATCAAATTCTGCACAAATTACACATGAAAGTGTGCATTTCCTGAAACATATCAATTAGACTTCACGACCCTTGAAAGTCCTTGACTCTCCATGAGGACAGTCCCACATAAAAAAAATAAAAAAATTCAAAAACGCTATCAGAAATGGGACCGGAAACCTTAGGGGAATAAGAAATTTATACTATTAAGGTTGTGTACAACGGACCTTCCTCAAACCTTTATGATGCGGAAATCTTGTGCACTGGGCACGACTTTTTATTATTATTATTATATACAGTAACCTATTCATAATTAACATGTCTTTGGAGCAAGCCCTGGAGAAACCCTTCATTTTAAAGAATGGTTGTAAAGGTGGCAAATCGTGCTAACCGGTTTTACCATGTTGTGTCGACCCGATGCGGTTTCTATTATTAGATTAAGATGACACGGTCCGATAAGAATTATACCTAGTACGACTTGGTTCAAGAGTTTGTATGTGTTACTATTAATTATTAGTTAAGAGTTTTCATTCAGGGTATGGTCCAGTAAACCTGAGTAAGTCTCCGGGTGCCTGGTATGGGTGGAATCAGGAGTGTAGATTAAGGAGGGCCAAACTACACTATATGTTATCATAGAATTTTTTCTCAAAAACATTAGAGGGATGAAGTGAAATTGTAGGCAAAATATAGAGAGAGTACATAAAAAACACTTGGAAAAACCCCCCGGTTCAAAAAATGGGGGGAGTGGACAAGGCCCCACCCACCCCTCACTTAGGTCCGCCCCTGGTGGCTGATACAACTCGTAGTAGTAACTTGGGAAGCTCATCCTCAAGAATGGTGGTATCTGATGTTCAGACAAATGAAAATGAAGATGATGATCCCAAAGGTAAGAGGGCTAGAAGCTAAAGCGCGAATTCTAAAGGTTGGAAACCTCCTGTAGTTATGTGGCATCAGAAAGCTTAACAAGTATACAAATAAAGCTTCCTAAGGCTGCATTAGCTGCTGATTTGCGTGATTTTGCAGTCAATTTAACAATGCTATTTCAGGTGTTAGGGCATCTACTAACAGAGATCCAAATATGTGTGTGTGTGTGTATATATATATATATATATATATATATATATATATATAGCGAGTAATTTAAGCAGTCCTATTCTCTATAGCGTAAAAGCATGCATAAGGTCGAAGGAGTTGTTCAAGTTGGAAGAACGGGTAAAATTCCTTGCCTCCATCCAGATTCAAACTTCTCGCAACTCTAGAACGAGATTACAACTTCAAAATATTAAATCCATTTAGCAAATTTTAATAATCCAAAAACAGGAATTTAAAGAACAACATTATTTACTTACTTAAGCAACTCTAAAACAGTCAAATGGTGCCTAAGATTTCATTTGAAGAAAAAGCATAATCCAAATGTAAAATCACCATTTCCTCTGATTACAATTATTATCCCTATCATTTTCTTTTCTTTTTTTTTCTTTTTTTTATCTTATTGTTTTTTAACCAAAGGGAGACAATCAGCTTTGTGATTCTACCAGGTGAGTAAAATTGCAGATAAGGCAATTTGATACAATAAATTCTCACATCAAGTAAACAGAGTCCATCAATATCAAGATTCAGGAACAACAAAAAAAATTTCATTTTGTATAATACTTTGCCACCCAAAAATAATAATAATATACAAATGAAGCACATAATATACAAATGAATTTAAACCTTATGATCCTCTATATAGTTTCCACATATCAGCATAAAACTTCAAAGGCTTTGGCAATGCCTTTTTCCATTGATCCAAATTAGGCAATTCACCAGTAAGAGCTAATGAACTATCATCTTTTGTATTACCAAGATTCAAAATAAAGACCTGACCTGGAAAAACCTTGTGCATTGCCTCAAATGTCTTTTCCATTATGAGTTTGCCGTCTTTTCGAATATCATCAGGCTCCACACAGCTCCCACCAGCATTCACCATTATCCTCCCACCTTTCTTCAACTTCTTCTTCAATTTCTCCCATGTTTCTGGAGCTTGAAGTTCAGGTATCAAACAACCCTTACTATACAAATCAACCAAAATCCCTGAAAACCCATCTCTAATACTGGCATTCAAAGCATTACCGATGTAAATAAAAATCCTATCTTTATACTCATTTTCGAGCTTTTGAAGCCCAAAATACTCCCTCCCAACTGAAATAACACAAGGGTCAAGCTCCCAACCATGTATAACCACATCAGGATACAAATTCAATAATATCCGGGCGGCCGACCCGGCTCCGAACCCGAGAATTCCCAAGGGCCCCGGAGGAATAACAGGTGGGATTGTAGCAAAAACATCAAAGTAAGTGTCTGTAAGCAATCTGAAAAGATAAGATATGCTGTGGATATTACCAGGGGCATCAAGTAAAAGCAATCTTGAACCAGCTAATTGATGGTCTGCTTTTCTTGAAACTTCAAGAACCGTTATATAATTGTACCTGGACTTGAATTTGACAAGGGTTTTGACATATTCAATTGGGATTCCATTCTCATCTTCACAGTAATTATCATTTTCTTGGGTAGTTTTGGTTTGGGCATTTGAGATGTGGGCTTGTTGGGATTTTATTGGGATTGGATTTTTGGGGTGGGTTTTGAAGCAGAGTGATATGGGTGAAGGGGTGAGGGAGGTATGAAGGGTGGGTGGGATTGATGAGAAATAGATTTGAAGGGAGGTGAAGGTTTGAGCAAACACAAGTTTCATTCTCTTTCTCTTCTCTTCTCTCCACCCAGTCCCCTGTCTAGTAATAGTATGCAACCAACTCAAATTTAGGGTGAGAATGGATTGGGTCTTTGCTATAAGCGTCTTGATTTTAGTATTAAATTAAGGAAAATGATTTACTCCTAGAATTTTGGGGATAGAAATCCTAAATTCCCAAATTGAGGGTGTTAAATGACTATTTTACCCCCTGCTGGTATAAGGAATTCATTCAACTATAAGGGCAAAAAGGTCCAAAAAAACTATTTTAGCCAATCTTTTAGCAAATAATTCTAGTAGCCTAGCAAGGTTCTTAAATTAATTGTAAACTCAAATCAAATTATAAACAACGTAGCGTTTGAGGTTTTAGTATCAAAGTCAATCTAAAAAAAAAATTAGATTTCTGTTTAAGTTTTAAACACATGCTAGACCTGTAATTGAGTTAAGCTCAATGAGTTTCGAATTTGAAACAAGGTTTTGAAACCCTGACTCGGTCATCGACCTGTAAAGTTACTCGAGTCACGGGTCACCTGGTCGGACTGGGTGGTCTGGATCAAAATCGATCCCTGGCCAACGACTCCTATGACGTCATAAATATTAAAATATATATAATATATACTTATTAATAAAAAATAAAGTTAATGTAAGTATATATAGTAAAATTTAAGGGCTAATGTAATAATTCATTTTTTTATACACTTTTAGACAAAGTAAATAGTTTAGGATTTGTTTGAAATATAATTATTTTATAGAATTTTATGTGCTATTATTTTAATTGCCACTTTTGTCCCTAGGGTATATAATGTCTCTTAATAGACAAAACCCTAAAAAAAATCCTAAACTTCCCTCCCCTTTCCTCTCTCTCAGCCGCACCACTCCCTTTCTCTCTTTCTTCCGCTGCGCCTTCCCTTCTTCTCCGGCGAATCGCCGCTCGTCACCCTCTCTCTCTTTTTCTTTTCTCTTTCTTTTCCTATTCTCCTCCCTTCCTCTTCACCTTTCTTCATCTCTTCTCCCTTCCTTCTCGTCTCCTCTCAGCCCGGCGTTCTTAGTTCAGGACAACAACAACAACAAAGCATTATAAAATGGAATCACCGTTCCGATTCTTCGAATACCGATTTCATGGTGGCATCGCCGGCGAAATCAACTTCTATAACGCTTCCGGTTTTCTTCTTCAGTTTAATAAATCGAACGGAGAAAGGATTTGAGGGATGGGAGGTCAGTGCAGTTGGGACCCGGACGGTTTTCACAAAACCGTTCCGGTTTTCGGGCCGAACGGTCGGACCGTCCGGGTCAACATAGTCAAACAAAATAGAGCGGTTTTTGAAGCTTCGGGTTTTGGCACCTAACCGGACCGCTCGGAGGTCCGGTCGACGGTCGGTCCGGTCCGGGTTTCAAAACCATGATTTGAAATAAAACTCAAATTTCATTTGAGCCCTTAAAATAGCTTGAATTAATAGAAGTCTTTAATTATCCATAAAAAAAATTAAATAATAGAAGTCTTTAAAATTCAAATTGGATATATTTAAATTCAAATATTTAGGTTCGAATTGGTTTGAACTTTGGAAAATATTATATAATTATATAAAATTATACTCCTTTGGTTCCGTGTCTATTAATTTTTTTTACTACTAGTTTTTACAACCCGCGCGTTGCGCGGTTTGTTATCTACTTCTATTTGTATATATGATATAATTATTACTCATCTATTTCACAATATATTTCTTTATATAGCGGTATGGAAAAATTAAGAACTTTAGAAAATTATATGTTATAGAGATTCAATGTTACGAGAGTTGTGATCTAATTCATTGGTATGCTATACTTCTTAATGATAAATAAATATTTTTTAATATAGAAATTGTTACAACCATTTCACACTTCAAATTAAGGAGACAGTTGAAGAATCCAACAATTCCTCGCAATACGCACCTGCAAGAAAAATAGTTTTTGGGATCATTGAATTCAATAGATTCGAAAGATAAAACCTAAAAACGATATTTATACACTACCCAACTCTTTTTTTTAAATTTTTTTTTAAAAAGGAATATAATCTTAAAAAAACCTACATATCCCTCAAAAAGAAAAAAAAAAACATATGTCTTTACATTCTTCTTTTTTTATAATAAAAAAGTTAAAAATTCAACAAACGCTATATTTATCTCTTCTTCTTGTTCCTTCTATTTCTTCTTATCCCCTCGTGCCACCATCGTATCCCTCTTACCGACCTTATTCCTTTTCTCCTCTATTGTCTCCACTTTTGCATCCTTATTCAATTTCTTATGTTTTCCCTCCATTTCCAATCCGTAGCATTTGTGCTAGATCCTTTTACCCCCTCTTCTTCATTTGTTGTTCATCAAATGTTTTTTTTTGGGGGCAAGTGGAACCTACAACAAAACAAAATTAGATTGAATTTTGTGTTATTTTGTGGTGTTTGAATGAAAGTTTTGAATTGCAACTTTCTTTTCGAGGTAAGATGTCAATGAATGAAAATTGTATCTGCTATCCAATGAAGAGTTTAATTTTCTTAGATATATATTGGACAAAATGCAGAACTGGAAATTCTCCATTAACTATTAGTACTCATGAGCATCTCACTATCATGCCCAGTCATTTAAAAATAATCCTTGCTTATCCTTTTGATTAAGAAAAAAATTCCCTGACTATTTCAAATCATCAACCAAACAGTAAGATAATAATCGAACAAACACCCACGTAAAAAGAGTTACCTTGTAGCACCAGCATTTGGGCTATTAAAAATCAATTCTTTGGAAATTCCTAGACTTTGAATAGCTTCCAGCAAGGGCTTAATGCTCCCCATCATTTCCCCCCTGAAATAAAGCCCTCTTATATTCAATTCTTTTAGGATTTCAACTAATTTGATTAGGATTTGTAAATCAGTATGTGATTAATTACCTGTATTGCAGTAATTTCTTGCTTCTTATGGTTTTGTCTTTGGAATGAATGTGGAAACTTGCAACCAAACAAAATTGATTCGAATTAAAATTTAAGTGGAAAAGAAAATATTAAAGAATGAAGGAATAACTTTTCCATATTTTGCAATTTTGGAAATACAACGGCTTTTCAATTTTCCTTTGTGTTTGTGTTGATTTGCTGAAGAAATGACTTTGAATGTGGTTGATGTGAACTTAAAATTGTACTTTAAATGACTTTTGGTCTTCCTGACTTTTTAATTTGATCCAAACCCATTGAACTTCTTCATTTAAAAAAAAACATTGAACTTCTTCGTTAAAAAAAAATCATTTAACTTTTCATTAAAAAAAAACAATTGCCATGAATAGAGAATTGTAAAGAGTTTCTTAAAAATTCATGACTAATCGTGGAAGAATGAAAAAGAAAAAAATTACAAATTACAAATAATAAATAGAAGGTTTAATTGAATGAAATAAACTTCTTGCAAGAAGACTGTAAAATAACAATTGCTAAAAACAACCTTCTACAATTACCACAACTGAGAATACTTTTTTCAAAAAATTTTTTGAAAATAGTTGTTATGTTGCAAAGGATAAAATTGGTGATAAAACTTCATTGATCCTAAGGTTCTAATCATGTCATTCATAACTAACAAAAGTAGGAAAAAATTCCCTTTCCAAGCACAAATTTCAAAACAGACAAAGGGATTCTTAGAAATCAACTCGTAGATTGACTTTAAATTTTTTAAAGGAACATTAAAGAATTTACCACAAATTAGTTAATTGAAAATTCAGAGCTCCCAAGGCATCTCCAAAGACATTCTTAACTTTATTCTCCATGGTCTAAGAAGGATATCTGATAAAAAAAAGACAGAAAGATGACTAAAAACAGACATAAAACATGAATTTTCTTAAAATTTAATTGCACATGATAAAGAAACGTACCTAATTCACAAATTACATAGATATTGTTCTACTACCAACGTCGCCATGACTTAAATCAGGGGAGGAGAAGAAGTTTGAGGGTATCAATAGAAAAGAAGAAGACATACCTACTAAGAAACTTAGAGAAGAATATGTTCCCTCGCTTTATATAACTCGATAATTTAGACATTTCTTTTCTTGCTGAATATAAATACCAATTGTCCCTTTGATTACCTTTTCAGTTACCCTTTTCTTTTTCTTTTTTTACTTGAAAATGCATTATAGAGAATTGGAAAGGTCTCTTAATAAACCCCTCTATTGCCATTACTTTCTCAATTCTTGTTGATACATTTAATGTATTGCAACCATTCAACTACATTTTTTGTGTCTTTTGGAATTCTATTGGGCTTTGCCTATAGCTATTTCTTGTATCAATAGTATTTTTGTAAAGCTAATGATTGTAGTTTCATATTTATAAAACTCAAGAGATACATGTCTAATTTTAAGCATTAAGCATTAGTCACATTTATACTAGATTCATTATTTTGTTCCATAAAAATGAATGTAGTAGAAGAGTTTATGTAACTTACATCATACTAATTGCAGTTATTTATTTGTATTGCAACCATTTTTTTTTGCTAAATAAATGTTAACCATTAGATAAATCCGAAATCGGATTAGAGCTACAAAAAGTGTCTTCCCTATCACAAAAAATTCACAGGGGTATAGCAGAAGCTTCAATGTAACCCAATACATTGTTTAATTTTACCCATTAAACCAAATTGTGGGCATGAAAATATGTAAGCCTATTAACATAATTTACCTTCCACTGCCCAAATCTAGCCATGATAGCAGTACAACATTTAATCAAATATGATCTAGTCCAATGAGTATCCGAGAGATGACATTCAATTCCTTTGAGGACATTTAAACAGTCACCCTCCACAATGATCTTCTGCATCTTCTTAGACTGTAATATTTCCATAGCTATCAAGGCTGCATGAGCTTCTGCTTCAAAGGGAGTTCTTACTTGATATCTTTGAATCCACATCCCCAAATTATCCCCCTTGTCATTCCTGATAATAAAGGCACTTACTGCTTCATCAACTCTAATAAACCCATCATCGAAATTAACATTAAGTATATTCTTTGGTGGAAGTTTTCAATTTAAAATTTTCTGAATTACTCCTGCCATCATATTCCTTCCTATGGCAGCTTCCATATAATTTCTGGTATTGGTTTCAGTAAGTTCAGCAACTCCGCAACATTTTTCTGTTCTTTGCCGTGAAGGAATCCGTTCATTTGAATCCAAATCTGCTCCAATGCAACTACAAAAAAATTCAGAAATTCAGTTTGATAATTAGAAGGAATATGAAATTGACTTGGAGAAGAAAATACTTCCCTTATCCATCTCGATACACTCCAATCTTGAATGGAATCCAAGTTGACCTGCCATTTGGATAAACTCCATAAATATTTTGAATAACTGCATGTAATAAAAATATGATCCCAGGTCTCCTCCGCATCTTCATTGTACAACAAGCAATTATCCTCTTGAATCCAAAATCAAATTTTCAATCTACCTCTCGTTGGTAAAGCATTGTTCAGAATTTTCCACACAAAATGTTTATGTCTATTATGCAGATTTGAGTGCCACAACTTATGCCATTGTTTCCAATTAATGAGTGAGCTACCTGAAATTCTTTCCTGGTTCACTGCTCTATACGCCGATTTCACAGTGAATTGCCCTGTCGAAGAGGGCAACCATACTAGAGAATCATGTTCCCTTCTGGAATAATTTGTTGAATGGCTCGAGCCGTAGGCTGATAAAAAAATCTGATTAATCAACCCCATATCCCAAACATTTAGATTGCAATCCATGAGATCCCTAACAACCAAAATCGAAAGTGCACCCCTGTGTTCCTCAAGCAACCTATACCTTTAGATATAAGGAATCCAAGGGTACTCACAAATCTTTGCCTCAGAATTTAATCCAACTTTGATACAGGTTCCTTTGTTTAGTAAGTCAATAGTTTTAATAATTCCCGCCCAAATCCAAGACGCATCCTTTGCAGGCTGATTAATATTAAGCAAATTCCTACCTCTCAAATATTTAGAATTTAACAGCTTCACCCATGTTTTGCTTGAATCTCGCATCATATTCCAACCCAGTTTAGCCACGCATGCTTTGTTAATGTCAGTTGCTTTCCTAAATCCAAGTCCCCCAGCTAATTTAGGTACACACAAGGAGTCCCAAGATTTCAGATATAAATGCCTTCTTGATTTCTCCTTAAAACCCCACCAAAAATATCTATTCAAGCTATCAAGTTTATTGCAAATAGACACCGGCATAATGAAATTCTGCATTTGATGGATAGGGATCGATTGTGCCACAGATTTCACCAAATTGGTCATCCCTGCTTGTGAAAGTGATGCGATTTTCCAGCTAGCCAACTTTCTCCTAAGTTTCTCAACAATCGGAAAGAAAGCTTGTTTTTTTATCTACCTTTACAGAAAAGGCTTCCCAAATAAATACCCCTATGGTCACATTCACTCATCCCCAAAATCGTACTAATCTCCTCTTTAACCCGCTCCCCAAGATTGTTGCTATAGTGCACCATTGATTTCTCAAAGTTCAGACTCTGACCTGACCAATCACAAAATTGGTTAATGCAATCCATCACTTCATCTGACTCCTCGAGATTAGCCCTGCAAAAAATTGTAAGATCATTAGCGAACATTAAGTGTGAAATACTTGGAGCATTCCTACTTACCTTGATACCATGAATCTTACCCTGAGATTCCACTCTAGAGAACATTCTATACAGGAGATAAAAAACTAAAGCAAACAAAGCAGGTGAAATGGGATCACCTTGTCTTAACCCCTAGAAGGATTAAACAGACCATAAGGTGACCCATTAATCCAAATGGAGAAAGAATAAGTAGAAATACATTGCAAAACCAAATTCACAGACACATCACAAAAACCATGCAATTTCAAAATACTAGTAAGTAAAAACCATTTAACCTTATCATAAGCTTTAGACATATCCACTTTGAGAGCCATAAGTCCAAGCTTACCTTTCTTGTTATTCAAGTGGTGCATCATTTCATGGGAGGTAATAATGTTGTTTGACATACCTCTCCCAAGAATAATGTCGCCTGAGCAGGGGAAATGATATCATCAAGAAGAGGTTTTAACCTGTCAGCCAAATCTTAGAAATAATCTTGTAAGCAATGTTGCATAGAGATATAGGTCTAAAGTGATCAATCTTGCAAGCATTACCAGTTTTAGGAATGAGGGAAATAAAGATAGTATTAAGATATTTAAGCATGAAACCATTAATAAAGAAATGTTGAACAGCTTTGACCAAAACATGACCCATAATGTGCCAATAAGACTTGAAAAAATAAGGGGTCATCCCGTCAGGCCCCGGACTTTTACCTGATTTCATCTGAAATACCAAACCCTTTACCTCCTCATAAGAGACACGACCAAAACAAGATTTATTCCAGGATTTGAGAGCATTTTTAGTACTCTTAGCCTTATCACACCATTGGAAAAGAGAAGAACCAGACACAAAGATAGACCAAGCCTGATTGACAACAGAAAAAGTAGGATCTCTAATCCACAAAGATTCAAATCTAAAAGGTTTAGAATGAAGAGCTCTAGTAGGCTCAATATCAAGAAGAATAGGATTATGATCCGAACCCAGAGCAATTATATGATGAATAGCAGCTTTTGGGAATAACAGTCTCCATGCAGAATTAATAAGCCCCCTATCCAACCTAACTCTAATATTTTCATCCCCCTTATGTATATTATTCCAGATATAAGGAACCCCAGAAAAACCCATATCAATAAGGTTACAACAATCAATGAAATCATTAAAAGGTTTATTCTTATATTCATTAAAAGGTTTATTTTTGGTTAAGAGAACTGGTTATAGGATAATTTGGGTTAACAGATTGGGCTGGGCTATTGGGTATTTTTGGCTGGGTAGAAAGTAACTTATCTGGTTTGTTGAGTCTACTTTTGTGGTTTAAGGATAAGTGAGCTGGGCTAATGGATATATTTTGTTGGGTCAGAAGTAACTGACCTGGGCTAACAGATTCGGTTGGCTGGGTTAAAGGTAATTGGTTTAGTTCATTTGGGCCTGCTATGTTAGAGACAAGCCTACATATCTGGCCCTCTTCAACACCTCTCTCATGAGATAAAATATCTCTGTTCCCACCGCCTACCATTTGAAAGACCATCCTATCACTATTCATCTCTGGCAGAGGTGACACATCCACCATCCTTCCTACCCACTCATTACTTCTCCCTTCGTGGTTATTTTTTCCACTGTAGCTACTGGAAGCTGCATTCCACCGCCCATATGCCACCCTAGGATCAAGAGGTCTCGGATTTACCATGTATATTTTCATACAGGCAGTCTCAATGTGTCCAAGAACACCACATTCATAACAAAAATTTGCTACCCTTTCATATTTAAAGGATATCCATATAAATTTCTATTTTTTTTATTTCGAATAAACACCTCAGTTGCAGAGTCCGATCAACCTTAATCTCAACTCTAATTCTCATAAACTCTCTCCATTTACCATTGTTGCTGTTGTCTATGAAGCAGAACTTCCCAATATAGGATCTAATCACCTCTGCATTCTGGTGATTCATTCTGTTAAGAGTTAATCCATAAATTTGCACCCAGAAAAAAGTACTGGTAAGTCTAGATCTTCCAATCTCCAATCAGGATCCCAGTGTTTGAGGATCATATGAGCACCTCTAAAAGTCTAATGCCCCTAATTAAGAATCTTCTCCTTATCTTTAAGATTATCAATGGTGAATCTAAAAATATTATCTCCAATAGCCGCAAGATGAACACAATTCCCCAAATTCCACGCCAAATCCACTACAGTCCCAACTGCTTTCACATTAATACGTTTCAAGGACAAAAGCTTCCCTGCTAGAAAAAATTTAATGCTCTGGTCATCTATCCCCACAGTGGTATTAAGGTTTAGGATACCTTTTTGTTCATCCATTAATTCCCTAGGGTCCCCCATACTCAGAAATAAAAACCACATAAAAGACAAGAAGATGAAGACAACAGGTAGACACAGAAACATGAAAACCACAAAACTAACCCAAAAGAAAGCAAGGAGACTGAAAAAGAGAAAACAAAGACAGAGAGAAACAAACAAACTGTCTAAAAATTAGTAGAAAAATATAAAGAGATTCAACATAAATTACCACACACTGTCATAAATAGTTACAAGAAATTTGATCCCCAGATAATTCGGTGGAAACCAGAGGAAACATTTCCCATGGAAGAGAATGAAGGTTTTACTCTAGAGAGAAAACAGAGATTTTTGGTCCACACCATTTGTATTGCAACCATTCAACTACATTTTTTGTGTCTTTTGGAATTCTATTGTGCTTTGCCTATAGCTATTTCTTTTATCAATAGTATTTTTCTAAAGCTAATGATTGTAGCTTCATATTTATAGAACTCAAGAGATACATGTTCATCTTAAAGAATTAGTCATTTATAATATATTCATTATTTTGTTCAATAAATATGAATGTAGTAGAAGAGTTTATGTAACTTACATCATACTAATTGTAGTTATTTATTTGTATTGCAACCATTCAACTACATTTTTTGTGTATTTTGGAGTTCTATTGTGCTTTGCCTATAGCTATTTCTTTTATCAATAGTATTTTTCTAAAGCTAATGATTGTAGCTTCATATTAAAAGAACTCAGTTACTCAAGAGATACATGTTTATCTTAAAGCATTAGTCATTTATAATAGACTAATTATTTTGTTCCATAAATATGAATATAGTAGAAGAGTTTATGTAACTTACATCATACTAATTGTTGTTATTTATTGTTGTGGTAAGTTATAGCATAAATTATGAGTTCAAGTATTTATTTACATAATAACTTATGATTGTAGCTAAAATATATAGCTCATGACACACTAATTTGGAGGAGAAATTAATGATAAAGTTGCCAAATGGATATTTTTTATTGGGCCACATCTCATAATATGCCATATGTCACTCCCTCAAGTTTCTTCCCCAACTTTATTATCTTATATATAAGATTTTGAAATGACTAAGAATGTTCGACACTTTGTTCAATTACAATTATATTTTTATTTAAATTCTAAATCTACCATTATATCATTGATTCACAAAACACTACATTAAATGCAGTTTACAACTTCAATAGGAGTTAATTTGGACATTTTAATTTGAAAATGACTTATTATCCTTAATTCTTTTTCAAGCCAAGATCAATAGACATAAGACAGGTAGAATATTTATTTATTTATTTAAATATATAAGTCAAGCATATTGATGATCTTCTAAGCCGAAATATATCCGAGGTTGACTAGTGAAGATATTCGAACCTATGATCATACTCAACTTTGAACTTGAACTACAAAAAAATAAAAAATAAAAAATAAAAATTCGAACTCTTGTCAAGGTTTGTAGTAAATTCTTAAAAAATGGAATAGAATTTTAGGATCAATATCCCCTCCAATGATGATCACCTCCAGTTCCTCTAATATACCATTAGAATTTAGATAAGTGTACTAGTCTTTAATCTAATATTTAAATTAATTTTAGTTAAACTTAATTAATTAACCTTAGTTTACTAATACCGTTAATCAAAATATCTCTCATATCTATAATAATCCCAAAAATTTGTGGTTGTCATCTCTCACATATCTTACTCTCTAGTTAACAACAACTACTATTACAAACAATCGTCAAATTTATTTTCCTCGATTCGAAAACATTTTGTCTATTCATCCACGATCACATATATGATGTAATAATTGTGTCATATATGTACGTTTCACGAAAAGAAAAAGAAAAGTAAACATAGGAAAATATCTTATGTTTATGTTTTCATTCATGAAATGAAGAAAAATAAAGCGCGGATTTTTCTTTCTTCATCTTGCATCGTTGTGTGTAGTTCTTCTCTCTGGAAAGTTAATGTATTTCTAATAATAATTTTTGTTAATGATTGTTCGTAATAACGCACAACTATTGTTAACTAGAAAGATTGAAGATATGTGACGAAAAGCTTAGTATAGTAGTCTATCAACTTATCATTAATACAAAAGTTACACAACAACCAATCAGTACAAGACAACTCGTTCACATAATCCAACTCATAAAAAATGCAACCTTTTTTAACGGTGATGGTGGACGTCAATCTCAAACTTTTAAATGACCTCCAACTTAAACACTGATATTTAAATATATATATATATATATATATATATATATATATATATATATATATATATATATATATATATATATATATATATATATTTAGGAGCAGCCTAATTTACTCTTCTATGGGTTTATTTTTAGGGTTCCAAATGTTGGGCCATGCAATATTTTTTCTCCTATGTGGGTCTTTAAAAAGAGCCCAAAACCCAAGCCCAAGGGGATATAAAACCCTTGTCTTTTAGCTAGTCTTTATTATTAATTCAAGAGAGAAAGAGGCAGTGAGGTTTTGAGAGCAAAGAGGGATTTTCGCAACCCAGTTTTCATTCTGCGCAGTTTTGGGAGAACTTGGCAGTCATTTGTACTCCGATTGGTCTCAAATTTTAACTGGAGGTAGAAGACTGATAGGGCTACATTCTGGACGGTGGATATCGGATTTCTACACATGGATTCCGAGATATAGCTGTCAGAACATTGTTCTGTTTTATGGGTGAAATTTTCTATATTCTCATTTCTTTTATGTATTAGATGAAGTTTTAGCTTCATTGTTGGTTTGAGTTTACACAAACGCAATATGCCATTTTCGTCCTTGTAAGGAAATGCTAGAGCTCTATGTTTCCAACTGATAGGGATTCTGCTAGTGCCTTCATTATGTTGAACCATACCAAAAAAAAACACATAACTACACCACCTCCAAGTTCAAATAAATAAATTTCCAACTGTAAATAGAGCTGATTCGAAAGTTTATGAACCCAACACAAGCTAAACCATGTCAATAGATTCATCTTTTTTTATCTGTGAAAATTTTGAGCTTCATCTAGGATTAGGAAATAAAATCCACTGAAATTGGACATCAAACGTGATGTCGAGAAAGATGAATCCATCTCGGATTAAAGATTGGCCTTTAAAGAGTGGAGCTCTTTTGAGGTAGGAGATGAAGGGTTGTTGGGAAATAACCGGGCAACTGTCCCAAATAACTAACCCAAAAAAAAAAAAAGAGGTAAGGGTGAAAGAAAGAAGAGATATTACAACACCCCAAAAGTTTTGAAGATTTCGATGTCTTGGGGTCATTTAAATTTTGAACTAACCCCGTTTGTCCCCGTTAATCAATTAGGAAACTGGGTGAGTTGGATTATCCAATCCAGTTCTCATATAACCATTGGATTTTGTGCAACTTTTCTACATCTCACAAGTTACTAGACTATCTGGATAAAACTTCTGTGACAGGTGAAAGCCACAAAATTTAGAAAAATTATGTTGTGGACTTGGGTTATATGTGGGGTCATGGACCACTTGGTCCATATTGAGTCACATCACCTCTTTTGATAATAAAAAAAACCCTCTTTACTTGCACCAAGAGGGGGAGTGTTTTTATTTTTTTAATCAAAAGTGTGATGTGGATCAAATGGTCTATGATCCTACATATATCCCAGGTCCACAATAGAATTATCCCAAAATTTACGGGAATATTAAAGATGAGAAAATCGCTATATATTACATCAACTATTTCTATTTTTCTCTAAATAATATAAATTTAAAATTAAGCCCAAAATATACATGAACTTGTTAATGGCTTTTTCTGTTTGTCAAAATAACAAATCTAAGGCAAAATACCCAGTTTATAAAAGTAAACAGTGACCCATAAAAAAATATCCAGTCACCCGACACACCCATTTTAGGAAGGGATTCATGGGTGGAAACTCGTTCCAAACACCCATGAGTTCTCCCCTAAAGGATCCGCCCATACAAAACGAATTGAAAACAGCAAGAAAAAGACTTACGTTTTGAGTTCAAGAATCCGATTCTTGAATGGAAAATTCTGTTTCTTGGATGTTTTGCTGCCACCAATTGATTTGCCTTTGCGGAATGTCCCTTTACCGGTATCCACGCGACGAAACGAATAGCGATTGCTAGCTCTTCGTTTTTTTGAGTTTCGGGAATTAGAGAGAAAAGGGAGAGGCAGAAACCGAAATCTGATTTCGGGTGAATTGGTTAATTGCGGCTGAAGCTTAATACCCTAGGGTTTCGGCCAGGAGATCATTATATAGGGTATGAGAGTTTGTTCCCATAACCAACTCTCACATCCTCAACTTCTCTCGGCAGTGGGAGTCTTTAACTCCCACGTCTCCTAGACTTCTGCTGGTAGTGGGAGTCTTTATCGGATAATAACTCCCACGTAATCCCAGCTATTAACCAAATACCGAAAATGCCCCTTATCTATAATTCGAATAATAACGCTTTATTATTCTCAGAAAAATAAATGTCAGATACAATGAACCTAGACACATTCTAAATTTATTGAATCTGGACATTAAGCTCGTTAGCTCATCTATGCGTGTGACCATGTAGGTTCATCTCACAATGGCAATGAAAACACACTTAGTAGTAGTATGTGTTCATAAATCACAAGCGGTCCCTAGCAGGACATTGTGACTACCCAAAGTGAATGAATTTACGGTGGAACCTAATATCAATCCACTATTTAATCCCTTTGTCTCGCGATATCCTAATTAAGCATAAGGCATGGTAGTCGTCACCCTTATTAAGCTTAATTGTATTTATGCTCGATCTCCCGGTAGATTGTTCTAACAAATAATATTTAATAACCACTTTATTAAATACATTTGAGCACGACCATGCATTTAAACAGTCTTTCCCTATCGAGGGGCCCATGGATATCTCTCTCTAATAGGAGAGGGACAAATTCCTTACAATGCCTCTCACATTCAAACCATGATAGGACACTACATCCGATCATCAGTCGTATTGATTACTCGATTAAAAGCAACGTACGACTGAGTCAAAACGTGGCTCCATTCATGCTAGAATCAATGAAGACATAAGGTCTAAGGATTCTAAAATAGTATTGAGGAAGTAATACTTATGACTAAGGACCATGAAGTATTACTTCTCTAACGGATCACGTCCAATACAATGTATCCCTATATATTGTATCTATGATATGATTTGTATTCATTACACATGATTAGTAAAACGTAATCATCAATCAAACATCATACTAGTTTTATTTCATTGTAAAATAGATTACATAAAACTAGGAACAACTAGAATATTAATTACATAAGCAAATGAGTTTTACTATCAAATCACGCATTTGATGTTCATAAGCAAAATTAACTATTCATATGAAATGCTCAAAAAGATAAAACGTACAACATATGCTAATGGTCCTAGGGCACTACTAACATTTTACCCAACCCCCTACCCCTCATTCTTTCTCTTCCTTCTTCGCCGGCCACCCCACCTGAATTACCCCTCTCCACCCCTTCCCTGGCTTTAATGTCACGAAAGAACAAGGCGATTCTCCCCAACGTTCATCTAGCCTTGCCACCACTGAAACTTCCAAGATTTCATTGTAAAACACAAGAGGGGGGGGAGTGGAATGGGTTTTAACTAATCTTGCTAACTTTTTCGAATACTAATCAATGCAAGTGAGAACTTGAGCAAGATGAATGAAAGCTAAAGCAAAAACCCAATCAACAAGACAAAGGATTTAGAGTGGTTCGATTCACTTAGAATCTACATCCACTACCTTGAGCCGCACCCAAGGATTTCAACAAACTTCACTAAGAAGATGCCCACACAAAGTAGGACTTTACACTAGTGGTTAACTCACAAAGAGTTTTACACACAACCACTATACAAGAAAACTCACTGAGAGCTTGCCCACACTAAGTAGGTCTTTTACAAGATTACCCTATCACTAAGAAAGGGAATGAAAAGGTTTAAGAACAATACAATTAAGTTCACTCTTCTAAGTGAAAGATTAATACCTTTGAAGCACAACAATTTATAGCTCTTTGAACATATGAAGTTCACTCTTTGTCTTGCTTTTGAAAGAACACCTTTGAAAGATTTTGATCTTTGTCAATGAAGTGTTTTTCCTTTGAAAGTGTTTAGACTTGATAAGATTTCAATGAGAATGTTTGTCAAAGTCTATTGTAAGTGTTAGAGTCATTCTAAAGCTTTGGAGTATTTATACCATTTGAAATCTCATTTGAAAAAGCGACTGAAAGCGGTCAAATAACGGCTAGTAACAGTGCTCCTCGGTTGACCGAACACAGGCCTCGGTGGACCGAAGGAAAACTCGGTCGACCGACTTGGGACCTCGGTCGACCGACCTTGGTCATCTCGGTCGACCGAACCAGATCTTGGTCGACCGAACCAAGACAGCTCAACTCTCGATGACTTTGTTCGGTTGATCCGAAAAAATCTCGGTCGTCCGACTTTCTGGGCTTTCAGAGAAGTTGATTAAACACTTGTTTTCAAATCATTTGAAGTCTAAAAGGTTTTCCCAAAAGGTAACACATAAGAACACTTGGAAAACTTTTCTAAAAGACTTATACTTGAAATCAAAGGCTTTTTGGATAAGAACACATTTGAAACTTTTGCCTTTTGAAAACGTGTTTATGAAATCATGTATGCAAGACTAGAGTGAGAAGCTTATGTTCATAAGAGCTTTGGTTAGAGCTTTAAAGATTACGACTAATGACGACAAAGCTCAACTAACCAAACCTAAGTCTTCAATCTTCAATCTTCATAGATGAGCCTTGAATAGTATGACTTTAAATCTTGAACATGGCTTGATTGAAGTACTTAGTGCTTCCTACAAGAGTTCCAATATTCTATCACAAAGATTAAGATCATTAGACACAACATCATAAGTTTGTCCAATATCAAAAACGAGTTCGTTCGCCCCTTAGGGCTTACAATCTCCCCTTTTTGATTATGACAAACTTTGATGTAAAAAGGATAGAATATGGACAATTTAAGTACATGGAAGCATGGCAAAAGGATTTAAGAACAAATAAGTACAAAGATTAATGCTTAGAAGATACCGATTGTATACGATACCAATTGCAAAGACAAATATATGCAAAGACATAAGCACTAGCATTATAAGTTCTTTTGCCATATAAACTAGGGACTCATAGAAGAGCCCTATTTCCCAACCATCCTCCTTGCCTCCTTCCTTCCATCAAAAGGCAAGTTTTGAGACATAAGATATATACAAACATATAAAAGCTCCCCCTCAAAACATGCCGGGTGAAAAGATACAATATAGATAGAAACATGTTAAGAAAGCTCCCTAGATATCTTTTCCCCTTTTCTACATTCAAGCTAGAAGCATGTAAAGATAACTCCCTTAATTTCTCCCCCTTTGGCATAATCAAAAAGATTTCAAACACCAAATAAAATATAACAGTTAAGAACATGGGAACATGCTAATAACCAAAGCTTGAATTCATCCAACAACAAGAGTATGTAATAACCATAAAATTCTAGCACAACAACTACCGGCGACTTTAAAGTCCGCTTTGGTGGTGGAAAAGAGATACACATGCTTGTTGTGAAGCTAAGACAAAAAAAAAAAAAAATAAGGAATAACACTTTAAAGTACAATCTCCCCTTTTATCAAAACATACCATGTTAGCTATTTGAGATGGAAACAAGTTGAATACCAATAGTAAAACATATAAACACATTGATATCAATTGTGAAACACATATGAGAATATAGCTAACACGAGTTGGTGGCAATACCTTAAATACATAAGTTAAGCATATGTATTGCAACCAAAAGATTTAGAGGAAGTATAAGATGACACTTCAAGTACATTCCTCCAATAATTTAATGGTTAGCTAAATGAGTATAACAACTCTAGAAGCAAGCCTAACCAACAACTCTAATGAGATCACAAAGGATATGAATACCAATTGTAAAGACTATGATCTCATGGTTATTTAAGAAGAACACATGTTAGAGTATGAACATGTATAACATGTGTAACTCCCAAAATAACTAACACATATTGGCTAAAGGATATGAAAGAAGAAAAACCAAGCCAACAAGTGTTAATATCTCTAAATGATGCAACATTTTAACATGATGATCAAGGATGATAAAGATCAAGCACATCATGTTAAACATATGTAAATGAGGATCAAGCACCAAAGAGATATGGTATGTGCATTCTTGAAGATATTGATACCAATTGTGATTGTGTTTGTACTTTAAGCAATTAAGATCTTATAAGTAGAACACAAGACACATTATCAAGATAAAAGAACCCATGCACATAAAAACGAGAGTTTCAATAATCAAGTTTATGCTTTTAAATCATCATTCTTGTCAAGTTTGGAATGAACAATAAGCATATTGACAAGCAAAATATGATGTACATAAACCATAAGCAAAAATGCACAAACTCTCTTTGACTTACAAAGACTAGAAGTATATCCTAAACTACTTGCACTAACAATCCACAAAGTGATCATGCAAGTTGAAAATTGAATGAGCAAATACTTCTTAGCCATTTAACTAAACTCATCATATAGAAATGTTATAGCTCATAAGGATAAAAAAAACAACATAATGACCACTAATCAAAGGATGAGTTAAGCCTTGTACCTCAACGCTCTTTGAGCTTGGACTTCTTACCATTTTGGTAGATCTTATTTATCAACAAGTCCATTGAGGCCTTTTGTGTGATCACTTTCATTGATCATCACAATTTTGTAATCCTTAGCATTTGACTCTTTTCTTGGAGTCTTAGCTCACTTGTGCCATTCCTTGTAGTTCATAACTTCTTCTTGAAGGATAGAACTCTTTGTTACCTACAAGGAATTCTTGATGACAAATTTGGTACCTTTTTAAAGGTCCTTCATGATTAGCTCAATATCATCAAGTAACACATATATGCTTAAGGATCATGGTTATCAAAAACCAAAACAACTAGATAGATTCTTAAATGAATATGACATAACAAAACAAGAATCAATCAAGTTGCATATGCTACATCTCATAGATACCTTAGCTCAATAGACATGAATAAACAAGAGCATGCTAAAGGTCATCTATATAATTATTGAATTCAAGCATGTGAGATGCAACATTTATATAAGAGCAAGCATGTATATATATCAAAAACACTTAACTCATTAATCAAAGTGTTATGAGAAGGTGATTTTGATACCTTTGCTTTCTTACCAAGTGATGAAGACATTGGATTGACACTTTGGCTCTTGTCATCACTTGATGCTTTGCTCTTTGTAACTAACCAACTTGGTTCTCCAATTTGATTACCATTTGAGCTTTGAGAATCCAAGTGTTAAGGAGTGCTTTTGAATTTCTTCCATTGGCACATCTCCTTTGATTTCTTCCCAATGCCACTTCTCTTTGAATCTATAACATTCAAGCTTTGTGGCATACATCTAACTTATAAGAACCTATGAGATCAAGGGAAGAGTAGCTTTTGGTACCCACTTTTGTTTGGGTCCATGGGGGTTAGTTAAAATACGCTTAACTTTCCAAATAGTTTTTACCCCTTTTTCAATCTTCTTCTTAACATGGCATCTAGCATTAGTATGACCATGTTTTCCACAATATGTGCAACAAATGTGTGGCTTAGAAGATTTGTGAACATGCTCATGATATCTATTTTGCCTATGTGAGGAACTAGCATGCACAAAATGATTCTTAGGCAACTTAGAAGAGCTAGCATGATCAATGTGATTAGCATTATAACCAAGACCATGTTTAACATTTGAAGCACGTTGCATATCAAGAATATGATCAAGCTTTTTTGTTCCTTTGGAGAACTTGTCAACAAGTGATGTAAGCTCAACAACTTTGATTTTCAAACTATCAAATTCAACAAGTTGACATTCAAGAGATGACATTTTATCACATGCTTCTTTGTATTGTAATGAAGATGTTTTGCAAGAGATAATAAGATTTTCATTTTCACATTTCAAGCATTTAACATCATCACACAATTTTTCATTTTCATTAGTCAATATTGATCTTTCATCAAGCAAGGATTCAATTTTAAGCTTCATCTCTTTGTTTTGCTTTGCACATTTTTTCATTTGCTCATACATATCATATAAAAGCTCATTAGGATCATCATCATCATTAGAACATGAAGGGGAGGGAGAAAGATGTACCTCATTACCAAAAGCCATGAAGCAAACATTTGAGTTTTCCTCTCCTTCTTCATTTTCTCTCTCATCTTGATCCCATGTGCATAGCATGCCCTTTGCATTCTTTGATTTGAAGAATTTTTTCTTTTTGTCTTCCTTGAGGCCCTTTGCTTTGGCGGTTGGGCACTTTCCTAAGAGATGTTGATTGCTTCCACATTCATAGCATTCCATCCCATAAGGATTTAGTTCTCTTCTATTTTGAGGGAATTTTTCTTCCTTTCCCGAAAGCATCATTTTCATTCGTTTTACCACTAAATCCATAGTCTCATCATCTACATTGATGTCTTCCTCATCACTTGAATCATTTGATGCTTCTAGATCAAGAATAGATTTTAGAGCAATACTCATCTTGGACTTGTCAATAAGCTCTTCCTTTTTGTGTGTTAGCTCATATGTGAGAAGAGAACCAATAAGCTCCTCCGTGGAATATGTTTTCAAATCTTTGGCTTCTTCAATGACTAGAGCTTTTCCTTCCCAACTTTTGGGAAGTGAGTTGAGAATCTTCCTATTTATTTCACCCAAAGTGTAATCTTTACCATATGACTTCAAACCATTTACCACATTGGTGAATCTTGTATTCATCTCATTGATTGATTCATTTGGCTTCATGGTGAATAGCTCAAACTCTCTAACTAGCAAATTCAACTTTGACTCTTTCACTTGATTTGTGCCTTCATGAGTAACTTCAAGCATTTTCCACATAGCATGAGCCGATTTGCTTCCACGAACACGGTTGTACTCATCCGGATTCAAGGCACAACTTAGAATGTTCATTGCCATATAATTTCGAGTCATTTTCTTGGACTCAACTTCATTTAGCTCATTATCCGGTTTTGACATTAAAGTACCATCAACAATCTTCAATGGAATAAAAGGACCTTCTTCAAATATATGCCATAGAGAATAATCAATGGAGCACACATATATCTTGAATCGGTTTTTTCCAAGCATTATAGTTGTTTCCATCAAAGAGAGGTGGTCTATTTGTAGAAGAACCCTCTTGGTAGGCTAAAGCGGAAATACCGCCATGATCTTTACTTCTAGTGGTTAGACTAAAATTGAAGACGAGGCTCTGATACCAATTGTAAAACACAAGAGGGGGGGTGAATTGGGTTTTAACTAATCTTGCTAACTTTTTCGAATACTAATCAATGCAAGTGAGAACTTGAGCAAGATGAATGAAAGCTAAAGCAAAAACCAATCAACAAGACAAAGGATTTAGAGTGGTTCGATTCACTTAGAATCTACATCCACTACCTTGAGCCGCACCCAAGGATTTCAACAAACTTCACTAAGAAGATGCCCACACAAAGTAGGACTTTACACTAGTGGTTAACTCACAAAGAGTTTTACACACAACCACTATACAAGAAAACTCACTGAGAGCTTGCCCACACTAAGTAGGTCTTTTACAAGATTACCCTATCACTAAGAAAGGGAATGAAAAGGTTTAAGAACAATACAATTAAGTTCACTCTTCTAAGTGAAAGATTAATACCTTTGAAGCACAACAATTTATAGCTCTTTGAACATATGAAGTTCACTCTTTGTCTTGCTTTTGAAAGAACACCTTTGAAAGATTTTGATCTTTGTCAATGAAGTGTTTTTTCCTTTGAAAGTGTTTAGACTTGATAAGATTTCAATGAGAATGTTTGTCAAAGTCTATTGTAAGTGTTAGAGTCATTCTAAAGCTTTGGAGTATTTATACCATTTGAAATCTCACTAAAAAACGACTCGAACGGTCAAATAACGGCTAGTAACGATGCTCCTCGGTTGACCGAACACGAGCCCTCGGTGGGACCGAAGGAAAACTTCGGTCGACCGACTTGGGACCTCGGTCGACCGACCTTGGTCATCTCGGTCGACCGAACCAGATCTTGGTCGACCGAACCAAGACAACTCAACTCTCGAGACTTTGTTCGGTTGATCCGAAAAAATCTCGGTCGTCCGACTTTCTCGGGCTTTCGAGAAGTTGATTAAACACTTGTTTTCAAATCATTTGAAGTCTAAAAGGTTTTCCCAAAAGGTAACACATAAGAACACTTGGAAAACTTTTCTAAAAGACTTATACTTGAAATCAAAGGCTTTTTGGATAAGAACACATTTGAAACTTTTGCCTTTTGAAAACGTGTTTATGAAATCATGTATGCAAGACTAGAGTGAGAAGCTTATGTTCATAAGAGCTTTGGTTAGAGCTTTAAAGATTACGACTAATGACGACAAAGCTCAACTAACCAAACCTAAGTCTTCAATCTTCAATCTTCATAGATGAGCCTTGAATAGTATGACTTTAAATCTTGAACATGGCTTGATTGAAGTACTTAGTGCTTCCTACAAGAGTTCCAATATTCTATCACAAAGATTAAGATCATTAGACACAACATCATAAGTTTGTCCAATATCAAAAACAGAGTTCGTTCGCCCTTAGGGCTTACATTCATACCCCACCCCCTCCGCCCGACACCGTCCACTCCACAATCTCTCTCAATCCACCGCCGACCACCACCATAAATCACTACCTGTAGCACTTCCAAACAAAGCAATTGAAATCAGTGGAATGACCCACTTCTTATTACTAATGTTTGAACTCAACAACAGCTTAATTCTCAAGAATACGGTAAGAAACCGATGTATATTTCGGTTTCTAGAATTTTTTCATGTGGTTTTTTTTATATATATATTATTTGTTTGGGGAATTTGCAGAACAATTACAAACTTTGTATAGCTCAAGGGCTTCACTGATGGCAGAGGCAGATCTGAGTGATGCTAGTCATAATTCAGTTCAAGGTAATGTTTAACCAATCTTGATAATTTCTGGGATGTTTTCCATTTTAAAGAACTGTGGATAGGCAATCAAACAAGATTGGATTTGTTAAATGAGTTTGTAATCAAGCACTTGAGATTTCAGGTTTTCGATTAAATAAGGAGATTGGATTTGATTATGTGATGATTAAACATTTTACTGATAGAGAAAAATTGGGTTTGATTTTACTGATAGAGATTTCAATTGTTTTGTTTGGAAGTGCTGCAGGTGGTGATTCATGGTGGTGGTCGGCGGTGGATTGAGAGAGATGGTGAAGTGGACGGTGTTGGCGGAGGGGTGCGGTTATGAAATTGTAATTGGTACCGATTTGTGTATAAAATGGGTTTGGGTTGGGGGTTCGGTAAATGGGTGTGTCACTATTTTTTTACGGGTTACTGTTTGTTTTTATAAACTGACTATTTTGCCCTTTTCGTCGGATACATGTGTGAGGCACATGGCTATTTTAGCCGGATATGTCACCTGATTTGTTATTTTGACAAACAGAGAAGGTCCTCTTCTTTGAATTGAGGATATAGTAATTTTTCGTGGATTTATCAGCCTAAGCAGAAGACAATATATTTTGATATTATTGATCATTCTTTGATTCAAAGCATCGCCCCATCTCAATTGATGAAGTAAATAACGTTTTAGGAACAAATCTAGTTCTGCTCCTGTATCAAGTTCATGTATATTTAGGGCTTAATTTTAAGTTTGTGATATTTAGAGAAAATCAGAAATAGTTGGTGTATATATAGCGATTTTCTCTATTAAAAAGAGAGAGAGAGAGAGAGAGAGAGAGAGAGAGAGAGAGAGAGAGAGAGAGAGAGAGAGAGAGATTTTTTAGTTAATGGTGTTAGTTTCAGTTAACCGAATTAGTAAACTTAGGTTAATTAATTAAGATTAACTAAATTAATCTAAACCTTTGATTAAAGACTAGAAAGCTTGATTAAATTCTAAAGGTGTATTGGAGAAATTGGAGATAATCGTCATTGGAGAGGATATTGATCTAGAATTTTCATTTTGTATCCTGCCTTTCTTCTTTGGGATCTTGTTAAAGGTGTATCTCCATTGTAAATAGGGATCAATCTCCTTCAAATATACCGAAGGCAACGAACGGTAAACCCTTTCTACCACCATGTGCTTCATTTGCCAAGGCTGAAATCCGAACCCTCGGCTACTTCTTTGCGAAACCCAAGCCCTCAACAACTTAGAGACGAGAGAGCTCTACACTCCCACCAACCTGAGTTGCCAAACTCTAATAAATTTGATTAGGGTGCGTTTGTAAAATGACAAAATACCCCTAGTACAAAATGACTAAAGTACCCTTAATTTAAAATAGCTAATGTTGTTCATTTAAATGACAAAAATACTATTTGTACGATGTCGGAAAAATACCGTTAGTGCAAAATTACAATAATACCCTTGGCACAAAACAACAATTTTTTTAATAAAAAATCACTAACATGCCTAACATAAAATCACCAAAACAATCCGTGGTAAAAAATTACGAAAATACTTTTGACGCAAAATAACCAAAATACCCTCTGCTAAAAAATGATGAAAAATACTTTCGTGTAAAATGAAAAAAAATTAAATAGCTTAAAATTCCTATGATTAAAAAGGACTCAAATTTTTTTGATTAAAAATGACGAAAATGCCCTTAATGCAAAAAAAATAAAAAACGCTCCCATAAAAAAAAGGAAAATGCCTCTTTTGCAAAACGATAAAATTAACTTTGAATAAAATGAAAAAAAATTATCTTAAAAAATTGACAAAATTAGCCTTTATAAAAAATTCGTTTACTTGAAATGCCTAAAATATTATCGGTGTAAAATTACGAAAATACACTTGTTGAGAAATAATAGAAATGTCATTCATACCAAATGAAAAGGAATAACCATGATGAAAATTAAAAAATTACCACTCATTTTAATAAAAATGAAAACTTTACAATAAGGGTATTTTTGTCATTTTGGAAAATGGATATTTTCTCCATTCTAAACCAATGGGCAAAAGTTATTTTCGTCATTTTGTGATTTATTCATCTTTTCTCATATACATATTCGTTATCATGCACAATGAGCTAATCCCACTTTAGCAAGGGTATTTTTGTCATTTTGCAACGAATGCATTTTTTTTTATAAAATTGGACCATAAAATTTTTCTTCAAATTACGCTAAATGGTTTATTTTTAACTTTAGTAGGAAATTTTCATCTTTATACCCGAAAAATTTCGTCATTTTCTACTAGGGGTCTTTTCTTCATTTTCCATCAAAAATATTTTCGTTTTTCAACGGTTTTATATCCAATTCATACTATAAAGATTTTATTCAACAATATTAATGTTCTTTTAATTTTGCAACAAAAAATATTTCCCTTATTTTAAACCTATAATTCTTTAACAAGGGTATTTTTGTCTTTTTACTTTAAATGTACTTTGGCTATTTGTATTAGGAGAATATTAGCCTTTTCAGACTAGGTGCATTTTTTTCATTTTTTTTAATTATATTATTTTTTGGTGTTTCAAACAAATAAATTAAAATTAGAATTGAATTCCACATCAATTCCGTAAGTTTACCAAACAAAGGAATTCAATTATTTGGAATTGGAATTTCTTAGGATTCCAATTCTTGAAATTCCATATAATTGGAAACCCTTAAAATTCCAATTTCTTGTAATTCCATGAAATTTCATAGAATTGGAATTCCAATTCCAAGAAACAAACACACCCTTAGTCTAAATTGTGATTTTACAAAAGTTAATGTTATATCAATAACAACACTCATAACGGATAATGCAATTGTGTCCTTTGAAGTATTCCACAATTTATAGACAGTCAAGTCAAATAGTTCGCATCAGGTTGCTCTCAAGTTAGACATGAGTAAAGCTTTTGACAGATATAGAAATGGTGATGGCTAGCCTGAATTTTCCGCCAAAATTTCTGTCTCTGGGAATGAACTGTATTAGGACTGTCAATTATTCGATTATGCTTAATGGTGTTCCAACCAGATCCTTTAGACTAACTAGAGGAATCCGGCAAGGATATCCCATATCTCATTTTCTTTTCCTTGTTTATACTGCTAAATTATCCTCCCTTATTCGCTCGGCTGAAGAGCGGGATGTTCTCGCTGGTTTTCAGTTTGGAGACGGTGCTTCTGTCACACATATTCTATTTGCGGATGACTCTCTATTTTCCTCTCAAGACACAAGGTTTGCTTGAGGAAGCTAAAAGGGGTTCTTAGGACATATGAAATCTGCTCTGGTCAAATGATTAACTATGATAAATCTAACATGTTTTACAGTAAGGATACTGCTGCTGATATAAAAGACATCACTTTTACTATTCTCCAAATTCCAGAGGGGGATAGGAAAAAGAAGTACTTGAGTCTCCCATACATGACATAGAAAAAGAGGTATTCCAATTCTTTATTGATAAAGTGTGGAAGAATCTTAGTAGGTGGAAGGGAAAAACTCTGCCATTTGTCATGTTTTGTTCTCTCCAAGTACATTATTGAATCCATCAAAAATATGATGCGAGATTTTCTATGGGACAGTGACACTAAGGAAAGGAAGATATGCTGGCGGACTTGGTTGGAGCTTTGTAGACCTAAATCTCGCTGGGGTCTGGGATTTCGTGATCTCGAGGCTTCCAATCTAGCTCTGGTAGAAAAGCAAGGCTGGCGGATCATCAATCAACATTTCTCGCTTTGCTCTAAAGTCTTGCGGACAAAGTATTTTGCTTTGAAAAAATTCTTGATTGTTCCTCTAAAGTGATAGACCCCACTTGTTTGGCAAGGCATAATCAAAAGTCGGGATTTACTCTTGGCAAGCCTAAAATGAAGGATATGGGATGGATCAATGGTCAGTTTATAGTGTGATAAATGGCTTACATCCCCATACAGGTTCAAGCTCCTATCCCCACCAAATATGTATTTTTTTGAAAAAAATGATGGCGGTATTTAAGTTCATTGATTATCAAAGAGGAACCTAGAATAAGGATTTACTGGAACATCGTTTTTCTTCTTATGAGGTTGGAGTGATCTTAAAAGTCCATTTTTGCGACGCTTGGTCGTCAGATAAGCTTGTTTGGGCTTGCACAAAGAATGTGACCTATTCGGTTAAGTCTGACTACCATCTTCAAGTTGACATCGTGAGTGGTGAGATGACCTACCCATCCACCTCAACGGCTAAGGCTTTCCATCACTGGGAAGTAATTTGGAGACTGCCTGTTCCCCCAAAGATACAAGTTTTTATCTGGAAACTTTCTAGCGAATCTTGCCAACCTTTATCTCGAAGAGTTAAAACTTTTGGATCGCAATACCCCATTTGTAGCACTGAAGCCTTTATGCTCTACATGCAATCTTTGCATGCCCTCATGCGACACAAGTTTGGACATATACTAGTTTTGACATTTATTCTCTCATTACTAAAGACATATTTTCATTTTGCCTTATTCCTATTTTGGAATGTGGAGAGGAAGTCGTCACTCCCTTCATTTATGTTGCCTGAATATTTGGTGCAACAGAAACAAAACGGTTTTTGAAGGAAGGGGAGGCATGCCAAGGAAGTAGCAAGCCTCGCTTTGGTCTGTGCGGCGAAATACAACGATGTTTTTGCTTCTTTGCTAGGATAAGGAAATGCTCGCCAAACTTTGCCAGATTATGACCAAATAAAGTATATGCTGAAAGATATGGCGAAATTATTCGCTCCTCCTGATCAGACAAAATAGAAGAGAGGACAAAGGGTTGATGCTAACATAACCCCTTCTCCGCGCCTGAGGTGTTGGTTTTTTTAAAGCTGCGCGTTGATGGATCATGGCTGAATGGTGTTGGTGACCTAGGTGTTATAGTGCGGGGCCACGAAGGAATTTTTGTGGGAGGATTCTCAAAACTTGCAACAAATTTGTCTAGCCCTGAGCATGCAGAAGCAAAAGCACTGCTGGAGGGACTCATGTTTGCAATGTGCCAAGGATATCAACCATGTCTCATAGAAAGCGATTGTCAAATTCTAGTTAAAAAGGTGCATCAGGCTGATGAAGACTTATCCTCAGTGGCCACATAATTAGTCAAATTAAGAATATTTTGGGGATTAACATAGTTAATCTATCTTTTATTTACATATATTGTAATAATTCTGCAGATGTTTTGACTAAAAATGCAGTGAGGACTAGAATCTCATCTCGTTGGTTTAGAAACCCACCGAGTTTTCTCCTATCACATGTAACCTTATTAATGATAACAATTATTCTTGTTAAAAAAAACACTCGTTACATTTGAAGTCATGTTCATTTTTTTTTATTTTTTTTTTCAAAAAAAAAAATGATATTAAAATCTAACTGTATATAAATAACTCATCCTATATCTTTACTAATCATCGAAGTTTACAGTAAAACAGGATCTAGTGTAACTTAAAATACCTTAAGGAGGTTAATTAGGGTTTCAAATTTAAAGAAGAAAATGTTAATTTTTATTTTTCTTTCAAAAAAGCAAATGTTCATTTTGGAATGATGCAAAGAGAGACAATTTTGAGGTAAGTAACAGAGCTAAAGATATCAATATTATTCCCAAGAAAGGAACGCATTTTCAAGCAATGCAAAGACCTGATAGTCATCTCCCTCCAATTGCATTGCAAAATCATTTCCATTTTGACAGAAATTTTATAAAACCTAAACAAGTTTAACATCAAGAAGTTTGTTCCTAAGCAGTATGAAATCCCTCTGCATATTCTGTAGCAGATACGCGATTAGGAAAAAATTGGCGTTTTCATCGCCAACACCACATTGGTAGGGTTTCTAAAAACTATCAGATATGCGATTTTGACAAAAACATATGTCTCCCCGATATGATACTGATTATAAGAGAACATGTCTAATTACTCCCCTGCCCTTCTTTGACATTATCAACATCCCTGAGACACAAATTAGAGCTGTTTAGCTTGCGTGGAAAATGAATGATAACCAGAAATAACATAAAAGTACAGTGACTGTTAGAAGAATAGATTGCACAATGATTTAATAGTTAAAATCATCTACGAAAGGAACAAATTACCAGTAAAAACCAATACTGAATGAGTGAATGAGATGGGGGTAAAAGGAGGTAAGGGGACGTTAGTAAAATAAAACCATCAAGCACTTGGTCGGTGTAGGACCAAATCGGATTAAGCAGGGGTCAAGCTTGAGTCACAGGCCAAGTAGCTGAAATACATATTTGAATACATTACGCAAGACTTTTACTCGGATGAATTTATCAACGTTACAGCTCCCTGTTATCTATACATTAATATCAGTTCTACATAATCCACTTACGGTACTAAATTTATACAGGGTAAATCCCATATAACCATTTTAACTATACTTGTTTAAAATTCATTAGGGGATAGGAGATGTGATGAAATAAAGAACCTAATGCCCAGTACCATTAGAGAACAGGAGATGCGGAGCGAACTAAAACCTAATACTCTGCTACTCATTAGCCCATGGTTTCCAGCTCGGTGGAGTTTAATTGATTCAAGCTGAAGACCGACCAACGTCAATAAAAAATCTCAAGCTCCACCATGCATAATGTTTGACTGGACAGCAATGCAAATGCAACTGTATGCTACTTTGAATCCTTCTTTAAAGCAGACTATACAAAATAGGAAAAACCTAATTGTGCATCTTCTTGAGTTCAGGGCAGGATTCCCAACATCACGAATTTTAAAATATAGGAGACTGTAAAATATAACCTCTAATGTCATACCTCATGTGAACATCAGTATGTACACTCCGGGATCGAGGCTCTTCATCTTCATCAGAACCAGAGTCAGAGTCAGAGTCGTATGTTGTTGCATTTGCATCACCATTCCAGATCCGGGGTTTCGGTCTTTCGTCCATATTTTCTTCAGTCTATAAAGTTATCCAGCCACATGAGATTAGGTGCATGAATAATTGAAAACAAACAAAATTTACACATGTTACTACCTCTTCTGGGGCTGCTAAAACAAAAGGGGTTGTCTGAAATTGTACACTTGGTGCATGTGGCAATTTAGAAAGTTGCTCCAGCAGCAGATTCCTGAAAAGGCCGTTTTTTACTTCAAATTGCATTTCACAGAGAAGCCAAATACATAAACAGAAACTTGAACAAGTCATTTATCAACTAGAAATCAAATAGCATGCCACTGTTTAATAAAAATTTCCTTATACGCTTGGACATAAGAAATAAGTCCTCATATCAGAAAATGACTTTAATTAAAGTTAAGGCAGACGTGTTTTTAACCATATCGACTACAATTTATGACATTCCAAAATCCTTCATTAACACGATAGAGTAATGCCAACCACACTGAGTTAGTAGATTTTTCTTAATTTCCCAGAAGTATAAATTCATCTTCTAAATTCTGCTAAGCAGGTAGCTACTTTAAATTAAAATCCCACAACACGTAGAAGCAATAATTTTACAACTCTAAAATAAATAAATTAGAACACTAAACTTTCTCTCGAAAAAAAAAAATAGAACACAATAGACTTCTTGAAAATACCTGATTTTCTCCAAAACTCTTGGTGAATTCTTATTCTCCACTTGACTTTCTTCCACATGAAGAGTGTAATCTGGGCCAAAGTACTCATAGTATTCATTGTACGGCAAATTATTATCTAGTTCTACCCCAACTGCAACTGCTGTCTGGAAGTACAACATAAGAGATTGCATCTCTTAGTGACCAACAAAATTCAAGATTCAACATATCGCCCCAAGAATGCATGCATGCATAAAACCATACAGAACACAAAACACCAAAAAAGACAGAATGAAAGATATTCTCAAAACCAAAATAACACATGTTCCCCAGAGCATGTGGACAGTTATGGGAAAGAAAAGGAGGCAAAAAAGACACGGGATGCACATGCAAGCAATTAGACAGAGAGTGAAGGAGAGAGTAGACCTCATAACACCAGCAGCGAGCAACATTTCGCATTGTATAGCCTCCACCACCCAGCACCATCAAAGGGACATTGAAAGATCTGAGGAAACGTAAACAATCAGCATGACCTTTAACAGACAAGTTAAAGCACCCCAACCTGTCACCAGCTAATGAATCTGCACCACACTGAAGAACAACAGCATCTGGCTGATAAACCTCCATAGCCTTTTGGATGACAGGACGGAACAAATTCCGGAAATTCTCATCATCAATTCCATCATTCAGTGGGACATTAAGAGCATAGTATTTTCCCTGACCTACCCCAACATCTCTAATGTGCCCTGTACCAGGGAAAAAGTCCCCGTATTTATGGAAAGACACTGTCATGACTCTGTCAGTGGTGAAAAATGCCTCCTCTACAGCATCTCCGTGGTGGATGTCAATATCTACATATAACACCCGCTGCCCAAACAAAGAGAAAATATGTAAAATGTTATTCAAAGCAAAAGCATAGTTTCAAAAAAAGAAAGAAAGGAAACATTTATAGTAATTTTTCACCTATGGGCATAGCAGATAGAAAAGCAAGAACACTCCCAATTTTTTTTTCCTTTGAGGAGACAGAACTGCAATAAACTGGACGTTCGGCTAATATATGTAATTATTTTTTAAGGATAAAAGTTTCAAACAATAGACATCACAACTCGATGACAATTTCTGATGAATTCAAACAATCAGAAGGTCAAGAAGGGAAGGGAAAAAATGCTTAGGAAACAAAATTGTTGAAGAACTCTTTAAAGTTCAAATGAAAATTTAGGGATTCATGTTATGATTGTGACTAACGATGATTTTAAAGTAAGGACTTATAGTGACACTGACAAAGCTATTTAAACTTTTCATTTTAGTTCTTTCTCAACTCACATAGAGGTATACTAACTTAACTGAAAAGCAGTGTCGTTAATCATGAATAGCGGCGCGAAGCGGCCAACCTGCAAAAATGCTATAGAGGTATAGCGGAGCGGCGCTATTTGATATGTTATTTTTTTAGAGGAGGGAGTTTGTTTGGCGAAGAATTACTGAATATACAAGGTTTTTTTGGGTTAAAAAAATTGTTTTTTAAAGGGAATGAAAGCATATTGTCATAAATAAGTGGAGGCCTTATTGATAGGCAAATAACTCTATTTTTTATGCATAAGCCCAACACGTGTGTTTTTTTTCTCATCTACAAAAGGGGATTCCAGATATTTCTTCTATTAGCTAATGATTTCTTTTAGGTCTCCTCTTCAATCAACGCCCCAGCCAACTCCTCTGTACTCGTCCTTTTCCGGGTTTCTCTCTTATTCCTCTATAATAATTATCATATCTAACGGAGTAAATAACTCTTCTTTTTTTTATGAAAAGCAAATAACTCCTTTGCAAGTGTGTAAAGAAGAAGAAAGAGAGTGGTAGGTCGCCCGACGTTTAGGTCACCGGCGATTGGGTCACGGTTAATTAAGGTTTTTTGGGTTTGAAACCCCCAATTTACCCCTAAGATTTTAACTAAGATCATGATTGTTGTTGAGGGAAAAATGGTTTTTTAGCCCATATCCAGATAGCACCGCTATTGCACGCTATTTACCTCTATTTTAGCCACAATAGCGGCCACTATTTCTGCTATTGTGTTCGCAACGCTATTGAGTTGCCCATAGCGGCCATAGCCCGCTTCCGCTACGGGCCACTATTGACAACACTGCTGAAAAGTGCATTGGACCAAACCTGAATAGCAGACATATATTTGAATAGCTAGGTTCACTATGTTAAACAAAAATATAGGTTTATCACGCTCTTATGTTAGTAATTTTTTTTCTAAAATTTATTTTTTTTTCCCTACAGAGAATCTTTTACTACTACGCCTAGTTCTTATACTTATGTCTTGATAGATCTTTCAACCCTGTCACGGTTAGGGTACCATGAATAACTCCTAAAGAGGGTTTCAAATCTATGGTCAGCTCAAGTTCCTATTCATTAGTAGTTACAACAATCAAGTTTATTGACCTACAAGAACCCAGCAAATTATAAATCCAAGGTCCAAATTCCTGGATCTTGAAAAAACCTCACTTCAAGGAATAAATCCTGAAAGTTCTCTGTCAAAATCCTTAACCTAGGGTCTTTTGGTTATCTCGTTTTATCCCCTGTTTTTTGCTTCTTATCTTGAGATTTAAGCGTGCCTTCGGATAACATGTCAGATAATTGATTTTAGATTTAAACCCACATCTCCCCTCAGAAACAATTCAACTTTTTTGCAAAACCCAAAACTTGGATTTGAAATGCAAACTCTATCCAATCCCAAGCCTTATTTTCTTTCTACTCCACATCTTTTTCTTTCAACCAGATATCTAATGCTTTGAATTCCACTTTTTTCTTTTATATGATAACTAGCCTTTGGTTCCAAGCCCAAAATGGAACATGAAATATTATTCTATAATAGTCTGCCCCTCCGAACCCTCAATATCAATCACTGGCAAGCTCACTTGTAAACATAAAAGATTCTTGGCCACAAGAGATTTTGCAGTTAAGAAAGAAGAGATTCAGTTCTCGACGGACCCCACTATAATAGGAGAAATCAAGAATCTAGGGCGGGTTCTTTCATAACCCACCCTAGATTCAAAGTTTCTTGTTGTTTGGGTAGTTAACAAACATATTCAAAGGGGAGACTTCATGCGATCTCATGGAAATTTAGATATACCGGAAGGGACCCAAATGTCGCTTACTCAAGAACTTTATGCTTCCTGTTGATATCACCTCATCCTTCATCTTCAATGAACAATTTAACAGCTTACATTCTTATCAGACAAAACATATGTACAACAGGCCTAGCAATAAGCTTAAATGTTTTCCCCAACGTAAAGGGAAACAAAATAAATGAAAATATTTGGAAACTCATTAAATGTTTTCCCCAACTTAAACCATGTCGGATATATTACAGTCGAGCTTGCTTGTATACTTCATTTCATATCAGCAAAACCTCCAACCCCCCCCAAAAAAAACAAAAAAAACTCACAAATATTTTCCCATCATTCCATCTCCAGAATACACTAACAAATAACAAAACATATTAAAAATCCCTATAACCAGGGGTGAATCAAGAACATACAAGTTGGTGAGCGAATTACACATGTAGTGAACTTCAAAAAAATGGAGGGCACAGTATTTACAGGAAAGTTAAACAAAAACTCAATTATTTTATAGAAATTTTCGCGTTTCAGAAAATATTAGGGGAGCCCCTGCCACCCCACCCCCGAGTTCAGCCTCTGTCCCACAAAGGAAACAATTGTTCTTGCATATCAAAAGGAAATGTTCAGAAAAATAAAATAACAAGGTAATTAAAAACCATACCCTATGGACCTTGAGGAGTTCAAGAATGCCCAGAACAATGTCATTCAAATAACAAAATCCAGAGGCCTCACTTCTCTTAGCATGTTGCAATCCACCAGCCCAATTAATAGCGATATCAGCATCTTGTCGATTAAGCTTCACGGCGGCACCCATGGAACCACCAGCCGACGCCTGGCTAAACTCGAAAACCCCACAAAAAACCGGGCAGTCCCTGGCCGACATTGAACTGCCTCAGTTGACGAGTCAGGACTAACCGTTCTTTAATAATTGCGGGGCTAACGGCGGAGAGAAATTCGACGTACTCCTGTGAGTGGAAGCGGCGGATATCGTATAAGTCAGCCGGAAACGGCCGGTTTATTTCCATCTTACGGTGGAGCGAGTACTGCACGATGAGATCGTGGGCCATACGGATTCTGTGGGGCTTCATGGGATGGCCTTGGCCGTAGAAGTAGTCGCCGATAGTAGATTCGTAGAAGTACGTCACGCGCCGCTTCTTTCCGTCGGGACCTGCGGGTAGCGAGGCGCCGTCCATTACCGCTGCAAATTTGAGTAAGTGATCTTCACTGAAGTTCGCTCTACTTTCTCGATTTTCTTAACCAACAGAAGAAATGAAAATATTTGGGGCGAGGGAAGTCACTTCGGGAGATTAAAAAAAATATATGGATCAGGTATAGTTCTGATATGGAGCAGGTGCATTGAACCATGAGTTCAGAAATGACCCTATTATTACAGAATAAGGAAAGAGACAATTCTATCATGACGTGGCTAATTCTTTACCAGAGGGACTATGTGAACTTGGTCAATATCAGAAAAATCTCCAGGAGTCTATTGAATCATATGATGCAGAACTGACCATATCACTACAGAATTAGGAGAGACAATTATACGATGACGTTACTTATTTTGGACCACAAGATCCATATGAACCTGGTGCATATCAAAATTTTCCTAAAAAAACACTCTTTATTGGTGTGGGGAAGGATTTTCCTTTACTATGCGAAACAATCTTGAGTCGTCAGATTAAATAATTTAATAATAAAAATTAATATTATTATTAGTAGTTAAAATAGTTATTTTAATTCAGGTGTCAAATCATTTGATTCGACGATTAAGATTTTTGGTTCCGCATGTCAAAATGATTCATACCCATATGTCCGAACTATAGTGACTCGGTGAGTAAGATATGCTATTACAGCTCTAACCCACAAAAAGTTAAACATAAGGTGTCTTTCTTTCTCTTCTTCTTTTTTGAAGAAGGGAAATATATCGAACTAAATTTGAATATTTACTATTCTATTCATTTTGAATGAAAAATAGAATTAGTCAAGTATAACATATTTTGGCGGTTAATAGGATTTTTTTTTAATTTCTCTTTTCTTTTCACTCTTTACTTCTCACTTCCGACCTTCCATCAAACTTTTTTCTTTTCTATATTGGTGTTTGAGAATTTAGGCTGACTAATTTGGTTATTTGGATAACACTTTGGCCAACTCAAAAGGACTCGAGTTCCCTATTGCTGATTAAGAAATCTCAACTCTTATTAGTGAGACATAGAGATGACAATGGGGCAGGTCATGGCAAATTTTTAAAGATCTGTACATGCCCCCCCCCCCGCGACTTTGCCTATCGCTTTGCCTTGCCTTGTGCTCCGCTACGGATCACATTTCATTACCCCGCGCTCTACTCTTGTGTGGGGAATATCTTACCCGTCCTACCCCAATTTTATTATATACTTTTTTTTATAAGAATGATAAAAAAGCCTCACGTGAAAAGCAACATGCAGCTATTTTCTGAGTAAAAAAACATCAAAGAACAATAATAATATAATATTACACATTGTCATTTTTATTTTTTGCGTTCTATTAAATAATAATAATAATAATAATAATAATAATAATAATAATAATATGAATGGGTTAGAACGAGACGTGACGGGGTAGGTCGGGTATCACAAGAGATCCAAGCTCAACTTGCCCCATTTACGGGGCAGGCCTGATCTGCCCCATTCTCATCATATGGCGGATCTGATATGCCCCAAGCATTGTTGGGATATGGCGGGTCAATGGTTCACATGTCAAATTTTCATCTTAGTGGGACATAACCTCATTGGCAACTCCATGCAAATTTAATATCAACATAACAACTCATAAAAAAAATATGTACTCATTTAATACCCAATATAATAACTAATTAGAAATATGTTTCAAAAATAATTAAAAAAAAGTGTGTATTCATCGTTATCATCGACATTGAAACACATCGCGTAAAATATTGATATTGTTTCATCTATGAGGGATTTCGCAATAGTAGCGGAGCTCTTTGAGAAGGCGAGACCCTTCTATATGTGGGTTGTGACAGGTTTTCTTTGGCTTCAATTAAACTCAATCGAATTAAACTCATATTAATTTAAATTTACCGAATACTACTAACCTTTAATGGACGATTCAACTTATGGTAGAAATTAATGAAAATCTCGTTCAAAGGTTGAGTGAGAATGAAAGAATGCAAGGAATTGAAAGAGTGAGCGAGATCATCATATATAAAAGGAAATATGTCCAAGAGGTTTCTTATGTCCGGTATAAATGTATTAGTACACTTTTGTGATTAAAAATTAGGACAAAAATATAAAATAAATGCAGGAACAATATCTGAAGTAGTATCACAGCGCAGCAGAAATCAACTGTTAATAATGTAGAAAATCAGTCTTTATAATAACTTTATAAACCTTTAATTTTGCTTTAAAAATTCAATCCAAGTCGATCCAACTCCAATCTCTCATCTTACAACTTATTCTCAAAACCGCACCTATCCAAACCGGTGAAGGTACCTAGATTATTTAGTGGGAGGGAAAGAATAATATATTAGAGAGAGAGAGAGAGAGAGAGAGAGTAGTGATTGAATTCATCTGGTTGTTAGGGTTATGGAATTCACGCTTTTCCTAATTAGGACTCTAGACTTTAATTAATTAATAAGTCAATTAATTAATGTCATGATTGATTACCATTAAAAAGAGTTCCTAATTAATTAACCCTTAGACTTTTCCTAATGAATTCATTAGTGAATCAATTAAAATATTTAGCTAATTTTTCTCTAGTCTTAATCCAACCAGTGCATTTATTTTTATTTTAACTCTTTTAAATACAAAGAACTTAATAAAATAAATTATCTCATTATTTTAGTCACGAATTTAAGTGTTGTGATTGTAAATCACTTAGCTTTACCTTGAGTTACATTGAGTTGCATGAGACATATTAATTAAGGTTGTCAAATGACCAAAGTACTCATGCTATTAAACAATTGTATTTTAGATCGTTTAAGTTACTCTAACTAGCCTCATATAGAGTAACTAACCCCTTAATTAATAGTAAGTATTGTAGTGAATTGAGTTTCGGCCTACTAGTATTTTGACGATAATATCCTTCTACGTAACACCTATTTATTAAGCTTAAGTCCATTTGCACTATCACCTTACTTAAGTCCATTTACCATTCTTAGACATTTAGTCTATGATTTTTCGCTAATCTAGAAAGTCTATCCACTCATTCAGGAGCGATACTTTACATAAAGGATTTTCTTAGTTATGTCGGGGGTCCAACATGTTTCGCTAGATAAAAACTAGTACAATCACATGATTTTCATATTGATGATATAAAGATCTCTATATATAAGTACGTCTTAATTAACTAAGCATAAAAGTCAAGTTACCATCCTAATTAGGGCTTCGTAAGAACATGATTATTTTTGTTGTAAGCTAAAGGTTGGTACATATAAGTTGCTGACTTTGCTCTTATAACTTCACGAGGAGTTTGAAAATGGCTAATTTTTTACCAAAATTAAAGAAAAATATATTTGAAGTAAAGGGTTCTGTAATTGCCATTCACTATCCAACCATTAAGAGGTGTAGATATTTGTTCCTTCAACTTCAAGCCCATGAAATACAAAGCAAAAGAGTTATGCTTTGAGCCAACATCCTTTACAATTAAAACTGAGGTTCGTAGGAAAAATGCTCATCTAGAGTATCCAAGAAGTTATGCTGACTATTTTTTCCTAGACACACACTAGAGGTTAGTGAGTAGGGCTACAATCGAAACGAGTCAATTCAAACTCCTAACTAATCACGTCGAGCACAAACATCTGGCTCGAGTTCGTGCACGAGCTTGATTAAAGCCTTAAAATGAGATTTGAATTCAAGGCTCTCGAATCAAACTCAAGCTTTTGAGCTCGAAAGCTCGATTAAAAGCTAAAAAATACTAATAAAATAACATTTGAGAAAACTGCTATATATATACACCAAAAATAGAGTTTTTTTAGCTCAAACTATTTACGAGCCTGCTGTTTGTGTCAAATTACCGAACCAGACCAATATTCAGGCCAAAAAGGTCACGTGCTATGCACGTGCCATTGACCATGAGGAAAAATTGTCCGAACAAATAATTATTTAGAGAAAACTAATATATATATATATATATATATATATATATATATATATATATATATATATATATATATATATATATATATATATACACACACTAACTATTTCTACTTTTTTATAAATAGCTTTAACAATAAAATAGGGCATTTTTAGCTCAAACTATTTATGGGCCTGCTATTTGTGTCAAATTAAGGAATCATACGAGTTTTCAGGCCAAAGACATCACGTGCTATGAACTTGTCACCGGCCTTGAGGGAAAAATTGTCCAAAAAAAAACACATCATCCCAGCTGAATTGAACCCAAAAACCCTCCATTACGTAAGCTTCATCTTCTTCATCCTCTTTAACCTAATATTAGCAATGGCAAGTGGGTTCGACCCATCCACGCCCCGCCCCATTTAACTCGGCCCACATTTGGAATCACCTAAACCCACTATGACCCACGAGTTAAGTGGGTTTTACAAACGAGACAGGGTGAGTTGTACATCCAATAAAAATTGATCTGGCCCACCCGCCCCGCCCTGTAAGCCCAACCCGCTTAAACCCGCCCCATTTAAGCCCACTCCAACCCACCTAACCCATATTACTACTACGTAGCCGTTATGTTTTTTTATATCCAAAACATCCTACAGTCCTACTTCTTGCTAGCCGATATTATTTTGATCCAAGATCTCAGACACTTTAAACAAAATAATGAAGAGGCAAAAGACATCCACCAGTTCATCGTCCGCGAACGAACTTAACTTATATCTAATTGCTCCCTACATTGAAGTTTAGTACTTAGTGATATTAAATTGTAATGTTTATTTGATTATGTATTTTTCATTTAAGTTTAGTACTTAATAATATTAGATAGTGCCATGTAATTTTATTTGAGGTTTATGCCAAAAGTCCCCCTCATATGTAAGTCTAATTTCGTTATTAATAAAATCGGTAGGGATCCATGCCAACCCCCTCCCCCCCCACCACTCGCCGGGTTAACCCATTTGCCATTGCTTCCTAATATCCCAAATTTCTTACCAAATCCTAGAAATCCACATACATATTTGTTAGCTTTGTGACCCAATTCGAAAGTCCAATCATTTAAAGTAACTTGTTAGATTACAAAGAAATGTCATCCTCAAACTCAAAGACCTCTAGTTCCATTAAAGCATCCAACTATTCACCTACGTTATGCTACTGCCCCAATGGTAAGCCTGTTGCACTTAAAAAAATTTTGGACAGAAGAGAACCCTGGTACAAGATTCGTGAATTACATTGATTCAAGGGTAAATTTGATTAAGTTTCCTCTAATTGTCTATTAATTCATGAATTTGGTTGATTTGTTAATCTAGACAAATGGGTATGAGGTAATTATTTGTTCGGACAATTTTGCCCTCAAGGCCGGTGACACGTGCATATCACATGATGTCTTTAGCCTGAAAACTGACCTGATTCCTTAATTTGACACAAACAGTAGGCCTGTAAATAGTTTGAGCTAAAAATGCTTTATTTTATTGTTAAAGCTATTTATAGAAAAACAGAAATAGTTGGTGTGTATATATATATATATATATATATATATATATATATATATATATCGATTTTCTCTAAATAATTATTTGTTCGGACAATTTTATCCTCATGGCCGATGGGACGTGCATAGCACGTGGCCTTTTTGGCCTGAAAATTGGCATGATTCTTTAATTTGACACAATCTCCAGGCCCTGTAAATAGTTTGAACTAAAAATGCGCCATTTTATAGTTAAAGTTATTTATAGAAAAGTAGAAATAATTGGTGTATATATAGCAATTTTCTCAATAACATTTTGCAATCTTTTAATTCTGGGATACTAGAAATTGGTTCGTATTTAAATAAATTCAAATAAAAACTTACATATAGATTGAGGAAACATAAAAACACAAAAGATTGTTTTGTCTTTAATGAATCACATTACCCAACTGCAATTGACATTTAATAAATATCGTCAAGTTAGACACAAAGCATCAGATGAATATCACCAAATTAACATGACAATGTCACCACATTAAACCACAAAGAAAAGGCTATAAAAACCACACCAAGATACAATGAAACACAAATCAATCCACAAAAGATATCTTCATTGATATCAAGCCCCGTAAAATGGCAAAAAAATCTATGTCCTCATTCTATGTCTCCATGTCTCGTTCTCTATCTCCACAAATAGATAATTGACATGTGTTTACGTTTCTTTTACAAGTTCCACTATTTTTTTTAGGTTATAATTTTTTAATTAAAAAATTAACACATATCAATTTTTTATTGATGATACAAAGAATATGATACAAATAGGGATAGAAGATTCCTGTCGCCGTAAAATGGTGAACATTCTCCTAGATTAGAAAACAAAAATTTACAAAATAAATCTTTATCCATCACTGGATAATTATAACATCTTCCAAGTCCTTTTAGGGAGAAAAAAAAAGAAGTAAAGAAGATAGATTAACACATTTTTCAACAATGAAGAAAAATGATACTCAATCAAATGTTGGACTTATTGGAAGGCATTACCTTCACTAATTAAGGCACTGATAGCTCTAAGATTGAAATATTTTGTTCAATGTTTAGGATTGTATGATATGTTTAGTGTTCCAACTTGTGGGGTCTGTTGAAAGCAAGCAAAAGGAAGACACTGCAAGCTGAAAGCACTAAGTTATTTTCCCAATTCCATTTCCAAAAGATTTATGGTAGGTTATTAATATATCATACATATAAGTTATTTTCTCTCTCATAAATAAATATATATAAAATTATCAAAGTACCTTTATTGTAAAATGACAAAACACCACTAGTACAAAATGACTAAAGTACCCTTAATTTAAAATAGCTAATTTTATTCATTTAAACGACAAAAATACCCTTTATACGATGCCCAAAAATACCGTTAGGGACAAAATTACAATATTACCTATGTCACAAAACAACGATTTTTTTTTACAAAAAAAATCACATACATAACATAAAATCATCAAAACATCCATGGTAAAAAATTACGAAAATAATCTTGACGCAAAATGATGAAAATACCCTCGGCTTAAAATGATGAAAAATACTTTCAATGAAATTTTTTTTTTGGGCTCAAATAGCTTAAAATTCATATGATTAAAAATGACTCAAATTCTTTTGATGAAAAATGACGAAAATGCCCTTATTGAAAAAAGACAAAAAAAGGCTCACATAAAAAAAAATGGGAAAATACCTTTTGTGCAAAATGATAAAATTAACTTTGAATAAAATGAAAAAGTTTCTCTTAACCAAAATGACAAAATTAGCATTTATAAAAAATTCGTTTACTTGAAATGCCTAAAATATTATCGGTGTAAAATGACAGAAATACACTTGTTTAGAAATAATAGAAATGTCATTCATACCAAATGAAAAAAAAATAACCATGATGAAAATGAAAAAAATTACCATTCATTTTTAAAAATAAATGAAAATTTTACAATAAAGGTGTTTTGTCATTTTGGAAAATGGTCATTTTCTCATTCTAAACAAATGTTATTTTCATAATTTTGTGATTTGTTCATATTTTAATAAGTACACATCTCGTTATTACGCACAATGAGCTAATTCCACTTTAACATGTGTAATTTTGTCTTTTTGCAAAGAATGCATTTTTTTTTATAATATTGGACCATAAAAATTTTCTTCATATTACACAAAATGGTATATTTTTATCTTTAGTAGGGAATTTTAATCATTTTTAATACCCGAAAAATTTCGTCATTTTCTACTGGGGGTGTTTTCATCATTTTCCATCAATTTTTTTTTCCGTTTTTCAACGGTATTTTATCCAATTTATAATATAAAGATTTTATTCAGCACTATGAATGTTCTTTTAATTTTGCAACAAAAAATATTTCCGTTATTTTATACCGATGATTCTTTTAATAAGGATATTTTTGTCATATTTACTTCAAATGCACTTTGGCTATTTGAATTAGGAGAATTTTAGCCTTTTCACATTAGATGCAATTTTTTCATATTTTTTTTTTAATTATGTGATTTTTTGGTATTTCAAACAAATAAATTAAAATTTGAATTGAATTCTATATCAATTCCGTAGTTTTACCAAAAAAGGAATTCAATTATTTGGAATTGAAATAACCTTAAGGGTGTGTTTGTTTCCATAGAATTGGAGCTTTGGAATTAGAATTGGAATTCCAATTCTAATTTTCTTGTTTGGCCATTAACAAAATCATGGAATTGAAATTGAAATTTCATTTCTCTTGTTTGGCTCTCAATAAAATTTTGGAATTGGAATTACCCCCTCAATTCCACAAAATTAATTCAATTCTAAAATCAAAGAATTTGAATTCCAATTCCACAAGATTTATGGTATGTTATAAATATATCATACACACAAGTTATTTTTTCTCTCCTATATATATAATGACAAAAATACCCTTAGTGTAAAATGACAAAAAACCCCTAGTACAACATGACTATAGTACCATTAATTTTAAAATATGTAAAGTTCTTCGCTTAAATGACAAAAATACCATTTGTACGATATCGAATTCAAATTACAAAATACAACAATTTTTGAAAAAAATTACAAGCATACATAACATAAAATTACCAAAACACCCATGGTGAAAAATTACGAAAATACTCTTGGCGCAAAATGACAAGAATACCCTCGTCTCAAAGTGATGAAAAATACCTTCGCGCAAAATGAAACAAATTACCTTTGGCTCAAATAGATGAAAAATCCTATGAAGAAAAAAGACCCAAATACCCTTGATAAAAAATGACGAAAATGCACTTATTGCAAAAAAGACTAAAACACTCCCATAAAAAAAGGGGAAATGCCTCTTGTGCAAAATGACAAAATTAACTTTCAATAAAATGAAAAAAATTCTCTTATCACAAAATGACAAAATTACTATTTGTACAAAATGACAAAAAATTCGTTTACTTGAAATGCCTAAAATATTATCGATTGTAAAATGACGAAAAATACACTTGTTTAAAAATAATAAAAATGTCATTCATACAAAATGATAAAGAATAACCATGTTGAAAATGACAAAAATACCACTCATTTTAAAAAAAAAATTTACAATAAGGATATTTTCTTCGTTTCCACGGATTATTTCCATCATTTTGTGATTTATTCATCTTTTATCGAGTACATATTCGTTATTATGCACAATGAGCAAAATCGACTTTAACAAGGGTATTTTTGTCATTTTGCAATAAATGCATTTTTAAATGAATTGGACCATATATGAAAATTTCGTTCATATTACAAAAATTATATATTTTTAAATTTATTATGGAATTTTCATCATTTTTTATGCCCGAAATTTTTTAATCATTTTCTACTAGGGGTTATTTTCGTCATTTTCATCAAATTTATTTTCGTTTTTAACGGTATTTTCTCCAATTCATACTAGAAATATTTTCTACAGCACAATGAATATATTATTTATTTAATTTTGCACCAAAATTATTTCCATCGAATTAAAGTAAGGGTATTTTTTTCTTCATAGGTACTTCGGCTATTTGTATTTGAGAAATATTATCATTTTCACACTAGAGGCATTTTATTCATTTTATTTTTAATTATGTGATTTTATTTTTTATGTTTCAAATAAATAAAGTAAAATTTGAATTGAATTCCAAACCAATTTCATAATTTTATCAAACAAAGGAATTCAATTAATTGGAATTGAAATTTCTTAGAATTCTAATTCTTTGAATTCTATAGAATTGGAAAACCATAGAATTTTAATTTCATGTAATTCCATGAAATTCCATAGAATTGAAATTCCAATTCCAAAACAAATTCCAAGAAACAAATTCCATGGAATTACAAGAAATTGGTTTTGGAATTGGAATTCTAATTCTATGAAATTCCATGGAATTACAAGAAATTGCAATTTTAGGTTTTCCAATTCTATGAAATTGGAATCCTAAGAAATTCCAATTCCAATTCATTGAATTCCTTTGTATGGTAAAACTACAGATTTGATGTGGAATTCAATTCTAATTTTAATTTATTTGTTTGAAACACCAAAAAATTCATAATTAAAAAATAAAATCAAAAAAATGCATTTAGTAAGAAAAGGCTAATATTCTCTGAAATACGAATAGCCAAAGTAAATTTGAAGTAAAAATACAAAATATCTCTTTTAAAAGAATTATAGGTGTAAAATAACGGAAATATTTTTTGTTGCAAAATTAAAAGAACATTCATAATGATGAATAAAATATTTATAGTATGAATTGGATAGAATACCGTTGAAAAGAGAAAATATTTTTGATAAAAAAATGACAAAAATACCCCTAGTAGAAAATGATGAAAAATTCCCTATTAAAGTTAAAAATACACCCTTTTGCGTAATATAAAGAAAAAATTTATGGTCCAATTTTTTAAAAATGCATTCATTGCAAAATGACAAAAATACCCTTGTTAGGTGGAATTAGCTCATTGTGCATAATAACGAATATGTACTTGATAACAGATGAATAAATCAAAAAATGAAGAAAATAACCTTTGCCCATTGGTTTAGAATGTAGAAAATGCACATTTTCCAAAAAGACAAAATACCCTTATTGCAAAATTTTCATTTTTTTAAAACGAGTTTTAATTTTTTTATGAGGCATTTTTCCATTTTTTTACGGAAGCGTTTTTTGTATATTTGCATTAAGGGCATTTTCGTCATTTTACGCCAAAGTATTTTCGTCATTTTTTCATCAAAAAAAATTTGAGTCATTTTTAATCATATGAATTTAAAGCTATTTGAGCCAAAGGTAATTTTTTTCATTTTGCGCGAAAGTATTTTTCATTATTTTGGGCCTAAGGTATTTTCGTCATTTTGCATCAAGAGTATTTTCTTATTTTTTTTCCATGGATGTTTTGGTGATTTTATGTTATGTATGTTTGTGATTTAATTTATATAAAAAATCGTTGTTTTGTGCTAAAGGTATTATGGTAATTTTGCACTACGGAATTTTTCGGCATTAAATGGTATTTAGTCATAATTATATGAATTTTAAGCTATTTGAGCCAAAGGTAATTTTTTCATTTTATGAAAGTATTTTTCATCATTTTGAGCTGAGGGTATTTTCGTCATTTTGCATCAATAGTATTTTCGTAATTTTTTACCATGGATGTTTTGATGATTTTATGTTATGTGTGTTTGTGATTTTTTTAATAAAAAAATCGTTGTTTTGTGCCAAGAGTTATTGTAATTTTGCACTAACGATATTTTTCGACATTGTACAAAGGGTATTTTTGTCATTTAAGAGATTAACATTAGCTATTTTAAATTAAGGGTACTTTATTCTTTTTTTACTAGGGGTGTTTTTTTATTTTACAATAATGGTACTTTGGTCATTATATATATTTATTTATGAGGGAGAAAATAAAGTGTATGTATGATATATTTATATCCTACAATAAATCTTGTGAAATTCAACTCAAATTCTTTTATTATAAAATGGAATTAATTTTGTGGAATTGAGGGGGTTGGAATTAGAATTCCAATTCCAAAATTTTGTTGAGAACCAAACAAGATAATTGGAAACCAATTCCAATTTCAAAGCTCCAATTCCATGGAAACAAACACACCCTAAAATTCCAATTTCTTGTAATTTCATGAAATTTCATAGAATTGGAATTTCAATTCCAAAACCAATTCCAAGAAAGAAACATACCCTAAAGGAACAAGATGGACAATATGATCATGTTATGTCCAGAAGAATTCCTACTGAAATTATATCAATTGATCAACAATGAAAGTACTTGGTAAATAAAATGAGAGAATCAGCTTGTGTAATATTCAGAAACCATTGAATAAGAATGAGCAAATCTCGAGTTACAGAGATAAGACGAGTGAGGAAGAAAAAGAAATAGACAAGATGGCTCACATGGAACTACCACTCCTTGACCAATTCTGAGCTTACGTTGGCTCACATGGAAGACTGAATGCAACATGGAATGAGATGGCAAATCCAGCTCATAAGCTACTGATCCAAACCTCCTCAATATTTTGTAAGGACATAAAAACTTAGGTGCCAACTTTTGATTCTTTGCTTTCTATAGGGCTTAAGTTTGACAAACACCAAGTCCCCCACTTCAAAAGATCTTTTAGTTATGTGTTGATCTTGTTGTTGCTTCATCCTATTATAAGTCATATGTAAATGATCTTTCAGAAATGAGTTCAATTTACTCCTCTCTTCCAGCATACTAGCTACCTCACAATTCCTCACATCATCTAATGTCATTCCCTCACAAAACCCATGAGGTTTAAAACCATACAAGGTTTCAAAAGGAGATAGTTTAATGGTGGCATGTGTGTTAGAGTTATACCACCATTCTGCCATAGGCAGGAACCTATGCCAAGACTGAGGTTTCCCAGATGCAAAACGCCTCAGAAACATCTCCAAGCATTGGCTAACTCTCTCAGTATGGCCTTCAGACTGAGAATGATATACAGTACTCATTTGCAACTCCACTCCCAAGACGTTGAACAACTCCTTCCAAAAGAGACTGGTGAAAACCTTGTCTCTATCATTGACAATGTACTCTAGAAGTCCATGAGACCTGAAAACTTTGTCAAGGAAATCACAAGCAACCTTTTTAGCAGTGTAAGGATGAGTGAGTCCAACAAAGTGGCTATACTTGGTGAACCTGTCAACAATCACCATTATAGAATCCTTACCATTAGATTTAGGCAAACCTTCTATAAAATCCATAGTTAGGTGAGAGAAAGGTTTTTCTGGAATCTCTAATGGCTGCAATAAACCAAGATATACCACAGTTTCATGTTTGCATCTCTGACAAGTTTCACATTGTTTAATCATGTCTTGCACTAGTTCCCTCATATTAGGCCAATAAAAGGTCTTTTTAAGTCTTTGATATGTAGCAAGCACCCCTGAGTGTCATCCCACAGTAAAGGTGTGAATAGAATCTATGATATTGATTATATAATTCTCAAAACTGCCAACAACAATTCTTCCTTTAAACTTGATAATGCCATTCTCCAAGGTATAATCAGTCACTGCATTGCCCATGATCAGCTGAGCAATAACATCCTGAATGTCCTTATCCCCTTCATAACTTTGCCTTACATCCTCCATCCATGCAAGAATCATAAAAGTCAAGGCATTACATTCAAACCTCCTAGATAAGGCATCTGCCACCTTATTATCACACCCTTTCTTATACTGGATATCAAAATCAAACCCTAACAACTTGGAAATCCATTTATGTTGTGCCACTGTATGGATTTTCTGTTCATGAAATTTAAGGCTTTGGTGGTCAGTCTTGATAGTGAAATGATTTCCTTCCAAGTAGTGCTTCCACTTTAAAATGGTAGTGGATAATTCCATTAATTCCTTTTCATAGGTGGACATTCCAGCACTTTTAGGGCTTAGAGCTTTACTGAAATATGGTAATGGTCTCCCTTCTTGCATCAACACAGCTCCCATACTAGAATCACAAACATCAGTCTCTATTACAAATTTCTTTGAGAAATCTGGTAAAGCTGACACAAGAGGATGACTAAGCACTGTCTTGAGTTGCTGAAAGGCCTGCTCAGCATCTTCTGAGCAGGTGAAACAATTCTTCTTTAGCAATGTCGTTAGAGGTTTACTAAGGACACCATAGTCCTTAATAAATCTTCTATAGTATCCAGATAGTCATAAGAATCCTCTCAACTATTTGATGGTGGAGGGACTTGGCCATTCCAACATATCTTTAATCTTCTTAGGGTCAGCCATAACACCACTTCCTGATTTCAAATGACTCAAATATTCCACCTCTTTCTTGGAAAAGATACACCTGTTTCTCTTGCCAAACAGTTTGTTATCCCTTAGGATTTGTAGCACCACTCTAATATGTTTCACATGTGAAGCCAAATCAGCACTATACAATAGTATATCATCAAAGAAAAACATAAAAAATTTCCTCAAATAAGGACCAAATACCATATTCATCAAGGACTGAAATTTTGGTCCACTAGTTAGTCCAAATGAAATAACCTTGAACTCATAATGTACACAATGAGGGGAAAAGGAAGTCTTATGCACATCCTCTTTTCTCATTCTGATTTGAAAATATCCTGACCTCAAATCTATCTTGGAGAAGTACTCAACACCATGTAATTCATCCAAGAGATCATCCACTAGAGGAATTGGAAATTTGTCTTTAATAGTGATGTCATTGAGCTGCCTATAGTCCACACAAAATCTCCATGTGCCATCCTTTTTCTTTACAAGGATCACAAGAGATGAAAAATGACTACAGCTTGGCTGAATTATCCCTTCATCCATATTTTTGACATGTTTTTCAATTTCAAACTTCTGAGAATGGGACACTCTATAGGATCTCAACTTCACAGGTTGTGATCCTTCTTTCAACAAGATTTAATGCTCATGTTCTCTTCCAGGGATAGGCCTTTCGGCATTTAAAAAACATCCTTACAACTTTCCAGCAGCTCCTCAATCACTAGAGGACATTCTGAGTTTGATTCCTCTACTTTCCTCTCCTTGTATCAAACGCAATTGACCAATCCACAACTCAGAAATTCCCTTTATGCCTTTAGGGATAACCTTAGCATCAATGTGATTAATTTCCAACATTATTGGACCACTTTGAACCACCACATCCACACCATCATTCATAAACTTCACCGTTTGGTTGACATAGTCCAATGTGACGGGACTATGATTTCCCAACCAATCACCTCCCACAATCATATCACAGCCACCTAAAGACAGTATATAAAGGTCTTGGCGGAATTCAACTGCACTGATTCTCCATTTCACTCCATTGCAAAACTCCCCATACCAAATTTTCTCTCCATCCAACACTAGCATAAGAGTCTAGCATGCTCCACAGTTAACCCTAATTGCTTGACCAATCCAGGGTCAATGAAATTGTGGGTATTGCCAGGATCCACCAAAAAGGAGATGACCCTGTGCTTTGCAATAGTTCCATAAAATCTGAAAATATTTCCACCAGTCTTGCCATTTAATGCTCTCACGAAATATGACCAAGGTCTGCCACCTCTTCTCCTACCAAGCAATCATCCTCTTCCACGTGAGAATGAATGAAATGTAGTTTACCTCCACTACCTTCTTCAAGTTTAGAGTCACAAAAGTATAACATATTAACTTCTTCCAAAGCACATATATGTTAAGGAGAGAATTTTTCCCCACACCTAAAACAAAGACTGGAGTTATCTTATTCTTTGTAACTCCTCAGGGCTGATAATTTTGAATTTAATTGTCTCCTTAGTAGCTGCCTTAAACCACTAATTATGCACATTATTTGCTTTAGCAATGGTTCCACTTCCTGTTGCCACACCTGAACCACTCTTCTGAGGAAAAACAGAATAATTTCCTTTGCTTGTAGATTTAGACCGATAAGACATATTCATCTCTTGTTCTACTGCCAATCTAAAAGCTTCCATAAGATACATAGGTCTATGCATGCTCACCATTCCTCTGATTTCATCATTTAGTTCACTTAATAACAAATTAATGAAATATTCAGGAGTTGCCTTGGTTCCAGTGGTAACAAACACTGCGTTTAATGCTTCAAACATCTTCATATAGGTTTGAACATCTCCTGTATGCTTCAATTTAGAAAAATATCCTACCACTCCAGACATTGATCTGGCATCTAATCTAGTATACAATGCTTTGACAAAACATTGCCAATCTAGTGCACCAAACTCCAAAATGTGATTGCGACCCCATATGCAAGCTTCTCCCTTAAAATATGCCATAGCCACTTCCAATTTCAAAGGATCAAGAATTTTATGTACTCTAAAATAGTACTCATCTTGGATTACCCATTCCCTAGGTGCACTATCCTCAAATTTAGGGAAATCAAGTTTAGGATGTTTAATTTCCCCCTACTTCCATGTCCTAGGTCAAACCTAGGTTCCTTATTCATTTTTTTTAGACTGATTCAAAGGAATGTCCATGCTAACATTATAATCAGTCCTCAAATGTGTCACTGGTGAAGAATTAGGCAATTTATTATCAGTACTGTTAAGATTTTTGTCAGTCATACTTTGGTTCAATTTTAACATTTGTTCCATCATCAGACCAAACTTCTCATCAGTATCACTCTTCATCGAAGACATTTGAGAACTGATAGAAGCTAAAGCATGCCTAAACTCTTCAAATTGAGCATCCATACGAATTACAGAAGATTCAACATCTACTAACCTTCTAGATTGTTGTTCGACAGGTATTCTGTACTCGCCTAGCTCTGGCGTTGGTAACATCGGTGGCGCCGCTGCGGAATGAGCTTCTCCGAGTTGATTTCATGTGGTCACCATTTCAGTCCAAGGATAAACAAGCTCTGATACCAAACTGTTATGTCCAGAAGAATTCCTACTGAAATTATATCAATTGATCAACAGTGAAAGTAATCGGTAAAGAAAATGAGAGAATCAGCTTGTGTAATATTCATAAACCATTGAAGAAGAATGAGCAAGGCTCGAGCTACAGAGAGAAGACGAGAGAGGAAGAAGAAGAAGGAAACAAGTGATTTTATCCACAATTTCCAAATGTTATTCCAAAATATCTAGACTTCTCCTATTTATAGAAATGTACCCGTCACCAACCCGTGAGATTTTGCTCCGACCCGCGCTTTTATTTACTTAGCCAACTCAGCCTTCGAAACACCCCCACCCCGCAAACCCCTTTTTTCTTTATTTACAAATATCTTCTAAACCCTACACATTTAATATCAATTCAGACATTAAATGTTGTAATATAACAGATCATGGGGTGATTCCAACAATGAAGAAAACTGGTATGGCAATAGACAAAGGAAGGAAGGATCAAAAGATTGAAGAAAATGACACTAGCATCAGGCATTTGGGCTGAGGATTACGGATGAAGGCATTGGGCCAGTCAGATATGCGGCCCAAAATATCATTTCGTGAACTTCTTTATTTGTGTGCGAAAAGTGCAAAATCTAATACGAGCTCCATGACTATAAAGGAACTATTTAGTTTTGTATTTATTGATGTATATTTAATATTTCATTTGTCTCGATTTCATAAATTTTTAGTTCTACTTGGGACATTTGTCACAAATGAGAATTGGCAAAAATCGATTGTCCCACAAATATGCACTTATGTCTGTTTACAATCACTCACAATTCACGACGTATATATGAAATTTGAAAATTTATCTATATAGTAAATTCATACATGTATGAAGACAGATGATTTCTTATCGTGTGAAAATTACCGGAAGGAGTACGTAGTGTTACATTGTATATGAAGTTATAAATTTGGTTTCACGGTCTTCACAAGCATAGCTTCAAATTCTTTCACAAAACCTAAAAACCTATTGCATTTTGATTTTGAAAATGATTCTTGAAAACTATAGAAAATAGAGTGACGATTAAAAGCTACACGATTGGAGCTTTTATAAGAAAATTTCTTGGATGTAACTTTCAGTTTCTACTCCATTAATCATTAGCCAGAAAAAAAAAATGTCTATTTGTGTAAGAATCACATAATCTTTAATACATTTACTTCTTTAGGTTTGGGTGTTTTCTAAGTCCCAAATTTGTTTTGGTGTCGGTAGAGTTTAAGTTTGAAAATAACTCATTTAAACAAGACCACTAAATATTACTCTCATCATCCGGAATTAAATGTCTCATTTCTCATTTATTTTGAATTAAAAGATGGACATTCAATTACAAAGTGAGGGAGTATATATAAAAGGATATATTTATTGTGATATGTTTACTTTATTCTACTGCTTTCACACTTTCGTTTAGATTATAAATATTTTAATTTTAAAAAATCAACACCTATACATTTTTTTTTATGGAAAATGAAATGTGATATAAAATGGAATAGAAAATCGTATAAAAGTTGTAGCACAAAAGGTACTAATTTTCTTGTTTTTTATGACCAAATCCAAGAAAATAAAACAATAAACAATGTACACTGTCTCAAACAATCGTGTGGATGACATAAAACTATCGATTGAAAATTCTAAACTAAATCGATTGGTTCTGGTTAGGTTTAGCTTGCTTTTAAGCTCATCAAGTTAATAAAAGTAAATACGTTTTTTTTGTGAGAGAAGGTGTTGGTCTCTTTGAGTATAAGCTTTTTGATCGAGTCCAAAGCAAACTAAATCCAGTCCGAGAGGGCAAAAAATCCTCTGTTCCCCTACTTATCCCCAACCAATCACAATTCACCATGTGTATATATAATTGAAAAAAATATTTATATAATAAATTTTGATTGGTTGGAGATAGGGACGGGGACAGGGACGGGGACAGGGATGATGATAGGAATGAGGAAAGAGAATTTTCACCCGTCTGAGAGCACCCTAATTTTTACGTGATACTTTTCCAATAATATTGAATGTATTAAACTTATATTCATTTTAATTGGTGATTTTAAATGCATTATACGGCCTTTAATTTCATATGGCTTTCGGTGTTGAGAGGTGCCGTATTGAATTAATCTCAAACGTCCAATTATTTGATTTAATGATTGAGATTTATTCAGTACAAAACTAAAAAAATTGTTTTATCACCATAGTCGGACAGCATTAATTTAAGTAATACCGTGGATGATGAGTGCACAAGTTTTATTCCATAAAGAAAAGAAAAAATAAAATTGCACAGTTTTCAAAATTTTGAAGCAGGTCCTGGCCCTAATATAAAGTCCAGGTTTTGGACCTCTGTATTCAAGCTAATTTGACATCAAGAATGAGTAGTTCGGTTGATTCTTTCTTGAAGTGAAAATGATTCATACACGGAGAAAATTATCCAAATTGAGACATTTTGGTGCTGAATACAAACAAAGATGTGACATTATTATGAGCATTTATGTCCTCTCATAATCAATTGACATTAAGAATTTTATTCACCCAAAAAAAAGAGAAAAGACAATAAGAGTTGCAAATCAATTTAAGTTTATAAGTGAATCGAATTTTTCTTAGTCAGTCAATGTAAAACTTTAATCTTTCAACACTCTCCCAAAGTTCGACGTCTTACTTGGGTCAGTCAGGGATATTCATAGCTCACATCCGTCCAAGAGTTCACTCAAATACTATGGAAATGACTCATGACTTTTATGTCCTCTCAAAATCAATTAGCATTGAAAGATATTAACTCATTAATTTATAAATGAACCAGGTCTTTTCCTTAAGCAGACGAGACGATGTGGGACTTTAATATTTCAACTCATACGTTTAAGAAAGTTATTTATGAGAGAAAAAAGAAGAAGAGAGAACTAACTTCTTATTATTACCTTTTCCTATTGAAGTTGAGACTTAAAGAAGCTGTGGGAGGGTTTGGATGGGGGTGGGGCTCGGTGTACATCAAGATACGAAATGGAGTATAGTTTCCAAATTACCCTTTGAAAAAATGGCACGTGTTGACCGTGTGACCCATTCAATAAGATTCTGTTAAAAATTTAGACGGAATTATCATTTTAGCAGGTCAAAAATATATTAATAACTAAATATTTTAAAATTAATCGAAGATAACCAAAGTGACAGGTCTAAGGGACGAATTGGCTAATTTGTTGAATTCAGATTTGAATATCATAACAAAATTAACTCAGAATTTTGCAATTGAATTCCATTTTCCATTTGACAAAACTTGAGACAGAAATTTCCAAACAAAAACTCAATTTAAATATAATTAAGAATTGTTGGTCTCATACTTGCCATAAATTTTCTCTGAATAGAGATCTCTTGAAACCCAATCAACTTCAATGCAAAAGCATCATCAGATTTGCTTAGAAACCACTTGATTGCTTCACCTTCCTGCCCGCTCCCTCTCTTTTTCCTAACTTCATTTTTAAGTAAGATTTTCTCTAAAGCATACCTCGAGACCTTCTCCAGACTCTATTGACGCGGGAGACTTATGTGCTGGGTACAACCTTCTCCAAACTCTGTTGATGCGGGAGCCTTATACACTGAGTACAACCTTTTTTATTCTTCAAATCATCATAAATTATCTCTGACACATTCGTTAGTTAAAAAACCTCATAACCTTGACATTACTGTTAAGTCTTCACCAATACCAGATCCTAGCGAGGATTGCATTTCCTTCATCAGCATATAATTTCTGTACCCCCAAATGGGGCGAAATTCTAGTTGTATAAAACAGAAAACTAAGAAAAGGTTTGTGGTCACCAGAAGAAGATGAAAAGTTGTACAATTACAATACTAGATTTGGTATTGGCTGCTGGAGTTCAGTTCCCAAACTTGCTGGTAATGATTTTCTTTTCCCTTTCATCTGGCCGCGGGCTCGAATTTTTCGATACATGAGGGGGCAATGATATGATTCAAATGCAGACTATAGGGCTATATAATTTAGGAGTGATTCTAATCAATTGAGCTGTCACTTTGTCGCCGAGTCGGGGAGTCAAATTTGATATGGGATTGTTTGATTGATGCAGGTTTGCAAAGGCGTGGAAAGAGCTGCAGATTGAGATGGATGAATTACTTGAGGCCTGATCAAGGTTGTTAAAATCGGGATTCTACGTAGAATCGGTGGAGGGGTAGAAAATCGTAAAATCGGGATTTTACGTAGAATCATAGATTTTACCTAAAAAATAAAAAATATATTTTATATATAAATAATAATAATTAACATATAAATCATTTCATATGGTTTAACAATATGTGAAAATCCATAAAACATAATTTCACAAATTTTTTTAAATCCATGAAATAGTTGAAATCCGAATGGAAATAGCCGAAATCTGCCTGGAAATAGCAAATTTCTGTCTGGAAATAGCCGAATCCGCCTGGAAATAGCAAATTTCATCCTGGAAATAGCCAAAATCCGCCTGGAAATAGCAAATTTGTAGAATCGGTAAAATCGTACCGATTCTACCAGATTTCGATTTTACTTCCGATTCAAATCGTTTTCCTTCCGTAGAATCGTAAAATCTATGATTTTACGATTTAAATCGGGATTTTAACAACATTGGGCCTGATCTTATAAGAGGAAAGTTTTCTCAGCAAGAACAGGATCTCCTTTTTGGAAAGTGCTATGGTGCCGAATGGAAAAATATTCGGCACCTAAAGAACGGAGGTAAACGAATGAAAATTTGACATGTGGAACAAAGTGACCTGCAATAGCAGGTTTTCAATTTTTTTTTAAAAAAAATATTAAATAAATAAATTGGACGAATAAGAACTTGTCACGTCATCCAAATTAATTGACCTAAGCACTCGTCAAACAAAGTCAACACACTTTTGTTTACCAATTTTTTTTAGTATTAGTAATTTTTTTTTAATGGTAAAATTATGACAAAATTTGGTAAATTTGAATAGATAAATAGTAAATGTTGAATTTTACTAGTTTATTTTATAATCTTACCATTTTTTCTTTGAAAGTTACTATTTTTATCATGAATATTCATATTATATAAAATAGTAAATTTAGACACAACAATGGTGAATTTAAGGACAAAAATAGTAATGTATTTTATAAAAATGGTAAATGTGGTGAAAATAAAACTTACTATTTAAATATATATATATATATATATATATATATATATATATATATATATATATATATATATATCAAATTAAATTATAATTTTACCATTTTTATGTCATTTGTAACCAATTGATAAAATGGTAAGTTTAGTGACAAATTCGGTAATTTTATTTACATTGTTTGTAACCTTTGTTAAATAAATTAGAAACTTATGTAAAGAATAAATGTCACTATATAAATATTCAAATTCAAACAAATCTTACCATTTTAATTTGAATTTTAATATTCTGTAAATTGGTAAAATTTACAAATAATTTGGTAGTTTTTAAAATAAAATTATGAATTTTATGAATTAGTGGAGTTTTTTTTTTTAAGTTTTATTGTTACAAGATTATTTTTAATATTCATAAATCAAGAATATGAGTTACAAGATTATTTTCTTTTTATAAGAATAAGAATACTTTTTTTAACGATAATGAGAAAAATATTAAAAAATATTATTTAATATTCCTAAATTAATATTAAAAAAAAAGAATTAGCTTTAAAAGACAAAAGAAGAACCTGCTAAAAAAAGTTAATCGAGATTAATTCATTGTTTAAAATAAATATCCATAGTAAAACTTATGTGTATTTTATATGATAAAGATTCATATTTGTAATAATTATTGAAAATAGACTTTGGATCTTATATGATTTAATCTAGTATTTTAATTGGAATTATTATATGTGAAATATTATTGAACTATGGAAAATTAATATGTTTGGACTAATTACATTGTTCCACTTGTTAAAAAAAACAAAATTAAAAAATCCGAAGATCTACTCCTTTTCACATCATCCTTCTCTGCGGTTTTATTTTTTTTATCTTCTCCAAAATACTTATGATAGTTTAATTTAAAATTAAAAGATGAAGGTGTATATACTATTCGCATCATATGACTAAATTGGTGTTCTTTTTTTTTTCTTCTCCAAAATGATTATGATATTTCTATTGGAAAATGCTTTTGGAGTAAAAAAATATGTCTAAAATGAATAAGAACTCAGTTTGACCTTTTAAAAAGACAAGTCTACTATTTTATATATTTCACGGATTTTGTCATATATATATATATATATATATATATATATATATATATATATATATATATATATATATATATATATATATATATTTATATTTGACCTACTATACTTACTCTATCTAGATACATAGTTACACTAAATTTTCTGACATCTTTTTACCAACTAATAAAAACTTCTTGACATCCTTTTATCAAGTAGTACTAAATTTGCTGCCATTTTTTTCCGAATCTCTTTCCAAACTCCTAACACTTTACATTCCAATATTGAAAAACATCATTTTCAAATACACAACAATAATTTTACATTCATAAATGAAGTTTTCTGAATTCTCAGTGGCAAGTCAGAAAGCATCCAGGAATAAAATTCGTTTTGGAACTAAATCCTACTTTGGTGCAAAATCACAGTAGTATAAAAGCATTCATTTAACAAAACTCTATCCATTAACAAACTAGATGAAAAAATTTACCTAAGAAATTGTATATTTCTTTGTTTGTCTAGAATACAGTTATAGGAATGATATTGGTTCAATTCTCTTATACAGCATTTTCAATTATTTTTTTCTTTTTTATTAGACAAATTAATAACATGCTTAATATTTTAATTTTGCTAAATAATAAAAGGTTTAATATACTCATAAGTAATTTAGAATACTTTGGATTAAATATTTTTCAATACTATATATTTTAATTATAAGATAACCAACAAACACCCAAAATTAGTGCATATTACCAAATAATGTTTAATATTGAGGATCGTTGTTTATGTTGCATATATTCATTTTATAACATGTGTTTTATTAGTCTATGTGTTATATTATTGTGTCTTATGACAAACACAAGTTCTAATTTTATAATAACAAGTAATCTAATCATTGTTATAATATTTAGTGTTAATTATTTTATACCACATAATGTTTAGACTAAATGTTATAATAAATAGTGTTCTAACAATAACTAAATTTTATTTTTCTACAAAATAAAAAATTTGAGGTAATTTTATAAATTTAAAAAATATATCTCGTAAGAAATGGTTCAATTTATAAATGATAAATTTGTTTAAATAATTTAAATTGAGATCAACATAATATTTTGTAATGAGACATATTTTGTATACTTCATAGTAAAGAAACCGACACAATATAAAACTGAAAGTTACTTATAAAAAAAAATGTTAGTGAAAGTACATTATCTGATGGCAAAAATTAGTGATATGATATGACAGATGTGTTATGCAAAAAACGTATAAAAGCTTTCAGACACTCAAAGTCAAATCCTCGGTAGGAGAGAAGGCAGACACATTAGATGAAGAGAAATGTTACTACATTTACTCCACAACATCGTGTATCGTTTTCTCCGTAATTTTTAATTCTATTCGTCTGAATAATGTTACATACTATAATGTAATCAAAACTGTTAACTAAATTCCTTCTGGCTTAGTGGTGAGATGTGGTGAGTTTCAATATTTTAGAGGTCACATGCTGAACAATGTTACATTCTATAATGTAATAAAAAATGTTAACTAAATTCCTTCTTGCTTAGTGGTGAGAAGAGGTGAGTTTCAATATTTTTTGAGGTCACGTGTTCAAATCCCATTATCTCCAAAACAAATAATGTTTTTTTGAAACATGTTTTTAAAGACATTTTTAATTTGGAAATTTATTTTCAAAGCATAATCTATGCTAATTATAGCCATGATGTAAAACTTGCATTTAACGAATATTCTATCAAAATAATATCAATGTAAGTTAGTGTTTTTTATAATGGATATTCTTCAATCTTTATAAGTTAACCTTACACAAACAATGTTATTCAAAAGTTTTATTAATCGATCACTTATTACGATTATAAAAATATAACATAAGCTTTGTTTGGTACAAGTTATATAACGTCAATTACTTATTTATCTTTAATGGATATTCTATCAAAATACTATCAATGTTAGTTAATTATAATCATCTTCCCTACATGTAACTCTAACATTACACAAGAAATGTTGTAAAAGTTACATTACTCAGATGGAGATGGAGGCGCAGGCCGACAGAGATTTAGGGGTGGTTGTCGCTGGAGAAGGAGAGGGCGACTAGAGGGCGACAGTGAGGTTGTTGGTGGGGGAGCTGCGTCGGGATTAAGGACGGAGGAAGGAGGAGTGTGAAAATGATAGATTAGGGAGTAAGAATTGGGGGAAATATCTAGAGGGGCTAAAAGAGAAAATTAAAATTAATAAGTAAACCCCTAAACATGATTTATATTGCAAACAAGTCCTACTTTGCACACTTAGCATTTTTAAATATTTAGTTGGACATAAAAATAAAGGACACATTCACTGGACAAAGTAGAAGAAAATATATCAGGTATAACTCAAATCGGAAGTCACGAACTAATTTTTAAAAATTATGTTTTAGTCTATATAATCTTATATTTTGCTTTTATGACCCACTAATGTTTATTAATTCCCCTTGTTCCATCGCAATTTTTGCATCAACTTTCTATGTCACCGGAAATTTTCATCGCAATTTTTTATTATTTGGGGCGAAACTTGTTGCGTCGAACGAAGCCCGTTGCAATTTTTTTTTAGTGTTTTATGCTTTTATCTTTTAAAGTTAATTCTTTTTTTTCTTCATATTCTTGATTTATGAATATTAAAAATAATCTTATAACAATAATACTTTAAAAAAAAATAACTCCACTAATTCATAAAATTCATAATTTTATTTTAAAAACTACCAAATTATTTGTAAATTTTACCAATTTACGTAATATTAAAATTAAAATTAAAATGGTAAGATTTGTTTGAATTTGAATATTTATATATTGATTTTTATTCTTTACATGAGTTTCTAATTTATTTAACAAAGGTTACAAACAATGTAAATAAAATTACCAAATTTGTCACTAAACTTACCATTTTATCAATTGGTTACAAATGACATAAAAATGGTAAAATTATAATTTAATTTGATATATTTTATTTTAAAATAGTAAGTTTTATTTTCACCACATTTACCATTTTTATAAAATACATTACTATTTTTGTCCTTAAATTCACCATTGTTGTGTCTAAATTTACTATTTTATATAATATGAATATTCATGATAAAAATAGTAACTTTCAAAGAAAAAATGGTAAGATTATAAAATAAACTAGTAAAATTCAACATTTACTATTTATCTATTCAAATTTACTAAATTTTGTCATAATTTTACCATTAAAAAATACAAAAATTACTAATACTAAAAAAAATTGGTAAACAAAAGTGTGTTGACTCGTTTGACGAGTAACCTAGGTCAATTGACCTGGATGACGTGGCAAGTTCTTATTCGTCCATTTTATTTATTTAATATTTTTTTTAAAAAACCTGAAAACTTGCTATTGCAGATCACTTTATTCCACATGTCAAATTTTCATTCGCTTACCTTCATTCTTTAGGTGCCACCATAGCACATCCCCTCATTTTTAGATTACATGTTCTTGGTAACTGGTACTATAGATTCAAATTCATTATTTAATTTAATTACTACTTCTTTTTACCATAGCCAAGAAAAGTAGGGGGACCAGGGGTGACATCTATCCCCCCAAAATGTTTTGCTACAAAAATTACAATTTTCAGAAAGTTTATTAAAAGTTTGAGAAAAAATCCCAATATATATATAAATAATTTTTTTTTAGTAAACTTTTATTTTATCTCTTTATGTATATAAACTATTTTTAAACTACTGCTTTTGTCAAATTAGTGTGAAACTAGTAGTTTCATGACATTTTTAATCATTGGTTCTGCACAGATCCCAGTGTTAAGGACTTAAATTGATAAAAATATCATTAAGACTATCAAACATATACTGAACATGTGTTCAAAAGTGACTGGAAATCATTAGTTTTACACTAATTTGATAAAATCAGTAGTTCAAAAATAGTTCATGTATACATATAGCTAAAATAAAAGTTTACTGATAAAAAGAGGAAAGTAAAAAAAAAAATTATACATATAGGGAGGTTTTCTTTTAAAAGTTTTATGTTTGACTTTTAAAAGATATGTAAAATTTATTAAATTGTCCACGTGCCTTGTAACATGAAGTTTATTATGGTTCTGTGTATTAGTAATAATTCTTGTTGTTTTGAAAAATGGCAGGTGGACACCGAAAATTTTAAAAATACTACTATTTATCGAAATTTTATGTGTATTTTGAAAATTTTTATCAGTTTCGTCTATTCAAGAATTTTTTTTGCCTTTTTTATTGTCCCCGGGAATTTTATCAGTTTCGCCCCCAACACCAAACTCCTGACTTCGTCCCTGCAGATGGGCTCAAATTGCAGCTCAACTACTGGGTAGAACAGATAATGAGATAAAGAATTTATGTAATTCACATATAAAGAAGAAGCTACTAAAGCAAGGAATTAATCCCAGCACACACCATCAGCTACCACAGACTAATGTAAATGTTTCACATTCATCATCTGGAATGGTCAATTCAACAGGGCTGATGCAGCCAGTGAGTAAACAAGTGTTTGATCCAATTTTTCTTCAAGAATTCCAAGCAAATCTTGATTCTTGTGGATACAATTCCAGTTTTTATAATCAGAACCAATTTGGACTAGCTGGAACTATCCCAAATTCAAGAATGTCTCTGAATGATCGTTCCGGGAACCGAATGATCAATAACATGGTACAAAATGACTCAGTATTATGGAATTTAGACAAGAAATTTGATTCAGTTTATGAATATCAGATTAATGGAATTAAGATTGAAGAAGATCAGGTGAAGAAAATTATTAGTCCATGGCAAGAAGGGCAGATTCAGACAGAAAAATCAGGGGATTTCAGTGACTATCCTACTTTGACATCTCTGTCTGAAGAACATTTGAGTGGGGCAAATTTATATCATGTTTTTAACCATTTGTGAAATGTAAAATCATTCTCTCTCTTTTTTCCGATTCGGGAGGGGTTAAAGTTCTCTCTTTTCTTGTTTATAACATAGGAGAACATACATATGTGTTGATAGTAAATGCAAAGCTGTACTGAAAAGCAATTTGGCTTGGAGGTGAGAATGTTTTTTTTTTCATTTCCACATTCATGGGAATCACATTGGATAAAATTTTGTGTGAATTTGTAACTATTACTACCTCCATTCTTAAATAAATATGAGACTTTAATTACATATTGCGAAAATTAAGGAATAAAAAATTAAAATGCTTTTATAATCAAAATATCAATATTACTCTATTAGATATAATTAGTGGTATACAAGTAATATTTAAGAGAGTAATATTGATTACAAAAATATATTAATTTTTGCTTCCTTAATTTTCACAACATGTAATGAAAGTCTTATATTTAGGAAGAGAAAATCGCTTTGTATAGCACCATCTTTAGACTCCACTAGCATAAATAGCAAAAACTTTAAAATTAACTATTTGTAGCACGAACTTTTCCAATTAAGGATTCCGGCCAAAAAAGTCACGTGCCGGGCACGTTTTTCCAGCCACGGGGGTAAAAAAAATCTAAGAAAACTTAATTGTGCTAAAATGTAACAGGTCCATAAGTGGGGACGTGCACAAACTACTAAAATATCATAATTAATCACTTCGTACACATGTCGTATTTTTGTGAGTCCGGTCCACAACTAAACTGTGGACCTGATACACCCTAACATTACATATCATCTTCTTCACCCTCTTCTTCCCCTCTCTATGAGACATTATAGCCCCCCCCATCCCCCCCATCACCTCTTTGTATGAATAGAAAGGTTCTCCTAACATTAAAGGTAAGAATTGAATTTTGTTTGGCTTGCAGAGGTAAGAATTTGTATTTGTTTGATTCTTTGGTTTAGATTGGTAGTATACTCCAATGTGGGTTCTTTAGATTCTTGAGATTTGTCTCTGATTATAAGAATCATACTTTCAGATTATTTGTTTTTGGTTTAATTTTCTATTGGGTTCATTTTTTTTCTTGTTCTTTGCCGAGGAGATGGTGATTCTCCAACCTTTGGCCGAGAAGTGGATTGGTGGGGTGGTCGGGGAAGATGGTGGTGTTGACTGGCTTCGAAGCGGCAGTCGAGGATGGGGTGGTGAGGATGGCACGACGGGGTGGGTGTGGTGGGGGGTAATTGGGGTGGGGTAGATTGAGGAAGAAGATCAATGAGGGGTTGGGTAGTAGAATAAGACATTTTTGCCCTTTTTTTATGGGAACACGTGCCCGGCACGTGATTTTTTTAGCCGGAAAAGTGCTCGGAATCCTTAATTGGACACTTTTAGCAGCAAGTAAAAAGTTCGTGCTACAAATAGTTTATTTTAAAGTTTTTTACTATTTATGCTAGTGGGGATCTAAAGATGATGATATACATAGCGATTTTCTCTATTTAGGAATGGATCGAGTACTTTTTATTACTTTTACTTGTATAATTGAACAATATTTAGTGGAGTAAGAAATTAGAGCAAATGTGAAACAGGGCAAAAATGTAAAATGATGTTACTCGTTTCTACAAACATGAATAACAAAATTACTTCATGCTTTATTGTGTTCCTCAAAAGCTATACATTTGCTATAAGCTCTTGCACAAATGTGAATTTTACCCAAGTCAAATATTTCCCTTCAATTGGATAAAACGTTAGTAATAAGTAAATCTCATCATATCTGAAACTAGCAGCTGTGAATAGGTTTTGGTTTAAAAGTTTGTTCATTTCTAAAGAAAAGATACAAACCCATCTAAAGTTCTCGTGTGTTAACCAACAAAAGAACACACTAGTCAATGTCATAGATTCAAATAACATTCCATTCATCAATCAAAATTTATTTTCGCAGATTTACAAAAATTTCTGTTAGCAGACCACAGTGCTTATTAAATTATAATTGGATTAGTCTAAACAAATACCGGAATACTGTTACCAAAAGAAGAAGGAAAAAAAAAACAGATTCATATGAGGGGGGGGGGATGATTTAAAAGGCAGGGGATGTTAACTATGAAATGGGCTGCTGAAGGAGAAGTTTTAACACATTCTGCTGCACTTATCTGTCTTTTTTCACTCTTAAGTAAACATGAATTATTCACATCCTCCTGGCTCTGAATTATTTGAACTGAGCCCTCCAAATTTGAATTTAAATAATTCCAAGAAGTAAGATTAGGACAGACACTTCGGACCGCACTATTATAATTCATGCTAATTATTCCATCATTATTAACCAGTGGCGGTGTCAGGAATTTGTCATAGGGGCGAATTTTTTAGGAGAGGACGAAATACAACATTTATAAAAAATATCACAAAAATAATTTTTTTCTATAAAAAATTTATCGTTTATGAATATTTTTGGTGGGGCGGGCAGTTGGCTCCACCACTGTTATCAACTAATCATGGGTTCAACTCCATTATTAATTTCAGGACGATAGCCATGATCAATATCTTGTGTAGTATAGTAATTTGGATCACTCTGTGCCGAGTTAACTCGTTCTAACTCGTCAAGTTTTGTCGATCCAGTCTGAGTAAGACCGAGTTGGAAACGATTTTATAATTTTTTTAACAGTTGTGAGGATATGTCGTTTTTTATCGGAGGCAGTGATCCGATTATAACTCGACCGAGACTTTGAACCATGTTTGAAATGAGAAAGATACAGAAGATTTGGGGAAGGTGGCCGGTTATTACCTTATGGTCGTGATCCTACCTCACACTTACATAATCCTTGGACCTAATAAGAATTATGTGAGTGGAAGGTAGGTTCAGGACTGACCCTCCATTTACATGCAGGAGTCCAGTAAAAATTACTCTCTCCGTTCCTGAATGTAAGACATTCACTACATTTTACTGAAATTAAGGAAGTTACAAGTTTTAACTAAAATTTCCAATATTAGCCTACCTCCTAATTAACTTTTAGAGCAAAAAAAAAGCCGTTTGTCTTCCTCATCTCTATTCATCTCAGCGATTCGATTACAAGCCTAGAAGAGGAACAAATTCACAATTCTTCTTTTCAGTTCATCAATGGAAAAAATTCAGAAATTTCTTCAAAAAGTTTCACACGATGTTATGAAATATAATTGGAGAATATGAGATGACTCCAAATTCAAGGAATTCAGCAAACGCTTGTCGGAACGAAACGCCGTCGATTTGGCCGCAACATCTCGGAATTGTTGACTTTGATTAAATATCCATTTCTCTCAATTTCTCCATCAATCCAACTCCCTTCGGTAACGATGGATGAATTGCCTAAAGATACCGTCATCTTCTGGATTAAGATCGATTTTATCGGAATTAGGTGCTGCCAGCGCCTTGCTGACAACCACGACCGATGAAGAGGTACGGCAATTGGTTGTGGAAGGATTCGAAACTCTGCAAATATATATATATATATATATATATATATATATATATATATATATATATATATATATATATATATATAGACGAAATCGAGAATTTGGTGTTGGGGACGAAACATATAAAATTATTGGAGGCAATAAAAAAAGGCAAAAAAAATTATTGGGGGGCGAAACTGATAATTTTTTTCAAAATACACATAAAATTTCGATAAATAGTAGTATTTTTAAAAATCTTTGGAGGGCGCCGGCCCCCCGCCCCTGTCTTCGCCCATGTGTGTGTGTGTGTGTGTATATATATATATATATATATATATTTGTCAGCAATCTTAAATTCTCCCTCACCAGAGGAGAAGAATTTTTATTGCCCCAACGTAGAAAGGGTGTCGAACCCGGACCTTTTAGTCACGGGTAGAGGCTTACCCCCACTAGGCTACGACCTCCTTGACAAACTCTGCAAATATTGAATAGACGTTGAGTTAGGGTAATCTGGGAACAAAACAGTCAATCTTTCTCGACAAAGTTAAACGACAAATATTGGGGATACATACGACCGTTCTAGAATGACAATTAATTAGGATTGGAGGGACTATGTAATTGAAAAGTAAAGTAAGGCCAAATATATCTCCCATTTTTTCGATGAATTGTAGATAATCTTTTTATTTTTATATTTAGCCTACAAAAATAAAAAATTGTATCCTAAGTCTTAGCCACTCGGCTAGGGTGTTGAACGTCTCTGTGTTCAGCACCTGCAGAACAATGTAATAGCCATAGGATCTAGTGGCTTGAGATCCAATGGTCAGAAAACCCTTTGAAAATTAGATCCAACCAACCGCGCATAACACAAAATTTTTTAACAAAAAAATCACAAACAGTACTGTTCATCTTCTTCCTCCACGATCTATTAACCTTTAATGGAAGATTAACCCACGATCCCCACCAATTCCACATTCATCTTGCACAATAACGGCAAATTGGTGAATTTTGTCCCTAAACAATTTCAAGATTGATATAAGGTCCCTAAACAACGTTTTTTTATTATTTTATCCTGAAACAATTTACATTTGGTATGTAAGGTCCTTTCGTCCAAAATGTAACAGTCAAATGTAAATTGAAAAAAAAAAAATTAGGGACATTTTTGGTACATTACTATAAAAATACACCACCAACCCACCCACCCCCACCCCACATCTCTTATTCTTCTTCTTCTTCTTCTTCATCCTAACCTCCCACCGCCACCGAAACCCACCCCCACCATACCTCTATTAATCTTCATAAAAATACCTCACACCACCCCATTTCTCTTATTCTTCTTCTTCATCATTCCACCCCACATCCCACACCCCTGAAACCCACCCCACCCTACCTCTCTTATTCTTCATAAAAATACCCAACCCATCCCACACCCCCGAAACCCACCACACCTCTCCTACTCCCTCCGTCCCAAATTATCTGTCCACATTTCTATTTTAGTGTGTCCCAAATTATTTGTCCACTTTCTAAATAAAGGGTTCATTAATGATGATTTTTCCAATCCTACCCTTTACATTAAATATTGGAAAGAGAAAAATAAAGAGAGAAAAAGAGGTGAATTAAATTGGAAGTAGCATTAAATAGGGTTATGTTTGACATTTTATCATATTTCACCATAGAATTTAATGAAACCTTAATCCCCGTGCAAAATACAAAGTGGACAGATAATTTGGGACGGAGGGAGTATTCTTCTTCATAAAAATACCCCACCCCAAACTAACTCACATCCATTCCCACCTTCCCCCCACTCCATCCCCTTTTATACTATGATCCACTTTAATTTATTTATTTTAGAAATGAAGGAAGAGATAGTGCAGGTGGGGGTGGGGTAAGGTATTTTTATAGTAATGTACCAAAATGCCATTTAACTTATTGCTTTGACCTGATCAAAATTTTGAATTAACAGTTGACTAACGAATTTTTCAACGGAAGGACCTTACATACCAAATGTAAATTGTTTCAGGATAAAAAAAAATTAAAAAACAATGTTTAAGGACCTTATATCAATCTCGAAATTGTTTAGGGACTAAATTCACCAATTTGCCGCACAATAACTATTACCCACGAAACGCCGCACACGATCTCCACCATTAAATCATCTCAGAATTCTGCATTTATATAAAACGAATCATGAACACCAATACGATACAAAAACGCAAAACGTAGGAAACCTTAAACGATTTTTCTTCCTGATGAATTAATGGTTTTAACGACAACTTCCACAACCAAAGCTTGGTGTAATACATTTTTCTTCCTTTATTTCCTCTACTGTATATTATCAATCTAGCTAAAATCATTATTATTTTTAAAATTTTCAAGAGTTTTACACCACTCTCTAATTAGACAGTATAATTATATACAAATAAGGTGACTGGAATATTTACAGTGTCAAGATCAGAGGAAGAAACATATGAAAGTCGTGTTTCAAACAGCTTTAAGTTGTGTTTCTAATAGCTGTAAGTTGTGTCCCTAACAACTGTAAACTTCCTAATAGTTGTAAGCTATGTGCACAATAGCTATTACCTTGGCACATAATAGCGATGCTACTAATTAGCTTGGCACATAATATCAATGCTACTAATTAGCTTGGCACATAATAGCAATGCTATAAATTCATAACCCGTACCGTTGTAAACGGCCAAACACACATTCATAATGAACAATACATACACTTCTGCAATTTTGGAGACATGGAGATTTTACAAATATGGCTGATGGAGAGAGAAGAATAAATCTAAAAGTGAGATTATCATGATCCAAAAAATTTGGTGAAATGAGCGATTGGTGGGAAAAAATATCTTCAAAGAAAAAATATCGAGAATAATGGAGGCATTTAAGGGGATTTTCAAAAAATGTATGATAGATAAGAGAGAAAAATGGAGGCATTCAAGGTAGAACGAAATTGGGCAAAATAAATTTTGGAATTTTTTTGGGATATGGAAGGTTGAAAATAGGCATAATCTTGCGACATGATAAGCATGATGCCTATTTTGATGGATTAATCCGAGATTTTTGAGCCAAAATCGCGGTTGGGAGGGAGAAAATTAAGTAAATTGAGAAAAAAATCTCAATCTGGGCTGTTACGGGAACAGGGGAGGTTTAAAAGAAATTGATCCAGTGTGGGAGGATTTCAGTGACACTCGCATTCCTTACATCCATTAGATCTAAAAGGTTGTAATCCAATGGCAAGAATAGCGTTCAGCATGTGCTGATTTCAATGTTATTCAGCAATGTAACCATGGGCAGTCTTAGAGGGTTTGGCCTTAGACTAGCCATGGTTTGGTATAATGGGTCAACCATGTCAGCCTTTTTTTTTGGGCAACATGTTTGGCATGAACGGATTCCCCAAATCCGTTCTCAATTGAAAACGTATTTGTGGAATCCGTTATGGACTGATGTGGCATTTTTTTAACGCGTCTGACCACGTCAGCGTTCTCGATCAAAATGCAATTTCTCGATCTAATTTCCTTTTCACTTCCAATTTTCTTTGCCACTTCCCAAAGTTGATTAATCAATTTATGTTTAACCTCACAATTGTGGTTGACTTGTGAAGTTGATCTAAAGCCCTGTGAAGTTGGACGGTGATTGCTGTCGGCGGGAATAGTCTGGCAGCTGCCGTGATTGGAAAGATTACTACTATAATTTGTTTTTTTTTGTTTAAAAAAAGTTTGGGTTGGTTTGGCTACGGTCGCCACCATGGGTCTAGGGCAGGCTAGGCCCCTAGGGACCATAGGTCGCTTATAAGGTACTTACAGATCACCCACTAACACAATCTTCACGTCGGCAACGTGAATTGAATATTTGACCTTTATAAGGACGTGACAAATCCTTACCAACTGAGCCAACTTGTGTTGGTTACTATAATTTGTTGAATCCATGGTGGTGGTGGATCTAAGTTGAAAATTTGGGGATGAATTGCTAATAAGGATAATTGAGGTTTATATAGAAGGTTTATAAATCCTACTAGTACTAGGTTTAGATTTAGGTGTTAATTTTCTAGTTCTTGGTGGGACTTTCCTAATTATTTTCTGAATGGGTTTCGTGTTCCTGTTATACTTGGATTTAGAACATCTAATTATTTTCTGAATGGGTTTCGTGTTCCTTATGCAAAAAGAAAAGAATTGTCTAATTTTAGAGTTAGGAAGGTTTTTAGAAATTATATCGAGAAATTGCATTTTGATCGAGAACGGATTTGTGCTGACGTGGTCAGACGCGTTAAAAAAATGCCACATCAGTCAATCGAATTTGCAGAATCCATTATGCCAAAAATGTTGTTCTAAAAAAACATGATACGGTTGGTCCATTATATAAATTCAGTGTTATTCTAAGGCCAAATCCAGAAGGAATCATGGAGTAGCCTAGTGGTTGAGGTTGCTTCTTCCCTGGACGAGGTCTTGGGTTCGATTCCTACTTCCTCCCCCAAAAAAAAGGCCAAACCCAGTTTTAGATTTGTATGATAGTTTTAGCCTATTTCAAACCGCTTAGAAACGAAAAGGCTAACAAAGACATGGAATTCAAGTGTTAATGAATCTCAATCGTTTATTTCAATTCAATGATAAAAAACAAATATATTTTGGCACTTTGAATTGTCTATAGTACACGCTTTAATACTTTCTAATATACCAATGATATTATTACATGTGCTATAATGTGATTGGTTCAAGTTCCTCAATTCACTCCTGACAAATGGTGTTAATACACGTGGAATAATATTATTGATGTAATAGAGAGAATACTAGAGAGTGTAATAGAAGATTTAGTGTCATATCTTGCGGTAATTATTTTTCTTCGAAGATAGCTGGTTTACATTGGAAGTGCGGTAATTATTTTTCTTCGAAGATAGCTGGTTTACATTGGAAGTAGGGGTTGCATTGGTGCGGTTTGGTGAAAACCAATTTACTATTACGGGTTTTATACGGTTTTTTAATGTATTTTCTAAAAACATACCGCACCATTTTGACTTCCAAACTAAATTTCACCAAACCGTAATTATTTTGGTTTGGTGAAATTAGGTGCGGTGAAAACCGATCTAAAAAACTTGTAAAACTATTTAAATATCGTATGACTCATGAGCTCCAATGTAATATTTATAAGAGATTAGCCATATAATAGAATACCCTAGTTTCCACAACTTCAAAATATCAAAATCATCTTCAGTATCTTCTGCAATATATTTATCCAACTCGTTTTTGTTGTAAACCACTCCAACTTTCTTGTGCATATTGTACTCGCTCATAGTATTAATAGTTAAAGCATGCTTTTTTAACAATGGATTAACCAATGAATCCCGTAAATGTTCACTTAAAATTGAACTAGAAGAGATACTTGGAGATGATGTAGGAGGACAACAGAGAAATTAGGTTGCCGTTGAGACTTGTGACTTTTGTGAGGAGTGAAATAAGAGAATTATATCCTAACCCTAACTTAAATATAATATTACTATATTAATCGTAATTAAAATAAATTCAGTGAAACATAATTATATAAATATACCATATACTTTTAAAAACTAAAAAATAAAAAATTAGATAGGTATATAATGCGGTTTGAGGTGCGGTATAATTTAAAATTTTCTAGACCGCGACCGCACCGAAAAATAATTTGCAGCTTACTAAAACCATATTTAATCGCACCATAATTGACCAAACACCGCACCATACACTAAAATTAAATTTGGTACCGTTTTCGATTAAAACCGATTAATGCACACCCCTAATTGGAAGTAGCTATTCTTATGACTATTCTTATAAAACAAGATTTGAGACATGCCATTTTCCCTCCATATAAAGGGTAAATAATCGTCTGTACTCGTGTATATTTTTATTCTTGTGCCCAACCACTCACAATTCACCATGTGTATATGTAATTAGAAGAAATGTGCACATTGTGAATTCTGAATGGTTGGGCACAGGAATTGAAACATACACGAGTACATACGATTTTCACCCAATATAAAGCCTCTTGCGGCTTGCCAATGCCATCCACCTTTTTTAGTGGATGAGATGACTTTTATACCCTAATCGTAAAATCAACTGGGAAGAAATTATTATTTCCTAAAATAGAAGAGGGTGTAAATTTTTTTATATAGTGTGTAAAAATCATCTCCCTTAAAATCATTAAAGGACTAAAACAGCCAAATATATTTTGCATAGATTTTTGCATTAAAATAAAGTTTAATCTTTAAAAATATTAAGAGATGTTTTGTTCTTGCCAGCAGTGTTACTAAAATTTATTTAATTTATTTTACCTTAATAGTATATTTTGCATAAATAGGCATTGACAATAGTGTCCTCTGACTGCAAGAGGACCTCTTTAGTATAGGACATTATGTTAGCCTTATTAGGGATTTGCTAGGGCGTACACATGCCAATATTTCATATGTTCAAAGATCATGTAACTCTCAAGATGATGTGCTCGGCGAAGTATGCTACGAGGAATAGATTCTCGTCTCAATGGTTTAGAGACCCCCGGATTCCTCATACTGCATATTCTCTGCGATCTTAGTAAATAATCCATCTTTTCTTCTAAAAAAAGTAGGCATAAAAGAATTTCCTAAAAAGAAAAGTATATTGTATAAGTCTTAATATGGACTACAAATATCATCTCTAAAAAAAAATATTATCCTAATTCTAAACTTTTCCGTTGGAATGACATAATATTACTACTGTTCATCAATTTGTATGTGTTGAGAAAAATACATTCCACATTGTATTTTTCTAATCTAATCCGATAAATGTTTCGCGGGTCATTTATTCGTGGATTACAATTTAAAGCTAAAAATATACTAGTGTGCCACCATAAAAAACACCTGGTGCAGTCATTGTTGGAAAGAAATAAAACATTGCAATTGAATGAGGTTTCAAAGGCCTTGAAGGAGAACCAACTGATGATGGATGAGGATAATCTCGAGGAGGATCGAGTACTAGCTATAGAGAGTTCTATAAGATGGATGAATCAAAGTAGAAGTAGAGGTGACTAAGGAAGAGGAAAATCTCGACAAAGAGGTGATTGCAGCGAGGTTGAGTGCTTCTATTGTGGAGAACTTGGTCATTTCCAATGTCGTTGCCCAAATATGAGGAATGATTTGAAAACTCTCCGTGAACATATGAAAGGCAAGCCAAAGGTATGTGATTCCTCTACCATTGTGGTCAGGGGTGACGATGATTTATATTTGTTGAGATGTTTGGATGATATTGTTGAGAATCAATCAAACTGAGTTATGGATAATGTTGCTGGTTTGCATATCTGCAAGGATCAAGGTGCCTTTGATACTTTATGGGTGGAAGACTTTGGCTACATTAAAGTGAGAAACAACTCAAAGATGAAGGTTGATGGTGTTGGACGAGTCCGCTTGAAACTCCACAATGATGAGGCAAAATTACTTCCTAATGTTAGATTTGTACCTGACTCGAGTGCAACATAATTTCGTTGGGTGAATTGGCATCAAATGGTTACAAGTATGTTTGAATTGGGAATTTCGAAAAAAAGTGTATAGAGGCAACCGTTTGGTTATGCGAGGAAGAAAGAAAAGGGAGAATTTATACCACCATGATGGTCAGTCCTTGAAGAAGAAAAAGAAGGACAGAAGAAGACCGCGAAGATTGAGGAGAAAGTTAGACTTTCTAATTCCATTGTAGCTTGGGAATTTGAGAAAATGGAGAATATGTTGGGTACTATTTATCAAAGTCCTACATTGATTAAAAATGAAAAGAGTAAAGGCAAGAGGTCTTATAAATATACCACCAAGTTTTAAGTTCATTGCACCAACTCTTTTCGGTTAGACATGAAACATATACTATATTACGATTCTCTTTGAGTCTTTGTCCATAATTGAACACCCACACCTTTTCTTCTGTTGTTTTAGTAAAATTGAATGTTGTGTTTTTTCTTTTCTTTTTTGGTACATGTATAATAAAACAGTATTTATTTATTTAAAGTGTGGATCCCTAGCATTTCATTATTAAAGTTTGAATCCCCCCTTCAAAGATAAAAAGAAAATATCGTGGATTCCTCATAGGACGGTATACGAAATTAGAAAAAATAAACGAACAAAAGAATGACAATCAAATTAGGAAAGTACTACCTCCATTACAATTAGTCCATGACAATCAAATAAGGCTTTCATTACATGTTGCGAAAATTAATAAAACAAAAAATAAGATTTTTTTAAATTAAAATATTAATACTACTCTCTTAAATAAAATTAGTGGTATACAAGTCATATTTAAAAGAGTAATACTAGTATTTTAATTACAAAAAAATCTTAATTTTCGCAACATATAATGAAAGTCTTATATTTAGGAATGGAGGGAGTAGTAGTAAATTTTATTTTATTTTCTAGTTGAAAGAAAGTAGTAATGAAACTAAATTGACAATCGGGACTAATTGTAAGGACCAATGTTGACAATAGTGAGACATTCCAAGGATTAAAATAAGGATCTCAATTGACAATTGTGACCAAAATTGAATTTTACCCAAACTCATTTTTAGTAATTGTTGGTGAATAATTTTTAGTAGTGTTTCCTTTTCCTACTCAACTTAGGAAAACTGTCCGTTAAGTTACTATTTTTACCGTTGAGTTACAGCAAGATAAAACTTTTTCCCGTTGAGGTAACTATATATATCCCTCCTTCCTCTTCCTTCTTCCTTCATCCTTCGTCTCATTCTAATTCACATAAGATATGTCTACCTCTTCTCTATCCGGCACCGTCGCCGGAATCCCTGCTATTTCCGTCGAGACAATCTTGATTAACGGCTCTGCAACTATTTCAAAACAAGCTACGCCGCTCGTCACCCCGGCAGAGGTCGCAATTGACATCCCTTCATCTCCTTCTAAAAAATCCATTCCTCCAACTTGCATCTTCTTGAAATCCGACGGCGGATGGAAATTTATTGACATCACCGTAACTCCGGCAAAAGAATTATCTACTACAGTTCCAGCCGTTCGTTCTTATTCGAAAGTTTTGGCATGCCCTGTTTTAGCAATTACTCTGCTTCTACTAATTGGGTTCCTCTCTTGGTATATATTTACAATCACAGTTTACACTATTAATGATCCCAAGTTTCAGATTGATTCTGCTTGGGTTGAAACTACCGTCGTACATGAACCTGGCGATAATTATATAAAAGCAGATTGGAAGGTTGATATAATGGCGATGAATCCGAATGAACATACATCAATTGTTTACAAAAGGATTTCTGCCGGAATGTCTAGGAACTTCGACGGATTCGAGGTTTCCGACGTCATTGCTGCGCCTTTCGGGCAAGAGCCGGGGAATAGTACGGCATTGGTTGTAAGATCAGAACCTGAGTCTAAAGGGACAAAGCTGAGGTACGAGATTTTGGATACTGTTCTTCAATTCAATGTGACGATTCAAGTTGAATTGAGTTACCAGTGTCGGACATGTTTCAGAGAACAGTCGTTTGAGTTGGAAATCTTCTGCCCAGATGTTATGGTTCTTCATCAGGCTGGTAAAGGGGGCTATTTTGGAGGAACTCAAGATTGTTCTGTACAAAAGAAAAAGAAGATCTGAGCGCAACAATTTTGTATGGAATTTGAGTTGGAAATCTTCTGCCCAGATGTTATGGTTCTTCATCAGGCTGGTAAAGGGGCCTATTTTGGAGGAACTCAAGATTGTTCTGTACAAAAGAAAAAGAAGATCTGAGCGCAACAATTTTGTATGGAATTTTTTATTTTTGTTAGATGAATTCAGAGTGTAACAATTTTCTATGGCTTTTTAACACAGTATTCACTTTTTTGTAGAAAGATAAATTAACCAAATCATGCACTTAAATATTCGACAAACACATTCAGATTTGTTTGAAGCGAACTTCCGAGGGTTGACTAAGGAAAATCATTATAACTACTAGACACTAGAGATAATTTTAACAAGAAAGAAGAAACAAATACTTTTGTTGAAATGAACAGATAAATTAAAAAGGGCAATGAATACAAAAACGAAGGAGAATGTAGGTTAAAAGCATTACTGAATGGATCATCTAACTTGGTCGAATCTCAAAGTTGAGAATTTCCTAGTTTCTCTGCTGAAACATATTCTCCTATCATAAATGAGACCGACACCTATGGCATTATTGGAAACTTCTTGTGAAAATTGGAACCAATAAAATTGTGACAAAGAAATCAAACAAAAGGGAAGCATATGCACGTGATGGAAAAACCCAACCTGAAATGCCTGAAAATCAGTCCATCCATCTAAATTGACCTTGTTCCTTCTTAACATGCTCAGCTACCAGCTCGTAGAGTTGTAAATTAATAAATTCTTAATTACACTATTATTAACTATTAATTTAAAACAAAAACATTTTCCTCGAGACAATGACCAGAAACAGATAAGCAAGTCTTCAGGATTAATGCCACGCCCATAGCCAAAAAGGTTCCCAAACATACATAAAAACAACGAACAAGCAAAGGCAGAGAGGCAAGCATGTGCACCACTGTTGCTTATCGATCAAAATCACTGGAAAGGCAAACCAAGCTAAACTATCTAGTCGTTGTCTTACTAATTGAGCAATTACAGCATGAATTGCCATGAATACATCAAACTGCATCTGCTATCGTTGTTCCTACCAAGTGGAAGTATGCTCATAGGTGCATGCAGTGCAAATCCAGACCGGTAGAGAACAAGAAAGTACCAAAGAGATCATTCATTTTAGAAGACTTATCTTCACCAAAATAATGGCAAATACCAAGCTAAGAATGCAATAAGAATAACAGAGCCAACAACTTAAGCAGTTCGAAAAGCATAGCACGAAACCAAGGTGTTCCACTGGCATAATAGGCCAGTCTTCTAATCGAGGAACATGCGTGAGTCCAAAGACATACCTACAACTACAAGTAATGGTTTTAGAAAATACCAGAGATATTTAACACAAAACTCATAAAAAGCTGTCCTTTCATCCAATTTTAAATTGACTTCTTAAACATTGAAGCTACACCCTTCGTGACAATAATTTTTTTCCTATCAGAACGAGGTTGAAAGACAAACCACAATAAATAACCTTAAAGCAGAGACTTCTGTAACATGAACATACACCTAACTGGAACGAGAAAACTGAAATTTTCAGCACGTTTTTCCTTGGGGTGGGGTGGTGGGGGCAAGCGCTCATTGATTCATTGATAAAGTCAGAAGATTTATTACTTACAACCAATAGGAGGGGCGAATTTCTTACTGAAATTTTTTAGGGGGCGAAATATAATATTTATAAGAAAATATCACAAAAATAATTTTTTTTCTATAGAAAATTCGTCGTTTGCCCTTCTTATGCTCCGCCACTGCTTACAACAACAAGAAGATAACCCATTAAGTCCCAATAATTGGGGTATGGATGGGGATGGATAGGAGACGGAGCTAATCTTTGACAATAAATGCACAAAGTGACTGCTCCCAACATACCAATGAAACAGATTGATTGGGACTAACCTAACCTTTGACAATGAATGAATAAAGTGGTTGTTCACAGAATACTACTGAAACAGGGCAAAAAGCGCATGTTCTCATTCTGTGTCTCATTCCCTGTCCCATCAATCAGATATTTTCTAGTGTTAATTTTTCTCAGGTTCCACTATTTCTTTTAGGTTATAGTTTTTTTAATTAAAAAATTACCACTTTGCAATTTCTTATTGATGGGACATGGAACGGGACACAGAATGGGCATAAAAGATTCTTACCGTTGAAACAATAGCCCATATACCATAATGTTTGCTACGGAATCATATCCTCAAATCAAAGTCAAAAGGCATAAGAGAAGGAACACTCAAGAATTATTTTAATTTATTCGAACATTACCATACTTCTTTCATTCAGCATCCTGCGCAACCAAAGATTTATTATGAACCTTAGAAGGATATATGGCACTTTTTTTTTTTATTACTTGGGGAAAATACTCCTTAAAAGTTAAAACTGCTATGTAGTCTTCATTTCTTTTCTTATGCTTAAAGTAAGATTGCTAATAATTACTAAAAAAAAATTAAATCCTACCAGAGAACAGTATCAGTTTCTTCTAAAGATCGATTTTGCTGAACCCATGAAACCAATCCCTCTCCAACGCGTGGATTTTGATTAGGAAACTCTCCTCCAGGGAAGCCCTCTCCACGTGCATATTGTGTAACCCATAGGTTATGCTTCAAAAACGCCGCCCTTCTTAAGAACTTGGCGATTTATTAGCCACTTTGGTCATCAACGTTTTTTCGTCTAGCTACTTTGATTAAAATTCAAGTTTTTTAACTTAATTCATCATCAAACTTTTTACGGGCTGCTATTTTGGTCATTCCGTCAAAAACTCGTGTTAACAACGTCTAAATTGCTGACGTGTCCAAAAGGCTGTCTACCCTTCTCTCTCATTTGAGGGTAAAAATGGAAGAAAAAAAGTCTTCATCAACTTCATCTTCTTCGCTTATCCCCCTCTTCTTCATCCTCTTCATCTTCAAATTCATCATCACCACCATCTTCATCTTCATCCATTTATTTATCACAATTAACACCTACAATAAATCCAATTCATGAGACCCATAAGGTAACCTCTTGCAGAAATTGGGGTCAAAATACCTCTGAAATTGCCCAAAAAACCCATAAGAAAAACAACAAATAATCTGCCAGAAAAACAGTGTTCGAGAACAGAGTTTTTCCCACAAACAAACTCCCTATCTACACACCATTAATCTGAAATCCAAGCATAAGTTCTTGTTCACAGTTAAAAGACAAAACTTTCTGCAAATTTCGAGCATGAAACTCAAAACGGAACACCTACAAACTAAGAACAGCAAATCTGGCAGTAAAACAGTCCCTAGAAACAGAGTTTTTTTCCAAAAAAAAACCCAATCTCTACAGACCATACCACTCAAATCCAATTATAAGCTCTTATACTCAGTTAAAAGGCGAAGCTTTCTGCAAAGTTTGAGCCCCAAACTCATAAGGAATCAACCAAAAAACGCCTACAAACTAAGAGCAACAGTTCTGCCAGAAAATTAGTTGCGAAAAACTGAGTTCTTCAAATAAAAAGCCCAATCTCTACACACCATTAAACTGAAACCCAAACATATGTTCTTGTTCACAGTTAAAATACGAATCTTTCTGTGAAGTTTGAGTAAGAAACTCTTACTGAATCATCGAGAAATCACAAAAAAGTGCACGAGGTACAGTTCTGGCAGCAAACCAGAAACCCTTACCTTTTGTTCTAAAATTTAATTTAGGCCAAAAACCCAACAAAGACCTCCAAAATCGACCTTTGTAACCTCATCCCAGCTTCATAAAGAAGTTAAATCCAAGATGAGAGCTTCCGAATCTTCAAGAACATCCCAGAAATAGCAAAATTTTGGAGCAGCTCCCTTCCGTATACCAAGAACAGCAGAGTTGATGAAGACTTTTTTTCTTCCATTTTTACCCTCAAAGGAGAGAGAAGGGTAGACAGCCTTTTGGACACGTCATCAATTTAAACGGTGTTAACACAAGTTTTTTATGGAATGATCAAAATGGCGGCCCGTAAAAAGTTTGATGATGAAATAAATTAAAAAACTTGAATTTTGACCAAAGTGGCTAGACGAAAAAACGTTGATGACCAAAGTGGTTAATAATTCGAACTTGGCCTCTGGACCAGCCAGTGGTAAACAGATTGAACCAGGTACCAATTTGTAGCCTGTCATTGCCCAGTCCTGTTCACTGTTCTTGTGTTCCTGACCTGCAATATGGGGTAAGCATACAACCTCAGAAAATAACTGAACGGCTCTAGATTTATCAGAATAATGATATAAGACATATACGAGTGCACAATTTTCATTTATGAGTGTTAGAGAGAGGGTGGTAGACATTCCTTATATACGTCCACAAAACAGAGAGAAACAAGAACAACAAATTATAGGATCTACTCAGAATTGAACATAATAATCATGAAAGAAATGCAACAGTCCCGCAAGTCCCCGGTAAACAAGAAAATAAAACCCATATATCCTGCGTGAACCACATACGACTCTATTTAGGTGCCTATACATCCTTGCTTAAGAGCCCCACAAGAGAACAGCGGCAACAAACTCTTAGTCTGTGTTGAATCAAAACCTAGAAGAATAAATACACCCTACTTCCCCAAAAAAAAAAAACATTAAAAAGAATAAGCATATTCAAAAAAACTAACCCGGAAAAAATGGTGCAAAAATAATGCTGTGTGTTGCCTCTAGAGGGAAACTCACTTCTTACAACTCGGAGGAATAGTTATCTCATAGAAAAAGAGCTCACATGTTCAAAGATACTCGACATAAAACAATGAATATAAACAATTACTGCTGTGGTGTACTTAGAAATTTAAAAGGAACGCAATAATACGCACAATCCAATGCCGTGCAGAGAAAGGATCAACATCCCGCATTGCTTGCAATTCAGATCTCTTCAGCATAGAATGCATTATTGTGTATATTATCCTTTTCCAGGTTCTTCCACTCTGACATTGACTTCAACAACCTATAAAAGCAAAATACAAACATCGTACAAATCATAATCAGTTCTTTAAAGCATTGCATATTCATCAATAAATTCATCTTCCAATAAATACTAAGCAGTAAGTCAAAATGTACTAGTATTTGCAACCACGCCTGATTGTGGGATTCACCAGGCTTACAATCTACCGCCATATCCATGCGGGCAACAAAAAAATGCTGGTGAACTGGTGCATAATCCTGAAGCAATTATTGTGCCATATTTTCGAGATTCTCCTGGTTGTAGTGCTTCTAAACTGAGAATTCCAGTAAGTTTATGTTGGAAATTGGCATATGACGGTCGGTAATGGACAGACTTTTGTGCAATTTTAACATAAGGTTTCATTCGATAAAAGTCGAATTAAGTTGCAAATTCGAAATCTACGTTTCGAGTACTTGGCTTTAGTATATTTACTATCTCAAATCCAATTTCGGGTGAATGAGAAATTAATAACTAAAAGTTAGCTACTTAATCTGGTAGAAAAGGGGCGAAGGGATGCAAGCCTACTGGAAGGTTAAGGGCCATCTGATGGCAGCCTTGCCTTGCCAAGAGGTGCCTGGCAGCTTGCCAGGAGGGCCTCCGAATGGCTGCATACTCTCCCAGAATAGTCGCAACTTGTGCCTCCTTTTGAAAGGCTGCATACTCTCCCAGAGTAGTCGCAACTCGTGCCTTCTCAGGATTGGTGGCAACACTTCGGATTTGCCTCCCTCCATTTCCTATAAATAGAGCTTTCTCCTCCACTTCATATCGATCCCAGAAACTCTTGAATAAGCATTCATTAGCAAAGTTTCTTCTCTCTCTCTCTCTCTCTCAGTAAAGAAGTTTCAAATATCCGTCGGTTCGCCGAAGCTTCAAGCATTGTAGTGCGACAATCTTGAAGTATAAAGTAGTTGTATCTTGGAGACGAGTTGTCGTAGTCCGTAAGCACTATATACGGGGCAATCTTGTCTTGCGAAAAAAGTGTTTAACGATTGCCTCGACTTGAAAGAAGATCCTAATCAAGTACATCATTCACCGGAGACAACATTTTAACTTCGGCCTCAATTTTTCCATCCTGGAGAAACAGGTTCCAGCAAGATGAATCCAAAAGGGCTGTGTCAGTTCACACACGTACACGCACACGCACACGCACGCACACATAAAGTTTGCATATGAGAACAGTAGTAGTATTTCTGACCAAAAGAAAAACCAGGAGTTACGAGGTCTCTAACATTATAACTGCAATGGGTCGAAAACCATTAGCATTCACAGACTGACTACTCTTATTGCCTTTACTCTACATCTATACATATGTATGCTTCGGTAGCATCTTCAAATTTACCATTTTCTCCTACTTTCCCTGTTTAAAGTGTCTGTAACCAATTAAACTTTCAGGGACTAAAAGCTAGAATAAGATTTAGAGACTACATGTAACAATATGCCCCCCCCCTGCTTATATGTTGATTTTCGCACGAATTGCATTTGTTTCAAAAGAACGAATTTAAACTGCCTATCATGATTCCAATTCCAACTCGATAGAAATGCCAGAAAAATCCACATTCATAATTAGCCACCAGTGTTGTAAAAATCGACCGATTAAAATCCATATTCATAATTAGCCATCAGTGTTATAAAAATTGGCCTAATCGGCCGATTAGTCGGGGATTAGTCGGTAGTCGGCCACCTACTGTGTAGAAATCCAAAAAATCGAGTTTGAAAAAAATCAGATCTAGTCGGTCAAAATTGGTTGATTTTTTTTAAAAAATCATTCTTCTGCTCAAAACGATGTCAGAGAAATTAATTTTAAAAAATAAATTATCTGCCCAAAATGACATCGTTTTGGGGAGAGAATTTAAACCCAAAAAAAAAACCCTAACCTTCTTTTTCTTCCAAAAAAAAAATATTTGTCTTGTTCTTCCAAAAAAGAAAAAGAAAAGCTGTGACTACTTCTTCAACGCACAAACGACGTTGACTGTGGTGCTTCCGTCTCCGTGTTCTGAGCCTCCAACGACTACGGTACAAGGCTGAACTTGCTGTTAATTTGATTGGGTTTCCTCCCAATTGACTGAACTTGCTATTAATTGTGAAGTTTTGTATGTTAGTGGGGATAGAACCTCTTCCATATCATCATCATCATCTTCAATTTTGTTTGACTAGTATGATAACAGAATTTTAAAAAATACATTATAATTTAGGGTCGCTAGTCCCTGTCTGCCGCTCAACTAGCGACTACCGACTTCTTCAACACTATTAGCCACCGTGCAGATAAAAGAAACGGTCAGACGTCTTGATCTACGAACTTCTGCCAGGCCAGTTCTCCAGTCCTGATGCTTCCATAAGATTCCATGATCTTCTTCATGAAAGCAAACACAATTTTCAATAGTTTCAACACCCCCGTGAAATATTTAGCAAAAAAAAAAAAAAAAACACCCCGCGTGAAATTGGTGAAGTGAGCGTCAAAGTACTTGATATATCCTAAGCAATCACATCCCTGAAATAAAAAAGATTTGTTTTACGTAGGAATTGATACTGGAAGAAAGTCCAGGATTAAAAATTCAACTTCAGAAACAAAAAAAAAAAACAGCAATTAGGGATCTCTGAACCTTCTTAAGCGAGTGAGCATTCTTTCCAAGGCCATCTTCCCAGCGCCGGATCTATGACCGGCACCACCAGAATTTTTTTTTGCCCCTCCAAGAATTTTATCAGTTTCGCCCCCAGATTTGCACCATCAGATTTCGATTTGTACCACTAGATTTCGACTCCTGCGTCCGGCTATGCATCTTCCCCAGCATCAAACGCGTTCTTCCTGTAATGAGGATCCCCATAGGGAACAACCATCTCCACAAAACTCAACCTATGAGCTATGGGTGGTCTTCTACCTCGACTACCATCAACATAAGCAACAGAATGTATAACTAAGCCCTCTCTAGGAGTGAAGCCAACTCGAAAGTTCCACTGTAAAAGGATACATAGTCATTCTTCTTATTACAGCTCTTTGTATGAAAAACATTGCACATCCAACCCAAACAACCAAACAAGACATACCTTTTGCCACTCCACATAGTTCCCACTAACGCGAAAGCTTGGCCCCTCAGGCTGAATGATATGCAGGGGTTTCACATCGCTTCTATCAATCAACCCCTGCTTTTGTCTCACCGGGAGTATAATTCCTCAGTGGATCAGCTGGAGGCAAGGGAACCAGCTTGCGGTCTTCAAACTGAATCACCACCATATTTTGCATATCAACAAGAACATGAATTCCTTCTACAGGGCGTGCATAACCATTTTCCATGGGGGTCAGTCACTCTCTATTCTACAAAATATAAGCGGTTTAGCAAGCCTACGACTTGGAGCATCAGCAACACTGTGATAGCCAACACACCTGTAAAAAGCATATTAATGTCAACTTTAGAGGCAATGTAATAACCAACAGGAGAAGGGGGGAATGTGAACGCATGAGTACTTACCATGCATCAACCATCACAAGATCCATATCATCAATGCCCCTCTTCTTCATCGCATCCCTAAATGGAGGATAGTCTTTCACAACTGCTTCACATTCAGCATATTCCACAGCATCCTGGCACAAGTTCATTATCCCAATAAAATTAAGAAGTTTCATATATGCATATCCGGGAGAAAGTTACCTACCCAATCAAATTGAAGTTTTGAGTTTTAAGCCTTTACCTTAACAAGGATAAGAATGCAAGGATGGGACATATAAAGTAGTTTCAATACGTATTCAAAAGATGCCATTTTCTACAAATATGCGCATTTATAAGCAACAGCAATTTCTAAAGCAGATGCACTAATTTGAGCAAACTCTTCTTAGCCATGTGTCTATACATATTTATATCCCCCTATGTATTTATTATTGCAACCATCTAAGAAAAAGAGAAATGTTATTAAGAACTTGATAACTACTCAGTCTTGAAATACATGTTCAAGGACAAAAAGCTTGCATAAATACAGAACTATGGGTATACCATCGGTGGCTGAACATCAGCAACGACTGTTGATGAAATAACCTTTCCCCTGTGGTGTCCACCACGAGTGGTAGCGTGGACCTCAGTCAGCTCGACAATCCACACACTCGTCTCATTTGACTTTTTATTGTAAACAACAAGTCTAGCTCGCCTTGGTGGAAGCTTACTAGGAATTGCTGGCCCTCCTTTGGTTCTGACTATCAACGAGGATTGGAAAGGTGGAAAGAAATAAGCATCAGCCAACGCAACAACACTTTTATTTGGTTCCAAGAGGACCACTTCAATAAATCTCATACTATCTCTAACCTGATATCACAAAAGAACTGGTCATAGGCATAAAAGCATTTAAAAAAAATTCTTCAGGCTATAGAGATTCTATGAGGATAAAGCAAAAATAATAAAAAACCATAGGACCATGTCAACACCTCAGGGGTGGCACCAGCTGCTCGAACGGTTGCGACAGCAACCGAGATTTCGGTAACAGTTAAGAGGGTCTAAAGGATGGCAACTCTGGGCCCTTAGCATGATTGGAACACCTGGACAGACAAAGAATGGGTATGAGTCAAATGATTTGATAGCACAATGAAAAAAGGGCATAATGAGCATATATTTCAAAATCATCTTTTAGAAGAACTAGCCAAGTTTGAATTCCAGACACTGTGAATCAATTATATACTCGAAACAACTGAAACTTGGTAAGCATCTTTTGCCTTACTACGTTAAGATAGTACACATCGGATGACTTGACAATATCTAAAAGTGTTGCAATACCTAAACTTCATTAGCAGCCAAAATCCATCTACCAACGCTCAACAACACATTGTATATGCAAAGTACAAGAAAATATTTTAAAATTTACAAGGCAAACTACATTTTAGAGGAAAATCCATGATTTTTTAACTAAATAGCAGCGATTTAGTAAATACCAGACTGTTCTCATCAGCAAACACTCAACTGCATTCTAGCTTGGGACCACCAGGACTCAAACAGAAGTTTATAAACTCATTTTCATATCTCAAAAACAATAAGATGCTAACTACCAGAAAACATGGGTATGGATCTTCTTAAGTTCAGCTGATAAAATCAACAGAAAATAATTTTGCATGACAGAAGCTCTGAATTTAGAATATGTATCTAAATATTCACCATTTTTCAGTACTTAAGCATCCTCTGAGTCATAATGAGCTCTTGTCTCACTAGCATAATTATAGTACATTCCACAAAAAACAGAACCACATAACTAGCTTCCTGGTTAAAGGTAAACATTTCAAGAGTTTGACATTATGCTAACCCTGTCACGCCCCGTTCCCGAGAGGCGAAACACGACCGTGACAATAGCCCATACTATTGGCACAAGGTCTCAAAACTTAAATCTCACCTTAATTATGAATAAACTAATAATCCTTTTATAAAATTCATTACATAACTTCGAATCCAAAACAGCGGAAGTTTTAAACAAAACAATAAATGAACTAAAATTATTCTTCAAACATTTATTCGAAATACGTAAATATAAATATAACTGAATCGAAATATAAATAGTTCACACTCTTCACCAAAAGGGGACTTCCTCCCACTCTCCTAAATTATTATCATCAACGTTAATCTTACCTGAAAAAAACAACATGGAAAGGGGTAAGCTTCCAACTTAGTAAGAACATTAGACACCTTCCGGAATCAAGCTATTTTCCGAAAACTTTCTATTTAGTTTTGGAAAAACATTATGTGGCGGTTTTAAAAAGAAAGGGCTTGAATCTGTTTTAATTTTATTTTAAGGTAACAGAAGCGGAACCAATCTCTAATCATATTAAAATTCACAAATTTATATTTTATAAAAATGCTACTGTGAAAGTAAATTTTGCGGACCGGAACGAAAGGTCAAATTCATTGTTTCTACAATATAATATCCAGCAGTAGTATAATATGGAACATAAAATAGTTGTCCATTTTAACGACTCATGTGTTGCATTTAAACGACTACAAACTCATATAAAACACTTTAAAGAATATAAAAATACGAGTCTTGAAACATACTTTAAGTCATAATATCAAAATGCATAAACATTTAAAAATTCACATATACTTTGGCTGTGGTAATGTTGGGTGACTCAATGAGTCCTGAACCTATGGTCGATCGACTTCGGTGACTGAAACATGTACCATACTGAAGCCACAAAAATTCTAAGTCTGACTGTGGTAATTGTTGGGGTCCTTAACCGGGTCCGGTTGCTGAAACAATTACCATGCTGAAGCCAGAAACGATTTAACTTTTATTTTTAGTAGACTTTGACGGTGATAATTGTTGGGTCCTTAACCTTCCGGTTGCTAAAACAATTATCATGCCAAGCAGTTTTCAAAATATATTTTTAGATACATGAAATATCTTTCTTTTCATACACTTTAATTAAATTAAGGCTTTCATAAATTTTGAAATAATAATAAGATGACCATTCGGCCTTATGGTCGAATTGTACCAGGAATTTGATCATAAGATGAGCTTTTTGTTACTAAAAGAAATAAAATAAAAATAAGACAATGAGTTTCATTCATAGTAAACTTAATAGAGATTTTGCCATACCTTTTCCAAAATTCACAGAATCAATTCTAAATCCAACCTTGTCGTTTTCTTTGCATATGAATCAGTACATAATGTAAAATAATATGCTTTGAAAGATTTAGAAATTGGAAAGGTTATTGCAATCACAAAAAGAACAAGAAAATTCAATTGCCTTTCTACTGACGAAACAAAATACATCATTCGGTCAATATTCGATTAAATTCAAATCCGTAATTACGGAAGTAAAACACAATAGATCTTCGTATAAGAAACACATAAACTTTTAATTTTGATATATATATATATATATATATATATATATATATATATATATATATATATATATATATATATATAAATCATACTTAATGAAGATAACATACTTGATTCCTCTTTTTCACATAAACACACAAAAAACACATAATCTTTATTTAAATATTATAAAAGTAAGAAGGGTTCTAATCTTCTTACCTTAAATCGATGATCACTTTTCTAGACTCCTCAAAAATCTACTAGCCTTGCTCTCCAAATCCTACCTTCCTCTCGTCTGTGGAAAACACCGTAAAAACTCCTCAGACACAGGACTCTCCGCCAGACTCTTTATTCTTAACACACAAACTTGTCTTTTTTTTCTTCTCCCAATTCAAGACTAGGGTGGGGTTTATATACTACTTCCTACTTCCAAAATATAACACATATTTCCTTATTGAAAAAGATATGATCTCCTAACCTTTCCTTATTATACAAATTCCCATATCTTAATAAATAAAACACATGCTTTCCTTTTCCGAAAAAGATATGACATCTTAACCTTCCTTATTGCATAAATTCTCATATCTTAACACATGCTTTCCTTTTTAGAAAAATACGAAATCTTAACATTCCTTATTGTGTAAATTATCATAGAATCAATTTCTAATCCCATAAAATCCTAACTTAATTGATTCTCTAGATAATAAATATTCTATCAAATAAAATAAATATCCTAACTGATTGATTCTCAGAATAAATCATGATAAAATCTAGTTATTTATTTTATTTTATTTCCATCTACCTGCTAGGGTACACGCTCCGAGCCCGCGGGCCCGAAACGAGACATATGGGCCTGGCAGTACCCACGATCATCTACTTGGCAACCGAACTCGCTATGCCAAAAGGGATATCCCGAGATGATAATGGGTACTTAGGCCCACCTTATATACCAGTCACAACTTTCAGACTTATCCCATGTGGGATGGGGTTTCACATTCACCCCCCCTTAAGACCCTAGCGTCCTCGCTAGGCGTCCCAAACACACTTAGCCCATGACCAACCAGGTGTGCAGGATTGTAGAGGTGCCCCCCACCCCTTATGGTGTGGCACTTAGCTCCCACACATCCGCCTGGTCACCGGCTCTGATACCACTCTGTCACGCTCCGAGCCCGCGGGCCCGAAACGAGACATATGGGCCCTGGCAGCACCTACGATCATCTACTTGGCAACCGAACTCGCTATGCCAAAAGGGATATCCCGAGATGATAATGGGTACTTTGAGCTCACCTTATATACCAGTCACAACTTTCAGACTTATCCCATGTGGGATGGGGTTTCACAAACCCGAACGGAACTGGTCTTTTCAAATAATTTATAGATTAGAACTGAAAAATTCAATATCATGTCGAGTACAAGAGTATTATTCCTTTTGTCAAAGCTAAAGGTGGAAGAGAGAAGTTCAAAAGTGTCAATATCATTGGGGAAATTCAAAACTAAAACATGATTGCAGTCTCAACATGCGAGATGTTAATTTCCTTAATTTGTGTTCTACACATATAGACATACATGATCCTTGGAGCTAATTCTGTATAAAAAGAAAAACAGTTGAATAAAAGTGTACAACAAACACACCTTCTTGTTCTTCCTATTTTATGTAGTCTAATAGAAATCACAGCCCAACTATATAAGTTGACCAACTCAAACATACAATAAATTAAACAATCCGCAAACAAGAAAATCAAAAACAAAAATAATTACTATATTTCAACCCAGTGACGGATCCAGAAATAGATAACACTGGGGACACACGGTGATTTGTATAGGGTCGTTTATACATTTATCATCTAAATGAAACAAAATATACCCTATATACTAAAAAAAATCAGCAGGGTCTCACTGTTTCAACCAAACAACACTTCGAGATCCACGATCAGAATAATGCATATCACTACTGAATATTCCTTTATCCACCTACAGATTGAGCACTTTATACAAATCAAAAGACTAAAATGACTATCGACACATATTTATGAACTTTTTTTTTTGCTAAGTAAAAAAGAAGGTACCAACACCTCCCGTTACTTTATGTTCGGCCTTTCGTATTCATCGGCGAACATATCAGACTCGTGATCTCGGCTTTACCAAATTACTTTGGAGTAAGTTTGGAATCCCTTGATCATCACCCTTATTGGTAATGTACACAAAAAAGTTGGTAACAGTATAAAGACAATAATATCGAGTGCCCTACAGAGTATACGAACCGCAAATCTATACGAAATACATACATCTCGGTAATCATACAGACAGATTGGACCATTTCCGCGCGCATAAAGCAAGAAAAAAAAAACCCCGGAGAGAGAGAGAAAGAGAGGACCACCTTTGGTGGTGGTATTCGACGAAGGTTCAGTTCGAATAAAGGATGATGCCACCGCAGCTTTCTTTCCCGTCTGATCCTCAGTCCACTCCGGCACGACGACAGCAGGAGCGGCGGCAGAAGCGGCTTCCCGGCGAATGACGGAGGAGACTCGGAAGGGTGAAAGGATTTCGAAGGCGACGCCTTTTCCGAAGCTGTGGCCATTGCAATTGATTCGCTAACTCAGCCAATCCAAATCCACCACAAAGATTTGCAATACTATACACTGACATACAGCACCACCTCTCCTTACACTACCACAACCATCACCACCGCGGCTCCGCCACCAACCACTACCACACCGCTCCCTATGAGTTTATTGAAAAACAGAGAAAATATCTAAAACCGGAACTTTGATCGACAATGTGTCTGTGTTTCGGTGAGTGAAGAGGTGTATCTATAGACGGTAAGATATGGTGGGATTTATAGAGAGAGAATTGAATTTAGAGAGAGAGAGAGGACTGGGGGGATTAATTGGGTAGAAATAGATGGTTAAGTATTGTTATGTTCCCAAAGGATTGACATTCAAAACACAAACTCAAACAGCAGCTAAGAGACCAATGTTTCAGTCAATTTCAATAACCAGTAAACCAAGAACTGAGGAAATGGATATATATATTGAATCATCAACTAATTCACTTACTCCATATAAGAACTAACAGAGTGAATAATATTCCTCTTACTACTGATTGATACTAAGCAAACCAGATAAGATAAACTGAGAGTGAAAGGAGAGCAAACTCTGAACACAACCCCAAGCTCAAGAGAGGGGACTTGGCTGCTGCCCTTTGAATGTATATATATCTGAATCGGCTATGATGGAACAATGTACAATAGACAAGCGAACTCGAACTAGTTGCAATCTCCATTTCAGACCATCGTGAGTAATAAACTGAGAAGGCAAAGACAACCAGCAATTCAGTAACCAAGAGGGAGATAGAGAGAATCCGAGAGATAGAGAGAATCATGAGGGAGATGGAGAGAATTCGAGAGGGAGAGAAGAAAAACCAAAGCTTACAAGGGAGAGGTAATGGCAACTGCCACTGTATGATATAATTTTTGGACAGCATTCTCAGCAGCATTGCATTCCCTTTTATACTTGGGGTTTGGATTCCTAAGTTGATTATCCACCACCCAGCTCACCTCTCTCTACATATACCCTAAAATCGACAGTGGGAATGGTTGATTCCAATTCATCCAATAGCAGCCCAGGAAGTGACCACTCCCACTCCCACTTCTGCGATTGTACCAGCTCACCTCTCTCTGCATATACCCTAAAATATTTCAGATCAATATTAAATAGGGAGCAATACTTTATGAGTATGTCCAAGTAAAATTGATTAAAAAATTCAAACATTTAGTGTTTAATTTGAATTTTTTAATCAATTTTACTTGGTCATACTCATAAAGTATTGCTCCCTACTTAATATTGATCTGAAATATTAAACTCACAGTTGGGATTCAATGAACACTATAATATCTCATATAAGTCGCTAATAAAATATTTTGAATTTGCGATATTATTCAAAATGAATACTAAGATTTGTATGTGTAATTAGCAAAATTATAATTGAATAATTAATTTTTAAAGAGAAAGAGGTGTGGGGACATGTGACAAAGAAGAGAGATAGAAAATGGGGGCCATTTATTAAAAAGTTTGGAAGATTATTTTAAAGGGTTAAATCCACTAAATATCTATCCAGTATTTTAATATTTCGAGTTACGGTCGAAAACAATTATTCATGCGGGTTATGGCCATCAAAATCTTACGGGCTGCGGATGTTAGCTTTCGGCCAATTTTCTAGCCACTTTCTTCTCATTTTTAACCTAAAAATATAAAAAGACTAACATACCCCATCTCCCCCATTGTAGTCTTCTTCCTCTACCTTCCTCTCTCTACACCACTACCTAAATAAGTAGCAACCTTTTTTTTAATGAATACTAAATAAGTTGCAACCCATTTCATTATATTTCCATTTTAAAACAAAATCTTTCAAAAACAATTGAGGGCTTTGAAAAGATTCCAAGAACTGGAAATGGGTCGGTTCGGTTATTGATTTGAATGGTTTAGTCAAATGAGGGATTGGTCTTTGGAGGTTCATTCACTTTGGCCAATAAGTGTTCTTTCCAGTGAAGAACATTCAAGGATGATTAAAATACCAAGACATAATATTAAACTAAATAATCTTATTTTTTAAAGAATTTTACAAAATAATATTAATTCTTAAAAAAAAATCTTATTTAAAATGGACTTCTTTTTTTCAATTAATTAAATGAATAATTTAAAATCACATTATTGTTTCACCCTATCTTTTGATTCTCAATATGAAATATCTCTCGCTTACCATAAACGAAGTTGTATCTAAATCAATTTGGCCACCTATTAAGATATCAAGATCTGGTCTTAAACTGATTTAATGTTTGTTGATGACATACTTCTACTAGCTAAAGCTAATTCACACAATACTGATACCATTATTAACATTTTAGACGATCTATGTAACAAAGCTGGCCATAAAATCAAATTTTCAAAATATCGGTTCATTTTTTCGGATAATATTAATCCAACACAAGCTAATCATATATGTAACAAGTTACAAATTGCAAGAGCAAACGACTTTGGGATATATTTAGGATTCCCGTGTTTTTCAGGATCCTTAAAAAATCATCATTTCCAATTCTTGCTTGACAATATGAGGAAGAAGCTTTCAGGTTGGAAATCTAAATTTCTAACCTACCCTAATAAATGTACCCTTATTAAATCTTCTTTATCAGCCGTACCTTCTCGTGTAATGCAATTGTACAAATTGCCAATCAAAATAACTAATAACATTGATTCCATATGCAGGAACTTTCTTTGGGGATCTTCACTTGAAAAAACTAAGCTACATCTTATATCTTTGAACCAAATTTGTTTGCCTTTTTCACATGGAGGCCTTCAAATTAGAAAAGCTAAGCTACATAACATGACACTTCTAGGGAGCCTAGCTTGGCGATGTTTCTTCATAAATAGGGATAGTTTATGGGCAAAAACAACTAGGCTAAAACACTCACCCAGCAAAGATCTACACTTACTTAAACCACATTATTCCCCATCACCAATTTAGAAAAAAAAAAAACAATTTGTGTAAAAAAACACATTAAATGGACAATTGGATCAGGAGAGAGTGTTTCCTTTTGGTTTGATAATTGGACTAAATTAGAACCACTCCGGAATATTATTTCAGGTCCTTTGAGCAAAACTGATAATTTTTTAAAACTTTAGAATCTGATTAAACCTAAATATACCATTAATCTCCATGCTTTATCCTTCAACTTCCCATCTACTTTAGAAAATATTTTCCTTTCTAAAATTATAAACCAGTATTCGCCTTTCGCCCGGTACCGCTTTGCTTTTGAATTAGCCTAATGTAGGGAAAAATTATTTTACATGTAATTTAAATAAATGAGAGGAGTCAAAAATTATTTAAAAATTATATGTATGTTACCTTCACATATTCGACCACTTGTTTTCCGTCCTCTCGAAATCAACATTATTTGTCATGTAGTCATATTTGAACCACGACTTCATCACTAGTGCTTCAAAATTCAAAAACTATATGTGAAGCTTTGGTAAATATGATTCCAGAATTTGCGTTGTGAAATGCCCGCTGGTGTCGTAGTTTAAATTTTCAACAATATGTCTTTGTACAAAAGCGGAGAAATCATGTCATCGTACTTACTGTTTAAATTAAATTGAAAACATATATCTAATAAGGCCGATTCGTAATCGAATAGTCAATCCTCGTTAAAATCCACCACCCTAAACTTTAAAGCCATGTCTTTCTGAATAAACTAAAGTTATCCATTTTGGAGGAAATTTTTTTTTATGTAGAAGATTTTTTTTTGGTGGAGATTTCAAGGGCTTCAAATGGGAGAATACCTTTTTTCAAAATGATAAATTGTGTAGAACCATGGAAAGGGTGTGGATTTTTTTTGTGAAAAAAAATCTCAAAACACTAAAAATTGGGATTTTTATGATCAAATTCCGGATAACATTTTGCAAAATTATTGTGATTTGACAATACATTGAAAAATTGTTAGAGTTGAGGACGGATTTGGCAAATCCGTCCTCAATTCAGTCTTCAATTATTAAAAGTTGAAGAGAATTGACCTAACACTGCAAAAATATTCGTCCTGAATTGAGGACGGATATGACAAATCTGTCTTGTGCTGACGTGGCAGACTTGTTGGTAGTCTGACCACGTCAGCCCCGGACGAATTTGACAAATTCGTTGATGCCAAAATTGTTTCTCCCCAATAAAACATGTCATGGTTGATCCATTATGCAAAACCAACGTTAGTCTAAGGTCAAACCCTAAATGTCCTATTAAAACGATGTCGGTAAGCTATTCGGTCGCTATTCAGGTCAAACCCTAAATATCCTATTAAAACGACGTCGATAAGCTATTCGATCTCTATTCAGTCTCTAAACTATAGGCCGAATTTGAAACGATGTTGTTTTGCAATTCAAGCCGTTTTTAATTGACCCCCGCCCCCTCTCCAATAAAAAATCCTAAGTCATATAGCTGCTCGCCTTCCCCTTCCCTCACAACTAGGGCTGTCAATTTGATCCACTTGAGTTCAAAATGTTGGGTCTGGACCCAGACCCACTAAATGAAAAATCAAGTTGGATCCTTAATTCATTTGATCTGAGTTTTTTAATTAGAGTCCGGACTCAACCATGTAAGGCCTTAGATCTTATATAAAAAATATAAATCTTAATTGGGCTTTGGAGTCCTTGTGTAATTTGGATCTATACAATTATAATTTAGATTCACTACTCTTCGATCTTATATTTATCTGAATCCAGACTCATTTGAGTCCCTACCCAATCCTGATATGGATATAAAAAATATGTATAGATTTAGATTTATCAGTAAATTTGAGTCTGGATATAGGTCTTTGAGTCCCGTTAACAGGTATACTCACAGCTCCCTCTGCTCCTCGTCACCACCTCTTCCATACTGCCTCGTCACCACTTCCCTTATGTTAGGAAAAATAAACCTCGATATGGAAAAAAATAAATTATTCAACTATAATAAAATAATAATTCTAGTGAAAAGAATTATTATTTTAAATGTATAAATAAAATAATAACATTAAAATGAATTAAATAAAAGAAGAAGAAGAAGACAACAATCCGAGTCTTGTGTTGGAAACAATCTCCTTAAAATAGATTCGTCCCCTCCGTAGGTGTGCTTGAGGTTGAATTAGACGTCTGTCTCTCAGGATAAAACGGATATCGACAAAGAAATTAGTACCAAAACTTTTTGCCAAACGAACTAGAACAAACAACAAAGAACACTATTATGAAAATATGAAGAACTAAGACAAACAGGAGAAGAGAAAATTATTTTTTGTGAAACAAAACAAGAGTAGGAGGAACCTATTTATACTAGTGGAGATGGGAGAGTTTATTTAATTTATCTTAAGAGATGAAGTGATATGAATTAATCAAATGTAAATTCAAAAGTTATGTGAAGATTACATCCGTTGCTTTCTCAGTGAATTTTCATTCACTCCTTTATCTTTTTCATTCACTCTTTTATCTTGCATGCCATGAATGAAGATTAATTCATTCATGCAATTCATGCAACTCCAACAATCTCCCCACATGAATAAAAATTTCTTTTGATTTTGACTCAATAGTGTTCTACTATTGAAACCTGCATAGGATAGGTAGGAGTTACCCTTTGAACCTTCCCTTGTGAGAATAACGCGCTTTACTAGCTGTCCAGTAGACACGATGTCTTTGAACTGCCCTGCTTTTTGTGTAAATGAGGCATATATTTCACACATGAATCATTTTCAAGTTTGTTCAGTTTTCATGGTTATGTTCGTTTTGGCCATGAACATCTGCCTGGTTCTGTAAGAGTTTCTAGAGAATAAGCCCTCGACAATTCTCCTTTTGAAGTGGCCACACTTCTCTCTCACATAGGTGATTAACTTAAATCTTTAGTAATATAATTACTCACTTAAGAATCATTAAAGCAATTTCTATATTGCTAGCCTTAACCTTTCAATATCACTGTTTCAGCTTTTAGGAATGACTTGAGGTTACCCCCACAGTGAACATAATAAGTATTTACAATTAGGTTGTCCCATTGAACATAGATCTTGGGATCTCCAGTCAACTAGGTTGGGTTTTCCTTTGTAATCCTTATTCTTTTACGGACTTTAATCCCATTCATTTTGTAAGCTTTTCAACTAACTCTCTGTTTAACCCTTTGGTTAATGGATTCGCTATATTATCTTTTGACTACACATAGTCAATGGAGATAACGCCAGTCGAGAGTAGTTGTCTAATGGTATTATGTCTACGACGAATATGTCTAGACTTACCATTATACACATTACTTTGTGCTCTTCCAATAGTTGATTGACTATCACAATAAATACAAATTGGAGGCACTGGTCTTTCCCATTTCAGAATGTCTTCTAAAAAATGTCTTAGCCATTCAGCTTCCTCACCACATTTATCTAGAGCTATAAACTCGGATTCCATTGTGGATCTAGCAATAACAGTTTGTTTGGAAGATTTGCAAGACACAGCTGCACCGGCTAGTGTAAAGACATATCCACTTGTCGAATTTGAACCTTACATATATGTTATCCAATTAGCATCAGTATATCCTTCAAAGACTGCTGGATAACGAGTATACTTGAGGCCGTAATTCTGAGTTACCGAAGGTATCTAAGTACCCTTGTTATTGTTTTCCAATGATCTGCACTCGGATTACAAGTATATCGATTGAGTTTACTGAGTATAAGCAATATCTGGTCTTTTACAACTCATTAAATACATTAGACTTCCAATAACTCTAGAGTATTCTACTTGAGAAATACTCTCTCTTCTATTCTTTAATAGATTGAGACTATTGTCTAATGGCGTTCTAGCATAGCAACTCATTCTTGTTAAATTTTTCTAGAATTTTATCCACATAATGAGACTGATTCAGATCAAAACCTTCTAATGTTCTTATAATTTTAATCCTTCAAAATCACATTAGCAAGTCTCACATCCTTTATGTCAAATTTTGAATTCAACATGTTTTTGGTTGATTTGACCATTTGATCACTACTACCAACAATGAGCATGTAATCTACATAAAGACGTAAAATGACAAAGTCATTTTTAGTCTCTTTTGTATAAACACATTTATCAAACTCATTGATTTTGAAACCATCGACAATCATTGCATTGTCAAACTTTTCATGCCATTTCTATGGTGCTTGTTTTAAGCCGTACAATAATTTTACCAATTTACAGACTTTCTTTTCTTTTCCTGGAACTTGAAAACCCTCAGGTTGTTCCATATAGATCTCACTACAAGAAAACAGTTAAATAGCGACCGCCAGTACCGTCGGTATTCGGTCGCTATTCATGTTTACCGACCGAAAATAGTGGTCGTGTATTTATCGTCGCTAAGCCATATACCGATGGAATACCGACCGTTATTAAGCGACCGATTATTCCGTCGTTATATGCCGACGGACAGCCGACCGAATAGAATAATTGGTTTGACTTTTTTAACATTGACTATTACCAACCGAAGTCCGACTGAAAGAATACCGACCAAATAAGACGACCGAATACCGACCGATGATAAAGCGACCGAATACAGACCGATAATAAAGCGACTGAATACAGACCGATAGTAAAGCGACCGAATATCGACCGATAATAAAGCGACCGAATACCGACCGATATAAAGCGACCGAATACCGACCGATAATAACGCGACCGAATGCCGACCGATAATAGAGCGATTGAATACCGACCGATAATAAAGCGACCGAATACCGACCGACTAGAATTTATTTGACTTGACTTAGCAACCGCTATTCCGTCGCAAACTTGTTTTAAATTTAAAAAAATAAATATGAAATATAATTAAATCCCTATATAAAAAACTGCTGTATGAAACAGAAAATCCAAAACAGCAATTCAAACCAAAAACAATATCCAAAAAATCCCAAATGACAAACATAATGAATACAATCCAAAAATAACATTACATTACAACAATCAAAGCCTAAAATTCTACAATTCTTGTTTACATTACAACAATCAAAAGCCTACAATTCTTGTTTACATTACAACAATCAAAAGCCTACAATTTTTGTTTAAAGTAACAATCAAACAATGCACTTGTAATTTACATTACAAAAAGCAAAGTGTGCCCTTGTTATTTTGATTACAACCAAAGATTACACTTCTCTAATACTCTTTTCGTCTATGAGTTGAAACCTGAAAATTCAAGAATAAAATTAAAGCTTCAAATACGTCAATTAATTTATGGTCATAAAGTACTACAAAAATAACACAACAAATATTACTCATCTTCAATATGTTCAAGTAAAAAAAGATAGTTGTGAAGCGTGAAAGATATTAATAATATGAGAAATAAATGTTACAATAAAAGAAGAGTTAAAAAGTTATACTTGTATTTTTGCTATTCATAATCATCCTCCGACATGAATTCATCCTCTTCTTCAGAATTGTCATCACCCGACATGATTTCATCCTCATCCTCATCCTCATCTTCATCAACACGATTCGTATCGGTCACAAGGACAACTTCAAATTCGCCTGACCGGTGTGTAAGTTGACCAACTTCAGTAATAGTTGGATCAATGCGACTGGTCTCCTCCTCGCGTACTTCCTCCTGATACGCTACCAGAACACCAGGAACGTCAAAAAGACGTTGTTTGGAACGACAAACAGCCAACCAATCAGCCCTAGATATTGTCTTACTACCCGGATAAGGTGTGTAGTAGACTTGTTGACATTGGGAAGCAAATAAAAAGGGATCGTAACCCTGGTACGTTCTTTTCCTATGGATTTCTACAAGTTTATATTGAGGATGCACCCTAAGACCTCGATTTGGAGTAGAATCAAACCAGTCGCATTTGAAAAGAATTATTTTTTGGTGAGGTACTCCAGCAAGTTCAACTTCAATGACCTGCTTTAACTCTCCGTAATAATCTCCTTTAACCCATAACCCGCTGTTTGTCGTTCCTTTTCCTTCACTGTGGGCTTTGTGTGAAATCTATAACCGTTAACAACGTAACCGGTGTATGACATCACTCTCCTTGACGGGCCCCATGAAAGATTTTTCAACAACATTTCAGAATGTTGCGGAAGGCTATGTATCTGTTTAGAACAACAAAATGTTAAATTAATTTAGTTTACGCATTTTTAAGACAACTACATTTCTACACATTACAAAACTTACATGAGTTCCAAACCATTTGGAAAAATCATTATAAACCCGGCTTTGAAGTTCTTCCTCCGTTATATGTGGTGTTTGGTCATTTACTTCACTGACAAATTTCCTGAATTACAAATTAATGGCAATATTATTATTTGCCCACTTTCAATTATATAACAAAAATGAAGCAATAGATAGGTTTACTTACTGAAGATATGGTTCGACCTCTTCACAATTCATCAAGATATAATACATGGCTGTTTTATAATCTTTATTAGATAATAAAATATTTTCTTTTTTTCCAAATGATCTTCCCGGTAAGTTGCAAATTGATAATAATTCAGGGGAAGGTTCACTTGTCTCGTCATCTCCATCATTTCGCCCAACGGTTGTAACTTTTGTTTTCACGTGGGGTTCGAAATAATAGCTAAATAATGCAGCAGCTTCTTTGACCAAGTATGCATTGCAAATTGACCCCTCAACTCTGGCCTTATTTTTTATCTTTTTTTTCAGATGGTGCATATATCTAATTAAAGCATAAATAGTTAATCACATTGTAAATAAGAACATGATAAATAAAAATGAAGTTGAGATAACTTAAGACATTGGTTGTTACCTCTCGAGCGGGTACATCCACCTAAATCGCATCGGCCACCAACCTCAGCCCCGTACGGAAGGTGAACCGGCAAGTGTTCCATCACATCAAAAAATTCCGGAGGAAATATTCGCTCTAACTTGCATAATAAAATAGCAATAGTGTCCTCCAATTCTTGCATATGCGCCACACTCAACTTTGGAGAACACAAATCTCTATAGAACAGTACTAAGTTCAGCGAGGGTCCCCAAACACTTGTCGGTAGTACTTCTCTAAGTGCTATAGGGATAAGTCGCTCCATGAATACATGAGAATCGTGACTCTACATTCCAGACATTTTCAACTCTTTCATATCAACGCATCGCGCCAAATTCGATGCATATCCATCTGGGAGCCTTAATTCTTTAACCCACTGCAAAACCATCTCTTTTTGTGCCTTGGTAAGAGTGAAACATGCCTTCGGTTTCATTGTTTTACCGCGGCCATCGTGTTTAATATTCAATTCAGGACGATTGCAATATCTTTCAACATCCGCTCTAGCCTTAACATTGTCCTTAGTTTTACCTTTCACGTCCAACACGGTGTTAAAGACGTTATCAAACACATTTTTTTCATTATGCGTGACATCAATGTTGTGTCTTATTAGAAGTGTCCGCCAATAAGGTAAGTCCCAAAATATGCTACGTTTGGCCCGACTGTGATATCGACCTCTGCCTTGCTCTTTACCAATCTCTTCAGCTGTATCGGTAATTTTTTGATAATCTCTAACTCTAAACCACATTTCATCACCAGTCAGCCGAGATGGCGGGTCTGCTCTTTCATGTCGCCGGTCCTTTCGGAATCCCTTTGCATCTCTTTTAAATAGATGATCATGTGACAAGAAGCTTCTCTGGCAATCGAACCACGATTGTTTCTCGCCAGCCTGCAAATGGAACGCTTGTGTTTCCTCCATACAATATGGACAAGCGTGAATGCCTGCTGTACTCCATCCACTCAACATTCCATATGCTGGGAAATCACTAATTGTCCAAAGTAATGAAGCTCTCATTTTAAAATTTTGCTTTTTAGAGATGTCATAAGTTTCTGCACCTTCACTCCACAGCTGATTCAATTCATTGATGAGAGGCTGCAAGTACACATCAATCTTGTGTTTTGGATTTTGGGGTCCAGGTACAATGATAGTTAAGAACATTACATTGTTCTTCATACACATCCAAGGGGGGAGATTATAAGGAGTTAGAATAACTGGCCAAGAAGAATATTGCTTCCCTGACATGCCGAAAGGTGCAAAACCATCCCGTACATAACCCAAGCCTTACATTTCGAGGTTCCGTCGCAAAATCGAGTGTGCGTTCTATCAAAATGTTGCCAAGCTTCCCCATCCCTTGGGTGATTCATTATTCCCTCTTCTCTCTCACTGTGTGAGTGCCATGTCATGTGTTTTGCAGTTTTCTCAGATGCATACAGTCTTTGTAATCTCGAAGTAATTGGAAAATAATACATCTTTTTGCAAGCAATATCTTTTTGTCGTGTATTTTTTGATTTCTTTTTCTTAATATACCTAGCATGACCACAAAACTTACATTCTCTACTCTCAACATCATCTTTCCAGTACAACATACAACCGTTAAAACAAACATCTATCTTTTGCACCGGTAATCCAAGACCTTTAACCAATTTCTTCATTTGGTAAAAGTCGTCTAATGCATTATTTTGAGGAGGAAGCGCCTCTTTCATCAACTGTGCAAATTTATCTATAGTAGTTTCAGATAAGTTGTCTTCGGACTTTATACTCAACATTCTAGCAGTCATTGATAGCTGTGAATGGTTTGTACAACCTCCATACAGTGGGCTATCAACAGCCTTCAACATGTCATAGAACATTTGTGCCTGCGGATTGGGGGGTACTTCAACGTCCCTATTTTCTGGCACATTAAAACTGGGTCCAACAGCATCAAAAACCATCTCTCGATAATTGTTTCTTGTCGTATGTCTTCTAGAATTATCCACATAATGAGAGGTTTCATTAATAAACGGAATTTGAGGCATTGGAAAGAAAGCCTCACCGTGACATTTCCAATTATAATAATTAGACACAAATCCGTTCATAATAAGATGATACTTCACCAAATCTGGTACATGAAAATCCTTATTTCTACAACCCGCACAAGGACACCTAATCCCATCATTTTGTACATTAGCAGACATACTAATAGTGAAATTTACAAATTGTTTCACTCCCGCTATAAATTCTGGATTATGAAGGGATCCACTATTAGATGTTGAATCCATATACATCCAACTACGGTCCTCCATTATAAACACAATATCTGCGTATAACAAGTCTTCATAAGTAAATGCATAGAACCTTATTTTTGATGATTTGTACGTACCTATGTTATTAACGGCATCTTATCTAAATTTTTGTCAAAGTTTACAATGATAAAGAATAATGTCAAGGTTAAAGTGTAATAAACACCAACAAATTTATTCCAAGTAAAGAAACATTGGTCCATTATAACTCAAATATATATTGTAAGTATATTTTCATAATCATTTATGTACACAAATAAATTTAATCTTTAATTTCAACAAAAGAAGAAGAAATCAAATGTCAAGGTTAAAGTGTAATAAATACCTACAAGTTCATGACAAATAAAAAAACAGCTTGGTCCATCATAAATCAAATATGTATTGTAAGTATATTTTCATAATCATTTATGTACACAAATAAATTTAATCTTTAATTTCAACAAAAAAAAAGAAAACAAATGTCAAGGTTATAGTGTAATAAATACCTACAAGTTCATGAAAAATAAAAAAAGCTTGGTCCATCATAAATCAAATATATATTGTAAGTATATTTTCATAATCATTTATGTACACAAATAAATTTAATCTTTAATTTCAACAAAAAAGAAAGAAAACAAATGTCAAGGTTATAGTGTAATAAACACCTACAAGTTCATTACAAATAAAGAAACCTTGGTCCATCATAAATCAAATATATGTTGTAAGCATATTTTCATAATCATTTATGGAAGAAAAAATTAATTTAATTTTGTAATGTGGGAAAAAATAAGAAGAGAAAGAAGAAGAAATTGAGCACCTAATTCAGAGTGGTGGTGTCGGAGCACCAAAAGCCGACCGGTGGTGGTGGACCGTCGGAATGCCGGTGAAGCCGGGGAGGGGGGGTGGAGGCAATGGGGGATGAGGGTTTCCAATAACAGAGTCGCGCAAGTTTACAAGTGGGTTTCTGGTATTGGGTATTCTGTTTTGTCATAATTTCAAAACAGAACTGTGTCGTTTCATCTTAAATAATTAGCGACCGATTACCGACCGAAAATATACATCCGTCGGTATTCGGTCGGCTAGTAAAAGGAAAAGCGGGAAATTCAAAGTAGCATTTGAAATAAAATTGGGCGACCGCATACCGACCGTATATGCATTAACGGTCGGTATTCGGTCGCCTTATTTTTCCCGATATTTTCCCGCCGTGCCGGTTTTTTATTTATAGAAACACTACTGACGACCGTTAAGTACTATATGTCGTTTCACATGTGTACACACACACACACACATTGAATAGTTAAACTTGTACACATTAATTTAAAAACTTGTTTAGACACGGGGCATGACAATTCAACAAGTAGTTCATCAAGTTCCCGGTCTTTTTAATTTTTCTATCTCGGGCGATCGAATACCGACCGTATATGCATTATCGGTCGTAATTCGGTCGCGTAGAATAAATTAGGGCGATCGAATACCGATCGCTTTATGCGTAAAGCGGTCGGTATTCGGTCGCCTTGTTTTTCCCGATATTTTCCCGCCGTGCCGGTTTTTTTTATAGAAACACTACCGACGACCGTTAAGTACTATAACTAGTTCATATGTGTACATACACACACACACACACATTAAATTGAATATTTAAAACTTGTACACACTACTGACGACCGTTAAGTACTATATGTCGTTTCACATGTGTACACACACACACACATACACATTGAATAGTTAAACTTGTACACATTAATTTAAAAACTTGTTTAGACACGGGGCATGACAATTCAACAAGTAGTTCATCAAGTTCCCGGGTCTTTTTAATTTTCTATCCTGGGCGACCGAATACCGACCGTATATGCATTATCGGTCGTAATTCGGTCGCGTAAATAAAATTGGGCGACCGAATACCGATCGTTTATGCGTAAACGGTCGGTATTAGGTCGCCTTGTTTTTCCCGATATTTTCCCGCCGTGCCGGTTTTTTTTATAGAAACACTACTGACGACCGTTAAGTACTATAACTAGTTCATATTTGTACATACACACACACACACATTAAATTGAATATTTAAACTTGTACACACTACTGACGACCGTTAAGTACTATATGTCGTTTCACATGTGTACACACACACACACATACACATTGAATAGTTAAACTTGTACACATTAATTTAAAAACTTGTTTAGACACGGGGCATGACAATTCAACAAGTAGTTCATCAAGTTCCCGGGTCTTTTTAATTTTCTATCCTGGGCGACCGAATACCGACCGTATATGCATTATCGGTCGTAATTCGGTCGCGTAAATAAAATTGGGCAACCGAATACCGACCGTTTATGCGTAACAGTGAATGTACTTCTTGATACCATTAATAGTTCCACATAACTAAGCTTAATGTAAAATTCAACATCTCAGATTCATAATTGAACATCTACTCAACTTCAATTGTGCCAAAAACAAGGTACATTGACCCAAAAAACAAAACAAAACAAAGTTTCGATTTCTCAAATATCCCTGAAACAAACAGAAAAAAAAATGCCCAAAAAAACAAAATACACTGAAGAGAACAAGCATATAAGAGACAGGGGCAGAGGGAAATTAATAAGAACAGAGTTCTTAATTTGATTAGTTGACTAAAAAGTTCTGAAAACGTGATGAACACATATATTCTTTGATAAGTGTTGAAGAGATTTGAGTAGGTGCTTATTTCTTTTACACCAAAATTACTTAACAGAGATGATTTCCATGAAAAAATTGCCAAAAAAAAAAATTTAAAATGAAGATTCAATCTTACCTCTGCTGGCGTCGAGATGGCGGTGAGGCGAGGCTGCAAGGATGGAGCTTGATGGTATGGGGAAAGGAGGTGGTGACCGGCTGGAGGAGGGTGGCAGAAGGAGGGGTGGGGGTTTCAATCGTTCTTGAGAGACGACGGGAAGAATTGGGCTAAATGCTTAGGGTATTTGAAGATAAAACGAACAAAACGACGTCGTTTTAAATATTCGGTCGCTAAGTTCCGTTGTTATATATTCCGTCGGTATTCGGTCGTTAAGTGTGAACAAAACGATGGCGTTTCAATTTGGTCAACGAGACCGATGTGTCCGACGGATTTGTGACGGTATAACGACCGGTATCTTTTCGGTCGGTATTAGGTCGTTATATATTCCGTTGGTATGCGGTCGTGGTTATCCTTCGGTATTCGGTCGTTAAGTGTGAACAAAACGATGGCGTTTCAATTTGGTCAATGGGACCGATGTTACCGACGGATGGGCGACGGTATAACAACCGATTTATTTTCGGTTCCTATTTGGTCGGTATTCCGTCGTCCAAATTGTTACCGAAAATTTCGGTCGCTATTTAACTATTTTCTTGTAGTGTCTCTTCATCTAGATCCCCATTTAAAAAAGCCGTTTTTACATCCATTTGATTTATCTCCAAATTTCTTAATGTTGCAATAGCAATAATTATTCGGATGGAATTTATTCTTGTCATAGGAGAATAAGTATCAAAGTAATCTAAGCTTTCTCGTTGTTTGTAACCTTTTATTACAAGTCTGGCTTTATACTTATCAATGGATCCATCATACTTTAATTTCCTTTTAAAGATCCATTTGTACCCTAAAGGTTTACAACCAGGAGGAAGATCCACTAGCTCCCAAGTGTGATTATGTAGAATATAATCAATTCCACTTTTTATGACTTCTCTCCATAAAGGACCTTCAGAAGAGTTCACAGCTTCTGAATAAGTTAGGGGTTCCTTTTTTAACAAATAAGTTAGAAAATCATATCCAAATGATTTTTCCACCCTTACTCTTTTACTACGTCTTAGTTCAAGACTTTCAACCTCATTATTTTCTTGATTCATAGTTTAAAAAGTTCGCTTTGATGAACTTGCACCATCATTGAATTTACAAGGAAATATGTCTTCAAAGAAAGAAGCATTCTTTGATTCCATTATTGTGTTCTTATGTAATTCTGAAACTTTAGATTCATACACAAGAAATCGATAAGCACTACTATTATGTGCATATCCAATAAAGATACAATCCACAATTTTAGGACTTATTATTCTCTTTGGTGGTGGAACAATCACCTTTGCAAGGCACCCCCACACTCGCAAGTGTTTGTAGGATGGTCGCCTATCTTTAAAAAGTTCATAAGGAGTTTTATCTTACTTTTTTCGGGGTATCCTATTCAATAGGTAGTTACTCGATAAGACTGCTTCACCCTACATATTTTGAGGCAATCCTGAACTTATCAACATCGCATTCTTTATTTCTTTCAAAGTACGATTTTTGCGTTAAGCAACACCATTTGATTGAGGAGAATATTGTGGAGTTACTTCATGGACAATTCCATGCCGCACACAGAAATCACCAATAGGTGTTTCATATTCACCACCTCTATCACTTCTCAACCGTTTAATTCTCTTGTTGAGTTGATTTTCAACTTCATTTTTGTAGAGAATAAACTTTGCTAAAGCTTCATCTTTACTTTTTAGCAAATACACATAGCAATATTGTGTGCGATCATCAACAAAGGTAATAAAATATTTATTACCACCTCTTGTTTGAGCGAATTTCAGATCGCACACATCACTATGAATCAATTCAAGAGGTTCAGTGTTTCTTTCAATTGATTGAAACGACTACTTGGTTAATTTCGCCTCAACACAAATTCCACAATTTTGTTTTGAATCAAAATGGAGTGAGGGAATATGATCTAAGTTAATTAATCTACGCATAGATTCATAATTAACCTGTCCTAGTCTACCGTGCCAAACATCGGAAGACTCAAGAAAATAAGTAAAAGACTTATTTTTATTGATAATAGTCATTACATCGAGTTTGAACAACCCATCCGTTGGATAACCCTTCCCCACATACATTCCAGATTTAGACAAAACAACTTTGTCTAACTCAAACACCATGCGAAAACCATGCTTGTTCAGAAGTGATCTAGAAACAAGATTCTTGCGCACTTCTGACACATACAAGATATCATTCAGAGTTAAAGTCTTTCCAGATGTCATTTTCAGTAACACATTTCCTTGACCTTTGATATCAACTGAGGCGGAATTCCCCATGCACATCTTTTCTCCTTAACTTTCTTCAAAGATAGTGAATAGGTCATTTTTTATGCAAACATGTCTAGTTGCGCCAGTATCAATCCACCACTCATTTGGATTTGATACGATCAAGTTCACTTCATAAACAACCGTGGCGAAGTTAATATCTGAAACATCTTTGGCGATGCCATCAATCATGTTTAACTCATGACTTTTCCTCTTCTTTGGGAATCTGCAGTCGGGGGACTTGTGTCCCTTCTTTCCACAGTTGAAGCAATTCCCTTGAAACTTATGCTTCATTACTCCTTCTTTGGCACCGATCTTTGATTTGCTTTTATTGCCTTTAGAGTTTTTCCCTTGCCTATGCTCCACAAGATTTTCCTTACAACGAAGGAATCAACGGGCTTGCGTTCAAAGCCTCTATTGTCTTTTTCAATTTGAAGTCTAACAATGAGCTCTTCCAAATTCATTTCTTTTCACTTATGTTTAAGGTAATTCTTGAAATCTCTCCATCCCGGGGGCAATTTCTCAATAATTGCAGCCACTTGGAAAGTTTCTGTGAAACCCGTAACTTTTGCTTACGTGTTATTTTACATTTAATTTATTTTTGTGTGATTTATTGCGTAGGCGTAATTTATTTTGCGCGATTATGTGTTTACGTGTCTATTTATTTTTATAACATGTCACGTGTTACTTTTTTGGGTACGTTTGTGAGGAGCGTTTCGTACACGTATCGTAATTAAGGGACCTTTTTGTATTTCACTTAGAGGAGTAGTTAATTGGAATTGAAATTAATCTATATATAAAAAAAAAAAAAAAAAAATTAAGAAAATAAAATAATAATAATAATAAATAGGCATCGTGGGCAGAGAGTTTATGGGGTCATGGGATCATGGGTTTTGTGCGTGGATTTTGTGTATATATATATATATATAACCTAAGGGGCAGGGGATTGATTTACTACTCACATTAGATCAAAACATAAGAAATAGAATATAAGGGGAAGCAGCCGTGGGGATAAGGGGTATGGGGAGTCGAGCCTAACAAGAAAGCAAGAAAAGAATAGGCGGACAGTTGGTGGCCGCAAGCAACAGCAGAGTTTTTCTTGCAAGTTTTATAATTTGTACAGAACTTTGAGAGATCACTGAGGGATCGTTACTTGTCCTTTTACAGTCTTTAATATACCGATTCGAAGATAATCGAATAAGTTTCAAGTGAGCGCAGACGTCACATCATTCCGATTCCCAAGCAGAAAGTTATAGCTCTGAGAGTAAGACTGGGTTGTGCTGTTCAGATTTTCTGTTATCTTTCGTCTTCGTAAGAGGTAGGGACACCCCTACGTCATTTAATTCTCGCATATAACTGCAAAGTAAAAGCGAATAAATTATTTAATTTACAAAATAGTTGCACGAATTGTGTTTATAGCTTTCGATATTGTATAAACTGTTTTGGGCATGATTTAAATTCATTATAATCTGATTTGTAAATTGATTACTGCGCTCAGCCTTAGGTAAATTGTCATAATTAATTGATAATTGTGAATTGTGAATTTTGGATTAATTGGGTTTATATTGAACTTGCATAAATGTTACCGCTTTGGTCGTCAAATTTTGGACTCATTGATTTTAGTAATCGTCGCCCCTACTGAGCTCTTGTCTAGGAACGACTAATTAGCAGGATTCGTTCGCTACTGCATTCTGATACTGATTCTGTGACCCCGAGAGGTCTTCTGATATACGCGTCTCTGAACCCTCACCCGATGAGGTTATCATTGGGACGGTAATGGCTTTGTTGAGTCCACTGTGTTGGGTAATGACACAATAAAAGAATGGATCCTTAAACCCTGGGCCCGTCATTTGGGGGACCGCACCAAACCCGCGCCTGCATTTTCTAAGTCGTCCTAGCTCGGATAATAGCTAGGGTCATTACCGTTATTGTTGATTGGGAGTGAATAGATCAGTCAGCTCATTTGGCGGGATTGTGTGTCATAGCGGTAGTGATGTTCTTAGTGTTTAAACAGTGTTGTAATCGAGTGTAGTGTATGAGCAATGCGTGGTGCTTGTTGTGCACTCGGTTATGTAAGTGTTTAGATGCGACGAATATGGCTACTTAGCTTATTTGTTGTTTCATACTTGTTCGTTCTTTTTATTGGTCCCTAGTGAGCACCGTAGCTCAGTCCATCCACTTTTACCGTGCAAATGATTTAGGTGACGAGCAACACTATGAAGATGATGTCATCTGGGATGGAGATTATGAAGAGTGATTCATAATCGGTTTCAATTAAAGAATTTAGTTTAGTTCATTATTAGTTTCGTTAAATAATTTTATTGTAATAATTAGTTTCCACTGTTGAACTCTTATTTCAGATTATTTCATAATTAAATTTCTTTTTAGTAACTCTGTTTGTCGGCTTTGGTGTTTCCTTAACCAATGAGACACTGTCATGTCATCAACCTTGGTTACGGGGTGTGACAGAAGTGGTTTCAGAGCCAAGTTGAACCTTAGGGATTAAAATATGAAATGAACTTAGGAAAACAAGAACACGTAATGTGAGGTGTGTGATAGGTAGAGACTATGTGATAGGATGTACTTTTTGTTAGAGGAATAACCGGGTCTAAACAGGTTATGCAGCGGAAATAAAACGACCCGCCTCTAATAGGATCTTTCACGAGTAATGACCTTAGACTATGGGATAGTATTATACCTTTCGAAGTGCGGAAATCGTCTAAAACGGTTTCAGTTGTCATGAACGGAACACCACCAACGCAGGCTCCGCCTCTCCCAATATCCACTCGATCTTCCGGGGATGGTCCTCTACCGCTTGGTGCTAGCCAATGCCTCGTAGAAGTCTTGAAGACACTCTTCAAGATGGAGTATATATATATGGTGGATATAGGACCTTTCGAAGAACAAGAAACAACTTTCTTACTTCTTTTCTATTAGCCAAAGCTAGAAAACAAGTACATAGAAAATCTGTCTTTTCTTTCTATTCAATCTCTATTGAATGCTCTCTATTTTTCTCTCTATTCTTAGCTTTCAAAAGCTGGAGAATAATGACTTAGAATGCTAGGAAAAATCAGCATTTTTCTTAGTCATTCAAGGGATAGTGGGGAGAGAGAAAGGGGAAAGTGGGAGATCATGGAGGAAACCACTCCTCCACATTCTCCACCACTTCAACCTCCTTCTAAGAGATAATAGCTGAAAATATATCCCATTTTTCCAGCCATAAGGTCGGTCCAAATGGGTTGGTCGGCCCAATCATATTGGTCGGCCCAACCCGATTAAGGGCCCAATCCAATCCCGGCCGGGGCCAATCGAATTGGCGCACCTTAGATTAAATGTACTCCAACAAGCCTAATCCAGTTGATCTATGAGTGCGACCCAGGAGGTATCTATGATGTTGGCCGTGACATCATATGTCACAGGTAATGAGAGGTATCTAGCAACGCATCATTACCCCCAATTCATAAATATCTGGTGACTATCATAATCACATCATTTGACATTTGTATTTAAATCCTTTTGTCCTTGATATCTAGATTGAACACAAGTCATTGAAAAAGTCACACTTGTATTGTCCAATCTTTTAGTTTCTTGATTCGCGAGTAGACTAATCAAATGACATCAATATCATATACTGATTCATTTGTTCATGGCCATGAATTAGTCAGACTCCATCAAAGGGGCCCAAGATATCGCTCCTGCTATATAGGAGGGACAAATCCTTTCTGCATCCCATTCATCCTGAACAAGATTTGTGATATACCCAATAAATGCCTTTATTGCTCACCCTGTTACGGATAGCGTTTAACATTATCAAAGCATAACACTAGCCATGCAAGAACTCTTGTGAGACCTCAAGTCGAATGATTCTCATATACAATCCAGTCAAAAATTGAGAAACACCGTTGACTATTATATAACAACCCATGGTGTGTTTCTCATGTCGGGTCTGTCCAGTATAATGATTCTCTAATCATATATACCCATGTGACGATCCGATATCTTATATCAATCACTGCACATACTACTCTTACGCATTATTATTGTCCTCGAAGATTCCATAATAATGTTCGACTAGGGACGTTTCAGAATCATAACAATTATGAATACTATTCTAAGGACATATTATTTTATTATATTTTTAAGAACGCAGAAACATAAAAATAATACTGGAATTTATGCCTTTTTATTCATCAAAATGAAAATTACATAAATACGATACAATAATCTCCCACTTGCACTAAAGACCCAAAATCATCTATTGATTGGTCTTTAAGGGGCATACTAATGATTGTCTCTAAAGATCAGCCCTCCAGATATCGGATACCCATGGAGCTAGTGTGACGATCATGCTGCTGCTGCGACAGTGGCTTTTTCAGTGGATCGGCGACATTGTCTGCCGAATCTACTCTACATATATGCACATCACCTCTTTCTATAATCTCGCGGATTAGGTGAAAACGCTGTAGTACATGTTTGGACCTCTGGAGAGATCTAGGTTCCCTAGATTGTGAAATAGCCCCATTGTTGTCACAATAGAGGTCTATCGGGTTCGTAATACTAGGAACCACATCGAGGTCGGAAATAAATTTCCTTATCCAAACTGCCTCCTTAGCTGCTTCACAAGCTGCTATGTACTCAGCCTCTGTCGTAGAATCTGCGATGGTCGATTGCTTTGAATCGCGCTACCACAAGACCTCCATTCAAGTTAAACACATATCCCGATTGCGATCGGAAATCATCTCTGTCGATTTGGAAACTAGCATCGGTGTAACCACTTACAACGAGCTCATCCGCCCCTCCATAAATCAAGAATGTATCCTTAGTCCTTCGCAAGTACTTGAGGATATTCTTGATTGAGATCTAGTGAAGTTCACTGTAATTAGACTGGTATCTGCTCGTAAGGCTTAAGGCAAACGAGACATCCAGGGCGAGTACATAACATGGCGTACATGATGGATCCTATGGCGGAAGCATAAGGGATCTCTTTCATACGTTCTAATTCGGCGAGCGTTTTAGAACACTCGTTTGTTCGACGAGCAATGTACCATGTGCCATAGGACAAAGGCCCTTCTTAGACTCTTGCATGCTAAACCGCTTTAGCACCTTGTCTATATATGTACTCGACTTAGGCCAATGAGTCTCCTGGATTTATCTCTATAGATCTTGACTCCCCTGAATATAGTCGGCATCGCTTAAGTCTTTCATAGAGAAACACGTACTCAACCAAGCCTTGATGAGACTTTAAGGTTGGTATGTCGTTTCCAATGAGTAGTATGTCATCTACATACAAAACCAGGAATACGATTGAGCTCCCACTAACCTTCTTGTAAACACAAGGCTCATCCTCATTTCTAATGAAGCCAAACTCACGGACGGCATCATTAAAACGGATGTTCCAGACTTCGAGAAGCTCGCTTGAGTACATAAATGGATCTCTCGAAGCTTACATACTTTTCCAAAGCATTCTCCCGGAGTGACAAAACCTTCAGTCGTGTCATATACACATCCTCTTCAAGTTTTCCATTAAGGAAAGCGGTTTTGACATCCATTTGCCGATTTCATAGTCATAGTAAGTCGGAATAGCAAGCAAAATCCGAATGGACTTGAACATAACTACAGGGGAAAAGGTCTCGTCATAGTCAATACCATGAACTTGTTTGAAACCTTTCGCGACCAGTCGCCCCTTGTACGTTTGTACATTCCCTTCCATGTCGGTTTTAATCTTAAAAACCCATTTGCACCCCTATGGGAGTTACCCCTTCGAGTGGATCAACCAAGATCCGAAATTGGTTTGTGTACATGGAGTCCATTTCGGATCTCATGGCCTCAAGCCATTTCTCGAAATCTGGGCTATTAATTGTCCTGTTTGTAGTTTGAAGGTTCATCGTGATCCACAAACATAACATCACCATGTTACGTTATGAAAAAACCAAATTTTTCCCGGGAGGTGGACGACGAACTCTACCGGACTCACGCAATTCTTGTGTTTCTTGAATCAGTCTTGGGCTGCACAACTCGCTTTGTGGCACTTTCGCCGCACAACAACTTGTGGAGTCTGTTCAATTTCCATCTTATCATTAATGCTAGTTTGAGAGTCTGGAACTTCAGTAAGTTCTACGCTACTCCCACTCGTGTTTCTAGAAACAAATTATTTTTCTAGAAAGACTCCCGTGCGAGCAACAAACACTTTGTTTCGTTAGGGATATAAAAGTAGTATCCTTTAGTTTCCTTAGGATAACCTACAAATATGCACTTTTCAGATTTTGGATCTAGCTTATCAGAAGCTGAGCATTTTACAAAAGCTTCACAGCCCCAAATCTTGAGGAAAGACAAACTGGGACGCTTCCCAGTCCATAACTCGTATGGCATCTTTGCAACTGATTTAGATGGAACGCGTTAAGTGTTAAAGCTGATGTCTCTAGTGCGTGTCCCCAAAAAGAATTGGGTAGACTCGTGTGACTCATCATAGAACGAACCATATCTAATAAGGTTCTGTTCCTCCTTTCAGATACACCATTCCATTGTGGAGTAGCTGGAGGAGAAAGTTGTGTAACGATTCCACAATCCTTTAGATAGTCACAGAATTCTTGACTCAAGTATTCTCCTCTTCGATCAGATCGAAGAACCTTAATACTCTTGCCAAGTTGGTTTTTCTACTTCTAGTTTAAACTCTTTAAACTTAGCAAATGCTTCGATTTGTGTTTCATCAAGAACACATATCCATACCTACCGAAGTCATCGATAAAAGGTAATGAAGTAGAGGTAACCACCCCTTGCATGTATATTAAAAGGGCCACATACATCACTATGTATTAGTCCTAATAAAGCATCGGCTCTCTCACCTAGCTTAGTGAAAGGTGATGCTGTCATCTTACCCAACAAACAAGATTCACATCGATCATAAGACATGAAGTCAAATGATTCCAACAACCCATCTTTATGGAGCTTGGATATGCGGTCTTCGTTTATGTGGCCTAAGTGACAATGCTAGAGTTATGTCGGATTAGAATCATTAGTCTTAATCCTTTTTGTATTTATATTTAAAATTGGCATATCAAGGTCTAAAATATATAGACCATTAATCAAAGAGGCGCTTGCATAAAAAATATTATCCAAAAATAACGACAATCGTTGGTTTTTGATTGAAATCTCAAAACCTTTCTTGTCCAAACAAGAAATTGAAATAATATTCTTAGTTAAACTTGGTACATAGAAACAGTTTTCTAAACCCAAAACAAGCCCTGTAGGCAAAGTAAAAGTACAAGTCCCTACAGACTGAGAGCTGCAACACGTGCTCAGTTGCCAACTCGTAGTTCCACTTCACCCTTTGCCAACTCTCTACTCCTTTGCAGTCCCTGCACATTAGTACAAATGTGAGAATCACATCCGGTATCAAGTACCCAAGAAGTAGTTGTATTTAAATTGATATCAATCACATTATTATCAACAACATAAATACCTGAGCCCAAAGCAACATTTGCTTTCTCCTTTTCCAGCCTTTTTCCTGCAATATAGCTTTTGCAGTTCCTTTTCCAGTGACCCTTTTCACCACAGTGATGACAGATAGAGTCCTTGGCTACACCACCCTTAGATTTCAGTGCATTGTTGAAAGTGGTTTGCTTGCCCTTGGGCTTACCTTTCGGTTTGCCTTTGGATTTCACAAAACCTTTGCCTTTGCCCTTTTACACCATCAGTATGGTGTTGTGCTTGGACTTGCCTATTTCCTTCTCGGCAGTCCTCAGCATGTTCAACAATTCAGGCAATGGCTTGTCAATTTCATTCATGTGATAATTTAGAATGAACCGATCGAATGACTCGAGCAACGATTGCAAGATCAAATCGATCGACGACTCTTGCCCCCAAAGGAAATCCTAGTTTTTCAAGGTTCGAACATAACCTATCCTCTTAAGGACGTGAGTTTCTACCGGCATTCCTTCCGACATTTTGCATTGGAAAAGAGATTTCGATTCGTCGAATCTCTCCCCGGCGTGCTTGTCCCCGATATAGTTGCTTCGAGTGAGCCAAAGATCTCATAAGCCCCCATGTCCTCATGTTGCTTCTGAAGCTCAGAGTTCATGGTGACAAGCATGAGGCTAGACACATCTAAAGCATCACTACAATGCTTCTGATAAGCACTTCTTTCAGCGGTCGAAGCGCGAGCCTCTGGTGTATCAGGAATAGACTGTTCTAGAACATACAGCTTTCTTTCATGCTCGAGAACGATTCTCAAGTTCCTGAACCAGTCGAGGAAGTTAACTCCCTCTAATTTGTCCTTCTCAAGGACAGAACACAGTGATAGTGTTTGGTTTGAATTTGCAATTTTTCTACAACAAAACACATATGCAAAGTAAGTACCGATAGAAAAATCATTATTAGGTCTTTTATCTTTTTAATGATTTCTCCCACTATTTTCTTCGAGTGAATAACCCTCATTATCAACTCGTAAAGTTCGTTAACTTTCTAGCGGGCCAAGATCCATATTTCACCTCGTTCTGAGTCAGCTTTGGCTGATCGCCCAAAACTTAGTTATTTAGGTAGGCAACGTTTGCCAATTACAACAAATTATGTAATTCTTGGTTAGTTGAGTGAATAACATTTATTTAAGCGTATCATTATACACTTTTCTCAACTCTTTTGCCTCTAGATCCTCAATCCATTTATTGAGATAATCCAGTTAACTAGGACCCTAAGTTTTTGCCGGCGGATATCACAAATTATCCTTCGCGCCTCACCCGGATAGACACGTATGTACAGCTTTGGCATGTCCCAAACTAATGTCGATCTAGGCCTTGACGAGGGCCAAACTTAGGAAGGCACTAATTAATATTTAATTGAGGGGTTTTGTTTTTAACAATCTCACCAGAAAAGCATAAATAAAATAGTTTATGCTTATATACATATGCATCCAATACATAAAAAGTAAAAATGCAATAGTAATCGCCATATCCTATTCGGTTTTTCCAAGCCAATGGAAAAACTGTGAAGTCAATCTAAGGGTGTGAAAAGAAAAATTCTATTTTACACCGTCTTGACCTTCAGGTGGTTGTCTCCAAATCATCATCACAGATGTACCTTATCCTAATCTAGAATTACATAATTCTAAGGAAACCTCGAGTTACATTCGAGGGGATTTGATGAGAAGAGAATTACAACTTTTGATAAAAAGAGATAGACACGATACGTAGATCGTATTTACAAAATAAACCAACAGGGTAAAGACGATTACTATGCATCATGCTCAACTAACATAACAATTTATGAAAAATGAGAAACCAGCAAAATGAACATTTCATATTCTGTTTCAGTTCGGTGGACCGCCACCTCGCTCGGTCGTCCGAACAAAGTACTGAGAGTACTCGGTTGACCGAACATACATTGCGGTCGACCGAACAGAGTACTGAGAGTACTCGGTTGACCAAAACTGGCATTTCGGTTGACCAAAATTCTCGACTCTCATACATAAAAAATGATGCAAAAACATGTCATGCATGATATACAACATTTCTAGCAATCCTAAGGCATGGAAAATATAGATTCATAATCCATATTAAAATACTATAGCACATTAAGTCTATAGGGTACTCGTGAGTGGCTCTGATACCACTGTTAGAGGAATAACCGGGTCTAAACAGGTTATGCAGCGGAAATAAAACGACCCGCCTCTAATAGGATCTTTCACGAGTAAGAACCTTAGACTATGTGATAGTATTATACCTTTTAAAGTGCGGAAATCATCTGAAACGGTTTCAGTTGTCATGAACGGAACACCACCAACGCAGGCTCCACCTCTCCCAATATCCACTCGATCTTCCGGGGTTGGTCCTCTACCGCTTGGTGCTAGCCAACGCCTCGTAGAAGTCTTGAAGACACTCTTCAAGATGGAGTATATATATATGGTGGATATAGGACCTTTCGAAGAACAAGAAACAGTTTTCTTACTTCTTTTCTATTAGCCAAAGCTAGAAAACAAGTATATAGAAAAAATGTCTTTTCTTTCTATTCAATCTCTATTGAATGCTCTCTATTTTTCTCTCTATTCTTAGCTTTCAAAAGCTGGAGAATAATGACTTAGAATGCTAGGAAAAATCAGCATTTTTCTTAGTCATTCAAAGGATAGTGGGGAGAGAGAAAGGGAAAAGTGGGAGATCATGGAGGAAACCACTCCTCCACATTCTCCACCACTTCAACCTCCTTCTAAGAGATAATAGCTGAAAATATATCCCATTTTTCCAGCCATAAGGTCGGTCCAAATGGGTTGGTCGGCCCAATCATATTGGTCGGCCCAACCCGATTAAGGGCCCAATCCAATCCCGGCCCGGGCCAATCGAATTGGCGCACCTTAGATTAAATGTACTCCAACACTTTTGTTTACTTATCGCTTTTTATATATTATCGATCATGCTATTTTATATTAATCTTATATCATACCCTGTCATACCTTTCTTTGTTTTAAATGTATAACTTGATTTAATTGTTTTATTGTCTTATATGTTATCGCTTACATGTTCTTTTTATGTTACCGCTTTATATATATTATTGATCATTTATGTTGTGTAATTCTTTGTATTATTCTTCATTGTAATTGCTTCACATGCTTAACGTGTTAATTGTTTATACACTACAACAAAAACACCTTTTTGCAACGTTTTTGTATCAACGCTTTTATCAAACGTCGCTTAAAACAAAAAAGAGTAAGTTAAAGAAACACTTTTTGCAAACATCGCAATATTTGGATTTTATACGACGTTTCATAGCGTCAATTATAGTAATTGTTATTCATACCGACGTTTTGATGTTGGTTAGCGACATTTACATTAAAATGTTGTTATAAATTGTTACTTTTTGTGACTCATATAGCGACATTTATATATTATGTCGTTAGATCTTGTGACTTTTCAGACAAACATCGCTAAGTTTGAATTTTATACGACATTTTCATAGTGTCGGTTATAATAATTGTTGATAAAATTGACATTTTGATGTTAGTTAGTGACGTGTACATTAAATGCAGTTATAAATTGTTATTTTTTGCGACTTATATAATGACATTTATATACAATAACATTAAATCATGTGATATTTCACACAAATGTCGCTATATTTGGATTTTATACGACGTTTCATAAAGACAGTTATAGTATTTTTTATTCTTACAGACAATTTGATGTTAGTTCGTGACATTTACGTTCAATGTTATAAATTGTTATTTTTTGCGACTCATATAGCGATATTTATATATTATGTCGTTAGATCTCGTAACATTTTCAAACAAACACAAATACAAAGATTATATTTATGAAATATATTTTTTAAGGAAAAATTAAAGACATTTAATTATTAAAAATTTAATGTGAGTGTATTAATTTTAATTTGATTCATAAAAAATCGAAACACAAAGGTACAAAATTCAAAATCCAAATCCTATTATAATAAATTTAATAGGAGGAGAAACAAATACAAATGATCATTTAGCTCAGCGGTAAATTGCACAACATACATGCAGTGGGTCGCGTGTTCAATTCCGATATCTTTGAATATGAAGAAAGTTTATTATATATTATTCAAGTCTAGTTAGACTCGATGGCTCGACTTGTCTCTAGGCTCTGGCTCCGATTATTCGAAGATAACTAGACTCAACGACTCGATTTGTCGGGCTCCGACTCGACTTGGCTCAGTTCAGCCAGCCTGATTTCAAAATTTACAAATATCGGGATACATATTTTGTTGCGACTATTTAAAAATGTCGGAAAAAATTACTTATTCACAATATTTACAAACGTCGGAATAGACGATTTGTTGTGATTATTTACAAATGTTGGTAAAAATACCTTTTGAAACACTTTAAAATGACGCAACAAATGTCGTAATAGATATTTACCGGCGCTTGTAACAAATGTCGTAAAAAACCATAACGACACAGGCAAATTCGACGTTTACACGCCATTTGTAATAAATGTTGGTATAGATCTATACCAACGCTTTTTTGGCTTATTGCGACATATGGAAAACGTCGCAATAGATCTTTTTTGTTGTAGTGATAGCTTCATATTCTCTTGATATTGTTTTATCAGAGTAGCGCGTATATCTTCTGTTAACTGTTATATTCCGCTACTTTATGATTTTACATGTCCAACTTGATTTAATTGTTTTATCGCCATATATATTACTGCTTACATATATACTATGTTATTCTCATATGCTATATACTTGTATGATATGTCTTTTTCCTATTTGTTTAATGTGTTATTCCATGTCTACCATTTATGCAATAACATTTTTCTTAAATGGCTAAGTGAATTAATTGTTTATCGTGTTATATTTTCGTACTATTGTTTATCAGAGTAGCGCAGTGAAAGTGTGGTGGTAACATGTAAATTATGTGATTATTGTATTTTCTTATATTGTTAGGGAGTATCTAGTACCATACTTGCTATTTGTATACCCTATAAGCCTTTTCATTTAGTGAGTGTTAGTATGCATGTTGTAGGGAGTGCAAGTTTCGGGGACGAAAGTTTTTATAAGGGGGGAAGTATGTGAAATCCGTAACTTTTGCTTACGTGTTATTTTACATTTAATTTATTTTTGTGTGATTAGCGTAATTTATTTTGCGCGATTATGTGTTTACGTGTCTATTTATTTTTATAACATGTCACGTGTTACTTTTTTGGGTACGTTTGTGAGGAGCGTTTCGTACACGTATCGTAATTAAGGGACCTTTTTGTATTTCACTTAGAGGAGTAGTTAATTAGAATTGAAATTAATATATATAAAAAAAACGGATCGTGGGGTGAGGAATAGAAATTGTGGTCGTGTGCGTGTGCAGCAAGAAAATTAAGAAAAGAAAATAATAATAATAATAAATAGGCATCGTGGGCAGGGAGTTTATGGGGTCATGGGTTTTGTGCGTGGATTTTGTGTATATATATATAAAAGCTAGGGAGGACGCCCACTGGCGGAGCTAGGGGGGAGGGGGGCATGGGGGGGTTTTTCCAAAAAAAAAAAAAACAAAAAAAATTATAATTTTAGTTTTGTTTTTATAACACCTCATCCCGTGAACATTTTGAATCACTTTATGAATTAAAATTAGATTTTTTAGTTTGTGAATTATAGGAATTACACCACTTATATCTTAACAATTTTGGTTAAAATTGTAACAAACTTAATTGTGTAAGAGATTATAATATTTATAAATTTTCATCAAAAAATTCATAATTACTAATAGATTATAATATAAGATTTTATCAAAAATAAAAAAATATTCGTTCACATTAATAATAAGCCCTTCATGTTTCCTCCAACTTCATCTCTAATACCCATAATATTTCTAAATGGCCTTTTATTTTGGTCTAATCATACAAAAAAGGTCTTTGGGGCCTTTTTATTCAAGCTTGTTCTTTTTGGATTCAACAATCAAACATGATATATATTTTAATTTCCATTGTAAATATTTATTTTTTCTTCTCGAGAGTCCTTCTCATCAAAATTTTTTTTTGGTTCCGCCAATATTTATATGCTTTTATGAATTTATTTTGTCAATGTTAATTGTGCCCCCCCAAAGAAAATTTTCTGGCTCCGCCACTGAAGACGCCTATAGCTTTGACATGTGGCCTGTCCATGGTAACCGGCGAATCAGAAGTTGCCATGTGGTGGCTTTGCATTCATGAAGTTGCACATGCATTAGCTAAGGTTATTAGTAGATAACATAAGCTTTGAACCTAATTTACAAAGAATAGGTTCAATGTATATTCTTAATGCAATGATAATGACTATTTAATAACAAGAAGTTGAATAGCTTCTGAAAACCTTCTATAGCATTATAAAACACCTTTAGCTAAACTCATTAGCTTTCTTTTATCTAATTGTTTAAGAAGCTCTTAAGCAAAAGAAATCTGAGCTAATATCTATAGCTAATAGAGTGATTGAGGGCGTATTGGTAATAACACATTATTATGCATTCATTTCTTGAGGATTAAATTCAGAATTTGAATAGTTTTATCCTATTAATGATCATTAGATGAATATGGACAGTTTCCCCATAGATTAAAGTTTAAGATTACTCATCTTTCTTCATAGGCCGATGAGATTTTGCATTATTGGATAGGTTCATTACAGTCGGATCTCTCAAGTTTTACTCTTAGAGGTATTAGACAAAAAAAAATATAGTAATTCCTGCTTTTTTAAACAAGTACTACTATGATTTTGCTATTCCATTTATTTTGTTTATATCTTTGATCTATTCAGAAGATTCCTGCTTCATTTTTTTTCCTTTTAGAATTTGGTGAACTCAAGATCTTAGGAGCAATGGAAAAAGAAAAAGGAGCTTTTGCAAAGAAGCTTATAGATATAGTTAATGAGATATCGGCGATATCGGACTACCAGTCGGCGGTGAAAAAGCAGTATACCAATTTGGCACGGCGGTTGAAGTTGTTGACTCCTTTGTTTGAAGAGATTCATGATAGCAAAGAGCCACTTCCTCAGGAATCGCTCAGTGCCTTAGGTAATTTAAAGCTTGCTATGGAATCTGCCAAGGAGCTGCTTCAATTCGGCAGCGATGTTAACAAAAATTTTTATTGTAAGCTTTTACTTTTTAAGTTCTTAATTGTAATAGATTCTCAATTTTTTTTTGAGTTCTGTGAATTTTCTGATCTTCAATTTGCTTTTGATTTCTGTGAATTTTATTTCTTAGATTTCGATTCTTTTACGATTTTTTTAAAAATAGAATCCAGTGGGCGAATCTCTTTGATGATTCAGAGATTTGGGAAAATATTAATGGAATTGGAAAGTGAAAAAAAGGAAAGGAAAAATAGAATCAGAGGATTTCTTTGACTGGAACTGGAACTGAACTTAGATGCTATTTAATGTACCAATTAAGATGAGAAGGAATCTTTTGTTAACATAAGCTTGTGGATATTTTATGTATTTTTCTAGATTTTATTTTCTTCATATTTCTGATATATTATGTATATCTTTGTTTGTTATTAAAAGTCCTTTCAATATCAATTTTTATACTATTAATGATCATTAGATAAATTTGGACAATTTTATATAGTTTACATTTCGATGTTGTTATTTTATTTTAGATAAAATTTTGCTGTTCTCCCTTACATTGGTTAACTCTCTCCGGATTCCTCAAAGCCACCTTCTAAAGGTATTAGGGGATTAACATGTTCACTTTCTATTATGTTTTGATTAATTCTTTTTACTTTACATAAATTTCTTCCACTCAGGCAAGCAAATCTTGCAATTTTTCAAGGTATATTTTCCCATTTCAATTCTTCAACTGTTTTTCTTTTGAATTATTTAATGTTTAACTTGCCCTCTTTACAGATTAACTCTATATACAATTATTTCCTTTGACATTCAGCGCTGAATTTTGTTGGGATCAAAAGGCATCAAGTAAATTTGGGCTGCTTACAACACTTTTGCTGTTTTTTCCCCTGAAACTTCATGAAATTTAACACTTTTATACTATTTGACTCCAGCGGAAGCAGTGATATGATTCTGATTTTAGCTTCAGCAGAGTTGCCAAATTATGAGTCCTCTGAACAAAACAGACACTTAAGGTTGCAATTTTAGCATCCTTGATCAACATATCCACACAAATTTAACCTATCATACTCTTATCATTGACAGTCTTTAACATTGAATTCCTTTGGGTTATTAGAATCAAAATCACTGTTTTGTTGAAAACAAAATATAGAAATTTTCTTAAATTTATGTTTCCTCACGAAAGTTCGTCGCTCAACCAATGAAACGCGAGAGGACGAGGGAGCTCTCGGCGCTCACTGCGACTTCATTGGCTCACCAACAAATCTGGTATGTGATGTATTATTAGCTTCGAGTGTTATTCAAACACAATATATAGACTATCTAAAATCAAAAGAAATTAGCCTTGACCATTCTTGCAGTAACTATTTTCTTCAGGCAACCAAACATCTTCCTATTCCAAGGTATAGTTTACTTGCTATTGTATTCGTTAAAGATTTATATTTTTTTTAGACCTTGCACTTGTTACAAATTTTTATAGTTCCAATTGAATAATCCAATTGTTCACTGTTATCTAATCAAATAAGTAGATTTTTCCCCTTTACAAATTATCTATATATACAAAGAATCCTGCCTCCCTTTTTGCAACTCCTTTCACTTCCCTATGCCAACTCTTCCATTCTCTTACTTTTTAACCAAAACCATGTTAATTGTTCATGAAATTGTTCCAGTTAAGTAGGACTCGATCACCTTATTGCATAGAAATATCAATCCAATGAAAGGTATCTTACATTTATGTTTACTCACAGGTTGATGCTCAACCAATGAAACACAGAGGACATGAAGCTCTCGGCGCTCGCTGCAACTTCATTGGCTCACCAACAAATCTGGTATGTGATGCATTATTAGCTTCGAGTGTTATTCAAACACAATATATAGACTATCTAAAATCAAAATAAATTAGACTTGACCATTCTTGCAGGCACTATTTTCTTCAGGCAACCAAACATCTTCCTATTTCAAGGTATATTTTACTTGCTATAATATTCATTAAAGATTTATAATTTTTTAGACCTTGCAGTTGTTCCAAATTTTTATAGTTCCAATTGAATATTCCAATTGTTCCCTGTTATCTAATCATACATTTGCTTTTACAAATAGGTATGATTACAATAACAATTCTATGCAGTCAATAAAGGATTTACCTTTCCAAATGTATAATTTCCTTACTATTGTATTCATTCAAGGTTTTTAAGTTTACAAGACTTTATGACTTAATTATCATTTCATAAGAGTTAAGCAATCACATTGTATTAAATCAATTCAATATTTTAATTTTAATCCCAATATATATATATATATATATATATATATATATTTCCTTTTATGTTATTCCAAGATAAATATAAATTTGGAAATGTCAGTATGAATTTCATAGTTGGGGGATATTTTGGCCCAATGTCACTATTGGGTTTCGAAAACGGGGCCAACAGACCGGTAAGTAGTGGACAATCACGTAATCCCTTGACCCCAAATAACATGATGAGTTTCAAAGAAGTTGGTCTTTATTAATATTCAATTATTGTTCAAATATACCATATTTTTGCAGAATGTAGTCACCGTCGTCTCTTGACCATTTTTCCCCTCCGAACATTTACCCTATAAAAAAAATGCAATATACTTAAATTAAAGTTGACTAAAAACAAAGTCCATCTCAGCTCAAAAACTTAAATTAGTTCCCTATGTGGTTTTATCATTTACTTGAATTTATAATGCACTATGTAATTGTAGTTAACAAATATGCCTATTACACTGGATAAACAATATCTACTGACATTTAAAAAAAACAGAAATCAGATTTCAAATATGTAATATTTATGCCTGTATTCCAAAACAAAACAAATGCAAATAGGAATATTAATCAGGCTAAGAAAGATTCATTGAACATGTTTGTGTGGTTTAATACTTTATTTAAATTTATAATGCACTATGTAATTGCATTTCAAAAAATTACCAATTCCAATGCATCAAACACAATCTGATTAAATTTTAAAATCAATAAAGGGCACAGTACAGGTTTCAAATCTGCAATACATCTGACTGTATTCCAAAACAAAACAAATTGAAAGTGTAATATTAATCAGTCTCAGCAAGATTCATTGAATATACAAAGTTTAAACTCATAATTCCATTACATTATTGATAGATAGTTTCATTTTAAGTTTTCATTCATCTTATGTGACCAATTCAAGTTAATTTTCCTCCCAAAATGCAAATACCAACAATAAATAGATACACTATAAAACATTGTTTACCCCCTTATAGTTGTTTAGAATATTTGAGCGTTGTGTCAACATTAAACAAGATTACCAATTCTCATCTAAATGTCATAACTGACTCAAGGAATAAATTGCAGCAGAATCTTCTTGGAAAAAAATATAATTAACCAGTGATTTATTAGTAAGACAACATGAAATACTATAGACCATCTCAGGGGAACATAAATCAATTCAAAAAGATTAAAACATATCAAAAATTTATGACAGTGAGTGGGAATTGGTAAAATTTTATTTTGAATTTAATTCAGAAAGGTAACACCCAATAAAAATAAATTCTAACCATTCAATATGAACAGTCACAATTCTACACAAAAAAATAACTATTCTATCATAAAAAACGCCTGTATACCCGACTTCTTAAATTGAATTTGTAATTAATTTAACAACATTTAACATTCATCATCAAGCATATATACATTTATTAGCCACACTCTAAATAAAATGTAAACATGCATAACAAACAATAAATACAAAAAATAAAGGCTAAGGAAAAACCTTACAAATTCATCGGTTCTTGATTTTTCCGATAAACAAACTGCCATAGACATTCATGAATCAAATCATAAATATTACAAATAAATCATCCAACAAACATTAATGTTCAATTATGCCAAATACATTTCAGAAACATCGTTTACAACACCGTTTAAAACACTCTGGAAACGGGGTTTGACATAAGTGGTATCATTATTTCGTAGGAAGTGCAAGTTTCGTGTACGAAACTTTTGTAAGAGGGGAAGAATGTAAAACCCGTAACTTTTGATAACGTGATTTTTCACGGGCAATTTAATTTTTCACGTGTAACTGTATATGTGTAGTTTACTTCGTATGATTATATGACTATGTGTCTAATTTTTTTATAACATGTTACAGTTATTTTTCGCGTACGTTTTATTAAAGGCGTTTCGCACAAGTATCGTAGTTGGGAAACTTAATTGTGATTCATATAGATAATTAATTTTATTAGATAATTGATTAATTGAATTAGGAATAAAGAATAGGGATTAGAAGGAAAAAAAAAACAAAAGAAAATGAAAAGGCCACCAGTAGAATATAATGCCCAACGTGGGATCATGGGCATTTAAAGAATTAAAAGAAAACGGAAAATAAGAAAACCAAAACGTGGGAGCCGGGAGCCTTTACAGTGGGGGCTTTTCATTTCTCGGGAAATGTGTCAAAAACAAGGTAGGAGAAATTTTTTGGTTTTCATTGATGTTGATACCTTGAATCTGATTATCGCCAATACATCTCTTCAATAATAGAGTTTTAAAATTCTCTTATGAAAATCCCTTTAATCTTCAATACACAGGGAAAACCCCCAATTCGCATAAATGGAAAACGGACTTTAACTTAAATAAATATGTAAATGGAGGAAATATGGTAAAAAAAATCCCCAAAAAAAAAATCACACGAAGGAGTAATTTTCCATCGATCTGGAAGTTTCCTCTTGAGACATTGAACAATGAAAGGAAACTGTTTCCTGAGAAGATGAACCTTTCATCTTGGGAACGCATTCACACGTGTTACCATCATAAATGGGAAAGAAAAAAACGTTTCCTCCTCTTACCGCACGTGTAGTGCACTTCACCTAACAAGCCATTTAATAATAAATAAAAAAAAATTTAAATAAATCATATGCATTAAATCTTAACACTATATAAACCCCTAACATAAAAAAAAACCTCTAATAACTTATTTATGCTTTAGCATCTACCCAAGCAAGGTGAAAAATTACAACAAAAAAAAAGCCTCTAGGAAATTTAAAATCCAACAAACAAAAAATGGAAGATTTTGAGAGAGGATTCATCAAGTCCATAACAAATGCAAACGATCTGATCGCCATGGTAATATTTTTTCTTTAATCTATATTTTGAACAATTTTTTCATATATTACATATAATTATTTTTCCCAAATTCCCATTATTTGTCTTTAGGAAATACCAACCAGATTAATCATTGGAGCCGAAGACAATATCTCAGAAATGATCTTCCTCCCAAACCACAAAGGGACATTATGCAATGTCTACATCACCAAATTACAAGATACTACTATTCTGAATGATGGCTGTGCCACATTTGTCAAAGAAATGCATATAAAAAAAGATGACTACGTCGTCTTCCAAAAAGTCAGAGGAATTGTTTACAATTTTATTAATCTTGGCACTCCGAAATAATTTATGTACTTGGAATTCATATATAATAAACGTATTTCCCTTCAATTGATTAATATTTTTTAACTACAAGAATAAAAAGGCTTTTATACAAAGTCACATATTTAACTATATAGCCAAATCAATACATAGAAAAACAGTTGAAAACATCACGCGCATCGCGCGGGCTTTAACACTAGTATAACCTAAGGGGCAGGGGATTGATTTACTACTCACATTAAATCAAAACATAAGAAATAGAATATAAGGGGAAGCAGCCGCGGGGATAAGGGGTATGGAGAGTCGAGCCTAACAAGAAAGCAAGAAAAGAATAGGCGGACAGTAGGTGGCCGCAAGCAACAGCAGAGTTTTTCTTGTAAGTTTTATAATTTGTACAGAACTTTGAGAGATCACTGAGGGATCGTTACTTGTCCGTTTACAGTCTTTAATATACCGATTCGAAGATAATCGAATAAGCTTCGAGTGAGCGATGACGGCACATCATTCCGAGTCCCAAGCAGAAAGTTATAGCTCCGAGAGTAAGACTGGGTAGTGCTGTTCAGATTTTCTGTTATCTTTTGTCTTCGTAAGAGGTAGGGACACCCCTACGTCATTTAATTCTCGCATATAACTGCACAGTAAAAGCGAATAAATTATTTAATTTACGAAATAGTTGCACGAATTGTGTTTATAGCTTTCGATATTGTATAAACTGTTTTGGGCATGATTTAAATTCATTATAATCTGATTTGTAAATTGATTACTGCGCTCAGCCTTAGGTAAATTGTCATAATTAATTGATAATTGTGAATTGTGAATTTTAGATTAATTGGGTTTTTTTTTTTTTATTGAACTTGCATAAATGTTACCGCTTTGGTCGTCAAATTTTGGACTCATTGATTTTAGTCATATGTGGTTTTGGTCGATCGAGTCGTCGCCCCTACTGAGCTCTTGTCTAGGAATGACTAATTAGCAGGATTCGTTCACTACTACATTCTGATACTGATTCTGTGACCCCGAGAGGTCTTCTGATATACGCGTCTCTGAACCCTCACCTGATGAGGTTATCATTGGGACGGTAATGGCTTTGATGAGTCCACTGTGGTGGGTAATGACACAATAAAAGAATGGATCCTTAAACCCTGGGCCCGTCGTTTGGGGGACCGTACCAAAGTCGCGCCTGCATTTTCTGAGTCGTCCTAGCTCTGATAATAGCTAGGGTCATTACCGTTATTGTTGATTGCGAGTGAATAGATGAGTCAGCTCATGTGGCGGGATTGTGTGTCATAGCGGTAGTGATGTTCTTAGTGTTTAAACGGTGTTGTAATCGAGTGTAGTGTATGAGCAATGCGTGGTGCTTGTTGTGCACTCGGTTATGTAAGCGTTTAGATGCAACGAATATGGCTACTTAGCTTATTTGTTGTTTCATGCTTGTTCGTTCTTTTTATTGGTCCCTACTGAGCACCGTAGCTCAGTCCATCCACTTTTACTGTGCAGATGATTTAGGTGACGAGCAACACTACGAAGATGATGGCATCTGGGATGGGGATTATGAAGAGTGATTAATAACCGATGTCAATTAGAGAATTTAGTTTATTTCATTATTAGTAACGTTAAGCATTTTCATTTGTAATAAATAGTTTTCGCTGTTGAAATCTTATTTTGGATTAATTCATAATTGAATTTGCTTTTAGTAACTCTGTTTTTCGGCTTTGGTGTTTCATTAACCAATGAGACACTGCCATGTCATCGACCCTGGTTACGGGGTGTGACAGTTTCACTTAGAGACATTCCCTCAGCTTGTATCTCATGCAAGATAACTTGTATTTCTTGCACCTGACTTGTCACCGATTTGGAATCTATCATTTTATTTTAGAGAAATCTGCCAACAACAAATTTCTTTGCGCCGACATCTTCTGTTTTATATTTATGATCTAAAGATTCCCATAGTGTCTTAGCAGTCTTATGTGCACTATAGACACTATACAACGAGTCATGCAAACCATTCATCACATAGTTTTTGTATAGATAATCAGAATGCTTCCAAGCATCAATCGCGTTGATAACGTGTACATCTGTTTCACCCTCAGGTATGTTAGGAGCATCTTCACTCAAAAATCTTGCAAGATTCATGGTGGTCAAATAAAACAACTTCTTTTGTTGCCACATTTTAAAGTTTTGACCCATCAAGCTTCTCAGGTTTTTCATTGTGGTTACCAGAAACCACTGTAGGCATTTGCAAAGCAGCACCAATAGTAGAGCGCAAGCCATTGGATCCTTCAACAACCTCAGTTTCCATAATGAATATGTACTACGAAGAATCTGTTTTAAGAATGTTAGGAAAAATAAACCTCGTAAGTATATATTCAATATGGAATAAAATAAATTATCCAACTATAATAAAAATAATAATTCTAGTGAAAAGAATTATTATTTTAAATGAATAAATAAAATAATAACATTAAAATGAATTAAATAAAAGGAGAAGAAGAAGAGCCTTAAAACAGATTCGTCCCCTCCGTCGGTGTGCTTGAGGTTGAATTAGATGTCTGTCTCCCAGGATAAAAACAGATATCGACAAAGCAGTTAGCACCAAAACTCTTTGCCAAACGAACTAGAACAAACAACAAAGAACACCATTATGAAAATATGAAAAACTAAGACATACAGGAGAAGAGAAAATTATTTTTGGTGTAACAAAATAAGAGTATGAGGAGCCTATTTATGCTAGTGGAGATGGAAGAGTTTATTTAATTTATCTTAAGAGATGAAGTGATATGCATTAATCAAATGTAACTTCAAAAATTATGTGAAGATTACATCCGTTGCATTCTAAGTGAATTTTCGTTCACTTCTTTATCTTTTACATTCAGACCTTTATCTTTTTCATTCACTCCTTTATCTTGCAATGAAGATTAATTCATTCATGCAATTCATGCAACTCCAACACCTTATCCCTCTACACACAAACATCCCCGCTCACCGGCTAAATTCTCGATTTCCAATTAGATGCGAATACTCAAGGTTAAAATGGTCTAACCATCGAAAAAGTTGAATTTAATTTGAGTGAAACTCTAATCCAAAAGCAATTTTTTTCTTATTTGTTCGAGGGTTGGGATTAAAAAAGCGAGCCTCAGGCACGCCTAGGCGTGAGGCGAGGTGAGACTAGCTTTCAAAACGCCTCCGGGGGACTGAGGCGAGGGGTGTCCACGAAGAGAGCCCGAGGCGATCGAGCGTTACTGCACAAAAATGATAAAAATTGCATCAAAGGCTAACAATGCTCTCTGACCTAATATAAAAAAGGCCGAAAGTTTCTTTTTGTCTTCTGCCTCATTACTTTCTGCTCCTCAGCTCCTCAGGTAAGTTCTTCTTCATTCGTCTCCTTCTTCTTTAAATTTCTTTATCCTCTTTTCTCTTATTTTTTTTTCTGAATTTTTTATTTCAACTATGGATCCTTCTTCTTCTTCTTTATTTTCTGGTTTTTTTTGCTGATTTTTTTATGATTTTTTCAGACTCTCGTTAGCTGCTCTCTGCTCCTCAGGTACGTTCTCTTCTTCTTCTTTATTTTCTGAATTTTTTTTCCAGTTTTTTTTTATGACTTTTTTCAGACTCTCTGGTTATCTACTCTCTGCTCCTCAAGTGCTCCTTAGGTTCTACTCGGCCTAATGTTACATTAATGGATGGATTTGAGGAAGAGGAAGAAGACATTGAGAGGTCTTCTAGTGAAGGAGGGGAGGATCTTGTGTTTGACGTTGATGACGATGATGAGTATTAGTTTGTATGAGATAATAATATATGAATATGCTTTATGTTTTATTTTCCATGTTTTTTTACTCAACTTTAAGATGTTGGATACTTGGAATGATAGTAGTTGTCTTTTTTATTCGTTTAATAGTTTACGATATTTTTGTGTGGACAATTTGGCAGATAGTATAAAATATATGCTTTTATCTAGTATTTATAATATTGAAATAATGTTTATAATACAAAATTGTATATAAATTTAATTTATGACAATTTTTGCAAAAAAAGTGCGCCTCGCGTCCTTGAGGCGTGCGCCTCATCGCCTCGGTTCGCCTCACACCTTTTAAAACTAAGTTCGAGGGGAAATAGAATGGTTAGCCAATTTTACTATCTCTTTAATGGAGTATTTGCATCTCACGTGTAATGATCGAATTCCACCGCAAATGTGTTAGCATGATTTTCTTTCAGCAGCTCGTAAATAGTGGAAAGGCTCTTAATGCTGAAAAAATTATAAAGGATTCAAATAGTTAACGTATATGGTAAAATGACTAAATAGAAGAATTTCTCTAAATATGTTAGCCTTGGTCAGATGATTAAAGACACTAATTTTTCATTTAAAATATATTTTTTGGGTTGCCTTCAAATAATAATTTCGTAGTCAAATGCTTAATTTGTAGTTTAAGAAATTAGAAATAAAATCATATATATATATATATATATATATATATATATTTTTAAACCAGATTAGTTTTAGAGATGTCTCTCCTTTTGTTAGTTATAAGAGTTCCAGCTCCCTTTTGTTTAAATCTAACAAAAAACCTAACTGAGTGATGGAAAAAAGTTGTTTAATCAGTGCGGATAAAAATTAGGCAAGCATGTTTTATGGACTATAAAATTGATTCAGTCAAAGAACTACTCACCTCCATAGCAGTTAGAAAACGAATTTTAGGAATCCATCTTTAACTGACATGTAATAAAGTTAGAGGGGTGGAGAAGTTACTCGTTGCCAATATTCGTAGTTTAAACAAAATTTAAGGGAAGTAAATGTAATTAACCCGACCATAAACAAAAAATGATTCCGTAATTAATAGGTATTTATAAGAAAATTACTTTTCAAAATAAAATAATAAAAGAAAGTCATACAAAATTTATTATGTATATCAAGTCATATATTATAATGGGAATCGGGTAGTCCAAGTGGTCAGGCTACCCGAACACGGGGCGGAGGTCCCGTGTTCGATTCCTATATCTCCCCATAATGGGGTAAATAATTCTCCTCCTTATGAGGCTTATCTTCCCTCCCCAGGCATGGGGCATGCTTCAATCTTCCCTATCTAGGGTACTCTCCACTCTTCCCCTTCGGGGGCAATCGCAAAATTGTTCATTCAACCGTCTACTTTTATATTAGACTCTTGAAGTAGTAGCTCGAGTGACCAAATTAAAAGCTTGAATTCATTAAATGTCTAAAGCACATCCACCCTTAATTTGTTATTAACAAACGCAAAAAGATAGCTTGAACTTCTTTTTCCTTTGATTATACATAGAGAGATGCAACTTAAGAATTTTTTTATTTTAAGATGTCACGATAGTTGAAATTTTGCACTTGGATTTAACACAAGCTAGATTTATCTAAGTTATATAAAAACTAACTATGTGAGATTATCAATTTATATTTCTTGCGTTCAAAATTGGACATCTATAGTGTGAAAAATAATTGGGCATTTGCTAATGATCTAATATTTGAATTGAATGATTGTGATATAATGTTGAAAATAAAGAAGGGTAAAAAGCGCTCACGCCTCTTAAACTATTTCCTTTTTTGATTTTTGATCCTCAATTAAAAACGGTCAAGTTTTACCCCCTAAACTATTTCGGTTTTTGGTTTTTGACTTCCATCCATATTCTCCGTTACATCATAACGGAAATCCAAAAAATGGGGGCATTTTTGGGCAATCTGTATAAGATCCTAAAATTTTTGTTTTTATAAAAAATAAAAACCTATTATTCTGACGAGAAAGAAGAAGTCGCTGGTGATAACAGTGACAGAAGAAGCCGGAAGCCGGGTACAACTCCTCTTCTCCAACCACCAACTGTAAATTCCAACATCTAAAAAAAAATCTTAAAAGGCCCTTTTTTCCCCTTAAATTTAATTCTATTTATTATGAATGATATGATTTTTCCAAAATGCCCCCATTTTTTGGACTTCCGTTATGATGTAACGGAAAATATGGATGGAAGGTCAAAAACCAAAAAGCGAAATAGTAGGGGATAAAATTTGACCGTTTTTAGTTGAGGGTCAAAAACTAAAAAACGGAATAATTTAGGGGGCGTTAGCGCTTTTTACCCAAATAAAGAATTGGGTCTAACTTAATAAAAACATGGTTTTAAAATCCGGTTCAGACCGGCCGTTCGAACCGCCATTTGACCTTCTTTGCGGTACGGATTGGCTCCCAAAACCAATCGAACTAAAAAATTAGCTTCTTTTGTTCAACCCGGTACCGCCCAATCCGAAAACCGTAACGGGTTTACTAGAACCGATCGGGTCTCGTATGCTTCATTTAAAAAAAAAAGGAAAATTTGCATCTTAAACAAAAAAATCAAGAAACACTCATTATGTACATCTCACCCACAATTAAACTTAGTATCACCGTTTAGGTTAAGAACAACAAGCTCGCTCAGTCTGAACTCTCAAACCAAATTCATCAATTTCAAATTAAAAAATCCAAAATTTCATAGTATATTTAAATTTCTTGATCAATAAGTATATTTAACTTTTATAGAATATTTTGTGTGTAAATGAATTTACATTGCATTTGGTTAATTTTCATGTTTATATTAAGGGGATGTTTAATGATTTTAATTTGTACTCCATTTTAAATAATAATTATATATTATTTATTCATTTATAATATTTAACATCACTAGGTCAATGAACGAGTCGATGACGATCCCTTACCTTTTCGATCAGTGATCCATAACCCAGTAATTTTTCCAGGTCAATGCCCGGAAAAACCTTGCAAAAAAAAAAACCTCAAAAAGGAAATAAAATTGTCAAAACTATATAAGGAGCAAATTCACTGAATTCCAGATAACATGGAATTCTCAACGAAATTCACTGAATTCCAGATAACATATCTGGAATTCATCAATACCTATAAGACAAAAACCAAATATTGTCTGAGTCCCACGTGTGAACCAGATTCGCATGGGGTGAAGAAAAGGAGATTGTGAGGTTGAAGATGGCCCGGTGAGCTATCATGTCCCCAAGACATGAATGCACTTGAATTGATATTTAATAATATTTACATTACAAAAAAAAATATTTACAGAAAACACAATCAGATAGTAACTGTACAAAATCAGAAAGGAATTACAGAACATAGTAATATCTATATATAACCCTAGTTACTTTGTCCTCTTCCCATGTAGGATATGACATGTCCTTATGGAGACTTCGGATCATATGTATCACTTTTTTTATTAAAATCAAGAATGAGACTGGAGCAGGACAGAATATCCAAACTCAATTATCAACGATAAGGTCACCTAATCGGAAATTATTTATTTGTAACATATATGAACTTGATGAGCAACCCGATTGGCCAAGATGCAGCTGCAATTCCAATGGATGCACCCCACTGCACCCAATCCAATCTCTCAATATTTACAAACCTCTTCAAGAATTCCACCATCAACAGCTGAACAACAATTGTTAAACTAGCAATGACCAAAAATAACTTGTTCTTGTGAATTCCTTCAAATACATTCTTTCTCACAAGGCGACGTGCATTGATTTGATTGGCTACTTGGCAAAGGACAAAGGTGTTGTAAACCAAAGTATCATTTACCTTCTGACTTAGACCAAAGACTGATTCTCCTTTGAGCTGCAATGTCAAAATTACCCCTATTTGATACAAGGCTTGACCTAGTATGTTTCTCCACATTATGTTCGTGATCAGTGGCTCCTTTCCATCCCACCACCACCGGTCGCGGAAGCTTCTTCATTTGCTCTTTCGTCGGCGTCTCAGTCGCAAAAGCTAGGGCACCCAGTGGGTTGATAATGAGGTTCACCCACAATACTTCTAATGCTGTTAATGGCACCCTTCCTGTTGCTAGGACCACCAAGACAAACTCTATAAAAATATATAAGAAACTGAGAATATAATAAATGACATGTAATATTTTGGGGCAAGGATAAATTTATAAATAATTTTCTACAAGTTTTAATTTTTTTTTAAGGAAAAAGTGATGGGTGTGTGTGTTTACAACCTTGGGGGCAGCAGCTATATGAATCTAGAAAATCGGTCAAGATCTGGGAAAACTTTAGTTCTAAATCCATTATTTTCTTACAACTGCAAAAGTATTTTTACAAATTGGTGAATGGGAAGGTTGGGGGTGGACCGATCTATTAGTCTTGGTCTCATCCCCAGTCACAATATTTTACTCGGCGAATCCTGGATTTACATGTAGGGGGTTGGTTATGTGAGTGGGTGTGGGAGAGTATTGGTTCATCCCCTATTTTACCCTTGGTGAGGACCCCAAGAAATATACGAGAGAAAGGTATGGGCTTAGGACAAGACAACCAGTTTTAGACAAGTTTCTTTTGAACTAGATACCTGAATGTCAAGTATGACTCGTAACAATCTATCTTCCGGGGCATATGATGATTTTTTGACCATCTGATGGTTAATTTGCCCACTAAAATATCACCCGTCTCTACCCATGATCCCAGATCACAATTCCATTTTGTCTAAATTGTAGTAGTAAGAGTACTGAGTCATATCTTTGTAGCAACTGTTTTTTTTTCCTACACAAAAAACAATCAAATTGAAAATTGGATAAATGTTGGGTACTTGCCTGTTGAGATAGAGGTAACAAAGTTGATGAGAAGCCCTGAAATGTTGGGTGTAAGCTGGAATTGAGTAAATCTCTGGATGTTACTGTAAATGCATCTTCCCAATCTAAGAACCTTAACCATAGAAGAAAAATTACCATCCAAGATAATAATATCTGTTCTCTCTTTGGTGACTTGATTAGTAGCCTGAATTCCCATTAAAACTCCAATGTCAGCTTCCCTAAGGGCGAATCCGTCATTTGCACCATCCCCAGTCATGACTGCAACAAAGTGACCTTTTTGTTTCAAGGATTTTACCATTAACTCCTTGTCAAAAGGAGTTGCATCTGCTAATACAACAATTTCATCGACTTTCTCCATCCTTTCCTCATCCGTAAAATTACGAAATTCCCCACCCTCTATTATAACTGATCCATCCATGTTAAGGCCGAGTAGTATTCCACATTCATTAGCTATTTCTTTTGCTATCAAAATATTGTTCCCCGTGATCAATTTGATGTTCATTCCATCTTCTTTACATGGATCTTTTAGGCCTAAAATTCCCACAAGGGTCAAGTCGTCGTCGTCGTTGTTTCCGGGCAATTCTTGCCTGTGGGCTAAAGCAATACATACAGTGGTAACTGAGTTCATAGCTTCGCAAGCGGAAAGATTTGGTACCATGACCTTATCTTCCATTAGTCTCCTCAATGAATAAGAAATCGCGATAGCGAATACCAAAGGCAAACCTCCTGGAATTGCAACGATTGCAGTACTAATCGCAGTAAAAATAAATTCCACCACAACATTGATAATATTGTTTGCGCTGTGGTGTTGTTCATTTTTGTGCATGCTCTGTAGATAGCATATTACTATCGTAACAAGAGAAATTACTGAATAAATTATCTGAACGGCTGAGGTTAATTTTTTTAGCCTCTTTTGAAGATGGGTTTTCTCATTATAATAACAAGAGTTTCGGCTTACTGAACTCATCGATTCGCCCCAAGTTGTACTCATTCCTACACAAGTCACCAGCATTTTACCATCTCCATCCGCTACCTTTGTGCCTGAATTCAAGAATGGATTTTGGGTTTTATTGACTTGGACACAGTCTTTTTCCCCTGGAATCAAAGACGAAACTAGAAATTTATAAGTTCTAAAAAATAGGAAATTTTAATATAAATTGTTTGACAAAGTTTTAGCTACGGGTTAGATCGGTTCTCACATGAAATGCTGGATTCGTTCACATGCAACAAGTGCCCGTCTATAAACAGTCCATCAGCAGGGACTTGATCCCCGGTCTTCAAGCAAACCACGTCTCCAACAACAATTTCAAATGCTGATATTTTTTGTTTTCTGCCATTTCTCAGTACACCAATGATATTATCGTCGCTGATTTTGAAGAGTTTGTCAAATTGTCTGCTTTGATTGAACCTATAAATAGTTGAAATTGAGATAACAACAAATATGGCAACAAATATGCTTCCACCATCATACCATCCTTGTTTTGTTCCGTTCTTCTTGATGCCAAAACCAAGTAAAACCGCACCCAAAGCCAAAAGTATGAAATTTGTGGGATTCTTTAAAGATTTCCAAACAAAGTAAAAGAAACTTTTCCTTTGTGGTTTATGGTACGTATTATTACCAAACGCTTCATTTCTACGTAAAATATCTTCTTCATCGTCCCCATTTATGCCATGATGAATATTGACACTAAGAGAAGCAGCTATTCCTTGAACACCATCAAACTCATCAAGCTTTTTAAGGTTTTTCTCCTTAACAAGCTTTGTTAGAGTTGGCTCATCAATGTCATAAAAACATGAGAAATCTTTAACAACATCTATAACAATATTCCCAATCAGGATCACTTGATATTTCCTTGTCAAAATTATCATCATCTACAATATTTTTGTTCCCCACGACTGATTGATCATGAATCTTGCGACCTTGGCGAATAAGACCTATGAAGGCCCTTGAGCAATAAATAACTAAGATTGCTGATGACCATCTTTTTTTGTTCAGTGTACGAAGCTTGATTTTTTGTGGCACGTCGTAGATGCTAATGTTGTCTAAGTTTGCGTGAATGTGGGTATGCATGTTTAGAGAAGAAAAAAACTAAAAAAAACAAGTATTTGGATTGTGTTTTTTGGGAAAGCATACGGTACGATGAGGAAACAGAAAAGGCTGTTTTTTTTTGTTTTTTGTTTTTTTTAATGAATAAAATGCTGTTTGTCAAGTTGCTATATAGAGAGAGAAGGCTTTTTCGGAACCTTCTCCGAAACTTCCTATGTTTCTCATTCCAAAACCTTCTCCGAAACTTCACATAAAACGACTTTTGCTCCTTCGTTCCACTCTAATCCAATCCGTTGGTGATTGGTAACTGGTAGTAGTAGACTAGTAGCTTATGTATACCGGAGTATTAGATAAAAACGAGTGGATTAGCTTTTTCAACCATATTCTCAAAATATATTACTACATTCATTTTATACACGTTAGCAATTTAGAAAATAAAAATTAAGATATTTTGTTAATTAAAATATTAATATTATTCTATTAAATAAAATTAGTGATATACAGTAAAATCTTCATTCAGTAATACTCTATATAAGAATAACATCTTTATAGTAATAAAAAATTATGGTCCAAAATCAGGATGAATTATAAATAAGAATAAACTCTACGTTGTAATGTTAAATGTTTTTGTTAGGACAATCCTTAAGAAATTTATCTTCATATAGTAATAAAATAACATTAAATTTTAAATATATATATATATATATATATATATATATATATATATATATATATATATATATATATATATATATAAAAAATATGCAGAATTATTTAACTATGCTAAATTAAACTTGAGATGATATGAAATACTTATCTAAGGTTGTCTGTGACAATGACTTAATTTGTTGGGTTGGTTTATTTCATTTTGCGCAACTCGACACGAATACTTTCAGTGATTTGAGTTCGTTTTTTAGGTGTCACGACTTGCTTGGAGTAGAAAATGTATGACTTGAAATGATAATGAAATTTATGATTATACTACCATTTACATATGTATAATAAAAGGAAAACAAACGAAAAGACATTCCGAAGATAAAACATACATGAGTTAATATTTTAAATGCATATATGATGTACATACGTTTTTTTTTACAATTCCTATATAATGCATATTTACATGAATGGATTTTTTAAATTTAATATATACAAATTGTACATGCATGATGTACGTACATTTGTTTTTTTTTAAAACTCAATCTTATGTATCTTTTAAATTCATGTTTTAAAATATGAAGTGATACATTTCCAAGTGTCGTATAATGTATATTAGTTATTTTTTTTAAATTATAATTTTTGTATGTAAGCTTCTATTTAAGAACAACCTCCTATAGTAATATTTTTCTCCGGTCCCGAGATTATTACTGTATAGAGATTTTACCGTATAAGTCTTATTTAAGAAAGTAATATTAATATATTGATTAACAAAATACTTTACATTTTTACTTCTTTAATTTTCGTTACATTTGCTAAATGACTTATATTATGAAATAAAAATATTTTTTAACTTTTAAAAATATATCTTTGTGATTACTTTTATTAAATAGACAAATCGAGTGAATGCATTTGTGCACAATTTCTGTAAACTCTTCAACATAAATTCTTGAAATTGAATATGCAATACTTTCATGAACAATTCATTTTTTAATTTTTGACACAATTTTTTTAAAAAAAAAAACCTAATCTAAATACAATAAAAAAAATAAAAATTTCTTAAAATAACAAGAAAATTAGTCATTGTCTCTCAACTATAAACCATATTGACTCAATTAAAGGGTGCGCATATTATATTCATTAGAAGAACAATTCAAACCCGTCTCAGCTTAGTTTCATAGAATTTCCCAAATAATTTCCCAAACCCGTTGGTGTAAGATAGAATTTCCCAAATAATGTTGTTCTTTTCCGACCTGTTTCCTTTTGAGGGGTTGGTGACAATGAATAATAATTGGAGTAGGGGTTGGGAGTTTGGTGGTGCGCCTGTGAATAATAATTGTATTGCTACCTTTAAATCCATGCTTGATGATTGTAACTTGTTAGATATTGGCCATGAGCCACTACAACAAAAAAATGTCTATTGCAACGTTTGTTATATATCGCAATAAGGCAAAAAATGTCGATATAAATATATACCAACATTTATTACAAATGTTGCGTAAACGTCGCATTTGCCTATGTCGTTCTTGTTTTTTACGACATTTGTTACAAGCGTCGATACCTATCTATTACGACGTTTGTTGCGTCATTTTAAAGTGTATCAAAAGGTACTTTTACCAACATTTGTAAATAATCGCAACAAGTCGTCTATTCCGACGTTTTTAAATAGTCGCAACAAAATACCTATTCCGACATTCATAAATTTTGAAACCAGGCTGGCCTAGTTGAGCAAAGCCGAGCAGGAGCCGAAGCCTAAACACAAGTCGAGCCGTCGAGTCTAGCCACCTATGAATAATATATAATAAATTTTCTCCCTACTCAAAGAGATAGGAATTGAACACGCGACCTCTTACATGTATGTCATGCAATAGGCCACTGAGCTAAATGATCATTTGTTATTTGTTTCTCCTTCTATTATATTTATTATAATGGGATTTTGGATTTTGTGTTTTACTTATTTTAATTTCTATTTGTGTTTTGATTTTGTTATGAATCAAATTAAAATTAATACACTCTCATTAAAATTTTAAGAATTAAATGTCTTTAATTTTTCTTTAAAAAAAATATTTCAGGAACATAATCTTTAGTATTTTTGTTTGTCAGAAAATGTCACGAGATCTAACGACAAAATATATAAATGCCACTATATGAGTCGCAAAAAAGTAACAATTTATAACAATATATAATGTAAATGTCACTAACTAACATCAAATTGTCGGTAAGAATAAAAATTACTATAACTGTCATTATGAAACGTCGTATAAAATCCAAATATATCAACATTTTATGAAATGTCACATGATTTAATGATGTTGTGTATAAATGTCGCTATGTGAGTCGCAAAAGGTAACAATTTATAACAACATTTAATGTACACGTCGCTAACTAACATTAAAATGTCGATTTTATCAACAATTATTATAACCGACGCTATGAAACGTCGTATAAAATTCAAATTTAGCGATGTTTGTCTAAAATGTCACAAGATCTAACGACATAGTATATAAATGTCGTTATATGAATCACAAAAAGTAACAATTTATTACAACATTTAATGTAAATGTCGCTAACCAACATCAAAACATCGTTTTGAACAACAACTACTATAATCGACGCTATGAAACGTTGTATAAAATCCAAACATTGTGACGTTTGTAAAAAGTGTTGCTTTAACTTACTCTTTTTTGTTTTAAGCGACGTTTGATAAAAACGTTGGTACAAAAACAACGCAAAAAGGTGTTTTTGTTGTAGTGGAGGGATCTAGATTCATTTGGACTAATAAACGTGATAATGGGGATTTGATTTTTCCAAGAATGGATAGAGCGGTGGTTAATTTGGCTTGGCGAAATATGTTTAGTGAAGCAACTCTTTATAACTTGGTTAGGACTAGATCGGATCACTCTCCTAATTTATTGAATCTCTAACCTCGTGATCACACCCCTTCGTGCAAACCTTTCCGTTTCGAACCGGTCTGGATCAATCATCCCGGCCTTACTTGTGTTGTCGACGATGCTTGGGCGGGTCAGGTCTCTAATTTTGATAGGGCTACCATTAATTTTAAGGAGTCGGTAATCCCTTGGAATGCTACAACCTTTTTGGCTACATTAATGTTAAGATTAAAAATCTGCTAGCTAGAATTAGAGGGGCTCAGCGTGCTATAGAGTTTAACAAATCCAACTTTCTTGTTAACATATAACGAATTTTTTTAAAGGAACTAGATTCTGTTTACAATGAGGAAAAACACATTTTGGCTATTAAATCTCGTTTGGACTGGATTATGTGGGATGACCTAAATGTTAAGTTCTTAAAAGCTGTCACGATTCAGAACAAGAAAAACAACAAGATTTTTCTCTGAAACATCCTAATGGCGTTTGGGATTTCGACTTGAATCTTGTTAAGACTATGGTGACTAACCACTTTCAACCCTTGTATTCATCTGGGAAGTCTTCCTCTTATGCTAAGCCCCATGTCTTCCCCTTTCTTTGGACCGCGAAACTGGATATCAATCAACTTCACATCCAACCTTCTCAAGTCGAGATCAAGGATGCCATGTGGGGATTTAAGCCTCACAAGAGCCCGGGTCCTGGCGGTCTTCATCCTATCTTTTTCCATAAATTCTGGAATATTTTCAAACCATCTGTGGAGGCTTTTGTTAAAAGAACGTTTGACTTAGAACTGATTCATGAAGACATTAATGCTATGTTCCTTTGCCTTATCCCGAAAGTTGCCAATCCAGAATCTGTTGGTCAGCTTCATCCCATAAGCTTATGTAACACCATTTATAAGGTGATCTAAAAAATTCTTGTTAATAGGATCAGACCTATCCTTCCCTTCCATTATCTCCCATCACCAGGGTAGCTTTATTCCTGGTAGGAGATGTGCTGATAGTGTTTTCATCGTTCAAGAAGTCATTCACACCATTACTAAGAAATCTGGTAATCAAGGTACGATCGCGATTAAGATTGATCTAGAAAAAACGTCTGATAGGCTTGAGTGGGAGTTCATTAATAAAGCTCTTACCTTTTTCCACTTTCCTTGCAATCTGGTTACCATTACTATGAATTGTGTTTGCTCTACCAAAATGGCTATTCTGATAAATGGAGAAGTTTGTGAGTGGTTACTTCATTCAAGAGGAATTACACATGGTGATCCTCTCTCTTCTTACTTATTTTTTTATTTGTATGGAGTATCTTTCCTTAAGCATTGAGAAGGTTGTGCACCAGAAAATCTGGAAACCTATTAGGATTGGTATGCAATGCCCTTTTATTTCTCACTCCCTTTTCATTGATGATGTTATTCTCTTCAGCATGGCGGATGATAATTCTATTATACAAATAAAAATGGTTTTGGATGATTTCAATTCTAGGTCGGGGCAAAGGATTAACCTAGCTAAATCTAAGTTATGCGCTTCAAATAACCTTTATGGTGAGCGGATTACTATTATTGAGGGCCTTCTCCAAATTCAATACACTTGTAATCTAGGGAAATATCTTGGCATCCCTATTTTTCAAACGAGACCCAAAGGCTCGAACTTTCAATTCATCATTGATAAAATTAGGCAAAAACTTTCGGGTTGGAATCGAATCTTCTGTCTTTGGCTGGTCAGCGTACTGTTATTTAGAGTTCTTCTTCGCAGATTCTCTCTCACTATTCTCAATGCCTTCCTCTTCTTATCTTTGTGTGTGAGAAGATTGATAAAGAACAAAGAGATTTTCTTTGGGCTAATTCGGGGGGGGGTAAGAACGAACTTCACCTTATCAAATGGGATAGAGTAACTATGCCTAAGCAAAAAGGTGGACTTGGTATTAGGAAAGCTTTATATATCAATCGAGTGGGTATTGCCAAGTTTGTGTGGAGACTTAATAGAGATAAAGTTAGTAAATGGACGGTTAGTCTTAATAAAGAAGTACATTAAGAATGACAATGAGCTTATTCTAGATTTGAATAGAGGTACGGGGTCCATCAATCTTAAGACTATCAGGCGTGGGCTTGATTTGTTTCATCAGCCTCGGCTTGGATATCGGGTACTGGAGAGATCATCAGATTATGACATGATGATTGGACTGGACTTGGTTCTCTTAGAAGCAATGTGATTGGGCCGCTTAACGTTCATGAGGAAAACATGAAGCTTCATCACATCATGGGTCAGTATGGGGCTTGGAATTTAAATCATATATCATTCATCCTGCCTACTCAATTAACCACTTGTATTAGAGTCGTGCCTAGGAGAGAGAGCTCGACTGTCCCGGACCAAAGAAGATGGACGAATACGCCAAATGGGGATTTTAATTCAAATGAGACCCATGAAATTATCCATGACAATATCATAGATGAAAAAATGGATAGTAAAAAGTATGATTGGATTTGGTCGGCGAATTGTAATCAGAGAATAAAAAAATTTTATCTGGTTGTGTAACCATGATCGTCTCGCTACTAAAGAGCTTCTCTTTAAAAGAAAAATCACCTAATCTAGTTTGTGCCGAGTTTGTAACAGAGAGGAGGAGACTGTGGAACATATTCTTAGAAATTGTGACGAAGTTGTTAGATTGTGGAATGCCATGAAGCTGCTGCATCATTATCCTAAACTACAGAATAAAGAATTTTATTCATGGCTTAAAAGTGGTGCCTAGATTAAAGAGAATTCTAGCTACAATTTTATGCCTAAGGGAATCTTATTCAATTTTGGGTGCTGGACATTGTTGAACATTAGGAATAAAAAAAAAAAAAAATAAAAAAATCTTATGGGAAGCCATTACCTAGTATCATTGATGAAACAATCAAAAGAGCTACTGATTTCTTTGCACTCGGTCCAAATAAAAGCAAAAGAAAAAAACATGAGATCTCTCATAGTCTCGTGGAAGAAACCACCTTGTGGTTAGATGAAACTTAACGTTGATGGTTCATCGTTTGGTAACTCGGGTCAGGGGTGGAAGTGGTGGTCTTATTCGAGGCCATAATGGGAAGTGGATTCAAGGTTTTTGTAGGAACTTAGGCATTTGTCCCAATAACGTGGTGGAACTGTGAGCTCTAAGGGATGGCCTTAAAATGGCCATTGATCTTAACATTTCGCATCTTCAAGTGGAACTTGATGCCAAAGTTATTATTCATCTTGTATTACATGCGGATATTATTACTTATCCTTTATCATCTCTCATTCATGACTGCATGGAACTACTTGGGAACATACATGAGACTAGTATTTTGCACATTTATCGGGAGGCAAACGCGTGTGCGGACTGTCTCGCCAAATGGGGCGCTTCTCTTACTTTAACCTGTTTTTACTGCTTTCCAGACTAACCCCCTTTTTGTAAGCCAACTAGTGGAGGAGGATGCCCGTGGGGATTATTTTACTAGACTGTTTTGTAAAGAATCTAGATCTATTTTGGGGCCTTTTGGCTAATATATGTTAGTACTGTATTTCTACCAAGAAAAAAAACCTCTTCATTGAGGTTAGGGCGAGGATAAGTACGTCCTTGTTATGAAAAAAATTGTAAAATATTTTTTGTTAGCTAAAAAATAAGAATTTCAAATGATAGCTCGTTGAAGAAATATTTATACTATTTTTAAAAAGTGGAAAAAAAGACGAAAAAAAATCGGTTAGACTTGGTTGAAGCAAGATGATAATTTTTTATTTCCTGCTAGAATGAGAATGGTGACACATCTCCACCCGCCGTCGGAGATAGGATTGGGATCTCCCATTGCCATCCATATATGTATAGGAGTACAAGTGGATCATTCTTTTGGGGAGATTTGGATATGATATGGAACACCACCGTTTTCGCATGTGCAAAATAAGTGTCAGTTGTTGGATGAGGTCATTCATTGACGTATTTAAAGTTGAAAGTTTTGCATTGACTGGGCATGAATGCATGTATCATTTATTTTATAGCATGAATGAACTTTGTGAGATATAATTGTTGGGCAATGGAACACTTCAAACAATTAACTATAACAAAACGAAAAGAAAGTAGAAAAAAACACAAAAAACTTAACGTGGTTCGGTCTCAACTCAGACCTACATCCACGACCCCGAAAGGTAAAACTTTCACTATGTAATTTTTTAACGGAAGAAAAATTACAAACCCTTTTCTTAAAACTCCAAGTCTACACACTCACGAGACTCAAAGAATTGGTACAAATAAACTAAATTTCTCAAATTCCCATGTTACAACAGAATAAAAAAACCTAACTTTTTTTCTCAATCTTTGCGATTTTCTTCTATGTTTTTCCTTTAGCTATACTTCTTTACTTCTTCAAAGAATGACCATTAAGGTGGTATAAATTCTTTACTTTCTTTCTTCCTCGGATAACCAGACGATTGCATATATACACTTTGCAGAAATTCTCAATTCCAACATACTTTTAACCCTTTAATGTCAATTCACCCAACGAAATTATGTTGGCACTTGAGTCAGTTACAAATCTAACATCAGGAAGTACCTTTACCTAATCATTGTGGAGTTTCAGGAGGACTCGTCCAACACCCTCAGCCTTCACCTTCGAGTTGTTGCCCACTTTGATGTAGCCCAAGTCTTTCACCTGCAAAGTATACAAAATGTCTCAGTTCTTGCAAATATGCAAGTCAACAACATTGTCCATAATCCAGTTTGAATGATTCTCAGCAGTGTCATCCAAGCGCCTCATCAAATATTAATCATGATAATCTCTGATCACATTTGTAGAAGAATCACATACCTTTGCCTTGCCTTTCTTATGTTCTCTGAGATTTTTCAAATCTTCCCTCATCTTTGGGCAACGACTTTGGAAGTGATCAATTTCCCATAATAGAAGCACTCGACCTTGTGCAATCACCCTTTTACTTCGCCTTGGCTCCATCTCTTCTTCATCTTGGTCCTGGTCATTGTTGTTGACATGTGTCCATTTAGAATAATTTGTTTCCTCTTTCGACTTAAGCGGAAACACAACTTCAAAAAATGATGTTTTTCTTGACTCTATTATTGTGTCTTTGTGTATGTTTAATATTTTAGATTCATACACAAGAAATCGTTATGTGCTTATGTTATGTGCATATCCAATGAATATGCAATCCACTATTTTTGGGCCTATCTTCATATGTTTTGGTGTAGGTATTTCTACTTTAGCCAGACACCCACACACTCGTAGATATTTGTACGAATGCTTCATTCATTTCCATAAATCGCATAGAGTATTTTTTCTATTCTTTCAGGGCACTTTTTATAAAAGGTAATTAGCTGACAACACGGCTTCCCCACACATCTTCTGTGGCAACCCATAACTTCATAACATTGCATTCATAATTTCTTTTAATGTGCGATTTTTACGTTCTGCAATCCCATTTTGTTGAGGTGAGTAAGGTGATTTAGTTTTGTGTCTAATTCCATGTTTAGCATACAACTCAGCAAATGGTGATTCATATTCACCTCCTCGATCACTTCTTAACGCCTTAATCACTTTATTGAGTTGATTCTCAACTTCATTCTTATAGAGAACAAATTTCTCTATGGCTTCGTTTTTACTTCTAAGAAGATACACATAAAAATAATTTGTGCTAACCTCAATGAAAGTAATGAAGTGCTTATTGCCACCACTTGTCTGTATTGATTCTAAATTACATATATATGTATGTATTGGATCAAGTCAATTTTGCTTCAACACAAGTTTCACACTTATGTTTAGAATCAACATGGAATGTTGTTCTACTATTCAAATTAATTAACCTACGCAAAATATTATAATTAACATGTCCTAGTGTTACATGCCACAAGTTGGAAGCTTCAAGCAAATAAACAAAAGATTTATTCAATTTATTCATATTAGGCTTAACATCCATTACACTGATCTTAAAAATCCATCAGTTACATAACCCTTTCCAAAAAATATTCCACTCTTGGACAAAATCACTTTATCTGACTCAAATACCATGTGAAATCCATGTTTGTTCAGTAACGATCCGGACACCAAGTTATTGCGGATCTCTGGCACATACAACACATAGTCATAGTCAATTCTTTCCCATAATTCATCTTCGAGATCACCTTTCCTTTACCCTTGACCATTGAGGTAGATGAATTTACCATGTACAAGTTCTCTTCATTTTCTGTTTCCTCAAGTGTAGTGAACATTTCTTTGCTGGAGTTTCAACCCACCATACTTTCGGGTTTGAACCCACAAAGTTCACTTCAGAAATTTCGGCTACAATGGTCATTTCAGTGTCATCTTGGGTGTTGTGACCTACCCCATTTGCCTCATTTTTGTTGTTCCTGCTTTCACAATCTGCACTCTGAGGACTTGTGGTAAAATTTGTCACAACTTAAGCATTTCCCAGTGAACTTCTTTGAGACTCTTTTTTGTCCCAACTTCGACCTTTTCACAAAATTGTTTTTCTTTCCTCTTGAGTTTTAACCATGTTCAATACATTAGTCTTAGCCACAGCCGGATTGAACTCACTCTTTTCAGATCCTCTATTGTCTTCCTCAATACGAAGCCTGACAACAATATCTTCAATGTTCACTTCCTTACATTTGTGCTTTAGGTAGTTTTTGAAATCTTTCCAAACCGGAGATAGTTTCTCAATGATAGCAGGCACTTGGAAAATTTCACTCAAAGTCATCCCCTTAGTATGAATTTCATGTAAGATTACTTGAAGCGCTTGTACTTGACTATGCACGGTTTTTGAGTCTACCATTTTATAGTCTAGAAGCGGGCAACAATAAATTTATTTGCCCCCACATCCTTGGTCTTATATTCATGTTATAAGGACTCGCAAAATTCCTTTGATGTTTTCTTCGCGTCGTACACAATGTAAAGTGTATCTGACAAACCATTCAGAATATAATTCCGACATAGGAAATCATAATGCTTCCAAGCTTCAATTGCACTGACAGCTTGAACATCTCCCTCACCCTCATAGAGTTTTAGCCTTTCTCAGCCAAGAACCTTGCAAGATTCAAAGTGGTCAGATAAAACAACAGTGTTTGTTGCCACCTTTTGAAATTCACTTCAGTGAACTTCTCCGATTTTTCTCCATGATTAATCGGAATTGTTACAACTGCAGTTGTTACAGAAATCACATCTTGGGGTATCTGAGCCATAACTTGGGCCTTATTCCCTATGGTTGCTACATTAGATGTCATTTTTGAAACAAATGGTAAATGATCAATTTTCCTCTTCTATGTTTTATAAATCGATTCAATTGAGAATTTGTTTTAAGATTATTATACTAATACTATAGTAATGAATATATTTAAACTTCAGAATCACGAAAGAGAAAAAGTCGAAGAAAAAACAATTTATATAAGAAGGATTATTATACCGAAATGAATTAAGTAGAAATAGAAGAAGACAACAATTCGAGAATTGTGTTGGATACAATCTCCTTAAAACAAATTCATTCCATCCTTAGTGTGCTCGAGATTGAACTAGACGTCTGTCTTCCATGATAAATTAGATACCGGCAAAATAGTTAGCACAAGAACTCTTTTCCAAACGAACTTGAACAACCATAAGAACACTATTATAAAATATGTAGAATTAAGAAAAAAAAAAAGGAGGAGAGAATTGTTTTTGGTGTGTCAAAACAAGAATATGAGGAATTTATTTATACTAGGGGATATGGGAGAGTTTATTGAATGCACCACTTCATTTATCTTGAATAAATGAAATATTATGAATTAAACAAATATAACTTCAAAAGTTACGTGAAGATTACATCCGCTGCATTCTAAGTGAATTTTCCATTCACTTCTTTATCTTGCATGTCATGAATTAAAAAGTAATAAATTAGGGAAAAAACTTTTATCATGAATTCTTGTCTTTTTTTTGTCTCATTAATAAATGATTGTAATGTGTACAATTTATTTTACGAGTTCTATCATTCCTTTTAAATTATATTTTACATGTTAATATTTTTTCAAAACAGTAAATACGACATAGAATATGGACAACAAATTCTTACATTGGAATAGGTTTTGTGATCAAGTTATCCCATAGAATGTTATTGGTAATACCGATAACTATAAATGAAGGCTAATGATATTGCGAAGGCAGATTTTCTCATAGCAAGGCAATTTGCCTTTAAATGACTAAGGTACCTTTTTGGTTCATATTAATATCTCTCAAAAGGGTACCTTTAAATGACTAAGGTACCCTTTTGGTTCATATTAATATCTCTCAATTAATTTATTTTTTCAATTTTTCCTTGCCTAATCTATTCACACTCAATCTCTTATTCCAAATCAGTCAATGATCTCTCCAATATTTTCTTTCCTAATATATATATTTTTTAAAGAAAATAATATCATTAATAGATATTAGAAATTACATGAGGAAGGTGAAATTCCAATGGATCCCCTACCCTTTGAAATGAGGCATCAAGCCTTAGAAAAATTCCAACTAAACCAATGAGTCAGGACATTACAAGACTCGCGGTCATAGAACAATCTAGAGAATAAGTGCCCTATAGTACAAAATTTTATGACTGCATAACCAAACACTACCACCAAAAAAGCAATAGCAAAACCGAGGTCATGCACAAATTAGAGGTCTTCCACAACATCTAGAGTTCTTGTCTGCAAACTTTCAAATCACGTAAAATTAGGAGGGAGATCGGCTGAAAATCGCATAGAGTAGTTGGTCAGCAATCACGCTAGATACGAACAGAATGTCCGCTCACGATCCTCTATTCGAAGCCATGTTGCAATAAAACTCCATCTTGATGGATGCTTCTCCAAGTTTGAGACAGTCGCCCATATCGATTGCTTACTAAAAAACTTGAAATAAATCCTAACTTCGAACATGGAAAAAATCTTAACACTATCATAATAGTAATCATGAAGCCGGCAAAAGGCTTTATTATGAATTGAGTTCTGCACCATTTTGAGGCGCATTTGATATTGAATTGTCCAAGATTTACTAAGGCCTGGACAATTCACAAACATGCTAAACTCTATTTTTCTCTCTCATAATGTTAGAAGTTCACAAAAAATGATATAAATCAAAAGAAATCCATGGTACTAATAAGCAATAAAAAAATTTGTAAATTTATATTATCTTCCCTGCTTCATTTGTAAGAAAGAGATCAATGTATAAGTATGACAAAAACATTAAAGTAAAAGAAGAATTTATAGTGTTTGATTGTTTAGTTTTTGTTCTTGGTGAACTTCTAGCACTATAAGAGAGAGAAAATTAGAGATTGAGTGTGAATAGAGTAGAGAAGAAAATATTGCAGAAATCTTGAGGTGATTTTGGTGATAATAGAGAGAAAATTAGAGATTATGGAAGAAAATATTGGATATATAAATTAATTGAAATATATTAATATTAATCAAAAGGGTAATTTAGTCATTTAAAAACAAATTGTTTTAACAGAAGAAAATCTGTCTTTGCAATATCATTAGTCATAAATGAAGCCGTAGACAAGTAGAAAAACTAAAAATCCGTCGTGGAATTTGGGTCCAAGCCGGAAGACTATTTATACATCTGGGAATGGCTTGCTAGACAGGTATTTTTAGAATTTAGTCAAAGCAAAGGAAATTGTCATTTACCAAAGTTTTTATTTTGTATGGCTTCTAAATCAACACGTAAAATGTTTAATTTTACCAATCGACGTGTTCATTTTTTAAGCCACATATAAAACCAACTTGGGTTGTATTGATATTTTCAGCTTTGAATCCGTGCTCGTTTGAAATGGATTCAGAAATTCGTATTTACCGAAAAAACAAGGGAGAATCTGCAATGTTGGACCTTAATAATTTTTGCTTTTCTTTTTTTAGACATAAACTTTATTTTTGTACATGCTTAGACCTAAACTATTTACGAGCACTCAGAAATAAAAAAAAATTCAAAATCCGGCCAAAACTACCCGTTGCTTAAAACGAAGTCGTTTTATTAAGGGTATTTATGTCTTTTGAGCATTGTAATAATTCGACGAGAAAATATGCAATTTTGGACCTTAACAATTTTTCCTTTTTTTTTTAGACATAAACTTTATTTTTGTACATTCTTAGACCTAAACTATTTACGGGCAATCAGAAATAAAAAAAAAAAAATTCAAAATCCGGTCAAAACTACCCTTTGCTTAAAACGAAGTCGTTTTATTAAGGGTATTTATGTCTTTTGAGCATTGTAATAATTCAACCCATTGTTTGCAAAATTTCCACTGCAAATTCATCCATCTCTAAGCATTCTCATCTCTTTCACAAGCTCAAACACATCAAAATCATGTTTGGAGGATGAGCAATTTAGAAACCCTTTACGAGACTGTGTAAACTGTGATGGGGATTCGAAAGAGAAGAAGAAGCTTCATTTTGAGCCTTTATCTCATCAATTGAAGAAAATGGTAGAAAAGACTAGATTGGAATTGGCTTTTAGTTATCTGGTCTTTTAATAATCCCTTTAGAAAAATGGAGAACGAGGGTGGTTCTTGGATTAGGAGGACTAAATTTTCTCGTAATGTTTGTCATAGATTAGATGCATCAAGATTGACCTTAATTCCTTTAGCTATTCATCAGAGAGACCGAATTGCATGTGCCAAATCTAGGCCTGTTATTGCAAATCCTATGAATCCGAAATAAGATCCAGTTGTTACTACATTACAGAGGAATCCTACTCCAAACAAGCGAGAGGGTCGTGGCGGTGGCAGTAGAGCTCGTGAGGAACCGACCGGGTGGAATGATGATGTTCTCACTGGATGAGGAGGGATGGTGGTGTTTAGCCGAAGGGAGAAGAAAGGAAAAATGGGTCGGGTCGAGTTTGCAAATCGGGTTGGTTTTATTTATTTATTTATATTTGTAATTTGACTATTGTGCCCTCAGTCAAACGTTGTCGTTTTACTCAACGGCCACATTTTGGTCGGATTTTGATTTTTTTTTTCATTTCTGAGTGCCCGTAAATAGTTTAGGTCTAATATTGTACCAAAAAAAAAGTTAATGTCTAAAATAAGAAAAGCAAAATTGTTAAGGTCCAACTTTGCATATTCACCCACATATTTGTAATTTGACTATTGTGCCCTCAGTCAAACGACGTCGTTTTACTCAACGGCCACATTTTGACCGGATTTTGAATTTTTTTTCATTTCTGAGTGCTCGTAAATAGTTTAGGTCTAAGAATATACAAAAATAAAGTTTATGTCTAAAAAAAGAAAAGCAAAAATTGTTAAGGTCCAACATTGCAGGTTCTCCCAAAAAACAAATCATAATATATGTGTGAATTAATTTACAAAAACATATCAATCTAATAAAAAAAATAGCAATGTTAAATAAGAGATCAAAATGAGAGAATGGAAAAAACGCTACAAATGCATCAAACTGCAACTCTATACCAATTAAAGGAGTGTCGCTTGATCGTATCAACCATTTCCAATCGAATTTTTCTCTGATGAATTAGATCGTATATAAAAGAAACTTGAATTTGGTATAGGATGCCCCTAAACTAATTATTGTTCCAAGTTTTAATATCCAGTTCTAGTAATGATGAGTGTGTTAAAAAATTTACATCGACTAGTTTATTTGTATATTTTCTTCTTATATATATGACTTTGACAATTCTCCCTCTCTTGAATATCCTTTAAGGGTTTGAGTTAGACTCGAGTCTATTTTTGACATGGTATCAAATTGGGCCATTAGGCATATGTAGAATCAGAATGTCCCCGCGTGATCCAAAAAGGGCGACGAAACTTGAATTAACTCTCACCTCGATTTGAGTGGTGCTTAAATTGGCAAATAATCGTCTGTACCCGTCTGTGTACCCATTCATCTGCTCAACCAATCACAATTTAGCATTGTATATATAATTAAAAAAAAATGATCACATGATAAATTATTATTGGTTGGGCACAGAAATAGATACACAGACGAATAAACACAATTTTCACCCGTTTAAATTGATCTCACCTTGATGTAAGGGAGAGCATTGAAATTACACATTGCGTGTTGTCAATTGACTTTGCAAGGAAATTGAGGCCAATGAACTATTTTCACAAAAAAATAGTATATACTTTCAATCCTCCTCCTTGTAGTTATTATGAGTTATTATTAGTTTTTTTCTGCATTATTATTAGATTTCTTTTTTGTTCTTTGTGCTTGTAATATAGTTAGTTTTTCTCTTTAATAATATTATCAAGTTATTGTGCAAGATAAAGAGCCAAATTATTTCATTTTGCAAGACATTTTCTCATGTTGGAATGTGATATATAAGCCTTAATGTTCTTACTTACATCCTTCATTTTCCGGTTTATAAGAAGGATAATTTCGATATGGGACTGAGCGCATAGTGAGAGGCTCTGTCCACTTGCCAAAGAACTCAGCCACGCCGCCCTTCCAATTTTTTTTCAGCATGCTAAAAATACAAAAAAGATTGTTTCGATATGACACGCTAAAAGTAAAAAATTGTACAAATTTGTCACATCACTATAAAATGAGGAGAGAGACAATTTTTTTACTTTTAACGCTGTCCATATCGTAACAATCTTTTTTTGTATTTTAATCGTGATCGAGAGGAAAAAAAATTTTTATTTTTTTTATTTTTGGAGGGAGGGCGACGCTACTAATGTTGCTAAGTCTGATCTGTGGCCCTACCTATTACTTCTGATCCCATATCGAAATTTTCCTTATAAGAAGCCCCAGCTGTATTCTTTACTATTATCAAAATAAGAAATAGAGCTTACGGTAGTCCATTACGGGGGAAAAAATTCCCTAGAAAATCTTAATCACTGTTTATTAGGTTAGAGTTTAGGCTAAGGGTCTTCTGTTTCTATTTCACATCTTCTACTTCGTGGCATTTATAGGGGGAAATCTTATATTCCGAATTTCCGTCTCATTTTGTATTCTTAAAAAATGATGTCATGTATTCAATTTTCCAATGAGTTCCACCATTTCTTTTAATTTATAATTTTTTTAATTTAAAAATTGATATATGTCAGCTTCCTATTGATATGACAGGGAATAACACACAATGACATTAGGGATCCTTACTGCATTTATAGATGTATGTCATATGTCTCACTTATCTTTATGTTCATTATTTCTTTTTTGTTATAGAAATTAAAGTTAAAAATAAAATAAAACAGAGACTCGGTCCTTGTTGATAATGAAACATTAAATGTGAGAAAATCAAAGCCGAATAATATATATATACTAGCAAAAAATCCGTGCTATGCACGGGACATAAATTATTTCTTAAAACATGTATATATGAAAGGAAAAAGAGTTTTTGTAATGATAGCAAAAAGAATTTTTTTTACTATAAGTTTGATTATTACCTTTTAACCTTTTAATTATCAATATATAGAACTTTAAGTGCATTTTCTTAGTTAATACTACTCAGTTTTCGTTTAATCTATTAATATAATGAAAAAAAATCATAAATCTATCAAAAAAATTATTTTATTTTGCATTTAATGATTGAATATGGCGCATTCAATAACACAACACAATATTTATTTTGTCTACACATTGCTTAGTACATTCAATAGATAGAAAATCTGGATCTTTTATTATCCCCCAACACGTCTACAATGAAAGAGAGTGCTAATTAACATAGACTTGTTTGCCAAAATTTATGGTTAGCAGAATTTTGAAGCAGTTTTAATCAGCTTCAAAGTAGGTTATGAAGACTTCTTCTTTTCATATACTCTTAAAATTTTGAAGCAATTTTATCACTTGATTTTTGCAGTATAAACGAAGTGAATTGATTTTTTTTTTTCATTTTTAAATATCCATACTTATTTATTTTTAAAAAGATATTATGAAAATAAAAATGATGCACAAGAATAAAAAAAACAAAAAATGAACATTGCATAAGTCTAAGTTAAATCGAACCTCAATTGGAATTCAGAGGACCCGGTCATCTGAATTACCCATTATTTGTTAAAACTTTAACTATTTATATTTATATAAATAAAAAAAAATATAAGAAGCAAATAAGTGGACTTCCCTAATTTGATGGGCTGAAATGGCATCCCAATTTCTTACTCAAAACATGTCAAAGTACTCTCTTTTATAGTATTGTCAAACTTAAAAAACAATGTAAATTTTCAATGTGGGATACTCTTATAAGCCAATCAAGAGTTTACAATCAAAGTAAATTTTAACCAACCAATCAAAATTTTATAAAGTAATTAATTGAACAAAAATTCATGGAAATTACACGTAGGATTTAGAAGAATGTGATTGGCTGAAATTGAAAACAGACTCTGTAATATAAATATAGATAGATAGATACTCCCTCCGATTCAAAATATAAATATTTTCAGGAGTTTTCACACAAATTAATATACTAATCAAGATGACTAAAGTACCCCTAATTAATACTCCAAAAGAACAAATAAATTAGTGAAGAGTTGCATGGAAACTACACATTTTGACAAAAAATGAATATATGGAGAAAATAATGTAAGGGTAAATTAGCCAATAAATGCATAATTCTTGTAAAAAGACCTATATCTTTCAACAAAAAATAACTCTTATAAAAACTTCTATTTTGAATCGAAGGGAGTATAAATTTTATACACATTATTTTTCTTTTATAGTCTTGTCATTTATCGAGTTTTAAAATTAATAACGATTTTTTTATGTTGGAGTCTTTATTGTTGTTAATTCTCTTATGTGACTTTAAATTAATATATTTTATTTTTTTATTTTATTAGAAATTAACATTTCTACAAATTAATAATTTAGTTTTAGAGAGTTTAGAAGAAGATTCACTTGATTTTTATAGTATAAACGAAACGAATTGATTTTTTTTCTTTTTTAAATATCCATATTTATTTATTTTTAAAAATATATTATTAAAATAAAAATGATGCATAAGAATAAAAAAACAAAAAATGAACATTGCATAAGTCTAAGTTAAATCGAACTTGATTGTAAGCTCAATCGAATTCACAGGGATCTCAGTCATCCGAATTACCCGTTATTTGTTAAAACATTAACTATTTATGTTTATATAAATAAAAAAATATAAGAAGCAAATAAGTGAGCTTCCTAATTTGATGGGCTGAAATGTCAGCTCAATTTTTCACTCAAAACATGTCAAACTACTCTCTTTTATAGTATTGTAAAACTCAAAAAATAATGTAACTTTTCAATGTGGGATACTCTTATAAGTCAATCAAGAGTTTACAACCGAAGTAAATTGTAACCAACCAATCAAAATTTTATAAAATAATTAATTGAACCAAAATTAATGAAAATTACACGTACTGATTTAAAAGAATGTGATTGCATTAAATCGAAAATAGACTCGTAATATATATATATATATATATATATATATATATATATATATATATATATATATATATATATATATATATCTTTGTATTAAGAAGAGAGAGAGAGAGAGAGAGAGAGAGAGAGAGAGAGAGAGAGAGAGAGAGAGAGATTTTGGGCTGGGCTAGTTGAAAGCCCACGGCAGTCAGCAGAACACAGTCTTTAGCAGTAACAAATATGTCTCCATATTTGGTAAGAAAAGAGAAAAAAACAAAAAAAAAAAAAAAAAACCATTACATGTGATGCCCGTCCCATTAGGATTAGGTTAAATTAATTGGATTAATTTTTAGACATACTAAATAGTTAGGGATTAGGATTGCAACTATTATCCCTATATATATATATATATATATATATATATATATATTATTTTAGGGAATCCCTCTAGATTATCAAGATCTAGTTCTGTTCGTTCATTTATTTCTCCGGTAGATTATTTGGTAGATGTAAAACACAAGGAGGGGGGGAGGGTGAATTGGGTTTTAATCTATCTTGGAAACTTTTTCAATTCTTTGCAATACTAGTGTAAGTTTGAGCAAGATGAATAAAAGCAATGCAAAACCCAACAACAAGACAAAGGATTTATAGTGGTTCGACTCACTCAGAATCTACATCCACTACCTTGAGCCGCACCCAAGGATTTTAAACAACTTCACTAAGAAGAATGTTTACACTTGTGGCTAACTCACTAAGAGTTTTACAACACAACCACACTACAAAAACTCACTAAGAGCTTGCCCACACTAAGTAGGACTTTACAATTTGCCCACACAAAGTAGGACTTTTACAACAATAACCCAATCACTTAGAAAGGGAATTAAGAAAGTTAAAGAACAAGGTTGTTCACTCTTCTAAGTGAAAGATTAATACCTTTGAAGTACAACAATGATAAGCTCTTTGAACATATGAAGTTCACTCTTTGTCTTGCTTTTTGAAATAACACCTTTGAATGATTTAGATCATGGAAATGAAGTGTTTAGACTTGATAAGGAATCAATGAAACTTTGATATGCAAGCCTTAGAGTCATTCTCTAGCATTGGAGTATTTATACATTTCAAAATATGCTGAAAAACGACTCTTTAACGGTAAAAAAAGGCTAGTTTCTTACAGAGTTCGGTTGACCGAACAAGGGTCGGATGACCCACTTTGAGGACCTCGGTCGACCGAGGTAGGCTAAGGTCGACCGACCTTGGCTAGACTAACTCTCAGTAAATGGTCGGTTGATCCGAGGATGAGCTCGGTTGACCGACTTTCAAAGCCTTGAGAGATGTTGATTTTTCACACGTTTTGAAGTCTATTGAAGTCTAAAAGGTTTTCTCAATATGTAACAAGTAAGAGCATTTAGAAAACCGTTTTAAAAGACTTATACTTTGAAATCAAAGGCTTTTAAGATATGAACACATATGAGAATCATTTTGAAACTTTGGCCTTTTGAAAACGTGTTTATGAAAACATGCAAGACTTGAGTGTAGAGCTTATGTTCATGAGAGCTTTGGTTAGAGCTTATAAGATAACGACTTATAATAACAAAGCTAATCTAACCAAACCTAAGTCTTCAATCTTCAATCTTGATAAATGAGCCTTGCATAACTTTGAATCTTGATACCAATGGCTTGATTGAAGTACTTAGAGCTTCCATAATGAGTTCCGATATTCTATCACAAAGATTAAGATCATTAGACACAACATCAAGTGTTTGTCCATTATCAAAAACCGAGTTCGATCGCCCTTAGGGCTTACAATCTCCCCCTTTTTGATTATGACAAACTTTGATGTAATTAGATAGGATATGGACAATTTTAAGTACAAGGAAGCATGGCAAAAGGATATAAGAACAAATAAGTGTAAAGCTAAGTGCTTATAAGATAAACCAAGATAGAACGAGAAACATAAGCACTAGCATGTTAAGTTCTTTTGCCATATGCATTAGGGACTCTTTGAAGAGCCCTATTTCCCAACCAACCTCATTTCCTCCTTCCTTCCATTATATAGCATTCTTGTGTGTAATATACATACCTTAGTTTACACAAGAAGCTAACTTACCATTTTCATCAATGTTGATGTGAGTGCTAAGGATCCTATTATAAAGAACATGCTCACACAAACATTAGAACTATCAATGGTTTGTTATCATCAAAACAACATAGAATATTTTCCCCTTTGGGCTAACAATCTCCCCCTTTTTGATGATGACAAAACATTGATGCAAATGGGAATAATATGCAAAAATAAGATACCAAATGTATGCATGAGATAAGGATATTGAGGATCCAGACAAGTAGATGTTTTTCAAAAAAAAATATTCTACTCCCCCTATTTTAAAGAATCCCTTATCTCTCCCATTTTGCAAGTTCTAAGCTTTCTCCTTTTGTAAATTACTTCTCTTGGCACATTTACAACAATTAAAAACTCTCCCCCTTTTTGTCAAAATCAAAAAGGGATATCAGAGCGCCAATAAGAAAAGCATTTACTCCTCCTCTTCATTGAAGAATATTTGAAATGCCTTTTAACGAAAAGTAAAGATGAATAAGATTAAAATAATGGAGAAGCTTGATGATATGTAAAGGCTTGGTTGATTTCTAAAAACAATGAGTCCATAATAACACATAAATCAAGAGATGGTCATGTATGGCTCAAAAAGAATATCAACCTAAGCTAAGACAAAGGAGATAAGGAATAAACCTTAAAGTACAATCTCCCCTTTTATCAAACATACGATGTTAGCTTATTTGAGATAAAACCAAGTTTGATACCAATTGACCAATTGTAAAACATGATACCAATTGTAAATATAGCCAATTGTAACACACGTTTGAAAATATAGCTAACAAAGTACTAGTGGAAGTGATACCATGAATTCATAAGTTAAGCACATGTATCACAAGCAAAAGAAGTAGAGGAAGTGTAAGATAACACTTTGAGTACATTCTTCTAACAAGTTAATGGTTAGCTAAAAGAGTGTAGCAACTCTTAAAGTGATACTAACCAAAAACTATAATGAGATCACAATGGATAAGAAAATGAAGAAAATGATCTCAAAGTTATTAAGGGAGAGTATATGTGATACCAATTAAAGACATAAACATTTATAACACATATAACTTCCAAAATAACTTACACAAGTTGGCTATAAGATATAAAAGATGAAAGGCAAGCCAACAAGTGATGTGATGATGTAGAATAAGAACAATTTAGCATACATCACAATTTTTGAGGGAGGTATTTGTTGAAAATATTTGAAAAACTCCCCCTTAGGTTGTGCCACTTCCAAACACTCAAATAGACACAACCCATGGCATAATCAATGCCACAAACACAGTTTACATCCTAAGTCAAGCATCTAGACGATCAACCACATAAGATTAATGCTATAGACTCGAATATAAACACAACCCCTATATGCAATGAAGATCAAGTAAAAACTGAGCATAACATATACAAACTCCCCCAAAGCATAAAACACTACATAATAGAGGGGAAGGGGTATAAGTTGAACACAAAATGATCAAAAACAAAACAATGATCACCTACAAGGGATGAGTTAAGCTATTGTACCTCAATGCTCTTTGAGCTTGGACTTCTTACCATTTTGGTTGATCTTCTTTATCAATCAAGTCCATTTAGGCTTTTTGTGTGATCACTTTCATTTGAAGCTCATTGAGAGGTTGACATGTGATTGCTCCATTTTCTTTGTTGTTCATCCTTGATTGATGAGATGAAAGCAATCTCCTCTTCTTTTCATGACAAGTGTAGAGTCATCATTGATGGGTGACTTTTCTTTGATGAACCCTCTACAATCTTGTAATCCTTGACATTTGACTCTTTTCTTGAAGTCTTAGCTCATTTGTGCCATTCCTTGTAGTTCATATCTTCTTCTTGAAGGTTAGAACTCTTTGTTACCTACAAGGAAATCTTGAGAACTAATGTGGTACCTTTTCAAAGGTCCTTCATGATTAGCTCAATATCTCAAGTGACACATATATGCATAAGGATCAAACAAATTAAAAACCAAAACAACTAGAAGGATTCTTAAATGAATAGGACATGACAAAACAAGAATCAATCAAGTTGTATATGCTACATCTCATAGATACTTTAGCTAAATAAACATGGACAATAAAGAGCAAGCTAAAGGTTATCTACATAATATAAAATTCAAGAATGTGAGATGCAACATATGTAAGAGCAAGCATATATATATATATATATATATATATATATATATATATATATATATATATATATATATATATATATATACTAAAAACACTTAAACACATTAATAAAAGTGTTAAGAGAAGGTGCTTTTGATACCTTTGCTTTCTTACCAAGTGATGAAGATATTGGATTGACACATTGGCACTTGTCATCACTTGATGCTTTGCTCTTTGCATTTAAGCAACTTGGTTCTCCAATTGATTAACATTTGAGCTTTGAGAATCCAAGTGTTAAGGAGTGCTTTTGAATTTCATCTTTTGGCACATCTCCTTTAACAAGCACTTCTTCTTCTCCGGTTATGTGACAAGATCATACACATTGAAACAACATAGAACCGGAGCTTCCCTTTAACTAATAAGAACCTATAAACTCAAGGGAAGAGTAGCTTTTGGTACCCACTTTTGTTTGGGTCCATGGGGGTTAGTTGAAGTGAGCTTAACTCTCCAAATGGTTTTAACTCCCCTTTTAATTTTCTTCTTAACATGGCATCTAGCATTTGTGTGACCATGTTTTCCACAATATGTGCAACAAATATGTGGCTTAGAAGATTTGTGAGCATGCACAAGATAACTACTTGGCCTATGTGACATTCTAGCATTTACAACATGATTCTTAGGTTTAAGCGAAGAGCTAGCAATATCAACATGTTTAGCAATATAACCAAGGCCATGTTTATCAAGAGAAGCACATTGCATGCCAAGAATTTGATCAAGATTTTTCTTACCCTTTGTAAAGTTTTCAACAAGAAAGGTAAGGTCTTTAACTTTGTTTTTCAAAAGATCAAATTCAACAAGCTTGTTTTCTAAAGATGACAATTTATCACAAGCTTCTTTGTGTTGTAATGACGATGAATTGCAAGTAGTAATAAGACTTTCATTTTCATGTTTCAAGCAATTAACATCAACACACAACTTTTCATTTTCATCAACCAAAGTAGATTTTTTCCTTGAGCAAAGATTCAATTTTAAGCTTCATTTCTTTGTTTTGCTTTTGCACATTTTTTTCAATTGATCATACATATCAATTAAAAAGCTCATTAGGATCATCCTCATCATTATCATCATTATCATAAGAATTTGAAATAGAGGGAGAAGGATGTACCTCATTACCAAATGCCATAAGACACATGGGGTCATTTTCTTCTTGATCATCCTCACTTCCTTCTTCATCCCAATGGCTTAACAAGCACTTTACATTGTTGAGATTTAAGAACAATTTCTCTACTTCTTCATGATTGATGATAGAATCAAGATCAATAGCCTTTTTAGCACCATTTTTGCTTTTCTTCATCTCGAAGGTGAGTAGAGAGCCAATTAGTTCCTCCGTTGAATATGTCTTTAAGTCTTTGGCTTCTTCAATGGCAAGAGCTTTTGTTTCCCAACATTTTGGGAGTGAGTTGAGAATTTTCCTATTGATTTCTCCGGAAGTATACTCCCTTGCCATTAGACCTCAACCCATTTACAATGTTGGAGAGTCTTGAGTTCATCTCATTGATAGATTCATTAGGCTTCATGGAGAATAGCTCAAATTCTCTAACTAGCAAATTTAATCTTGACTCCTTGACTTGATTTGTGCCTTCATGAGTAACTTCTAGCATTTTCCACATGGAGTGTGCGGATTTTCTTCCAAGGACACGATTGTACTCATCCCGGATTTAAGGCACAACTAAGAATGTTCATTGCCTTGTAATTTTGAGTCATCTTCTTGGACTCAAACTCATTTAACTCATTGTCCGGCTTTGGCACTTGAACACCATCCACCATTTTCATAGGCACATATGGACCATCTTCAAATATATGCCATAAAGAATAATCTATTGAGCACACATATATCTTGAAACGGTCTTTCCAAGCCTCATAATTATTTCCATCAAAAAGTGGTGGCCTATTGGTGGAAGACCCCTCTAAGTATGCTAATGCGGAATTACCGGCCATAATCTTTACTTCAAGCGGTTAAGCTAAAGAAGAAGACGAAGCTCTGATACCAATTGTAAAACACAAGAGGGAGGGTGAATTGGGTTTTAATCTATCTTGGAAACTTTTTCAATTCTTTGCAATGCTAGTGTAAGTTTGAGCAAGATGAATAAAAGCAATGCAAAACCCAACAACAAGACAAAGGATTTATAGTGGTTCGACTCACTCAGAATCTACATCCACTACCTTGAGCCGCACCCAAGGATTTTAAACAACTTCACTAAGAAGAATGTTTACACTTGTGGCTAACTCACTAAGAGTTTTACAACACAACCACACTACAAAAACTCACTAAGAGCTTGCCCACACAAAGTAGGACTTTTACAACAATAACCCAATCACTTAGAAAGGGAATTAAGAAAGTTAAAGAACAAGGTTGTTCACTCTTCTACGTGAAAGATTAATACCTTTGAAGTACAACAATGATAAGCTCTTTGAACATATGAAGTTCACTCTTTGTCTTGCTTTTTGAAATAACACCTTTGAATGATTTAGATCATGGAAATGAAGTGTTTAGACTTGATAAGGAATCAATGAAACTTTGATATGCAAGCCTTAGAGTCATTCTCTAGCATTGAAGTATTTATACATTTCAAAATATGCTGAAAAACGACTCTTTAACGGTCAAAAAATGGCTAGTTTCTTACAGAGTTCGGTTGACCGAACAAGGGTCGGATGACCCACTTTGAGGACCTCGGTCGACCGAGGTAGGCTAAGGCCGACCGACCTTGGCTAGACCAACTCTCAGTAAATGGTCGGTTGATCCGAGGATGAGCTCGGTTGACCGACTTCCAGAGCCTTGAGAGATGTTGATTTTTTCACACGTTTTGAAGTCTATTGAAGTCTAAAAGGTTTTCTCAATATGTAACAAGTAAGAGCATTTAGAAAACCGTTTTAAAAGACTTATACTTTGAAATCAAAGGCTTTTAAGATATGAACACATATGAGAATCATTTTGAAACTTTGGCCTTTTGAAAACGTGTTTATGAAAACATGCAAGACTTGAGTGTAGAGCTTATGTTCATGAGAGCTTTGGTTAGAGCTTATAAGATAACGACTTATAATAACAAAGCTAATCTAACCAAACCTAAGTCTTCAATCTTCAATCTTGATAAATGAGCCTTGCATAACTTTGAATCTTGATACCAATGGCTTGATTGAAGTACTTAGAGCTTCCATAATGAGTTCCGATATTCTATCACAAAGATTAAGATCATTAGACACAACATCAAGTGTTTGTCCATTATCAAAAACCGAGTTCGATCGCCCTTAAGGCTTACAGTAGATATTCCGTCTACATCTAGAAACTCGACATCTCAGATTAGAGAAGGAAAATAAGATGATGATTCATATAATGAATCTAGGATAAATAAATTGCATATGCATAAAGATAATATTATTACAAGACATTCTGATAAAAAGAATGTAGAGACCTTGTCTGAAATGAGTTATAGTTTTAATGGATAATACACCAATTATTGATTTTAGTCCTGGCTCGGAAGCTAGGCAAAAAATTAAAACAGAATGCAATCTACCCTTATGGAAAGCATTTAGGAGTTGGTTTTTTGAGAATTTTAATAAAATTCAGCAAGAAGCTTTGCAAAAAGAATTTTATGATTATTGTATTCTAAAAAATACTTCTATACCATTTATTACTTGGTTTTTTCCACTTATGTAGAAAATTATATTTCAGTATTAGAAAAGAATTATAAATTATTGAATGGACAAAATGTAAAACAAATTTATCCTCCTTTGCAAGCCTTTAAGCTTGAGAATTGTAGCTTTCTTGCTCTCTCTAAATTATTTGAAAATGATACATTAAATGTTACATGTAAACAGATAAATTCTCTTTTACAACAACATAATTATTCAAATTTGTTTTCAAGTATTTTAGGAGAACAGATTAGTTCTTTACACAAGAAAGTTGATTATATTATCTTAGTAATGAATAATACTGTTAATAATACAGTCAATTCTACTATGCCTATTCCTGTTGCTTCAGCAAGCGTCCAGCCTCTCCCTGAGATTACAGATTTTAAATTAAAACTAATTTCTGGATAGTAAAAATCTATAGATGAAAAATTTACTAAAATGTCTATTAATAATATGGATGATGATTTTATAAGCCAATTTTATGAAAGTAATAAACCCAAACAGGTTATTCAGGATCAAGTTAATAAATTTGAAAAATGGGCTTATAAACCTACTCAAATATTATATCATTATAATAGACCTTCACCCATTGATGTTCTACACGAGGAACAGGAATACCAATTAAATAATAGTTATAATGGTAAAAATATTTATGAATGGAATATAGATGGTTATACAGATAAACATATTTATAATGTGATTCATAGAATGTTGATGTATTCCACTATTTTTAAAAGTGCTAATAATACTGACATTAATATAGCCAAATGATAGCAGCTAGTTTTACTAGTCATCTTAAAGGTTGGTGGGATAATTATTTGTCTCCTGCAAATCCTGAAATGATTTTATCTACTGTTAAACAGGAAAATAATGAAACTATAGAAAATGTTGTTTACACTTTAGTTATAAACATTGTAGAGCATTTTTACTGGTCGTTATTCTGATAATAGTGAGAATATTAAGACTTTATTATAAAAATCTTAGGTGTAAAACACTAACTGATTTTCGTTGGCATAAAGATACTTTTTTAAGCAGAGTTATGGAGCTCCCTGAGAGTAATAGTTCTCATTGGAAGTCTAAATTTATTGATGGTCTTCCCTCACTTATTTTCTGAAAGAGTTAGAAAAGCTCTTAGAGGGGTTGATCACTCTATTCCTTATAATGATTATACTTATGATAAGTTAATAAGAACTTGCACACAAGAAGGGTTAAACACGTGTAATGAGATAAAATTGAATCAACAATTAAAATGCCAAAATATGGTGGAAAGAAAACAATTAGGAGAATTTTGTAGTCAATTTGGTTCTGGATAGTGATCAATGGGTAGAATTACTTAAAGTAATTAGAGAACCATAATTAAGGTCAAAGATAATTAATCAAATGGGTAATACCCCAAGTACTTCAGGTTATTGCTAATGATATTAGCAAATAAGTAGTTTATAGGGAACCTTATACAATGTCTGAAGTTTATAAACTTCTAAATACTAGACATGTTAGTAATAATCCTACTTCTTTAAAAGATATCTTAATTGAAGTTGAGAATCTTAAGTCGGAAATTAAATTTCTTAAAAATAAAAGTAAAGATTTTGATAATAGAATTTCAAATTTGGAAAATATTTCTAAAGATTTTAGGAAAGACAAAGCTAAAGAAGTTATTTCTTTAAAAGATGATAATACATCACAGAATATATCTCAGAATGAATTTGAAAGAAATACCTTAGAATTAATAATTTCTCAGAAATGGTATATAAAGATTACTCTTTTAATTGATAACTATTTTTCTAAAGAATTTAATGCATTAATTGATAGTGGTGCAGATTTAAATGTTATACAAGAAGGTTTAATACCTACCAGATATTTTGAAAAAATTACTCATACGTTATCATGTGTTGGAGGTCAAAAACTTGATAATAGTTATAAACTTCCCAAAGCATCCATTTGTGCAGATAGAAAATGTATTCCTTTAAGTTTTTTACTAGTTAAAAACATTTCTAATCAAGTTATATTGGGTACTCCTTTTATTTGCAAAATATACCTTTTTACTAGAGTAGATAAGGATGGTCTTATAGGAACCTATAAAGGTGAATCTATTACCTTTAATTTTATTACAAAACCTTTTACAAAGGCTTTACATGAGATTTATGATAATTTGATAAATAAGGAAAATCAATTAAATTTTCTAAAACACGAAATTAATGTTTTGACTATTGAAGAAAAACTTCAAAATTCTAAATTACAGGATAAAATAAAAATTATTACTAAACAATTTGGTTTAGAAATTTGTAGTGAACATCCAAATGCTTTTTGGGATAGAAAGAAGCATATTGTCGATTTACCTTATGAAACTGATTTTCAAGAAGATAATATTCCTACTAAGGCTAGACCTTGCCAAATGAATTCTGAATATTTAGAATTATGCAAAAATGAAATTTCTTCTTTATTAGAGAAAAAACTTATTGGTCCTTCTCAATCTCCATGGTCTTGTACGGCATTGTATGTTAATAAACATTCTGAACATGAACGTGGTATTCCTAGGTTAGTTATTAACTATAAACCTTTGAATAAAGTCTAAAATGGATTAGATATCCCATTCCTAACAAAAAGGATTTATTAGACAGATTATATGATGCTGTGATATTTTCAAAGTTTGATTTAAAATCAGGATATTGGCAAATACAAATTAATAAAAAAGGCAGATATAAAACTTCTTTTAATGTTCCTTTTGTACAATATGAATGGTATGTTATGCCTTTTGGTTTTAAAAAATGCTCATTCTGAATTCCATAAAATTATGAATGATATATTTATTCATTATAGTGAATTTATTATTGTTTATATTGATGATATTTTAATTTTCACTAAAACAATTGAAATGCATTTTAAACATTTAGAGATATTTAAACAATGTGTTATAGGTAATGGATTAGTAATATCTAAACTCAAAATGTCTTTATTTCAGACAAAAATTAGATTTTGGGTCATAATATAGAAAAGGGAAATATTATTTCAATTAATAGAAGTATAGAATTTGGTTCTAAATTCCCTGATGAAATCATTGATAAAACTCAGTTACAAAGATTTTTAGAAAGTTTGAATTATATTTCTCCATATTATAAAAATCTTGCTCAAGATACAACCATTTTATATGATAGGCTAAAAAAGACTCCTAAAACTTGGTCTATGGACCATACTAATGCAGTTAAGAAAATTCAGAGTAGAGTTATATCTTTACATTGTTTAATGTTAGCAAATCCACATTGGAATATAATTATTGAAACAGATGCCTCTGACATAGGTTATGGAGGTATTTTAAAACAAATTGATCCAGATAATCAACAAGACCACCTGGTTAGATTTTATTCTGGTAAATAGAATACAGCCCAAAAAAATTATGCAACTGTTGCTAAGGAAATCCTAGCTATAGTTAAATGTGTTTTGAAATTTCAAGATGACTTATATAATTAGAAATTTATTATTAAAACTGACTGTAAGTTTGCTAAATTTACATTCCTTAAAGATTTTAAACATGATGTTTCAAAGCAAATGTATGCAAGGTGGCAAGCACATTTTGATCCTTTTGATTTTGAAATTATTTATCAAAAATGTGAGGATAATCATCTTCCAGATTTTTTAACTAGAGAATATTTATGATTTGGTTAAATGATATTTTACAGGAGATAATTATAGAATCTCTAACAAAGGAAATATATTATGATGATATTGATTTAAAATGTAATGAGACATTTTCAAGTATGATATACGAAATGGATTTGGATACAGATGATTTGTTTGATAATTTAACCAACTTTTCTAATATAGTTATGCAGGCTAGAGGACGAGGAAATTCCTCTTATAGAGGAAGAAGTGGTAGAGGTCGAGGACCCGATAATATCGTGGTTCAACATGCAAATAAAAAGCTAATAGCTTATAATATTTCAAGCATCAATGATGATGAACTCCAGGCATTACGGGAATTTCATAAACAAAAGAAAGGTGATATCCCTTCTACTTCTAGTTCTTCTACTTCTCCTTCTTTTGCTAGAACAGTGGAGAAACCCAAAGAGAAAGAAGAATTGATGATTAAAAATCATGAAGAAAGAGTTATACTCTTGTTAACAGATGAGGATAAAAAATGGGCTAATCAATCTTGGCTTATTTATGAGAGACACCTCAGTACAAACAGTTATACTGTTGAAACGGGTAAAACCCAACCTTATTATGAAATTATACTTTCCAATAATGGATGTGAAATTCAACATTTTACAAGTGATCATACCAAAGAAGTTTATAATTTCTCAAAAATTGTTATTAAAAGGATCATATCCATTGAAGAGTGGGGTATATCTCCATTTAGAGAAAGAATTTACCATCATACTACTCAGAATACACAAATAAAGTGTAACTATTGGGATTATATCCAAGCATTCGATAAAGTTTTCTTATACGAGAACGAAAGAAGAAGTCATACTTGGTTCATCAAAATATGTGGAGAAATTTATAATCACACTTTGCCAAATTGGTTTATTAAATGGTGGCAATTCTATGGCACGTCAGAAGAAATTCTACCTACTCTTTTTAAGGAATTATATACTGAATGGGAACAGGTTACACCTAATCTCCCCCAGAAGATTTCTGCAAGGCCAATTCCATGAATTACCCAAATGCATTTCTTTATAAAATTTTCAATCCCATGGATATGGCAGCATAAACCTATTGCTGGTTATACAGAAGACAAATTATTATGTCTTAAGAGATATTCTTCTACTCGATTTTGGGATACAATGATGAGGGAAGATCCCAAGACTAAGCAATTAAATTGTATTGATACAATTAATCTTTTAAGAGAAAAAATTGAGGATTATAATCAATTGAAAATAGATGAAGAATTAAGGCTTAAATATGGAGCCCCTTTTGATATGGAAAATAATCCAGATTTAGAGTCAATGACTAATGCTGAAATTATTGAGAAACATTTGAAGGAATTAGAAAGAGTTCTTTTTAGAAAGGAAGTTAAGGATGCTGATAAAACATCTAAAAAAAAGTGATACTTCAATGGCTTCAAAATAGTCAAAATATATTTGAAAGTTTGGCTAATTTAGAAGATGCACAGGATCTGAATGTATTCAACCAAATACAACTGATATTTTAGTAGTTGTCCGAGATCATCTCCAAGAAAAATATGGAGGGAAAAAGAAAGCCGAAGATAATTGAAGTGTCAACATCAATTAGCTTTTATAAAGCAAACTTTTATAAAGCAAACAATTATTTTAATGTTATAATAGTATAGTTTATTGTGTTTTGAAATCTACCACATGTCTATATAAGTGGCCTTATGTTCAGAAGAGAAGTAAGCTTTTCCTTACGCTCTTTTCTCTCTACTCTTGTAATCTCCATTTCTTATCAATAAAAGTTTGAAGTTTGTGTATATTTTGAAGAAGCCTTAAATTTCTGTAAGTTCTTTTAATTTTCTGTAATCTTATTTTTTTCTTTTAAATTTTTATAATAAAAGGATGAGGCTTATAGGATAGATCATTTATGTTGAATTATGTCTGAACTAGGAAATTAATTAAGGAATCATGGTAACGTTATTCTAATGAATATGGTGATTCAAAAATCTTGAGTTTAGTATGGTGCAACATGGTTTTGATAATAAGCTGGCTGGAGTTATTTTGGGAAATCTGAGGTCGAACTATTTTTTAGCCCGCTTGAGCCGATGGAGAGGCGTTTAAGGGTGTTGATGTAGTGGCTGTTGGTTTCTGGAAAATAATTTTTCATAACGGCTTATTAATCATGTTAAAAGAAATATGAGTCTCTCGGTTCTTGTTTCTCAGACTTACTGCCCAGTAAGATCTAATATTCAGGTTGTTGAAGATCCGGCTACGTTATGGTATTAGAGCCATGGAACTTTGAGTAATTCATGTAGGAAAGACATAATTCAACATATGTACTTATTTTCATCCTAAGATGCATAAGCATGTTTTAGTTACTACAAGTCAACTGTTACAAACAGTAGTAGTACTGAGTATGATATACCTCAGAATTTAGATTTGTTAAACAAATGGACAATCCCTAAAGTTAGTCCTAGAACTATTTATCAATTAGGAACTTTTGAAAAATTAGGTTTAAAACAAGTAGTTAAAACTACTGAAGAATTTATTTCTTTAAATAATGAAGAAATGTTTATTCAACTATTAAGTGAACAGGATATTCTTCCTTATAGGGAAACCCATAAATTTCATCATATTGGATTAGTACAGATTGTTTTAAACCTTTAACTTTAGAATGATTACCAGAAAGCTTTATAGCAGCTTTAAGAGATGGTAGAAACCTTAATTGGAAACAATATATTATGGGTGTTATAAAATCTAGTTTGGCTCATGACCCTGTATATTTTGATGTTTATCCAAATTTACAACTTTCATTAACTGATGTTAATATACTTGATTATTTAATATTAAATGTTAAAACACATGGTTATAATTATGCACAGGGTTCAGAAGTAATTTGTGTCTGTTATAGAATTTATTTCAAACCTTTATATAGTTTGAATCCTCATTGTAAATTGGTTAATAAACCAACAAATGAAACTATCATAATTGAGACTAATTTTAGTAGATCTGATATAACTACTAGAAGAGCTATTAAATGGGAATAAATCACTTTTCCTGATAATTGGACTATTCAAAGAGCTATGCCTCCCCAACCAATTATTCAATCCAATTTGTTAAATGTAGTTCAGACCCCTGAAGGATCTGTTAATTTGAATTTTGATAATAATCATAACAGGATATTATGGAATCCCTCTAGATTATTAAGATCTAGTTCTGTTCATATTGAAATACCCTTTTAGGGTATAGATCCTTGGGGAGAGGGGGAGGGGGGGTAAATTAGGTTCTAAACATTTTTTAAGCTTTTTTAAAACTTCTTTTGCCTAAGTGTTCACCTTAACAACAAGTATGTTGTTTAAGCACATAAGGTGATTCAATTATGATCAAGGCAACTTAGATGACTAAAGTGAATCAATTGTATAAAGCATGAAAGAATGTGATAGTTTCTATCCTAAACACATATGTTCATACAATCAAATATACAAGTTATAGAAAGTATATGAACAATGAAGTAAAGGAGTAGGGTTAGAGAAAACTAACACAAGGATTTATAGTGGTTCGATTCACAAAGAATCTACATCCACTACCTTAAGGCAATCCCCAAGGATTTCAACATCCACTAATGGATACCCTTCACAACTAATGCAAGGTGGGTTCTACATTTTACAATTATCTCAACAAATGAGGACTTCTGCTTCACAAAGAAGACTCCACTCACTTAGAGTGTTTTGCCTCACAAAGAGGACTTGTGAATACTCTTAGTACTTTTTTGCTTCACTAAGAAGACTCCACTCACAAAGAGTGTTTGCCTCACAAAGAGGTCTTGTGCCTACTCTTAGGACTTTGAAACACTCACCAAGAGTGAAGCTCTCTAAAAGCTTTTTGCTAGCTCACAAAGAACTAGTTCTCAGCTTATGAGAAGAAGGGTAACCTATCTCTTTTAAGGATATTTACAATTTAGCTCACTTACAAAAATCCTTCTTGGATTGGATATACAAATATAAGCTCTAATCACTCTTTGAGAATATAAGGCTATGTGAAGTTTAAACTCAACATAATGCTTTGAATGATTTTGCAATTTAAGCACAAAAGTGTAAGCTTGTGTGTTTAGAAAGTGTATATGCATATGCCCTCTTATGGCTTGATTAGTTATCAAAAAATTCAGTTTTGAAAGCTTTTTATAGGGAAAGAATGCACTAGCTTTGTTGGTAACAACGACTATAATTTTGACATTGAATAGACAACTCTGGTCGATCGCTACTAGATAGTAGGTCGACCGAAGTGGCTTGAATCAAAGGTTAAAGGAACTCTGTCTCTATCTCGGTCGAATGCAATTCCATGGTCAGGTCAGCCGAAGTAAAGGTCGGTCGACCTACCTAATATCTCGGTCGTCCTCATAGATTATAGCCGTTGGAGCATTGGAACATTCAAAACTCGAATAATGAAAAAAAACACACTGGTCGATCGGACATCACTGGTCTTCCTAGGCTGGGCCTAGGTCGCCCGGATGATAGTCTCAACGTGTTTTTTACACTATTTCTTTTAGAAATTATGCAACTACTTAATGCGTGTTAGTTCACAAACAAAGTAACAAATCATATTGAACTATTGTACCCATCAACAATTCTTTGATTTCCAATCGAATAGATTAGAACTGTTTGGCGAAAGAGACGGAAATGAGATAGTGGTGAACGCCGACTGGAATTGAGAGATTGAGAGAGAGAAAGTATCAGACTAAGAGAGTCAAGAAAGAGTAAGAAGAAAGGATTTGGATTTTGAGTAGATTTGGGGCTAAAAACCTTCGAAACTTTGATTTTGATATATAAATGGATACGGACTCAAAATACCTGCATTTAAACGGGTTTTATTTTCAAGTCTTTACCCAATCCATTTAGTGCGGATTACGAAACGGTCCCCTAGACTTTTTGTCCGTTTGACAGTACGAGTTGGAGGGAGTGAATTATTAACAAATATATATATATATATATATATATATATATATATATATATTGTAATAAGCTTTTAAATTTTTTTAAAATTTTTGGGGACGAGACAAGATATTTATAAATGCATATCTCAGCTGGGAATTCTCAAATATTTTTCATTACGCAAAATTATCTATATAGCAAAAAAAAATTTAGAAAAATACATCTTTTTTTTTTGTTGGGGGAAGGGGTGGGGGAAGGGGAAGTAGGAATCGATCCAAAGACCTCGTACAGGAAAAGAGAAATTTCAACCACTAAACTACTCTCTAATTCTTTTTAGAAAAATAAATCGCGCCCTCTAAAATGTCAAAAATTACTACATCGCTTTTATAACGTAAGATTTATGAGTCTGTCTCTGAGCATATTTTAAGGGAAAAAAATAATTTATATTATAAAAAATGCAAAAATTGAAAAAATATTGAGGGCCAGTTGTCATCCATCCCTAGATACGCCTTGTGGGGAGGGATCATACTTGTTTCGTCGGTTAGTCCCAACAAGAGTTGATTGAAAGTTCACCGTGATCGGTTTTGCTATGTTGTTGAACACTAAAAATTCAGTATATACTAAAAAAAATGTCATTGGATAAAATATTTAACGATTTAAATTTTTTTGAATCGTACAAGTGTTGTGATTTTTAACACTTGTTGCATAAAACAGATGTTAATAACGATAGAACACATAAAATGTAACAATTATAAAAAAGTGTTTAATACATACTTAATTTTTTTATTTTTTGTACTAGCGCCTCGCATGATATAGGCATTGGCGGAACCAGGGGGCCTGGGGGGCAATTTTTTTCCAAAAAAAAATAAAAAAAAATTTATAATTTTAGTTTTGTTTTTGTAACATCTCGTCCCGTGAACATTTTGAATCACTTTACGATTTAAAATTAGATTTTTTAATTCGTGAATTATAGGAATGACACCACTTATATCTTAACAATTTTAGTTAAAATTGTAACAAACTTAAGTGTGTAAGAGACTATAACATTTATAAGATCTCATCAAAAAGTTCATAATTACTAATAAATTATAATATTAGTTCACATTAATAATAAGCCCTCCATGTTTCCTCCAACTTCATCTCTAATACCCCTAATATTTCTAAATGGCCATTTATTTTGGTCTAATCATACAAAAAAGGTCTTTGGGGCCTTTTTATTCAAGCTTGTTCTTTTTGGATTCAACAATCAAATATGATATATATTTTAATGGCAAAATCGCCTATTTGGTCCTAAATGATGTTTCTAAGAATCCTTTGAGTCCCAAATAATATTTTTTTTATATCCTGTATGTATTTACGTGCTGCTTATAAGGTCATTTCGTCCAATTTTCTGTCAAGATACCGTCAAGACAGTCATGTGCCTCACATGTGAGTCATTTTTAAAGGGTATTTCGGACATTTCAACATATTTATCTAAACAAACAATTGGGTACTCAATTGTTAAACAAAATAACTATGAGTACTAAATTTAAATAAATTAAAAAATAAAAATATCTAAACTCATTCCCTCCCCCTCCATCTTCATCTTCCTCCGCCCCCTTACCCCACCACCGTCCACCACCCCCTGCAACCATGGATATGAAGCTCATGAGCTTTTGAGTAGAAGTTAACGGAGACGTCGGCGGAAATCCGTCGTGAGTATGAAAAAACTTCGTTTTCCGGCTAGAATCAATGCCGGTTCAACATCTTTGAAATTTCCTTCCATAAACAATTTTTTTACTATACTAATAAATATGTTCTTCATGCAAAAAAAACAATCTGAAGCCTCAAGAACAAACGGTGGAAACCACTAATCAACTACTTATAAAAGTAAAAAAAAAAATGAAGAAGATAAAAACAACTGATTTTCAATTAAAATCCAAAGCAAAAGAAACCCCATGAATTCCAATCAATAAATTGAATCCAAAAGAGAGAAGAATTTGAAACCCAATATAGATGAAAATCCGTATTTGAAAGCCATTGTACTTTCTTCAAATCCGTATTTCTTCAAAACAAAATCCGTATTGGGTTCAAAGGCCTTCCTAGTACCTGCTTCTGGTGAATCTTAGACGTATCAGATCATCTTAGCAGGTTTCCTTTTTCTAATTGGAATAAAATATTTACATTGAATGATCTGAATGGCTGTGAAATAAAGGCAGGATTTAAATAATAGTTTACCAAATTCAAATCAAAATTCCCCAAATTTGTGAAAGCAGCCAAAAATTCCACACCCAATTATATAATTGAGATGTGGACAGATTTACAAGTTCTTGATATGAGTTTTAATTCTTTGATGGGTCATTTGTCGGACTCGGTTTCTTGTTTAGCAGAAACATTTTAAAAAACAATATGAAGTACATGGACGTTGTTCTTTAAATAATTTTGGATATGGGGTTGTTTTTTAACAAAATGGGTTTATGAGTTCATATTAATTTTGGTGAGTTTATTCATTTGGGGATTTTCGATAATGAATTTTGTGGGCTTTTGCTTGTGTTCTTGAGGAGCTAAATAAACAAATTCATCAGAAATGAGGATCTAATGAAGAAGACATAAAATTGAACAACAAACATTTTTCTGGAGTTGCAGCGATAATGATTCTGGTGCAAGGGATGAAGAAGAAGACGAAGATGCAACAATGATGGTTCTTTTTTATAAACAGTTTTTTGATAACGAACAATACTCAAATAAGTAAACATGTCAATTGTTAACACATTGAGTTTGTGGTGTAGTTAGCTATTCTCAAGTTGCTTAGTAGCCACAATTATTGATTGATCAAGGGTTCAAATCCTTTTTATTTACATTTTTTATTTAGAAGTTCAGAAAATAATAGTATATCATTATTTAATTTAAATTTAAATTATTTATAAATACATTAATTTTTTGTAATCAGCTATTATTAAGAATAAATATAATTATAAGTAAACTTAAATATTTTTCAGTAGTAATTAAACGATTGCTTAATAAAAAAAAGAAGATAAAAAGAGTCATTTTCACACTCTTTTAAACTACTCAAAAGAAAAGAAAAAAAGTTTTCAAGATTGTGGACCGATGTATAGTTGTTAATTATTGCCACCCTGAATGTGGAAAGTATGGAAAAACATCTCGAAATGTATTTAACCAGAAAATTGATTATGCTCCTGCGGAAGTATCTACTCGTTACGGAATCTCAGGTGTCAAAGTGTGGATTTCATATAGTAAAAAAAAAGGGGGACGTGCTATATCCGAAACGTACGAAATATAGTAAATATCGTAAAGGCAGATGTAGTAGGCGTTGCAAACCGGACGGTACACAACTTGGTTTTGGAAGATATGGTACTAAAAGTTGTAGAGCATGTCGTCTTTCATATCGAGCCATTGAAGCAGCGCGTCGGGCTATAATTGGACTATTGGAAGGACTTGTAGATTAATGGATTTTTCTAAAAAGAATAAGAAACACTGGGAGTTGTGATCTCTTATGCATGGACCAGACCCGATTAGGGTAGTGTTCAACACCCGCTGAACATATTAATAACCATTTGATTTTTATACTTCAGATCTAACGGCCTAGAAAAACGTGCGCCCCATTAATACTTAAGTCAGGCGTGCACACTAGAAAAGTTGTTAAACCAAAACTCACGTCTTCTTCATCTCCACAAAATCGGCCAAATCAATTTTTTCCCAAATTTCGAAACCTAAACCACGATACCTTCTTCCTCTTTCTTCTCAATCAGCCACCCAAAATTCATTTTCTTCCTCTTTCTTCTCAATCAGCCGCCTAAAATAATGAAAACGTTCATCTTCTTCCTCTTTCTTGTCAATAAGCCACCCAAATATTTTTTGATAACTTTTGAAACCAGCTACCACAATTCTCACCATCTTCCATAACTGTAATCCAACGACTTCAACCATAACTCTCCATTAATCCATAGTCGAGCTCCATTACTGTCTATTTTAACCTTCATCCATCACGGTTTATTATTCATTCTCTGTTGGTAAGATTTTTTTACAGTTATGGAACATGGTGAGAATCGTGGTAGATATTATGTGTCCTAAAAGATGTTATGTTTTTCTAACAGCTGTAAAAGTGGATATTAACAATGAGATCACATATTCAGAATCTCACAGAAATTCGCTAAGATAATTAATATTATCATCATAAGCTCCCTTTAAATTCAAGTTCAGAAAATCTAAGAATAGTAATACCTATACAACAAATTCATAATAGTTATTGACATGACATATAATAGATATAAGATAAATTCATAATAGCTATTAGCTTTGCATGTAATAGATATAAAACGATTCATTATAGCTGTAACCAGGCTACAATTTAAAATATTATAATTAAGATTATACAACTAAAATGAATTGATTTACATGTTCAGAATCACAAAAACTTTTTCTGCTTCCTTTGTCTTCAAGAAAAAGTTTTTTTTCCCTATTTTGATGAAATTTGCAATAATCTTTTCATCATCTTTGGTGGAGAAAATTAAGGAATTTTAAAAAAATCTAAATCTGAGATGGAGAAAAGAGATATTAGCCTTTTTTACCCATGAACTATTTACGAATTTCCTTCTTTGCCCAAAATTTATTTTGCGCTCGCATTCTACCCACTCACTATTTACAAGGGCTAAATCTGCCCAAATGCGGCTGATTCCGGCAGTGCGAAAGGGTAATATAGTCAAAGCATAATAAATTTTGATATTTTATCACATTTTAATACCTTATTTATAAATTTATTGCAAATTCTACCCAAAAGTTAAGAAATAGTTAAAACATAGTAATGAGAAAGAAAAAAAAACACTCAACCACACAGGATTCCAACCCCACCCATTTTTCCTTTCTCTCTCCCCGTCTCTTGTCTCTCTTCAACCCCACCATTTCCCCCTCCAACACCACCTTAGCCACAACCTAGATGTAAACCCAAGACCCCCACTAAAGCTTCACCATGGACTGTTGTAGCCCAGCATCCACGCCATCCAAACTTCACCCTTCATCCACCATGCACCAAAGACATCCTCTAGTTCCGGTGACCCACTGTCACCAAACTTCATCCTTCTTTTGTTAACAATGCAAGACCGAACACTTGAAATCTGAAATTCTCCAAATAGCTTCAATTTTGATTTTGTTTGCAACAGCAGTTCAGAAATCAAGAATTCACTCTTCTCTGTATAAGCAGTTCAAATACTCATCCAAAATATCAATACCAACCCAAAATTCAAACAGCAAAATAATCCTAAAAACTAGCAAAATTCACGCCATGTTCAACTTTTAAATCTAAAATTTAAAAAGAGAGAGAGAGAGAGAGAGAGAGAGAGAGAGAGCTGGAGAGACAAGCAAATCCCACCGCAAAGTAACACTCAAAATAATAATATAAAAAAAGCCAGAAACTAAAATTCTCTTGAGTAACTAAAAAAATGCCTAAATCAAGCAAAAAACAACAACTGACAATTAGTAGCATATGACCTTGTGCTGGGTAAGGAAATACCAAAATATGAAGATCCTCGGAAATTTTGGCCATGATTTTTCCTAAATTTAAGGTAGAGGAAATGAAAGAGATGGTTTTAGAGAAGATGGTCGGATTTGGTTGTTGTTGTTGATAATTCTTGTCCTTGTGCTCAGGCCGGCTCCAAGGGTGTCCAAGGTGACGTTCGAACCAGACCTCAGCATTCTGAGTACTCAAATTTTTTTAAAAAAATTACTTAATTTGTATATAATTATTAGTTAAAAAATTTGAAGATCTTGATGTTTTACTGATTTGTTGCTTTCAAAATCTTTTTACCATACACAGTCTTAGGGTTAATAGGGGATGCGAGATGAGCGGCATGCAGAGCGCTATATATCTTAGCTTAAAATTCAGTACCCAAATTATTTTTTTTGTTTATATATATATATATACTTAGCTCTAAAAATCCAAAAGTGCTGATTTTTTTTATGTGCAGGCGCCGGATATGTTTGAGGCAGGCTGCAGGTTGTGCTTGAATATGTTTCTCAATTTCATTGGAATAAGGAAGAGGGGACGGGTTGGGGGATGCATTTGGCGGGGGAAGAAGAAATAGGGTGTGTGCGTGGGGTACGGGATGGGTGAGAAGGAAGATGGGGTGGGGTGAGGGACTGGTGAAGAATAATAAGGGCTGAATGGAGAAATTAAAGAGAGAGGAGTCAATTGAAAAATAGGAAAATAATTTATGGACCCCAATTGATACAATAAGATAGTTTGGGGGTTATTTAAAATTTACTATAATTATATTTTTGTTTTGACTATTTTATCCCTCATCACAGCCATATATTTGCCGGAATCCGCCGCATTAGGGCATATTTGGCCCTCACAAATAGTGAGTGGGTAGAATGCGAGCACAAAATAAATTTTGGGCAAAGGAGGAAATTCGTAAATAGTTCAAGGGTAAAAAGGGCTAATATCTCATCCGAAAATAAAGGATAAAATCGTGATTTGCAACTATGGATAAACGAATTCTCCAATGATTGAATCGGAAAAATTGCAAAAAGAGAAAAATGAAGAACAAGCCTGAAAATAATAGATTTTAGGGGTTTTTTGGAATATTAAAACTCAAAATTACGGACAAAATGGTGAATGATAAGCATGTTGCCAAATTGGCTTGAATAATCAGAGAATTCGGACCAAAATCACGATTTGGAGGGAGAAATTAAGGGATTTCCGAAAAACTCTATCTAGGCGCATTTCAGGCGGGATCAGTTAGATCCAAAAAAAATTAATCCAGTGTGGACAGTTATTTCTCCAAGTAGAAAACTGGATGGCCCTTAGATAAAAAATAAAAATGTAGCATTCCAAAGGCACAAAAAGCGTGCTAAACGTGCTGAATTTTAGCACGTTCAACATTGTAGCCAAATGCGCATGGACCATATGAAATGACTTTTCCTAATGGATCAATGCCCCCATTCCACCATGCATAGGTCAAACATTTTAATGCATTGTTGCTGAGATCTATGTTATCCGGACTCATGTACGGGTGTCGAGTACAAGTATGTATTTAGGTGTCGGGTACTTAAATATCTTAAACAAATTGTTTGATCGGTATTGATCTGATTCAATAAGTATCACATACCATATTTATATCGTGTCGTGTCGACACAAGTATGTCAGATATAAACGAAAGTTCCAAGTAACATTGGCTGAAATTACTTTGGCCAAATGATACATCATATCATGACCAGACCATCATATGGTGGGGTTACTATAGTGAATAATATGGTTAGAATTCTTTGACCTTTTGGTAGGGTTACCAGCATTCCCACACAGTTTACTCATTGGAGACAAGAGGATAGTGTGAAAGTACCACTGCTTGAATATGGGCCCAGCATACATTAAGCAGTTTCAAATTAGGAATACCTAAGCCTACTTGATTCATCAACAAGGGGTTGGCCCGGTGGGGCAGCCTCTGGCTTATCTTCCTAATGGCTTGTTTGTTTTCTGGAATTGGAATTCCATAGAATTACATGCATTTGAAATTCTATGAATTGTCAATTCCATGGAATTCCAAGAATTAGAATCTTATAAAATTCTAATTCCAAATAATTGAATTCCTTTGTTTGGCAAAACTATGAATTGGTGTGGAATCCAATTCAAATTCTACTTTATTTGTTTGAAACAGCGAAAAATTCACATAATAAAAATAAAATGAATAAAACTCCTCTAGTGTGAAAAGGCTAATATTCTCTAATACAAATAGCTGAAGTACCTTTGAAGTAAAATGACAAAAATACCATTACTTTAACATGACGGAAATATTTTTTGTTGCAAAATTAAAAGAATATTCATAGTGCTGAAGAAAATATTTCTAGTATGAATTGGAGAAAATACCGTTGAAAAATGAAAATGACGAAAATACTCCTACTAAAAATTGAAGAAAAAAATTAGGGTATAAAAAATGATGAATTTCCCTTCTAAAGTTAAAAGTATAAACTTTGCGTAATATACATAAAATTTTCATTGTCCAAGTTTTTAAAAAAAATAATACATTTGTTGCAAAATGACAAAAATACCCTTGTTAAAGTGGAATTAGCTCATTGTGTATAATAACGAATATGTACTTGATAAAAAATTAATAAATCACAAAATGATGATAATACTATGATGGAAACGAAGAAAATACCTTTGCCCATTGGTTTAAAATTGTGCCAATATTCCAAAATGACAAAAATACTTGTAAAACATTTATTTTTAAAAACGAATGGTACTTTGGTCATTTTAATCATGGTTATTCTTTTTTTATTTGATATGAATGACATTTTTATTATTTTTCAACATGTGTATTTTCGTCATTTTACGTTGATAATATTTTAGGCATTTCATGTAAACAATTTTTTTTGCTAATTTGTGCTAAGAAAAAAAAATTCATTTTATTCAAATTTAATTTTGTCATTTTGCACAAGAGCCTTTTCCCCATTTTTTATGGGAACGTTTTCGTCTTGTCATTAAGGGCATTTTCGTCATTTTACACCAAGGGTATTTGGTAATTTTTCATCAAGGGTATTTGGATTATTTTTCATCATAGAAATTTTTCAGCTATTTGAGCAAAAGGTAATTTTTTTTTCATTTTGCGCAAAGGTATTTATCATCATTTTGAGTTGAGGGTATTTTCGTCATTTTGTGACTACGTTATTTTCGTAATTTTTCACCATGGGTGTTTTGGTGATTTTATGTTATGTATGTTTGTGATTTAAAAAAAAATGTTGTTTTGTGCTAAGGGTATTATTGTAATTTTGCACTAACTGTATTTTTCGACATCATACAAAGGGTATTCTTGTCATTTAAGCGAATAAACATTAGCTATTTTAAATTAAGGGTACTATAATCCTTTTGTACTAGGTGTATTTTGTCATTTTATACTAAGGGTACTTTGATCATTTTATATATATTTATTTATGAGAGAAAATAACTTGTATGTATGATATATTTATAACATACCATAAATCTTGTGGAATTCAAATTCAAATTCAAATTCTTTCATTATAAAATGGAATTGATTTTGTGGAATTGGAATTTTTTTATTGAGAACCAAACAAGTAAATTGCAATTTCAATTCCAATTTCATGATTTTATTGATAGTCAAACAAGGAAATTGGAATTGAAAAACCAATTTCAATTTCAAAGCTCCAATTCCATGAAACAAACGCAACCTAAGAAAGAAAGTTGAGAAAAAGGAAAAGATGGTTACCGATTTGATTCTCCATTAAGCAGTTACGTTGAAATGAAAGCACCAGAAGCCTTTCTTTTCTGGGCTCTTTACCTAGCCCTTTAGCTAGCCCCATATCTGATAACGTAATCCAGCTTATTAATTATGTCCCTTTTTTTCGATATTACACATTTTTCTTTTAAAAAAGAGTTCCCACAAGCACTCTCATTTATTTCCCCCAACATCAACAATGGAATGGAAATGCTAAATGGTACCTGGTAATTCCATGCAGCTAGTGTCACGCCCGAACCCACTGGTTCGAGAGCGCAATACATAAGTCAACAGTACCCACGACTATCTCCATAAGTATTTATACTCATCTTATATATCATTCAAAATTTCATAATTATCCCATTGGAATGGGGTTCACGACTAATTTTTTTGGGTGAATCCCAAACTACTAGTTGAACAATTATCTTTACTCGGTCATGGTTATTTAACTTAATTTATGAAGAAATTTTGTTTGCTTAGAGCAGGCTTATTGTGAAAATTTCTAAGTTATAAATTATTTCTTGCATCAATAAATGAATCAAGTGATAACAAACAAATAATCTGTGCTTATTATTGACTTATTGTATGAAGCTTACAAGACAAAACAATAATCCCTTCATCACAATTCATATAAAAAAATGGGCATTCATAGTAGATCCCTTCATCACAATTCATATAAATAGATCATTCTTTACTTTTATGTTTTTTAAAAGACTAGAGAAGTTAGTTTTTTTCCTTTTTTTTTTAAATGAGGATAAATAGTGATTCTAAAGCACTTTCGCTGGCGTGATTGAGCTCGGCCTCTGACCAGAAAGTAAAACGTCTTACATCGCGTAGAGAAGTTAGTTAGTAATGAAGCGAATACTTGGTTTCCTTCAAAATTTATTGTTGAATTTTTTGTCCAACAAAAATAATCTGAACTTTATGTTTGCATTATAGAAATACTCTTTTTTGTCTAACGATTGACAAGAATGGTTGTCAAAACAAAAGAGAGTAGGAGGATGGACGTATTTCACCCAAAAAAGGAAAAGAGATAAGAGAAACGATTTGGTTGGTCCATATATTCCTCCAACCGATTTGGTTCCACGGGTGATTGCTGACACAACTGACTAATCCGATGGCAAAATTACGATAGCTATTCTTAATAATCTAAATGTGTATTTGAATATATCTATTTTAAATTTGAAATTCAAATTCTCTTTAGATTGAATTTGAAAACATTGAGTATGTAAATAAAACTTCAAGTATTAAATCTTAGATCGAGCTCCAATTCAATCAATCATATAATAAATCAACAATGGTTCAAGAGTAGAATAACTATTGATTATTTCTCACCGTAGCATAAAAAATCGTCAACCAATATTCATATTAACGGGTGCTAATTGGAACTTAAGGGTGTATTTGAACTAATTTTTTGTTTAAAAATCTGTATCTCAATCATTAAAAAAGTAAACTGTAGAAACATAGAAGCAAAAGTGAAAACTTTTGTGTGGTAGAATGTAAATGATGCTCGTGTGATATTTGTTGTGTGTTAGCAGCAAAGAAGAAGAGTTCGAATATTAAAAAGGAGGGAAATCTAATTGGGGATGTTTCAATTAGGGCTAAGTTTTAATTAAATCTTGCTGTCGTTCCAAAACGACAACGTTCCATTTATTCTACTGACAGTTTGCTGCGAAGATAGAAATAAAAAGGGATTAGGGCTGCTCATATCTGGGAGACAACTATTGGCTAAGGGAGCATCTTTAAGATACACTCTTGATTCCAAGAAGCTGTCAGAATGGTGCTGAGTTGGAGGGGCAAGATCTTCCTAGGAATTGCAACCCTTGTACACAAAAAAGCGATACTAGGCGCACTACTCGATCAGACAGGGCGTTGTGGAGAATGTAAATCAAGTGGCCGATGGTTCGATTGGTGGGAGGCCTTTCTTAGCCCACTGCAGAAGCTACCCCCACATTGGAGGGTTGAAACTTCACACTGCAGTTTACCAAGATTTGAGCACTGCGCCCATGCACACATCTACCAGCCCTCGAACCAAAGCCAGCTACTCTCATGCGGATAGGAATTGCAACCCTACCTATAAATAGAAGAGGTTGAAGAGTGAGGAAGGCATCCAGAAAATACCTTGGCAGCTGCCATCTTGAGCATCTTGTGAGTTCCTTCAACTTCTTACCCTTTCTATTCTTATTCCATCGTTATCTTCCTGATTCTGGTTCGATGGTGAACTGATTTCCATTTATGTTGCAAGGAGATTCTGAGCTGCTCTGAGTTTGCATCTTTTTCCTCTTGTTTTAAGCTTTCAGATTAGCTAGGTGATATTCAATGTTAGTTGGAAGTTTTGCTAGTTGTTTACATTTTGATTGAGTTGTAATCAGCTCTAGATAGTCATACTTGTGTGCCTTTGTTAGGCTGTTTTACCGTTTTCACTTGGAACTTAGTGTGATATCTAGGTGGGGATATCACAGCTCAACCGCACCCAAACTCGCCCACCCTTTGCTACGGAACTGCCCATGGCAATCCATTTTCTTTTTCCTGAATATATATTAAAAAAGATATGAAAACCTAAAAGACACAAGCAATCACTTGCACTGCTAAAATAGCTTTACGAAGTACTTTAATATCAACAATCCTTGTTAAGATAGCTGAATCATCAATTCAAGAATATGCAACAAATTTCAATTTTAATAACTAGCTACAGGAGGCCCAAGAAAGCTGGTATCAAGAACTTCCACACATACAACAATTTCAATCAAAACGATTAGAAAACAAGATAGAACATAGTAGACAATCGACCATTTTCCAATATGAAATGGTAATCAATTTGCGTTTCGACCAAGATCACAGATTAACAATGAGAATTATATAGCTTGCTGAGAGATGTAATGACCTAACAACAATCCAATGAAATAGTAGTACTAAATTTTGAATGACCTAATAACAAGGTAAAAGTGGCCTAGATAAGCTATTCAAATTATTGCCATATGACTCTAATGGTTAAAATTGCCAGGGCTCAGCATATCAGCTATTCTGTTAGAAACTCACCTCATGTTTTCCAGTAATCTTTATAGTTTTAATGCAAAAACCACAAGTCCTATCTGCAACCAATAGAATAAATTGGCTATAATCTTTGACTCACTGGAAAATATTTTGCTCAAATAAGCTTTAAAAGTATCATTTTTGGACATGGAATTTAAACAAAAGGCATGCATTTCACCCCTAGAACTTTGTTAAACAATCAAGTTTTCATAGAATTTAAAGGAGTGAACAGCTTAAGTTAAACACCAAGGAAGTCAAACAAAATTCGCATGTTAACCGGCTAGCAAGCAATAGATCTCAAAGACAAAAACATCCAAAAAAAACCAATCTATAACAACAACAACAACAACAACCAAGCCTTAATCACATAGATTGGGGTCGGCCACATGAACCAAATAAAGAATTATGTAAGGTCATCCACATGGATGCATTCTCTCCATTTCTTTCGATCCCAAACACAACTCTCATCTAGTTCAAGCAAATTCATATCCCCTTTTATTACTTCCATCCAATTCTTCCTCGGTCTCCCTCTACCTCTTACGCACTCAATATTACATAATCCTTCAGTTCTCCTAACTGGGGCATCACTTGGCGAATGAATTATTAAAGGATAAGTAAGAAAACCTCTCTAGCGAATGAATGCGTGTATACAACACTTAAGGCTAGGGAAGATCACCTCATCAGTGGGATGGATACTTTTACAGTATACCCTGCCATCCCCTATGTTTATCACTCGGAAGCTAGAAACTTTCAACAAAGAACTTGAACCCAGGAACCAGGAAATATGCATAAACTCTAATGTTATGATGAAATAGTTACAAAACGATTAATTGTTAACATACTGAAATGCCAAGGACTCCGTGCAAAAAAAAATGGCTAGGTAGGTACTAATGGTTGGATCCATAATACTATTACACAACCTAACAAATATATCCAACAATTAATAAGCTATAGATATTATAACTAATGCAATTGCAATCCTACTATAACAGAAATAACAAATTCCAGGTACTATAACAGAAATAACAAATTCCAGGTACTAAACTAGTGGCTGGATCCATCATACCATTACACAACCCAACAAATATATCCAATAAGTTATAGAAATGATAACTATTGCAATCGCCAAAACTTTATCCCTACACATTATTAATATAATCCAGAAACTGACACAATTTACAATTCCTTCAAAGCAAGCAATTACTAGAATCCCCAAACGTAACAGAATACTTTTCAACTTGAAAACCAGAGGCATAAATTCAAAAGAATACGAATCCAAAATTACAACTAAAATATCTTAATTTTTTCTTAAAAAACATCTTAATGTTTTCTAACTTAATGTTCGCTACATGTCCTGAAATTCTTACATTAAGGAATGGAGACGAAAGCACCCCCCCCCCCCCCCAAGAGTTCTACTCCAATAAAAATCTAATCAAATACAATAACTACTAAACTATTTCAAAATTAACATTACCTAAGCAAATCAATCAACCATATAAAGCAAGAGAAAAAACACTGTAAAAATCTGCAGTAAAATGAAATAGAAACAGAACAGTAGTATTACTCCAATAAAGTATTTCATGCTCAGAGCAAAAATGCAGTACTCCATGATTCAAGTTCAACAAAATTAAAAATTAAAATATAACCGGATAAATAAAAAACACAAATAAAAACTTTAAGCAGTAAGAACGACGGCGCCGCCAGCCTCCTTAATCTTCTTCTCAGCAGTTTTCGAGATGAGCTTAGCCTTAACAACAACAGCTTGATTCTCCGGCAAAAAACCCTTACCCAAAACCTTAAAGTACCCAAACTGAGTAACATCAATCACAGGGGCATTATTACCGCCTCCTTTAGCCTTTTCCTTAACATCAGAAGGAACAAGTGACCAGAGCTGGTCGATATTGACAATTGGACAATGGAACTGGTTTCGGAGTTTGTGAAAATACCTCATACCAACCTTACCGAAATAACCGGGATGGTACTTGTCGAAGAGGATACGGTGGTGATGCATACCTCCGGCATTACCGCGACCTCCGGGATGCTTCCTGTGCTTTCCGATACGACCGTGACCTGCGCTGACGTGGCCTCTCTTCTTCCTATTCTTCTTGAATCTGGTCGTCATTTTTTCCGGTAGGGTTTGGGAAAGGGGATTTGGGTCTTCAGAAGTGGGTAGCGGCTGAAGAGGAAATGGGGGAATTAGGGTTTTATGCTATATATAGGAGGATCAGTTCTGTCATGGACCTGGCCTACCAAGTGGAGATGGGACCAGCTTAGTCACATTCAATAGCATACTGATTTTGATTAAAATAATAAAAATATTCCTCTTTTGGTGCATTGTTTGAGGCGTTTTTATTATTTTTTAATCAAATGAGTGGGATGTGGTTGATTATGGGACCAAATTAGTTTACATGTCCCCACTAGTAGTAGAGTCTATATCAGAATTTTTCATATAGGAGAGGATTTAAGTAGGCCTGCAAACGGAGCGGATTTTTATCCTTATCCGATTCGAATCCGTATTTTTTTTAAGGATATGGTAAGCATTTCAGATCCATATACCCGCATTCGAATCCGAATCCAGTATAAGAGTAATAAAATGGTTACGAATATGAAATCTAAAAAATCGTATCCGATTAAATCAGAATCCGTTTTAGGTAAAACAATATATATATATATATATATATATATATATATATATATATATATATATATATATATATATATATATATCTATTATATTCCCTAAAACAATATATTTTGCAGAATTTATAGGATTTAGGATTTTTTTTGTAATATAAGTTTTTTAAAGGATTTATATGCTAATTATTTATATTGTCATTTTAGTCCTTTATATATATATATTCTTAAGGGTTATTAAGACAATAAACCCTAACACATACGCCTCTTCTTCTCTCTCTCTCTCTTTCCCAGTTTCTGATTCCTCCTTCTCCGGCGTTTCTTCCGTCTTCTTCTCTCTCTGTCCCGGGTTTCGATTTCCTCTTCTCAGGCGTTTCTTCCATTGCATGACTTGTTAGATTTTGTCCAAGTAGTTTAGTAGGATTTTGTCCAAGTAGCATTTTGTTCAAGCGTTGTATATTTTGAACTTTAAACAACAATATAATTATGTATTGTATTATATTATATTTCGTAGAATTATTTGTGGATTATAGTATAATTAGACTTTTTGAAACGGGTTTTACCGTATCCGTATTCAGTATCCAAATCAGCGGATCCAGTAATACATATTTTGGATCCGCTAGGATATGGATACTGGATATGGTATGAAAAATTAAAAATGGATATGGATACGGAATAGACAATTCCGTATCCGTATCCGACCGTTTGCAGGCCTAGATTTAAGGTAGGGGAAGGACTGTTGTCTAGGCGTTTTACGGTATTGCCCTTGTAAAAAAGAATAAATTGCAAAGCAAGGTTTTTTTGTTTTGTTTTTTTCTGATGGTAAATTAGATTATGAAAAATATAATACTGCTTTGTTGAGTTATATACTAATTAAGGTTGAAAACTTTACTGGAGAAATTAGCACTTTGGTCTAAAAAGTTTTAAATAATACACTAAAAGTTCAACCAATAAATTTCAGTTAAAAAATATCTACAAAATATTGCATTACATTACACTTAAATTTTGACAATTTTTAGTTTAGTCTCTACATAAAATGAATTAACTACTTCACCTTTATTTTTAGAGTTGTCAGAAGAACAAAACTAAAATTAAGAATTTCCTTCGTAAATTTTTTTTAGGGAAAATTACCTCAAAAATCCTTAAAGTATTTACGAATACACGTTATGGTCCTAAATGATTTTTGGCTTCCTGTTAGGTCCTAGAACATTTTGCGAGGCCGATAAAGAGTCCCACCACCATTTTGATCGGTGGTTTCCAGCCAAGTGGACGCACGGCCCAGTCACGTGGTGGCGCTTTAAGGGCAAAATGGTCCAAAATGAAACGACGTCACTTTGGAGGCCGCTTCCTCTCTTCACTCGTGACTAGGTCAGTAAAAACATTTGTTTTCTTCAGTAAAAACTCTTCATTCCCTAATCGAAACTTGAAAACCCTAACCCTTAAAGAAAGGCGATGATGAAGGTGAAAGCAAGCATTTGAAGACGGTGAAAGGTTAAAATCTGAAGGCGGTGAAAGGTTAAAATTTGAAGGCGGTGAAAACTCTACAAATGGGAAATACTCCCGGTAAGTCCCTTGTAGAACTAATTTGTTTGTCTTTTTCTTAAAGAAATATGAGAGGGAGACCATTTTTGACTGTGCTTGCATATAAACTTGATTGATAATATTTGGTGGCCCATATTTATGTTGTTAGAAACACTTTCTTTGTTTGTGTAGTAAAATCTGTAGTAAAATGTAAATGTTACTTGAAATGTTACTAGGAAACAGAGAAGCTGATTTCACTGTGAAGGCTGTATATGGGGGGAAATTGTGGGGACCACTTATCACGGTGGTGCTATTAAATATTTTGAGAAATGCAACAGGAGTAAGATGTCCCTATTTTACTTGGATGGGATTGCATTCAAATTAGGTTATAAACTTCATGTCATCTATAATTGGAAATTAGTCATGGATGGTGGGGAAGAACAATGGTGTATGTTATTATGTGATGAAGATGTATACAAACTGGTCAAGACTGGTAAAGAAAATGGCATTGTGGAAATAGTTTTCCAGTTACTGGATAACATTCCAATGGTGTTTCCAGAACAAACTTACAATGTGTGTGATTTTGCAGTCATGGAACCAAATTGTAATGTTGCAGGTCAGCTGTTCTTTGATGAAGATGATGGAATGCAAAAAAAGAAGCTTCTGTCAGTTAAGAAGAAAGGTTTTGAAGTTGATAAAAGGAAAAGTCTTGGATATAGCAGTTGATGCACAAAATCCTAGCAAGTGAACTAGTGTCCAGTTGAGTATATAAGTAAGACAAGTGTCGATCCCACAGAGATTATAATTAAGTACCAAAATTGTTTATTATCCTAATTTAGACCTACAAATATTTTTGAGAGTTTTACTAACTAATGCTTAAAATTAAATAACGACTAAATTAAACAAATAAGCAAGGAGATATCAAATAATTAGAGAAAGGTTGATTAGGACATTGATCCAACTTGTTTTCCCAATGATTAGTTTAAAAGATTCCCTTTTTAATGTGTCAAATTCCCTTAAATTTATCCTAATTCATTAACGGTAAAATTCCCTAATCTAGGTTTTATTCAATTCCTTACAATAAACCCCCTAATCTCAATTAACAAAAACCATATGTCTATGTGAAATTGATTAATGAGACAACATTAACGATTTATGGAATTCCACAATTTCAATCACCGTAGTTATCTACTTTTGGAAACCGCTCAATAGAAACCGAATCTATTCCTAGTCAGTTTTACTACGAGTTATTATTACTTAGTTCCTAATTAATTACTTCACCTTCCGGTCCTTCGCAATTAAATTATGAGATCATGTATAGAGTGATCAAATCCATACAAGCATTAAACACACCATAAAAACAATTAATAAAATAGGGATTAAGGGAATATTGAACACAATATTAAGGGAAAAATAATAAACTAAATCATTGTTCCAACAAAGTTTTCACAAGCCTAATCAACTAGAAAATTTAGCCAATCATCATATATAAATCAATCATGACAATTAATTTAGGCATGAAAAAATTACGAATCAAGAAATTAATAAAAAGGAACGAGAACTTGATGTCGAAATTATCTCCGCTAATTTATTCTTTTTTGAAAACTGCACAAAATAATCACAACTCCAATTGGAATTGCGCAGTGATGATGTGGTGATGATTTGTGGTGCTACTTCTTTTTATTTTTTTATTTTTTGCGGCTCAGTTGTTTGGCTCAGCAGCTCCTTTGGCGGCTCGTTTGGGGTCTAATTGATGCGGCTGATCGGGGTCTGTCTTCTTTAGGCTTCATGCCCTCTTTTTATAGAGATGTGAGGAGGTGTTAACCCTTTGTTGTTCTTGTGGCCCAAGGTACGAAATCTTTATTTCCTATTTCATCTCTGACTTTATTCCCAATTAATAACTTTCCTACAAAATCAAATCTAAGAAAATATAATATAATCTTAAAATAAAGATTCTTAATAATATGTTTCTATTCAACATATAAAAATACCTAAAATATATAAATCAAATCAAAATAAATATATTACGAATTTAATATCAAATCGACTCTAAAATATGGAAATATAATATTCTTTAAGTAAAAACTAAGTGAAAAGTAGTATAATTTATATAGAAAATATGAGTTTATCAACTACCCTCAACTTAGCATTTTGATCGTCCTCGATCAAAGAAGACAATTCATGAAGATCTCAAACAAAAAGTTTTATTAATATTACTACCAATTTTGCGATTCTGTAAGCAAGTATCATCAGTTATGGACTTAGGAAAGTTCAATCAATGTATGACAAATAGGATTCCAAGGCTAATAAAATCTAGACAAGAAAAACTTGTTTTTGAAAAAGCGAATCTTTGATTTTCCATGACAACTATACATTTGAGAATTTTGTACTTAGAATTAAACAAATAAACATTCATTCTTCACACCTCCTCTTATCGTATTTTTAATCTATGGGTACCCTTTTTCAATGTGCATTCGGTTAGGCTCTTAGATATATAAAACTAAAGAAAGAATATGTGACATCATTCAATATATATTTTTTTATCTTTTAATTTAAATATGATATTTGGGGCACCAATGAATGTGAACATTTTTATTGAACGCTTATTGGTGTGCTTACTTACGCATGCTCATACTCTTGGTAAAATTCGTTGATTTTGCCAACTTATAAAACCCAAGAGCAGCGAAACATTGCCCAGCAAATATCCAAAATGTCTCAAACCCTCGACCTTGCCCTAGGGTGACCATGGGGGATCGCAGGTGTGACAAGCTTTGCTTTGATAACTTGACATAAATACTATTAAACACATATGGAATATATATATTTTTTTTTCTTTTTTTATTCTTATTCTTTTTTTTTTTATATATCAAAGAGGTCTTTATTTTTTCGTTAGGAATATATATTCAAAAGTCAGACTAAATGCACATTAAATAAGGGTACCTAAAGATTAAATTGCAATTAGATAAGGGTTATCTTAGAAAGTTTAAAAATCTAATTCAAAATACAAGATTCTATAATGTATAGGTCATAAATGTTTTGAAGAAAATATTATTTTATTTTAAGATATCATTAGCAAAGGAATCCCAAAGTGTCAAATTTGTCAATCACATTCTAATCCATATGAAATTCATCATCTTAACATAGCTCACAGAATATCAAGAGAGGTCGCAATCTTGTATATATTTTATTTATTATTTTTATTATATAAAACACATAAATTTGAAATTTCGAAAAAAATAATCATGCTCTTAGATAAACATAAAAGTAGTCTCTACCCCCAACTTTAACATAAACATTGTCCTCAATGTGCTAAAAGAAAACATAAGGGAATAAAGATACTTAGCTGGAACCTGGAAGTGTGCCGAGAAGTCAATTGAAGAAGAATCTCAAGGGAGAAAGTTTGTACTCTTGGAAAGAAAAACGGATGCATGGCGACAATCTTCCAAAAAAAAGATAACGAAAATAATAAATAAGTAAAAAACTGAAATAATAATGTGATTGTAAGGGGAAAACGAAATAATAATAATAATAAAAAAAAGAATAAATTTTTATTTTTTTTTTAATTTTTTTTTAATTTTTAATTTTTAATTTTTAATTTTTAATTTTTTTTTTGGGTAAGGGAAAAACGAAATAAAAAAAACATAATATATTTTTTTATAATAAAAAAAATAGTAATTATAATTTCAAAATAACTAAAAATAAAAAGTGTAGTTCTCGTTTATAGTCTCGAGCTTGACTTCCTGTAATGGTTATTCTTTTGGAGAAGGGTCGAGAACCCATTCCTCATCCTTCAAATTGTCAGATGGAATGCCCTCCAAATATTCCTTAAGACGTTGCCCATTGACAGTAAACCTCCTCTTGTGGTTGTCTTGAATCTCAATGGCTCCAGAGGGATAGACATGTGTGACTTCGAAAGGACCTGACCACCTTGATTTTTCCTTTCCTGAAAATAATCTTAAACGAGAATTAAATAGCAAAACATTTTGACCCATATGAAATTTATTAGGCTCCTTATCCTTGTTAGATAGTAGCTTAGTCTTCTCTTTCTTTTCTCTAAGTATTCTCACCAATTGATCTTCTCCTAATTCATCTAACAAGTATGATATTATTGGAGATAAAATTTTATCGGCACATAAGAGTATAGACTTAAGATTGGAAGATAGAGCTTTGAATTCTAATTTCCAAGGAGGCTCATCAATTTTATTCTCATTCCTAGGTTCTTGTTTAGCTTCCAAAAGTTTATCATCCTCATTTAATTCTTGTTTTTCATTGTCTACTGCAATATGATTAATTATATTGTGTTCAATTGATTCACTAGTCTTCTTATTCTGAACACAATTAGCCACTATTACATCTTTGGTGCTCACAGAAAAACAAGATTTATTTTCTTGGGGATGTTTAATTGATTGATTTATATTAAACGTGACACTTTCATCCCCAACCCTTAATATTAGCTCGCCCTTATATACATCAATTAGAGTTCTCCCAGTTGCTAAGAAAGGTCTTCCTAATATCAAAGGCATATTAACATCTTTCTCCATATCTAGAACCACGAAGTCTACGGGAAAAATAAATTTATCAACTTTGACTAAAACATCCTCCACTACCCCTCTAGGATACTTAATAGATCTATCTGCCAATTGAAGGGTAATCATGGTATGTTTCAATTCTCCTATCCCTAAACGCTTAAAAATAGAATATGACATTAAATTGATGTTTGCTCCTAAATCACATAAAACATCTTTAAAAAATAAATCACCAATATGACAAGGAATTATAAAACTACCAGGATCTTTGAGTTTTTGTGGTAATTTATTTTGAAGCAGAGCTGAACATTCTTCATTTAAGCAAATTTTCTCAAAATCTTGCAGCCTCTTTTTACTAGATAAAATGTCTTTTAAAAATTTAGCATATTTAGGCATTTGAGAAATTGCTTCAACAAAAGGAAGATTAATCTCCAATTTTTTTAATATTTCTAATAATTTCTTAAATTGAGGATTAGGGGGTTCAACCACTTGAGGAAAAGGTAAAGCTTTATAATCGACTTCTACATTAAGGTATTTATCTTTCTTTTCTCTTTTCTTATTTGAGATTGATGGCTTAGACTCTATAGAAGCATTAATATTTAAATCTTTTTTATCCTCAACTTCTTCAACTTCTTTTTCTTCTTTTAACTCCTCCCGACTTATTATAGTTATGGCTTTGCAATCTTTAGGGTTGACTTCTTTATTACTAGGCAATGATCCTTGAACCCTATTACTTAACAAATTAGCCATTTGTCCTAATTGAGACTCTAAGTTTTTAATAGAAGCTTCTTGGTTTTGAAATCTCGTTTCAGCACTAGTTATGAACTTTGAAACCAAGTCTTCTAAATCAGGTTTTTGTTGGAGAAATTGTTTTTCTCAAAGAATTAGTGTGTAATTAATGTGTCGTGAGGACATATTTGAGCTAATATATTTATATGTTACACCGCTCGGTTTTGAATGTTATTGAGTTTATCACGAAGTGGGTTGCGCAAGCTTCGTGATGATATATGACATGTGAGAAAACCAATTATTGGTGTGAATGATAAATTGGTATAAAGTGGGGTTAATGCAATGTGGTAAATGGGTTTTAAGTTGCACATCCCACATGGGAAACCCATGAAAGAGAAAAACACTTTATATGTTAAAGTGGTTTATTTGGGTTTAAATTGTATTACCACTATTATGCCTAAAGTGATAACCTCGTGTGCGTCCGCGCAGGGGGGTGCAAGCGAAAGGTCCGTTGATACCAAATTAGCTTGAACTTGTGTGCGAGCGCGACTGCAGACTACGAATGTCGGACCAAAACTCGCGGGCTCGATCAGTAGAGTTTTGCTACTGATTTAATTTTTTGAATTTCAAAGACATCTCTGGACTTATTGTTGTCTGTAATAGTCAAGGCATTAAAGTGTGAGTAATGCCATTGCTTCTTTATGTGATCAAGGCATTAAAGGGAGTAACGATCGACATTAAGGTTAGCATTAAGCTCTGTGAAATCGGGGGCATTAAGCCCGAGTAATGCAATGGCTATTCTGATTTATTTTGTTGCCTATAAAAAGGCAGAGCAAGCTGCCGAAGGAAGCCATCCGAAATCCTCCCTTCCCCACTGCATTACGCTATTTTTTTTCTTTACGCATTTCATACATTACGAGAGTTCTCATTGTTACTACAAAGATTCGCGAGATCATGCTTTTTCTTACGCTTGGAAAAACCGTGAGTTTGGGCGTTGTACCTTGGAGTTCGGTGTTCAAGGAGTGCCGGGAAGGCGATAAGGCGGGGACATAGTGAACTTAAGGGGAAGCGGTAGACTGCTGTCTCGTCCAGGAGAAAATCCAAACCGGTTAAGGTTGCAGTAATTTAATTTTTTTCATTGCAGTATAATTTTCAGTGCAGGAAAAATTATTTTACTGTTCAGAAAAATATTTTTCCAGTGCTGATAATATTTTATTACTACAGAATTTCAGTGCAGAAAATTAATTTTACTGTCCAGAAAAAATTATTTTCCAGTGCAGAATTAATTTTATCAGTGCAGATTTTTTGTGCAGAAAGTTATTTTACAGTCCAGAATTAATTTTATCAGTCCAGAAAATTATTTTCCAGTGCAGAATTAATTTTATCAGTGCAGATTTTTTGTGCAGAAAGTTATTCTACAGTCCAGAATTAATTTTATCAGTCCAGAAATTTATTTGTCCAGTCTAGAAATTATATTTCAATTTAAAGGGATAAAAGTAAATTCCAACATTCTTAAGTTCACTACTTTTGTGATTAAGTTTGTGTTTATTTTTCTGCTGCTATTTCTATAATAGATTACTAACTTTGTTATTGTTTTTTATTATAGAGGAAAAATGGCAAATACTGATAATCAAAATGCTGCTGCAACAGAGATTGGTTCTGGTTCTGGTGATGTTCCAGTTGGAGTACCAACAACCGCGATTCCTCATTTCGGTAATCAGGCAGGCGGTATTGAGACCGCCTTTCCACCATTTGTGGCTGCCATGCCAAACCGACCAATTCAGTTTGGTCAGTTTGACAAACCCGAAAAATTTAAGGGTGGCAGTAATTTTAAGTTGTGGAAGGAAAAAATAATGTTTTTCCTTACCACTCAACATCTGATTCGGTTTATCACTGAGGATAAACCGGTGGAGGACAACAATGATCCTCAATCAGAAACCACTGTACGAGCGTGGCTAAGTGCGGACTACCTCTGTCGGCACAGTATATTAATGAACTTAGATGATTCCCTTTATCAGTTGTACTATGAAAAAAGTACAGCAAAAGATTTATGGGAATCTCTACTGAAAAAATATACTGTGGACGATGCGGGGTCCAAAAAGTTTATAGCTGCTCGTTTCCATGATTTCAGGATGGTGGATGGAAGGTCTGTTCTTGAACAGAGTGAAGAGCTTCAAAAGATATATCATGATCTTGCCGCTGAGGGCATGGGAATTAACGACACTTTACAAGTGGCGTTATTGATTGAGAAGCTTCCTCCTTCTTGGGCTGATTTCAAGCATTACCTGAAACACAAGAAGAAGGAAATGACTCTGGAAGATCTAATGTTAAAACTGAGGATTGAACAGGACTCACGGAAGATGAGTAAGAAGCCCAATAGCTTTGTCGCTAAGGCTAATGTGGTTGAAATTGACAACTCAAGGAATAACGCTAAGAGAAAGCGTCCTAATGAGTCAAAAGGTTCAAACTCCAAGTTTACGGGAACCTGCTATGTTTGTGGTAAACCTAACCACAAAGCAAAAGATTGCCGCAGTCGAGTTGCGGTAAATAATAAGAACAAGAGAAATCCTGGTGCTGGGAATAACAACCGGAATCAGAAGGCTGCCCAAGTTAATGTGGCAGAAGATGGAAGACTGGGCTCTGGAATGGAAGACATGCATCTGGTAGCTGTCGTTTCAGAGGTAAACTTGGTTGGAGGCAACCAAAAGGAATGGTTTGTTGATACGGGGGCCACTAGTCACATCTGTACTAATAAATGGATGTTCAAGACATACCAAGCTGTGGAAGATGGAGTCTGCTATATGGGGAACTCTGCGACCTCCAAAATAGAGGGAAAGGGCACTGTTGTCCTAAAAATGACTTCGGGAAAGGAGGTGACTCTGACTGATGTGTGCCATGTGCCAGAGATCCGGAAGAACCTCATTTCGGGAATAGTGCTGAACAACAAAGGTTTTAGACTTGTCTTTGAAGCAAACAAGTTTATTCTTACCAAGAGTGGTGCCTTTGTGGGAAAAGGGTATTTAGCTGGTAGTTTATTTAAAATGAATGTAATGACTGTACTACCAGGTACTGAGCCAATTGGCACTAATGTAACTGAGGCTTCCACTAGCTCAGCTGGGAAAATTGCCCAAGAGACTAATAAAGATGTTAAATTTGCTTATTCGTTGAGTCTTTTTAATTTATGGCATGATAGACTAGGTCATGTAAATATTAAAAGTATACAAAAGTTAGTTTCATTAAACTTACTTCCAAAATTTAACATTGATAAAAATTACAAGTGCGAGACTTGTATTGAGGCAAAGCTAGCTAAATCTTCCTTTCATTCAATTGAAAGAAGTTCAGAACCGTTAGACTTAATTCACACTGATGTATGTGATTTAAAATATGTGCAATCAAGAGGCGGTAAAAGTTATTTCATCACTTTTATTGATGATTGCACAAGATTTTGCTATGTTTACTTAATGAGAAGTAAAGATGAAGCAATAACTATGTTTAGCCATTATAAAGCTGAAGTTGAAAATCAACTTGGCAAGAAAATTAAAAGGCTAAGAAGTGATAGGGGTGGAGAATATGTATCTCCATTTGAGCAGGTTGTGTCTTTGAAAGTGGAATAATTCATCAAACAACGACTCACTATACTCCCAGAACAAAATGGAATAGCAGAGCGCAAAAACAGAACTCTTAAAGAGATGATGAATGCAATGCTAATAAGTTCTGGCTCACCCCAGAATTTGTGGGGGGAAGCTTTGCTTTCCGCAAATCACATCCTAAACAGACTACCACATAAGAGACTAGATAAAACTCCTTATGAATTATGGAAAGGTTATGCACCTTCTTATAAGTTCATAAAAGTTTGGGGATGTCTAGCAAAGGTTCCAATTCCGCCCCCTAAGCGGACGAGAATAGGACCTAAAACGGTAGATTGTGTGTTTATAGGATATGCACAGGATAGTAGTGCTTATAGATTTTTAGTGCATAAATCAGATAACTCTGAAATGCATGTAAATACAATTATTGAGGCAAGGGATGCTTCCTTCTTTGAAGGGATTTTTCCTTACATTAAGCGTTCAAGCTTAGACCCTAAAAACAATCAAGTTGAGAGGATTGTGGGGGAAAAAGAACTTCAAGAAAAAGTTGAAGAACCCAGGGACGTAGCAAAAAGAGCTAGAAGGGAAAAGTCATTTGGTCAGATTTTCTAACTTACTTGTTAGAAAATGATCCTTTGACTTATAGAGAAGCAATTACTTCTCGAGAATCGAGTTTATGGAAAGAAGCAATTGATAGTGAAATAAATTCAATTCTTCAAAACCATACATGGGAACTTGTGGAACTTCCACCAGGTTGTAAAGCATTAGGTCACAAGTGGATCTTTAAAAGAAAGATAAGACCTGATGGTACAATTGACAAGTACAAGGCAAGACTTGTAATTAAAGGATCTGAGACAAAGCGAGGGTGTTGATTATTTTGACACTTATGCCCCTCGTATCTAGAAAAAACATCAATCAGAGCTAATTATTGCTTTTGCGGCCTTATTTGATTTGGAGATCCATCAAATGGATGTGAAAAACAGCTTTTCTTAACGGAGAAGCTGGAAGAAGAAATTTATATGGAACAACCTGAAGGGTATGTTGTTCCAGGCCAAGAGAGCAAGGTGTGTAGACTTGTTAAATCACTGTATGGATTAAAACAAGCACCTAAACAATGGCATGAGAAATTTGATAGTGTAATGCTATCAATTGGTTTTCAAATAAACCAGAGTGATAAATGTGTCTACGTGAAAGGAAGCAAAGACGATTATGTAATAGTCTGTCTCTACGTAGATGACATGATAATTATTGGTAACAAAGAAAATATTAAAGTTACCAAGAAATTGTTGTCTCAAAACTTCGATATGAAGGATATGGGACATGCTGATGTAATACTTGGAATGAAGATTACCAAAACATCAGATGGATATTCACTTTCTCAAAGTCATTATATTGAAAAAATATTAGACAAGTTTGATAAAGGAAGTGATTTAATTGCGAGAACACCTATGGAAGTAGGTGCTAATCTTCACAAGAATCGTGGAGAAGGAGTGCGACAACTTGAATATTCTAGGATCATAGGCAGTCTAATGTATCTCATGGGTGTACTAGACCGAGATATTGCAAACTCAGTCAATAGACTGGCGAGGTATACAAGTAATCCCAGTTATGAGCACTGGAGAGCGTTAGTTAGAGTACTTAGATATATAAGATACACTGCTAACTATGGATTATTTTATACTAGATATCCAGCTGTACTTGAAGGGTACACTGATGCAAATTGGATAGCAGATTCCAAAAATATAAAATCCACAAGCGGATACATTTTTGTAATTGGAGGTGCAGCGGTTTCATGGAAATCATGCAAACAAACTTGTATTGCGAGATCAACTATGGAATCAGAATTCATAGCTATGGATCTAGCAGGCGAAGAGGCCGAATGGTTACGTGGTTTTTTGGAAGATGTTCCAATGTTTTCAAAACCAATGCCACCACTTAGCTTACATTGTGATAGCATGTCAGCTATTGGTAGAGCAACGAATAATGTGTATAATGGGAAGTCTAGACATATACGTCAGTAGACATAAATCCAGTAAAGAAACTTTTGAAAACCGGTGTTATAGTTTTGGATTTTGTGAGATCCAAAAGAAAATATAGCGGACCCATTAACAAAAGGTCTAACGAGAGATCTTGTTGAGATTTCATCGAGGGGAATGGGGCTAAAGCCCGTAAAATTGATTACCACTCATGATGGCAACCCTACCTGAATTGTAAAGCCCAATTGCAGGTTCAAAGGGACAACCCGAATTGTGGGGGGGGGGAGTCGAACAAAGCACTCGGGAAAATGAGTTCCCAGCTCATTCCTAAGGTGAAAGAGTGATAGACTCTGTCCATTGGAGGATAAAGCGAAAGTTTTCAATGATCCTTATACGTATCACGTGAAGTATGACGAGGATACTTCTAAATAAGAGATCACCTATACTCGAATGTGAAGGGGCCACTTCTATGAGATGACTTTAGGAGCTAAATCTCTAGAGCTTTCGATGAACATTTCCAAAGGCGAGTCAGGGGCGAAATGGACAACAACGAAAGAATCGATTAACGGTTTAGAGAAATCGTTGTGTGAGTATCGTTGTCTTGATACACACAAAAGCGTCTGAACGATTCAAGGCATCGCGTCCCATCTGGTTAGCAAGTGTATCCGATGGTATTTCACTAGGGAAGGTTCAAAGCTAACAACTACCTATCTCGATGCAACGAATTCTCGCCGAACTCTTGCATTGCATTTCATGTGCATTTTTTTTTAATAGTTTTTCATTCATGTGGGGGATTGTTGGAGAAATTGTTTTTCTCAAAGAATTAGTGTGTAATTAATGTGTCGTGAGGACATATTTGAGCTAATATATTTATATGTTACACCGCTCGGTTTTGAATGTTATTGAGTTTATCACGAAGTGGGTTGCGTAAGCTTCGTGATGATATATGACATGTGAGAAAACCAATTATTGGTGTGAATGATAAATTGGTATAAAGTGGGGTTAATGCAATGTGGTAAATGGGTTTTAAGTTGCACATCCCACATGGGAAACCCATGAAAGAGAAAAACACTTTATATGTTAAAGTGGTTTATTTGGGTTTAAATTGTATTACCACTATTATGCCTAAAGTGATAACCTCGTAGTGCGCCGCGCAGGGGGAGTGCAAAGCGAAAGGTGCAGTTGATACCAAATTAGCTTGAACTTGTGTGCGGGCGCGACTGCAGTACACGAATGTCGGACCAAAACTCGCGGGCCCGATCAGTCGAGTTTTGCTACTGATTTAATTTTTTGAATTTCAAAGACATCTCTGGACTTATTGTTGCTGTATGCAATCAAGGCATTAAGGTGAGTAATGCCATTGCTTTACTGTAAATGATCAAGGCATTAAGGGAGTAACGATCGGCATTAAGGTTGGCATTAAGCTCTGATAGATCGGGGCATTAAGCCCCGAGTAATGCAATGGTCTATTGCTGATTTATTTCTGTTGCCTATAAAAAGGCGAGCAAAGTGCGCAGAAGGAAGCCATCCGAAATCCTCCCTTCCCCACTCGCATTACGCTATTTTTTTTCTTTTCGCATTTCATACATTCCGAGAGTTCTGCTGTTACTACAAAGATTCGCAGATCATCGTTTTTCTTACGCTTGAAAAACAAAGTGAGTTTGGGCGTTGTACCTTGGAGTTCGAGTGTTCAAGGAGTGCCGGGGAGTCGATAAGGCAGGGACATAGTGAACTTAAGGGGAAGCGGTAGACTCATTGTCTCGTCCCAGGAGAAAATCCAAACCGGTTAAGGTTGCAGTAATTTAATTTTTTTCATTGCAAGTATAATTTTTCGGTGCAGGAAAAAATTATTTTACTGTTCAGAAAAATATTTTTCCAGTGCTGATAATATTTTATTACTACAGAATTTCAGTGCAGAAAATTAATTTTACTGTCCAGAAAAATTATTTTCCAGTGCAGAATTAATTTTATCAGTGCAGATTTTTTGTGCAGAAAGTTATTTTACAGTCCAGAATTAATTTTATCAGTCCAGAAAATTATTTTCCAGTGCAGAATTAATTTTATCAGTGCAGATTTTTTGTGCAGAAAGTTATTCTACAGTCCAGAATTAATTTTATCAGTCCAGAAATTTATTTGTCCAGTCTAGAAATTATATTTCAATTTAAAGGGATAAAAGTAAATTCCAACAGTTTTCTCTCGGGTGTGGGAGGAAAACCAGGTGGTGGTGAAGGTCTCACATTTTGATACAAATTAGGATTCGAATTTTGACTCCAAGAAAAATTAGGATGATTCCTCCACCCAGGATTATAGGTATTAGAATAAGGATTGTTTATCCTAGGGTTAGGACCTACATAATTAACCCCTTCATGAAAATTAAGGTTGGAAGAATTATTATGCGGACAATTCATGATATAATGATTACCACCACAACTTCCACAATTTACTTGATTTTCAATTCCTAAATTATTAGAAATTAAAGCCAATTGGGCCAAAATAGTTTGAGTCGCATCAATTCCATTAGCACTTCCCTTTATTAGAGGATTACTACGTTCATTATTACTTTCGTTTCCACTAGATGTCATATCCTCTAATAATTCCCAAGCTTCATCTGGTGGTTTACCCATTATACTACCCCCACATGCTGCATCAATCATATTTTTAGTGGGTTCATTCATGCCATTATAAAATATTTGGATTTGCATTCAGAATGGGACTTCGTGATGTGGACACTTTCTTAAGTTTTCTTTATATCTCTCCCAAGCCTCATATAAAGTCTCCCCAACTTCTTGACTAAAATTAGTTATCTTATTCCTTAACTTCATGGTTTTAGCTGGTGGAAAATTCTTATTAAGAAATTTAGAGGCTAATTGATTCCAAGTAGTTATTGAGCCAGAGGGAAGAGAATTTAACCAAGCCTTAGACTTATCTTGTAGGGAAAAGGGAAAAAGTCTTAATCTTATAGCATCGTCACTTACCCCATTTTGCTTAAAAGTGTCGCAAATTTCCAAGAAATTAGATATATGAACATTAGGATCTTCATTAGGCAAACCATAAAATTGTACACTTTGTTGCACCATTTGAATTAGCAGGTCTTAAAATAGCATGATGAAAGTTATATACCTTAATAGTAGCATAATCCCTAAGAGTTTTAGGTGGTTCTTGATTATTAAGAGCAAGATCATTAATACCATCATTTGCCATTTTAATCCTAGTTTGCATGCAAAAATAAGTTCAATCAAAAAAATAAAATAAATAAAAAAATAAAAAACAACAAGAAATTGAAAAAGAATAATATTAAATAAAACAAAGAGTTAAAAAAAAATTTCTTACCCCTCCTTTGTTGTAAGAAGACACGAATTCTTCTTCTTACCTTATCTTGGCTTAAGAAGATTTTTCCTCCTGTTTAAGAATATAATTTTTTTATTTTTTTAATGAAAAACAACAATAGAAAATATTAGTAAGACAATAAAAAATAAAAAAATTAATAAGTAAAGAATGGTCTAATCTCAGAATTTTTAACAACTATATGATATTAAATAAATAATCCCCGACAACGGCGCCAAAAACTTGATGCACAAAATCCTAGCAAGTGAACTAGTGTCCAGTTGAGTATATAAGTAAGACAAGTGTCGATCCCACAGAGATTATAATTAAGTACCAAAATTGTTTATTATCCTAATTTAGACCTACAAATATTTTTGAGAGTTTTACTAACTAATGCTTAAAATTAAATAACGACTAAATTAAACAAATAAGCAAGGAGATATCAAATAATTAGAGAAATGTTGATTAGGACATTGATCCAACTTGTTTTCCCAATGATTAGTTTAAAAGATTCCCTTTTTAATGTGTCAAATTCCCTTAAATTTATCCTAATTCATTAACGGTAAAATTCCCTAATCTAGGTTTTATTCAATTCCTTGCAATAAACCCCCTAATCTCAATTAACAAAAACCATATGTCTATGTGAAATTGATTAATGAGACAGCATTAACGATTTATGGAATTCCCCAATTTCAATCACCGTAGTTATCTACTTTTGGAAACCGCTCAATAGAAACCGAATCTATTCCTAGTCAGTTTTACTACGAGTTATTATTACTTAGTTCCTAATTAATTACTTCACCTTCCGGTCCTTCGCAATTAAATTATGAGATCATGTATAGAGTGATCAAATCCATACAAGCATTAAACACACCATAAAAACAATTAATAAAATAGGGATTAAGGGAATATTAAACACAATATTAAGGGAAAAATAATAAACTAAATCATTGTTCCAACAAAGTTTTCACAAGCCTAATCAACTAGAAAATTTAGCCAATCATTATATATAAATCAATCATGACAATTAATTTAGGCATGAAAAAATTACGAATCAAGAAAATAATAAAAAGGAACGAGAACTTGATGTCGAAATTATCTCCGCTAATTTATTCTTTTTTGAAAACTGCACAGAATAATCATATTCCCGATTGCGATCCAGCTTTCCAGGTCACGGAATTTTGAGGTCATGACCTGGAGCACGACGTCCAATTGGAACTGCGCAGTGATGCAGTGATGATGATGGCGGTGATGATGTGGTGATGATTTGTGGCTGCTGTGGTGCTACTTCTTTTTTTTTTTTTTTAATTTTTTGCGGCTCAGTTGTTTGGCTCAGCAGCTCCTTTGGCGGCTGGTTTCGGGTCTAATTGATGCGGCTGATCGGGGTCTGTCTTCTTTAGGCTTCATACCCTCTTTTTATAGAGATGTGAGGAGGTGTTAACCCTTTGTTGTTCTTGTGGCCCAAGGTACGAAATCTTTATTTCCTATTCCATCTCTGACTTTATTCCAATTAATAACTTTCCTACAAAATCAAATCTAAGAAAATATAATATAATCTTAAAATAAAGATTCTTAATAATATGTTTCTATTCAACATATAAAAATACCTAAAATATATAAATCAAATCAAAATAAATATATTACGAATTTAATATCAAATCGACTCTAAAATATGAAAATATAATATTCTTTAAGTAAAAACTAAGTGAAAAGTAGTATAATTTATATAGAAAATATGAGTTTATCAGCAGTCAGGTGAAAAAGAAAACAAGAACAAGTACACCATCAAGTACCCCTATGCTACAACCAAGTGTTACAGAACCCTTGGCTGAAGAAACTAAATTTGAAGATACAAATCAGAGAGATACAGATGAAGTTGATCAAAATTCACATGAAGATCAAGAAGAATTTTTAGATAAAATTTGGAATGATGCTGACTATGAAGGAATGAATGATGAAGATATTAATGTGGATCAAATACCTGATTTTGGGCTTGAAAATGAAGATGCGGCTGCAATTGTACCAGATGTTATAGAAGTTGAAGAACCAGTTTTGCATGAACCAGGTTCTGCAGAATATGTACCAGATGAAGTACATGAGGCCTATGTTGAAGAAAATGAGGGTGGGGTTGGGGTAGATTTGGCTGCAACTGTGAATGAAGGCTCATCATAAAAAACTGTCAAGAAAAAAAAAGAGGAATACTTATTTAGTTCCAAAAGTGAAGGGGTTTGAATTATTTGCTTGGAATGACATTGAAGTAGATAAATCAGATGGTGAAGGTAATGACATAGATGAGGAGGAGGTTTGGGACCAATATAATGAGACCTCTGATGAGGATGACAGTGTTCCTAAGAAACCTCAATTTGAAACTTATAAACCTGTTGAAGGGATTATCAATGATCCTAAATTCAAACCAGGACAACTTTTCTCTTCTAATGATGTGTTGAAAAGAGCAATTGCAGATCATGAAATAAAGCGGGGGAGGCCAGTTAAGCTTGAAAAGAATGATTTGATTAGGGTGGAGGCTGTTTGTGAAGGAAAAAATTGCACTTGGGAGGTTTATGCCATCAAGCTTGGTGAGACAAAAAGCTTTCAAGTCAGGACAGTTGTCCCAAAACACAAGTGTGGCAGAACTTACTACCACAAGAATGCTACTTATAAGGTGATTGCAGGACTTTATTTGGATGAATTCAAGAATAACAAAGCATTTAGATCAAGGAAATTCAAGGAAAAAGTGAGAAAGGAAGTTCAAGTTGACATATCAAAGAATGTGATATGGAAGGCAAGATGTTATGCAAAAACATTGTTGGAGGGTAAATACAAGGATCAATATAAAAGGCTAGAGGATTATGCTGAGGAATTGAGAAGTACCAATCCTGATTCCACAATGCAGTTGTTATCATATGATGATCCTGAAAATGGGAATAAAATCTTTGGCAGAATATACATATGTTTTGGTGGTTTAAAAAGAGGTTTCTTAGATGGGTGTAGGAAAATAGTAGGTCTTGATGGTTATTTCCTAAAGGGTCCACATCCAGGGATTCTTTTGATAGCAGTAGGAATTGATGGAAACAATGGAATTTACCCCATTGCATATGCAGTAGTAGAAGGGGAAAATAAGGATACATGGAAGTGGGTTGTAAACTACTTAGCTAAGGACTTGGGGATTAACAATGGTGGTACATGGGCCTTCATATCTGATAGGCAAAAGGTAAGTTATTTTTTTCATATGTAAAATACATAGCTATAATACTACATTAGTTTGACTTAACATAATACATAGTTTTTTTTTTTAAGGGGCTTATTCAAGCTGTGGCAGAGGAAGTTCCTAGGGTACATCATAGATATTGTGTAAGACATATACACAATAATTTCAAGAACCCACACCCAAGAGAGGGGCTGAAACTGCTTTTATGGACATGTACACAAGCTAGCTATGAAAGTAAGTTTTTAAGAGATATGGAGGAGTTAAAGGCAGAAGATGAAGGTGCATACCATTGGCTAATGGTAAATGAACTACCAAATCATTGGGCAAGATGCTACTTCAACCCAGAGATCAAATGTGATGTGTTGTTGAACAATCATCTGTGAGAGCTTCAATGCAAAGTTAATTGAAGCAAGGGAGAAGCCTATTCTAGGATTGCTTAAAACAATCAGAGTGTATTTAATGATGAGGCTTAAGGAAAGAAAGGAATGGATGGGGAAACAAAACACTCATCTCTGCCCAAGAATCATTAAAATTTTAGAGAAAGTGAATGAGGATTCAAGGCATCAAACAGCAACATTTGTAGGTGATTAAATATGCCAAGTAACCAACAGTACTTTGGAGCAATTTGTAGTTGATATTGAGCTTAAGAATTGCACTTGTAAAAAATGGGAGATTTGTCAAAATTTGTCAAAAATTGGGACACAATAGAAGAACTTGTCCAGAAAATCAAGAAGCTTACAATGTTGAGGTCCATAATAATGAAAGTCAGCAGGATGGGAACACTTCGCAGCCAACAATGTCATCTCAGGTATTTATATTAATCTGTGCAACTGTGGTTTGTTGTTATGATGGTTTCAAATTTGCTCCTTACAATGATATATTATTGCAGGTAATTGGCTTGTTTGGAAGCCAAAGAAAATGCTCCATATGCCAACAAACAGGTCACACAAGGAACCATTGTCCATTTGAGCGAGGAAGACTTAGAAGGTCAATAAGGAAAAATTGAAGCTGTCTGGAATGTTGTCTTTTTTGGATTATTACAAGTGCATGGAATTGTCTCCATTATTAAAAGTTTTTTATTTGTCTAGTATGCTTCTTTTGTGTGTTAGTTTAAAGGTCATTTTCTGAACCTTTTAATGCCATACATGTGTAATGGAGAACAATTTCAATTTTATGGTATTAAGAACAATTTCAGTGATATGGTATTACATAGTTATGTTGAAACATTACAAGGCAAATATCTCCATTATCCATCCAACAACTAAACACAACATTCAGTTACATCATATTCCATCCAGTTTCACTGAAATTCAAACATTACAAGGCAACTACAGCCACAACTAACCAACTTTACAAACCAAAAAAAATGGACCATGAAATCACCATAACAGCCCATAAAAACTTCTGCTTTCTCTTCAATTGGTGATTTTCAGCCTCAACTTTCCTTAACTCTTTCAATGACCAACTAACAACCCTAGTGCTCTTGTCACTCATTGGAAGGTCATACCATTAAAAAAAGCCACAATCTTGAGCCGTCTAGCACATTTAGAAGAGAATTATCATTAATTAGTAGTAAAACTTCCTCAAAAAAATAATAATAGATCTTTAACTCACCCCAACTGGAGCACACTTCAAGTATTTTCTTGCTGGGTTTAAATTGGTCCAACTCGTCTTCATTACACATCTTTCGCCATGATGACAGGTGGCAATTCGAACATCTTCAAAGGAGTTTTTTGTCTCCATCAATCTTGCTGAAGAATAAGCTGTTATAAATGGGTTGTTAGAGTACAAGAGGTTTAATTATATAATGGGGGAGTTAAAGGCACGTGTGAAGAGTGGAGATAAAACATCCTCTCATTTTGGACCATTTTTCCCTTAAAACACCACCACGTGACTGGGCCGTGCGTCCACTTGGCTGGAAACCACCGATCGAAATGGTGGTGGGACTCTTTATCTGCCTCGCAAAATGTTCTAAGACCTAACAGGAAGCCAAAAATCATTTAGGACCTTAATGTGTATTCGTAAATACTTTAAGGATTTTTGAGGTCATTTTCCCAATTTTTTTAGCCTATTCCACCTTCTATTTCTCTAAAAATTATAGCTATTATCAACTTGTTGTCATTTACCTCACTTCCCTTTGGGAGAGATACATTACAATTATAGAACAAGATAATGATAAGTAGTGTAGTGAATATAGTAGTGGTGGTGGCGACTAAGATAATAGTAACTAGGGTTTTTAGAAAAGCAAAATGTATAAAAACTAAAGAAAATAAAAAGAATTATGTGGAATTTCTTACTTTTAGTTTCACTTTTTAAATTAACAGTGAAGAAGTTGATTCAATTATTAAAGAGGCTAACCTAAAAATGTCACAATTTGAGAGTAATGAAATGCAAACGTATGTAAAAGGTTAATAATGTCATTTGACAGTTAATTTTTAACGGAACTTTAATGGTTAGATGGTAGTGCATTATTTGAAACTTCATGAACCCCTTAATTTAATAAGAGCAAATAGCTTTTTCTGTCACAAAACTAGTTACGAGTGTTATATCTACCACAAATCACATTTTCGTGTTATATCTGTCACAAAACTAGTTACAAGTGCTATATCTGCCACAAATCGTTTTTTCGTGCCTTTTTTTCCATTAAACATTTTATGAGTGCTAAAAATGCCACAAAAAGAGGGAGGGTGAAGAGAAAAATAGGTAAGAGATCAAATTAATTTCAATTAGACCCTAAAATCAAAATTTTATATTATATTGGGTACCTAATTTTATTTTATTTTTAATACTTGACCACCCTTCTTCCCAAATTTACCAAAACCCTCACCGCTACCTTCTTCTTTCTTCTCTTCCCACATCGAGCCACCACCACCTCCCAGTCCCGTTACCCAATCCCTGCCCCCACCCATACCAAAGAGTACCAAATCTGACAAAAAATGACTGCTTGAAGATTTGGAGAGGCGTGGTGAAGGTGATAGCCTAGCAAAAATGTCTAAGAACAATTAGATATTCTTAGGAAATTGGTCTGCATTTTGCATATTGCTTTGCGAGAGTCATTTTTGTTCAAGAATTCTTATGGTTTCAGATGCAAAGCATCTATGTTAGGTTAATTATGTATTCCAAATTAGTCTATATTTTGTTTAGTACTTTGACTGGTATGTATTTTGTTTAATTTTTTTTGATGGTTTTAGCAGCAAAGCACTTGGTTAATCATGTAGTGAAAATTGATTAGCATTTTTCTTCTTGCTTTGACTTACATGTATTTTGTAAAACAGTTTCTAAAAGTTAGAGGAGCAAAGCATTTGTGAAATTTGTTATATGTGTCTGAAATATAGATCTAGAAGTGCTTTCATCATATGTATTGATATTCTTGGTTAATTTTCAGGGGGTATGGGTGGGGGTTAGGGATTGGGTGGCGGCGGTGGATCGAGGTGGGAGGAGAAGGAAAAAGAAGGTGGTGGAGGCTTTGATAAATTTGGGAAGAAGGGGTCAATTATTTAAAATATATTTTTTGTACCCAATTAAATATAAAAATGTGATTTTAGTGTCTATTTGAAATTAATTTTATCTCTTACATATTTTTCCCTTCACCCTCCCTCGTTTTGTGGCATTTTTAGTACTCATAAAATGTTTCATGGCAGAAAAGGCACGGAAAACACTTGTAACTAGTTTTGTGGCAGAAAAAACACAAAAATATGATTTGTGGCAGATATAGCACTCGTAACTAGTTTTGTGGCAGAAAAAGCTATTTGCTCATTTAATAACTCCCTCTATCCCAAATTATCTATCCATTTTGACAAATGCACATATATTAAGGTTTTGGTCATTTTGATGGTAAAATATAAATAAAAGTCTAAGATACCCCTAATTAATTTTATTAATCTCATTTAAAATTTATGTTTTTCTCCCTCCTCCTTCTCACACAACATCCAATCATCTCTTAAATATGTGTTGAAAAGTGATAATTTTAATTAACTAAGAGCATTCAATGAAAAGTTGGAATAAGGGTAAAATTTGAATAATTTTAATTAACTAAGAGCATCCACTACTTAGTACTTCGATTCCACCCATGATGACGGGAACTCAACATAAGTCAACTGCTTAGCCACGACATGATTCTTGTTTAATTCAAACCACTTCGTCAACATTGTATCGTGGATATTGCCACGATCAATGACACAATTGAGATCGTATTTATCACTAAAAATCGATAATTTTTTATTAGGAAGATGATATTGCAATTTCAATACTGCAAGATATTGCCTTTGAATATCAAATTAAAAAATCCTCCAACATTCTTCAATTTATAACACATAATGACAATCCAAATAACTTGCAATCTCATCAGTACTTTTGTAATGTTGATTAACATCTTCATTTGAAAATGCACGATTATCCTCAATCGTAGCATCTGCCCTGTCAGGGCCTTTATTCATATACCTATATAAGTATTTTGCAATATGTGCCATTGCTACTTTTTCCACATTAATATGTGCATCATGCCTTACCAATGAATCTCGATGGTACGGGACAACCCAAGCATTAGTAAATGTAAATCTTTTAATCGTCACATACGTGCTTGAATCATTCATGTGTTTGTAAGCTACAAATCCTTCTTCATCTATTGTTGTAGAATCAAAAAAACTTTTTGGGTAGTGTTCTGAACATTTTGCTTTCACCATGCATGTCATACCCGGGTCTTTTAGAAATTATTTTGCATGTCTTGCATTTAATTCTTGCATGTATGTGTTTATTATATGTTATAACATGATATTATATGACGTGTAATGTGATTATGTGTTTAATTAAATGTTAAAGAAAGAAAGAGATAAGAGAGAGTGTGCAGAATTTTGAGTGCTGTGAGGTCTAGCAAACAATTACCATAGCAAACGGAGTCGGAATCAAGTGATTCTTTTTGGGTTTCGAAGCTGACTGGCTAGGCTATGTCTGAGAGTTGACGTATTGCAGTTTGGATTTCTGTAGAGAGAGAAATTTCAGTTTGAGCAGGTTGTTTCTGCAATACTTGGGATTTCTGGTTTTTTTTTGCTAAGTTTGGTAAGTAATGATCCTTCACCTTTATATTTTTCAATCTATAAAGTTCATGAACTGTCATTTTTATCAAATTACTGAATTGTGATGTGTTGGTTTATCATTCATACTTTTCGTTGCTTTAAAATGGATGAGGGATTGATATAACTATTTTAGATTGTGAGTTTGATAGTTGGAATTGTTGTGTTTGATAATTGCTACTTGTTTGTCTGTTTTGTTGGATTCTTCGTATTTGATTGCCAATTAGAGCTCTGGTCTGTTGGCAATCCTAGTCCAGGACATTGTCGAACTTAATTAGTTAAAGTGTTCGGGAGCACTATCAGTTAGTATAGTATCAGACTTGGTTCCTAACGAGAATAAAAAGTATGACTGTTAATAGCCGTTGTGGAGTTCACAAGGGTGAGCGATGACATAACAGACTTGTCCTTAAACGTCAGGCTCTGTCGTTTGAAGGGTATTAATATCCGAATCCATGTAAAGATCCGTCAGGCCCTGCTTAACGGGTAAATGAATAGTTAATGGTTGTTAACGGGTATATAAAATTGTTGACAGACTTTGAGCTCAATTGTGAATGTTATGCGTTTTGATTGCTTAGATTGTATCTATTAGTTTGACATGAAAGTCTGTTTGAAGTGCATGAGTAGTCATGATGCTCGTGGCAAACAATTTTGACTGTGCAGAATTTTGACTGTTGTGAGGTCTAGCAAACAATTACCATAGCAGACATAGTCGGAAACAAGTGATTCTTTTTGGGTTTCGATGCTTACTGACTAGGCAACGTCTGGAGTTGACAGGTTGCAGTTTGAAGTTCTGTAGAAAGAGAAATTTCAGTTTGAGAAGTTTGTTTCTGCCATACTTGGGATTTCTGGGTTTGTTTTGGGATTTTTGCTAAGTTTGACAAGTAATGATCATTCACCCTTGTATTTTTCAATCTCTAAAATTCATGAACTGACATTTTTATCAAATTAATGAATTGTGATGTGTTGGTTTTTCATTCATACTTTTCGCTACATTAAAATGGACGAGGCATTGATATAACTGCTTTAGATTGTGAGTTTGATAGTTGGAATTGCTGCGTTTGATAATTGCTATTTGTTTTTTTGTTTTGTTGGAGCTTCGTATTTTATTCCCAATTAGAGATCTGGTCTGTTGGCAATCCTGGTCCAGGACATTGTCGAACTTAATTCGTTAAAATGCTCTAGTTAGTATAGTATCAGACTCGGTTCCTAACGAGAATAAAAAGTAGGACTATTAACAGCCGTTGTGGAGTTCACAATGGTTAGCGATGACATAATAGACTTGTCCTTAAATGTCTGGCCCCATCGTTTAGAGGGTATTAATATCCGAATCCATGTTAAGCTCAGTCAAGCCCTTCTTAACGGGTAAATGAATAGTTAATGGCTGTTAACGGGTATATATAATTATTGCCAGACTTTGAGATCAATTATGTGAATGTTATGTGTTTTGATTGCTTAGATTGTATTTGTTAGTTTGACATGAAAGTCCGTTTGAAGTTCATGAGTAGTCATGGTGCTCGTAACACAATTTCCGATCCGTTTGTGTCAGATTTTTTGGATATGGTTTGAGCATGTTAGTTGTTGGATTGACATTTTTTTATATGTGATTTAGAGTAAAAAAACATGGTTTTTTGGGTTGGGAATGTACTTGTGCAGAAAAGTGATTTTTGTGTACAAATTTGTACATGAAAAACGGATTTCTGCAGCTCGCGGACGAATCCGTGCAACTACTGGGAGCAACTTTTTGGCGGACTGACTGTCGGACGACCCCTTTCATCCGCAGCTTCTGGCACTGTCCTGCGGACGATACCGCGGACGAAACATTATTCTGCAGCTTCGTCTGTGGCCTGTGCTGGAATGTTTTCTTCTTCTATTTTATTTTTTGTTCTGTTTTCTTTTGCGTTATTAATCTGTATTGTTTTAAAGTGTTTTTGAAAGTTATTTATGTTAGTCTGTCACAAATGTTTTGGGAATGGGAAAAGTCTTTAGTGTCTAATTGATACTTCATCCCCAAGGGTGATCGATGCGTATTGAGCGTGTTAGCTCACCCCTTATTTGTTACCCTTTTTCAGATGAGTTTATCAAAGGAAATATTGATGGTACTTTTGAGGATGAGTTTGAAGATGATCTATTCTGAATTTGTAATAGCGAACTTATGAACATTTTACAATTTTAACATTTCCTCTTTCAGACACTAGTTTTCTTTAATGATGTAATCACTTATGGATAATGTTATTTTCTTTTTTTTAAGTAATAGAAACTGTTGGATTTCCTTTTAGTCATTTGGGTACGGTGCTTCATTGACTTGGAGTGTTGTCGTGTCATCACTCGGGAGACGTGGAGTGAAAATACAAGACACGGTTTCATAACCTTGGCCACAGGGGTCATGTAACATGCATCTTACAACAGTTTCATAAGAGAGTGGATCAGTTTCTCTATAAGGGATTTCAGCACAAAAAACTTCATCAATTTGTTCGGGAGTAACCAGTTTGTCATCATTTACACGTGAGAGTTATATGCGTATGAGGAAGCCCCCTATTTTGAAATTCAATTACTGAAATATCTGCATAATAGTATTGTTACAACAGATACAGTAATGCTTTATCCAGATAGTTTGTTATATTAATTGTAATCATATAATAATTACAAAATTTACTTCCTACTACTTTCCCAAACATATTGTTATGCTTGATATCTTCAAGATAACTTTTTTCGCTTGATCCGGAAAACTCTGGCTGCAATGTCAGTTCTATCTTCAATATTTTGACATGGCAATTTTTTAATTCTTCTTTAATCTCCGGTCAGTTTGGATTGCACGTAAAAGTAATGAACAAATTGTTAGCCCGAAGGGCAAAGTGATCAATCTTGTTTTGATGACAATTAACCATTGATAGGTCTAATGTTTGTGTGAGAATGTTCTTATTGTTAGGATCCTTAGCACTCACACAAACCCGTCAGCGTTTTTTTGTTTTACGCTCCGTAAATCTTCCTCAGCCAGGCTTGGGCAGAATAGCAGAGAAAGTACAAGTATTAGTAGCATAACAAAAAAGCCTTCCTCGTCATTAATATCTTGCGGCAATTGTGACCCCTCGGGAGAATCGATGACTGCATCAAAGATGCAGTACTAGTACTAGTAATTCTTAATTAGCTAGTTGTAAATAGCCCCACCTAGGGCTATGGAACAAAGGATTATCCCGGACCTAGGCCAAGTTAACTCCTTGTGTACATCAAAGGTATGATCATACACACAAGGAAGCTACACTTTGAAAAAACTCCATAGAACAAACATGAAGTCAATACACATGCTATGAAAGTACTTGCAAAGTCAATGAAGAAGGAAGATCAACATGTCAAGAGCTACTCAATTCAACAAGAGTATAATCAATTGGTAGATTTCTTGACAAGAAGAAGTGTGAAGTCCAATACACTACAACTCAAGAATGCTAGAGGACTTCATCACTCAAAGAAGATGTTGATCAAAGGCTTCAAGTCCAAGCTCCAAGAAGATTTCACTTGAAGACTCGAAGACCTTAGGAAGATTAGTCTAAGCTTATAGGAAATCCTTTGTGACTAATATATCTCTTGAGAATACTAGGATATAAGATTGTTTATAGCTCAACAATGCATGTTTTCAAAACCTCATGTTTTACATTGTTCAATTCTTTGAAAACTAGTTGGATCAATTCCTAAGTACTTTAAAATGTGTTTTATATCTTTACAAAACACTTAGGCATGTGCATGAGAACATTGGAAACTTAACTATGTGGAAAAACCACTTAGTGACTGCATTCCGGATGAGCTAGGCTTTGCCTCGAAAGACCAGAGCAGTCCGGTCGACCGCCATTGTTGATGCGGTCGACCGATGTGTTTTTGTCCTTATTCGAGTTTTGAATGTTCCAATCCTCCAACAACTATATTCAATCCGGACGACTGTGATATAAGGTAGGTTGACCGACATTGCTTCGGTAGACCTGACCCCATGAATTCGGTCGACTGAGATAAGAACAGAGTGCCTTTAACGTTTTATGTAAGGCACTCAGGTCGACCTACTGTCTAGTAGCGGTCGACCGAAGCTGTCTTTTCAAGACCAAAATTATGGACGTTGTGACCAACAAAGTTTGATTTTTTTGCCCTATAAATAACTTCTAAAGTTGAATTTTAACAACCAATAAGCCATAAGAGGGCATAAGCATATACACTTCATAAACACACAAGCAAACACTTTTGAGCTAAATTTTATATCATTCAAAAGCGTTTGTGTTGAGCTATAAGCTTCATCTATCTTTCTATTCTCAAAGAGTGATTAGAGTTTCATTTGTATATCTAATCCATTTGAGGGATTTGTAAAAGTGAGCTAAATTGTAAAGTCTCCTTAGAAAGAGATTAGTTACCCTTCTCATTTTTGAGAAACTAGTTCTTTGTAAACTAGCAAAAAACTCTTTGTGAGCTTCACTCCTGGTTAGTGTTTGTAAGTCCTATGTGTAGGCAAAAGTCCTCTTTGTAAGGCAAGTAACCTCATTAGTGTGATTAGCTCTTAGTGAAGCACAATTCCTCATTTGTTGTAAAAGGGTATCCATTAGTGGATGTTGAAATCCTTGGGTTTTCCCTAAGGCAGTGGATGTAGATTCTTTGTGAATCGAACCACTATAAATCCTTGTGTTAGTTTTCTCTATCCATTAACTCTTTACTTCATTGTTCATATATTTGGTATAACTTGTCTACTTGATTATATGAACTTATGTTCTTAGGATAGAAATCTATACATGCTTCATTTCTTTATACAATTGTTTCACTTAGTCATCTAAGTCGCCTTAAACATAATTGAATCACCTTATGTGCTTAAACAACACACTTGTTGTTAAGGTGAACAGTTAGGCAAAGATACACCAAAGGATAGAAATTAATTTTTGTAGTAAATGAGGAGGAAGAAAAAGAAGATACAAATATTGAAGATTCCATGAGGATGATGGACATCAAGATGATAAAGATGAAGAGAAGAAAAAGGATGAGAAGCCCAAAGAGATTATCAATCTTGAAGATGAAGAAGATTTGGGTAAGGAAAGAGTTGAAGATTTGGGGAATGAAGGTCAAGAGGTTGACATGGACATTGAAGACAATGATGATTTGAGTGAAGAAGTTGGCGACAAGAAGAAAATCAACCAAGTGTTGAAGCTTCACCAAAGGACATCAATGATGAAGAAGATTGAGAAACTCAAGGAAATCTTATTGAAGGAACTCAAAGTGCAAAAAGCAAATCTTCAAATTCAATGAGAAATTTCTAAACCCAATATTTTAATAATTCATTGTATTTCCTTTCATTTCCTTGTATTTCTCTTTGATATACCATGTGTACCCTATGACTAGCATTTGTTGTTCTTACAATTTCATTTCCTTGTATGAATTGCTTAAAAGGGCACATTAATGCTTATAACATGTTTTGCTCTTTAAATTGTTTTGATTCTTTGAGCATGTTATAGTTAGAGAGCATAATGATTTGATCCTTGTGATGAAAGGTCATTTTGAAACCCCATCCCCACTTTTCTTTAGTGTCTAATGCTTTGGGGGAGTTTGTATATGCTTTGTTTGGTTTTAACTTGATCTATATAGCATATAGGGGTGTTTTGGTGTTTATATTCAAGTATTAAGCATGAATCTTATGTGGTTGATCGTCTAGATGCTTGACTTAGGATACAAACTATTTGTGTGGCATTGAATATTCCTTGGTGTGCTTATTTAATTGTTTGGTAGTGGCTAGAACTGTTATTGTAGGTTTGTCCTGTTTTCTGGCAAAAGTCTGGTCGACCGGGATATGTGGCTCAGATCGACCGAACCTTTACGGTCGACCAGAGGTCTCCTATGTGGTCGACCGAGACAACCAAATTTCAGCAAAATTTGAACTTCAACTTCAGTAATCTGTAAGTATTGCTTTTTTATTAATATAGGCACAACCTTAGGGGAGTTTTCAAATGTTTTCATCCCATACCCCCTTCAAAATATGTGATATATGCTTAATTGTTCATATTTTACATCATCACATCACTTGTTGGCTTGCTTTTCATCTTTTTTATCTCTTATAGCCAACTTGTGTAAGTTATTTTGGGAGTTATATGTGTTATACATGTTTATTTCTAACATATACTCTTCCTTATAATTTTGAGATCATATTCTTCATTTCCTTATCTTTTGTGATCTCATTATAGTTTTTGGTTAGTCTTGCTTTAAGAGTTGTTACACTCATTTAGCTAACCATTAACTTGTTAGAGGAATGTACTTAAAGTGTTATCTTACACTTCCTCTACTTCTTTTGGTTGTGATACATATGCTTAACTTTTTTATTCATGGTATCATTTCCATTAGTACTTTGTTAGCTATATTTTCAAACTTGTTTTCATCTTAAATAACTAACATTGTATTTTGATAAACGGTGAGATTGTGCTTAACGGTTTTATTCCTTATCTCCTTTGTCATTATGAACTCTTGGTATTTAGAAATTAACCAAGCTTATTCAAAATTATCCTTCTTCAAATGACTTTTGGTCTTTAGATTTGATTCTTTGGTTCTTATCTTATCAATCTATTTGACCATCAAGCTTCTCCACAATTTAAACTTAATCCCTCCTTCTTAGTCTTTCTTAAAGGGGTCTTTCAAAGGGGGTGAAATCCTTTAGATTTCTATTTTTAAATTGATTTTCAATCAAAATGGAGGAGAAATTGCTTTTCATATTGGCGCTCTGATTACCCTTTTTTATTTTGACAAAAAGTGGGAGCAATCTTAGTATTGTAAATGTGCCAAGAAAAAGTAATTTACAAAAGAAGAAAACTTAGAACTTGTAAAATGGGAGAGATAAGGGATTCTTTTAAATAGGGGGAGTAAAATAGTTTTTTTCAAAACATCTACTTGCCTAGATCCTTAATACCCTTATCTCATGTATACATATTTATGTTCTTTAAAGCTTTATCTTTTGCATATTATTCGCATTTGCATCAATGTTTTGTGATCATCAAAAGGGGGAGATTGTAACCCGAAAGGCAAAGTGATCAATCTTGTTTTGATGATAACAAACCATTGATAGTTCTAATGTTCGTGTGAGAATGTTCTTAATGTTAGGATCCTTAGCACTCACACCAACATTGATTAAAAGGGTAAGTTAGCTCCTTGTGTACATCAAATGTATGATCATACACACAAGGAAGCTACACTTTGCAAGACTCCATAACACAAACATGAAGTCAATCCACATGCTTTGGAAGTACTTGCAAAGTCAATGAAGATGGAAGATCAACATGTCAAGAGCTACTCAATTCAACATGAGTACAATCAAATGGTAGACTCCATGACAAGAAGAAGTGTGAAGTCCAATACACTACAACTCAAGAATGCTAGAGGACTTCATCACTCAAAGAAGATGTTGATCAAAGGCTTCAAGTTCAAGCTCCAAGAAGATTCAACTTGAAGACCTTAGGAAGATTAGTATAAGATTATAGGTAATCCTTTGTGACTAATCTTTCCCTTGAGAATACTAGGATATAAGATTGTTTAGAGCTCGAAAATGCATGTTTTCAAAACCTCATGTTTTACATTGTTCAATTATTTGAAAAGGTTTTTGAAAACTAGTTGGATCAATGCCTAAGAACTTTAAAATGTGTTTTATATCTTTACAAAACACTTAAACATGTGCATGAGAACATTGGAAACTTAACTAAGTGGAAAACCCACTTTGTGATTGCATTCCGGTCGACCTAGGCTTTGCTTCGGAAGACCAGAGCAGTCCGGTCGACGCCATCGTTGATACGGTCGACCGATGTGTTTTTGTCCTTATTCAAGTTTTGAATGTTCCAATGCTCGCAACAGCTATATTCTATCTAGACAACCGTGATATAAGGTAGGTCGACCAACATTACTTCGGTAACCTGACCCTAGGTCTGTCAATTGGACTCAAAAGTCCAGATCCGGACTCATAAGAACCAACTTGAGTCTAGACAGACTTTTCTATGCTCAGATTTAGATTGGGTCTGAACTCATATGGGTAAGATCCAAGCCAAGTATGGGACCCAAGAGTTGTGGGTCTAAATTATAATTGTATAGACCCAATAGACCCAAGGATCAAATACCCAATTAAGATTATTTATTTATTTTGTTTTATAAGAACCCAAGGATAACGGTGCATATTTTTTTCACAAAATATTTTGCTAATAATCATTATTTATTTAATTTTAAAAAAATATTCATGTTTCGATTGATAAAATTGAGTATCAATAAAATTATAAGTAAAATTAATGAGCAGACCCAAATTAGATCCAAGATCCAATGTGGTTGAGTCGGGACTCTAGTTGAAAAGATTTAGACCCAATCCAATATAAATCCAACTTGGGTCTCAATTTAGTGGTCATGAGTCTGGACCCAATATTTTAGACTCAATATGCTCAATTGACAAGACTACCTGACCCCATTAATTCTGTTGGCCGAGATAAGAACAGAGGGCCTTTAACCTTTGATTTAAGGCACTCCGGTCGACCTACTATCAAGTAGCGGTCGACCGAAGTTGTCATTTCAAGGCAAAAATTATAGTCGTTGTGACCAACAAAGCTTGTGTTTTCTTGCCTTATAAATAGCTTCTAAAGCTGAATTTTCACAACCAATAAAGCCATATGAGGGCATAAGCATATACACTTCATAAACACACAAGCAAACACTTTTGAGCTAAATTTTATATCATTCAAAAGCATTTGTGTTGAGTTATAAACTTCATCTATATTTCTATTATCAAAGAGTGATTAGAGTTTCATTTGTATATCCAATCCATTTGAGGGATTTGTAAAAGTGAGCTAAATTGTAAAGTCTCCTTAGAAAGAGATTAGTTGCCCTTCTCATTTGTTGAGAAACTGGTTCTTTGTAAACTAGCAAAAAGCTCTTTGTCAGCTTCACTCCTGGTGAGTGTTTGTAAGTCCTATGTGTAGGGAAAAGGCCTCTTTGTGAGGCAAGTAACCTCATTGGTGTGATTAGCTCTTTGTGCGTTTAACACTCTTTTTTAGTGGAGCCATCTTAGTGAAGCACAAGTCCTCATTTGTTGGGGCAATTGTAAAAGGTAAAACCCACCTTGCATTGGTTGTAAAAGGGTATCCATTAGTGGATGTTGAAATCCTTGGATTTTCCCTAAGGTAGTGGATGTAGATTCTTTGTTAATCGAACCACTATAAATCCTTGTGTTAGTTTTATCTATCCCTTAACTCTTTACTTCATTTTTCTTATACTTGTTATAACTTGTCTACTTGACTATATGAACTTATGTGCTTAGGATAGATATCTACACATGCTTCCTTGCTTTATACAATTGCTTCACTTAGTCATCTAAGTTGCCTTAAACATAATTGAATCACCTCATGTGCTTAAATAACATATTTGTTGTTATGGTGAACACTTAGGCAAAGAAAAATTTAAGAAACTAATTCATCCCCCTCCCCCTCTTAGGTTATATTAGTACTGTCAAAATGGGCCAGTGCCCGCGGACTGGCCCAGGTCCGTCTATGAATAAAGCGGGTATGGACTAAGGATATGGCAGCCCGAAAAAATACGAGCTTTTTTACCCCGGTCAATTTAGCCCGCGACCGTCTGTGGCGGATCAGTGAGTTATATATATATATATATATATATATATATATATATATATATATATATATATATATATATATATAATATTGCTTTCTTTCTAAAACTCGGTTCAAGTTCCTCAACTTGAAGACGATCCTTCTAAAACAGTTTATCAGTCTCCTACTAAGAGTGATTTAAACCTTAATGAAGCATCTTCTCCGAATGGCAGTTCAAATTACAGAAAAACCACTTTTTTGTTCGACTTGAAAGAGCCAATACATCTTGATGGATCCGAAACTCCAATTTCTGCTCATTTTATTGACTCCAGCACAAAGATGGTTCCCCCAGATCAAAATTCTTTTCGAAAATCAATATCGGAATCCCCTGCTCGCAATGAAGAAAACGCTTACAATGTTCTGGACGGAAAAGGTATTGATGGTTTATCAAAATTATTTATTCTTCAACATGGATGGGACTTTAAAGCTGCTATACTGCTTCCTTTATTCATCAGTTTGAAGTTCTCCTTCAGAGAGGACACATTCCCTTTAATCACTCATCTTCAAATGATCTCTTCTTTATTTCTTTCTTTTTTCATTTTCAGCTTCAGACGAAGCCCGAGGGCTAGCAGCGGAGCGAGTATGGACAAGGGGTTTGTTGGCCCACAAAAAAGGGGCCCGCCCCGAGCCGAATCAGTTCGTTTGACAGTACTAGGTTTTATACCCTCAAATGGGTATCTCACAAATTAGGTGGGCCAAAGTATCTACAAATTGCCATTGCATCTTGATAATGTTGCATCATATTCCGAGGTCCGCCTGTAAACGATGAAGGAAAAAACAAATTTTGACCCACTACTGATGCGTCAGTGTCTCCAGCTACTATTGCATCCTCTAATCCTTGATATAAATCTCCTCTTAGGTTAGATTAATGAGTTCTCACATAATTCAAGGTGTTGTGCTCAATTGCTGCATAAGCATTAACCACAAATTGCTGGAATAATCTCCATCCTTGAAGAAGTAGCTTGCCTTCTGATTCGCAAAATTAGATTCTAAATGCGTAGAATTTCCTCATTGAAATAAAATCTCTTGCTCTATTAGCTGTTTTGCAAATTTGATTTTGCAATCCTATCCATCTGTGCCATAAGGAAATAACAATGGATACAGCCATTTCTCGAGTGGATGATTTTTATCTTCAAATTGACTACCTAATCTTCACACATAATGTCTCTAGCTATTCGGAAAAATTTGACATATGGATTTATACAATCCAATATGTTTTTCAAGACATCTAAAATTGATATATTTATTCGTGATGAACTTCCACCATTTCCAGATAAAATATCAATATGATTCTGCAACTCGTTTTCTGTGTCATAGATATACAATTGAATATATTTAGGATTACTTTTTGGAAGTGGTAATATTGACCCTATTTTATGACAATTTTTTCCACTAATTCGAAATGAATATGGTGCTTCTATATTCATTAAATTGCAATCTCTCTTTCCACCCATGGAAGTCATAGCAAATGAAGAGCTGTACAATCAGATGTTTTCTTTGAAGCTTCGTGTAATCAATTATCTATTCAAATAATCCGGAGTCGACCGTAATAAATGCAAAATAATATCCCCTTTCTGGAAACACAACCGATATTTAGCATTTGATTTTGAACTACTCTGTGTTCGTTCTTCTATCCACAGTATTGCATTGCACTTGGGGGCATACATAAGTCCTTATTCCAAATATCCATCGTTTTTTTATTTGACGTCCTTGTCTTTGACGTATAACAAAATTTTCACCTAATAAGTTGACCCTATGAAATTTTAGTTTTTTATTCTACTAACCCCATCATATAAGGAATGAGTAAAATATTGTATTTGTAAGGGTAAATCTGGATTCGAACATTTTAAAGGACATATTGGAGTGTTTATTTTAGTTTGATATTTTCTATTGTCCACACAATTTTTTCCAAGTTTATACCATTTATGAAGTTTAATCCCTTAGTAGACAAACGCCAATAGTTTTTGTTACTAACATGGAACTAACCCTAATAATAAATAAACAGTAGTAAAATGGGATTTGTAAATTGTTTTACCATTTTGGAGAACAACATGAGATGTTGCGATTTCCGTCTCTAGCGTGGCTAGAACAAACTCTTCCCCCTCATTTGCATAATATGTAAAAGAAAACAAAATTATTGAAACAGTTATAAATTTGAATAATTTATTACCAATTATTTAAAATTAAGGGGTAAGTTAATTTCGGTAATCTCGTATTTATTAATTTAAATTAAAAAAATTATTTTACATTAACTTGAGATTGTTTGCTTCGAGATTGTTGAGTAACACTTGCCTGACAGGGTTGCGAGGCAATTTAGCTTCCAGCAGGTGGTACCAATCAAGGCGGTGACGGGGGGAACTACCAAGGGTTTTGACCTCCACACATGCAAGGCGGGTTCGAAATGGAATTGGGAAGCCCAGCACCGCACATACATAAATTTGTGGGACGCCCTCGTCGATGCACTAGCGGACAATACTCCCGCTCCCGGTAATGCTATTGCATCAACCTGTGAGTAAATGGATTGGTACAATCTCATTACCATTCACCATATGACAACACACCAAATAGGGATCCCGGGCCACTGCCGATAGGTATTCAACTCATCGCTACATCTGAGACTATTTTTGTAAGTTTTATACATTTTATTCAAGAATACCGAAATTAACTTACCTCTTGTGCGTCTGTCAACATATCTAGCTGATCACGAAACACCGTCTTGGAGGATATCATGGAGAACCGAGTCTACCGTCAGCGAGAATATCATGGACATCAAGTCAGACCCGTAAGCTCTACCGTCAGCGAGAATATCATGGAGAACCGAGTCTCGGTTCGCTGGACTGAGACATGAAATTCGCTCACACGCCCACAACTGGTAAAAAAACAACATCGATTATTAAATATTCAAATTACATATTAAACAAAAAACTGTATAAAATTTAGACAAACCTGAATTAGCAAGCAACAGTCAGTCATGTCTTTAGAATCAGCCAGTGAAGAGGTGCATATCTGGCAGTACAAATGTGCAAGGACACCACTAGCCCAAGAAGTCTGGTCTTGCTCGAGGATACCATCACTAACGGTGAGCAGATAATGCATGTTCCCCGGGTCCCCGGCTTATTAGGAAAAAGAAAAGTAGACATCAAGAGGAAAATCAAAGTCTTAGCCCTCTGCTCTATCGCCAACTCAGTAGCATCATTGCCTAGGGGCACATTAATGTGGGCATAAACCTCTAACAGTTCGATAGTGTTTCACGAAATTGAAGCCGGTGGCGGTCGAAATCCTAGCAGGTAGAACACGCAGCCACCAATCCACTAATTTTTTGTCATATTGTAGTCCTTATTCCACGATACTACGTGACCCCTAGTAGGTAATCCTAGAAGGCATCCTACGTCCTCTAGTATAATGGTCGCCTCACCGCAACGTAGGTGAAAAATATGGGTCTCAAAGCGCAACCTCTCTACCAATGCAGTAACTAAAGCGTGATCTACCTTCATTTTTCCTATTCTACAACAACCCCAAAACCTATTTGGTCTATCAGGTCAATCACTCGCTGGTTGGTTTCTCTTTGGTACGCCTAAAAAAACATACCGTCGTTTCTAATAATATTTAGTGAAATGTTTAGTTGAACATCCCCGCCACATATTCTTAAAGATCTATGAGATATCTGTTTGTTTAAAACACTAGCATCATATGGACCAGACAGAAAGATGAGTAAAAACAGACATGTATACAAAAAAAATAATAAATACACAATTTAACAGAAAAAACACATGTCATAAGTATGTCTTCACAAATTAACAATTCACAATTCACAAACACTAAATTTCTAAATGCCTTAATTTCATAAATTCACAAAATTAACAAACACAAAAAGTTATCAAATTCAACAAATTACTCTAAATTGCCAAATTCACAACAATATGTAAAGATAATTAGTAAATTTAAAGTTCAATTTAAAACATAAAGTTAAATTGCCCATAAAAAATTCAAAAAAAAGAAAGGTTTATAGAGATGAGAGATGAGAGAGAGATTGAGAGCAAAGTGGTGGCGGCAGCAGGAGCGGCGGTCGGCTGGAGGGGGTTTTGCCTTAGGAATTATTTTGTTTTGCTAAGTGGGTCGGGAGAAGAAGAGGTTTTGGGGTATTAACACTGGGAGTCCAGAACGAAAGTGGGGGCCAAGACGAAAGTCCCACTTCCGTTTTTGGCTGACGTGGCAAGGCGCGTCTGGAGAACGCCCGTAGCTCAAAACGGAAGTGGGACTTCCGTCTTAGCCCCCACTTGCGTTCTGAACAAAAATGTTTCTCCCAATTTTTTCACTGTCATGGTATAATCATTTCTGCTATACCATAGTTATTCTAATGAAAAACTCAGAAAGTGTTCTTGTTTAATAATCTCCCATCTTGCTACATGTGATTATAATAGAGCTAAATTCATCTTAAATATAGGTTTTGCTAAAGGTTATACAATGAGCCTAGTACACAAGGATGGCAGGTCATTTAAGGACTTATTGGGGTTTTTAACACGCGACTTGTGTCACGATTTTCACTTTAAAATTCACCGACTTTTAATATGGAGGCTCGTGTCACGATTTTCACTTCAAAAATCCACCATCATTGGGTATACCGAAGAAAGGGAGTATCAAGAACTTTTCGAGGAAAATTCATATGAAATTTGTCCCTAATAATGATGACAATAAAATTAATGACAAAAGGTTTCTTTATTTATACGCCATTGGAAAAATATTGATAGGATCTATTAAAATGCTTTTTTCTCAGGGTTATCTTTTTTTTGTTTAAAAAGTTTTCCGTGAGTGATCGTATATAAATAATTTGAATTTCGATTAATCAACCGACAGTCCCCAAGCAACAAACAATAATAAAAAAAATTATACAATTGAAATTTTTGTATTTGAATTTTCATTAATCATTTTATTTTCTATTTTCTATTTTTTTATATTTTATATTTATATTAATTATAGGGCTATAGGGTCTCGAACGGTAGACTTCTAGGTAAAACAGATCAAAACACATCTTAACATATGAGAAAAGAGAAATCCTCAAGAACGGGATGCATATATATTACCTAGGTTTTCTACCAAGAGGAATGTTGTTTGATCCAGATATCTGACCACGGTTTCCAAAACCTCCCCGACCTCTGGACCGGAAATTACTTCCGGAACCTGTCAGGAGAACGATTGCAGGAGGTTTAGGTTTAATCATATTTTGCATCACCCAAATACACAAGCAATTTCCGCAAAGTTCATATTCAATAACTTTACCTCCATAAACAGCAGAGCGGGCCATTGCAGACAACTGAGGCGGAACAATTTGCCGTGCACCTTGTAAAATCTTAACAAGATCTTTCGCATGCTTGGCATTTGCTTGGGTGAAGAAAGTGAAAGCAGTTCCCTTAGCTCCTGCACGGCCAGTTCGGCCAATCCTATGAACATATAATCCTCCAGACTTGATGGGAAATCATAATTGATTACGCATTTTATGTCCTTAACATCTACAAGCATATATCGATACAGATTAGCAGTAACATATTTGTCAAAATAAAATAAAAACAGAAACGGCAACCTTATCTCTGCAGTCCTAAGATCCGACTAACCATACGACCGTGACCGGCGCTGACGTGGCCTCCCTTTGTCCTATTCTTCTTGAATCTTGTCGTCATTTTTTTCCGGTAGGGTTTGGGAAAAGGGCATTTGAGAAAATGGGAGATTTAAGGGTTTATGCTATATATAGGAGAGGATTTAAGGTAGGGGAAGGATTGTTCTCTAGGCGTTTTACGGTATTGCCCTTATAAATCGGAATAAATTGCAAAGAAATATTTTTTTTTCTCTTATGGTAAATTTGAAAATGAAAAATATAATACTGCTTTGTTAAGTTGTATACTCCCTCCATTCCCTATTAATTGTCGTTTAGGAGATATCTAGGTATCCAAATTAATTGTCATTTAAGGTTGTTTTATTAGTTGTCAAAAATTTATTCCAATTATACCCCCAACATTTTTCTTTCTTTATGAAGTAGAAGTAAGAGAGAGAGGAGAGGTGGGGTAATATTGGAAGATTAGGTGGAAATGACAACTTCCTTAATTTTCTCAAATTGTCTAAAGAGTCTTATATTTAGGAATGGAGGGAGTACTAATTAGTGTTAATTGAACTTTACTTCTATTAAGTTAGGAGAAACTAGCACTTTGGTCCATAAAGTTTTAAATATTACACTAAAGGTTCAACCGTTAAATTTTAGTTAAAAAATAGCTACGAAAAAGACATTATTGCATTCTATTACTCTCAAATTTTGTCATTTTTTAAGTTTAGTCCATACATTAAATGAATTAACTCCCATTTATTTTTAAAGTTGTCAAAAGAGAAAAAAAAAAAAAGCAAAATAACAAGTTCCTTTATAATTTTTTGTTTTTTTTCTTTAGCCTCTTCCACCTTCTATTTCTCTAAAAATCCCAGTTACCATCAGTCTCCTTCCCTCTGGGAGAGACATTACAATCATAGAACGAGAGACTGATAAGCAGTAAAGATAGTAGTAGTGGTGACAGTAGCTAGGTTTTTTAGAAAAGCAAAATGTATAAGAGACTAAAGAAAAAAACAATTCCGAGCAATCACTACAAGAAAACAGCTTTTTAGCGACCGGAAATTTCGGTCTCTAGAATAGCGACGGAATACCGACCAAATTGAGACCAGAATTTTTTTTTTTGTCGTTGTTTGGTTCCTAAATCTACCATTGGTACCTTTGACCACCTCAGTAAAAATAAGGAATTGGTCTCTATTCGGTGGCTAAAATAGCTACCGAATTTCATTAATAAAATATTCAAAATTAAATAAGGGAATAAAGCACATAATACGACGTCATTTTCATATTTGGTCATTATTCGGTGCTAAAAAAGCTACTGAATAGCGACCAAATTCCATTAATAAATTATTCAAAATTAAATAAAGTAATAAAATACACAATACGACGTCGTTTTGATATTTGATTGCTATTCTGTTGCTAAAATTAGCGACCAAATTTCATTAATAAAGTATTCAAAATTAAATAAGAGAATAAAGCACATAATACGACGTCGTTTCGATATTTGGCCGCTATTCGGTCGATAAAGAGAAAACGTCTTTCTAAACAATATCGAGTTCTATTTTTTGGAGATGGAAACATTTTGCTTATCGTATTTACCAATACTAATATATATATATATATATATATATATATATATATATATATATACTTATTTATAAAATTGCTAATTAGCATCTGAAGCAAAACAATTCAATAAATACATTAGTATATACATTTACGTTAACCATCAAAAGATGGAGTTAAAATTTTAGGTGATGCTTATTTAGAAACAAATAATTAGTTGAAATATTCATATTCGTTTGCAACCGCATTTTTAACGATGTCGTTTTTCGGATTTAAAATATTTTTAAATGTAAGTCAGTCGCTATTCAGTAGCTAAGTTAGCAACTGAATAGCGACCAAAAAGACTTTTTCGTTTGGTAATGGGCGACGGATTACTGACCAAATTCGTTATTTTGGTCGCAAGACGGTTGCTACAGAGAAAACGTTTTTTTAAACAATATTGAGTTCTATTTCGGAGATGGAAATATTTTTCCTATCGTATATACCAATACTAATATATACATATAAATAGTCGTTGTAATATACATACTTATTTATAAAATTTCTAAATAGCCTATGAAACCAAACAATTCAATAAATAAATTAGTATATATATTTACGTTAACCATCAAGTGATAACGTTAAAATTCTAGGTGATGCTTATTTAGAAACAAATAATTAATTGAAATATTCCATTTCGTTCACAAGCGCATTCTTAACGATGTCATTTTTTGAATTTAAAATATTTTTAATGAAAGTTAGTCAATATTCAGTTGCTACGTTAGCAACTGAATAGCGACCAACATCAAAACGACGTCGTTTTGGTGCTGCATTAATATTAATATTCAAGATAAAATAAGAGGCTTGCTTGAACATGTAATGGTGAATAGTAATTGCTTATTGTAATGGTGAATTAGAACTCCGTAACAATTTAAAAAATAGTGATATTAGGACAGCATTTCAAAGTTTCAATGGATTGAGTATGAAGTATCAGGTATTGGTTCTATATTGTGGTGATATTTTTGTTATATTGTCGGAAGATGGCATATTGCAATCACATGGTGTATTAATGTGTAAATTTAAACTTTTGTTCATCATTTGGTGCTATTTTAGCACAAACGATCTTCCACTGACCTTCAACATGAAACCGATTGTAAATGTTCTCCTATATTAACACATTTAATGTAAATGTCAATTTTAATTTATAGAATAGAACTTGGTGGATAATGCTTAACCTGTCTTGTGCATTTCCTCTTTATAAATTTATTTTGCAATTGCAAATATCTCTGTTCTTGCTAGTATCCATGCATGAGGAGTGTTCTATTGCTCAATAATGTGTATTTAATATTGTTAAGGACAAAAGTAGCAGTTTGTGCTAAGCACAAGGTGGCGGCACCGTCCGGGGAATTGATGTGTATAACAATGTCATCAACTATAACGGGTTGCATAGCATTCGCTTGCCTGTTTATCTTTATTCAATCGAAAAAGGTGTTGCAACAGTGATGGAATGAGAAGAAAATGCATGCCAACTGCAATCTTGCTACTAGCTTCCTCAAGGACAAGCTCAAGCTCAAGCTCAAGTCTAAGGTAATAAACCGAGTTTTTACTGTTTTTGCATAGGTCTTGTGTTAATGGCGAGGTTGGACAATAGATTTTAATGTGATTTAAGTTACAGATTAACTTGCAAATACTGTTAGTTGTGGTAAGGTGTTATAATTGGTACAATGTTTTTGGTAGTATGGGTGTGTATTTGTAGCTTTGCTATTTTTTGTGGCTGGGAGCAGGGACGATTACAGGGGGGCGGGAGGGTGCCGGCGCCCCCCGAGATTTTTAAAAATACTACGCCCCCCGAGATTTTTAAAAATACTACTATTTATAAAAAAATTATGTGTATTTTGGAAAATTTTAACAATTTTCGCCCCCCCAAGAATTTTTTTTTGCCTTTTTTATCGCCCCCCAAGAATTTTGGAATTTTTTTACCAGTTTTGCCCCCCAACATCAAATTCCTGGCTTCGTCCCTGGCTGGGAGAAACTATAATATCAGATTTTTTATTGATGTGTATTTGTAGCTCTAAAATATCATATTTTTATTTTTTTAAAAAAAATAAATAAATTAGCGACCGATCAATGATGGATAAAGTCGTCGCTAAATGTTCTACATTTGGCAATCGAATGAACCATCACAATATAGCGACCGAATAAATCGTCGCACTTTAGCGACCGAATCAACCATCGCAATTTAGCGACTAAATAAAGTGTCCGTTGGAATCAACCGTCGCTAATCAGTCACTAACCTACTTACTGAAGATAATTATCCGATCAAACATTTCGGAGCGATCGTTTAGCAACTGAAATGTCCGTTGCTAACAACCTGTTTTCTTGTTGTGAATTTCTTACATTTTTTCAATTTTTTTTAAAATTAAAAGTGAAGAAGTTGATCCATTTATTAAAGAGACCAACTAAAAATGCCACAATTTGAGAGTAATAAAATGTAAACTTATGTAAAAGGGCAATAATGTAATTTGATGATTGGACTGCTGATGCATTATTTGAAACTTCACGAATCAAAGTACAGACTCAATAGTAGTAGAGTATAATTAACCTAACCCTACTAATTACATGCATGTAAACGAGTCAAAGGAACCAAGCATTATAGTTTCGAACTCAAGTTCGACCCGAACCTGAAATTTTGTTTGAGATTTTGAAATTTTATTCGATTTCGTTCATTTAGCTATTTGGAATGTTCGGGAACTCGAACCTGTCGAGTTCAAATGTTTAGCTTTCAAAAATTCCTTTCTAACTACTCGATTAAAGTGTTTGAACTCAAATTATTTGTCTAAATCTTGCTCGTGTTCAAGCTCGAGTTCATTTGACTAATTTTTTCTCTAAATTTTTTATTATATAATGAAATAATTGTCTCTTCAAATTAAAGCTGCTGCTAAATACTAAGTGTATATATTTTTTTAGAAATGCATGTTAATTGTATTTCAATATGAAATAGGTTCGATGTTGTTTGGATAAATTACATGCCCTTTCATAGTATTTATGTTGTCCTGTTTCATGTTAGATTTTCGCCAATTTTTTTTCTATATTTGGCTATTTGATTTCAAGATTCTATTTGGAAATCACGATAGTTAAGTGAAATACTTGATCAAGATGAGCATACTTCTTTCTCTTTGTTGACGGAGAATAGACATAAATCTGAATGAAAGTCCTCTAATGGCAGGTCGTAAAATCAATCTGGATCTTAAAAGTCAAAATAAAACGAAAGGGATCTTATTGGCAAAATCAAAATACGAAAATGACCAAATAGGCTATTTTGCTTATACTACAAAGTGTTCTTGTTTAATAATCTCCCATCTTGATACATGGGATTATAACAGAGCTAAATTCATCTTAAATATAGGTTTTCCTAAAGGTTACACATCTTAACATATGAGAAAAGAGAAATCCTCAAGAACGGGATGCATATATATTACCTAGGTTTTCTACCAAGAGGAATGTTGTTTGATCCAGATATCTGACCACGGTTTCCAAAACCTCCCCGACCTCTGGACCGGAAATTACTTCCGGAACCTGTCAGGAGAACGATTGCAGGAGGTTTAGGTTTAATCATATTTTGCATCACCCAAATACACAAGCAATTTCCGCAAAGTTCATATTCAATAACTCTACCTCCATAAACAGCAGAGCGGGCCATTGCAGACAACTGAGGCGGAACAATTTGCCTTGCACCTTGTGAAATCTTAACAAGATCTTTCGCATGCTTGGCATTTGCTTGGGTGAAGAAAGTGAAAGCAGTTCCCTTAGCTCCTGCACGGCCAGTTCGGCCAATCCTATGAACATATAATCCTCCAGACTTATGGGAAATCATAATTGATTACTCATTTTATGTCCTTCACATCTACAAGCATATATAGATACAGATTAGCAGCAACATATTTGTCAAAAAAAACAGAAAAAGAGACCATGAAACGGCAACCTTATCCCTGCGGTTCTAAGATACGACTGACCATTTATGTAAGTAAGACAACATATTCCTCACATAAATGTGCTCACCTCAACCTTTGCAGGGATAAGGACTAAGGAGCAGATCCACCACTAAATCCGTGTCTCTTCTTCGACGAATCATCCGGGCTGTCCCGACAATCAGCACCAAGGCAGTCAAACTCACGATGCTACGTAGGATCGGAAGGGCATATGAGGATCGTAACTCGGATCGTAGATCCTACCTAATTTAAAAAATTATTTGAAAATATATTTGTACTCTTAGAAAAATATTTCAATCACAAATTTAAAGTGTCTTAAAGAAAAAAAAATAATCAAATACTCAAAGCAAATCATTCAAGTTATTAATATCATGTACTAAAATTAAACATGTTTATTAAATTTAATTTGAAGTTAACAAAATTAAATAAAGGCAATGTAAAAAGATTTTGTAAAATTAGCAATAACAAGAAGTGAGATATAATTTGAAAGTAAAGAATTTACCTGTTATTGAAACATGATTCAAATGGCGAAACTTCATTTTTAATGACTAAGTATTCAGCAAAAAAATCAATCGAAGTTAATTTAATTGCTAAAATATGCTTAATTTTATTTTTAATTAAGATTCAAATATCTCCTGAGATATATAAGTTTGTATACATCTTAAAGTATCAGTTATGAGGATAAGAAATGATAAAAAAAAAAAAAAAAAAAAAAAAAAAAAAAAAAAAAAAAAATATAAAGTGTTTCAGCAAAAAAAAAAAAAATTAGGTAATAGTAGACTCGTAGGATCGTAACGATCCTATGATCCTACACCGATCCTACCGATCCTACCAGATTTCCGATCCTACGTAGGATCTAACTCGGAACACCCCTCAAAACTCGTAGGATCGTACGATCCTACGAGTCAACTCGCGAGTTTGACTGCCATGATCAGCACCATAACTGTGGATGGGTAGCAATGATTTCAACTGTTACTTGGACACGGTAAAAGGAGCCATACCACTTCTTAAACGAAAAAAGAAAGGACCTAATAAAATATCCAATAAAATCTAGATTTCTCTAAATTTTAAGTTGTCTAGAAATACAACATTCTCAAGTCTACAAAAATGAGGCAACACCTAGAGCACAGGGCTCTGTCACGGGTCGCAAGTCTTAGCACTTGAGACGCCCGCGATGACGAGTAATTCTAGCTCCAATAGCTCCTAAGTTACTCCCGGCAATCTTTCTTTATGTTCACAATCACGGGACAAGATGATAGGCAACACTTAAAAACGAAAGCAATCAATAACACGGGTCACTTGCGCAAAAACTCGGTTTTTCTCATTAAAACATAAGACATTACAAGTAATAGAAATGTACATCAAAAAGGTTCAAAACGACGAGAGGGAGAGTCGCTTGAACGTCTATTACAATTGCTGAAAGTTTGGTTTTTGCTTGTTTGTTGATTTTTTTGTTCCCCCCTATAGGTGCTTAAAAAGCATTTGCCCAAATGCTAGGAGTTGACCACTTATTTCTGAGGAGGTGGGAAATCTATCTACCTATGCTATACAAGTGCTAATTACAATCTACTTCGTGCATTCTCTTCTAAATGTTGTCCTTAGATGATCTGCCAAGTTTGGGCTTATTTGGACTTCATTCGGATGCAAAACGGCACGTGCCAAGTCGGTTGGCTGTTGGGGCTCAGCTACAGTGCGCGAGCGGCAGATTGGGGCGGATGAACAGTGTCTCTGCGCGCGGTGTGGCTGCCTGGCCGGCTGGGGCGCGTCTACATGCTCTGTGCGGTAGATTGGGGCGCAGGAACACAATGTTGGGGCGTTGCTGCATGCCATGGGCGGCAGATTGGGGCGGATGAACAGTGTTCCTGCACCATGTTGGGGCTGGTGCACGTCGTTGGGCACTGCCTTGGGGCTGAGTATTGGACGGTGCTGCCTCCGAGCGCACGAACTGGGCGAGGCGATGGGGCACGCTTGGCGTACGGGCGTGCGGGTCATGTTGCGACAACGAGGTACGCCTTCCATGATCGGCATGCTCGGGAGCCTTTGGCCACACGGCTTAGGCAAGCTCGGGCACGCAGAGGAGCATCGTTGTTGTCTCCTGTGCGAAGTCACGACCGACTCGTGACATACTCCCCCACTTGATTTAGGCGACGTCCTAAGCGCCTTCTTCATCTGAGCACTCTTTAAATCCACGGCGAGCCTGAGGAGGTTCGTCAAAACACGGTCTCTGGTAGCAACTCCGCTTCCAGTTAGTTCAGCAACACTTTATTTAAGATATTCTGGAATCGGAGTCCTTTCACCTTGTTGCACGCCAAGGCGAATGTGTTTCCTGCAAGAGTTCAAGGTTAGGCTAGCATAATCCATTCCCGGGGTTCTGCATCCTTTAATGTTCGTGCCGCAGTGTTCCTTTCCCTTCATGGGAACTCTCATCGAATACATGGTGGCCAGTAGCGATGTATTCTCTGAGGGCTCAACATTATTTCTCAAAGGGATCAAGGTAGGTTTATTCCCCATGACCATTAGTGAATTAGCCTAGGGGTTTATTGCTACTTTATTCTTCCGAAGGAACTTGATACCAAGAACAATTCGGTGATCATCCATATTTATAACCGTGAAGGAAGTCAATTTCTTCAACGGTCCCAATTCAATATTCACACTATGGGCCATGCCCAGAAAAGGCTTAGCACCCGAGTTAACCGCCTTCACAACACGACATACACTCTTTGATAGTGTTAAGCCCAGTTGATCAACCTCGGAGCAATCAATATAGTTCTCCGTGGCTCCACAGTCCACAACAGCCGAGACAGCTCTCCCGTTGATCTTCAGGTCCACATACAAAAGTCCTGGCTTCATTTCTTGAGCATCGTCCGTTTTCACTGCAACGATCTCCTCTTTAGACTCCAAGGCTCCAGCATGGCCTTGATATTCAACCGTGCGAAAGCTTCCCAAATATCCTACTTCCTCAGGATATTCTTGCTGTTCAAAAGTCCGAAAGCTTCCCAAGTAACTCACCTCTTCATGATGGGCAGCACGGTAACCTTCGTCTCCACCGCCAGTTATTCCTTGCTCTTGGGTCTTTTCCTTGGATCGGATCTTATTGCATTCACCGACCCACTAGGCGCCACCTTATCGGGACAGAATCTCTGAAGATGTCCCGATTTTCCACACGAGAAGCATGAGTAACCGCTACTTCCCGCCCTTGAAGTTGAGCCGGCATCTGCCCCACTAAAGCTCTGTCTATAGGCTGGATGATCCGCTCCACTAAAAGTCTGTTTCGGCTTGGGGGAGATGAAGTTTCCTCCACTAGACCCCCTCGAGTCTTCCACCATTCGGTCCTTCTGAAGTTCCATCCCATAGTCCTCCAAGCTCTCCACCGCCGACATGGCTTCCGCCACTGTCTCGACCTTCTGTCTGTTCAACTCTTGCCTTGCCCACGGTTTTAAACCTTCGACAAAGGCAAAGAGCTTGTCCATTTATGACATGTCCTCAATCTGTAGCATATAGGTAGAAAAATTCTTCACATATTCCCGAACTGCACCCGTATGCCTTAGTTCCCTAAGCTTGTGGCGAGCATCGTATGAAACATTCATTGGGAAGAATTGTTTCTTCATAGCACTTTTCAGTAGCTCCCAGGTATTGATAATTAACCGACCCGCTTCGATATCGTGGGCCGTCACCCTCCACCATAACTTAGCATCATCCTCCAGATAGGTAGCTGCAGTATCAACCTTCATGGACTCATCCACAATGCCTACAGTCTTGAAATATTGGGACAAGTCGAAGAAGAAGTTGTCAATCTCCTTTGCATCCCTAGCTCCTGTGTAGGCCTTCGGTTCTCTCACCTTTACCTTAGGAGTGTTGGGAGCGACAACACGTGGCCCAGCCTGTGCTCCAACTGCACGACCAACGGCCAACGACAGCACCCTCAGCTCGCACCTTACCTCGTCCATCACAGACCGAAGTTCGATCAACGCTTCAATGTTCTTTGCCATGGATGCGCGAATTTCAGCAATCGCCGCATCACTCGCCACAATCCTTTCCTCATTGGATTGGGCACTCTGAAAAAGTTCCCTAGTAGCGGAGCTCAATTCCTCTAGCTCCCTACTTTGATGGGCAACATCATTCTCCATTAGCATCGCCCGACGCTCCATGGAGTTGCCATCCATCTCGCTAGCTCCGTAGCAGAAGGCATGGACTTTACTAACCGACACTTCCAACGCTTCGAGACGTGCACTCATAGCACTCTCATCCGCTGCTACACCGCCTCTCGTTTTACCAGCCATCGTCGTTCCCAAACAAAGCTCTGATACCAAGTGTCACGGGTCGCAAGTCTTAGCACTTGAGACGCCCGCGATGCCGAGTAACTCTAGCTCCAATAGCTCCTAAGTTACTCCCGGAAACCTTTCTTTATGTTCACAATCACGGGACAAGATGATAGGCAACACTTAAAAACGAAAGCAATCAATAACACGGATCACTTGCGCGAAAACTCGGCTTTTCTCATTAAAACATAAGACATTACAAGTAATAGAAATGTATATCAAAAAGGTTCAAAACGACGAGGGGAAGAGTCGCTTGAACGTCTATTACAATTGCTCAAAGTTTGGTTTTTGCTTGTTTGTTGATTTTTTTATTCCCCCTATAGGTGCTTAAAGGCTCAATAATAAAGGCTCCAAAAGTATCTAAGAAAATTTTAACAGCACACAAATGGGACAAATCTTTCCCTAAATGCTTCTTTAGAAAATCTCAAAATTATGCTCTGGAATAAAACATGGATAATATAGTACAGTCAATAGTTGGCTAAAGTTTTAAATTCGACTTCATTTTCAAAATAAAATTGAGAAGACGTGTATTAAGGAAACATATCCAAGTCATACTAAGCTCCTTAATGTAGTTGCGTAACTGATCTAGCAATAAAGTAGAAATTCATATCTCTTAAGCCAATTTATTAGTTAGTAAAACTCCAATTCCGTACATTCATGTTTAGTATCTGATTGAATAGAAAACACAAAGATCAAAATGTCGATGTCCAGTATAATAATGTTAATTAGCCAAGATTTAAAATACGAATGTAAATAACTTTTAGCAAAAAGAACTTCATCTGAATATGACGAAAAAATAGGAAAAATAGCCCATGCCTGAGAAGCAATTTTTCTAATTTGAGGCTCAAAACCCATATCCAGCATCCGACCAGCCTCGTCCAGCACAAGGTAAGTTTTGTATGTTGAGATTCCAACATATCTATCAATCTACCAGGTGTAGCAATGATGATCTCAACCCCTGACATTATATTCTAAACATATTGTGACCTGTTGTTCTTCACTTCTAAGACAAGCACATAAAATTAAGATACCTTTTCGAAGATCACGAATTTGTGGTCCTTTTGGGACACCGCCATAAATCATGTACTTCTAACATTTTCCCTTGATCCAAATTTCAGAGTTTCTTCTTGTATCTGGACTGCCAATTCCCTAGTAGGTGCTAGTACCAGTACAATAGGTCCATCTCCTTCTACTACAAGTGCTCCATGGCATGTGCGTCAGATCAAAGTAAAAGGCAAAAAAAATAGTGACTAACATGTATACATAATGTATGAAAAAAAAAGGTAAGCCAATAAATCTTGAGCAACAGACGATACGAGACTCGTAACCAGTGTTGTCAATCGCGGTCGGCGGCAAGCAAAAAAAAATGCCATAATGTTATAGCGGGCGCTATAACGCTAATAGCAAACACAAGGCGGACACAATAAAATAATGAAAATTATATATAATACAATGCATACTACAAAAAGAACAAAAATAACAATATGAATCAAACAAATAACTCAAATCATTAATCAACCATTAATTAGTATATCTCGTAAATCAAAACACATAAAATAACAAGCATGCATAACTCAAAAGTTTCCAAACACGATAAAAAAAACGATTGAATTGGAGTTTTCTTCTTAGAAGCAAAGAATAATTCTGATATGGACCTGGCCTACCACTTGGTCCACATTCAGCCACATCACCTCTTTTGATTAAAAAAACAGGTGGGGCCTTATGAGAATTTTATTTTTTTAATCAAAAGAGGTGATATGGTTAATTCTGTACCAAGTGGTTCATGACCAAGTGGTAGGCCAGGTCTATACCAGAATTTTCCAGAAGCAAAAGTCCTACAGTTCTTCAACTTACGCAAATCCCAAAGCTTGTCACTATTTTGAGCGGCAAAAAAAAACAGAGATTAGAAAACTAAGATTTTAAAAAAAAATTCAAACATTGCGGATAAAAATAGAGAGAGGAAGATGGAGGAAAGAAAAAAAAAAGATAAGAGAGAGGAAGATAGAGAAGAGATAGTAGAAGAAAGCTATGTTACTCAAGCACGGGTACGGGTGTCAGGTACGGGTATATATTTAGGTGTCCGGTACTTAAACATCTAAAATAAAGGATGCATGGACACTTCTCCAAATTTGAACACGGGTACGGGGATACGGAAATAAATTTTAATTCATAATAATAAAAAATAAGATCCTACAATAAATAAGTTTTAATAATATCAAAATATTCAAAACAAAGATAATTAATATTGCTAAACATAAAGAACCCATTCCATTATAGTTTAAAATATCCAAAATAAATAAAACTAATTAACAATAAAATGATTAAAGACTAAAACACTATAAAATAGTAAAATGAATGTTTTTTTTTAAAAGAGATCTTGAATGATTTATAATTTGAATTTAAAAATCAAATCAAATCACAAAAATCTCTCACTAATTTTTTCACATGTGCTAATTTATAATTTAAAAAATTTGAAAAATCAAAACTCCGAACTACAATTGTTTCCCACTATTCCCTTCCACTATTTCCTCCCACATGTTAATTAATTGATTAAAAAAATAAAAACAAATACAGCTGTCTTCCCCAAGTTCCAACGTATTCATAAATACATAAAAAATAGTAACAAACTAGGACGGTTATAAGTCTGGATTTTCTGCCTATAAAAGTCTGCCTTCCCTTGCCAGAAAAGGTACTCGAAAATCCTCTCATCTCCGTCTGCATTATGCTTTTTGTTCTTCTGCATATTAGTCATTCTGTCTAAGAGAGTTCTATTGTTACAACAAGATTTGAAGGTTCTGCTTCCTTCTACTTCAAAGAACAGTGAGTTTGATCGTTGTACAGTGAAAATGCAGTGTTTTAGAGTCCTGAAGCGATAAAGACGAGCATATTGAACTTAAAGGGAAGCGGTATACTTCTGTCTCGCTCAGGATTAAATCCAAAACTAGTTGAGGTTCTGAATTTTGATTTGTTTACTATTTTATTTATTAGTCTAGAATAAAAACAACAGTCTTTTTGGTTTCAGTTATGTTATCTTCTTCTGTACTGTTTTTACTTATTATTTCTATTATGGTAATAGTATATTATATGTTGGAATTATTAAATCAAACTTATTATTATTTAGGATAATATTTAGTTTTGGTAATTACTAGTTTGATTGTATTAGGATTGTTTCAGTAGTTTCCTAGTCAGATTATATTTCTTAGATATCTTTAAAACTCTAGTAGGATTTTTCTCCTATATAAATAGGAGAGTTGTCTATGTATTTTGCGTGACTTTGAGTGTGGTCTGGAGTAGAATTGTGTTATGGTTAGGATTATTGATCCTTATGAATTTGAGAGTTGATGCATAGAATATTGTCTGCTCCTCTCCGTAGTAGTTTTGTGAGATTTGATATCTCGTTGGTTTTGTACTCGACCCACTCACCACCCAAATATTTATTTAATATAATATATGTTTTCGCATTTAAAAAAATTTCTACAATTGGTATCAGAGCTAGTGTTGTGTGATGGATCCCCAAGCTTTGAATTTTTGTTTTGTTTTTGTCTTTGATGACAAAAATGATGTTGATATGTGGAGACAATATATGCAAATTCATTTTGCAAGTATTGATTTGTGGAAAACTATTGAGGAATGTTATAGGGTACTCCATTAACGAGTGAACAAAAGAATGATGCGATTGTAAAAAATCATTTATGCAATCGGGTAGCATTAGTTGTTGCAAGACTATTTCTCTATGTTGAATCGGCAAAGGAGATGTGGACTCATTTGATTACTCGTTACGGAGGTAATGTTTCTTCTATAAATATTGTTGAAAAAGAAAGTTTTAGATTTGAAAAAGTTGATGAAAAACTTTTTATTGATGATGAGAAGATTAAAATTTTATCTCCTCAAGAAGAAGAAAAATATTTTGAGAAAATAATTTAAGATGAAGTTGAATATATCTTGATTTGGAGAATTCTTCTATTGGTAGTTCTTTAGTTGAGTTGGAAGAAAACATCGATTTGGATTATTGGGGAAATAATAATTCGATAAATTATTCTCAAGATAATATTGATGTAGCTTATTCGTTGAGTGTTACAATTGATGATGAATGGTTGATTCAAGATTCTTCTCAAATTATTGATTTGGTAGATAATTGAGATATTACTGGAGTTGAAAATTTAATTGAAGAAAAAGAAAAAGAGGAAGAGAGTAATGAGAAGGGAAACAATGTGCATACAATTATTGAGGTGGATTATTTGGTAGACATTTATTTGTTGCATGATGTGATTGACCAGAGAAACGATAATGTTTGATTAATATATTTAATAGCAGTAAAGTTGAAATTTTATTTGATGGAAAAGATGAATATTTTATTAATTTTGTAGGAGTCGAATTTTTTTCCCTCAAAGAGTGAGATCGACCATTTGAAAAGTTATTCTGAAGTTGAGTTTGAATGGGTGAACATGTACGAGTTCTTTGATAAGGAAGAGTTACTACTACAGTTGGTTGCAAAGTACATCATTTTGTCGTCTCCTTATGTGAAGAAGAAAGTTACTTCAAAATTGGTGTTACACAAATTATTTACCGCGATTGAAGTTGCAATGGAGATTTTTGCTCGTGATGGAATTGGACCGAATTTATTGCCGAGCTTGATTTAAGTGAGGCAATGTTGAAATTATTAAAACAGGCTTATCATTACGGGTGATGATAATGCCAGAGCACAAATCCTCCTGCAAGAGCAATTTATGTGTATGTGACAAAATTAACCCTCTAGCATATCAATTAAATATTTCTACTCTATTTCCTATTTTCTTTCACCTCCTAATTTCTCCCATCTTTCCAATCTTTTCTCTTATCACCATTTAATTCTTTAATTTTTTTTTCTCTCCATCTCCATTCCTTCTCTATCCCCAACTCATGAAACTTTTCTCTATCTCCATCTTCATGTATTTTGAAGGGTCAAACTCTACATCCTCATATTTTTTTGCACTATTATTTTTCGATGTACTACTGATATCATTTTTTTAACTTCTCTTTTGCGCCCTCCTATTTTATTCACTGTTCAATCTTCTTTTGTTGATCATCGAAAATTGGATGAGACAAAAGAGACGACAGCTCTGAATAGGGGCAACGGATTAAATGGAAAACATGTATAAAATTAGGTTTCAATGTAATTATGATCAAATTGGTTTTTTTTATTGTATAAAAAAATGGAACGGATTAAATGGAAAAAATGTATAATGATTAGATGATTAAATTAATTTTTTTATTGTAAAAAATAGAGAAGGAACGGATGAGAGAGAATAAAAAATAAAAAAGAATTATGTGGAGGATACGAGAGAAGATTGGGGAAGAGGAGAGAAAATAGGGGTGAGAGAAAATAGGAAAGATATTTAAATTTTTTAATTGATATGCTAGAGGGGTAATTTTGTCACATACATATAATTTGCTCTGGCAGGAGGATTTGTGCTCTTGCATTATCACTACCCTATTATTATTTAGGATAATATTTAGTTTTGGTAATTAATAGTTTGTTTATATTAGGATTGCTTTAGTAGTTTTATAGTCAGATTATATTTCTTAGATATCTTTTGAGATTGTTCTAGTGGGGTTTACGGCTTTGAGTGTGGTCTGGAGTAGAATTGTGTTGTGATTAGAATTATTTATCTTTATGAATTTGAGAGTTGATTCATAAAATATTGTCTGCTCTCTACAGTATTGTTATGAGATTTGATATCTTGTTGGTTTTGTACTCGACCCACTCACACCACCCAAATATTTATTTAATATAATATATGTTTTCGCATTTAAAAAAAAAATATACAGTATAAAATAGTGGAAAACTGATTTTCACTAAACAAGAAAAATCTCTAACAAAAAGTTCATACCTCTGAATAATTAATGTTAACATGTCATAAATTCCATGGTACTATACATGGTACCGGCACCTTTTTTATATGGGGTGTCAAACATCACATTCAAGATGAGGTAATTTGAAATTGAATTACGTTTTCAACTCCTTATTTCGAATGTAATTAGCAAAGCATTTGATGCTAATTCTTCTCTTGAGAAATCAGATGTATCAAAGGTGTCCTGGGGCAGGCGTCTGCCCACAACCTTGAGGTCGTGGGTTCGATACCCTTCGCCTGCGTGCGGTAAGCTTTAATATCTCTTTCTAGGGCTATCTTCTCCTCGTCTGAGGCAGTTTTCTCTCCCCTATATGGGGCAACCGCTTAAAAAAAAAAAAAAAAAAAAAAAGAGAAATCAGATGTGGAAATGGCAAAAAACAGGTCAAATATATGTTGCCGGGGAGATTGCTCTTGTTACAGAATCAGAGATAACATCACTTCCACAGATTAGGAGGAGAAATTTCGAGATTTTTAACTATACACCCCATCTTTATATAATCTTCTTCATATTCTTCGTGTTTCATGCTGGAGATCGCCATTTTTATATGGTTTTCCCAGGTATTTTTCTCTTTGGCCTTGATAAGCTTCTACGAGTAATACAATCTAGGCCTCGGACATGCATTATTTCTGCTCGAGTCTTCCCATGTAAAGTCATAGAGCTGGTTCTGCCTAAGGATCCAAGTAACCCTCACTACTTTTAGACGGGTTTTTCAATATCAATTGCGAGGATTATAGAACATTAATGTTACTTTGGTTTTCAGACATGAATTATACTCCTGCAAGTGTGATATTTGAAAAGATACCAACTATTTCCAAGTATCAGTGGCACTCCTTCAGCATAGCTTCAAGTTCCATTGTTGATAAACAGACAATGTCAATCGTGATCAGAGCCGAAGGATGTTGGACAAGTGCTCTTTCATCAGCAAGAAGCGATGGGAGATTCAAACTTCCTTCAAGAATACAACTTATATATGCAGTAAAGACATACTTGGATCAAATTTTAACATGGATGATTTAAGAAAATAATGATACTTTCAGAGGATTAGCCTTACTAGTCGATATGTTTAAGGTAGGAGACGAGCAATTCATTCTGAGATCACAGAATCTTGCGAAACTTATGGTGGTCAAGAAGCTGAGAGCTCAGACAATGTGTCGATTAAATATGTATTCCCATGTCAGGGTGATCTTGCTAAGAGAATTTAACAGATAGTTATAAATGAAATGTCTTCAAATTAACTAATCAGTTTCAATGTTGCAGTAGTCGCTAGTCTCTAGTCGATCGCCAAACTGGCGACTAGTTGGCTTACCTAGATTAAAAGAGATTTTTTAAAATTCTTTTTTCCTATATATTATACTAGTCAAACAAAATTCCATAAAAAATTAAAAATCAAAGGACACAAAGTCCATCCATAATAATTAAATTCATTACCATAATAAGTAATAACAAGTTCAAATACTAAAATAAGCGTTTTGACCGATTTTTTACAAACTTTAACCGATTTTTTTAACGATTTAGTTAATCAACCGACTTTTTTACCCCGACTAGTCAGTTAGGTGTCGACTAGCAATTTTTTTCCGACTAGGCTGATTTTTACAATACTGATCAGTTTAAAAGAAAACAGACACCATTAAGTGATGCAATTATATGTTCATAAGGGTACCCCACTTAATATGAAACCAATATAATTTTCAGTTCTGATACAATCACTTTCAAGGCAATATGTACACTCAAGGAAACTCATATGAACTGCTTCTGGCAAATTTCATTAGTCAACTGTGGGAAAATGCCTCCTCTGGGATTTGGTCTATGCCCACCAATATGGAATATTGACTTCACATATCTCTGGGAGATAGAGCTAAAGAAAAGTCAAAGATTGCATTCTGGTAGGTTAAAAAGCACAAGAATAGTCCTATTTTTCCTCCACCGCGATAAGGGCTAAAAGATCTACTACTTTAATTATTTTTTCAAAAATAGATAATTAAGTATCTAACTGTACAAAGGCGGCCGCAAATCTATGAATAGGAGATGTTGTACCCCAGAGTCGCTCCACCTACCGGAACACTTAGAGGAGCTCCTGTGTCAATCACTTCCATTCCTCTCATTAGACCATCTGTAGCACTTATAACTACAACCATTTTATAATATTAGTCGTTTATATTATATAGCGAAAATTAAGAAAGAAAAAAGTATGTCACATTTTCTTAGTCAAAATATCAATATTAATCTCTTAAATATGACTTATATACCATAATTCTATTTAAGAGAGTATTATTGATGTTTTGATTAACAAACTGTTTACATTGTTTTTTTTCTTTCTTAATTTTCGAGTACTATTTTTAGATAAATGCAATGGACCAAATCTGGAACCAGAGCCATAAAAGTACTATTTTTAGATCCATTTATGAATGAACAAGTAACAAGGATGGAGAAAGTTTCAAACCATACAGAAACAAATAGACACCAAAAGGGAATTAAGTCTTATACAAACAAAAATTATCATTAGAACACCAGAACTGGTAACATGGATCAAGAACTGTGTATGCATCAGCAACAATGAAGCCATTAAAATTAGTAAGCCTTAAAAAATATGGTACAAGAAAAAAAAGAAGATACAAAACTCACTAAAATTGAAAACATGTACAAGCAAAGAGTAAAGCATTCAGACCAGATCATCTGGTAGCAAGGTGTTTTCTCCTCCCTCGTTGTCGTCTCCTCCGGACTTAAATTCCGATATGATAGTTTTCGGTGTTGCAGAAACATCCTCACCAAGTAATACTGCTACCACCTCCGTCATTGTAGGACGACGAAGTGGATCAGGGTGGCAACAAGACAAGCCGAGTTTCAATACTCCCTCCATTTCTTCTACCTCAAACTCGCCCTTAATTCTCTTGTCTGCAGCCTCCGGTAACCTTCCTTCGGTATATTTTTTCCTAACCCAATCAATTAAAAGTTCCTCCTCCTCAGTGGGCACAGATGTATCTATTGGTTTCCGCCCACAAGCGACCTCCAACACTACTACCCCAAAGCTATAAACATCACTAGCGGTAGTTGGTGCAGCCGTTGTAGCCACCTCAGGAGCCAAGTAACCAAACGTACCCACCACACGAGTTGTGTTGGGCACGTCGCCATGTGTATACAACTTTGCCAGTCCAAAATCGCCCAATCTACCTCTCATATCACTATCTAACAAAACATTACTCGACTTAATATCTCTATGCACAACAACTTGATCCCATCCATGATGCAAGTAATTTAGCCCCTCGGCAACATCAGCCAAAATTCTCCTTCTTCCTCCCCAATCCATAAGCTTCTTAGGATTATCAAAAATCCATCTATTCAAACTACCATTAGGCATATAGTCATAGACCAGCATCATCTCATTCCCCTTTCTACACCACCCTCGCATTGGAACTAAATTCTTATGTTGCAGCCTTCCCATGCTAGAAATCTCAGCCATGAATTCCCTGAGGCCTTGTTTCGAATCATGGTTTACGCATTTCACTGCCACTTCAGAGTTATTTTCTAATACCCCTTTGTACACTTTCCCAAACCCACCTGATCCCAAAATCTCATCTTTCGAGAACCCATTTGTAGCCCGAATCAACTCTTCATAAGAAAATCTATGAGGCCAATATTCAAGCTCCCAATCCTCAACCTCATCATCCTCCGCGCCCTTCCTCCACCAAAACCAATAAAGTAAACCTAAACCAATCACCACAGCCAACACACAACCAATCACTATCCCTGCAATAGCTCCAGGGGATAACCCAGAAGACGAACTCTCTAACTGAAATACAGGCAAATTAGTCGTATTAATATCCCTGGCAACTCCAGTATCACTAAAACTCCAAGCTAAAACCCTCTGTGCTTCAATCCAAGTAGTCTTGGAAGCCGAAAACCCAAAATACATTTCAGAAGAAACATAATTTGCTATTACTGGATCCCTAAAGGTGAGCAAAGGTCTAATGGGTCTTGGAACACCAACTGGAGCAATAGTAACATTGATCTCATATCTAGGTCCACTAAACTCAATCCAAGCATGAATATTCTGTCCATTTCCCATATTAAAAGGCACAGAACTACTAGAATTTGAAGAAGAATTAAAATACTGAGCAGGTCTAGTTATTCTAGATTCAATGCTATTTAGATCAATTCCAATATGATTCCTATCTGGGTCATTGAACTCCGGGTTCTGACCCGTGTCAAACTCGACGGCTAGAAGCGGAGCTGGGGCGGTGTTAATGGCCCTAGGGAAGAGTCCAAAATACTGACCAGCAATAGCATTAGGAAAGGAAGTAGAAGCGGATAGGACAAAAGCCAAGCCAAATCCAGGACTTGTGGCGACTTCGGGGAGGATGGAGAAGACGAACTGGGTTGAAAAGGAGGTGGAAATGTTACTGGAGTTGGGATTATTGGTGGGTTTGAATGGGATCGGAGAAGGGTAGAAGATGCGGCCGAAAGAAAACTGATTGGAGTCATTGGTGAGGCGGATCACTGGTGGTTCAAGGCGGGCGTCGTTGGTGAGGTTGACGAGTGGTGCGGCGGCGGTTGTGAAGGAATTGTAGAGAAAATCAAGGGCAAATATGGAAGGAAATGTTGTGAGAATTATGGCGAGCCGAAGCTCTAATAATGAGAGCATATTTTGTTTATGTTAAAGGTCTGTTTGTCAATTGTTCATTTTGAATCACAAGAATGGAGAAAGATGAGGATTTTGCTCGTCACTTATATTGACTCAGTTGAAATTATTCGCTTGCTTAGGGGTATCAATGACTTTTAATTGTTCATAAGGTTTATCTACTAAAATAATCATTTGATTAAGTCATCTCCACATGAGATTCTAGAGTTTGAAATATTATACGTGTTTTTAAGGTCTTATAATACATTTATATAATCTTGTGATTGCTTAGTCCTACACAGAATATTACTCAATCCATTATCATCTAATTGTCATTTAGTAGATTTATAGGTATCCAAATTAATTGTCGTTTAAACCTTTTTTATTAGTTGTCAATAATTTATTCCAATTATACTCTCGACATTTCTTTTATTTGCCGCCTCTGCCATTCCTATTTTTTCCTTTCTTTTCTTATACTATACAAGTGAAAGAGGGGTAACATTGAAACTTACGCTAAAAATGACAAGTTTTTTAATTTTTTAAAATTGTCTAAAGAGTCTTATATTTAGGAATGGAGAGAGTAATATTTAATTTGATATAATCCGATGAGGTATTGATCTAGTGTTATAGCCTGAGGCTTCAAGACGTAAAACAAAAATGTCCTGACTCCACTTCTTATGTTTTCACTATTTCTAATATAAAAGTATTTTAAAAACAGAACTTGGTATAAGAATGCAATGGAATAAATAATCATATGCGATTTATCATCTGATAAACTCTCAATATGCGATTTATCATCTGGTAAATTTTAAAAAACTCTGATAAATTTAGGGGCAATTAGCCTAAATCGTCCTTTGTGTATTTCTCAATTGTCGTTAAGACCTTCTTCGTTAAATTTTAACTTTTAACATCCTAAATATTTTTTCAACCTTCCAACAAAGGATATCTGTCCATTTTTCTGTAATTTTTCGTTTGCCCAGTCACACAGTCAACACATAAGATAATTTTTAAGGGTATTTCAGACATTTCAACATATTTCTCACAAGAATAACTTGGTACTCAATTGTTAAACAAAATAGCTACGTAGACCCAATTTAAATTAATCAAAAAATAAATTCCTAAATTCATCCCCTTCTTCTCCATCTCCATCTACCCATCATCCTTCTCCACCACCACCAAAATTTTATATTCTTCTTTAGAATTGTCATCACCCGACATAATTTCATCATCATCATCTTCTTCAATAACACGGCCCGTACCGGCCACAAGTACAACTTCGATTTCCCCTGACTGGTGTGCAAGTTGACAAACTTCAATAACAGTTGGATCAATGTGACTGATCTCCTCCTCGCGTACTTACTCCTGATATGGTACCGGAACATTAGCAATGTCAACTAGACGTGGTTTGGAACGACAACAGTCCACCAATCAGCCCTAGATGTTGTCTTACTACCTGGATAAGATGTGTAGTAGACTTGTTGCTTTGGGAAGCAAATACAAATGGATCGTAACCCTGGTACATTCTTTTCCTATTGATTTCTTCAAGTTTATATTGAGGATGCACCCTCAAACCTCGATTTGGAGTTGAATCAAACCAATCACATTTGAAAAGAATTATTTTTTGGACAAGTACTCCAGCAAGTTCAACCTGAATGACTTGTTTCAACTCTCCGTAGTAATCGCCTTTAACCCATACCCCATTGTTTGTGGTTACTTTTCCATCACTGTGGGCTTTTGTGTGAAATCTATAACCGTTAACAAAGTAACCGGAATATGACATCACTCTCATTGTCGGGCCCCATGAAAGATATTTCAACAACCTTTTGGAATGTTCCGGAAGGCTATGTATTTGTTGAGAACAACAAAAGTTAAATTAGTTTAGGCATTCTTAAAAAAAGTACATTTATACCTAATACCAACTTACATGAGTTCAAACCATTTGGAAAAATCACTATAAACCCGTCTTTGCAGTTCATCCTCCGTTACCTGGGAGTTTGGTCATGTACTTCACTAACAAATTTCCTGAGTTACAAATCAAATGACAATATTATTATTTGACTACTTTTAATTATATAGCAAAACTGAAGTAATAGATGGATTTACTTACTGAAAGTATGGTTCAACCTCTTCACAATTCATAAGGATCTAATTCATAATTGTTTTATAATCTTTATCAGATAATGAAATCTTTTTTTTTTTCCAAATGGTCTTCTTGGTAAGTTGTAAATTGATAATACATCTGGTCCACTTGTAGTCTCGTCTTCACCATCATTTCGCCCAATGGTTGTAACTTTCGTTTTCACATGGGGTTCGAAATAATAGCTAAAGAATGTAGCAGCTTCTTCCACCAAGTATGCATTGCAAATTGACCCCCCTTCAACTCTAGCTTTATTTTTTATCTTCCTTTTTAGATGTTGCATGTATCTAATTAAAGCATAATTAGTTAATCACATTGTCAATACATGGAAAACAAAATTGAAGTTGAGATCATAAAGACATGGGTTGTTACCTCTCGAACAGGTACATCCACCTAAACTGTACCGGGCCACCAACCTTGGCTTTCGTACGGAAGGTGAATCGGCAAGTGGTCCATGACATAAAAAAATCCGGAGGAAATATTCTCTCTAACTTACATAATAATATAGCGATAGTGTTCTCCAATTCTTGCATATGCGCCACAATCAACTTTGGGGAACACAAATCTCTGTAGAACATGTCGAATTCAGCTAAGGGTCCCTAAACATTTGCCCATAATACTTCTCTGAGAGCTATAAGGATAAGTCTCTCCATGAGTACATGACAATCGTGATTGTTCATGCCTGGCATTTTCAACTCTTACATATCAATGCATCGCTCCAAATTCGATGCATATCCATCTGGTTACCTTAATTCTTTCACCCACTGCAAAACCATCTCTTTTTGTGCCTTGGTAAGGGTGAAGCATGCATTTGGCTTCGTTGTTTTTCCTCAGCCATCATGTTTAATATTCAACTCCGATCGACCACAATACCTTTCAACATCCACTCTAGCCTTAACATTGTCCTTAGTTTTACTCTTCACGTCTAACACGGTGTTAAAGAACATTATCAAACACATTTTTTCATTATGCATGACATCATTGTTGTGTCTTATTAGAAGTGTCCGCCAACAATGTAAGTCCCATAATATGCTACGTTTGGCCCAACTGTGATCCCAACCCCTCTTGTGCTCTTTACCAATCTCTTCAGCTGTATCAGTAATTTTCTTATAATCTCGAACTCTAAAATACATTTTATCACCAGTCAGGTGAGATGGCGGGTCTGCTATATCTTATCGCCGCTCCTTTCGGAATCCCTTTGCATCTCTTCTAAATGGATGATTAAGTGACAAGAAACATTTGTGGCAATCGAACCATGATTATTTCCCGCCAGCCTACAAATTGAACGCTTGTGTTTCCTCCATACAATATGGGCAAGCGTGAATGCCAGTTGTACTCCATCCATTCAACATTCCATATTCTGGGAAATCACTAATTGTCCAAAGTAAGGAAACCCTCAGTTTAAAGTTTTTCTTTTTGGAGATTTCATAAGTTTCCGCACCTTCACCCCACAGCTGATTCAATTCATCGATGAGAGGCTGCAAGTACACATCAATCTTGTGTTTAGGATTTTGGGGTCCAGGTATAATGATAGTTAAGAACATTACATTGTTCTTTATAAACATCCAAGTGGGGAGATTATAAGGTGTTAGAAGAACTGGCAAAGAAGAATATTGCTTCACTAACATGCCGAAATGTGCAAAACCATATGTACATAACCCAAACCTTACTTTCCGAGGTTCCGCTGCAAAATCTGTGTATGTTCTATCAAAATGATGCCAAGCTTCCCATCCCGTGGGTGATTCATTGTTCCCTTTCCCTCTCACTTTATGAGTGTCATGTCATGTGTCTTGCGGTTTTTTCAGATGCATACAATGTTTGTAATCTATGAGTAATCGGAAAATAATACATATTTTTGCAAGCAATCTCTTTATGTCGTTTATTTTTAGATTTCTTTTTCTTGATGTACCTAGCATGGCCACAAGACTTGCATTCTCTACTCTTAACATCATCTTTCCAGTACAACATACAACCATTAAAACAAACATCAATCTTTCGCACCGGTAATCCAAGGCCTTTAACCAATTTCTTCATTTGGTAAAAGTCTTCTAAAGCATTATTTTTTGGGAGGAAGCGTTTCTTTAATTAACTGCCCAAATTTATCTATAGTAGTTTCAGATAAGTTGTCTTCGGACTTAATACTCAACATTCTAGCAGTCATTGATAGCTGTGAATGGTTTGTACAACCGTTCCACAGTGGGCTATCAACAACCTTCAACATGTCATTGAACATTTGTGCCTCTGTATTGAGAGTTCTTCCACATCCTTATTATCCGTCTCATTAAAACTTGATCCGACAACATCAAGAAACATCTCTCGATAATTGTTCTATGGCATAGGTCTTCTAGAATTATCCATATACTGAGAAGTTTCAGGAACAAACGGAATTTGAGGCATTGGAATGAATGCCTCACCATGACATGTCCAAGTAAAATAATTAGACACAAATCCGTTCATAACAAGATAATACTTTACAATATTAAGCATATGAAAATCCTTATTTTTTGAAAGCCCCACAAGGACACCTAATCCCATCAATTTGTACATTAGCAGACATACGAACAACGAAATTCACAAATCGTTTCACTTCCGCTATAAATTCAGGACTATGAAATTCAGGACTATGACTGGGTCCACCATTAGATGTCGAATCCATATACATCCAACTACGGTCCTCCGTTATCAACACAATATCTGCATATATCAAGTATTAATAAATAAATGCATATTAACTTTGAACCTTATGTTTGATGATTTTGAACCTTATTTTTCAAATAATTAGCGTGTGGTAAATACTATTCTTCGATGTAATAACACGATAATTATTTTATGTATTATGTTATTAATGACATCTTATCTAAAACTTTGTTTGTTCTGAATTTTGTGTGTGTAATAGAATGATGTATTTATATTCTTGTTATGTTCAATTATCAATTATTTACTGATTGGAGACTAAAATGATATAATTAGCATAAAAATTAAAAAATGGAAAATTTCATCTCACTAAAGTAATGGCACATTCACAACCAACTTTTTTAGACATAAAAGACAACTAACAAAATATTTTCATCTAATACAAAGATGCAAAAAGCGGGGAGATAATACAAAGATGCAAAAACCGGGAGAAAAAAAACAAAAGGGAAAAAATGTAAAGCATTTCAAGAAAATAGTTCCATAGGTCTTCATGACACGTTTCAACTATAACACGCAACTGAAATTACAATTTCCTGAATCCAAAACAATAAATCAAACAACAATTATATTATAATTCAAAATTAGTAAGAATAAATGCTAAATAAATAAATTAAAAAATTAATATAGAAACACACTTTCAGAATAAAATATATACTTGACAACAAAGCTTGATTTCGAGCAGTAATAAAGCCTCAGTAAGGCGGCTTGGATACACCAAGATAGGAACGTTCCCCTCAATATCTGCAATGTTGAATTATTTGCTTTTTTAGCAACGCGAAAAGATAATTTACCATGTTACGGTTATAAACTTCAAAACGACCTTTTATACGCTCCCGGCTCCTATGCGGGACAGCTTTTTGTTCCGCATGTGTGGGACAAGTTATCAGCCGTCGGATGAGATTTTTTAACGGTCCAGATCTGGAGAGAGAAATTTTATTTTTTTTAATATTTTAAGTCCAGCTGCAACTTTTCTCTCTCCAGATCTGGACCGTTCAAAATCCCATCCGATGGCTGTGCGGAATAATCACTGTTCCGCATAGGAGCCGGACTTTTTTATAACCTAATAGCTATTAACTTTTTTTTTCTTTATAAGACTTTTTTTTTGACGCCCGAAGGCGATTTCCCCCGAAGGGGAAGAGTGGAGAGTACCCTAGATAGGGAGATTGTAGCATGCCCCATTCCTGGGGAGGGAATTTAGCCTCACACTGAGGAGAATTTTATTATTTGCCCCATAAGGGGAGATACGGGAATCGACCACGGGATCTCTGTCCCGTGGCCGGGTAGCCTTACCACTTGGGTTACCCGATTCCTGTTTTCTTTATAAGACTAAGTATACGACGTACATTGTCAAATTTATGTAATAGTTATATTGCAAAGATGAAGTCCCGGAGGCTTTAATTAATGCACAAAAGTGAGAAGACAAGGGATAATGGTGAGAAGAAAATTAGTACATTTGGTGGGAAGCCACAGTAGTAAATGTGAAATTAATTTCCATGACTTTGTTGAGGATACATTACCATCTCCATGTTATTAGCAAGACCCCATGAAAACTGTATAAAGATAGCAACATGATGAAAACTTCATTAAAAAAAACATATTTATTATTAGTAGAATTTTCCTTGATCTTCTTTTGTATAAGACTCTTTATGGATAGACAATTTAGGCTACACTTTGAGTTTCAAACCAAATCAAATTTAAGTCAGATGCAATCCAAATACACCTTAAATATCCTAATCTTCTTCTTAAACCATCGATGGTAGTGCTCTAAATCCCTTCTCTTGCATTTGTCTCCAAATGAAACAACAGAGAAATCAAGAAAAGAAGTGGTGAACAATGAGATGATTAAGCATAGGGGACAGACATTGGAACAGAAATGTCTCCATTAGGAAGTTCAACTGCTTCAAGATGCCATACTCCATTTCTTAGTACATCTCCAGCAAGGCATAATACTCCTTCTAATAGGTCTGGTCCATTGTTAGGCTTATCAGATTCTTCTACTACTACTACTACTACTACTACTACTACTACTACTATAGATATTGCACAGTTAGAGGATTGTCATTTAGCTAAGCTGCAAATTGTGGTAGACAATTTATAGAGAAATTCACATTTGCTTTTAATAACATCACATATATACCCCTGTTCTCAATTTCTTAACATAATCTGCTTTCATCATTTTTCTATGCTAAAAGCCGTTTTAATTTTCTATTTCTTTTCAAATAAAGAACAGTTTATACGGGAAATAAACATCTGATGCAGACAAACAAAATCTTAGAACTTAGATAAACAATTAGCCAACAAACAAGAGCCTAATATATGCAGTATACATCTAGTAATATAGACACTGATGACAGAATATACAGGCCAAAATTTTGCATTCTGACATTTTTGCATCAGATTAGTTATCTTGGCTAGTTATATTGAAATTTCAGGATGCATAATGATGGACTAGCAGGTCTGTCTTCCAATTCATCACATCATATGAGAATATGTTAAAGAAAATTTACATCTGATAAGTTGATGCTGTCTACTGAGAAATGCAACTTACTTTTGGCCGGAGATGGCTTCTTAAAATGACGGCGTCCAGCGGCGGTTGAGGGAAAGAATTGTGACGACGGGTGGTGAGTGTGGCTTTGGTGAGGGAAGAAAAGCTTTGTCGGCGTCGATTAAAGTGGGACGGTCGTCGCTGTGGTGAAACGACTGTGGGAAGTGGAGGTGGTGGCGTCGTGGTTGTGGGAGGTGGAGATGTCGGCGACGCTGTGGGAGGTGGTGGCCGGAGGGGGCGACAGGAGGTGGGATTTCACAGAGGGGGAATGAGAAATTTTAGGGATTTTGCGTGAGTTAGAGTTTTAGGAGTTGTCTGCACAGAACGACGTCTTTTTGATGTCTTCTTGACCTAACGACCTAATAGCGACCGAATTCCAAAACACCTTCATTTTACAACGTCGTTATGTATTCCGTCGTTACTCGGTCGTTAAGGAAAACAAAACGACGTCGTTTTATACCCTTCATTTATAACTTGATAAAAATACACCGTTATGTATTCCGTCGGTAATCTGCCGTTAATGTCCGTCGGTATTCGGTCGTTAAAGGAAACAAAACGACGTCGTTTTATAACTTGGAAAAAATACACTGTTATGTATTTCGTCGGTATTCTGTCGTTAAATTTCATCGGTATTCGGTCGTTAACGGAAACAAAACGACGTCATTTTATTCCCTTCATTTATAACTTGATAAAAATACATCGTTATGTATTCCGTCGGTATTCTGTCGTTAAATTGCGTAGGTATTCGGTCGGTATTGTTATTTATAGCGATGGAATAGTGACCGTTAAAGTATTGGTTGGAGTTGGTCAACGGGACCGATATGGTCGACGACTTAGCGACGAACTATTTTTTCGGTTTCAGGTCGGTCGAAATAGCGACCGAAAATTTCGGTCGTTATTTTCAGTAGTTAAATAACTGTTTTCTTGTAGTGAATTTTACTACCGATTAGCAACCAAATCCTTATTTTGACTTAGGTGGTCAAAGGTACCAATGGTAGCGACGATTTAGGTACCGAATAGCGATAAAAAAATTCCGGTCTCAGTTCGGTCGGTATTCCGTCGCTATTCGGGAGATCGAAATTTCCGGTCGCTAAAAGTTGTTTTCTTGTAGTGAGATGGTCTGCTGAAATGCTATTGGATCATATTTTCATTATTAATAATATTCCAAAGTCAAATAATTTAAATGGTGAAGAAATTAGAATGAATAGGATGGAGCCATGGATCACTGGGGAAGGATGTTTTCTCATCATAAAAAGAAAGTTTACAAGAAGTATAAATTATTCCCAAAACGCAAGAGCATTTGGAAAACATTACTATGGTGCATCTTTAGTTCATGAAAGTGAGTAATTTTGTGATTCAAGGAGAAATTAATTTTTTCATCTTTTTGCAGTATGAAATATTGATACTCTTTAACTGAAGAATTATTTTTTTGTGAAATTATTGTTATTGAGTAAGTAATATTGCACTCATGCACTCAATCATTATTATTTTTTGTTATTAGTATTTGTACTCTTTGTTTGTTCACTGTAATGCACCATAAAATCAGAGCTTAGTAGCACTAATCTAATTCAATAAATTAATCCTAGTAGTTTGTCTGTTATATTCTTATTTAGCGATTCTCTAATAATTTATGAACGGATTAATTTGTGTATTGGGTTTTTTTTTATCCTTTTGCTTGTTCCAAAATTGGCTTTAATGTGAAGTGATCTCAAGTAATTTTGTGATCACTAGTATGTATATGAGAATGCTTATACACTAGTTAATCCCATTGAAAGGTATTACTTGTTCAATTTTGAGATAATTCCATTTGAAAATTATAATTACCACTTGATAACCAATATTTTAAACTGTTTTTCAGGCTCACCCCTCACCGCAACCCATCGCCCTTCTACCGAAAAGCCATAGCCACCGCCTCTCTTCATGCTCTCCATTTCAGGCTCCCAATCCACCATAATCCGGCCCACCCCAATCCTCCCCTCCACAACCCGACTCTCCCCAAACCTCCTATCGGCAACCCAAAGTCCCCCTACCGGAAAGCAACAAAACACATCAGTGCCCGACTTCTCCTCCATCGGCGCGGCTTCAGACGCGCAGCTAAACCAGCCGGAGTCCAAAAGCCACACAATATCCGGCGACCTACAAACCTCCAGTCCACAATTAAAGACATGATGCCAGCATGACATCATTGACATCGGCCTCACCTTCTCATCCTCTTTGAATTCCAATTTCAGTTTATACATCCATACTTCATTTTTCGGCCAACCAAAAACCAAGACATTTTCTTTCCGATTGTTTCCAGAAACAAACATAAGTGCTTCAGTCCCTTGCCCGACCAAGTTCCGATGCATCAAATTCATAGAAAATTGGCGACATCAAGGGTATAAGTAATAAGGTCGGCAATAGTGTCCATCGTACGGTTAGAAAACTCACGCAATAGGAGTGGAGAGAACCCTAGAATTCTAGGGAGATAGTCCGACATAGTCAGAGCCTCAACAGAGGCAAAATAGAGAGAAAGCTCTCTAGGGTTTTTGTGAAATTCTAGCTCTATGGGGTAGTTTTATCTTGTGGATGGTTCAATATTATAAACTGTTAAAGAGTTGAAATTTAATAGAGTAAATATTTGTTTTCCCATAATAACAGATGTGCATTTCCTTTTGTCAAAAAATGGATCTCTCATTAACCAAAGAAACTGAAATATTACTCATATATTGCATGTAAAAAATCTAAATATACATCTATCTTCCTTTTCTAAGTATCTATTTATCCATGCCTTGTGCCATTCCTTTTTTTTTTTTTTTTTTAAAAACAAAAAGAATTATTATTACGGGTAAGGAAAGTGTTGTACGCAAGACCTGTCATTTTAACATATGTAAACTACGATAACATTTTTTAACTCCTCATATAATTCCTTAAGTTAAAATTAGGACAATTATTTTGAAACAAACTAAAGAAAATTTGGGATACTTAATTTGGGCTAACTATATTGCCTAGACAATTGTCCTACTGCCAAGGCAGTTTTCGCTTAATTGACATTTCTATCATTTTTAATCAATTAGCTCATTCTTTCTCTCTCCAATCTTCTATGTCCTCATATTTTTTTTGATGAATAAGAAATTTTCCATTAATCACAATGTAGCCGATGCCATTACAATCAAAGAAAAATATGAAATTACAAGAAAATAAAAGTTATACAATGATTTAAAAATCCATGATAACAGACAAAAGTCACAACCAAGAAAACTTGGGTGGTTAGGAGATACTAAATAAAAAAACTAGTAAGATAAACAAATACATAATTTTCTTATTCGCAACATCTCCATCGCAATCCTTCAACCACAGAGGCAGGAGAAAATCAATTTCAACATCTTTCTTAGAGATCGACAATTTATAGGAACATGGACGTATCAACCGTCCTACAAATTGCCTCGGGAAGATGTAGAAAGTTGATAAAAAGGGCTCAGATCAAGTCCGGGTTGAAAGATTTTTTCTCCCTAGGGATTGAGCCAACAAGTCTAGATCTGTGAAGATCTGAGACAGATGTAACCTCAATGTCTTGAATCTTGAAAAAAAACACTTTGGAAACTATCATATGATTTGTGGTATAAAATAGATATATAAAAACTAAATAAAAGTAGATAACTGGCCAAGATTTGACCATTGGCTGGAGCAATGGCCAAATCTGGCCAGAGGCAGAGGAGCAGAATGGGGACTTTTACTTGGATTAGACACATTTTTGTACCATTGCACAAAATAGACACATTGTTTTTTGGTGTTCTGAAATTAAAGCAAAACGCATGGACAGTATGCGTTGTGCAGACCAAGGTTGTTAAAAACGCGAGTCAACACGTAGAAACGTACGTTTTTACGATTCTACGGAGGTAAAACGTGTTGAATCGTGAGTAAAAACGTAATCTGGTAGAAACGGAGTAGAAACGTAGACTCGGAACGTAAAAACGTAGAAACGAACGTTTCTACCGTTTCTACCGATTCTACCAAAAGTATGATGGGTCGAGTTGGGTTATTAAATTTGGGCAGGATCACCTTTTTAACCTTGGTCACAATTGACCCTCCCTTCTACGAATTCCCTAACGAAAACCCTCTTCCTCCCATCACTTCGTCCCCCATCTCAAAGACCACCGCCTCCCTTTCCAACGGATACCATGAAGTAGAGATCTTAACACCATAAAAAACTTCTCCTTCTCAAGCATATATATATATCTATCCTAATCTTACATCTTTATTGTGCTTCAGGCAACAAAAAATTCAAGTTTTTCTTGGAGGTAACTGAAAATCTAGACACCTTTTATTTTCTGTTTTTGTTTATATCTCTTCATATCATGATGTTTTCTGCCATTGGGTTCCTTTTCTTTTTTGTTTCAAATTTTCATGTTTCGTTTATCAGCTTTCTTAAATTGGTTAGTGAAATTTATATTATTTTTTTACTTGGGTTCTGCTTTATTTTCTTCAAATTTTGATTGATTTGAACTATTATTACTTGTGCATGCCTCGTTTTCCGGAGATAAAGATTCCAGTTTTTTTCTTGAATTAACTTGTGTCTTATTGTATAAAATGAGTTTATGGGCTTGATTTTATGTGGGTTTTTAATAATAATTCTCTGAATTAACTTGATAAAGTCTTTGAATGACTTGTTCTATTAAATCATAAACTTATTACGTACTTTATTTTATTTTATGTGTAGTCATATTTGTATATTTTGAAAAGATTTATAAGTTCTTTATTGTGAAACTATGTTTAATGGTTTTTTTTACATATTTTTGGATCATATAATATGATTTGTATGTTAATTATTGTTATATATATAAAATATATATATTTAAATTTCTCGATACGATTTTACGATTTATTTTACGATTCACGAGTTTACGATTTTTCACCCCTCCACCGAGTCTACGTAGAAACGCGTTTTTAACAACCTTGGTGCAGACAACGCATGAGAGGAATGGCTTCAATAACGCATGAATTGTATGCGTTGTTCCTTTGCATATACAAAGATGAAGAAAAAAACACTTGGCTTTGGCTATATGGAAAGTTTAGGGGTTTTGGTGTTATATAATGGCAAAAGGTAGCAAGCATGAATTCATAGGATACATGTGATATAAAAATAATAAAAGGAAACAAGATACATGTGATATAAAATTAATAAAAGGAAACAAGGTATAAAATATTAAAAAGGTAACCTATCTAATTTGAAAAAACGGAAGAACAAAAAAGGGAAAATAATAAAAGATATCATGTGAAAATTTGATAAAAAGGGGGAAAACTAACAATAATGAGAAAAAAAAATTAAAATTCGCCCTTCTTCTCACCTACAACATCATCAGGAATTAAAATTCAATCCTAAGAACGTTCTTGTGAGATTGATCCTTAATTCTCTTCACATGAATTGTGAAGGATCTACCCTCATATGTAGGCTCCGCTCAATTAATGTGAAAGGGGGTTGTACAACTAGTGACCTGGGATTTTGAATCTCCATGTGACTACGAGTCCTCCACCAATGTAGTTCGGAATATTTTATCAAATTCTCCCTCCAACATTTTATTTTTTTTATTTTTATATGTAGTTTGATATACTGTTTGTAGTTTTTCCCCTAACGCCAAATTTCTGATTTTGTCCCTCTCCATTGGTGGGAAAAGGGGTAAAAAAAAAAACATCCACATTGCATTTGAATTTGAAAAATTCCCTCAAAAACAATATCAAGAAGACGTTGTCTTTGGACTAACCAATAAATAGTATTAGTATACCCACACATTCCAAACCCCTAAACATTCCATATAGCCAAAGCCAAGTGCATTTTTCCTCATCTTTCCATATGCAAAGGAACAACGCATACAATTCATGCGTTATTGAAGCCTACAACGCATTCCTTGTTCGAGTACATTTAATCTAAGGTGCGCCAATTTGATTGGGCCGGGCTGGGCCGGGATTGGATTGGGCCCTTAATCGGGTTGGGCCGACCAACCCATTTGGACCGACCTTATGGCTGGAAATAGAACCTTTATTTCCCAGCTTTTATCTCTTAGTAAGGTGGTTGAAGTGGTGGAGAAAGTGGAGGAGTGGTTTCCTCCATGATCTCCCACTTTCCCCTTTCACTCTCCCCTCAAACCTTTGAATGACTAGGGAAATACTGATTTTTCTTAACATTCTAAGTCAGTTTTTTTCAGCTTTTGGAAGCTTAGAGAAGAGAGAAAAAAGAGAGAACATTTAGTAAGAAAAGAAAAGACAGCTTTTCACATACTTGTTTTCTAGCTTAGGCTAATAGAAAAGAAGTAAGAAAACTGTTTCTTGTTCTTCTAAAAGGTCATACATACATACATACTCCATCTTGAAGAGTGTCTTCAAGACTTCTACAAGGCGTTGGCTAGCACCAAGCAGTAGAAGACCATCCTCGGAAGATCGAGTGGATACTGGGAGAGACGGAGCCTGCGTTGGTGGCGTTCTGTTTGTGACACTGAAACCGTTTCAGCTATCCTAGCACTTCTAAAGGTATAATACTATCCCATAGTCTTAGGTTCTTACTCGTGATAGATCCTATTAGAGGCGGGTCAGTTTGCATAACTGATTTTGACCCGATTATTCCTCTAACAGTGGTATCAGAGCCACTCACGAGTACCCTATAGACTTAATGTGCTATAGTATTCGAGTATGGATTTCGAATCTATGTTTCGCATGCCTTAGGATTGCTAGAAATGTTGTATATCATGTATGACATATTTTTCATCATTTTGTATGTATGAGAATTGAGATTTTCCAGTTTTGAAGTCATTCAAAAGTTGGAAAAATCTCATTTGCTTATGTGTTCGGATCAACCGAGAGGATGGTCGGTCGAGCCGAGTTGGTCTTCGGTCGGCCGAAGTACCTATTTGGTCAACCGAGAAACTCTTTGTTTCTATTTCGGACGATAGGGAATTAAGTCGGCTCAACCGACTGTAAACCCGGTCGACCGAAGGGTGTGACCGGTCGACCGAACCTGAGATATAATATGAAATGTTCATTTTACTGGTTGCTCGTTTTTCCATAAATTGTTATGTTAAATTGAGCATGATGCATAGTAGTCGACTTTACCCTGTTGGTTTATTTTATAATACGATCTGCGTATCGTGCCTATATTTTTCTATCAAAAGTTGAAATTCTCTTCTCATCAAATCCCCTCGAATGTAACTCGAGGTTTCCTTAGAATTATGTAATTCTAGATTAGGAGAAGGTACAACTATGATGATTTGGGGACAACCAACTGAAGGTCAAGACGGTGTAGAATATAATGTTTTCTTTTCACACCCTTAGATTGACTTCACGGTTTTTTCATTGGCTTGGAAAAACCGAATAGGATATGGCGATTACTATTGCATTTTATTTTATGTATTGGATGCATATGTATATAAGCATAAACTGTTTTATTTATGCTTTTCTGGTGAGATTGTTAAAAACAAAACCCCTCAATTAAATATTAACTAGTGCCTTCCTAAGTTTAGCCCTCGTCAAGGCCTAGATCGACATTAGTATGGGACATGCCAAAGCTGTACATACGTGTCTATCCGTGTGAGGCGCGAAGGATAATTGTGATATCCGCCGGCAAAAACTTAGGGTCCTAGTTAACTAGATTATCTCAATAAATGGATTGAGGATCTAGAGGCAAAAGAGTTGAGAAAAGTGTATAATGATACGCTTGAATAAATGTTATTCACTCAACTAACCAAGAATTACATAATTTGATGTAATTGGCAAACGTTGCCTACCTAAATAACTAAGTTTTGGGCGATCAGCCAAAGCTGACTCAGAACGAGGTGAAATATGGATCTTGGCCCACTAGAAAGTTAACAAACTTTCCGAGTTGATAATGAGGGTTATTCACTCGAAGAAAATAGTGGGAGAAATCATTAAAAAGATAAAGACCTAATAATGATTTTAATCGGTACTTACTGTTAGTAGTGCCCTAGGACCATTAGCACATGTTGTGCGTTCTGTTATCTTTTGAGCAAGTAATTGAATAGTTAATTTTGCTTTTGATTATCAAATGTGTGATTTGATAGTAAAACTCATTAGCTTATGTAATTACTATTCTAGAAGTCCCTAGTTTTATGTAATGCTTAATTACTATGAAATAAAACTAGTATGATTGTTGATTGATGATCTTGTTTTACCGATCATGTGTAATGGATACAAATCACATCATAGATGCAATATATGAGGGATACATTGTATTGGGACGTGATCCAGTCGAGAAGTAATACTTCATGGTCTTAAGTCATAAGTATTACTTCCTCAATACTATTTTAGAATCCTTAGACCTTATGTCTTCATTGATTCTAGTATGAATGGAGCCACGCTTTTGACTCGCTCGGACGTTACTTGTAACAGAGTAATCAATACGACCGATGATCGGATGTAGTGTCCTATCATAGCTTGAATGTGAGAGACATTGTAAGGAATTTGTCCCTCTCTATTATTAGAGAGAGATATCCATGGGCCCCTCGATAGGGAAAGACTGTTTAAATGCATGGCCGTGCTCAAATGTGTTTGATAAAGTGGTTATCAAATGCTATTTGTCGAAACAATCTACCCGGAGATCGAGCATAAACACAATTAAGCTTAATAAGTGGTGACGACCACCATGCCTTATGCTTAATTAGGATATCGCGAGACAAAGGGATTAAATAGTGGATTGATATTAGGTTCCGTTGTATATTCATTCACTTTGGGTAGTCACAATGTCCCTGCTAGGGGACCGCTTGTGATTTATGGACTCACACTACTACTAAGTGTGTTTTCATTGCCATTGTGAGATGAACCTACAGTGGTCACACGCATAGACGAGCTAACGAGCTTTATGTCCGCATTCAATGAATCTAGAATGTGTCTAGGTTCATTGTATCCGACATTTGTCTTTCCGAAAATAATAAAGTGTATATTATTCGAATTAGAGATAAGGGGCATTTTCGGTATAGCTGGGATTACGTGGGAGTTATTATCCGATAAGGGACTCCCACTACCACAGAATTCTAGGGAACGTGGGAGTTAGAGACTCCCACCGCCGAGAGAGTTGGGGATGTGAGAGTTGGTTATAGGAACAAACTCTCACACCCTATATAATGATCTCTTGGCCGAAACCCCTAGAGTAAGGTTTTCACCGAAATAACATAGAGAATCAAAAACCGTTTTTTTTCTCTAGCCTCTCCCTTTTTCTCTCTAACTCCCGAAAATCGAAAAAGACGAAGAGCTAGCAATCGCTGCCCGCTTTCGCACGCGTGGATACCGGGTAGAGGGACTTTCCGCAGGGAGATCAATCGGTAGCAAGATCCGATCCAAGAAACGCCAACCTCCATTCAAGAAGTAGCTTCTGAATCCAAAACCGTAAGTTTTTTCTTGTCTGTTTCTTGCTGTTTTCGAATTGTTTCATATGAGCGGATCCTTCAGGGGAGGATCCATGGGTGTTTGGAACGAGTTTCCGCCCCTGAATCCCTTCACTTACTTTGTATATGCATATTTTTGTTGTAGAAAATGGCAAATTCAAACCAAACACTATCATCTGCTTTCCGTCCTTGAGAAGGACAAATTAGAGGGAGTTAACTTCCTCGATCGGGTTCGAGAACTTGAGAATTGATCTCAAGCATGAAAGAAAGTCGTATGTTCTAGAACGACTCTATTCCTCGCTACACTGCAGGCTCGCGCTCGACCGCTGAAAGAAATGCTTATCGAAGCATGTTAGTGATGCTTTAGATGTGTCTAGCCTCATGCTTGTCACCATGAACTCGAGCTTCGTAAGCAACATGAGGACATGGGGGGCTTATGAGATGCTCGGCTCACCCCGAAGCAACTATATCGGGGCAAGCACGCCGAGAGAGATTCGACGTATCGAAATCTCTCTTTCGAGGGCAAATTGTCCGAAGGAATGCCAGTAGGGAACTCACGCTCTTAAGATGATAGGTTATGTTCGTAACCTTGAAAAACTCGGGATTTCCTTTGGGACAAGAGTCGTCGACCGATTTGATCTTGCAATCGTTGCTCGAATCATACAGATCGACTTCATTCTAATTATCACATGAATGAAATTGACTAGCCATTGCTTGAGTTGTTGAATATGCTGAGGACTGCCGAGAAAAAAATAGGCAAGTCCAAGCCCAACACCATACTGATGGTGCAAAAGGGCAAAGGCAAAGGTTTTGTGAAACCAAAAGGCAAACCGAAAGGTAAGCCCAAGGGCAAGCAAACCACTTTCAACAATGCACTGAAACCTAAGGGTGGTGTAGCCAAGGACTCTATCTGTCATCATTGTGGTGAGAAGGGTCACTGGAAAAAGGAACTGCAAAAGCTATCTTGCAGGAAAAAGGCTGGAAAAGGAGAAAGCAAATGTTGTTTCGGGCTCAGGTATTTATGTTGTAGATATTAATATGATTGATATCAATTTAAATACAACTACTTCTTGGGTATTTGATACCGGATGTGGTTCTCACATTTGTACTAATGTGCAGTGGACCTGCAAAGGAGTAGAGAGTTGGCAAAGGGTGAAGTGGAACTACGAGTTGGCAACGGAGCACGTGTTGCGATTCTACACTGTAGGGACTTAGTACTTTTACTTTGCCTTCGTGGCTTGTTTTGGGTTTAGAAAACTGTTTCTATGTACCTAGTTTAATTAAGAATATTATTTTAGTTTCTTGTTTGGACAAGAAAGGTTTTGAGATTTCGATAAAAACCAACGATTGTCGTTATTTCGGATAATATGTTTTATGCAAGTCGCTTTCTTTGATTAATGGTCTATATGTTTTAGACCTTGATATGCTAATTTTATATATAAATACCAAAAGGATTAAGACTAATGATTCTAATCCGACATACCTCTGGCATTGTCGCTTAGGCCATATAAACGAAGACCGCATATCCAAACTCCATAAAGATGGGTTGTTGGAATCATTTGACTTCATGTCTTATGATCGATGTGAATCTTGTTTGTTGGGTAAGATGACATCATCACCTTTCACTAAGCTAGGTGAGAGAGCCGATGCTTTATTAGGACTAATACATAGTGATGTATGTGGCCCTTTTAATATACATGCAAGGGGTGGTTACCTCTACTTCATTACCTTTACTGATAAATTCAGTAGGTATGGATATGTGTTCTTGATGAAACACAAATCCGAAGCATTTGCTAAGTTTAAAGAGTTTAAACTAGAAGTAGAAAATCAACTTGGCAAGAGTATTAAGGTTCTTCGATCTAATCGAGGAGGAGAGTACTTGAGTCAAGAATTCTGTGACTATCTAAAAGATTGTGGAATCGTTTCACAACTTTCTCCTCCAGCTACTCCACAATGGAATGATGTATCTGAAAGGAGGAACAAAACCTTATTAGATATGCTTCATTCTATGATGAGTCACACGAGCCTGCACAATTCCTTTTGGGGACACGCACTAGAGACAACAGCTTTAACACTTAACCGCGTTCCATCTAAATCGACTTGCAAAGACGCCATACGAGTTATGGGACTCGAAGCGTCCCCAGCTTTGTCTTTCCTCAAGATTTGGGGTCGTGAAGCTTTTGTAAAACGCTCGACTTCCGATAAGCTGGCTCCAAAATCTGAAAAGTGCATATTTGTAGGTTATCCTAAGGAAACTAAAGGATACTACTTTTATATCCCTAACGAGAACAAAGTGTTTGTTGCTCCACGGAGTCTTTCTAGAAAAAGAATTTGTTTCTAGAAACACGAATGGGAGTAGCGTAGAACTTATCGAAGTTCCGGACTCTCAAACTAGCACTAATGATGAGATGGAAATTGAACAGTACTCCACAAGTTATTGTGCAGCGAGAGTGCCACAAACAGCTATGCAGCACAAGACTAGCTCAAGAAACACAAGAATTGCGTAGAGTCCGGTAGAGTTCGTCGTCCCACCTCCGAAAAAAATTTGGATTTTTCATAACAGAACATGGTGATGTTATGTTTGTGGATCACGATGAACCTTCAACCTACAAACAGCAATTAATAGCCCTGATTCCGAGAAATGGCTTGAGGCCATGAGATTCGAAATGGACTCCATGTACACAAACCAAGTCTCGGATCTTGGTTGATCCACTCGAAGGGTAACTCCCATAGGGTGCATATGGGTTTTTAAGATTAAAACCGACATGGAAGGGAATGTACAAACGTACAAGGGGCGACTCGGTCGCGAAAGGTTTCAAACAAGTTCATGGTATTGACTATGACGAGACCTTTTCCCCCGTAGTTATGTTCAAGTCCATTTAGATTTTTCTTGCTATTGCAGACTTACTATGACTATGAAATCGGGCAAATGGATGTCAAAACCGCTTTCCCTTAATGGAAAACTTGAAGAGGATGTGTATATGACACGACTCAAGGTTTTGTCACTCCGGGAGAATGCTCGAAAAGTATGTAAGCTTCAGAGATCCATTTATGGACTCAAGCGAAAGCTTCTCGAAGCTAGAACATCCGCTTTAATGATGCCGTCCCGTGAGTTTGGCTTCATTAGAAATGAGGATGAGCCTTGTGTTTACAAGAAGGTTAGTGGGAGCTCAATCGTATTCCCCTGGGTTTTGTATGTAGATGACATACTACTCATTGGAAACGACATACCAACCTTAAAGTCCTGTCAAGGCTTGGTTGAGTACGTGTTTCTCTATGAAAGACTTAGGCGATGCCAACTATATTCTGGGAGTCAAGATCTATAGAGATAGATCCAGGAGACTCATTGGCCTAAGTCAGAGTACATATATAGACAAGGTGCTAAAGCGGTTTAGCATGCAAGAGTCGAAGAAGGGCCTTTGTCCTATGGCACATAGTACTGTTCTGTCGAACAAACAGTGTTCTAAAACGCCTGCCGAATTAGAACGCATGAAAGAGATCCCTTATGCTTCTGCCATAGGATCCATCATGTACGCCATGATATGTACTCGCCCAGATGTCTCGTATGCCTTAAGTCTTACGAGTAGATACCGACCTAATTACGGTGAACGCCATCGGATCTCGACCAAGAATATCCTCAAGTACTTACGAAGGACTAAGGATACATTCTTGATTTATGGGGGGCGGATGAGCTCGTTGTAAATGGTTATACCGATGCTAGTTTCCAAACCGACAGAGATGATTTCCGATCGCAATCGGGATATGTGTTTAACTTGAATGGAGGTGCTGTGAGCTGGCGCAGTTCAAAGCAATCGACCATTGCAGATTCTACGACAGAGGCCGAGTACATAGTAGCTTGTGAAGCAGCTAAGGAGGCAGTTTGGACCAGGAAATTTATTTCCGACCTCGATGTTGTTCCTAGTATTGCGAACCCGATAGACCTCTATTGTGACAACAATGGGGCTATTTCACAATCTAGGGAACCTAGATCTCACCAGAGGTCCAAACATGTACTACGGCGTTTTCACCTAATCCGCGAGATTATAGAAAGGGGTGATGTGCATATATGTAGAGTAGATTCGGCAGACAATGTCGCCGATCCACTAACGAAGCCACTGTCGCAGCAGCAGCATGATCGTCACACTAGCTCCATGGGTATCCGATATCTGGAGGGCTGATCTTTAGAGACAGTCATTAGTATGCCCAAAAGACCATTTATTGTAATTTGGGTCTTTAGTGCAAGTGGGAAATTATTGTAATTGTACCGTATTTATGTAATTTTCATTTTGATGAATAAAAAGGCATTAATTCCAGTATTATTCATTATGTTTCTGCGTTCTTAACAACATAAATAAATAATATGTCCTTAGAATAGTATTCATAATTGTTATGAGATACTATTCTGAAAACATCCCTAGTCGAACATTATTATGGAATATTCGAGGACAATAATAATGCGTAAGACTAGTATGTGCAAAGTGATTGATATAAGATATCGATCAGTCACATAGGTATATATGATTAGAGAATCATTATACTCGACGGACTCGAAACATGAGAAACACACCATGGGTTGTTATATAATAGTCAACGGTGTTTCTCAAATTTTTGACTCAGGGTTAGTATATGAGATCCTTCGACTTGAGGTCTCACAAGAGTTCTTGCATGGCTAGTGTTATGCTTTGATAATGTTAAATGCTATCCGTAACAGGGTGAGCAATAAAGGCGTTTATTGGGTATATCACGAATCTTGTTCGGGATGAGTGGGATGCGAGAAGGGATTTGTCCCTCCTATATAGCGAGAGCGATATCTTGGGCCCCTTGATGGAGTCCCGACTAATTCATGGCCATGAACAAATGAATCAGTATATGATATTGGTGTCGTTTGATTAGTCTACTCGCGAATCAAGAAACTAAAAGATTGGACAATACAAGTGTGACTTTTCCATGACTTGTGTTCAATCTAGATATCAAGGACAAAAGGATTTAACTACAAATGTCAAATGTTGTGATTATGATAAATCACCAGATATTTATGAATTGGGGGTAATGATGCGTTGCTAGATACCTCTCATTATCTGTGATATATGATGTCATGGCCAACATCATATATACCTCTTGGGTCGCACTCATAGATCAACCGGATTGGGCTTGTTGGAGTACATTTAATCTAAGGCGCGCTGATTCGATTAGCGGGCCGGGCCGGATTGGATTGGGCCCTTAATCGGGTCAGCCGACCAACCCATTTGGACCGACCTTATGGCTGGAAATAGAACCTTTATTTCCCAGCTTTTATCTCTTAGTAAGGTGGTTGAAGTGGTGGAGAAAGTGGATGAGTAGTTTCTCCATGATCTCCCACTTTCCCTTTCACTCTCCCCTCAAACCTTTGAATGACTAGGGGAAATACTCGATTTTTCTTAACATTCTAAGTCAGCTTTTTTTCCAGCTTTTGGAAGCTTAGAGAAGAGAGAAAAAGAGAGAACATTTAGTAAGAAAAGAAAAGACAGCTTTTCACATACTTGTTTTCTAGCTTAGGCTAATAGAAAAGAAGTAAGAAAACTGTTTCTTGTTCTTCTAAAAGGTCATACATACATACATACTCCATCTTGAAGAGTGTCTTCAAGACTTCTACAAGGCGTTGGCTAGCACCAAGCAAGAGAAGACCATCCCTCAAGATCGAGTGGATACTCGGGAGAGACTGAGCTCGCGCTGGTGGCGTCTCGCTTTGTGACACTGAAACCGTTTCAGCTATCCTAGCACTTCTAAAGGTATAATACTATCCCATAGTCTTAGGTTCTTACTCGTGATAGTCCTATTAGAGGCGGGTCAGTTTATTTCCGCTGCATAACTGATTTTGACCCGGTTATTCCTCTAACATTCCTCTCATGCGTTGTGTAGACAACGCCTACTGCCCATGCGTTATGCTTTGAACAATGCATACACGCAATGCGTTGTGCTTAGTTTCAGAACACCCAAAAGCAATGTGTCTATTTCAGTGCAATGGTACAAAAATGTGTCTAATCCAAGTAAAAGCCCGCAGTATGGAGCAGCAGGAACGCCAAGGGAAGGGGTAGAGAGAGAGAGAGAGAGAGAGAAAAAAAAGGAGATGGTTATTCTTGTTTCCTCCTATGTCCTCATATTTCGTTATCATACTAATCTTCTTTCCTTTTAATCTATCCTCCGGGAAATTCTGGCATGGGGTCACTCCTCTCACATAATTTCAGACAGGACCCACACAGGACCCACTTGCAGGATAGGTCCCGCAGGCCTCCATGTCTCACAGGTACCCAGAAGGTCCGTCCCATAGGGAATTTTTCCCTATCCTCCTTACCAACCAAATGTCACTCTCTCTCCCTCCTCGCCTATACGACATTTATATTCTTTCCCCCCAGCAATCTATATACACAAATCTCCTCAATCTATAGAATATCATTTTGATGATAGCTTTAAAAATAGAGTATTAGTTTAACTAAAAGAAAGGCCATGCCAGTAGTTGTAAGAGCTTGCATTTGAACTAAAACCAAAAGGGATTCATTTGCTTTTGAGTTTACTGTCAAGATCCAAAGATTCACGGGTTTATCTTCTTCAATATTTCAAGCGAGTATCAAAATGGGTTCAATAATTATATAATTTCTATAGAATTTGAAACTGGATAGCAGAATTAAGGAAGAATATAATATAATTGAAGTTGTGTTTGGTATTAAGATGGGAGAGAATTCAATAGAGAGGAAGAGATTTTGGAGGAAAGATTGTTGTATTAGAAACTTTATATTAGCTTTTCTTGTAGTTTGTTGCAGGGTAGAGAGAGAGAGAGAGAGAAAGAGAAGACAAAGGACTTAGGATAGAGAAAATTCACTAGGAAGAGAATGAGAAGGTAGGAGAGAGAAACAAGAAGTGAGCAGGGGACAATCAATGGAGAAGACGAAGAAAAAAAAGGAAGGAAAGGAGAAAGAGATTGGGGAGGTAAGGATTGAGTTAATTGATTATAAAGGGTAGAAATGTCAATTGAGTACAAACTGCCTTGGCAGAAGGATAATTGCCTTGACAATATCGCTAACCCTTATTTTGTAACGGAGGAGTTATCCTCTATCACCCTAACTTTGATTAGAAGGTAAAGTAATAAAAACAAATAAAAGACATCTATCACAAATTTATCATATTAATTGGGTAGTGTTAGATGTCTCAATTGAACTAATTTATCTGAGTAGTTAAGGATATAAGTGTAAAATACTGTAAAAATCTTCCAACGAAAGGTGCCAATATTACTTTTCTATTTTGATACTTTTTTTTTCCTATAATTGATCTAATATTGTTATCCAATTCTCATGAGTATTATATTATTTCCATTATTAATTTACTATGTACTTTATAAAAAAAAAAAAAAAATAGGATGGTTATTTTGCTAGGTGCAAATGTGATGACAATAGGAAAATTAGGTAACTACAAGCTGAGAGGATGTGTGTATATGAGGAACACAATGAATGAAGACTCTAGATCTTTTTTTTTTTTTTTTGGAATGGAAGACTCCTATATGTTTTTTAACAAATCTTCTAATAAACTATTAATTTTATTATCACATATGAAACAACGTGATGAATCCAAGTTCATAATTCTTTTTCAGTTTAGATTAATGATGATGTTGCTATATGTTAATTAATATCATTCGTGTATTAGATAATATACTAGAAGATCAAGAGTTATGAACAAAAGTAGAAAAAGAGGGGGGGAGTTATTGATTTTCTTTCATTATAAGAAATATTTCCCTTTGGAAAAAAAAATGTAATTAAAGAGTTCAAACAATTTTGGATTGAATCAGCACGCTTTTGACCAAATAGGAACCAAAATGCAAAATATCCATAACTTGATGCATTAAAATGAAATAAACTGAGAAAATAAAAATATTATTTTATCTTTCCTTTGTTAATCCTATACTTAATTGGACTGGGGGTTTTCCCGTTATGGGAATTCTTGTGATCCAAGCAACAACAAAAAAAACCTGAATCCTAAACTAAAGAGAAATAGGAAACCAATACTTCAGACTTATATATATATATATAGGAATAGAGTTGAGGTTTCTATCATAGTTCTAAAACTATCTGCAATTTGTTTTCTTTCTGAATCAGAAATAGATACCCAGTTTTACGAACAGACAATAAAACATGTCTTTGAAGAAATTGAGTTTCATAGGCGCGGGAAGCTACAACTCCGTCTTTTTGGCGGCTCCCACCAACGGCGGTCCAGTTGTGGCTTTGAAGACTACCACAATTGAACGCTCAGATTCACTTCGTAGGGAGGCAACTTTTTTGCAAGAACTCCGAGGATGTCCTTACGTTATTCAAGGATTCGGCACCGACATGAGAATGGAGGACGGAGGGATGATATATAATCTGGTGATGGAGTACGCATCCGGAGGAAGTCTCCTGAATATGATCAAATATTTCAACGGTAACATGTCGGAACCCTTCGTGGCTTCCTTAACTTGCATGTTATTGAGAGGTTTGTCTGAAATTCATAAAAAAGATATCGTTCACTGCGATATTAAACCCGCCAATATTCTGGTTTTACCAGAAAGAGGGAGTAGTTTATTGAAAATTGCCGACTTTGGATCGTCCAAGAAGATATGGGAGGCAACCAATGAGAACCGTTGTACGCTGGTTTACGCACCACCGGAAGCTGTGCTACGAGGTTTGAATGAAAAAGCTGGAGATATATGGGCTCTTGGTTGCATTGTTGTGGAGATGATCACTGGAAAACCAATTTGGCGTTTTTGGGATTCTCATGAGTTAAGATGTCAAATTTTGTTGGACAAACCTAAAATTCCTGAAAATATATCGGAACATGCTAAAGATTTCCTTAAAAGATGTCTATATAGGGATCCTTACAAGAGATGGTCCGCTGAAATGCTATTGGACCATCCTTTTATTGTCGAGAATCTCAAGTCCAATTCAAGTGAGGCAATGCATCCAAGTAAAGGATTGATGAGGCCATGGATTTCTGAGAATGGAATGATTGAAGATGTTCATCATAAGCCGTACGAATTGTTTCCAATGTCAGAGAGTCATACTAAGATTTGTGGTCGACCTTTAATCCTTCCGGATAGAGCGTTTGGAAGAATCTATTAAGAGTGTATTTGGAAAAACAACTAGTTTGTGAGAAGAAAAGTGGACTTAGAGAAAAAATTTCATCAGCTTCTGCAATAAGATAGCAATCATGTCTAGTGTTATTAATTGCTTCCCCAAATTTGTAAATTGCTTCACTGGATATGGTTATATATTGAGCTAATAATATTGATTTCTGTTACATTCATTAGTCTTTTGGACAGTTCTCATATTTCCTTTGTTCGAAACCTGTAATGCAAAATACTCTTACACAATGCAAATGTTTGCTTAAGAAACAAAAAAACATTTTAGACAACACTTTTACTAAGTTCTGTGATTTCAAATTGTTATATAAGTTCAGAGACAAAAAAACATCTTAGACGAAACTTTTAAAAGGGGAACAAATATTTTATAGACAGCCCCCACCTGCTATTATTCCTTCCCAGCCTGGTTTTGGGTATCAGCAGCAACTTGTCCCTGGTCTGAGGCCTGGCAGGGTTCCCATGCATAACTTTTTATGCAATTGGGTCAACAAGGGCAGCAAGGACCGCGTCCTGGTGGCAGGCGAGGTTCAGCTGTTCTGATGCACAGCAGGGTCAGCATCCAGTTCTTATAATGCAACAACAGATGCTTCCAAGGGGTCGTGGATATCGCTTTGGACCGGGACGTGGCTGGAGGCATGATTCCTATGCCATATGATACGGGTGGCATGCCACTGCGTGATTCCGGAATGTCTCAGCCAATACCGATCGGAGCTTTGGCATCTGCTCTTGCCAATGCATCTCCTGCAGAGCAGAGGACGATGTTGGGTGAAAATTTGTACCCACTTGTTTTACAGTTGGAGCTTGAGACAGCTGCTAAGGTTACTGGAATGCTTCTGGAAATGGACCAGACAGAAGCCCTGCACTTGCTTGAGTCTCCTGAAGCTATGAAAGCCAACATTGCAGAGGCTATGCATTTCCTTTATTTCCAGTTGCTCGTAACGGCTCCAACAAACCTTTAGTACTTTTTCCAAGTGCTTCCTCCTACAAAGACATATAATTTGTGTTCGAAAAAAAATTAAATTTATATGTGCTTAATTCGTCATGGAAATCAAGTTTATATTTGCAATCTTATTGACAAAACTATGACTAATTGACAGCATAATCGACTACAAAAGGCTCAATGAGCTGCTGCATGGAACAAATACTTTGAATATTCACTTATAGAAAAATTTCCATTTTCACATGATAGATAGCATGTAACAATACAGGGTTTTTGCACATAGAATGTAGTGCCGGATTTAGCTATAACGTAGTGCCGGATTTAGCTATAGTGTTGATAAGGGACGTGCTTAGGAGTTTACCTCCTTCCAGCAAATGCATTTGAGAAGTTTTCTTGCATATCTACGTTCTCCAAATGAAATGTTAGGAGATTCAGATGCAGCTTCCTCTGGATTCACTGAAGTGGGAGGCGACGGAGATGAATCAACATCATTACATGACTTTTTCTGTCCAGGACCAACACTAAAACAACCATGCAATGCCCTTCTCTCTGCGGCTCTGTCTCTATAGGCTACGCTTCTTACCTAAACTTGTGCAATTGCAGATATAAGAAAAGAGGAATTGAATGGAAGACAAAATAAATGAGGGTCCATTCTGAAATCTAAATAGGCAATGATAATTTAAAGTGATCGACATAAAGGACTCAAAAAACTAAATCCTAAAGTTAAATGATTTTTTTGGCAATTACAAATTAAAATAGTTGCATTTATGTACGTCCAGCCACCAAAAACATTAATAAGTAAAAAAAGAAAAAAAAAGGAAAAAAGAAAAGATGACAACCCCAATATAGCCAAAGAGACACTGGCTCAGGACTGGCCCCATTTAAACGTGCATCAGTAAAAATTATCCGCAACAATCTTCTCTTAAATAGCCTATACGTCAATTGTTAATGAGGCAAAAGTTTTGAGAGCTCTATTATTCAGATTGCTGGAGACTTTCTCTTGTCTGTAACTGTTCCAAAGCTATTTAGCATTATACGCAAACATGAGTATGAAAATAGGCTTCAATCACTATCACTGTAGGTCTAACTGAGCTTTCATAACTTAGTAATAGAATATACGACTGTGATGGTAGTAGAGGAAATCATATTAAGGTATCGATTCAGGGGACCATGCATACTTCATCATTACGACAGATTTAAACCAAACAAAGTTTCCTTACTAATTTTGAATCTGAATCAAACTGCCTCAAATACAGCAGAAATTTTGTATAGGCTGCTAATATATCATCCGGTTAATTGACAAACCTTCTGCTAAAACACCAGAGATGTACATATCATTAGTTTTTGTAGTCCCCATAGCATCAGAAGCACTGCTTCCTTCTTGGCTTGGAAATCTGGATAGAAAAAGGTTGATGAGCGTCTCTTCAAGCCTAACACAAAAAGTTGCTAGTTAGTCTCGGGAGATAAGACAAAACTGCAGAAGGCTGATTTGACTTACCATTCTAATGGTGGATCTAGATCTTCTGTAAGATGATTCTTGGCACACTCCAAATTTTCTGTTTAGACGAGGATCAATTTTAGAATGTTAGCGCAATTCACTCTATCTACAAACAAATAGCAGCATAAGGTAGAATCTCCCGTAAAACAACACCCTATAAAAGCTAAAAGTATTGATTCCGGACCTTCATTTGTCAATTATATAACGAACAAACAATTTCTGTTCATGTACAGTTCCTAATACTAAAGTTCTCATAAATATAACTAAGTATGGCTAGCTGAATAAATGACACCTTCAGCATTATAATGAGTAACCATTAGTGCTAAATCAGGCAAGATAATTTAGGTCTAGAATACATTTGGATTGGCTTTCATTAAAACAATCAAAGTATCTCTGCTGCAATAGTACCATCCAGAACAGCATTACAAAGTATAACAACAAAAAAGAATCATTCAAATCATTCTATACCTCATTTTTTTATGATCAATTTTCATCAAAATTAAAACTAGGTTTCACTATTTAATTCTAAAAATTCATTTTCATGAAAATTGTGAATTATCACAGCCTTAATTTCCATTTATCCAAAAAAATTAACCAACAAAGAAATCAAGATGTAATAATGGAATTAGTTGTTCTAGAATATTGAGAAATCACCTGGAGTGAAAGTAGAGCTAAGAATTTTCATCCCAATCGAAGGTGAAATCAGTCGTTAACATATAGTCGCTCCAACGATTTTTTTGGGCCAAAATTGACAGCCCTTCTCACATAACACTAATTTCAGGGCAAACTCCATCTTATTTTTTAAAAGGCAAATTGGCTTTGCGGGTCCAAAAACTATTTTAGTTTGGTGATTGTTGTCCAAAATCTTTTTTTTTTTTTTTTTTTACAAAACTAAGTATCAAAACTATTTACATTTGGTGGAAAAGGTCTTTCCATCCAATTTTCCATTAGTCAACCGTTAGTTTGATTTTCAAATTCGGTCAACGCAAAATCCAGCAAGGTCAAAATCGTCAATTTACATTCCCCCAGAATTTACCCCTTACAACCTCTACCCCGGTAGGCCCCCACTTATTACTCCCTTTTTAACTCAATGAAAACCCTAAAGCCTAAACATCATTCTTCATATTTTTGCTAAACGTGAACAAAGCAAAAAAAGAAAAAAAAAATTAATATGTCTACACTCAGCTCTCCTTTCAGAACCAATCGAAGAACTCGGCGTCAAGAGAATGTAGATGGAGATGAAGGCAACTCAAGAAGTTTCTCTTGGCAACAACTCAAATCGACCGGAAGTTTGTAATTGCCCCGAGTTAATTCCGCACTTCTTGGACAATCCATAACCCTGGTAGGAGATTTATGAGTTGTGAAAGGAACGTGAGTGTGATGGGAGGGAAAAAATGTAAGTTTTTTTTATGGGTTGAATTTTCATTATGTGAGAGAGGAAGGGTAGTCATTCCCGGAATGATGCGATGGTTGAAGACAATGGATGCAGATGTAATTGTGTACCAAAGGAAAATCAAGAAATTGTGGTTTGTTTGATTGTGTCTTGGATTTTTTTCTTTGCTTTATTGTTGAAATGGTGATTGTTCGTGTTTAACAAACAAACTGTTAGTTTTTTTTATTCTGGGAAGAATGTAACTTAGATGTTTGTATGGTTAATCTATTTGGTTTAATGAAAAGTGTTTTGGAAAAAATCAAGTGTATTGTTCACAAAAGAAATGAGCAAGTTGTCGCTTTATTTTTTAATGATGAACAAGCTATATTGAAATATGGTTACTTTTGTTTGAAATTAACCAGATCCTGCACTATTTTTAGTGAAATGAACAAGCTGCTAAAACATTCATTACACACATCAAAGAATTTCTACCAAAAAACTTGCCATTATTCTTAGTATATTATAATGTATACATCCAAGATGTAGTCAAAAGTAGCTTCCAAAACAGTCAATACAAATCCAAGAATATCTGCCAAAAACTTGCCATTATCCATAGTATTTTAATAGTGCATACATCCAAGATGTAGTCAAAAGAAGCAACCAAACCAATCAAAACACACAACCAAATGTCTACATATTTAAAAAACCAAAAGATTCCTACACTAGTCTACTTTAGTTCCATCAAAAGTATCAACTTCTTTGTAACAACTTTGTCCCGTACCCTACGGGCTAGTTTTTTGATTTATATATCTATTCCTATTTTACCAAAAAAAAAAAAAGTATCAACTTCTTGTCCACTTCTCCCTTCAATATCTGGTGACTTGACAATAGATCTGAAAAAATAAAAAGAAAAGTATGTATGAGTATACATTGCATGATAAAGTAAAATTGAAGGTGCTTCACATGAAGAATTACCTCATAACACATGGAAATTCTGCATTTGAAACTCCAATTCAGCTTTTGAAATCTCTGCATCTGCAATTTCAAGAAGTTCAGCCTCAGCCTCAGTTTCCATGGCTCTTTTGGCAGCTTCTGATTTTTCTTTTGCAAGCGTAACCTTCAAGATCTTGCATCCCTTCTTGTTATGCCCTAGTTGTTCACAATGGCTACATTTATTCTTTTTCTGAACATGTGGATGTTTAGGACACTTTCTAGCATTATGTCCATGAACACCACATTTTCTGCAATTTGCACTCACTAGACCTGCTCTATCTAACTTATTAGTCCCATCAGTAGCCACCCTCAAACCAGTATAGCCTAGTTCTCCATTTTTCTATTGGGGAACCTTTGGTACCAGAAATGGTATATTTTGCACTAACTTACTGTCTACATACCGACCAACAGCATTCAAAATATCGCCAACAAAACTGTGAAACAAGACAACAATGCCAACAAAAAAGTTCAATCACACCAAATTTCTTAGAAAAACAACACAAATTATCAATATCAGTAAAATGAATATAACTTACATCCTAATCAAGGGTTCATTAATCTGCTCAAATTTGCTTGTAATGAGTCCAACAATACAAAGCATTGATTTTTTCGATGATAAATCTTCGATCAAATTACACAAAATCAATAATGACCAAAGTGACCCTTATGTTAAACAATTGCATATCGAGAAACATATTCTTCACCAAAATTTTACTAACATATGAAAGTTTTCAGATTGCTTACCACAATACAATCGGCACAAGCACATATTTCTGATCCAGATCCTTCTTTTTTATCCATTCCAAAACATTCACATTGCAACTCGTTGCATAGAGATTTAACCACAACGAGTCCAACAAAGAAAACATTTTCTTCTTATCCTCGCTAAGTTTGTTCCATAAAATACTACAAAATTAATCAAATATAGGTTTTTTTTTCAGAAAACTAAAAATCATCAACTCAAGAAACACTATAAAGATTCTTTTTCAAAGCAACAACAACACTTACTCAAATATATATATATATATATATATATATATATATATATATATATATATATATATATTATGAACAACAGTGAACTTGTTTTCCCTTTATTTTATTTTTATTTTATAGCAATAAGCTAAATATCCAAATATTTACAAGCACAAAGAGAGTAAAGATATGACTTGAAATCAAATCCATACCCAGTAGAACAGACTAATAATAATGCAATTCATCAAATTGGTACCTTCAACCAATTAAAAAGTTCAACTAAATCATATTGAAGAAGCCTAATGAAAGGAGCAAAGAATTTTTGGCTTTACTTACTCGAAATATGAATCAACAACTCTAGGGTCGAGCATTTCCTTCAGAATATTTGAATTATTACCGCAAGTACGTCCCACCAACTTGTCCTCTAATTCTTCAAACTCTTTGAAACGATTTGCCTCCCTCGTTCATCCCAACAATTTCCACTCTGTCTTCGTCCATAATTGAACAATTTCTTCTATAAAATTGCTTCTCCGATGTCGATTACTGGTTTGGAAAAAATAATGAATGTTTAATGATACTTCTTCTTCGCGATAAGGAAAGTAATTAAAACCCTAATTTTTACTTAGGGATTTTTACGGTAAAGGGATTAATAAGTGGGGGCCTACTGGGGTAGAGGTGTAAGAGGGGTAATTCTGGGGGAATGTAAATTGGCGATTTTGACCTTGCTGAATTTTGCGTTGACTGAATTTGAAAATCAAATTAACGGTTGACTGATGGAAAATTGGATGGAAAGACCTTTTCCACCAAATGTAAATAGTTTTGATACTTAGTTTTGTAAAAAAAAAAGATTTTGGACAACAATTACCAAACTAAAATAGTTTTTGGACCCGTAGAGCCAATTTGCCTTTTCTAAAACACTGAACAAATACATGGATGCTTTATTAAATAAAGGGTTAAATGCACTAAATGACCATATCTTATTTCACTATTTCGCTTTACGGCCCAAAACAATTATTTTTACGCCTTTTGGCCATTAAAATATTACGGGCAACATATTTTAGACTCCGGCCACTTCCTTCTCAGTTTTTACCTGAAAATGTAAAAAGACTAATGTACCCCCCATAACCCAACCCGACCCGACCCGCATCAGCCCATGTTCATCTTCCCCACTACCCGTTCCACCCACCAGCTCCACCACCACCTGTTCCACCCATCAGCTCCATCACCCAAACCTCACAAATTCACATAGATTAAATTCCCCTGCATCACCCAAACCTCACAAATTCAACATTGTTTTCTTTTTCCCTTTTCCCTTTTTTTTCTCTCTTCTCTCTTCCCCCGCTCCTCCCTGCGTTTTTGTCGCCCTATCTGCTGGGCCAGATTTGGCCATTGGCTCCGGCCAATGGTCAAATCGTGGTCATTTTGTTCCGTTAATCTTACTCTATTTTGTACTACGAATCATATGAAACCTTTTTCAGAGTTTTTTTCTTCAAGATTCAAGACGCAGCGGTTAGATGAGTCTCAGATCTTCGCAGATCTAGATTTTTTTTTCTATTTTTCTAGGAGGATGTGTTCAACCCTGGGACTTGATTCGCCCTTTATCATCTTTTTTTACATCTTCCCGAGACAATTTATAGGGACGGTTGATACGCCCATGGTCCCTATAAATTGTCGACTCTTAGCGAAGATGCTGAAAGTGATATTCTCCCTGTCCCTCGTGTTTCGAGGATTGCAATGAAGATCGCTGAAGCAAGAAGATTATGTATTTGTTTAGTTTGCTAGCTTTATTAGTTGTTTTTCCCGACCATCCAAGTTTTCTTGCAAGTGTTTTTCTGTCTGTTATCGCGATTTTTTAAATCATCAGATAACCGATTACTTTCTGATTTGCAGCTTTTCCTTTGATCAGAATTACTTCGCTATTTCATGATTAATGGAAACAAGTTTATTTAGCAAAAAAAAAAAATCCCCTGCAAAATTTCAAGAACCCAATTTTCAAATCTTTCCAAAAATCTCTAAAAAAAAAAAAAAAAAATAAAAAAATCAAACTGAAATTGGGTTCAGATGGGTTTGTCTTAATTATCCTAAAGCACATACTTTTGGATATGTAATGCTAAATTCTTGTTTTTTATGGATTGGGTTTAAATGGGGTTTTGAGGATCCAAAAATATTTCTGAAATTGGCTTCAAATGGGTTTGTCTTAATTATCCATTAAAGCACATATTTTTTGGATATGTAATGCTAAATTCTTGGTTGTTGAGGATTGGGTTTCTTAATTATACAATAAAGCAGAAATATTTCTTCTGGAAAGCTGAATTTTTGGTTTTTTAAGGATTAGGTTAAGATGGTGTTCTTAGATATCCATTAAAGCACAAGTTTTTCTTCATTTTCTATTGTTGGTTGGATGTAAAATTGTAGCTTTAATGATATTTAGTATCTTTAGTAGCTTTCAAGTTGTAATTTTAAGCAAATAAAAAGGGGCTTTTGATATTCATAAAGGTAAAAAAATGGAAAAAAATGGTTCTTGATAATGATGTTTACTCGAGGGAGAGGCATGAATATGTATTATTGATTGAAAATTCTGAATTTATGATTTTTTTTGAATATGTATCATCTGCTAGCTCATATATATGGTGGATTTCTTCTTGAGGAATACAACAATGGAGCCAGATTTGTGGGGGATTTCTGCTAAATATGGGGTGGTTAGAGTTATGCAAGAAGCTTTTGGTATAGTGGTATTCCGGCAGCGGGGGCTTCAGAGGCAAAGAAGACCGTCTTTTTTGGCTGGAAGAAAATGAAAAAAATGCCCCTCAAGTGGCCGGTATTTGGGGGGCTTTTTTGAAATTTTGACCTGAGTTTAAAATTTGTATGGCCAAAATCCGCAAAAAAATTTGTTTATTTCCGTAACCCGAAATAGTGAAATACTAAATGTCAATTTAGTGCATTTAACCCTAAAATAAATTCAAAAGATATATACCTTGAGGCCATTGTAGAAGTGAAGCATGAAGAGAAAAGGGGTTTGATTCCAAAAGGGATAATTCCAAAGAGGCTTCAATTTATCCTTTCAAATTATGTCATATCATACTGGTTTCTATTGAAATTCCCCATAATTTCTGATGCCCTGTTGTTTTTCTTGCAATAAAATCAAGAAGCCTTTGCAGATGAATTTCAGTGGTGGTGGTTGGTGGGTCGCTGGAGACGAAGAGGTGAATTTCAAGAAATCCACAAAATTTCTTCTTCATTTTCAATACATTTGGGTGCTGAATTTCAAGAAGCTGCAAAATTTCTCAAGCTCTTCTTTTTCTTATTGCTCTATAAATTACAACTTATTATTCAATTTGTCCAAGAATTATAGAGCAAATGTTTAGTATTCATAAAAAGGGGTTGTTGCTTATTTAGGTGGTGGTGTAGAGAGAGGAAGAAGACTACAATAGGGGAGATGTTAGTCTTTTTAAATTTTCAGGAAAAAAATGAGAAGTGGCCAGAAAATTGGTCGGAAGCTAATATCTGCAGCCCATAAAATTTTGATGGCCATAACCTACAAAAATAATTGTTTTAGGTCGTAACTCGAAATAGTAAAATACTAGATGGTCATTTAGTGCATTTAACCCTAATTATAGACTCAAGTTTCAAGAGTGCAAACAATTATAATATTGAGTGTAGATATAGTGATTTTTTTTAAAAAAAAATTTGGGGCCCCATAAAATGAGAGGCCCAATTCTGTATAGCACCTCAGGCCTGTACAAAGTCGGGTCTGTGTTCTTTGATGAATCCTCCACATTTTTGTTGTCCTTGGCACATAACTCTTTTCTTGGAGTTTTTACTTTTCTTTGCCATTCCTTGGGGTTCCTCTTTGGAACCTACAAGTGAAACTTGAGAACTGCTAGATACCTTTTGTGAAGGTCCTTCAATGTTAATATTGTTTCTCAAGTGGAAAGTGTGTGCACATGGATCAACATTTTTAATATTAGAGCAACAAGAATGACTCTTATGAATGTTGTGCAAATAGGAAGAAGAGTCATCCAAGTTTGTGATATTGCATCTCATAGATAACTTAGCAATTGATGCATATAGCATATGAAGATCATACTTCAAGTTATCTATTTGGATATGATCCTTTAAAGGGAGGGATGCAATATCAATAAGGTTTAAGGCATACAAATCAAAATCACTTCTCAATATATGAATATCATTAATTAAAGAGCTTTGAGAAAGTGATGTTAATATATTTTCCTTAAGAGATTTGGATTTTTTAAATTTCTTCTTTCGTGAACATCTCCAATCAATTTCTTCATTCCTTAAGCCACTTCCTTTTTAGTTTTTCTCTTTGAAGTTTAGTAGCACGATTTTTCTCTTCCTTGAACAGTAACAATAGGCGTCGGCTGTTCCGCACATGTTACTGCAACTACATTCTCGGATTCTTGTATCCCAACAGAAGGAATCCCAACAACCCAAACTTGTAAGTCCTTTTCAGTTTCATCCTTGGCTGAATGAACCGTGTTCGTTTGATCAACTACATGATCAACGACAACAATCCCAGCAGCCTGCGTCACTGAAGGCAACATCAAATCTTCCCCAATACCCAAATTATTTCCGGATTCTCCCAAATCTTTTCCAGATTCCCCAATATTTCTGGATTCCATAATGTGTACCACATTGGCAGTAACATCCACACTTTCATCAGTTACCATCTCGGTTCTATATATATATTAGGAAGACTTACCAAATACTTTCCGGATTCAACAACTAGAGGATCCGCAATTCCAGGGGGAATTTAGTTCTCTATTACTATTAATCCAGAGGTGCCGACGACATTTTCTTTGCCTCCGGAAAGGTGACAACTTTGCATGACTTCAATATTCGAGGTACTGGAGGGAGGGTTCCGATTTTACCTTTGGGTGACCTCAGCCTTCATGGGCTCGATAAGCACATCCAATTTTCCATTCTTGCAATTGACATTGCAATGCCCAATTTTCCAACAAAGAGAGGAATAATCCGGGAGATTCTCATACTCAATTTTTTGCCATAAACCTTTTCCCGTTCTTGCGTGTGAAATACAAACCCGATCACATAGTGGTTTCATCAAATCCATCTCTACACAAATCCTTGCCACACTAGGGCGAGTTATATTCACTGTTGGTTCATCTAACACTAGCGGCTTACCGGCGACCTTGGCCAGAGAGAAAAGATACAATTTTTGAAAATGATGAATAGACAATCCAGAAAAACGGATCCAAACGGGACAATTGATGATTCCACCGCTGGATCAAAATTAAAAGTCCATTTAAAAACTCGCATTCTTGTTCCTCCAAAAATCCAAACTCCTTTTCGCCAAAATCTGGAATAGTCTTCCTCGTTATCGAATATGGTGATAACGTGTCTTGAATCCAACCAATCAATCCAGAATGAGCCTTTAAATTGGAGGCGAGGAAAATCCCTCGTCAGATTCTCTGGCGGAGGCCCTCTCTTAGAGAAATTTCCAACCAATGCGTGTTTCCATGGCGCCTCAAGCAATCCGAGTTCATGTTCTTCAATTACAAGGGACGGCTCGCCCTTATAGGTGCCGAGCGGTTTTATTGGTAGCAGGTTCGTTGGCTAGGTAGAGAAGACAAGGTATGCGAAAGATTTTTGAGGCCAAACTTCTCCACCAGCCGGCGGCGTCACGATGGAAACCATGAAAGGCTATGTCGTTTTAGTAGGCATAGGGAGAGTTTTTAGAGAGAGCATGAAATCCATCATTTATTTATCAACTAAAAAGCTGAAAGCCGATAAAGTTGAAGTAATAGATAATAGAGAGCCTTGTTTTTACGGGTCTTACTTTTAAGCTATCAGTATGTCCGAATAACCCAGTTTTCAAATACTAGTGTATTATGATACAATGTTAGAAGACGATGAGAGCGGACCTCTGGAGCCGATTGTTGAATGGAAGTTTCTTCGCCCACCGCCTTCTCCATGGCCCGTCCTTACATTCGAAATAGGTGCACATGTGAATATCTTTATTAGAGACTAATGGTGGTGCGACAAGATTAAAGAGCGAATGGCTGGAGAAAAGTACACTATTACCTTCCCTAACTATCCAAATCAAGATGCTGACTATGGTATGGTCTAATTGAGGCAACATCTATACTATGTTTGGATGAACGACCATTGGATATTTAGACACCTTACTATGGAGATTTAATTATGTCTTTAATGTTTTGTGATGGACATGATTGTGTTTTTTTTTTCCCGGCTTGTGTGTTTTTATTAAAAAGGAAACAAACATATATATGTACTAGTTTGATTGTTAAATCAATTTCAATTTGATGAATCTATAATGTTTTTTTGTTCAAATTGCTTGGTTTTATTATGTTTGTTTGTTATTTTATAATTCTGTAATTTTAACGATTCGGTCTCAAAGTGATCGCTAAATGGTTGCAATGTGTCACCACTTTGCGACCCAATTTGTATTAATTTAGAATTTTGTAAATAAACTAGGTGGTATCTAAGTCTTCGCAAATTGCCACAACTTTTGCGACCACTTCTATATTACAAATTTGGGATTTTGTAAATAAACTTGCCACTACTTTGAGACCACATTTATATTTTGGGTAATATGCACTAAATAATTACAAACTATTTTGACATTTCATATGTTGGATTCAAACAATTATTCTTAAGCCTTTTGGCCATGAAAAGTTTATAGGTAATGAGTTTTGAACTTCGACGTATTTTTCGGCTAATATTTTTTTTATTATTTTAAAAACCTTATGTTCAAACCACGTGAGGGAATTTTTGTCCCAAAAAACTGACCTCAATTGCAGGTCTCCCTTCATTTCTCTACACCACCACCATCTTCATCTTTCATCCATCCCCCTTTCAGTTGCACCACACCACACCACATAACAACTTTTTTTTCCTGTAGCCGCATTTGACCTTTTTGCTGCTGAAATCTCAGCTTTTCAGTTAATGAAATAGGGAAGAAACAAACTAGCATCTACTTATGGAGTAGTTTTATCTTGGTAGGCTACTAAGTTTAAAATTTACATCCAAGCCAATCAATACAGTACGCGTAGGAAAGACAATTGAACTTATATCAATTATCTTTCCTACGTGTACTACACTCATTGGTTTGGATGTAACTTATAAACTTAGTAGCCTACCAAGATAAAATATTTCCTACTTATGAGAGTGAAATGGCATAAGTACTTTGTAATATTTATTTGCTTTTTTGTTTCACGTGCTACTAAATTAACTCGAAACAGGCTAAATTTATTATTCCTTTGGAAAATGTTAAAGATGAGTCCCCAAAGATTCATGCACCAAAAAAAAAATCCTTGTATTAATACCACACGAAGTAATCCCTTTATATGAAGTCGATGTACTAATTTCGAATGGATAAACAAACACCCATTTACATCTGTTAATTTTCGACTAATGGTGACAATTTAATACTCCCTCCATTCCTCAATATAGGTCGTTTAGGACACTTTGGAAAAATGAAAGAACTCAAACAAATAATAATTTTTCCACCACAATTCAATAATACCCCTTTCTTCCTCATTCTCTTTCACTTTTCCAATAAAAAAAATATGATGAGGGTATAATTGGAATAAATTATTAACATCTAATACAAGACATGTAAATGAAAATTAATTTGGATACATATATATCTCCTAAACGACAATTAAATGGGAATGGAGGGAGTATATTTTAAGGACTTCGTCCATTATGTTTGCCTCGGTCACAATGGTAATTTTGTTGGATTAAATTCATCTAAAGAATCTGTTTGCGTGTTAATGATTGTGTGGAGCATAGTATTGGGTTCAACTCTCCACCTAGGAGTGAGACCTCTGTTTTTTTGTGTGAGGATTGAATCTTCTCTAGTTAGAGGAGTAAGGCAGCCAGATTCATCGTCTCAACAACAGTGAATGATTGGTCGGAAGAAGCGGAGAGGAGGATGGTCGGAGAAGATGAACAAGAGGAGGGGGAGCCGATGAAGGTGGTTGAAGAACCACCAACAGGGGAATGCGGTGGCGCGGCTGAAGGGGATGAAGGAATACTAATTTGGCTCAGAAACTGGTACGGCTAAGAAACGTTTTTTTAAGGATATACACATTGTTATGTCATCGCTTAACCTTGTGAACTCCACAACTTATTGTTAACAAGCTCACTTTTTATCCTCGTTAAGAACTGAGTCACATTGGGGAGAGGACTGCGCTCTCGGGCACCGTAAAAACATATCATAATCGGAATATATCCTGGTCATCAACAGACAAGAGCTCTAGATTGAGAATATGCATATGCTGACTCTCATGGAAATCATCCAACAATTATACAAAGATATACGCAAGGAGAATAATATATAATCATAGAACAAATGCAAATATACTTCGGGTTTTCATCCAATTTTATTGCAGTGAAACAAGAAAAATATTTCATAAAATTCATAACTTGATAAAAGACCAGTTCATGCAATTTAGGACTGAAAAACATAGTGAATGATTCTGGCACTTGTTTTCCCAACAAAAGTTGGGCAATCAGCTCCTGTGCCACTTTATCCCCATCATAACTGCTTTTCACATCATCCACCCATTTAGGAGCCAATACTGATGTGGCATTACACTCCATTTTCCTTGACAGAGCATCAGCAACCACATTCTCCATACCCTTCTTATATTGAATCACAATATCAAAGCCCAAAACCTTGAAAACCCACTTCTGTTGGGCTGCTGTTCCAATCCTTTGCTCAAGAAGGAATTTGAGGCTTTGGTGGTCTGTCTTTACTACAAAATGATGACCTTCCAAGTAATGTTTCCACTAAAGAATTGATGTAGATAGAGCCATCAATTCTTTCTCATAAGTGGAAAGTCCAACACACTTAGGACCAAAAGCTTTACTAGAGAAAGTCAGGGGCCTGCCTTCCTGCATCAACACAACCCCCATGCCTGCATCACTAGCATCTGATTCAACCACAAATTTCTTGTTGAAATCAGGTAATGCAAGGATAGGAGGAGTGTTGAGAGTTGACTTAAGAGATTGGAAGGCTTTGTCTGGTTCTTGGCACCAAGAAAACCCATTCTTCTTGAGGAGGTTGGTCAGAGGTTTACTGATTATACCATAATGACTAATAAACCTCCTATAATAACCAGACAACCCCAACAATCCCCTCAACTACTTAACAATTTTGGGTACAGGTCACTCCACCATATCCTTAATCTTCTTAGGGTCAGCCTTGACCCCTTTCCCATTGATCAATTGGGCCCAAATACTCCACCTCAGATTGAGCTAATGAACATTTGCTCAACTTTCCATAGAGCTGGTTCTCCACCAGTACCTTCAATACCACTTCCAAATGTCTGATATGAGAGTTCAGATCAGAACTGTATATCATAATATCATCAAAAAAGACTAAGACAAAATCTCTTAGATAAGGTCCAAAGACCTTGTTCATGAGAGATTGGAAGGTAGCAGGGGCATTTGTCAACCCAGAAGGCATCACTTTGAATTCAAAGTGCCCAAAATGGGTGCTGAAAGTAGTCTTGTGTATGTCCTCTTCACACATCCTGATATGAAAATATCCAGATATGAGATCAATTTTGGAGAAGAGTTTAGCCCCATGCAATTAATCAAGAAAATCATTCACTATGGGAATATGGAATTTGTCATTGATTGTGATAGAATTCAGTTGTCTGTAGTCCACACTAAACCTCCAACAACCATATTTTTTCTTGACTAAGATAATAGGAGAGGAGCTACCCTATAAGATCTCATCTTATTAGGTTGAGCTCCATCCTTAAGCAAAATCCTATGCTCATGGTCCCTTCTAGGAGAAATTCCTTTAGGGACTTCAAACACCTCAGCATACTTGTTCAGTATCTGTCTAATTTCCTCAGGGGTATCATCATCTTCTGCTTCCAAGTGGCTTACGAAGCCTGTTGGGTTTGGATCATTACCTTGCAGGTGATGTATTTGTTAAACCCAAACTTCTGAAGCTCCTGTCAAGCACTTGAGCAATGTCTTGCCAGACATTAACTGTAATTCCACTTGTTTACTCCCACTCTTGATCACCACTTTCATACAATCCTTATGGAATCTGATGACTCAAGAAGGGGAAAAAGGGATTACTCCTATGCGAACACCAACTCTAACTTTCTGATTGGCTATGGCAGCCGCCGCGCCAAAGCCGCCCCCTCCCGGGGAGGCTTGGCCAAAAAAATCTTTCGCAAACCTTGTGAAACAAGCATCACCCGCGGCAATGATCCCGACAAAGGCGTTGGGCACTTTCAAGGGCGAACCATCCTTAATGATTGAGGAGGAGGAATTATCAATACTAGAGGCACCATGGAAATTGGCCCTTGTTGGGAAGTTTTCTCGTCGTGCACCGCTAGTGGAAGCCCTCCGCAAGGAATTCTTGAAACTGCAATTTACCGGTCCATTTTGGATCGGGTGGCTTGATCATCGTCATGTCCTCATTCGTTTTGATCACGAGGAGGACTATTGCTGCCTATGGAGGCGGGGTGTGTGGACTTTTGGCGGCATGAGAATGAGGGTCTTCAAATGGACATATGACTTTGATCCGTTGGTGGAACCGTCTGTTGTACCTGTTTGGATTAGATTCGAGGGATTACCAATTCATTTATACAATAGATCAATTTTATTTTCATTAGCAAAGGCGGCGGGGACACCGCTGGTATTGGATAACCCGACGGCCCAGGTTGCAAGGCGGCGTTGCGCATGCAGTCCCATGTGGAGGTGGATTTAATGAAGGAGATAAGGAATCGAGTGTGGATTTCGCATTCACGTTCTGGAAAGGGATTTTGGCAGGGAATCGTATATGAGGATTTGCCCTCATATTGTGTGACGTGTTGGAAAATCGGGCATGGTATGGAAACTTGTTCATTGAATGTTGAAAAATCGCTAAAGGAGAATGTACCGAGTACAAAATTGGATAAAAAAAAATCCATAATTGAACAAAGACGCCACTAAGGTGGCCCCGGTGGTGAAAATTTTAAAATCGAGCATAGTGGTCACGCAACCGCCGGTAAACCGGTGGTGGATGTAGACGAATCATCAAAGAAGGCAGCGGTGATTGATTTGATAAAGGACACTAGGAAGAGTCCTTTGGCGGGAACAATTGGTGAACCAGATGGTGGAAATCATTGATTCCTCCCCAAATAAGGTGTTAGATTTGGAGACAAACACTAGTATTTCTTGTTTGGGAGTCGAAAATCCTTTGGTGGAGCAGCTGGGTCATCACGTGGTCAGGGCGATAGTTCGGGTCAACCACAGGGCGGGACCGGGAACTCACCGCAGATCAACCGAGCTATGCAAACTCCGGAAGTTGTTACGGAAGAAGTCGCTGATTTTGTGGCGGATGATCTTCAATTTGTGGAGGATCATGAGCATTGGAGAAGGAATGGATAGACGAGGAAGATCTTCCGGATTTGGATGTTGCTCCATTTGAGAAAGTGATTCACGCAGATGGGGGAGGACAAAATGTCTCCATAGCTTTGATCGTGGGTCAAGATGTCGCATCTCGTCCCAAACTTAACAAATGAACCTGTGACTACTATAGTACCTTATTCATGTTCTAATTTAGATATGGAGCACCAGTCTCAAGAGATGTGTGTTACTCCAACTCCGGTTTCGTTAACAGTGACTATGGATGGTACTCCTTCCACGGACCCCGGGTTAGGCGGGAGTTGTTCACATAGCCCGGTTGGAGTACGAGCACAAAAATCTGCACCGGTTACATTCTATCATAAGGACCCAAATATTTTGGATGCTCCTTTTGAAGATAGACACATATTATTTGCAAGTTTTCGGGACCTTAATAATAGACTTAAGGGGTCAACTGTCAAAGGGCACGTAGATACAATTGCGCAAAACGAGAGTGAGCTTCTTGCACCTGAAAATATCGAGGTCTTGAACACGGGATCTTTCGCGACACTGGCAGATCTTCAGCTGGTAGACGATTACGAAGATTTTATTCCTGTTCGCACCCGCAACGGAAAAAAGGGAACCACAAAAGCTCCTATTGATCACCATATGGAGACTAGGTACAAACCTTTCAAAAGACGTTAATTTGTACAAATACGAATATTTATAGACTACTCTTATGTAGTAGTGGATTTGTTTCCATCTTTTATTTGGGTTAGACAATACCCCTCCATGTTTTTTTGTTTCAATTAAATAAAATTAATTTTCATTAAAAAAAAAAAAGTGCGATATGCTAAATCTTTCCAACCAATCAGCTCTAATGATCATGTCACTTTCTCCTAAATGAAGTAAATACATGTTCTGACAAAAGAGATGGTCACCAATTTTCCACTTCACACCTTTACAAACTTTCCCATACCATATATTCTCCCCATTTCCCAAGACTACCATCATAGGTTTCCCAAGTTCAATGTTTAAACCAACCTGTTTTGCCATCTTAGGGTCCAGGAAGCCGTGTGTGCAACCCTGGATCAACCAAAATGGAAACCAGTTGGTTTCTCCTCAGGATTCCAAGAATCCTAAACACATTTCCCCCTTGTATACCTTCCAAAGCACTAACAGATAAGTGAGAGAGTTCATCAACTTCCTCACCAATCATACTACCACCATTCTTCTCCACTAATTGCAGAAATTGCAGATCAGGTTCACCATCTTCTTCTTGCAAGTGATCACTAAAGTAGATCATATTTACCTCTGCTAAAGCACATTTGTGCATTGGAGAATATTTTTCTCCACATTTGAAGAAGAGATTAAGCTCATTCCTCATTTGCATCTTCTCATTAATCACTTTCTTGAACTTGATAGGCTCCTTAGCAGGAAGCCTAGCAGTGTAAGAGCTTACTGAAACAGCCTTGGCAGCAGATGCTACTAAATAAGTAGGCTGCTACCCAAAACTGGAGGAAAAAGGCATACTATAGCCTTTGGAGAAACTTCCCAAACATAACTCATGTTCCACATCCAACCTGAAAGCTTCTAGAAGGGTAGCAGGTATGTGCATGTGCACCACACCTCTAATCTCCTCATTTAAACCACTCAAGAACAGAACTACAAAGTAATCAGGAGTAGCTCTGGTTCCAATAGTTACAAAGATAGATTTGTGAGTCGATTCGATTAATCGAACTCTCCAACTCGACGATTCGTCGAACTTGCTGTTCGATCGGAATTCTAAGCTCCGCAACCACCGGCGTAGGTAGCAGAGGAAGCGCCGTCACCTGAGAATTATCGCCGGACTGATTACGTGTCAACACCATCGCGAACTGAGAACCGAGCTGCTCTGATACCAATTGTTACGAATTTGGAAATCAAATTCAGTAAACAGTTTGCATTTCACAAGAGAACAGAGAAAGAAGAAGAAGAAGATGGAATTTCTGAATTGAATTGATGTAAAACAATCAGAAATGAAGAACCCTAGACAGAGAGAATTGGGGAAGAATTTAGGGAAAATGATTTCACAAATGATCTGATGATCTAAAATATCTAATATCTCCCCTTTTTATACTAAGTCCAGTCCGGGTTCTCCCCAACCCTCGAACTACTGACCCGACCCAATTCTAATAAAATCAACAAACAGACTAGGGATCAATTCCCAACAAACACATGTAAGAGTGGATTATTTACACTACATAACATTGCCCACCACAAAAAGTCACCTCTACATTGGAGGATTGAAACTTCCGCATTGCCACTGCAAAGATTTAATCTTGCGTCCTTCTGTACAATCTACCATCCCGAAACCAACTCTGCTGCCCTTGCAGACTGGGATATATTTCCTAATTCTTTGCTTATTTTGTTTCATGCTTTCCTATCTATGTAAGGTATTTGTTTCTTGTGCTTATATTACAAGAAATTGTGGGAAACCCCTAAACCAGATAGGATTTGGGAAAACAAATAAGAAAATAATACTTTTTTTGGGGGTGAAAATAAGGAACAATAATATTAATCAAAAAAAGGAATTTGGATACCATCATAGTGATTTTCCATTTTGGTCCCTCTTGTTCAAAATTGTGCTGTTTCATTAAAAAAAAAAATTTCCTTTGCTTGAACGTTTCCTTTTTTTTTTTTTTTTTTTAAGGAAAAATTAAAGACTTTTATTAAGCGGTGAGAATACCATGTCCTCATTTTGTGTCCCGTTTCATCAGGGACGAAGCCAAGATTTTTAGGTTGGAGAAAAACTGCAACAGTATACCGAACTACATATAAAAAATGCAAAAAAAAAAAAAAATGCTGGGGGCAAATTTGATCAAATATTCCGAACTTCATATAAAATTTAATATATCTAATAGGATTTTTAAAAGTTTCGGGAGACATTGGCCTCCCCCGTCTTCGTCACTGTGTTTCATGTTCCATCAATAAGAAATTGCTATATGTTAACTTTTTAATTAAAAAACTATAATATAAAAAAATAGTACAGCCCTCAAGAAAAAAATTTGAGACACAATGTGAAATGACGATTTTTTGCCTTTATTAAGTATCAACTAAAATAAAAGGAGCTGCCTTACTCATCTAAATGTTGGCGGATAAGTAGCCAAAGATAGAGATGAGAGGGGCTAATACATCAACTTGTTCCCTATGCTTTTTAAAAAATGAAGATTAGTTCCATTAGCTTACAGAAGAGAGCTAACGGTGAAGAAAAAAATTCCCCAGGGCCTTCTAAGAGATGAGAATTATCTTAATGCTATCACAATTATTTTGCAATCACTTTCACCCGCATAAGGTGAGTAAATTTTAGAGTACAAGGTGAAGACACCCATCTTTGCTTGCACCTTCTTTTGACGAGTTTTTAATCAAAATATAATGAATTGTTAATAAAATTAAAAAAAATCATTTTTATTGTTATTCCAAAAATAGAAAAATCGTTAGCTATTTTAAAAATGCCATTAGCATTAGAAGTTTTAAAAAGTCAGTGTCATTGGTGATTTAATTGTTATATCTTATTAGCTAGTTTTCTCCTATTAAAATAGTCAATGAAAGTGGCGTTTTTAAAGTAATCATTATTAATGACATTTTCTTTAGACTTTTGTACTGAAATCATTGTTAGCGACTCTTACTCTGTTTTTGGAACATCAATAAAAAAAATTAAAATATTTTTGTAATTTTATTAAAAATTTGTTATATGCTGGTAAAAAACTCTTCTTTTGAGACTGAAATTTTCTATAATTAAGAGAATAAAAAAAAAAAATAGCTATTTCTAACAATTTCTGTGCAAAAGAAAAGGCCCCAATTCTAATCGTTTTTTAATAATACTCTTCATGATAACAAGAATCAATCGCTCCACGTCGCTCTTCACTTTACTCTTCTTAATAGAATGAATGCCACTTTGTGAACTTTTCCTTGACCATGATAAAAAAGATTAGTACAAGAAAAAATGTTTTTTTTTCCTTCTTAACCATCCAGTGTTTAAGTTAGGCCTGACTAATTTAAACCTGGGTATTGCAGAGGTTCAAGGAGAGATGACCCTCCCAACAACAATAATTCCATACAAATGTCTTTTAACCAACAACAACAATAATATTCCATCACAAGAATAGAACATGCAATTAACATACAAAGTACAGACAACAAATTAGAAGGAAATTTTCAAAATTGGAATTCAGAGACTACGATGTTTCTGTTACTTCAACTATAATTCCCTCAATCACCTGCATCTTTGGCAGGGACGAATTCAGTTTTCTCCTCATCCACCGTGCTTCGCTGTTGTAGCTCCTCTTTTAACCTTCTAACCTCTGCATCCCGCTCCTCCAACTTCCCTTGCAATACAAGTACCTGCAACACAAAAGCGTTCAAGTTCCAATCTAAATAGGCATCCGAAAGAACAATCACAACCGGTAAACTACAAAAATAACAAAGACTAAAGCACAACTTTGGAGAAGCTTGCACAGAAGTCTGGCAATTAACACACTAGGATAAGAATTTAACATATATAGCAATACTGCTGAAATTAAATAAAATTTTGAATTTCTTTTCCCCATTTTTCCTGGCTGGCCTGTATTTCGGCAAGGTATCTTTTGGAGGTTAAGAATAACATATGAAATAAAGAAGACGAGCCTTGTAAAGATACCAAATAAAAAATCAATGTCTGTGGCACTCATTTCATAATGAATTGTTCTTATAGACATCGGTCTTTAGCTAGATGAGGAGATTTTTGGGTTCCATCGATATCATTAAAACTTTCTAAATCTATAGTTGAATCACCAGATATTTTTGGCTTCCAACTCAATGACCATTTTAATTGTGTGTATTTGCTTGCATCAGTTCAAACCAGGGACAAAGCCAGGAATTTGTTGTTGGGGGCGAAACTGCAACAGTATGTAGAACTAAAGAGTTCAAATGATAAAAACGGCAAAAAAATTCTTTGGGGGCAATAAAAACGGCAAAAAAAAAAATTTCTTGGGAATCGAAACTGATAAAATTTTCCAAAATACACATAAAATTTCGATAAATAGTAGTATTTTTAAAAATCTTGGTTCAAACATAGAAAACAAAGAATAAGTTGAAGTTATGAAGAAGAAACCTAAATGGCCAGTGACAGTGTGCAGGGTTTCATTTTCTTTCGGTGTGTCATGGCAATTAACTCCTTCGGGCTTTGCATTAACCTAGGTTCTATTGCGCAAATTATTAGATCCACTGATTTCCCATTGTAGACTTTGTTTTGCTTGACAACAAGTTTATTTCTCAATGCCTCCTAACTTTCAATTGGCCTTTTATTCGCAATTAAATAAACAGTACAAATAGCTATCAGAAAACTACCAAACTGAAGTTTCTGGAAGGAAACAGCCAATTATAGCCCAGATGGAATAAGGTACAGGCTAAGGTAGCTAATAACATATCATGGGCACAGAGCACAATTATATCAAAGCACATCAATTGGCAACCAAAACTTAGTCAGAACATCCCTAGGCAAGTCATGATAAAAAGCTCAAAAGTTTAACATACGTCTTTAGAAGAAAAAAGGAGTATTCCTGAGTAATACCATTTCATTGGATCATTCAACAGTATCGGTGAGACCCTCCATCTGCTTACACAATCCTGCAAAAGGAAAAAAAAATTAATTACTCTTCCATCAAACATCAATAAATGGTTACTACCTCATTAGAGACATCTCAGGTGCTTCCCAAACAACAAAGCTAGAAAGAACTAAGAAGACCGTTTTAGTACTTACTCGTTATAAACAAGTACCTCATCATGGAGACATGTATAACAGCATAAAAAAAGTAGTTGAATTCATATTTTATCGGCTCATATAGCATTCAGACACTGCAGAAGAATGGTAGCCCATTTAAGATAAAAAAATAATAGATAAGAGAATGAAGCTATATTTGGGCCTCAGAAGGGAGGAGGAACTGGGAATCGGAAGCTAACAGCATCAATGTCTATAAGAGTTCAAGGTTATACTTTCCCACCTAGCAGACTATCCATTCTGACAATGGACGTTTTAGGCATAACATTAAATGGCATATTAATGTGTATATAGTGTGCCGTTTTTGCCAGATAGAAATTGGCTTCCAAGGCAATAAGTCCAGAATCATTTTCTTCATTCTTCCAAATTGTCCCTGGTTTTGGAGCTCATTCACCAAAAAAATTTGACAGTATTTATCATCATATGTTTTACTGGGGATTAAGGCTTTGTTGTTTGTTATATTTCTCACATATATTACTGCTCATCAGATTCATCCAGCTAACAAATACACCATGAATAAAAGAGTACGATCCAGAAAGCTCTATAAAGGATCACCAACCTTGAAATTGTCTTCTGAGTTTGGCATTCTGAAATTTTTGCAAATTGAGCTTCAGGGTTAGTTCATGTATCTGCAAGTAAGATAGATTGGTGGAACAACTAACAATTACACAAGATCCTTTCATTGATTTGAAATATGGTGGAAAAAAAAAAACTACAGAAGCATGCATGTTGTGGCAAGGCATAGTGTAGGTTGAGTTGCAAGTAGCAACTGTAAGGTCCAGTTTAAGCATATCATCGACTAAAAATTATGCATTCTACCAGGGTAATCCCTTCATTAATCTGCAAAAGTAGGATGAAGTGCAAATGTGCAATGCAGATGTTTAATACCTTTCCTTCATTAGCTTGGTTCCCTATCTCCTGATTTTCTTCCTGCAGTATTTTGCATTTGGCTATTAACATTTTTCCCATCTTTATTGCAGCCAAATATAAAAGATTTATGCCACTGGTAAGCCATCTTTAAAGGAAGCAGCTGCTCAACACCTTTTGATTTGAAGCTGTTTAAACTGCACAACAACTTCTACTTAGCAGCAGCTTAATCAAAGTAACTTCTCAGCAGCTTCTATTCTTCTATAAATAGCTCATTTTTCAAGATTTCTTACTTCATTCCATTTCTTATCACCTTCTTAATTTCCTTCTTTATCACATAGGATTTTGTAATCTCTACATTTTAGCCAAATTCTAGCGTTGTTTATTGAAAGGTTTGATCTTTTATTGAATTATGGTGAAGTTCTACTCTAGGATATATTTGGAATTTGAAGAAAGCCAACTAGTCAGGTGAGTGGTCTTAACCCTTTTTACAAAATGATATACGTATCGTGTGCTCGATTAATTGTTCATTGCACTCATGATCTGGATCCACTCATGGTCTGGATCCACTCATGGCATTCACTGGATACATTTGCATCACACCATGAAACGTTTTTTTTTGAAAATGGGGCCTTATTGTTAATGTTATTTTATTGCATTGGAAATGAAATGATTTACTGAATCTTGAACGAGATTTGTCCTGAGATTATTGACATGGCATTACGAGAATACGAGTCTAATGAGTCGGGCCTAAATGAATAGAATCGAAGGAATTGTGTGCTTCACCAGAGGGTAAGGGTTGTCTTAATTGGTATCAGAGCAATAAGATTCTAGAGTGGGTAGTCTGTCCACTAAGCTTGAAGCTGACGTGAGAACATCTTTGATATATTTAAGGTCACATTTTGTATCAGAGCGGTAAAATTCTGGACTGGGTAGGGTATTCACTACGATTGAAGACGATTTGAGGTCACATTTGGTAAACCGTAGGTTTGATTGTGTTGTAACTAAGAGTTTTGAATTGCGTGGACGCAATTCTTCTTAAGGGGGTGAGATTGAAACAACCCGTCTCTCAAGCACCTCATGTGTACAAAAATCTCAAAATATGGAGTAGAACTGCGTAGCTGTTCAACAGCTTTTGATTTGCAGCTACTTAAACTGCTCAGCAGCTTTTGAAAGGAAGCAGTTGCTAAACACCTTTTGATCTGCAGCTGCTTGAACTGCACATCAGCTTCTACTTAGCAGCAGCTTAATCAAAGTAACTGCTCAGCAACTTCCATTCTTCTATAAATAGCTCACTTTTCAAGATTTCTTACTTCATTCCATTTCTTATCACCTTCTTCATTTCCTTCTTTATAACATAAGATTTTGTAATCTCTACATTTTAGCCAAATTCTAGCGTTGTTTATTGAAAGGTTTGATCTTTTATTGAATTATGGTGAAGTTATGTTCTAGGATATATTTGGAATTTGAAGAAAGTCAACTAGTCAGGTGAGTGGTCCTAACCCTTTTCACAAAATGATATATGTATCGTGTGCTCATTAATTGTTCATTGCACTTATGATCTGGATCCACTCATGGTCTGGATCAACTCATGACATTCACTGGATACATTTGCATCACATCATGAAACGTTTTTTTGAAAATGGGGCCTTATTGTTAATGTTATTTTATTGCATGGGAAATGAAATGATTTACTGAATCTTGAACGAGATTTGTCCTGAGATTATTGACATGGCATTACGAGACTGGGAGTCTAATGAGTCGGGCCTAAATGAATAGAATCGAAGGAATTGCGTGCTTCACCGTAGGGTAGGGTTGTCTCAATTAGCACTGTCAAACGGGCCGGTCCGGTCCAGTCCGTCGCGGATTACCCTAAACGGACCGGACCGGATTTGGACCAATTTTTGCGGACCAAGAAAATCCTAGTCCATACCCGTTCATAAGAAATCCGCGAGTTAAACGGGCCGGTCCGCTGACCAAATTAATTTTAAAAAATAAATTTTAAAAAAAGAAAATAAAGCTTAAAAATGACTTTTTTTGTTTTTATTTTTAAAAATTGAAAAAAAAGAATATAAAGCTTAAAAATTGAGTTTTGTTGTTTATTTTTGAAAATATTTGCAAAACAAATTGTAAAAATGAGAAGTAAAACTTAAATTTTTTTTTTTATATATTAATTTAAATGCGGGTTGGTCCAGGTCCGGTCCGCCTTGGTCCGTGGTCCAAACGGAGCGGGCTAAAATGGCCCGCATTTAAACGGACCATGAATAGCTTGGTCCAAATCCGTCCAAAAAACGCGGACCACGGACCGGTCCGCAGGCTAGTGGTCTGTTTGACAGTGCTAGTCTCAATTGGTATCAGAGCGATAAGATTCTGGAGTGGGTAGTGTGTTCACTAACCTTGAAGGTGACGTGAACAACTTTGATATATTTAATGTCACATTTGGTACCAGAGCGGTAAGATTCTGGACTGGGTAGGGTATCCACCAGGCTTGAAGACGATTTGAGGTCACATTTGGTAAAACGTAAGTTTGATTGTATTGTAATTAAGAGTTTTGAATTGTGTGGACGCAATTCTTTTTAAGGGGGTGAGATTGTAACAACCCGTCTCTCAAGCACCTTATGTGTACAAAAATCTCAAATATGGATTAGAACTGCGCAGCTGCTAGAGAAGCAGTTTCTTAGTAGCTTTTGACTTGCACCTGCTTAATGGAAATAGCTGCTCAGCATCTTTTGATTTGCAGCTACTTAAACTGCTCAGCAGCTGTTGACTTGCAACTGCTTCTTTTAAGTAGCTGCTAAACAGCTTTTGATTTGTAGCTGCTTGAACTGCACATCAGCTTCCATTCTTCTATAAATAGCTCATTTTTCAAGATTTCTTACTTCATTCCACTTCTTATCACCTTCTTCATTTCCTTCTTTATAACATAAGATTTTGTAATCTCTACATTTTAGCCAAATTCTAGCGTTGTTTATTGAAAGGTTTGATCTTTTATTGAATTATGGTGAAGTTCTGTTCTATGATATATTTGGAATTTTAAGAAAGTCAACTAGTCAGGTGAGTGGTCCTAACCCTTTTCACAAAATGATATATGTATCGTGTGCTCATTAATTGTTCATTGCACTCATGATCTGGATCCACTCATGACATGCACTGGATACATTTGCATCACACCATGAAACGTTTTTCTGAAAATGGGGCCTTATTGTTAATGTTATTTTATTGCATTGGAAATTAAATGATTTACTGAATCAAGGGTGGGAGCCACCTCCAGAAATCAACATAAATGTCCAGATTGGGCCCCGTATGAAATGTGATTTAATGTTATTGGAATGCCATTGTCAATCTGATCTCGACAATCTTTAAACAATTGTTCCAGAATCAAGCCTCTTATTATAAGAGTATATATATGATTTTCTCCTTGCAGGAGATATTTTCGATATAAAAGTACTTTCCAAAGAAAACGGTTTTAAAGACACTAGCACCACTTGCACGACCTTCACTGAGCTTCGACTCACGTTTTCCAAAATGTTTCCTCCACCAGGTATCCGATGTTGGTGGGAGATTTCGGTATCAGAGTGCGTAACGAAAGCTTGGGATTAGAAATATGTATATAGGGATTCTACTCTTGTATTGTATTAGATTTTATTGTAATCCCTTTTGACTTTATATTATAAAAGATAGAACCCAGTGGCAAGAGACACACAACATTCCCGGCCCAAGAGAGTAGGGTTGTTTCATATATATATATATATATACACACACACTAGAGAGTTTTTCTCATTTTCATAATTTTCACTTTTTTTTAACTTTTTGAATCCTTGATGTATTTACATCCGGTCATTTTTATACTCCCGTCATTTTTTTTGGTAAACTCCGTCAATTTTGATAACGGGACCTAAAGTCTCAACTTTTTCCCTCTCCTACAAAGGTATTTTTGAAAAAGAAAAAAAAAAATCACCATTCATCCCTTTCTTTTTCAATTCCTAAACAGAAATTATCCTTTTGTACTTTTTTTTTTTGGTTGATCAGTTAAAATTACTCAGTTTCATTGAAACTCAATATTTCTTCTTAAACTCATGCATGATGATCCAAGAACATGAACCAATAGTATACAACATTGAATTATAAATACTTCCCAATGCCCCATAAAGTAAAATCCCATCACATTCATAATCTTAGACCCCAAATAAAAATGTTTCAAGAAATGAATGAAATCAAATTCAATTCCCACACGCCATAAACCTCAATTAATTTTCCAAGAAACCTCTAATACAAGGTGGTGAAGAACTTAATGGATTGAGCAACAACAACAACTGAAATCAAAGGATGATTCGTCAATATCAAAAAAATTAATGATGACACAAAAGAAGAAGAAACTAAGGATTCTTCAAATGAAGATATATTAACATAAACTTTTGAAGAAACTGGTTTCTGAATCAAAGTCGTTGTCGATCCCAACATCACATTCATAATCAATCTCTGTCTACTCTATATTATTACTATTCTTGAAAAATCTTAATACATCAGGCTGCATAACCTAACAATCTCCCACCTTTGAAAAACAAAGCTACTAAAACATTAAAAGCACGTAGAAAACCTTTGGAAAACAAGTTTTATACCACATTTGACTTCTAAGATCGAAAGATTAAAAATATAGATTTTCAAAAACTTTAGCATTCAATTTTATTAAATAATTTAAAAATGTCTAAAAACATTTGTCTAAAGGATTTGAAAACAAAAGATGAAAGTTTGTAGGACCACAGTTCCAAATGAAATTTTTAAGCATGAAACAAAGGGCTCGAAACTCTTTGGGCTTTTAAAGTTTTTATCTATGAAAACATGAGCTTAAAATCATTTTCATGAGCTTCCAAGTATAAAAACATTTCATATGAACTAGTTACAAAATATAGGAAAGAGAGATAATGAACTAGTTCTTCTTAAGACTTTGACCTCCTAGATCTTCATCAATTCTTTAATCTTCATCCAAAGTCTTCTTAATCAAGCTTGATATATGGCTTTATAGCACTGTCAAACGGGCTTATAGTCCGCAGACCTGTCCAAGTGTGTTTTATATAAACTGGATATGGACTTCACATTTCAAGTATGTTTAGTTGCGGGCATTTTCGGTCGGGTCCGTTTGGACAACGGACTTTGCAGACCAGATCGGTTCGGTCTGCAAAAAATAATATATATATATATAACCGACAGAGTTTGAACCTAATAGAGAGTGAATTAGGTTCTGGAAACTTTGAACTTTTCTAATCTTCTTTGCCTTAAGTGATCACTTTAACAAGAAGTAAGTTGATTAAGCATATATATAAGGTGAGTTAAAAGTACATGCAACTTACATGACTTAAGTGTTTAAATACAATACATAGGAAAACAAGTATCCTATATAAAAAGTTTATAAGAGCAAACACTATAAATAATAAGACCAAGGCCAAACATATATGATAAAGCAAGGAATTATGTGTTAGATTTTTCAATCCTTAAACAAATATGTTCTTGTACTCAAGTAAGTAAGATATGGCAATTCATGAACAATAAAGTAAAGAGGTAATGGATAGAGAAAACTAACACAAGGATTTATAGTGATTCGATCACAAAGATCTACATCAACTACCTTACGACACACCTAAGGATTTCAACACTTCACTAAGAAGCTCCATTCACGACAAATGTAAGGTGGGATAAACCTTTAACAATTGCCTCACAAATGAGGACTTTTGCTTCATAAAGAGGACTCCACTCACTTCAGATTTATGTTTTATTAGATAGAAATAGTCATATCTACTAAAATCATATACGAATGTAATGAAGTATTGGAAACTTCCTCTAGCAATTGTATTTATCGGTCCACAAATAAATCAGGAGCTCTCTCACTTTGTTTAGTAAAAGGAGCTTTTGTCATTTTCCCTAACAAACAAAAATCGCATGTTTAATAAGACTCTAAGTTTTTCTAGTTCTCACAAGTAAACTCATTCTTTGAATTTTGTTCACATATTTATCATTTTCAATATACTTCAAGACTTCAAATGTGTTCTTCTATGATATGCATGAACTCGTTCTTTTTTTCTTTTCTTTTTTCTGAAAGCTTCTTCATAAGACTTCTTATTCTTCATGATGTTCAATGTACTCCATGAAGTTTTTTCTTATCAACAACCTTCTTCAATGATCATCAAACATCTTCTAATTATATCATCTTCCATTCTTATTTTCATTAATGTATGTGTGAGATATAAAGTCTAAACATCAAAACATGAACTCTCACAAACATTAAATTTCTCAATGATTTTTATCATCAAAACTAGAGTGATTACAATGGCGTTTTGGCTAACAGAAGGTTTTGAAATTCTTAATTTTGTACTTCAATTTAGGGCACTAGACTGGTTCAGAAGATCAGAATAAGAAGGTTAGCTTCTAGATTGTTCTAGGTTAAATGCCTAGTTGGTAGAATACTCTAGATGGTTAGAAGCTAATCTAACCAACTAGTATAAATAGGAGATGTGTTGTAACCATTTAGCAAAGTAAGAGCAAGAGAGTTGAGAAGTACTCCAAATCAAGAGAGTGAAGTCACCAACTTTGAGAGTGGATAAAAGTTGTGAGTTTGAGAGCTAAGTGAACTCAAGTATACAAGTGTGGGTATGTGGCATTGTGTATTGTAAATTCAATTGGAATATAAAAGTGTTTGTCAATTGAATTTCTCTACAAGTGGTATTTGAGCTAATACTCAATCAGTAGTATTAGATCAAAATACTCAACAAGTGGTATCAGAGCAGGTCGATTTGGGCTGAAAGATTAAGATAATTATGGTCAGGGACCGTAGTCGAGATCGTTGATCGATAGTCGCGCTACGAGGAGACTCTGTCGAAATAAACGGTCGGGGACCCAATTCGACATTAGTAAGTCGGAGATTGAGGTACGAGGGAACTCTGTCGGAACACAATTAGGGATTGTGAAGTCGTTGGTCGGGGACCAAACTTACTTGGTTAGAGTATTGGGTATCACCAAGTCATAATGACGGAGTTCGTAAATACAAACAACACCGAAAAACTTAGCGACGACAACTACAATGACTGGAGTGTATGTCTCAAGTTCTACTTGAGAGGACAAGGCTTGTGGGAGATGATCGACGACAACCAAACAATGCCACCTACAGGAGAAAATACCACGGAGTACAAAAAGTGGGATGCCAATGCCGATAAGGCCTTATCTATTCTAGCCTTAACCGTAGAGAAAATATTTTTGGACAAAATTAAGGAATCTAAAACTCCCAAAAAACCTTGGGATATATTGGCAGAGTGCTTTGCAAAGACAAATGACTCCAAGTTGCAGAGACTCGAGAATGAGTTGATGAGTCTCTCACAGGGCGACATGACAATAAGTCAGTTCTTTGACAAAGTTAAATCTTTGTCTGAAAAAATTACAAAATTTGATCCTCTACATCATTGAGATGAGACAAGAATGAGAAGGATAATAGTGCGAGGGCTTCGACAAGAATTTAATCCAATTATAGCAGCAACACGTGGATGGGCCAAACAACCCACCCTTAACGAGTTGGAATACATGTTGGCTGATGAAGAAGCTCTAAATAAACAGGAGGTTAGAGCTACAGATAAGGATGAGGAGAGAGTCCATTTTATCAAAAGAGGACATTTTAAAGGGAAGAAAATTCTAGAAGAAAAGAAAAATGAAGGAAGGAGTAGCTCGAAACCCGAAGGACGCCCTAGAAGAAGCTTCCCACAAAGTAGAGGTCAATCAAAAGGAAACAAAAGACAAAGGAATCAACGACGAGATGATGCGTGCTACAACTGCGGGAAGAAATGACACTTCACCTGAGATTACTGGCACAGGCAAGAGAAAAGTAACACTGCCATTTCGAAACAGAACGAAGGCAGTGATGGTGATTGGGACGCTGAGGCATCCATGGCAATAGTGGAAGATCACGCGATGGCCGCGGTAAGTGAAACGTTAATCAATTTCAACAATGATTGGATAGTAGATTCAGGATGCTCTAATCACATGACAAGAGATAAGGAGAAGTTCCTAAATATGGAAGAATATAACGGGAAACAAGTTGTTTTGACTGTTAACAACTCAAGAATGCCAATTACGCATGTCGGGAAGGCCGCGGTGGTACCTCGTTTCAACTCAAATGAGATATAGCTAAAGAATATGCTATATGTGCCTGGGATGAAGAAGAATCTCATCTCAGTATCACAGTTGATGTCGGACGAGAACTACGTGGTGTTCGGTCTGAAAGATGTAAAGGTTTATCGTAACCTAAAGTCAGCGGGACAACCAGTTATAGAGGGACGTAGACTAGAGTCCATCTACGTAATGTCAACAGAAACCGTCTATGTGGACAAGGCGAGGATGAATGAGACACCAGATTTAAGGCACGCTTGGCTAGGGCACGGTAACTACGCAAGACTAAACGTGATGATGGAAAAGGCGACGGTTAAGGGATTTCCACAACAAGAGTTACGTGATAATATAGTATGTGCCAGATGTTAGTACAGGAAAGCGCACCAACTACTATATGAATAATCAAGGTTCAGAGTCAAAGCACCACTGGAGCTAATACACTCAGTCGTGTTTGGACTAGTGAAGCAACCATCGGTAAGTGGCTATTAATATATGATAACATTTATCGATGATTATTCTCGTTATGTCTGGGTCGACTTAATGAAATAAAAGTCGGAGGCTCTGGACAAGCTAAAATCTTTCAAAGAGAAAGTTGAAAACGAGGTAGGTCATCGGATACAATGTCTACGGATAGATAATGGTGGTGAGTATACCTCACATGAGTTTACGGAGTTTTGAAGAAGAGCAAGATCCGACGACAACTGACATGTCCTAACACCCCACAACAGAATGGGGTTGCGGAGAGAAATAATAGGCATTTGGCGGAAACTTGTATAAGTGTGATTCATGCAAAAAACGTACAAACACTTTTTTGGACTGAATGCATGAAGGCAGCCACTTATATCACTAATCGGCTACCGCATGAGAAACCATGTTTATTTCTCTATATGAGAAGCTTTGGAAAAAGAAACCATCGGTGTCTCACCTCACTTACGAAGCAAGTATTCGGATGCGTTTGCTACGGACTAGTGCCCGATCACTTACGAAGCAAGTTTGACAAGAAGGCAATTAGGTGTATCTTTGTGGGATATAATCCTCAAAGAAAAGGTTGGGTGTGTTGCAACCCAGCTACCAGACGATGTTACACATCTAGTGATGTGGTGTTTGATGAAGCATCATCCTGGTGGTCATCTGAAGCTTTAAATCTACCAGTTTTAAAAGAGATTGAGGAAAATGTCGAAGAGAAAACTTGAGGAGCAAAGAGGAGATTCTCCACCTGCTAAAGCAGTTGAAGAAGATGTCGAAACATCAGAAGAATATGAACCAAGAAAAAGAAAGAATCCATGGGAAAGTGGAGTATACAAGATTACAGGGGAACAAAGGTCGAGCCAGCATGAGGAAGAAAATGAAGAAAAAAATCCGAGCCACAACTTCGACGCTCCAATAGACAAAGAAAGAGAAATCCATAGTATACTAATGTTGCTTTGGTCAAGAATACGCTAAGGAAGAATGCGAAATGGAACGTAGCATCGATATCGAAGAGTATACGACCGATTCCTTGAAAATGGGTGTACAACTTGAGAGCTAGACCGGACGATTCGACTGATAAGTATTAGACTCGATTGATGGCTCAAGAATTCTCGCAAAATGGGCGAGCAAGAATGAGAGAGATTAGTTGTTGAGGGGGAGTGTTAGAAATCACCGACTATCTTTCTCCCTTGGTCTAGAAGCTTCAAGAAATGGAGAAATAAATTTACTCCTAGAAAACAATCTCTAGAAAGTTCTTGAATGGATCCATAAGTGCATTTCTAGAAAGAAGCTCTAGAATGATCTATGAGGGAAGCCATGGGAACAAACTAGAGAAAATGAGAAGGCTAGCTTCTAGATTGTTCTAGATTAAATGCCTAGTTGGTAGAATACTCGAGATGGTTAGAGACTAATCTAACATTCTAACCAACTAGTATAAATAGGAGATGTGTTGTAAGCATTTAGCAAAGTAAGAGCAAGAGAGTTGAGAAGTACTCCAAAGTAAGAGAGTGAAGTCACCAACTTTGAGAGTGAATAAAAGTTGTGAGTTTGAGAGGTAAGTGAGCTCAAGTATACAAGTGTTAGTGTTATGTGGCATTGTGTAGTGTAAATTCAATTGGAATATAAAAGTGTTTGCCAATTGAATTTCTCTACAAATAGTATTTGAGCTAATACTCAATTAGTAGTATTATATCAAAATACTCAACAGTTCTCCCCCTTCGTTCCCTCGATCCAAATGGTGCCATATAATGGTTGTTTCCCTCATCCCACGAGTTTCTCTGCATGCAAACTTCAGGTGAAAATCGTCTGTACTAGTGGCGGAGGATACAAGGGCCCCCCCCAAGAATTTTCAATTTTTTTATATACTAGGTATATATATCCAACTGTTCAGAAAAAAATAGATTTTTTTCTACTACTGCCCCCCAAGAATTTTATGATACACACCGAAATATACCATTTAGAAATTTTTACAATCGTTTGGTCCACCAATGTTGAAGATTACTAGAAGAAATGAAGATCAAGCTGAAATTCTTTCAAGTTGCAAGCAGAAAGATCAAGCAAAAGAGAATAAAAAGAGCTGCAAAAATGCTAAGGAAAAGGAAGAATGGACTTGTGATGTGGGCTGAAGATTTACGCATTGGGCCAAAAAAGAATTAAGTAAAATAGGTCCACTTCTCCTTGTAAATAAAATAGCTCGGTTATGTATGTTAAGCGATTTAGAGTTAAAATCGGGGCAGAAAACTCATTCGATGAGCTGATGAAGAATAAAATATATCATTTGTATATGTCATTTAAATTCAATTTAAGACTTTGTATATGTCATTTAACCTAAGACTTTGTATATGTCATTTAAATTCAATTTTTCTAATAAAATATATCATTTTACACCGTAAGCAAAAATTTTAGTTCGGCCCCCCCTAAATTCAAATCCTGGCTCCGCCACTGGTCTGTACCCCGTCTGTCTATTCATTCCTATGCCCAACCAATAAGAATTTGTCATGTGATTATTTTTTTAATTATGTATACACATGGTGAATTGTGATTGATTGGGCATAAGAATGGGTAAACAGACGGGTACAGACGATTATTTGGCCAAACTTCCTAGCATTCACTTGCAGCGGAGGCAGAACGAACCCCCCTTCATATGATTTACTTCCAAACATTTTATATCTATTTGGATTAAATACATGGAGCTTTTTTTGTTTTTATATTATTTAATCCATTGAGTTTTACACTTCGAGCTTCTTTCTCTCTGTTTTGTTTTTTCAAAGATGAAGGGAGATGACTTTAGTTTAGACAAGGGAGAGAGGATTAACAGTAAAAAATGAGCAGCATTGATTTTGTTTTTTGTTTTTTTTTCTTCTTCTGAATAAGAGACTATCCGTTTAGCACAAACTAACTAAGGTACTTACAATCAATGTAATTCTCAAATTTCTTCTCCAATACATCAAAGACGAAGAGTTGAGAAATAGGGATATATTCAAAACGAGAAATACGAGAAATAAAAAAATAAAGAATGGTCATCCTTCTAACACTTTTTGAAGCGAAATCATTAATCGAATATTCATAATCGACTTTCTCTAAAAATATCATTTTCAGTTGTTATCAAAACTAATCCATTGAGTCTTTTTTGTGACATGTAGGGCTTCAACAACATCAATTTAGAAAAACTTCTTTATGTAAATACACCAGTTACAAAAGAATAGTCAACAAAATTTTATATGTAATAATTGGATTAGGAAAAAACTCAAGATTTTCAAATTTTTTACTAGTAGTTATATATAATAAGTGATTTTGAAAATTTTGGGTCCCTCAAATTGAGAGGCCCTGTTCTGCACACTACAACAAAAAAGGTCTATTGCGATGTTTGTCATATGTCGCAATAAGTCAAAAAACGTCAATATAGATATATACCAACATTTATTACAAATGTCGTGTAAGCGTCGCATTTGCCTGTGTCGTTATGATTTTTTACGACATTTGTTACAAGCGCCGAGTACCTATCTATTACGAGTTTGTTGCGTCATTTTAAAGTGTATCAAAAGGTACTTTTGCCGACATTCGTAAATAATCGCAACAAGTCGTCTATTCCGATGTTTGTAAATATTGTGAATAAGTAGTTATTACGATGTTTTTAAATAGTCACAACAAAATACCTATTCCGACATTCGTAAATTTTGAAACCAGGCATGGCGAGTTGGAGCCTATAAAAGCCGAGTAGTCGAGTCTAGCCACCTTTGAATAATCGGAGCCGGATAATATATAATAAATCTTCTCCATACTCAATGAGATGGGAATTGAACACACGCGACCTCCTGCTTGTATGTCGTGCAATGGGCCGCTGAGCTAAATGATCATTTGTTATTTGTTTCTCCTCCTATTAAATTTATTATAATGGAATTTTGGATTTTGTACCTTTACTTATTTTAATTTCTCTGTGTGTTTTGATTTTGTTATGAATCAAATTAAAATTAATACACTCTCATTAAAAAAATAATAATTAAATTACTTTAATTTTTCTTTAAAAAAACCATTTCAGAAACATAATCATTGTATTTGTGTTTGTTTGAAAATGTCACGAGATCTAACGACAAAATATATAAATGTCGCTATATGAGTCGCAAAAAGTAATGTATAACAACATGTAATGTAAATGTCACTAACTAACATCAAATTGTTGGTAAGAACAAAAAATATTATAATTGTCGCTATGAAACGTCGTATAAAATCCAAGTATAGCGACGTTTGTATGAAATGTCACATGATTTAAGGATGTCTGTATATAAATGTCGCTATATGAGTCACAAAATATAACAATTTATAACAACATTTATTATCAAAATGTCGATTTTATCAACAATTATTATAACCGACGCTATGAAACGTCGTATAAAATTCAAATTTAGCGATGTTTGTTTGAAAAGTCACAAGATCTAACGACATAGTATATAAATGTCGTTATATGAGTCACAAAAAAATAAACAATTTATAACAACATTTAATGTAAATGTCGCTAACCAACATCAAAACGTCGTTTTGAACAACAATTACTATAATCGACGCTATGAAACGTCGTATAAAATCAAACATTGCGACGTTTGCAAAAAGTGTTGCTTTAACTTACTTTTTTTTGTTTTAAGCGACGTTTGATAAAAACGTTGGTAACAAAACGTCGCAAAAATGGTGTTTTTGTTGTAGAAAATTAAGGAAGCAAAAAATAAAGTACTTTGTTAGTCAAAACACTAATATTACTCTCTTAAATAGGACTTGCATGCCATTAATTCTATTTAAAATAGTAATATTGATATTTTAATTAAAAATATCTTAATATTTACTTACTTAATTTTCGCTTATATTAAGAATGTAAATACTATATTGTACGTTATCATACTCTAAAATCACATGAATAATAATTAATTTGTCCAATGATGAATATAACTCTTCATCATGCGCAACTTTCCTAGAACCCACCATGTGATAGATATATCCACAAAACATAATACATCAACAAGGGACAGAGAGAATTTTGTCAATTTTCATTGAAATGACAAAACTTTAGCTTAATAGATAAAATACAATAATGTTTAAGGTGACATTTTTTTCCTCACTTTGTGAAGCTTTCAAGTCCTATCTACATTCTACAAATAGGAAGATGATAATATAATTTATTCTTCTTTGTCCAATTGATGATTTCTTTTCTTTGTGACCATATATTTATGGACATGCTTATCAATCGAAGGTGCTCTACCTCAGTGGGGCGGACGCCTGCCCAAAAGATCGAGAGGTCGAGGGTTCGATATCTGCCTCCTACGTGGAGTTTAATAAATTTTCCCTTCTTGGGCCCCCTGTGGGGCCGCCTCCCTATGTGAGGTTTAAAAAAAATGGACATACTTATCACCGGGCCTAAAATTTATCCATGAATGATTTAAAAATTCATAATAACAAATAATATGACTCACCGATAGATTTTTATTTCTTCATAACGAGCTATTTTCAATAGGTGTTCCCCATTAGATATAGGCTTCTAAATCAAATCATGTTTTTGGCTAACAAGAATTGAAAAGCAATTAAAGGCCTAACTTTAGCCACAACATGAATCAATAGAAATCAATCACTATAAGAATAGTATGAGTTTGTGTTACTTTGTCCACCACAAACAATGGGAGATAAACTAAACTTTGCATGCATATGATTTCTATACATAGAAAATCCCTATATATTTTAGTGTCTCCCTCCCACCATTCAAGCTTCACTAGGGTTTATTATTACACCATATGTAACAATAGGTTCATATGCTTTAAGTTTATGCTGGCCACAAGTAGGGGTGTCAATTGAGTCTATTGAGTCCATAATTTTGGGTCCAGACCCAGACTCACCAAAAAAATATTTGAGTCCAAATCCAACTGTGTTGAGTTTGGACCTTTTCATTTAAGGTCCAGATCCAACTATGTTGGATCTGGATGAGTCTGGATCTATTCCATACTTCCTAACAAACATCATCAACAAATTCATCAACAATAAGAACAATAGAGTTTAATTTGCTATGATAAAGTTATCAAGGTATTCTGATCAAATTCCTAATACTAATGAAAAGAATCATTTTTATGTTTAAGTAACTGAAATTTAATTAAATAATGCCGCAATAAAATTTTCATGAAACAATCTACAACTTGTGACCACTCAAAATTTTATTGCTAAAACCCGGTAAAAACTTTTTTTATTACCATAACACAAAATAGCGAAATATTTAGTAATCATTTAGTGCATATTACTTGTTTAAGTTTAATAGTTTAGACTATAGATTGGTAAGATCCATTTCGATGAGCTATTTTGTTTCGAATAAAAAAAGAAAGAATTAGCATGTCTAGGAAAGCACCCACATTGCTACAGCACCCCAAAACCATGTGACGGAAATTACTGTAGGTTTTGATAATTTTACTTGGGTAATAATGGGTCTTGGTGGGTCTTGATGGGTCTAATGAGTCTTATAGTGGGTCTTTTGAATCCATTATTGATTACTTTTATAATTCACGAGTCCAAATCTAATTAGATTTAGGTATAAAAAAATAAGTTTAAATCCAGATTGGATCTGTTGGGCTGGGCTCGAGTTTGAGTCTCTGGGCACAATTGACACCCCTAGCCACAAGGTGGTAGAATTAATAATAGTAATCTAATAAAATTACAAATGAAAACTCATAAATATTTCTGCAATAAAAAATTGTTTTCAAAGTTAAACTTTTGGACACGAAGGTATAATAAATTTTCAATTTTTTTAATATATCTTCTGATATATATTTTTCATGCAATTTCAGGAGAAGTAAAAAAAGTCACAATACTACATGGGAAAGTTGAGAAAAGAGAGACTGTACTAGGAGATTCTCAATATCTTACATTGAGAAATTTAAGAAAAAGTAAGAGAGTAAATCTTATAAATAAGTCCCTCTAGCTTAAGATTTGCTACTAACTTGGACAATGATAGATGTTAACTCCGGCGTTTATAAGTGATTATGATCTTTCTTAGGCAGCAGAGGTAGGATTTTATATTTCAACACTTCTTCTCGCATCGAGGTGAGATCAATTTCAACACTCTTCGACTTACTCCCTCCATCCCAAAATAAGGTTAACATTTGACTATTTCACATGAATTAAGAAATTCCTAAAAACTATAAAAAGCTAAAACTAAAAGACTAATATATCCTCATTAACTACATCTTGAAAATTGAAATTGTGTTTAAAAGAAAAGTAAAAAGAGGGTAAAAATGGTAAAAGTTCATTAAATTCTCATTGATAATCCAAATGTTAACCTTATTTTGGGATGGAGGGAGTAATATTTAAATTCTCCCCCTCACATCGGGGTGAGATAAATTTCAACACTCTTCCTAACATCAATGTGGGATCAATTTCAACACTCATATCAAGGTGTGATCAATTTCAACACTCCCTGACCTTATATTTCAATATCCTTCACATCGAGGCTGGATCAATTTCAACATTCCCATCACCTCAAAATGGAAGTCAATTCAAAGCTTCGTCGCCTTATTTTTTAGTTTAGGGTTTATCATGAGTTTATGATATATGATTTTTTTTAGAGTGGTATCAATCTATATTTATATGATAGAGTCTGTTTTCAGATTGTTAGTTATATCACGCCACTTGTCATTTTTTTAGTATTTTATGTTTTTAATTAGTTATAAAACTTTTTTTTGGGTGCAAACAAATTGAATTATTGTATTTAAATTGGGGAAAAGGGGGATTCGATCCCACGACATGCATGTTAAATGCTACACCACATTGCCAACTACTCTTGCAGATATTTGACAAATATTTTATTTAATTTTTTCAATGGAATGCTAATTTAAGTAAACTTTTTCCACTATATCTAACAAATCTAAACTAACAGTATTTTTGGTATGATATAATAATCTACATTAAATATATTATCTTTCTTAATTTCAAATTCTAAACTCATCTCCTACTCTTAGGAGGGTGTATTCAATATAGATTCTATAGGATTTTGAAGGACTTTTAAAGTCTATAGGTATTCAATTCAGATTTTAAAAAGTCCATTAAAATCTAGAGTTATTCAATTCAGATTTTAAATTATCTTTTGAAATTTGTTGGTATTCAAAACTCTATAGATTATTATAGATTTCATTAAATGAAGGATTTTGATTGATTTTCTAGGCATGAATGTGTATTGAAAACATCTCTTGTTTTTCCTCAAGATTTGGAGTTTCTCTCATGAATATTAAAATTAAAAGTATTTAATAATTTTGTCTGAGAATACAAATTTTGTGTGATGGAATTCTTTAAAATTAAAATTAAAATGTCCAAACACAAAAAATATGAGGGAAAATTTCACATCATTAGAAAACTCAATAGATAATTTTTATTCTCCAAAACAATATATTGTCATAATATCCAAACAATTTCTTTCTGATTTTCTTCAGCCAGAAATTAAAGAAAATCAAATAATTTCTTTCCTAACTAACCATAAATTTCTGTTTCATTCTTCATTTTTCATAAAGATATTTTATTGGTATGACCTAACTTCACCCAACTCCTTCCATTATCCCAAAATCCTATCGCTAATTCCTACCTCCCCTGCTCCTAACAATCTTCAAATGTTCTCAGAAATACTAATCTCTCAACAAATTTCTTCCACCTCTTTTTCTTTTACTCTTAAACATTTCAATGAAAACAGAGAACTGCAATGAAGATGAATAAATGTGAAGAAAATTACAAGTATAAAAGGTTTCATTTTTTTTATACTCAATTCAACAGTTGTCATAAAAAAAATTCAGATATATCTTTATTTTCTTCCTTTATTTTGTTCTTCTTTTTCCTGGTTATTGAATGAAGACTATAATAGAAGTCGTGATCCTGAAGATATTTTCTTTTAATTTTATTTTTAAAAAGTTTATTGCTTCAATTTTGCAAGGGAGATGTGATATCCTCCTAAACATGGATTCAGGATTATGGAGTGTATTCTATGTTCCCTCTTGGTAAGAAAAAGAGGGAAACATTTTTAATTTTTTGTTTCGTGTGCAAGGTAGTCTTCCTTTCCCTATATCACGAGTTTAAAAAGAATCCTAATCTATAACCATAGAGAGCATTATAAGATGGAAAAAATCCGCACTCTATTTGTACATTAAAAAGTATTGGTAGTGTTTATTTGCTAGTTCGTAGGCATGAAGTTCATCCAATAGTAAGACTATTGTAATTTTGGGTGGCAACTTATAAAAGTTTCAGGAAAATAGTAGTTCAATTTTCTATTTCTTACCACCCTCATTATTCAGGGAATTTTTTTTTATTTTGTCATATAATAAGCCAAGTTTTAGTTTATTGTCTAACTAGAAATTTACACAAAATTGTGCAGGTATAGACATGAGCAATTGCATCACCAACTGCTCATGATGCATAGAGTGGCGTAAAGAAACTTAAAATCTCTCATCAATATGAATCCATGTTAACCACTGATCTCTCATCCATTAGAAGAGCTCCAATTTGGAAGTAAGTTTTTTGACTCTTTTTCTTCTTAATTCAATTTTGTTTCATGTGATTGATTGTCATGCAAATTTGATCTTATTTTTTCTTCTTCTTTTTTTTGTGGTTTTCTTTGGTTTGATATGTGCATGAGTCATCATTTCTCAAATTATGTGCATGAGTCATCATTTCTCAAATTTAAAAATGATAATCTTCATATTTTTCTATTAAATTTTTAATCTTTTGTTTCAATTAGTGTCTTGATAATCAACTTATCTATGAGTTAATGGCTTCATATTCAATTATTTTGAGTTATTAATTATAGTGTGAGACTCAAATTTATCAAAGCTAATAAAAAACATCATTCATCTCTAATTTCATTTATTTCTTCTAAATCTTCATCCAATTTTTTTTGTTGGATGGGTGATTTTGTTGACAAAAGAAAAACATTCTTTGCCATTTGAAAGAAAAGAAAAATCCATTTTAACTTTAGTTGTTGATGAGCCTATATTTTACCATTATTTTGTATATTTTCATATTTGTTTTGAGCTTAGTTGAGAGAAAATAATTTATTAAATTAGTCTTTATGAGTGAATATGTCTAAAAATGTTCTTATGAATTTAATTCACTAATTTCTAATATTTGATACAGGTTAAAGGCATTTTGGACATTAAAGAAAAAGAAGAATTATATTTGGCATGTGCTAAAATGTCATCGAGTCCAACTTACAATAGAAGATTGAAGATATGCACAAATTTGTTACTTGCCAAAAGTTGAATTTGAAAAGGAATAGAATTTGGAAATTACTATAATTTTGAATTGGAATTCTAGAAGGAATCAGAAATCAAAGTCTTTCACTGCCTATATAATGAGCACGGCAAAATGGCATCCTTGTATATACCATTCATTCATAATCATCCTGGAACAGTGACGAATTCTCGGCCACCAAGGCCATCCAGGCCATCCGTGGATCAAGGAACAAAGGCGTTCGACGAGCTTGGAGCTCGGGATCGTTTCGTCATCAGGCTACTTCTTCCATTGTTTTTATTTCATGTTTATTTTTAGCTAGTTTTCTTGTGACTAAGACCTTCTTTAAAGGTCGAAAACTTTTATGAATATATTTGATTTTTATTAATTTATGTATCTCGACAATATGGTTAATTGTTATTATTTGTTCTTAATGCTTGCGATTTTCTGATCAACTATTGCATGAATCTAAATTATTTGTAGAGGCTGAGAAGTTCTATATTTAATTGGATCACGGATAATAACAACATGACGTAAAATTTACTAGAGATAAATTCGATTTCCTTGTGTGGTTTCTAGCGAGTAGGAAACAAAAGCTAGGGAAAGTCCACAGAGTTTTATGTGGTTTTTAGGTCTTAAAATCACGTAGAGATACGATTGATTTATTCTCTAAGGCTAGGAGTTTTTCGCCAAGAGATTGGGTCTACCTTATATTCAGGAATTTCTACCATTAACCTAGTTGAGACTTAAATTAAGGAATCATTTGTTTTCTATAAAAAGAGTAGACTAGATTAGAGGTGTCTTAGTCCATTTGTTACATATATTGTTATCTCTTTTAATAGCATCTTTATTTTATTTTAATTGTTTTTCATAATTAGTTTTAATTCATTCATTCATCATTATTTTGGCTTAAGTTAGGTTATAAGTAATATAATTTTCCAGTTAGATAACCAATTCTCGTTGGGACGATCTTTTACTTATCACTTTATTACTTGTTTGATATTTGTGCACTTGCAAATTTCGCATCAGTTGTGCAAATCAATATTGTTATTTGTAAAATCAAGTTTGAATTATGTTCAAAATTGATCATATTGTAAAAAAACAAAAGGAAAAATGAGACGCGGTCGGTCTATGATTAACTACTCTCACACGGGTGAAAATCCTTTGTCCCCATTCCTGTCCCCAATCATGTCCCTGACCAATCATAAATTACTATATAAACATTTTTTTCCAATTATATATACACTTAATGAATTGTGATTGGTTGGGGACACACACATGGACACACACGGGGACAGATGATTTTTTGCCCTCTCACACAAAAGTATGGGGGCTAAAACTTCTTTTGTTTCGAAATTGAGATAATATGATGAAAACGAGGTACATATGGATAGCTTGCTTTCTAAATATGAATGCATATGTATGTTTATTGTCACAATTGAGAGCTTTGGTATATTTGCTTCCTTCTTTTTTTCTTTTTCTTTTTTTTGTTCAATATATTATTATTCAAGGCCATATTTGAAGAAAAAGTGAGAATATGTAGATGGGGTTTGAAGTGTCTAGGGGAGAGGCACTCTTTTTGGGCAAGGGGATCCAGATCCTCTATAACCTTCCGTGCAACACTCTTTACAATACTTCACCTAATTATAGTATGATTGATGCTTGAGCTTCAATTTTTTGTTTAAGATTTATCCTTTTCAGTTAAGGATATATAAATTAAAAGTTTTTGCTATTAGAGTGTTATAATAGTGTTGCACAGAGTGGCGTAAAGGCCCCGAAGTTGCATTAATATTTGGTTCTCTGAGATGTTAATTTTTACTACTTTTCTTTTCTTATATTTGAAGATCCATTATGATAATCCTTTCAAAAAGTGGGTGGAAAATACTATTTTTGTGGTAAATGTGCATTAATAAGAGTGATATAGGAAAACAATAGAAAACCCATATTACTTTCCGGTAAAAATAACTTAATAGCCTTACATTGTTTTCTTTATGCTATTTTGTTTCTCGAACTTAGAATTCGCTATTTCTTTATTTTCTTTTTTTGGCAGTGACCTTCATATTTCTTTCTCTTTTATTGTTGAATTCAGAAGTTCTTTCCTCTTTCGTGTGATGAAGTAGGCGAGTTTTTTTATGGAACAAAAACTTGATTTTGGCCTCTATTAATACGAACATGGACTGCATATAACTTCGAGTCAAGCTTTCAATGGACAATTGCACCAATCTTGAGTTTGCTCTACAAGGATATTATTTGAAGAAAATCGGTATGCTTCATGGTAAAAAAACATGAGGAGATCTGCACTGTTGATGAAAGATTCCGTTTGTTAAATTTCTTTTTCATTGTTAATCTTTGGATGTAGTAAGAGTTTTTATTAGCTTATATAAGGTATCACATTTCTTTCTATTTTTTGATACTTTTTAAAAGTTATATATAATTTTCCGTGCATAGCACGGGTTGCTTCAAGATTTCTTTCCTAAAAATGTAAATAGATTTTTCGACAAATCTTGTTTCTTCTAGCTGCATACGGCAAGATTTCAAAACTTTAAAACATCTAACTTTAGGCACATCATAAACATGCTTCACAATGAGTGATCAATGCCTAGAAGACTATATAGTGTGTTATATTTATATGTGTCAACCACAAACATGGCAAATAATAAAATAGTTTTATAAGATTTTTGTTCCACATAAAAGAATCTTTACATTTATTGTCTCCATTCCACCATTCTAATCACATTTTTTTAATAACATTTTGTGATATTATAAACTAATGCCGGCCACCAAGGTTGTAGTTCCTCAAATTCAATCAAAATCTTTTATCTACAAGAAAATGAAATCCACTCAACTTCCAATTATGAATGCACATTTCTTTCAAATGGAAATGAACTTTATTTTTTTAATTTAATAAACAATCCCCTTGCTGCAAAGAAGCACTTGAATAACATAGCTTGAGACAAATTGCCTTTTTTACAGTTCTTCGTTTATTTACGGGAAAAAATTTGATATAGACCTGATTCATATGAATTTTATAGTATAAAATTGTCCACATATCTCATAATTATTTCTCTACTTATTCTGTAACTATGTGAATAGCTTTGTATTAGAAGGTTCGTGACAAAACTAACTTATTCATAACACTCATAGAAAAAGAAAATTTGGACCACCTAATTTATCCAATGTAATGTCAACAAATTACATGACCACCATAACTAAACCTGCAAACAGGTCGGGTTTAGACCTGTATTCGATCCGAATCCGAAAAAATGGCTTTGGATTCGGTTAGAATTCCACACCCATGCACCCGCATCTGAATTCGAATCCGTATAAGAGTAATAAAATAGTTACGGGTTTGAAATATAAAAAATTGGATCCGTTATTCTCGGATCCATTCTCCCACACACACACACACACACACACACACACATATATATATATATATATATATAAATGATTTTTTAAACATTTAGATCAGTTTACATCTAAGCCTAGATTTTTTACCCTAATTTATCATCATTTATGAAAGTATATGAATAAAACTTATAAAACATATGGTTCTTCGGTCGTTTCCTTCTCTTTTCATCAAAATTTGCAACCGTTTACTTCTTTTTTCATCATAGTCGAGAGCCGCCGCCACTGTTAAAACGCCTCTGGTGCTCCGGCTCAACTGCTCAAGTACTACTCGTATTTTTATTTGAATTTTGAACTTTTAAAAGTATTATGATTATGGATTGTATTCTAGTTCGTAGAATTATTTATGGATTGTAGTATAATTGGGGTGAAGTAGCATCTGATAAGTAAGATTGTTAGATTAAACATATATGTTTTACTCAACCAAAATAGAAAGAAAAAAAAAGGATTTGACTTTTTGAAACAAGTTTACCGGATTCGGATCCGAATGGACGAATCTGGTAACCACATACTCTAGATACGTCCGGATCCGGGTTCGGATTCGACATGAAAATTTAAAAAAAGATATAGATCCGGATTAGACCGTTCCGTATCCGTTTGTATCCGTTTACAAACCTAACTATAACCATCTTGACTTCATTTACTTTTTAATAAAGTTTTAACTTATTCACTGATGTATCTATCGATGAGATTGTCGTGAAGAAGTCAGATTCAAGCTCAAGGAGCTAGCTATATAAGGCGAACTGAACATTTCATTGCAATTAATTAGCCTATGATGAAGTTAGCAATACTACGATTTTCACCCGACTCAGCATTTGTATTAACCACTAAAAAAAAATTAAATTAAAAAAGACCGTGGATCGGGACCCACATGTTCAGTAATTTGATTAAGAAGTGTAGGGCCCACGGTGTACAAATGTCGAACAAGCATTGGGGCATATAGCACGTGAGGCTACTACTTAAAGGCAATAATTTAGGCTCTTTTGCAAGTAAAAACATTTCAATGATCTTCATGGATTGCAAATTATAGGTGTATTTGATGGATGTTGCAAATGACCTTTCACTTTAGTCGACAATGGTGTTTTTAGGCATCAATTCAGGTTGTAAAAATCATTCCAAGAGAGGGGACAATGGTGCTTTATTTTCCATCCTATATATAGTGTTGGTAGTTAATTAGTCATAATTTCACATTTGATCTATATGGTTAATTTGCTTAATTTAAACTTACAAGATTCATGATTTTTACTATTGACATGATAGTGCACCTCTCATGAGTCTTCGAGTCCCATCATTATGCTTTTGTTAGTTTGTGCCCTAGCTAATTTTCTTCTTGGCTTTTCAATCACAACTTGAACTTAATCCTAATCTTGTCAAGGACTCCATCGAAGTTGATTTATGACTGATTTTTTTTTTTTTTGCTAAATAAAAATTATCCATTAATTATAAAATAGCCGAAGCCATTACAATCAAAGGATAAAAAGAACATACAAGAAAATAAAAGTTATACAGATTGCGTAGACTCACCACGATAATGAGATAAAGTTCACACCCCTGACTCGTGAAACACTACAAAAAGTAGAAAAAATAAGATTTATGACTGATTTGCATTTTACTATTAGACATATAGGAAGGCCCCATGAGACGATGACAACAAAAAAAGTTATACTGTAAAATTGAATATATATTTTACTATTCAGTTACTCGAGTTCGAATTGATGTGCACTTTAACTAACATAATCAATTTAACACAAGTTCCATCCTAAATTTTAACCTAATTTAATGGAATGTTCAATTACCATGATTCATATACACCCCTAACTAATGTTCTAGGTTTAGTATATATATATATAGAAGCATCATTTTCATTGGTTAGGTAAAATATATGTTCATCATGCTAATGACCATTGTTTAGCTTTATTTTTAATCCTTTTCAAGTGGAACATATTGTCGGCAAATCAAGAAATCAGTTGGATATAATTCGAATTTATTAGCAAATCACTTGTTAGAAGTTGGTGAAAAGGAAATTCATGGAAAGTTTTTAAGGAAATTCATATTATAGTAAAACCTGTATATAAGAATATCTTCCTTATACTAATAAAAAATTATGGTCCCAACTCGAGACTATTTATAAATAAGAATAAACTCACATTGTAATAATTCATGTTTTTTAGGACCATCTTTAAGAAATTTACCTCCAAATAGTAATAAAATAACATTAAATTTTATATATATATATATATATATAAAATATCAATAATTATTTAACTATGTTACATTAAACTTAAGATGATATGAAATGCTTATCTAAAGTGTCAGTGATTTGAGTTCGTTTGTTCTTAGATGCCATGACTTGCTTGAATTTGAAAATGTATGATTTGAAATGATAATTAAATTTATGATTATGCTATCATTTATATATGTATAATAAAAAGAAAACAAATGAAAAAGACATTTCGAAGATACAACATAAATTAGTGAATATTTTAAATGCATACATGTACATGGATTTTTTATTTACATTTCCTAGATTCATACATTTTTTATTTACATTTCCTAGATAATGTATGTACATGAATGAATATTCTAAATCTAATATATACACAATGTACATGCATGATGTACATATATTTATTTTTTTAAAACTCATGAATCTTATATATCTTTTAAATTTATGTTTTTAAAATATGAACGGACACATTTCCAAGTGTCGTATAATAATGTATATTAGTCATTTTTTCAACATTATAATTTTTATATGTAAGCCTTTATTTAAGAATAACTTTCACCAAATTTGTCTATTTCATCCAAACTTTCAGTAGAAATTGACAATTTCATTCAATTATAATAAAGAACAAAAAAGTGGTGGAGCACAAAAAGATGCCCGCGTGAATATTTTTTGTTTTTTTTTTGGGTGAGACGCATGAATATGCTTTGGTTGTAGTAGGACAAGTTCTTCTTGGTCATGTTTTAGGCTATGTTAGATTGATGGAAAGGAAGGAATGAGAGTATTAGTTCAAGAGAAAGGAAAATATAAGGGAATGAATGGATTAAGAATTTATCGTGTTTAGATAATTTATTGAAAAAAAAAGATTGTTTTTTTTTTCTATTTAATTTGCAGCGATTGCTTTCGACTTAGAATAATACGTCTCAGTTTCGTCCTTGCCCCATAATAATAAAAAGAATTCTTAAAAAAAATCTCTATCCAATTTGTAACTAATCTTAGGAAAAAAAAAGCTTTTGTCCCAAATTACGGTCCCATTCTATGTCACATTAATAGATGATTGTCACGTGTTCACTTTACTCTTGAGGATCCTATCCGTTCTTTCAAATTATATTTATTAATGTTGATTTTTTTTGTTGATAAAAAAATACTGACTTTAATTTATTAAAAAAATATAATTATGTTTAAGCTAGGGTAAAACACGACAATTCTGTTTCTTAACATATCCGCAATCGACTTATAGAAAAACTCCATTGCTAGCGGTGGCGGTTGACTCCACACACGGTTGCAGTTCTACCAGAGCCTCACTGCATCAAATTAACACTGAAGTAATTTGGTTATAACCGAAACAAATTTATCCAAACTGGAAAATTTTGAGTAGGATAAGTTCAGTTTTCAATTTAAAAAGGTTTGGTGTGGATTTTAAAAAAATATAAGAAAATTGAATATTAACCGAATTTTAAAACTGAATTTTACCAAAATGCCCAAGTGCACACCGCTAGTAGGAAGAGAGCTTTCACAATACTAGAATGGACCAAGTCCGAGATTGAAAATGCATATAACGTAAATAAAATAAAGAACTGTGCCTCAATACTAAACTGATGTCACCTAACTCCAGCGAGGATTATGATCTCAGGAATTGAGTAACCAAAAATCTAAGAACTAAACTGAAACGTAGTTTAGGAGATAGTTAATCTAAGATAAACTAATTAAGATTGCGTGACACCCTTCAGGTTGAAAAAAAAGCTGTTGAAGAGCAAATTTGATTTGTAGTTTGATTGATTGGTGTCTATTCTTCCATTTTCTTCTGCTTTATATCGCTGACTCTAAACCTAGAAATAATAACTAAAAGATTATCCGTAACAATCATGCCTTATTAGTACCACATTCGTCGGCCAGTTCTTTGAGTTAGTGACCTTCGATTGACTTATTGGGCCTAGACATGGGACCTCTTATTTGGCGAAGTCTTTGGAGGCTTGTAGAATTGTTGGTGAAATATCTCCTCATGTATCTCTCAAGAGTGAACCGAATTGGCTGGTTCTCGGTTGTACCTAGTCAAATGTGTTACCCGTTGAAGAGTATAGGAAGGGTTTTCAATTCAAGTCGATTGATGGAATTACTATACGTGTTTTATGGTTTTTAGTAGTCATTATTACGTAGTATCAAAAATAAATTCTTACACAGTTATCAGTCTAACCGGGTGTGCCACCATTTGTTCCCTAAACTAACTCGATAAATGCCTCTTGAGTCATTTATCTGTGAATCTAACTGAAACTAATTGTTTTCAAGCGTGTCACCCTATTTTATAGAGAGAGAGAGAGAGAGATTGCGAGGTTTTTTTATCCACATTTATGATCCTTAAAGACTTTTAAAGAGAGGGGTGTAGGAAGAGAGCTTTTAACACTACTATAATGGATCAAGTCCGATATTGGAAATGCTTATAAAGTAAAATGAGGTATTGTGTCTCAGTACAAAACTGATATCACCTAACTCTTGTGTGGATTAAGATCCCAGGAATTTAGTAACCGGAAATCTAAGAAGCAAACTAGAAAGTAGTCCAGGAGAGTCCCCTTGACAATTATGTCTCTCGGTTTAGACTTGTTGCTTGAGACTTCAACATCTTGGAAGAGTTTACTGCTTGCTACGTCTTGACTCCTAGTCCTACCTTCGTCGGTCAGCTCTCCGAGTTAGCGCGCCTCAACCAACTTACTAGACTTCTTCTTTGGCGGAGTCGTGATGTCTCCAAATGGGGGCAAATAATTGTCTGTACCTGTTTGTGTACTCATTTTTGTGTCCAATCAATTACAATTTATCATGTGTATATATATTTAAAAAAAATGATCAAATGGCGAATTTTTATTGATTGAGAATAGAAATAGGTAATGACGGTTTTCACCCCAAATGGGGTCGAATCTTCGGAACCAACAGTTTCCAAAACTTGACTTGAAAGAAATACAATTTTCAAATACTCATGAGAACAATTGGAAAACCACACATGCACGAGCAAATGACAAACTTTTCAGAGCTAGATCAATCAGTCATTGAATCGGTCTGCCGTCATTTCTTTTCCAGCCTTCTTATGATTTCAATTAGTCCAAAAAATAAAGCAATGTTCAAAAGAATATATGTGACACGCTGAGTTTCTGGGCTCGAAACACGACTAATGAGTTTGACAACACTAATGATAATCTGCTTGGTAACCGAACTTATTATACTAAAATGGATATCTGAGGTAACTATGAGACTTTGACCCATGCTTATATATGATTAAAACGTTTCAAACTTATCTTATGTGATATGGGTATTACATTCACCCTTAAGGCACTAGCGTCCTCACTAGGCGCTCAAACATACTTAGTGTATGACTAAATAAGTTCAACGTACTATGATACCATAATGTCACGTCCTAAGTCTACAGGTATGAAAAGCGACTCATGTACCTATCAGAACTCACGATCACCTGTTTGACAGTCAAACTCGCTATGCTAAAATGAAACTTAAACTCATACTTATATACCAACAAAACGTTTCAAACTTATCCCATGTAAAATGAGGTATCACACTAGGAAAAATATACTATTTGTTTACATGGTGAAGTTAGTGGGATCATTTATTTGTTAATTTCACAAGTTTTATTTCGAGGATCATAGTCTTATCTACCCTTTAAGACTATAATGACAGAAATACAACTTGTAAGATCAACATCTCCGGATCATCATTGTTTAATTAGTTGTTTACATTAACCTATTCAATTGTAACTACAATTCAAACCAAAAGATCGAACCTAGCTAACAAAATTACATGCCCCATACCCCCAACATTTTCAGAAACGACGAAATTTTTATATGAAAAAATTATTTTTTGTGATATTTCCTTATAAATATATTTTATTTACCCCCCTCCCCACCTCCCAAATGACAAATTCTTGACTCTGCCACTGACCATATAGCAAGAAAATGTTCATTTTTTGTTACTGGCTACTTGTCTTAGTCTAAGCACTATAACATGAAAAATGTTCCATTAACGCAAGATATATAGATCGCAAATTCATATAGTGAGTAAGACTTTTAAATCTTTTCATGAGTAGAGATGATTATTCATAAGGTGGGCATGTAAATGGTCGTTTTCTAATGCAAAAACATTTTTTTTTAACTTTAAGTTTCTTTGCGTTGCATCAAAAATGAAAAAGGACACTTTTACACACACATGTGAAACCAAAAGAGAAATTAAAAGCAAGCTTGAATTCTCTGTAACACCCCTCGTAAGGTTCTCTTGAATATTTTTAATTACAATTTTTTTTTATACTTGAGTCTATTTTGTTTAATTTGTAATATTTAAATAAAAATTTGTATAATTAAAATGTTACAGAAATATTACAACAATGAAGGGTTAATCGAAGTTGCTAACCAATTAGGAGACAAAAGGGACCAAATTGCATAGCCAGTTCACAACTCCATTGTTGAGGAGTCAACCTCAATGTTCTTTTCTAGTCCTTCAAATCTCCAACAATGCACATCATTTTTCAAAGTGCTTCAAGAATGAGAAAAGAAATTGGGCCAAAAAGATGAAAAAAAGACACTTGAATTACACGGTCGCATGCAACAAAAGCAACCAAATAAAGCACTTTTGTCCCCCAATAAAGCATTTTCTTCACTATTTTCTCCCAACAATATTTTCATAATTTCAACTCTTCATATTATAGTGCAAAAAATTCACTATTCACATTATGCTACTTTTGCCATACGAGATTCACTACTTTTTTTAAATTATAAATTTTTTAATTAAAAAATTAATACGTATTAATTTTTTATTTTATTAGTGAAACAGAAAAATGAGAAATCAAACGGAGATTACCGATATTATATATAACATACTTTTCTATCATGTTCTTTTCTCTTTTCAAGCCACACGCGCACAATTATGTGTTATGTGAAAGTGGTTTATCATCAACGCTTTGAAGGAAAAATAGAACAAAATCTTACTTCTTCCGTCAAGAATTTGTCTTTTATTCTCATGTTTTTCTCCCTCGAAATACAATAAAACCTCTATATATTAATACTCTATATAAGAATAATCTCTTTATAATAAAAAAAAAAAATTAGTCCCAATTCGGAACCAATAATAAATAAGAATAAACTATCCATTGTAATATTACATGTTTTTTTAGAATCATCCTTAAGAAATTTACCTCCATTTAATAATAAAATAACATTAAATTTTAAATATATTTATATATATATATATATATATATATATATATATATATATATATATAATAACAACTTAAGTTTAAGGGTATCTTTTAACCATTTTGCAAGATATTCTTTGCTTCCAATTTGGGTTGGTTTCTTTCATTTTGAGCAACTCGAGACGAATATTTTCAGTGATTTGAGTTCATTTATTTGTAGGTGTCATGACTTTCTTGAAGTAAAAAATGTATGATTTAAAGTGATAATGAAATTTATGATCATTCTAGCATTTATATATGTATAATAAAAAGAAAACAAACGAAAAAACGTTTCGAAAATACAACATACATGATGTACATACTTTTTTTTTGTTTATGTTATTTTAAATGCATACATGATGTACATACTTTTTTTTTGTTTTTTTTTTTTTTTAACATTTCCTAGATACTCTATGTATTTGAATGAATCTCCTAAATCTAATATATATAATGTACGTACATTTGTTTTTTTAAAACTCATGAATTTATATATCTTTTAAATTAATTTTTTTAAAATATGAAGGGACACGTTTTCAAGTGTCGTATGATGTATATTCGTTATTTTTTAAAAATTATAATTTTTATATGTGAGTCTCTATTTAAGAATAACCACCTTATAGTAATATTTTTCTCCTGCCCCAAAAATATTACTGTATGGAGGTTTTACTGTAATTAATATTTTTATATGAAAATTGGCTATAAATTCTCAGCAACTATTTTTTTACTATCCGAAGGAAATATCTGATATGGACCGGGTCCATGTGGACCATGTGGTCCAGATTTGGCCACATCCCTGTAGAATGAGGAGAGAGAAGGAAATGCAGTGATGTGGCCAAATCTGAACCGCATGGTCCAGTGAATCTGGTCCATGACAGACCTTTCTTGAAATAGTCAGCAGTACAACACTGAAAAATGTCATAAATGTATAATTGAATAAACAAGATAGTTTTTTTGTTACATTTCCAAAAGTACAAAAATATGTAAGGAGCATTTTTATTTTTCCTTTGTTATATGAATCTTATTAACGTTATACTATTCTTCATTTCTCCAAATAATTACTAATAAATTCATATTAAACTAATTTCCAATACGACTCTTACCTTTAATTTATGAAAGAGTTTACTAGTTAATTTCTAAAATTTACTCTCACAATATAATGACATTTTAAAGATAAAATTATGAAGGAATTCGAATTTAATCTTTTTTTCTTTATATTTTGAAAATTTCAAAATTTCATTAATTAGAAGTCAAAATGAAACAAATTCTAGACAACGTGATTATATTGCTTTCTTGTTTTCTCTTGTGGTGGGAGGAAGGGTGTAGGACATGTCCCCTTATTTCTCACATTCCCAATTATTCTCTATCTCATTTGTAGATAACATTTAAATAAATATTTCACTTTCTTTTTAAGAGTTTCACCATTTTATATTATAAATTATTTAAAGATAAAAAATAAGTATGACGGGTTATTGATAATGGGAATGAAAAACGAGACAGAAATCGGAAGGAGGTTTAAAGAGGTCGGAGGGGTTGGGGAGGGAAAAATACATTATGCCATATATATGTGTGTGTGTGTCAATTTTTATTGCACTAATAAAAATTATAACCTAAAATAAATAGCGAAACTCGTAGGGTTAAAATGAACACGTGACAAACATCTATTTGTGGGACAAGATGATTTTTTGCCATAATATTCTGCCAAATCTATCAGTTTCTCTACTTATTCCACCATTTTTTAAAATTATAGATTTTTTTTTTATTATTAAAAACTAACACTTAACACTATATTATTAGTGAGATAAAAAATGAAACACAATTTAATGACAAAAAAATCTCTTCTTATTGGGGAGTGGGCTTGAAACAGACAAACCACTTATAATAGTTTATCTGGACGCTGAGCCTCCAGTGCGGAACGCCTTTCTCAATATGTGCGGTGTGATACTCAGGACCTTTTGACCTTAGAAATTTGCATGCTTATATTTAAATGTTACGTGACTAATTGATTTTTATATGTGTTATATATATTGTACATAATTGTTTAGGGTTGCTATGTCATCTTGGATTAATTAGAGGACCTAAGTGCATAAAAGGAATTCTATTTTAGTTAGTAAGTTAGTTGATTTTTTAGGGAGGTTAGTAAATATGAAGGGGTGACTTTAGGGATAACTCTAAAGGGGTTGAATATTTAGGATTGGTTGGACATTTTAGGGATGTAACTTCTCATAATTTTGGGGTTTTGATAGCCTATAAATAGAGGAGAAAGATAGAGAAGGGAAGAAAAGAATAAGAAAGAAAATAAGAGTGCTGAAAAATCTGCACAACAAGTAAGAAGTAAATCATCTCGGATTACTCTCATATTTTAACCATAGATACTAGACTCCCTAAACTATATTCTAACAAAAGGAATTTTCATTCTAAGTTATGGATTAAGAGATATCATCATCATCGGAGTAGAAGATTGTGGAGTTCAAGTAAAATCGTGCTGAGAATAGATCATCAAGTTGAAGTAGTAATCGAAGCCTGATTGACCCCTTTCTTTTTCCTAAAGTTAGAAGACATATAGAAGTACATTCTTAATGGTGGAGATTAAGTTTCAACGGTTCCATCTAGAGTTATTGCTTCTGGAAGTTGCCACTACAAACTAGAGAATTATGCTTTTCTAATCTCCATTTGATTTTCCGATTAGTGTTCAAGGTAAGAACCCGTCGTCTTCATTTTTCAGTCCTAAATCACATGAAGTATTCTTTTATTAAACTATGAAATATATGAAGTTTTTCCATGTTTTAATGCATCAAAATCTGGATGAAGTACCGAATTATGTTTGCATCGTTGCATGCTTATACTTGTTTATTCTTGCGTATGGTGTTGATAAATTGTTGGATGCATTACATGAGGGTCAGCATAATGCATATTCTCAATCTAGAGCTCTTGTCTAAATGATGATCCAAGACCAAGATATATTTTGAATTTACGATAAGTGTCCGGGAGCGCTTTTTGTCCCCTCATGATACCTGGTCCCTTGCATGTTTAAAAGTTAAGGTTGTTAATAGTAGCATTCAGTCCAAAATGATAGATAGTGACAGGAATATATATCCTTAAATAGCAATTATGAGCCTTACCAGTTACGACATGATATGATACAAGTTACAAGTATAAGGGCCTTCTAAACGACATTAAAGTTTGGGGCTATTAATAGTTGGATAGTGTTATTGTTTGATAATTGAGCTCAATTGTAGAATTACTTGCTGCATGTCATTTTGGTACTAATCATGTCAAGTTTATATATATTTTAAGGCTACGAGTATGTCAAGTTATGTTAAGAACTCGGAATATGATTTCTGATATGTATGTGATCGATTTGGTTAAGTATTGTTATGACATGTTATGTGTATGTTTTGGTATTGTTTCTAAAGTGTTATAAAGAGTCTAAAAACATTGTTTTGGGTTGGGATTTTAGAATATGCAGAAAATGACTTTTCCTTCACAAACTTTGCCTTGAAAATGTCCTCACTGGATCTCAGACGACCGGATCGGTTACCAGTTCAATTATCACTCGTTCGATCAAACTACTAGGGCTATTTCGGATGAGGGAAAGAGGAAAAACGGTCGAACGTGATATCCCCTCGACCAGACTCAAGCGGTCGATCGGCTCTGTCAAGTAGGTCTACCGAACTTTTTGTAAATGTTTCTGTCTTGATCTCGGATGACCCTATCGGTCGACCGACACATGTCTCCACCGTTCGAAGTCTTTTTACTTTGTTCATACTCCTTTCAAGTTATGTCATGTACAAGCTATACAAGCTCTGAAGTTTCATGATATGTTTTCAAGTATTTTGCAAAGGTTTTCAAGATGTTTCAATTTAAGACAAGTCAAGATGTATTTTCAAATGTTCTGGGAAACAGGAAATGTGTTGAAGTCTCTTTGGTCCTTCATCCCAGGGGCGATCGGTTCTTACTAAGCTAGTGTGGCTTACTCCATTATCTTTTCATGTTTTGTAGATGAGTATGATGAGGGTGCAGATGATGAGGCATGGAATGGAGTGCAAGACGAATAGTTAATGAATGAAAGTTATGTAATAAGTATTGAATCTTTTATAAGTTTTTTTTGACAAATAGTACAATATAATAAGTTTGTAATTTCTTGAAGTAGTGATGACCTTTTAATAAAGTTAAAGTTTAAGACGGTTTTGTTAAGTTATGCTTTGGAAGATTATATATTGTTAAGGGTTCTTTGTCTCATTGGTAGATGAGGCATTGTCAAGTCACCTTCTGGTTACGGGGTGTTACATGCAAAACTTAATCTCGTTCGTCAGGTTGAAATTTTGACGGTAAAAATTGATTTAAAACGAATACATGTCCTGATTTGTACTACACATGCCCTGTTTGAGGGGTGGGGGATAATGTGAAGAAGCAATCTTATCCCCGCCTTGACCGACAGCTGCTAGGTTTCACCATCTCTCCTAAACTTCCTCCAATCTTCGGCCTGAGTTGTAAGAGGCAGAAACTCATCCCACGTACGGTTCGGAGGCCGAGCCCCACCTCAGCAGTCAAGGTGCGGCTTAGGTAAACTAACATAAAGAAGATACTATTCACTCAATAATTGCCTTTGGGTTCCGAACTCCATATGGGGAAGGAGTGACTTGGCCTTCGTGTTGTACCTGGGACCTGCACTTTTCCAATAGTTCATGTCGGGGAAAGATGAATGAGAACTAGCGGAATATATTCATGAAGAAGACTTTCCTTGATCAACTAAAAGTTGTTTAAACTTATCGTCCAAAAGTTTCGCACGTAATGAAAAAAGGCGTTTCGCATAGGATCCGGACTGGTGTATGGAAGGAAGCCCACTTGTGAGAGACTAAGTACCATGCATACTAACAGTTGAAGTAGTTGTTGTGGTCGTTGAGCAAGGACGAAGCCATGACTTTTAAGTTGAGAGTTGAAAAGTTGCAACAGTATGCCGAACTATATATAAAAAGGGCAAAAAACAAAGAATGTTGGGGGCAAATTTGATCAAATATTCCAAAATACATATAAAATTTACTATATCTAATAAGATTTTTAAAAATCCTGGGGTGACTGTATACCTCACCCGCCCCTTATTTTTGTCCCTGTCGTTGAGAGTGATCAAAGATTAATGTTCCATCCACTGGCGGAGCCAAGGGGGGGCCTAGGGGGCAAGTGCCCCCCCAGTTTTTTCCAAATTTATAATTTTAGTATTGTTTTTATAACACCTCGTTCCGTGAATATTTTGAATCACTTTACGATTTAAAATTAGATTTTTAGTTCGTGAATTATAGGAATCACATGGTCTATATCACAATCACATTGTTTTTGTAATACCTTATCCCGTGATCATTGTTTATTGTAACAAGTTTAAGTGTGTAAGAGACTATAATATTTATTTAATAAAAAAAAATTAATATTAGAAAATGGTGAACAAAATTGTGTATAACTTTAATCTATAACTTTAATGCTTCTTCAATGAAAATGAGGCAAATTTATGGGATTCAAGATTTAAGTTGGAAAAATTTTCTTGATGCAACTTTTTTTTAAGTTTATGAAGCACTGATCAGTAGAGTGAAAAGACTATATTGTCCCCCTCCCAGGTTGGTCCCTCAAGCAATAAAAGAACGGTTCTCTCATGACTGATGAGCTAAGGGGCCACTTTTTTTTCCAAATAATAGTTTTAGTTTTGTTTTTTGTAGCACACTCGTACTCGAACATTGTTTATTGTACTCATTTTGAATCACTTTACGATTTAAAATTAGATTATTTAATTCGTGAATTATTGGAATGACACCACTTATATCGTATTAATTTTGGTTAAAATGTGTATAAATCTAGTCTATAAGATTTCATCAAAAAAAAATTTTTTTATGAATTTATTTTGTCAATGTTAATTTTGCCCCCCCAAAGAAAATTTTCTGGCTCCGCCACTGGTTCCATCTACACAAAAAAGGCGATACCCACGCCCACAGGGCCCAACTTCCCGATCCGACAGAAATTGTGGAGGATGTAAATCAAGGTGACCCAACGGCTCGATTGGTAAAAAGATTAATGTTCCTGCTAGCTGTTTTTTACTGTGCCAGTTTCGTAACTGTTACAATGACATTCGGTTCAGCAAAAGTAAAACAAGTTAAGAATTAGGCAGCGATTGACCAAATTCTTGGATTTGAAGTTAATTAAACATGAATTTACCACACAAAACAACTATTATTAAGTACTTCATTAAAACCTTATAAGGAAAAAAAAAGTAAAAACATAAAAACACACATTCTAATGTGAGGACATCATCATATCACACGTTTCTTGCAGATCGAGTAATTATCATGAATATTACAAAGTTTGACCAATTGTACACATTTTGTTCATATTAAGATCATGAACAAAATTGTTCCCGTATTTATATTCTAATCACAAATAAAAAGTTTATAACGGGACACCCTATTTCCTTTCTTGTAGCCTTGTGATTTACATATGTATTTCTCAATTATCTGAAACCTTTTATACTTATTATATTATTACACTTTTATATATATAGTCAGAAACATATATATCAGGGATCCAGCAATTTAGTACTCCCACCATTCCTAAATATAAGACTCTTTAGACAATTTGAGAAAATTAAGGAAGTTGTCATTTTCACCAAAACTTCCAATATTACCCCACCTTCCCTCTCTCACTAATACATCATAAAGAAAAGAAAGGAAAATGTTGAGGGTATAATTGAAATAAATTGTTGACAACTAATAAAAAGAACCTTAAACGACAATTAATTTGGATACCTAGATATCTCCTAAACGACAATTAATAGGGAATGGAGGGAGTATTAGAGATGAGTATAAAATTTCAATGATTTTGGAGAGCATAACCTTTAATATTTCAAATGATTTTTTTGAAAAGGTAAAATTTGCAATTTCAAAATATTGAAGGCGTCTGCCACCTTGCCCTTAGTTACGCCAGTACACAGTATAATGTTTGTGTAAAATCCAGGATCATGAGCATATTTTAATTTCTTCCTAAGAGCCAATGAGGCATTGGTCTAGTGGATAAGGCTGAGGCCTCATGACGTAGATGTCATGAGTTCGAATCCCCTCCCGCTTCTTGAATCCTCATATTTCTTATAATAGATAGGTCTCCTCCCCAATAAATAAATAAAAAAATCTTCCTAAGAAGAGGTGCATATGTATAAATTTCTCACAATATCACTACTATGATTGGAGTTATACGCAAACTTTTTATTTTAAAAACTCCAATATTCTCTTACGAAAATTTTAACTTTTGCGCAATTTAAGGGGGCCCGGTCCTAATTCGATCAGACCTAATCCAGTTACACCCTAATTAATGGGAAAATGACATAGTTGTGACCATCACTATAAAACCATAAACCTTAAGAATTTTTACCTTCAAGGATTCACCACACTTGAGTGAAATGTCATGAATGACATCACAATAGATGTTTCTATGTGCATTAATAAGCAAACAAATAGTTCAATTAAGAAGAAGATAATGTCCAAAGAAAATTAACACAAGTTAATTAGCCAACCAATAGACCAAAAGAGAACCTAATAAGGTCAGACAATAATAATAATTATCAAAACAAACTAAATCCCACTCCATTTATAAGATGACTTTCACAATTACTTTGGTTCACAAAAATTCCATCATAGTCAATGGACCACCAAACATAGTGGTCTCTACATATTTTATCTTTACCTTTGTAATAAATTTCTCATTTTCAAACAATCCAAGATTCCAACCTATTTGGCTCATCCCCCCCCACCTAGAGTCTATCTATATGCATGGACTATAGCAAAGTTAATGAATCTCTTATATATACATTGTATTCCACCATAGCTGCAGTCTTGAAGTTTAAGGTTGTGAGTTTTGGTCTGATGAAGGCAACCATAAAATACTTAGCTGGTCTTGCTGGTCCTAGTGGATATGGATCAAAATCAACAGCTGAACAAGTCACTCAAGATTGTAATTCATTTCCTCTTCCTTCTCATCTCACTGCAATAATCACTGGTTAGTCTTTTATTTCTCTCCCTCCCCTTAATTAATTCCTCCATATCTCTCTAGCATATATCTACTGAGAAGTATGACCGGAATTCCACTTCTCTGCACAAAATGAACAAGAAAATGAACATTTAATTCTGGACAAATAAAGTATATATATAAAGAGAGAGAAGCATCTATCTCGTCCTCGTAAGGGACGAAGACAGAGGGGGAAATTTCTAAAAATACTATTAGATATAGTAATTTTATATGTAGTTCGGAATATTTTATCAAATTCTCCCTCCCCAAAATAATTTTTTTTGCAGTTTTTATAATTCGACATAATGTTGCAATTTTCACCTCCAACACCAAATTTCTAACTTCGTCCCTGGTCCTCATCTTGTTTATCGATTACTATTTACCCATTTTTTTCTACGGTTCTAGTGTTTCATTTAGGTTATAAATTTCTTAAAAAGAAAAATAGGTGCTTAACACTTTGTTGATAATGAGACAGAAAATGTGACACTGAATGGGTTAAAAAAAATCAGAACTACTACCTAGATGCTGGTGATCGATTTTTGGTTCATCCCTTTAAAGTTAAAATCCTGACTCCGCTACTAATGTTTTAACTTCTTGTGAGGAAAAAACATTTGAAAATGGTTTCAATTATATCTTGAGTTTGGTTTGGTGTTTTCCAAATTGTGTTGAGGCATCTTTCATGATATTTAGTCTATGATTTTAAATTTTAGTTAGTTCTTCTGTTTTGTTTGTTGGGCAAAAGAGGTACTAATGTTTTTCTTACTTTTTACTTTGAGAATCATTTGTATCTGTCCCTAATGTTTCTTTCTTTTTTCTTCTCATGCTCTTTTTAGTCCCTTTCTTAATGGTACTTCAAAAGCAACTTCCTTCAGTCTCCAGATTATCTATGACCATACATACCCATAAACTCCTAGAAATTAGAACAACATCAAATCCATCAAAATGGGCAGGTGTCCTTGGACCCAAAACTGGACATGTATTCTTAAAAAATACGACAAATGTCGTAAAATAATGACATATGTTCATTTCAACTCAAAATTGATCGTTAAAATTTCAATTCGACCGGATAAGGTTAACTTCCGCACATGCAAAATTTAAACTCGTTCCGCACTGGAGCCGCAGCTGGAAAGTTTCAAACTCTATCTCCAAGTACATCAATCTCTTGCTACCCCTTTTTCCCTTCATACAGATTTTCATCTAGATTTTTATCAGAAACTTAAATGGTGAAGGCTGAGATCTTAGAGATAACGAGTTCGATTCTCCTCCCGTTTCTTAAATTCTCACATTTCTTTTAATAAATATGTTCTCCTTCCCAATTAATAAAAAAATTTAAATGGTGAAGCTTCATGCTTCTTCTGTTATTAATCTACTTCTCTATTTTAATGTTTGAAGCTGAAATTGTAGTCAAGAATTTCATCCTTTCTTATTATATATGACCAGGGACGAAGATGGGGACGGAGATTTTTAAAAATACTACTAGGTATAGTAAATTTTATATGTAGTTCGGAATATTTTATCAGTTTTGTACCCTATTTTTTTTATTTTTTTTTTTGCCGCTTTTGTATGTAGTTTGACATACCGTTGCAGTTTCGCTTCTAACGCCAAATTTCTGACTTCGTCCCTGTATATGACAATATCCAAAACGTACTCCCTTTAAGAGTTCAGACAGGAAAGTGTATGGTATTCTATTAGCTGCCCTTTTTGTTTGGAGCAGCATTTAGTTTTGTCTCTTTTCATTCTTTAATGAATAGTACCTTTGTCATTGGTGCATGGTAGATACTAATCATTCTCTCTTTTCACTTAATTCTATATATATTAAAATTTTCATATCCAAAAGATACTCCACCATCTCAGGATCATATCCCATAATCTTGTTTACCTCATTGCTTTCCTCATATTATCATCATTATCACAGTACTAACAGTCAAATACTTGATAATTATTTTCGCTATACTAAAATAAATGTTCCAAATTAACAACCAATTACTCTTATATCAATAATCAATCTTACACAGTTACACATATTTCATATTTGATAGGGATTTACGGTTCATATTATTTTATTTTATTTTATATTTTTAACAATTATTAGGTGCGACATCGGGGATCGGAGCTGAAACAGCTAGAGTTCTGGCAAAGAGAGGGGTGAGGATAATTATTCCAGCAAGGAACTTAAAGAAGGCAGCCATGGTGAAGGAGAATATACTTAAGGAAACTCCGCGGGCAGATATAACATTGCTAGAGATAGACCTAAGCTCTTTTGCTTCAGTCAAGAGATTTTGCACTCAGTTTTTGTCTCTAGGATTTCCACTCAATATTCTCATGTATGTTTTGATTTTTTTCATTTTTTCTAATTTTTTAATCATGAATTATTTATAGTAATAACAAAGGTCGTGTTTGGCCGTGTTTGGCGTGGTGGTTAAGTTTTTTATTTGCTATCCGATAGGTACGGGTTTGAACCCGAAAATAGCATATTTATGAAAAATAAAGGGTAAGACTGCGTAAATCGGGATCTTCTCTAGACCCTATTATTGTGGAAGTCTTGTGCACTGGGTACCACATTTTTTATTATTTAGTAATAATGGATAACTATACTAAGGATTAATATAAGTTCATTAATTGCAGAAATAATGCTGGGAAGTTTTCACAAAAGTTGGAGTTTTCTGAAGACAAAATTGAGATGACATTTGCCACAAATTACTTGGGTAATTATCTCATTCTCCTTGGTCAAACATTTTGATGTTATTTTGGGTTGACTTTTTATTTGCTCAAACTTCAGCAGAGACATAATTATTGTAAATTTTATACACTAAAATATTGTTATTTTGTTAAATTCTTGATACAATAGTAAGAAACATGGAGAAAAAAATAATAATTTCTTCATTCGAAATTGAATGTTTGATTTTTTTTTATGTCAGATGTATTCCGTGCAAATTAAAAGTTGTACAACATTTTCTTGAATATCCTTGTGTTCTGATTGGCTTAGCTTTAATATGGCAGGTCATTTTTTGTTAACAGAAATGTTGATGGGAAGAATGATAGAGACAGCAGAAGAAAGTGGGATTGAAGGAAGAATAGTGAATGTTTCATCTGTAATTCATCACTGGGTCAAAACAGATCATTTCTTCTTTCACCAAATGCTCAACCCAAACAAGTAATTTCTCATTTTCTTGATGAACTTTTCTAACTGGCATCCTAAGATACGTGTTAATTTGGATTAAATTATCGTATATAGTAGTATAACAAATTGTTATTCACTTAGAGTTCTTTCATTTTCTGATATGATTTTAAATTTTTTATATACTTAAATTACTATATATTACAAATCTACTTTATCAAAATTAAAGTGTGCCTCCGGTCACATTGAACAAATTCTTTCTTTATATATTAGTTTCCTCTTTTTGCCAACCCATGAATTTTTCCATTTTCCTAAATTAAAGTTATGGTTTATATACACTATGCAATCAGACCATTCAAATTTTGAATTATTCTTTTTTAAAATACTCCCCCTATTCCTAAATATAAGACTTTTATTACATGTTTCAAAAATTAAAAAAAGCCAAAAATTACTTTATTTTTTGTAATCAAAATATCAATATTACTCGCTTAAATAATATTTGTATATAACTAATTCTATTTAAGAGACTAATATTGATATTTTGATTACAAAAACATCTTAATTTATACTTCCTTAATTTTCACAACGTGTAATAAAAGAAAAAGGAAAACAAAACAGCTTTTTAAGAACATTTCTTCTTCTAGTGCCTTTTTCTCAGCAATATCTTTTTGCTTCTTTGGCAGCTATAACGGAACTCGTGCTTATGCCCAAACCAAGTTAGCAAATATATTGCATGCTAAGGAATTAGCTAGGCAGCTAAAGGTGATCAATCTTCAACACCCCTTCTTTCAAAATTTCACTAAATATCACAATAACATTCATCGTTAATTCAGTATCAGATTGCCCTATATTTAACCATACATTTTGCCAACATCCGCCAAAATAGTTGGGAATGTGATGTGACATTCAACATGCATGTTGCGGGATCGAATCTCTCTTCCCCCCAATAAAAAAAAATCATACTTTCTATATCACAAGCCAAAATCCAATTATATCTCAAATATCTTTCTCTCGGCGCAACGAAAATAAACATGAGAACATTAAAAAAAATGGCTTTTATTTATATATCACAAGTGGTTTATTTGTCCTGTCTGACACTGTTGTATTTGGAATTGTTGCAGGAAACAAAAGCAAATGTAAGCATAAATGTAGTACACCCAGGAATGGTGAAGACTGGAATTACCAGAGATCACAAAGGCTTTATCACAGGCAATGCATGCTAATACCTTTTTACAAAAACCACTCAACATATTCTTCAAAGAGAAAAGCTCTATATATATACATAACCAATTTTTACTTTTCTCTTTTTGTTAGTAAACTTTTATTTTAGCCCTTACTGATACATAAACTATTTTTGAACTACTGTTTTTGTCAAATTAGTGTAAAACTTGTGGTTTCCTGCCACTTTTTAATCACTTGTTCTGCGCATATTCCCAGTGTTAAGAACTTAAATGGACAAAAGTACCCTTAAGACTGGCAAACATGTACAGATCACGTGCTAAAAATGGCTGAAAATCACAAGTTTTACACTAATTTGACAATAGTAGTAGTTCGAAAATAGTTTATGTACATAAAGAGCTAAAATAAAAGTTTACTGACAAAAAGAGAAGCAAAAATTGTTTATTTATATAGGGAGGTTTTCTCTATTCGTCAAAAACCCCTCAAAAAAACTAACAAAAGTTCCTATAAAATTCTTTCTACATCACAGATTCTATCTATTTCATGGCTTCAAAATTGCTCAAATCAACATCACAGGTTTGTTTGTCCATACATAGTTGTCTCTATATATCTACCAAGAAATTCTTTGTAAAAAAAAATAAAAAATCATTTTCAATTTTGTCTTTTTTTTGTGGTGATTTATGTAGGGTGCTGCCACTACATGTTTTGTGGCATTGAGTCAACAAACAGAAGGGGTGAGTGGGAAGTACTTTGCAGACTGTAATGAAAGCCACTGCTCAAAATTAGCAAATGAAGAAATTGAAGCACAAAAGTTATGGAAACTCACAACTTCTTTGATTCACAGTAGATTAAGCCAAACTGTAACTTGATTTTTAATTTATTTACAGTTGTTTAGCAAGCATTATATATATAGCGATAGAGATAGAGATAGAGATAGAAACGTAAATAAATAGATTTTTACAGGCAACCATGTAAGTTGTTCATCTATTCTTATGTCCAAAATAAGTACAGTTCTGTCATAATGTTAAGGTTATATCAATAGAGCTCAAGATCTGAAGTTACAAAAGTATCCATTTCCGATTTACTCCTACCTCTTAGTGCAATAAAAGTTTTTTTTATTTTTTCTGAAAAAAAGAAAAGATGAAAAGCGAGAAAGGGATGAGCAAGAATAGCAAATTGCAATGCATGTTATAAGGCGTACCTGGTTGCAGAATTTGGGCAATAGATCATCTCCCTGTGGAAAATCAAGCATGCTATAGAAACATGAATGAATAAATATCGCCAACAAAAAAGTTTCAAGCGCAAGACAAATTTGAATAAAGATTAGCAATTAAGAAATCGAAAATACATCTCTCCTTGCGCACATAAATGATCAAATTACCATGTACATAACGAGATTGTCTGACCAAGCACTATGTATTTCTCGATTTGTTAGCTAACCGTCGCAATTTGAGTACATAACAAAATATCCAACTAGAAAGACACTATGATATGGAATTACAATACAAATATATCAAACGCATCGGTCACAGAGTAGAAGACGAGAGGCAGGACACTGCTGTGCAAAGAAAAATAATCAAATCCATAGAGAAACTATGGCACTACATAAAATAATCATGGATATATTTGTCGCAGCACTGTAAATACACATTCATGTACCATTGACAAAGAGAACATTTCTAATCAACGACAACAAGATCAATTGTCACATCAGTACAAACCATTATGCTTATCTGAGTTACAAGCAAAAAAGACCTTTACCCTCATACTTCAATAGTTGAAGCTTGTGGAGCGATAATTCTTGGATATAATCAGCAGGTGGTTGCATAAGATCAGAGTGTATCACTTTCGAAGATACAAAAGACACCCACTTCAATCTACTTAGCTTCATCTCTTTACCTGCCATAGTTAGAAGTCTGTCAAGACTTTGCAGTTCGAGACACCCCCTAAAGAAGAAACACACTTGTGTCATACTATTTAGTTGATTACGGCCCTCATTAACTAATAACTCTCTTACTTACCATTCACTTTTCCAATTTTAACTGCTGAGATGGATAAAAATGACATGAGAAATTATCTGGGTATTGATTCCTGTTTGATCCCCCACCCACCCGACTAACCCAAAAGATGAAACATAAAAAATCATGAACACCCTTTTCATGTTTACTTTAGGTCACCTCAAATACTATGAAATTTCAGGGGAAAATGTCTCAACTTGGTTCTATTTTTAGAAGTCTGAACCAGCAAATGATGTATCTACAACAAAAAAGCAAGAGTGTGTTCTACTTTCCTGTTGAATGTAGATTCATTCTTTTGGGACAAACTAGTAATAAACTCTCTCTCTCTCTCTCTCTCTCTCTCTCTCTCTCTCTCTCTCTCTCAACAGTTTAAAAGCAATCTTCATTTAGCCCGGAGATTTCGACCAAATAAATCCTAAAGAGCATCAGAACAAATCCAGGCTTCAAAACCTCCAGAGTCGGGGGATAAAGAAGAATTTGTAATCAACCCTTTCAGGCTCCAAATGAGGGCACTCTTCTCAGTACCTATGGCTTAAAAGTAAAACATAATGCTGATATGTTAATCTTCATGTATCAAGAAAAGTACCTTAAAACGCGGAGAACGTCGAACAGCTGAAGCAGATAGAGGAGACAGCATTGCTTGTCTGCCTCCTTTTCCAGTGACTTTGCGGGACTGCCTATTGAAATCTACAGGTTTCAGCTCTTTTAGCATCTCAGGAGATTGAATTCGTTCAGTTGAAACTGAAGAAACTGGAGCAGCCACAGATATTGTATCTGCCAGTTGAAGCTCCTTTTGCTTGACAGGAGATTCACTTCTGTCGGTTGAAACAGAAGAAACTGGAAGAGATATGGTGATTGTGCTATAGTCTCGAGTATGAGATGAAAGTTGGGGAAAACTTCCTGAAAAATCGTCAAGGAGTGCTTAGAAGCAATCGCTGAAACTACTCTTCAAAATGCAATATAGAACAAACTAAATAGTGGAACCATCTGCTTAAGTTGTAAAGTACTATAAAATACGACAGACATATACATAAAAATGTGGTCAACTCATTCAGTTGGTTTACTTTTATGATGAAATTATTTCTGACAAGCATGTAGTGAATATGGACCAAGTCTTAACTATTTTAGCACATTTTTACAATCTTTCAAAGGAAAATGTCCGAAATTGAAAATGATACCACATCCTGCAGCTTCTTGAAATTTATCTCTCATAATTCTCACAAATTTGAATAGTCCATTGCATCTATTTAACTCATTAATCAGCTCCTTCATGTCACTTAGATGAGGATCACAATCTAGCACTGTAAACAAAAAATTCAAGACGATATAGAGAGAATTAATTCTATTAGATTGGAATCGGCAAACGGAATACTCAAAATCTCCATCAGCAAAGAAGATAAAAGAAAGGCATGAAAACAGAGGAGAAATGAAACTTACAAGTGTATACACCATTTACATGATGGATAGTAAAGGAATACTCCTCATCAGGATTCTTTAAGTTTATGTTCGTGAATATAAATTTGACTCCTAGATAGAAAACCGGAAACATAAAAAGCATTATGCAAGTTAGAGGATTCAAGCATAACCATATTTCCAATCAACTAAAAGAAGAAGAAAAAGAGAAGTTACCAATCACAACTATTTGACATACCACGTCTACATTCAATGCGTAAACCGAGGATCTTATTGTACCAGGATATAGCCTCCTCAATTTCTTCTCTATGTTCAGCATTCTGGGTGATGCTTTTCGTCAAGTTCAGTCAGCGCTTTATTCAGCCAATAAAAATATAAGTTAGCAAAACAAAGAAGCAAATTCAAATATTGCTCGAGGAACAGGAACGATGTAGAGACTAAAAGCAGATTTAGGGTAAGTTCCATCACAAGACAAAGGAAAGTTTCACAGGATACAAGTAAGACGAAAAGTGCATGTAAGAAATAAACTTGTAACAAGGACGTAAAGCCTAACTAAAGTGAAACTCAGACTTACTATTTATTCTTTGATTTCCGGTGAACTCTCCATTGTAATTGAACTAGTTAATGACAAATTATCACTAGGGAGAAGAATAACAAAGGGCAGGTAAAATAGAAAAAGTTATAAATTGGCAATACTTACATTTATAATTTCTTCGGGTATGGTAAATTCTCATACATGCAATTATAGCCTAATTTTATTATTTTGACCATGTGCTATGCCCTGTCCTTTTATAAGCATATGAGGTACACCATCTTCAGTAGCAAATATCATGCAAGCCAAGAGGACAAATAAGGAAGAGGATGCTTCCTGCATATCTACTCATTTACCAGCCCATGATAATTCTCAGGATTCAGATTGTTCAAAGTTAAGCCTAAAAGATACTCTTATTCTTCTCCCTTCCTCATTTATTTTCCCTTCCTCTAATACCTTCTAGGAAACCACTTGGCGGACTAAATTACTACAATATTTTCGCGACAAATCTAACAATTCAGGCAGTCTACAGTCCAACCAATCAAAGCTAGATAAACAACACCATTGATTGAAGCAATGCTTACTGAGAAAACCTTCTAATTTCCCCGTCTTGGGAGAATAACATTAAATCAAGAAACTCAACAAGAAGTAAAAGAAAAATGACTATATATATTACATTTCCCACACAGAAAAAAAAGACAAATATTTTAGTGATCCCTGCAAAATGAGTTCCAGGTGAGTTTTTTTTTTTTCTTTTTTTTTTTTTTTTTTGGTGAAATAAGTTCTGGTGAGTTATCTAAATTGCAATCTGTATAACCTCCCAATTCCAACGTTGTCTGGAGTCTCTTTCAAAAGCTTGTTATTTTGATAGATACTTAAGAACAGAATACCAATCTCTTATTTACTTAAAATGGTCATTAAGAAGATACTCTTGCACGCTATTACCTTTTAACATCTTATTAAAGAAACCCTCGAAGCAAGAGAAGATGCCACATGCTAATATTGGTGAACAATGAAGTCATTTTATCAAAAAAACACATACACTACCATTATATTGTTGAGATATAAACGATGCATATTCATTTTTCTTGGCCCTTTGATCTTCAACAACACTCTTAAGCTCGTCAAGTCTAGCTTTTGTAGCAGATAATGAGTCCATGATGGTCATTCGCTTTACCTCTTTTCGTGTTTTAACTGCAAACAGAGCAAAAGAGAGAAATAAATAATCTTTGTAATCTCATTATCAAGCACATTCAAGAAAGTCTAGACACAAAATCTGAAAATTTTAAAGGCATTGCAAACATGAACTATTAAGTTATCAACTTGAGACCGATAATGAAGGTGTATCACATCTAAGAAGTGAATTGTCACATATGCTAAGGCAAAATTCCTGACAAAACTTTAAATTCGCATATTGATACAGAACTAGCTCTTACTAATGGATGAGCTTCTGGACATAATGCCTCTTACAGTCCTAACCCGTGAATATGTAACCTCTGGTACTTCAGACCCTTGTTTCATCGTACCAGGATACAATTTTTTCTGCTCATCAAATATTACATGTTGACTTTCTTCCAGGTTACTAATGTCCAATTTCTATTTAATTATTTTACTTGTAGACATTTTCTGACAAGCATCTTCCTATTCCATAGTTGCAACAAATACGCATTTGCATTTAGAAATTTCCCTACTGGATATATTTCGAATATGATGGGAAATACACAAAGACAGTTTTTTCCGATTAGAAATGAGAACTACAATTAATTAAGTAGTGTATCTGCAAGCATCGATCTTATTAGCGGCCAACTACCTGAACCATCTCAGACAGAATATACATTCAGTCGATAGCATTAAACTTGAACCCTTCTCGGTTTTTCTTTTCGAAAAACTATTCAATGGCTTTGAAGCTACTGAATATATATAGGGCAAACCTAATTCAATTAGCATTGGGGTTGATAAAGTGCAGTTATCGGATTGTCTCGTTTCACTTTTAAAGCTGGGAGGTTCCTTTACAGACAAGGTCCTCTTTTAGTCCTAATCTCTCTTCCCTGGTCCTCTTTTAGCATTGAAGTATTACCAGGACAGGGAGTATGCTATGTTGATCGGTTACATCAGGCAGGATTGGTTCTGGAAATCCCCGCTAGAGATTATGACATCTAGCCCACTACTTCGGCCCATCGATAGAAATATAAAATATTTGAACCTTTTATGTTTTTCATTTTGCAACCAAACCAACAAAATTCAACAAATGGTGTTTTTCAGGTATAGGGGAATCGTTTAAGTGGAAGAAAGGGATACAATAAATGATGTTTTTCACCACACATTAATGATTAGACACCAGACATTAGGGTTTGCAAGAGAACAGGTGCATATACACACTTGAAGTTCTTTCACGGGATGGGAAAAAGCCAATTGCTTCATATCTTAAGTTAATGCGGAGTCAAATTCTTGCAAAAAATAATAATAATAAGAAATCAAAAACCCTTTTTACTTGAAAGATCAAGGATTTTGAACCTCGATTCATAGCCCAATTATAAATGTTTTAACTTGATCATACATAAAACATCTTTCCCATTTGATAGCTCTCACAAACTACAACAGAGTCTGTAATTTTAAAAAGGTGAGAGAAAATACTTTCTACTTAATTATCAAGTCCAAGCTTTTACAGTACAACTGCAATTGTCAATTTGAATTGCATATTAGTAGCGTCTACTACGGGCAGATGCACGATAGATTTCGACACAAACATATACCCGCAGGCTGCAACCAAACCATCCTCCGCCTCTCTCACTTTCATCAAATTCTATATGATTAAATTTTAACTTCATTTCTCTTTCTATCTTCTCTCTCCAGCATTCAATGTAAGGGTAAGATTGGAAAAACCAAAAAATGAAATGTGGACATATAATTTGGTAAAGAGGGAGTACCTCCAAGTGCTTTCACTAAACCATCCTCTGCCTCCCTCAGTTCCGCTTTCAGCTTCCCTAGTTTTACTGAAAAAAACGAAGACAGACCCAAAAGTTCAATCAATTCAACCAAAACCACCAAAAGGGGAAAAAGGAAACAAGTTCAGAACATCAGAATTCCAAGAATCTAACATTTTCAAAGCATTCAGCCCAGAAAAAAAGAAAACCCTAGTTCCAGTCCCCCAAAAAAACTGAACTTGGATTTGATACCAACAAAAAAAATAAAAAAAAATAAAATCAAAATACATAAAAAGTGGACCTTGAAGTTGAAGGGTTTGTTGAACTTTGGATTTTGCAGATTGAAGGGAGTTTCGAAAGGATTCGGAGGCCGAATCAATTCTCTGCTGCTGAATGGGGATTTCTCTGTCGCATATCAGCCTCAGTTCTCCCATCTTCGTCCTCGCACTTTGTTCTCCTCTGCTTTGCATCTCTATTCTGAATATGTATGTATGAGAGGGAAAGTTGAAGAAGAGAGTTGGGGGGGTTTTGCTCAGCCCGCCATTTTGTATTCTTTTGAATGAGTATGGAAAGAGTTCAAGAAACAAAGTGAGGAATTGGGGGAGGGAAAACTATGGGCACTACATAGAATTAATACTAAAATATAGTGACTAAATCGTAAAAATGGAAAACTTAAGGGACTAAATATGATTAATACTAAAATATGGTGACTAAATCGTCAAAGAGGTAGACTAAATAGGATTAATACTAAAATATGGTGACTAAATCGGCAAAGAGGAGGTTCGGGAGACTAAATAGGATTAATACTAAAATATGGTGACTAAATCCGAAAAAAGGAAAACTATGGGAACTAAATAGCATTAATAATAAAATATAGTGACTAAATCAGAAAAATGGAAAACTTCGGGGACGAAATAGGATTAATACAAAATTATGGTGACTAAAATTGGCAAAGAGGAAAACTTCGGAGACTGAATACGATTAATACTAAAACTATGGTGACTAAAATTGGCCAATAGGAAAACCTTGGAGCACTACATAGGATTAATACTAAACATATGGTGACTGAAATCGTAAATAAAGAAAAACGAAGGGTACTAAATATTATTAATACTAAAATATGGTGACTAAATATGCAAAGAGGTAAATTATGGTGACTAAATCGTAAAATAAGAAAACTTAGGGGAGTAATATGATTAATACTAAAATATATGGTGACTAAATCGACAAAGCGGAAAATGTCGGGGAACTAAATATGATTAATAAAAAATAAGGTAACTAAATCGGCAAAGAGGTAAAATATGTGACTAAATCGGAAAAATATTAAAAGTTCGGAGACTAAATATGATTAATACTAAAATATGGAGTCTAAATCGGCAAAGATGGAAAACTATTGGGACTAAATTAGGATTAATACTAAACTATATAGTGACAAATCGGAAAATAGGAAAACTTAAATATGATGAGATTAAAGTATTGTGACCAAATCGGGAAAGAGAAAACTATGGGGACTAATATTTTATGAAAACTAAAATATTTTTACTTAATAGGCAAAAAGACTAAATAGGATGAAAACAAAACTTTGGTTACTAAATTAGCGAGGAGGGAAACAATTTAGTCCCCGGAATTTTCCTATTTTCCTATTTTAGTCACAACATTTTAGTTTTTGTTACAATTTAGTCCCCATAATTTTCGATTTTCCGATTTGACAACAACACTTTAGATTGCATCATATTTAGTCCTCATATTTTTCGTATTTACCGATTTAGTCACCTTATTTTAGTATTAATCATATTTAGTCTCTTAAATTTTACTTATTTCCGATTTAGTCACCACAGTTTACCTCATTGTAGATTTAGTCACCATATTTTACCTCTTCGCCGATTTAGTCACCATATTTTAGTATTAATCATATTTAGTCCCCAAAGTTTTCCACTTTGCCGATTTAGTCACCATATTTTAGTATTAATCATATTTAGTCCCCTAAGTTTTTCCTCTTTTCCGATTTAGTCACCATATTTTAGTATTAATCATATTTAATCCCCGAAGTTTTCCTCTCTTCCGATTTAGTCACCATATTTTAGTATTAATCCTATTTTGTCTCCGAACGTTTTCTTTTTTCCGATTTAGTCACCATATTTTAGTATTAATCATATGTAGTCCCCATAGTTTTCCTCTTTCCGATTTAGTCACCAAATTATAGTATTTATCCTATTTAGTCTCCAACAAACCTTTCATTTTGCCGATTTAGTCACCATATTTTACCTCTTTGCCGATTTAGTTACCATGTTTTAGTATTAATCATATTTAGTCCCCAAATGTTTCTTTTTTGTCGATTTAGTCACCATATTATAGTATTAATCCTATTTAGTCCCCAAAATAATAATAATAATAATACACACTCATGTGATCTTTTAACCATTCAACCCGAATTCTCTTTCTCCCAATATGTGAAATCATCAGTGCATATCTCGAAGGAATTTTTTTAATGAATAAAGGATCGTTTATCATTCATAATAAATTGGCCAGGATCGTTATAATTGTATAGCCCTTTAAGCTCTTTCTCGAATACAATAAAAGAGAGGGGGTGAGGAAGGACAAAAATCAAACAAGAAATGAAATAAAAGTTACATAAGGTAACATGATAAAGAATCAAATGTGTCCTCAAGGTCATGGGTTCGATACCCTCCGCCTGCGTGCGGTAAACTTTAATCTCCTTTCTATGGCTATCTTCCCCTCATCTGAGGCAATTCTCTCTCCCCCTATATAGGGGCAACCGCCCAATCCGGCTTCAAAAAAAAAAAGGTAACAGATAAAGAGAACACCCCAGAGACCTTAGATGGGTAGTAACTAAAAATAGTAATCTAACAAACAAACAGACGGTCTTCTCCACATATCTTCATCATCATTCTCAAATCACATAGAAAAGGACTCGATTTCAACATCTTTCATAGACAGTCATTTAGAAGAACATGGGAGTATCAACGATCTAAAAAATTCAACATCTTTTATAGACAGCAATTCAGACGACCATGAGAATATCAGCGACAAAAAAAAATTTGCTTAGAAAATAGGGTCTCCAAGAGAAAGCTTATCGTATCGGTATGGGTTCAACTTGGTTTTCTTATCGGCATGGGTTCACATCCTGACAGAACTTTTCATGAGCTTTTATCATATTTTACAGCTGCTACTGTCATTAATCCTGATATCCTCCCAGACGACTTTTGGATTCCATATTTCAAAGTCTTCACAGCAGCAAATGATAATCAATTCCTCATTGATAAAAGGTAAAATCGTAAATTTCGTCTTTGAACATTTTACGACTTGCACGTTTGGTCCTTTTTCTATTTTTTTTTTTCCTTGTTGGGTACATGAACATTTTACGACTTGCATGTTGGGTCTTTCCGTGTGTTTTTTGGCTAGTCAACAGTTAGTCAACATAAATCCAAATATAATCAAGGGCATTTTTTGGTACTTCAAATATCCATCCTCTCCTACCCATCTTCATGAAGCTGAAACTGAAATCTTTTTCTTGAAGATTTCAGTTTCAGCTTCATGAAGATGGGTAGGGGAGGATGGATATTTGAAGTACCAAAAATGCTTCAAAGAAGAAATTTACGATTTTGCCTTGATAAAATTAGCAAACTCATAAATATCCAAATCTTCCCAAACCTAACCATCACTCATCAAGCATCAAATTCGAAGTCTTTTGAAGGAGATTTATCCCTCATTGTGCTTCCTTTTGCCACAATGCAACACTAACGTTAGACATAATTTGAGTTACGTTGCAACTCTTAGAAAGAGGGAAGGGGATGCTGAAGAGAGAGTAAAACTTAATTATGTTCTCCTACTCGCCTTTACGAGTTTTGTGTTCTGCGAAAACACCATCACTTTCTCAAGCGCCGACAGCTTCACCTTGGATTTCATACAGAAATTCAGAAACCCGCTTCATTCGAATTCCATCAACCTCGGAATTCATCAGAAACCCAGGAAGATTTGGGATTTCCCTGAACTAAAAAGGATAGATAGCAAAGCTTTCAGCTTTTGAGGTTTAATTTTTGGCTCTATAAACTGGATTCATGCACATATATGAACCCAACAAAATCACTGAATCACCAAACATAATACAGACTGACAGACGGTAGGTCCCAGTTCTGATAATAAAAAAACATATAGTATAACAATTTTACTGTTCATTTCACCAGAAAGAAAAATGCAAGAAGAAACTAAACCTGATGCAGAACTAGTAGATAAATTAAGTAGCCAGCTACACAACCAAAAATAACATCCACAAACGGAAAACTCGTAAATATCAAAGCAAAAACGAAAAGCTCAATACTGATTAAAACAATACTCCGGAAAAAAAGTTAATACAACTCAAGTCAGTCCCGCATCCCATCACCTTCACCTTCCACGTCACTTAAATCAAGGTCGGCCAGCAATTCGTCCAATGGAATAGAAGGAAGATCCTCCCCGTCAGTAACAGAGGCTGTTGAAGGTGCGTATTCCTTATTGTGATACAACGATATATTAAACCTCAACTCGGGGTTCTCCTCTAAGTCTCTCAAGAACTGTTCATACTCTGAGTTCATCTTCTCTTCATGATCTTTACCTTTAACTGCAGATTGATCAACTTCCATATTAAGAGATTTAAGCTTCCAAGAACGAGGTTTCCCACGTTTTTTCTGGCGCTTCTCTTCATAACTCTTTCTGATCAGTACCACCTCAGGAAGCACAAATCCTCTATATTTGTCCAACTCAATGTCATTGTGGTTCGCTCCATACAAGTCATAACCAAGAGCATGATCCCCGGGGTTTAGAAGATGGCCTAGATGTGTTCTGACAGAGAACATTATGTCATTTCTACCAAAATCTGATATGCGCGCAACTTGTGCATCAGCTAAAACATACCTAGAGCCGCCAACCATAACTTCAGAAGAGACAGGCTCCACATCTAACACTATATACTCCACCAGCTGCCTACTAGAAAGCAGAGACTTAAAAGGTGCCCTCCAAAACTGATCAGCATCCAAGAAACACTGCCGTAGAGTAAGTGGGTCCATTAGAGCAATGTTGTTGCTGATTTTTGTGCAGATAACCAGTGGACCAAGATTACCTAAAGTGGCTGCAGACTTTGGAGGAAGACAGACTAAATCTTCACGACAAACAGGACATATTTCAACAGAGAAGGTATACTTATAATTGTAATTATTGCTCTTGGTATCATGAGAAACAAGTTGTTTGTCATTTCGACTCTTAACTGGTACGACTTTACCCAAAAAATCCACAAACTTAATAGCATGACTCCTATTACCAAAGAAGAAGTCGATACCCTGATCCATCTGCCTAATCCTTATGCAACGCGCAGCAGCGTCATGCTTAAGAATTAGCTGCTCTAAGTAGAAGAAACTTCTCCTATGAGAAACATGCTGCCGTAGCTGCACTGCAGCTACCCACTGATCCGGGTTGGCCTGAATCCTTGTACAAGAGTCACACATTTGTTCTTGTACAACATACTCCACTATATAAGCTTGTTCAAGTATTGCTCCATTAAGAACTTCTTTCTGAACTCTCAGCCTAACTTTGATCCTTTTTGAGTGAGGCTCAGTCCAAATGAACTCTGCATGTACCAAGCGCACTTTATTCAAATTCTTCAACCTCTTCACGCAGAATGTAAGCAACTCCTTCGATTCCAACTGGGCCTTGATCCATGTCCTAGGAGGCTGTAAATAGGTATCACATTCAGGGGCAATGAATTATGGTGACATGTTTCTGCAAGCCTTCTGTTATGTCCACTTCAGAACGCAAGCACTTTGCGCACATATTGGCAGCATTGGGCTGCATCAGAATACCACATTTGCAGCACAAAACACTTCCAACAGTTTGCTGTACGGTAAACATACCAGCTTCTTGAGCCATAACTGTTGAACAAAATCCAGGAAATTAGAATGAATAATAGAATATGAGAAATAAAATAAATTGAAATAAAAGAAAATAGGAGTAATTAATAAAAGGTACAAGAATCAAGAAAAGCAAAATTATGGCAACAGAACTACGGGATTTCGGTATTACTAGTCAATAAAACCGCAATATTATCCAAGTACTTTAAGTTAAGCTCGAGCATATTTAAACAGATTTACAAAGGATTCCAAATGAAGCACACCATAACCAAGCAGACCTTTATAGACTAATAACGAGAAATTTGATATATCTCATCCACCATAACTTCTATAGAGTTATTTAGTACCAAAACTTGAAATGATTTTAATCCTTGCAATGAAGACTAAGCTTATAAGCTCATTCCTAAAACAATAGTCTCAATATGAACAAGTGAAGTTGGCTGGTTTAATCTTGATCTGATGTAGTGCAAACACAGTTGATATATTACCCCGTCCCAGAACAGAAATTCAAACGGAACATCAGTGTTCCTTGGGATTCAGTGTTTTAGTCCTTGAATACTAATATAAACATAATACCAGACAATTCAAAGAGAAACCAAAAACGAAGGGAAAAAACTCGAACTCCCCACCAAACCCTCAACACCATCCTACCACCAAGCGGGCAATCCCTCATGTAGGGATAAAAACAAGAAAGGGAGAGTCGAAAATTGATTTCAGACTTGTTATCAAGTTGACAATGAGCAGAATATCAACTCTTTTCCTTACGAAAACAACAATCTTAACTCAAGTTGGTATTGCCAAGACCAGTGTTGCAGAAGTCGCTAGTCGGGCGGCAGACAGGGGACTAACGACTAGTCGGCGACCCTAAATTACAATGTATTTTTAAAATTCTGTTATCATATATATTATACTATTCAGCATATACAATATATTTAATTTAATTGGAAGCACTTTTTGCCTAGAAATACAATTTATTTCAGTAAGTACCCAAAAGAAAATGACTGCAAAAAAAAATAAAAAATTCATATGCAGTTTTGGAAAGCCAATCTCCACTCCAGACACACAAAAAAGGACTGCAAAAAAAAAATTCATATGCAGTTTTGCAAAGCCAATATCCACTCCAGACAAAAAAAAATCATACGAGTGTCTTAGAATTTTTTTTATTACGGGAATGATCAATTTAATTCTCCAGATTAAGAACATGTGTGCGCCTAATTATCAATTTGAAATAAGCAAGATAATTTTTTTTTTTATTTCTCTGCCTAAAACGACGTCGTTTTGGGAAGAAACCCGATTTTTTAAAAAAGTCAACCGATTTTGACCGGCTAATCCGACTTTTGACCGCCTAACCCGACTTTTGACCCCTTTTGACCGATTAGCCCGACTTTTTTCAGAACCAATTTTAGAGTTTTCTAGGCATTTGGAGGCCGACTACCGATTAATACCCGACTAATCGGTCGACTAGACCGATTTTTACAACACTGGCCAAGACCGAACAACTTCATGAATGACATGAAAGTTTTCAGCTTTACAGCAATTACAGTACTGCCTATGATGAAAAAATTAAATGGAACGTCTGAATTCAGCGGAAAGCAAGTCTATGATAAGAAATGACGCACTTCCCTATTTCTCAAAGAGCTACTCTTAACTCTCATAACAGTAGTACGAGATCTCATCCACAAAATGAAAGATCCCCAAAGCCAATAATTGAAATAGAACAAGAAACAATCAGCATATCGATTCTCTTATCTCAAACTACATAAATATGCTTGGGTTGGGGTACACAAATGACAAATAGGAACTCAAGCGTAAAATTGAGTATTATCCAGTGTTGTAAAAATCGGCTGAAATCGGCCTAGTCGGCCACCTACCGCCTAGAAATCCAAAAAAATCGGGTAAAAAAACTGGGTATTGGATCTAATCGGTCAAAAAGTCGGATCTAGTCGGTCAAAAATTGGAGAAAGACGCATACCTGCAACGGATGCACACGGGCGGCGGTGACAGTAACGAGAAGGAGCAGTGGCGGGGAGGAGGCTGTGAGGTGTTTCGCGGCTGAGGAAGGGGAGAACGGAGAGAGAGAAGAAGAGGGAAGAAAGGGAAAGGTGGCGCCGGAGAACACATGAACGGAGAGAGAGAGAGAGAGAGAGAGAGAGAGAGAGAGAGAGGGGATGGAAGAAAAGGGAGGTGCTTGCGGCTGAGGATAAGAATTTTAGGGTTTGTTCTCTTAGCCTTAGGATAAGAATATATATATATATATATATAAAGGACTAAATGGCAATATAAATAATTATCACATAAATCCTATAAAATACTTATATTAAAAACAAGTCCTAAATTTAGAAATAAATTGTATTCAAAGTCTGAAATAACTTTTATAAATTACGTTTGGGTTTGTTCTCTTAGCCTTAGGATAAGAATATGTATATAAAGGACTAAATGGCAATATAAATAATTATCACATAAATCCTATAAAATAATTATATTACAAACAAGTCCTAAATTTAGGAATAAATTGTATTCAAAGTCTGAAATAAATTTTATAAATTACATTTTAGTCTTTATAACTTATATTTTATATTTTAAGGTCCGTTAAAACTTATGAATTATTTCGGGAAAATATATAAAACTAATAATAATAATGTCTTCCCACACCGGTTAGTACAACATATATACGTTGTAATTTAGGGTCGCCGATTAGTCCCCGACTACGCCGACTAGTCGCTAGTCCCCTGTCTGCCGACCGATTAGCGACTAGCGACTTCTACAACACTGGTATTATCAAGAAAGTGAAGAGCTTGTGGACGCCAAATGACTACAACAGGTGATCATAACTTCAGCTTCCAGTTCAGGTAAATATTGACCACATTCATTAGAAGAGGTGCAGGAAAATAACACCACAAGAACCATCAGACATTTAATTTTGGAGGGGAGACAGCTCCTCTTTCAATACTAGATATTATGATTACTAATGATATCTCTAAGCATTTGTTCATTTTAAAGTATGCATAACCTACAAACTTTTAGTGGCAGCATATTTTGACACACAAGCAATCAGGATATCAGTTGTCAAGCATTGGATTTTATCTAAAGTTGTTAACATTGGAAGTGGTTAATTGGGCTATGATGTGCTATTATTTCAGTGTCCATGATTATGTACGTCTTCCTTCCAAAGTTGTTTAAAATTTTCATTCGTCTTTCTGGTTCCATTTTTGCTCTCAGGAAGCATTTTGATTCTAGTGGCAAGGATAACATGCTTCACAGTGGAGATGAAGTAAGGAGGCTTGAGAGAGAAATATTACGATTGAAAAACCTGAGCATAACTTATCGGAAAAAATAAATAAATCAATAAATAATTAAAAATATAAGCACATCTTGGGCCTGCCTAAAACTAATTACATGTAACTGATATCCCATAGCTTTAATTTCTGATCTTGCAAATATCAAGAGAGGTATCTCTGGAAAAGTTCGTATAACTGGGGTGATACACTAATTTCTGAGTGGTGTACTCATGCATATAAAGAGTTCTATAAAATATGCTCTTCCTTGCATATGCGGTATGAAAACTTTAAATCAATTGTTGCATTATGGACACAGCGTCACCAAAAATTTGCGACTCGATGAGTTTCTGGGATCAAAGTATAGACCAGACAGTCAGTAGTTTTGCTGATTTTTCTTCAGTAAAGGAACACGGCTACCAGGGTGTGGTCAGTTTTGATTTGCAAGATATGTGCAACTTAAATACTATGCAGGACGATGGTGTTGGGTGTTGATCTGCTTACCATTATTAAAAGTAGATGTATAGTGTATACATCACCAGACAAGAAGGCCTAAATACGTTACAAATTTTATGCCTCCAAGTGCATCAGAATTCAAGCAAGTAGTTCAAAATAATGGGTTGATATCTATTTATTTCTCTTAATGAATGATGGATAAACTAGACTGTTGCTTTGATAAAAATATATTTCATATTTAAACTTTGAGAGGTAAGGTTGAATTTCCTGAGCCTCTCTTTAACTTTGTTGCTCTGTTCTGCCTATTTAAACAGTGTGTTGGAAATCAGTTGCGTAGCAACCATAAAAACCATCATTGTTATTTTAATTTGTTATCATACTGGTAAAACTGCTTGACATAGGCCTATTGTTTTAGCCAGTACAAAATAGATTAACAGAAAGTCCATAGTATTATTTAGTAGTCTTTTAAGTTATTCACACAGGGAAAGAGAGAAAAATAACACTGCAATAAGAAAGCAGAGGGGGGAAAAATAATACTTTCTATCTGATTCTGCTCATATATTCACAAGAGGTAGGCTTAGCTAAATTCAAATTTCAGAACCACCTAAATGACATAAATAATGAAACATTTCTAAGGATTTTAACTCTCAGAAACGGATGTGTATTCCTTTTTTAGCTGACCAATGTACTCCTTGATACTTTTTTAGCACCAAGTGGCATTTTTCATCTAGTGTTAAACCTCTAGCTTGATGGGGGCAGGCCCCCAAGATATGGATACTTTTTTTTCCTTTTCTATCCAACCTACTCTATCTAGGTAGGAATGCATGTTATCATGATATTCCATTTTGTTAAATCTGTGGGGAAAGAGAACCATTAAAGAAAGTGGCAAGGAAAAAAGTTGTTTTTATGTTAGAAAAATCGCATCAATAGCACGGTGCAAGTAAAATTTAATCAACTGGCTATCTTAGTACATAATAACTTGTACTGAAAATACCAACAGACCAGCTAGAAACTGCATAATTTTCCAAAGAAAAAAAAGAGATAATTTTTAAGGTGCATTCATAAAATTGATTGAGTGTTGAAATAAAAGTTATGCTCCGAACTTAAAAGAGAACTCTCAGGCAACGATTGAGGTCTGGGTGAAAAAACATCAAGTCAAACAGAAATTTTGTCTTATGCAACAAAGTGGGGACTCTTTTCTTTATTTTCGAAGGAGATGCACCGAGTATAAAATTAGAACTCAAAAGGAAGGGAACCATATTTCTGTTAATGCCAAGTCCAACTAATTAACTTGTAGCTGACAAACTCCAAAATACAAGTCAAGAAATTACCAAATAAATTTTTAACCCTAAAATTAAATTCATTGTTACTAGTGCTAAAGTATTCATCTTCAACAAGCGCAAAAATTGAAGAGATAGAGCAATTAATTTACCTCACCAGGCTCATTCACAAAGACGAAAGTGGTGGAGAGGCGAAACACCTCATAATCCACTTCTAAACATCAGCTGTATCACCCTACCTCTCCTCAAGATTTTTAATCAACAGAAGAATTAGAGAAGTATATGTCGTGTTTGGCGCAATGGTCAATTATTCACTTGTTATCAGCTAGGGCACGTGTTCGACTATCGAAAACAGCCTCTATATGGAAAAAAAAGTAAGTTTAAGGCTGCGCGGATCTTCCACATACTCTGCTAATGGGGGAGTACGATCTTATGTGGATGAAAATTTTAAAAAAAATTGGGGAGACATGAATGATTGAGCTAAATGAATGATTACTTTTTTTTCTTAAGATTTACAACTCTAATCCACAATCACTTCCAATGAAACAAAAATCTAAGACTAGAATTTGATAAAAGCCACTAGCATCATAAAGGTTGTTCACATAACAATCAATTGATGAACAATTAAAGCCCGAAAACGGCAAAAAATATTATCAGAATATTAAGATTCGTGATTACCTGAACTTCTGCCTGTGGTGGCTTGGATAGATTTCCGGTGACGGTAGTGGATGAAACGGTATAAATGGAAGGAGAAAGGAATCCGAAATTGGAAGAGAGAGAGAGAGGCGGAAGGTTGTGGCGGCTTCTGAAGGTTTATATAGAGTCCATTTTGTTAGGCGGGTCGGTTTCAATTTTTTTCCTAAATGGGTTAGTTTATGCAGAAGAAAAATGATTTCTTGTGATTGGTTAAGGAGAAAGAATATATACAGTAAAACCTCTATACAGTAATACTTTTGGGACTGGACAAAAATATTACTATTGAGAGTTTATTCTTAAATAGAGGCTTACATATAAAAATTATATTTTTTAAAAGTAACTCATATAAATTATACGACACTTAGAAATGTGTTCCTTATATTTTAAAAACATGTGTTCCTACACTATATTAATTAAGGACCTTGTTAGGCTAGTAGAATTATTGGCTAAAAGATTGACTAAAATAGTTTTTCGGACCTTTTTGCCCTTATATTTGGGTGAATCCCTTATACCAGCAGGGGATAAGATAGTCATTTAACACCCTCAATTTGGGGGTTTAGGGTTTCTATCCCCAAAATTCTAGGAGTAAATCATTTTCCATTAATTAAATACCAATTACACGATACTACACAATATTTAGACAACTACTATACATGGTTTATAGATGTGAAGCCACATACACTTGAAACCTGCTTCAAGCACTGCAAAATTCGAACAGATAGTGCCGATGACGAGTTACTACGAACGCGCAAGTTTAAGGATGTGATATTAACGCAAAAAATTAAGTCATTGTCACAGACAATTTTAGACAAATATTTCATATCATCTTAAGTTTAATGTAAAATTGTTAAATAATTATGGATGTTTTATATAGATATATAAATATATTTAAAATTTAATGTTATTTTATTACTATATGGAGGTAAATTTCTTAAGAAGGGTCCTAAAAAAAACATGGAATATTACAATGTAGAGTTTATTCTTATTTATAATTGGTCCCGAGTTGGGACCATCATTTTTTATTATTATAAGGAGTTTATTCTTATATAGAGTATTCTTATATAGAGATTTGACTGTATATCTATTTTTGCCACAAAGTAGTTTCGTGTACTATTTTTAGCACAACTAATTTTTCGGTGCCTTTTTTGCCATAAAAATAGTTTGATGTGTTGTTTCTGTTTCAAATAATTTTTTAGTGTCTTTTTTACCAGAAAAAAATTCTACATGCTATAAATGTCATAATGTGACATCCAATTCAAACTTGATTCGACACGACCATTAACCTGGTAGTCTCTTCTTCACTACATTCTAATTCAAGGGTTAAAATTGATAAACAATACTCTCAAACTCAAACAGACCTAACCATTAACTCAAATATCAGAAAAATGTCGATCTCGACGCGCCCCAACCATTAACCTGAAAGTTATAAATGACGGGAACATAGGAACTCCATTTTCACTAGCCACGACAAGAGACTGATTCAACCTTTGAAAACAACAATAACATAATAAATTAAATCCCCGATAATTGAAGTATGAACGAGAGATGAATTTGAGACAAACATAAATAGAAGACAACCCTATATTTTTGGTACATTCTCATTGCTTCTCTCAATGATTGTGTCTTTGACATAAAGAGTTGGTTACCTTATGGAAGAATGATATACATATTCATGAAGAGCTTTGACATTGTTTTAGAGAAATCCTGTGTAGAAAGTGAGCAAATACTACCATCATGATAACAGTTTCACAATGTTCGACTTAGTGTATGTTGGTAGTGGATGGAAATCTTAAAAACCATATATGATTGTTTCTTGAGCAAAAGGAAGATATCTTCTAACAAAGAAAAATTTGTCCAACGAGCTCTTATAAGTCGGCCAGTTGCAGGGACGATTCTAGGGGCGGGACAGTCGCCTCGAGATTTTTAAAAATACTATTAGATATAGTAATTTTTATATTTAGTTTGAAATTTTTTATCAAGTTCGCCCCCAAATATTTTTTTGCAGTTTTTATAGATAAGTCGGCATACTGTTGCAGTTTTTCGCCCCCCAAAAGACAATTTCTGACTTTGTCCCTGACCAGTTGGTCCAATCAACTCTCACTCTATATTGGAAAACTTTGTGAAACAATTCAACACTCCTTCTCTATATAAGTGGTTGATAAACTTATATATCTTCAGAAGAAAGTTGACAACATTATCTTTGACATGGGAGAACTCAAAGTGATTGAAAGCATGATACCGAGCCATCTTAGGGTGTGCTTGGATAAGGTTTGGCTTGGGTTTGGTTTGGTTTGGTCTCACTTTTGGAGGGAAATAAACAAAATTTGACCACTTAAAATAGGCGGGAAACATTCAAATTCAAATTTTTTTTTCAAATAATCGTCCAAATTCAAATTTTGATCTAAAAAATTTGGAATTTGAACATCTCCCGACAATTTTAGAGAAAAAAATTTGGAATTGAACGATTATTTGAAGAAAAAAAATTGAATTTGAATGTTTCCCGCCTTTTTTAAGTGGTCAAATTATGGGCATTTCCCTCCAAAAGTGAGACCAAACCCAAGCCAAACCTTGTCCAAGCACACCCTTAATAAGCAAGGTGTACAAATTATTGTAATAGATGTGTAGATTGGGTATAAGATTTACTTTTTGTAGAAGGGTGCATAGGGTTTATGGGCATGGACGGATAAGAGGGTGTTCGAAGTGATCGACCGCACATGGTCTCTAAAAAGTAGGGTCTCAATTTTGTCTTATATATATATATATATATATATATATATATATATATATATATATATATATATATATATATATATATATGTGTGTGTGTGTGTGTGTGTGTGTGTGTGTTTGTGTGTATTTTGTTGAAAAATAATAAAAATTGAAATTACTTGGTTTTTTTATGTGGACAACTACCAGCTTGTTAGTTTTTTTTTGGGGACAAACCAGCTCACTCTATTTATATTTGATATGCTTGAAAATAATAATAATTTTTTTTGTTATATTTACATGAAAATCACTTTTCTCCGATTGTGTAGGGCCTCATTTTAAAATTTAGCACATGCTTTAAAATGATTGAGACTGCCCTGTTTATGGGTTGGAGAAAAAATATCAAAGGATTTCTCCCCCCCAAAAAAAAAACAATAAAAGGGCAAGTCAATTTACAAGAATCTGGTCTATTTGAGCTACATACGCCAGCTCAAAATTTGAGTTACCAAGCATTTTTCCCTTTATTGTTATAGCAGATGTTTTTTTTAAAAAATACTTTTGAGGTTGTTAAAGCAGATTTGGGTAGAATCTTTTTTTTTTTTTTTTTGGGGTTCACCTCAAGGGTACCCGGTGTCCACCACGTGGTGACTAACCTGCGGTTTGGCACGTAGCGTGACCGCTAGTGAGGGAGGATCTGACTCATACTACTTTTTGATAAACGGAGCCTTACCACGAGAGTCATTTCCCGTCAATGGTGAGACATATATCATTTTCAACCAGCTGCTCAGAGTTTGCGGTTGATTTGGGTGGAATCTTTGCTTACCAAGCATTTGCTGTAACTATCTAAAAAACATGTGTAATGGCCAGGCCTAGGCCCAATATTATGGGCCAAACTATAACTCATCTACTGGCAGTGGCTCCACGTTTCCGGACTTGAAATCCGGACTCCAAAGTAGCCAAATGTAGAGGAATTTTACAAGACACGTGTTCGGACGTAAAATCCGGACATAAAACTAGCAAAACTATGTAAAAAAAGCGACATTTTTGACACTTGAACATCTAAATCTCACTTTCACTAATAGTATACCTAAATAAGCTATATCCACTACTAAACTAGATATGTTAGGTAAGAGAAAATGCTGATTTTGAGCTTGTCCCACGTTTTTTGCTTTTTCGGGTTTTTCGATTTTTTTTTAATGAAAAATTATCGCACATGACGAAATTAAAAACATAAAATAAATATTTACATGTTGAAATATTAATTAAGGAATTAATTAAGGATTTCCATGTTGTTTCGTAGCAAAATCACAACCCGAGGCGGTAATTTGTGACAAAACTAACTTGTCTGCTGATAATTGAGATTTAGCAGAGTAGGCATCAGCAATAGAATCCTTGTCAAGTGTGACAATGCAGGGGATTATTGTAGGCACCGAGTCTGGAGGTTTCGCCAACCCATTTAACTGGACCCACTTGCAATCACCTCATGGACCATGTAGCCCGTTTAGCATTTTCCTTTTTATATTTTCCCTTTTCCCCTATGGGTGAATTTTATCTTAGATTTCTCCAGAATTGGTTGTTTGTGTGGAAAGAACTGTTAAAATCTCGTGTTGAGTTTCATTAATTTAAGCACAGTATATTAAGGGCCTGTTCTTTATTGCATAAAAGCAAATGTTTATAGTTTTTTTTTGTTTAAAATAAGTAGCTATTGACATATTTTTTAACTTCTTATTGTCCCAGTTTATAAATTAAAATACGTTTACAAAAGTTGATTTGGAAAAAACAACCTAAAAAAAAGATATTTTTTTTTAAAATAGGGTAGACTAAAATTATTTTTTACCAAAACATCACGGTGCCCAATAACGTTGAATACAAAATATTCATATTCATATTATTTTATTTTAATTATCTCTCGGTGAGTTTGTAAGAGGATTTAAATGAATATTTTGCGTCTTTTTTTCACCTAATTAGAACAACTCACATGTGTAAAAAAGTTGCGTTTTCAAAAGTTAAAAAAAAAACTTTTTCTAGCATCTTAAAAAAAGTTTCAGCAATGGAGGAGATGAGACATAATTGAATTTTTTCTTTAATGACAACGATAATATAATACAACCTGAGTGGGCTTATATTCCTTATTACCTACCATAAATTACAAAATAGTTTTAGAGTTAATAGATAGTTTAGTCACTAAATTATTTACATTTTGCGGTTTTTGTCATTTAATTATTTTTTTGTCTAAATATATCACTTTAGTATTTATATTTTGTTAAAAATAAACTGTCACTATTTTTTCACAGTGGTTTTCGGCACAATTCAACATATATCGAGCATGTTACTAAAAATATAGGGGTAGAAAAATAAAATCACTCTAAACTTTCTGAAATACATATTTAGTTGCGCTCGTTTCCTTCTGATGTAATTCTCGCATGCTCGGCGAATTTGGAATAAAATATTTTACCCTCAATAAAACAAATTTGTTTTAGAATAATAAGTTCTCAAATATATTTCAACTGTCGAATTAAGAGCCATTTGGTCATTAACTTACTCTCGTCTTGTCACTTTCATAATTGTTTTACACTTTTGACTTATTTCATCACCAATATATTTACAGGCTGCCATTTTCATCATTCAATCAAATAATAGCATGTTTGGTACGCTGGAATTGAATCACCTTTCCAACTTCTCTTTCCATTCCAGTGTTTGGTTGGCCAAATTGAAGTTGGAAATGCCTTTCCACAGGAATGCTCATTCCAGGAAGAAGTGGGAAAGACAATTCCACACCAAAACTCATGGAATGGCCTTTCTAGGAGAATATGGAATCGTTAATCAATAGTAAGTGACTATTATATCCTTCATTTGATTAATTATAATGTTTAAATTACACTGCAACTTATTCATCCTTCGTTACAAAAACTTTATTTCTCTTGGTAAAATTTCACACACATATAATTTCATAACTATTTTATTTATTTAGGTAGTAGTTATCTATTTATTTATTTAATCCAAAAAAATTATTTTATGATAGTGTTGGCTTATTAATCTAAATTATATTTCAATAATTAATATATATATATATACACACACACGTATGTTTGATATATAACAATGCTACTCAAGTAGGGTTTTTGTGAATGATATATTTAATTAGGATTTGTAGCCATTATATACTGCTGGAGCATTTATGTCATATTATGCTTAATTCTATTTCTGTCTGATATTGAAAAATAGATTCACCAAGCATAGTCAAGAAGGTCGTAGCCCAGTGGGGCTCCCCTTCGCTCACGACCGAGAGGTCCTGAGTTCAACATCATGCCACAGCGCCCATACTACTAACCCCTCTCCCCCATAACCCCAAAAAAAAAATAAAAAAATAAAAAAGTATACTTTAAAAAAAAAAAAAAAAGATTCACCAAGCATAGAAAAGGCGTTCCATTCTGCTTTTTCCTTCCAAACACTGGAATGGAAAGAGAATTTTGGACTCATTTCGAGTAGAAAGCGATTCCGCCTTGAAAGATATTCAATTTCATTTCATTCTAACGTACTAAACGTTTTGTAATTGTGTAAAGTCTGTCAAATATGGTGACGTGCCGTAACGACCCTTGTTGTGTCTCTCTCCTCCGAGGGTATAATTGAAAAAAAGAGTCAAATCCATTGAGGCCCTCATTGTCTCTTGCCATCTATTCCCGATGTAAAAATTCATCGTCTTCTCCATCTTCCTATGCCACCACTACTACCATTTCCCTCTCCTACTTGTCCTAGTTTATATCAAATACCCTCTCACTTTCATCTCTTCTATTTACTGTCTTCAATATCTCATAATTTTCCCGTTTCCCCTTTATCCATTCCATCAATTTGCAAAAATCAATTAAGCGGAAGGTATCAACAGATTCAATAACAGCCGAAAATAAAAAATTGCAGTGAAGGAGAAATTTTTGAATAATGAATTTAAATTTAATTGTTCCAGCTTCTTTTACCTAAATTTGCAGAGTTTATAGTTTTATTATTGTAATATCGAGCCTTTATTTTGTTTATAAGATTCTTGATTTTTCCCTTTCTTCTGTTAGAGATGGAGAAACAATGAACTTGGTATGGACAAATAGAGCAGGGAAGGAGTGGTAATGGATGATGGGAGAGAGAGAAATGGGTAAAGATGGAAGGTGATAAAGGAAGAAAGGAACCGGGCATGGTGAGGAGAAAGGTGGACTGCGATAATGGTGGCAGTTGGGGGTAGCGGAAGTGGTGGCCGGTGGGAGGCGGTCAAAGGAGAGAGAATTTTGACTTTTTTTTTCCAATTATACCCTCAGAGTAGAGAGACACAATGAGGGATGTTAGGACACATAATCATGTTTGACGTACTTTACATAATTATTTAACGGAATGATGAAAATGGAAGTTCGTAAAAGGGGATCGGAGTGTAAACATATATAGTATATATGTTGTGCTACGCGATTAACCCTATAGTATATGTGGTGCCGCGACGTACGGTGTAAGTTTTTTCTAACCGCACTGATTTTACATTTGAAAAAATTTTCTCAAATCACAACAAAATCTATTGAAAAATTGTTGAATATGTCGCAATTTCAGATTAAATCTTGGACGAGGCTTTAGTATCCTTGAACTTAATTTGCTCACCTATTTAGTTTCATGCTTTCAATGGCAATGAACTCCCAAAGTACGACATCCAATCACACAACTAATATGAAGCAACAATTAGCAATCCTTCTAATTTACTTGTGTGCAAAACTCTCTATATGTTATGCATAAGGGAATGATATGATCATATATAAGGATAATTTTTTTTATACATATGAATTGAGAGGGAGACTGCATTTCTGAAATCTGTCTCACTTTACTGTTGTCATAAATATGAATGTTTAAGACGTTTCAGCTATGAATTGAATTACAACCGAATAAATTCAAATATTTATGCAATTGAATTCCAGACTTTGACTTTTGAGAATTGAATTTTAGACGTTTCTGCCGAGATTTTTAATTGCAGACATTTCTTTTAGAAATGTCGACCAACACATTAGTTATTGTCTTCCCGGTGGGGATGCAACGCGAGGCGTGCCGTGGCGAGGCGAGACGGACGGACGGTGCGTGATGGTCTTTCCCACTTGACTAAGCTTTCTAGTATTACTAGTGCTTATATATTCTTTTAAATTTGTTCTCACAACCAATGTGAGATAGTTATATATCATTCCACACTACTCTCATCATTCTCACAAATTTGAGCCAATTTGTCATTCATACCAAGAATTATTTTTTCTTACGTATTATATATCATCATGAAGTTTGTGCAACCCACTACGCGATAAATTTAAAATCACTAAAAATCAAGCCGCGTAACACACAATAAAACTAACTTAAAAATGTCCATTTAACACTTTAAATTACAATTCAATTCATCCAATAATGGGTGAAGTCATTCCGAAATAGGCTAAGTCCAAACATTTCTCTTAGCCTCTTGGAAGCCTTAGTTACATTTATGCCAAAAGGTTGAGTACTAGGAAGTACAATCATTACATTCATCTTTAAAATATAATCATCTAAATATCATTTTCCTACAAATGATCCATTCTTGGTCAAAATAAATGTGTCTGCCTCAAAAAGAAGTTTGAAGCCTTTCTTGTTTAGCACCGCTAACAACTTGATATGTTTTGAACATCCATTGTTTGAACATATATGAGGGGAGTGGCCCTAGTGTCCATAAACCTCTCCTTTGGATTTCCACCAACCTTGTTCACCTATAAAACAACAGCGGTAAGATTTACGTCCTCTATTCCAGATTTCAATTTTCCATCCTCGGTTACATGATCTTCCTGGTTCATGTTCCTGTTTCCAATGTTGTTACTATCAGTACCATTATTCCTCATGTTCCTATTGTTATAGTTATATGTCTAGCTACATGATTTCGACAATCTTTAGCCTTGTGGTTTTGTTTACCACGCACAAAATATGTTCAATTGAACTTCTTACTTGAGTTAGGAACCTTAGAGTCATTGGGCGTTTTCTCTTTCCATTACTAGTAAGTTCTCAACTTCAACAACATTTGTCTTTGAAAAAGAACCATAAAGCCTTTGGGTTACTATTTGGGTTTTATATTCTGATTGTCTAATGTTATGTGATAGATGACTAACGTCGGTAACCTAACAACTGTCACATCCCGTAACCTGGAAGTGATCTAGCAGTACCTCATCTACAACTGAGACACCGAACCTATAAACAGAAAGAACTAAATCTGAAATAACTCAATAAAATTTAAGGAAACTTAATGTCTTACATCATACTTAAAGGATTTCAAAGGTAAATACATGTTCTTACATCAAAATGCAAACATAAATGTTTAACTAGAAAAGTATCAAGCTAGCTATTACATCATAACTCAATCGGCTCTCTCTTCAGTCAAAGGTTCCTCAACGGTATCTACCACATTATTATCTGCAAAATAGTAAGGAGTGAGTTACAACACTAGCCCAGTAAGATTAAAACACCTTTCGGATGAAGTATCGTTAGACTCGAAAATATTTTCCCGGCTTTCCCAAATCATATGAAAACAATGCACAACGTTACTTGGCAAAACTTAACTTGAAATACCTTTTAAAAAACTTGAAATCAATACCTCAAACAAAGCCCCGAACGATGCATCGTCCGCAACCTCCATAGAATCTGGCCTTGGTTCGGTTGTCCAGAGCTCGTCTTGGATTCGGATAGTATCCTCAGTAGTTTGGTCTGAACGATATGTTTCTGATCCGGTCGACGGATCAGGTCATCTGCGATTCAGAACATGTCATTTTTAATGCATTTTAACAAATGAAAACTCACTTTATGAAATATCAAATGGTCCCAACCCAAATACCAACTTGACAACTCAATTAAGCACTTTAAACACATAGAAATAACTTTAACTGCATACAAAATACTTCACAACATTGCTACACAAATACTTGTAACTCTTCTCATTTAGCCTCGGCTTATCAGTCTTAATGAACTTTTCGTCTCATAGGGCCTCGACCTTCTGAGCTTGAATAACTTGGTCTTTGTCTAAAGGTCTTGGTCGGTGGCTCCTACCCCACAAGGTCTTGACCTCGTGAGATTTCCTACTTAACTGTCCGTCTCGCATGACCTCAGTCAGCGATCCCGCAAGGTCTCGGCCTTATGATCATTCGTGGCGGGTACACATGAACTCTAAGCTACATTTGCAACTTCAGATTCTACTAAACAATCAAACAAAACTGTATAACCATATAACAACACAATACTTCAAACTATAACATACATAACATGTAAATCACACATTACAACACTTATTCCAATTTGATGAAATAAAATGAATGAGGAAACCATTTTCATAACTTTAATAAACATTTTTTCATGCTTTTTGAACAAAAAATAAGAGTGTAAGAACCTTACCTTAGATGCTTAAAAAAATCTCTCAAAAGATGCACAAAACCAGAAATTCTAGATTCACAGTCCCAACTTCAGAAGTCAATATCTCTCAATTCCACTGTCGGAATGACGATCCCACATTTCAGTTTGTAGCCCTATCAGTCCTCTAACTAACGCAAAAAGAATAACTCTGACCAGACTCCGCTTGCTACCTCAAATAAGTAATCTCTCATAACCACTATATTTTTCCAGAATTTATTTTCTCTCTCTTTCCTTTTCTTTCTTTTCTTTCTAACTTCAATCTCCCTAAAAATCCAGCAATAACCGCCACTAACTAACCCCTCAACTCCCTAATAAAACAGTCCCTCAACTTCCTAACATCCACACTTAAGTACACATACTTCCAAAACATCAAATAAGTCCTCTTAAACACTTATAAAACTAACATACAACGCATAAAACATGTAATTTCAAATAAATCACACAAACTTAAATAAGGTCATGCAATACACATAAGTAAAAAGTCTCGGGGTATCACAACAACACCCATCAATGGTTCGGAACTGTTGAAACCGTTGAATTTATCACAACTTTGGATTAAATCATGACCGAGGTTGTAGTATACCAATTCCCCTTAATATCAATTTTCTCTCCTAATAGCTGTTAGTACTGCCTTAGGACCATTAGGATATGTTGTATATTTTATATCTTTTTGAGCATGTCTTTGAATAATTAATTTTGCTTCTGAACATCAAATGCGTGATTTGATAGTAAAGCTCATTAGCTTATGTAATTACTATTCTAATTGTCCCTAGCTTTATGTAAGGTTCTTTACAATGAAATAAAACTAGTATGATGTTTGATTGATGATTATGTTTTACTAATCATGTGTAATGCATACAAATCATATCATAGATGCAATATATTGGGATATATTGTATCGGACGTGATCCGTTAGAGAAGTTATGGTCCTTAGTCATAAGTATCATTTCGTCAATACTATTTTTGAATCCTTAGACCTTATGTCTCCATTGATTCTAGCATGAATGGAGCCACGTTTTGACTCAGTCGGACGTTACTTTTAATCGAGTAATCAATACGACTGATGATCGGATGTAGTATTATTTCATGGCTTGAATGTGAGAGGCATTGTAAGGAATTTGTCCATCTCTTATTAGAGAGAGATATCCATGGGCCCCTCGATAGGGAAGACTGTCTAAATGCATGGTCGTGCTCAAATGTATTTGATAAAGTGATTATTAAATACTATTTGTTGGAACAGTCTACTTGGAGATCGAGCATAAATATAATTAAGCTTTATAAGGGTGACGACTACCATGCCTTATGCTTAATTAGGATATCGCGAGACAAAGGGATCAAATAGTGGATTGATATTAGGTTTCGTTGTACATTCATTCGCTCTAGTTAGTCACAATGTCCTGCTAGGGGCCGCTTGTGATTTATGAACTCATACTACTACTTAGTGTGTTTTCATTGCCATTGTGATATGAACCTACAGGGTCACACGCATAGACTAGTTAACGAGCTTCATGTCATGATTCAATGAATCTAGAATGTGTCTAGGTTCATTGTATTTGACATTTATTTTTCTGAGAATAATAAAACGTTATTATTCGAATTAGAGATTAATGAGGGGCATTTTCGGTATTTGGTTATAGTTGGGATTACGTGGGAGTTATTATCCGATAAGGACTCCCACTACCAGCAGAAGTCTAGAGGACGTGGGAGTTAAATACTCCCATTGCCAGAAGAGGTGGATAGGACGTAGGAGTTGTTCTTGAAACAAACTCTCACACCCTATATAAACTTCTCTTGGCTGAAACCCTAGTTACTAATGCTTGAGCCGCAAAAATACCAGAAACCTAGAAATCAGATTTCTTGTTTTCGCTCTCCCTTTCTCTCAAAATTCCCGAAACTCAGAAAAACGAAGAGCTAGCAATCGCTGTTCGTTTCGTCGCGTGGATACCGGTAGGGAGTAATTCTGCAAGGGAGGACTCAAGGTGATTGCTGCTAAGAGCCTAAAGACAGAATCTTTAACCGAATAATGTAAGTTTTTCGTTTGCTTTCGATTCGTTTTTGTATGAGCGGATCCTTCAGGGGAGGACTCATGGATGTTTAAAACGATTTTTTGCCCATGAATCCCTTCAATAGCTTCATACTTTCAAGAGCAATGAACTAAGAAGGTACAACGTCCAATCACATTGCTAGTTTGAAGCAACGATTAGCAGTCCTTCTAATCTATTCGTGTGCAAAACTTTCTATATGTTATGCAGAAGGGGACAATGTTCAGATGAGAGGATAATTTTTTTATATATATGAATTAAGAGGGAGACTGCATTTCTCAATCTGTCTCACATTACTGCTGCCATAAATCTGAATGTTTCCGCTGTGAATTGTAGACGTTTGTGCTGAGAATTTTAATTGCATATGTTTCTAAAAGAAACGTGGACAATAAAAAAATTAGGTATTGCCTTCCTAGCAAGGGAAACGACACGTGGCGTGACGAGGCGAGATGGACGGACAGACGGTGCGCGAGGGGCAATCCCTTTCCCACTTGACTAAGCTCTCTAGTATTACTAGTTCTTATATATTATTTTAAATTTGTTCTGACAACCAATGTGAGATAGTTATCCATCATTCCGCACTACTATATATCATCATTGTCACCAATTTGGGCCAATTTATCATTCACACCGAAAAATTGAGTTTTCTCACGTGTTATATATCATCGCAAAACTTGCGCAAATCACTACGCGATAAATTAAAAAACACTTAAAATCGAGTTGCGGAAGATACAATAAAACTAACTCAAAAATGTCCATTTAACACTTTAAACTAAAATTAATTACTCTAATAATGGGTCAAGACATTCCCAAATGGGCTAATTCCAAACAATCTCCAACAAAAATATCGCACAATTGGTGAGAATTTGTGCCGTATAGTCCCAATTGCATGGTATGATTTTTCTTAAACATCTCTAACCACTCTAATAAATCACAATTCTACGATAAGTTAGCATTTTTTCATAAGTAAATTGCCAAGATATGATGAAAAAATAGAGCACATTTAGTATTTTGGAATAGAATGACTATTTCAACTATTTTTACATTCCAGTATTTAGTTTACTAAATTGAAGTAGGAAAAACGTTTCCATGACAATACTTACTTCATGAAGAAGTGGGACAGACATTTTCACTTCAAAACCTATATAATAAAATTTTCAAGAAAAGTTGCAATCGTCAATTGATGGTAAATAACCATTATACTATCCATTTAATTAATTATTGTTTTTGAATGAGATGATATTTATTTATTCTATTTATTTTCTCCAGAAATATTTATTCTCTTGGTAAAACTTTATAGATAATAATTACATAAATAATTTTTGTTTCTTTTGTTTGTTTTGTTTGTTTTTTCTTCATTTTACTTTCAATACAAAATATAGATTTTTATGACTATGTTGAATTTTATATATGAATTATATTTCAATATTAAAACTATATGCGTGATGCGCTTTGTTGAATTAATATGATTTTTTTCCAAGTAAAAGTTTGTATATTGTGCAATTACTTGACCTTATATTATCATCGTATGTTAGAAGGTCATTTAAGTCCTATTATATTAAATCACATTACACTTGCACAATGAATAATAGTTTTCGCAAACACAGATACAAAATTGTCATTTCATTCTCTTTTTGATGGAATGGAACGAGGAATCCAAATCCGCTCCCGGTGAAAAGAAATTTAGCCATTCAAGGTAGAAAGAAATCTCATTCCAGTATATCAAACGTGGGGATTGAGATGAATTATTTCCAATTTTAAGAAAATATAAATGAACTTAGTTAATTATATTGTGGTTATTTACGGTTTGATGTGGAAGATTAATTGGAGTCTTGATTAGAAAATATGAAAATAATGAACTAATGAAACCATTTTGTTTCTAAATAAATATACTAGCTTGATCTTTAATGCCGAAAGAAGAAAAGTAATATGACTATTAACCATGAAAGAATGGAAGAACATTCTAAGTAGCAAAGTGAAAGCAATAAAAAGTTTTTTAATTCCTAGTGAAAGAAAAAGCTAAGAACTCCTAATAAAGGGTCCATATAAAGAAACAGCACAACAGATATATAGATATATACACACAAATTAAAAAGGTTCCAAAACACAATAGAATTAGAAAAAGAATAGTTTTTCTTTAAATTTTATTAGAATTTATTAAAAAATAAATAAAAATTATTAGAGTTATAATTAGGGTTTAAGTTTATAAAAGTTAGAGCAAATAGCTTTTTCTGCCACAAAACTAGTTACGAGTGCTATATCTGCTATAAATCACATTTTTGTGTTATATCTGCTACAAAATTAGTTACAAGAGCTATATCTGCCACAGATCGTTTCCGTGCCTTTTCTTCCATGAAACATTTTATGAGTGCTAAAAATGCCACAAAACGAGGGAGGGTGAAAGGGAAAATATGTAAGAGATAAAATTAATTTCAAATAGACCCTAAAATCACATTTTTATATTTAATTGGGTACAAAAATTATTTTTTAAATAATTAACCCCTTCTTCCCAAATTTATCAAAGCCTCCACCACCTTCTTCTTCTTCCTTCTCCTCCCACCTCGGGCCACCGCCGCCACCCAATCCCTAACCCCCACCCATACCCCCTGAAAATTAACCAAGAAAGCACTTCTAGATCTATATTTCAGACATATATAACAAATTTCACAAATGGTTTGCTCCTTTAAACCTTTAGAAACTGCTTTACAAAATACATATAAATCAAAGCAAAATGCAAAATGCTAATCAATTTTCACTACATGATTAACCAAGTGCTTTGCTGCTAAAACCATCAAAAAAAAATTAAACAAAATACATACCAGTCAAAGTACTAAACAAAATATAGATTAATTTGCAGTACATAATTAACCTAACATAGATGCTTTGCATCTGAAACCATCAGAATTCTTGAACAAAAAGGACTCTCGCAAAGCAATATGCAAAATGCAGATCAATTTCCTAAGAATATCTAATTGTTCTTAGACATTTTTGCTAGGCTATCACCTTCACCACGCTTCTCCAAATCTTCAAGTAGTCATTTTTTGTCAGATTTGGTACTCTTTGGTATGGGTGGGGCAGGGATTGGGTAACGGGATGGGAGGTGGTGGTGGTGGCTCGATGTGGGAAGAGAAGAAAGAATAAGGTAGCGGGGATGGTTTTGGTAAATTTGGGAAGAAAGGTCAAGTATTAAAAATAAAATAAAATTAGGTACCCAATATAATATAAAATTTTAATTTTAGGGTCTAATTGAAATTAATTTGATCTCTTACCTATTTTTCCCTTCACCCTCCCTCTTTTTGTGGCATTTTTAGCACTCATAAAATGTTTAATGGCAAAAAAGGCACAAAAAACGATTTGTGGCAGATATAGCACTTGTAACTAGTTTTGTGGCAGATATAGCACAAAAATGTGATTTGTGGCAGATATAGCACTCGTAACTAGTTTTGTGGCAGAAAAAGCTATCTGCTCTAAAAGTTACTAAAGTAACTTTGGTAATCGGATACCTAAAATAACATCCCGTCCAAATAATTTCAACGGTCACGTGAAATGTCCGGATTACCCCTAATTGTCTTATGAATGACACATTTTTTTTTTCTGAATAAATTTGTTTCCATTAATCACAAATAGTCGAGGCCATTACAATCAAAGCAAAATCTGAAAATACAGAAAGTAAAAGTTATACAATGATTTAAAAATCACGATAACAGACAAAAAACACACCCAAGAAAACTACTAGAAAACCTAGCCAACTAAACAAATACATAATCTTCTCCTTCAAAGCATCTTCATCGCAATCCTTGAACCACACGGCCAGGAGAATATCACTTTCAACATCTTCCTTAGGGATCGACAATTTATAGGACCATGGGCGTATCAACCGTCCTACAAATTGTCTCGGGAAGATGTAAAAAGATGATAAAGGGCGCAGACCAAGTCCGGGTTGAACAATTCCTCCTAGAACCATAGAAAAAAAGTCTAGATCTGTGAAGATTTGAGACTTATCTAACCACTGCGTCTTGAATCTTGAAGAAAAAAACTTTGAAAAAGGTTTCATATGATTCGTGGTACAAAATAGAGTAATAAAAACTAAACAAAAGGACCAAGAGCCAATGGCTAGGGATGGCAATGGGGCAGATCGGATCGGATATCTGTCTGATCCGATCCGCTCCGCATTATCCAAATTCCGATCCGATCCGATCCGTGATCCGCTCCGGATCAAAATTTTATGATCCGCGATCCGCTCCCGCACGGGCTGATCCGATCCGATCCGTTCGATCCCTATTTTTTTTTAAAATCATTAATTTTACCATAAAAATCATTATTTTTTTTTTAAAATTCATAAAAAAAAGCCTCCAACAAGTATAATTAATAAATTTTATGCTAAATCAATTTTTAAACAAGTACAAATATTATATTAAAATGAAAATTAAACATAATTAAGCCTAATAATAACAATATTATAATAATTTAATATATATGGGGCAAAACGGGGCGGATCGGATCGGAGCAGACACAAATACCAAATTTGATTTGCCCCGTCCTCGGATCGGAGAAGATCTGCTCCGTATTCTATACGGGGCAGATCGGATCTGCTCCAAAAGACGTTGGATCAGAGCGGGTCAACAGATCACGGATCAAATTGCCATCCCTACCAATGGCCAAATCTGGCCAGCCGCAGAAGGGAAATGAAGAACATCAAAAAGGCAGAGAGGAGAGAGGAGAGAGAAGAGAGAGAAAAAAAGATATTTTGGGGGTCTTTTAAGAATTTATATACTTTTCTCAAAAAATTCTTTAAAGACATTCCCGAAAAATTTAATCCAGTCAAGCATATCGTACATTAATTCGAATCGGAGAAAGTAAATGAGCAGGGTTGTTTCGCCGGAGCCACCGCATAAGAAGAACCTTTGTTGCTAGCAAGGTTGTTAAACTTGCGATTCTACATAGACTCGGTGGAGGGGTGAAAAATCGTAAACTCGTAAATCGTAAAAAAATCGTAAAATCGTACCGAAAAATTAAAATATATATTTTATATATAAATAACAATAATTAATATATAAATCATAACATATGGTCTAACAATATGCGAAAATTCATAAAACATAATTTCACAAGTTTTTTCAAAAGACAATAACGCAACAAAATTCACAAAATGCTATCCCATAACATCCCATTCCCTAATTTCCCACCTTGATACCTCTTACCTCACATTTCATCCATCGCTATATGCTATCCCAGAACATCTCATTCCAAAATAATGAAAACGAGTTTACCCTCTTCTAAATTAACCCCAGAACCTCCTCTTCATAGAAGAAAACTTCAACAACATCACCTGTCGAAATATCTCATAATGTCGAAATAAATTGTCGTTATCCGTGAACCATAGAAGCCAGTCCTAAAAAAGAAGCATACTTCAAAGGGAAAAGGGAAAGAAAATAAAGCAACATTTGAGGATAAAAGAGATATTGAAGAGGAAATCTTAAAAAAAAAGAAAAAAAAGAAAAGGAAATCTCTGCTTTTGGTAGAATTGGTGGACTCGTACGATTCTACGAGTCTACGATATGAGTCTACGATTCTACTCCGTTTCTACCAGATTGCGATTCTACTATTGATTCAACACGTTTTGCCTCCGTAGAATCGTACGATTCTACGTGTGGACTCGCGATTTTAACAACAATGGTTACTAGATTAGAGATTTTCTTCGATCGCCGGCGGTGGGGTTCTATTGCCGCCATGATCAGTGTGCGCAAAATGCTTCATCAGTTTCTGAAAGCAAGAAGAAATATAAATGAAGAAGCTTTTGAGACCATAATTATTAGGGTTTTCTGAAGGCAATTTTTTCTGAAATCTGCAGGACTGCTCACCTCAATAAAATAATAATAATAATAATAATATGGATTCTTAACAAGGTTGTTAATATCGGAGTTTTAAGTCGGAACGGATGGTGTCAAAAAACTCGCAAATACAAGGATCGTAGCACTGATCGAAAGATCCTACAAAATTATTTAAACAATATTTAATGATAAATTTATGCCAATAACATTTCATCTACTAGCAAACTAGCAAAATCGATAAGGAATTCCAACAACCTGATTGCCAAAATCAATTAGAGCTAATTTGCAGAACAAATCAATGTCGAAATAGTCGGTTGGCGAGAACAAAGGATGGCAGGGGCTAAGGAGTTGAAACTTAACTTAAAATTATGTTTTTCCATTCAACCGAATCTTTTTTTATTTTTTTTTTATTTTTTTTTTTTAATTCGGTTCTCAGAACCTGAACCAAACCGATCAGATTCGACCTGTCGACCTGACTGAACATAAAAAAATCAGCACGCACTGGATTGTCCGATCCAACGATTCTACGAGTCAAACCGTCGATCCTACCAAATCTTCTCCTCCAACGATTTTTCTCAAATTAAACTCGATTTATTCATCGTAAAATCGTTCTACAATTAACTCACGATTTTGATAATCATAGTTCTTAATCTATGCATGAATTCTCAATTTGTATTTTGCTCTCTGAAATTCTTTTTCGAAATTGTCAAATTTCTTAGAGTGACCAAAGGAAAAGGAGTAAGAATTTTAAGTTACTGTAGTTTATGTAAGATTTTAGAAGCATTGGTATAATGTAGGTCATTGGGCAAAAGTTGAGAATTAGTTGAGCTAACATTTGTTGGGGGGTGGGGGGGGGGGGGGAATGGTTCTTGATTTGGTAAGTGTTAGCCTTGAGGGCAAACGAACTCGTTTTTGATGATGGACAAACACTTGATGTTTGCGTCTAATGTTTTCATCTATGTGATAGAATATTGGAATTCTATATGGAAGCTCTAAGTACTTCAATCAAGCCTTGATCAAGCTTCAAAGATATCATTCAAGACACTTTCGTCAAGCTTGAAGATTGAAGACTTAGGTTGGTTAGATTAGCTTTATCTTTAATGGTATTTATCCTTAAGCTCTAACCAACGCTCTCTTGAACATAAGCTCTACACTATAGTCTTGCATTGCATGTTTTCATAAACACGTTTTTGAAAGGCTAAGTTTCAAATAGTGTTCGTATTTCAAAAGCCTTCGATTTCAAAGTATAAGTCTTGTAAAATGGTTTTCCAAAGTGCTCTTACTTGTTACATATTAAGAAAACATTTTGGACTTCAAAAGATTTCAAAACGTGTGTTAAGACAACTCTCCGAATGCCCTGAAAGTCGGTCAACCGAGATTATCTCGGATCAACCGAGGAAGAAACAGAGAGTTGGTCTGTCTTGGTTCGGTCGACCAAGAAGTGGTTCGGTCGACCGAGATTGCTTGGTTCGGTCGACCGACTTTAGGTTCGGTCAACCGAGTTTGGTTCGGCTCAACCGAGGTTGATTTTCGGTCAACCGAGGTGCACTGTTACTAGCCGTTATCTGACCGTTCCAGAGTCGTTTTTCAGCGAGATTTCAAATTGTATAAATACTCCAAAGCTTTAGAATGACTCTAACACTTTGAGAGACTTGCAAAACATATTCTTATTGATTCATTATCAAGTCTAAACACCTTGAAAGCAAATGCACTTCATTGTCATGATCTAAATGCATTCAAAGGTGAATTTGCAAAGCAAGACAAAGAGTGAGCTTATTATGTTCAAAGAGCCAACAAGATGAGCTTCAAATGTAATTATCTTTCACTTAGAAGAGTGAACAACTTTGTACTCTAAACCTTTCATCTTATCCCCTTTCTTAGTGATAGGGTTATTGTTGTATAAGTCCTACTTAGTGTGGGCAATTGTTTATAGTGGTTGTTTGTAAAACTCTTGGTGAGTTAGCCACTAGTGTAAAGTCCTACTTTGTGTGGGCACATTCTTCTTAGTGAAGTTGGTGAAATCCTTGGGTGCGGCTCAAGGTAGTGGATGTAGATTCTTAGTGAATCGAACCACTCTAAATCTCTTGTCTTGTGATTTGCATTGGGTTTTGCTTTAGCTTTTGTTAAACTTGCACTATCATTGTTTAAATTGGAAATAGTTTTCAAGATTTATTAGAAACCCAATTCACCCCCCCTCTTGGGTTACTTCAATTGGTATCAGAGCCCGGTCTTCATTATTAGCTTAACCGCTTGAAGCAAAGATTAATGGCCGGTAATTCCGCTTTAGCTTACCAAGAGGGGACTTCCACCGATAGACCACCACTTTATGATGGAAATCATTTTGATGCTTGGAAGGATCGATTCAAGATATATGTGTGCTCCATTGATTTCTCTTTATGGCATATAATTGAAGAAGGTCCATATGTACCCAAGAAGATGGTGGAAGGTGTTCAAACTCCAAAAGAAGGACAATGAGCTAAATGAAGTTGAGTTCAAGATGATGACTCAAAATTACAAGGCAATGAATATTCTTAGTTGTGCCTTGAGTCCGGAGGAGTACAACCGTGTCCTTGGAAGCAAATCCGCCCACTCCATGTGGAAAACGCTTGAAGATACTCTTGAAGGATCAAGCTCTTCAAGTGACAACGGTGATGATGAATACGCCAACTTGTGCTTCATGGCTTTTGGTAATGAGGTACATCCTTCTCCCTCTATTTCAACTTCTTATGATGATGATGAGGAGGATGATGCTAATGTGCTTTTAATTGATATGTATGATCAATTGAAAAAATGTGCAAAGCAAAACCATGAAATGAAGCATAAAATTGAATATTTGCTTGAAGAAAAGGCCAAGTTGGTTGATGAAAATAAAAAGTTGTGTGATGAGGTTAATTGCTTGAAATGTGAAAATGATGATCTTATTACTACTTGCAATTCATCTTCATTACAACACATAGAAGCTTGTGTTAAAGTGTCATCTTTAGAAAACAAGCTTGTTGAATTTGATCTTTTGGAAAACAAAGTTAAAAACCTTACTCTTCTTGTTGAAAACTTTTCAAAGGGTAAGAAAAATCTTGATCAAATTCTTGGCATGCAATGTGCTTCAAATGATAAACATGGCCTTGGTTATATTGCAAATCATGTCGATATTGCTAGCTCTTCTCTTATTCATAAGAATCATGGTGTAAATGCTAGTATGTCACATAGGCCAAATAGAAATAATGTGCATGCTCACAATTCTTCTAAGCCACACATTCATTGCACATATTGTGGAAAACATGGTCATACTTGTGATAGATACCATGTTAAGAAGAAGATTGAAAGGGGAGTTAAAACAATTTGGAAAGTGAAGTTTAATTCTACTAACCCCCATGGACCCAAACAAAAGTGGGTACCAAAAGCTACTCTTCCCTTGATCTCATAGGTTCTTATAAGTTAGATGTATGCCACCAAGCTTCAATGGACTTGATTCAAAAAGAAGTGGCATTGGGGAGAAGTAAAAGGAGATGTGCCAAAAGAAGAAATTCAAAAGCACTCCTCAACACTTGGTTTCTCAAAGCTCAAATGACAATAAATTGGAGAACCAAGTTGGTTATATAATAAGAGCAAAGCATCAAGTGATGACAAGAGCCAAAGTGTCAATCCAATGTCTTCATCACTTGGTAAGAAAGCAAAGGTATCAAAATCACCTTCTCATAACACTTTGTTTAATGAGTTAAGTGTTTTTGATATATATACATGCTTGCTCTTATATAAATGTTGCATCTCACATGCTTAAATTCAATAATTATATAGATGACCCTTAGCATGCTCTTGTTTATTCATGTCTATTGAGCTAAGGTATCTATGAGATGTAGCATATGCAACTTGATTGATTCTTGTTTTGTTATGTCATATTCATTTAAGAATCTATCTAGTTGTTTTGGTTTTTTGATAACCATGATCCTTATGCATATTTGTGTTACTTGAGATTTTGAGCTAATCTTGATGGACCTTTGAAAAGGTACCAAATTAGTTCTCAAGAATTCCTTGTAGGTAACAAAGAGTTCTAACACTTCAAGAAGAAGATATGAACTACAAGGAAGGCACAAATGAGCTAAGACTCCAAGAAAAGAGTCAAATGCCAAGGATCACACGAGATGCCTCAATGGACTTGTTGATAAATAAGATCTACCAAAATGGTAAGAAGTCCAAGCTCAAAGAGCGTTGAGGTACAAGGCTTAACTCATCCTTTGATTAGTGGTCATTATGTTGTTTTTTGATCCTTATGAGCTATAACATTCCTATATGTTGAGTTTAGTTAAATGGCTAAGAAGTATTTGCTCATTCAATTTTCAACTTGCATGATCACTTTGTGGATTGTTAGTGCAAGTAGTTTAGGATATACTTCTAGTCTTTGTAAGACAAAGAGAGTTTGTGCATTTTTGCTAATGGTTTATGTACATCATATTTTGCTTGTCAAAATGCTTATTGTTCATTCCTAACTTGACAAGAATGATGGCTTAAAAGCATAAACTTGTCTTTTTAAACTCTCTTGTTTATGTGCATGGGTTCTTTTATCTTGATAATGTGTTTTGTGCTATCTCTAGACCTTATTATGCTTAGAGTACAAACACTATCACAATTGGTAACTAGATCTTCTAGAATGCACATATTTTATCTCTTTGGTGCTTGAACTTCATTTACATATGCTTAACATGATGCGCTTGATTTTTATCGTTTTTGAGTATCATGTTAAGAAGTTGCATCATTAAGAGATATAGGGGGAGTCTTCATATGTTTTTATCTTATACCCCCTTAAATGTGATGTATTCTCAATTTTTCATATTTTACGTCATCACATCACTTATTGGCTTGGTTTTCAACTTTCTTATCTTATAGCCAATTTGTGTTAGTTATTTTGGGAGTTATACATGTTATACATGTTCATATTCTACATGTGTTTTCCCTAAATAACTATGAGATCATATACTTTGTTATTGGTATTATTCTTTTGTGATCTCTTTTAAGCTTTTGGTTAGTCTTGCTTCTAGAGTGTTATACTCATTTAGCTAACCATTAACTTATTAGAGGAATGTACTACAATTGGTATCTTACACTTCCTCTAAATTTTTTTTGGTTGTGATACATATGCTTAACTTTTATGTTTTAACAATTGGTATCACATCCCACTCTTGTTAGCTATATTTTCAATTTGTTTTTCATCTTAAAGAGCTAACATGTTTTGTTTGATAAACGGGGAGATTGTTCTTTAAGGTTTATTCCTCATCTCCTTTGTTTTAGCTTAGGTTGATATTCTTTTTGAGCCATATATGACCATCTTTTGATTTATGTGTTATTATGGACTCCTCTTTGTTTAGAAATCAACCAAGCTTATTCTTGATCAATCCTTTCTCAAAATGATTTATGATCTTTAAGATTGATTTTTTTAAACCATTACGGATTCTCATTTGTTTTTAAAAGTTTTTTCTTCAATTGATATCAGTTTTGTTTTCAATTGGTATTAAATTTTTTTCAATTGGTATCATTTTTTTTAAAGGGAGAATTCGTATATTTCATCAAGCTTCTCCAATATTAATCTTTACTTTTCGCTAAATGCTTTTCTTATTGGCGCTCTGATAGCCCTTTTTGATGTTGACAAAAAGAGGGAGAATTTTTAGTGTTGCAAATGTGCCATGAGAAGTATTTTACAAAAAGGAGAAAGCTTAGAACTTTGCAAAATGGGAGAGATAAGGGATTCTCTAAAATAGGGGGAGTAGAATAATTTGTTATCTACTTGTCTAGATCCTTAATATCCTTATCTCATGCATTCATGTTTATATACTTTAAAGAGTTATCTTTTGTATATTATTCCCATTTGCATCAATGTTTTGTCATCATCAAAAAGGGGGAGATTGTTAGCCCTAAGGGCAAAGTTACTCTATGTTGTTTTTGATGATAACAAACCATTGAGAGTTCTAATGTTTGTGTGAGCAATGTTCTTTATTATAGGATCCTTAGCACTCACATCGACATTGATGAAAATGGTAAGTTAGCTTCTTGTGTAAACTAAGGTATGTATAATACACACAAGAAAGCTACTTGTATGGAAGGAAGGAGGCAAGGAGGTTGGTTGGGAAATAGGGCTCCTCAAAGAGTCCCTAATGCATATGGCAAAAGAAGTAATCCTACTAATGCTTTTGGCTTCCATAATTACTTGGTTTATATTCTAAGCATTAGTCGTTGCACTTACTTGTTCTTATATCCTTTTGCCATGCTTCCTTGTACTTAATATTGTCCATATCCTATCTAATTACATCAAAGTTTGACATAATCAAAAAGGGGGAGATTGTTAGCCTTGAGGGCAAACGAACTCGTTTTTGATGATGGACAAACACTTGATGTTTGCGTCTAATGTTTTCATCTATGTGATAGAATATTGGAATTCTATATGGAAGCTCTAAGTACTTCAATCAAGCCTTGATCAAGCTTCAAAGATATCATTCAAGACACTTTCGTCAAGCTTGAAGATTGAAGACTTAGGTTGGTTAGATTAGCTTTATCTTTAATGGTATTTATCCTTAAGCTCTAACCAACGCTCTCTTGAACATAAGCTCTACACTATAGTCTTGCATTGCATGTTTTCATAAACACGTTTTTGAAAGGCTAAGTTTCAAATAGTGTTCGTATTTCAAAAGCCTTCGATTTCAAAGTATAAGTCTTGTAAAATGGTTTTCCAAAGTGCTCTTACTTGTTACATATTAAGAAAACATTTTGGACTTCAAAAGATTTCAAAACGTGTGTTAAGACAACTCTCCGAATGCCCTGAAAGTCGGTCAACCGAGATTATCTCGGATCAACCGAGAAGAAAGCAGAGAGTTGGTCATGCCTTGGTTCGATCGACCAAGAAGTGGTTCGGTCGACCGAGATTGCTTGGTTCGGGTCGACCGACTTTAGGTTCGGTCAACCGAAGTTTGGTTCGCCTCAACCGAGGTTGATTTTCGGTCAACCGAGGTGCACTCGTTACTAGCCGTTATCCGACCGCTCTGCAGTCGCTTTTCAAATGAGATTTCAAATTGTATAAATACTCCAAAGCTTTAGAATGACTCTAACACTTTGAGAGACTTGCAAAACATATTCTTATTGATTCATTATCAAGTCTAAACACCTTGAAAGCAAATGCACTTCATTGTCATGATCTAAATGCATTCAAAGGTGAATTTGCAAAGCAAGACAAAGAGTGAGCTTATTATGTTCAAAGAGCCAACAAGATGAGCTTCAAATGTAATTATCTTTCACTTAGAAGAGTGAACAACTTTGTACTCTAAACCTTTCATCTTATCCCCTTTCTTAGTGATAGGGTTATTGTTGTATAAGTCCTACTTAGTGTGGGCAATTGTTTATAGTGGTTGTTTGTAAAACTCTTGGTGAGTTAGCCACTAGTGTAAAGTCCTACTTTGTGTGGGCACATTCTTCTTAGTGAAGTTGGTGAAATCCTTGGGTGCGGCTCAAGGTAGTGGATGTAGATTCTTAGTGAATCGAACCACTCTAAATCTCTTGTCTTGTGATTTGCATTGGGTTTTGCTTTAGCTTTTGTTAAACTTGCACTATCATTGTTTAAATTGGAAATAGTTTTCAAGATTTATTAGAAACCCAATTCACCCCCCCTCTTGGGTTACTTCAGTAAGTTGTGGGCAGTAGCTAATTTTCTTGTTGCGTGCATAAATATATGGTTTAGAGGATCAATGTTTTCTGCCTCAACATACGAAATCAGCACACAAAGTCTTAATTTCAAGAAGACTAAAATTTTACAGGTATTTGGATGGGTATTTTAGGTAAATAATAAAAAATTTATTTAGAAACAATTGAAAACAGTTAATTAAACGTTAAAAAAAATGTTGATTTATATATCTATTTGCAAAAAATTGAAGGAACCGGTACCTCATTTGATTAAAATGGAGTAGTTTTATCTTGATAAGTGACTAAATTTAAAAGTTACATCCAAGCCAATAAATACGATACACGTAGGAAAGAGAATTGCCAAAAAGTCAATTATTTTTTCTACGTGTACTGTATTTATTGGCTTGGATTTAACTTTTAAACTTAGTTACCTACCAAAAAAATTCTCATTAAAATGAGGCAGACTTAGGCAACTTTTATAAAATAACCCTTATAATAAATATAAAACATGTATAATGTCTTTTTATACAATTAATATAAAATATGTATAATCTCTTTTTATACCGCAATTTATAAGGTTCATAAACCAAGCTTTGAAAAGTTGGTCAGTCCAAGTGACAGTAGAGTTGACTTAGTATTCATTTGAGAACTTTTTCATTGGGATTCAAAAGCAAAGGTTTTTGTGAAACCCAAAAGGGTGCTAACGATTAATAATTCAGACGATCCCAAGAGATGGTCGACATTACATCAGATGGGAAGGAAGAATCCCATAACATGGAGGAAAAACTATGACCATGACAGGCCAGACAATCAGCTACCTTGTTTCCCCCACGTTTAACAAATAACAGAAAAACACAATCAAAAGATGCGATAATGTTTTTCGCATAATCAAAAATAGGGCCTAACAAGGAGAAGTCCTTATCGGGACAACCCAAGTGTGAAATAGAGTCGAGACTATCACATTCCAAATAGAACGATCGGAGGCCCAAGAGCGTAGCAAGCTTCAGACCTTCAATGAGCGCTAATGCTTCACTATGACCGGGTCCAATACAGTGAGCAAGTTGTCCGCAAGCAGCCAAAAGGGGGCTGCCCGTATGGTCCCTTGCAAGACATCCATAAGCAGCAGAATCACCACGCCATGAACCATCAGTATTAATCTTGATCCATGAGACAGGTGGAGGCGACCACTTCTCTGGCAGAGGCGGATTCCAAGATTTTGGGAGGTTACAATTCGCAAGTAGGACACCATATTCTGCCGCTGCAGCAGCAGCATCACTAAAAACCAACGGAGGTGGCCTGCGTTGCGAATCAAATATACCCCTGTTACGATCCTTCCATATAAACCACCCCACAAAAGCAAAGAGAGTAATGTCATCTGGAGAGCCATGTTGCATGATAAAGGAAAGGATATCTTTGAAGGAGCATAATTCCATGTCTAACCAGTCACTATGTTTACCCCAGCTAGACCAAACATACCTTGCACACGGACATTGAAGTAGGCAATGAGTCGAAGTCTCATTCCGTTCATCACAGAAACTACAAGTAGCAGATAGCGTAATTCGAATGGCCAAGTTGCTCGCCGTTGGTAAACTCTCCAAAGAGGCCCGCCAAAGAAAGTGTAAGACTCGCGGCGGCACAGGGAGTCGCCATAAGGAATTCCAAAATTGTTCTTCCATGTTTGAAATGGACGAACCAGCACCATTTTTTAGCCGAAACTGGGATGCCATAGCCGCATGATAACCTGATCGAACACTATATATGCCATTGCTAGTGAAATGCCAAACAAAGCTGTCCACAACTGGTTGCTCGCCCAAAGGAATATTTTGAATTGTATCGACTTCATGAGGTAAAAATAAATGACTCAGCAGATCCAAATTCCAACATCGCGGAGAGGGGATAATAAGATCACTTACCCTACCGAGAGGTAAAAGAGATTCATTGTGCGAGGAAGGTCGGAAAGAGTGAGGTCGTGGAAGCCACGGATCACGCCATATACAAATAGAAGAGCCATCGCCAACTCTCCAGCGAAGACCAAGTCGTAGAAGCTCGCGACCTTTGAGGATACTCTGCCACACACAAGAGGAGCGAGATCCACGATGGGCATCAAGGAAAGTACTCCGCCCGAAGTACTTGGCTCTAAGGATCCGAGACAAGAGGCTCTCCGGATGTTGGATGATTCGCCAACTTTGTTTCGCAAGTAGAGCTAGATTAAAATGGTGCAAATCACGAAGGCCTAGGCCCCCTTTAGCCTTAGGCAAACATAATTTTTCCCAAGATAACCAATGGATTCCCTGCTCCCCACCTCCTTTGCCCCAGACAAATTTTCTTATCATAACCATAATCTCATCGAGGATAGAACGGGTGATGTAAAAACTTTGCATAATGTAGGTTGGTATAGCCTGGATAACAGATTTGATGAGCACCTCTTTACCAGCCGGAGACAAAAACTTTTCTTTCCACCCATGAAGCTTCTTCCAGACTCGATCTTTAATATAAGAGAACACTTCACGCCGATTGCGACCAATCATAAAAGGAAGCCCCAAATATTTCCCATCTCCTTGGCCGACTCGCACACCCAAGGTTTGGCAAATCTGTTGTGATAGCGGAACATCAAAACCTCGACTAAAAAATAGAGAAGATTTGTCGAAATTGATTGATTGACCTGAGAATGCTTCATAATCCAACAGAATGTGCTTGATTGTATGAGCATTGTCCAAGCCACCTTCCAAGAACAATAAGGAATCATCTGCAAACAAAAGATGGGATAAAATAGGACCCGAGCGACCAAATTGAAGACCATGCAATAACGATTCTGTTTCTGCCTTCCGTAACATAGCCGAAAAACCTTCTGCACAAAGAATAAATAGAAAAGGGGATAGTGGGTCCCCTTGGCGAAGCCCCCGCGAGGGAAGAATCCTTCGCGTAGGCTTCCCATTAATTAAGACCTTGTGGCTTACCGAACGCACACATGACATGATCAGATTGCGGTAACGTTGAGGGAAATTCATGGACTCCATCATGAGCTCCAAATAACGCCACTCCACTCTGTCAAATGCCTTCCTCATATCTAGCTTAAGTGCACAATGATTATTTGCACCCCTCAAGCCAGTCTGCATACTGTGAAAGGCCTCAAAGGCAGCTATGGAATTGTCCGAGATGAGTCTGCCCTTCAAAAAAGCACTTTGTGAAGAGTCAATAACAAAAGGGAGAGCACATTTTAAGCGGTTGACCAGAATACGCGAGATTAATTTATAAACAGAATTACACAAACTAATGGGACGAAACTCAGACATCTGCAAAGGGGATTTCACTTTGGGAATCAGAACAATGAAAGAATTATTTATCCCCCCTATATCCCTGTTACCATTGAGAAAACCGAGGATAAAGGAGGTGATTTGAGGACCAAGGATATACCAAAATTTTTTAAGGAACACTGTTTGCATACCATCCGGGCCGGGAGCTTTTTTCGGTGGTAGTTGCTTGAGGGCAGTGTTGATTTCAGCCGTAGTAAATGGGCCTGCCAAGCTGTCCGCCTCAGATTTAGGCAATGTTTTGACCGGAAGATCCGACAGAGAAGGAGGAGCAGAGCCATTGCTCGTATAAAGTGAGTCAAAGTATTCACAAGCAATATTAGCAATATCAAATTCACCATCTTGTACCTCACCCGAAGGGGCCTGAAGTCTTTCAATGAAATTGTGAGAACGGCGAGAGGATGCCTTGTGATGAAAGTAAGTCGTGTTGCGGTCCCCCTGAATCAACCAGTCTGCACGACTCCGTTGTTTCCAAAATTCATCTTCATGAGAAAGAAGGATATTTAATTCATGCTTCAAACGCTGATCATCCACTATAGAGAAATTCAAAGAATTCCAAAGTGCTGACAACTCATTTTGCTTATCTTTAATTTTTTTCTCTAAGTTCCCGAACTTTTTTGAAGCCCAACTGCGAAGACGGTCGCGGACCTGTGTAATCTCAGCTGCGAGGTCAGTTCCATTGCAAAAGTGAGCCTTCTGCCAAGAATCAATAATAATAGAAGGACAATCAGCATCATTGATCCAAAATGGGTCATACCTGGGCAATGAATACCACTTTTTTTTGCGGAATTTTGTTGAGGAGATAAGAATGGGGACATGGTCAGAATGCGATGAAGCCAGATGTTTGACGACCGTAGAGGGGAAAAGGCTGCGCCAAGCAGAATTAGCGAAGGCCCTGTCCAAGCGTTCTCTAACCAGGCCCTGGCCTCGGCCATTAAGCCATGTAAAATGCGGACCAACAAAACCAAGGTCAACCAACTCACAGTCGTAAACCACATCGCGAAAAGCTTGAATGAGTCGAGGATTACGGTTACTCATCCCTTCCTTCTCACTCTGAGACAAGATTTCGTTAAAATCGCCTGCACACAACCAAGGTAACTGAAAAAGAGAATGTAAGCGGCGAAGTAATGTCCAAGAATGGTGACGTTGTTCATGATAAGGATTCCCATAAAACCCCGTAAACCTCCAATTTTGCATTCCAACATCCCCTATCCGGACATCAATATGACCACTCGAGTAGCTTAATAAAGTGACAGAAATAACATTATCTGACCAAAGTAGTGCTAGGCCACCCCCCAGACCACAACGATCAACAAAAATACCAGACGAAAAACCAAGACTAGTACGAATTCTATTCATAACAGAACTAACAGATTTGGTTTCCATAAGAAAAAAGTAAAACAGGCTTATTAACCTTCACAAGGTTTTTTAAATTTAGAATTGCACGGGGCAGCCCAAGGCCCCGACAATTCCAAACAAGGATACTCATTGGGATTGGCGGGGCTGCTCCAAGGCAGCCTCCGCCATTACAATGCAGTCAAAAAAACCGGTAGACTTAGCTTTCTTGGAAGACAAGCGAAGTACCTGATCACCACCATGATCCTCCGCGGCTTCAGAAAAAGCCGCCGTTATAACTCGCTTCTGGCCCACATCCGGCACCGAAGTAATGTCCACAGACTTTTTTGGGCGACCCCGGCGCTTCACAAATTTTCGCTCCGATTTGCTCGGGGTGGCCGAATGTGATGGAGTCCCTGAAATGTCATAACAGTGTGCAATAGGAACAATGGCCAAAGAAGAATCAGTAGTTATACCTTCCATAGGTGACATATGAGGGGGAGACGGCACCGGATCATTCAAAGGCGGAACCGTTGGTGCCACGTTAGGGGCCAAATCAGGCTGCTCAGGTATAGGGGCTTCCACAATCACAGACTCGCAAAGTGAGCCCCTTTCAGGAGGTGGATGGAGATAGGCACCAAAAGGCAGGCCCTTAATTTCCTCATCAGTCAGTTCAGAGACATACAGAGAGCACGATGTCAATGTGTGATCTAAGTGACCGCAACGACGACAGAGATGAGGGAGCCGTTCATACACTACTAACCCAGAGACTTTACAATAACAGGGAGTATCCAAAATAACGCGACGACGAATGGGTTGTGATACATCAACCGAGACCCGTAATCGAAAGAATCGTTCATGTATCCTCTGATTCTCACGGATCTGAACCTCATGACAAGCAGAATACATGCTGCCAATTCTTGAGTCCACGGGGAGAGTGTAACAATTGCGATGGAATCCCCAAACATGAACCCAGAAGTCAGAAAATTGGAAGCATTCGTCAGAGACATTAGCTTGAGGAGTCCACTATTTTATTACGAGGAGCGAATTATCAAAACACCATGGACCTTCTTTGAAGACAAATTCAGCGTCCATAGGGTTGTCAAAGAAGAATTGATGAACATTTTTCCGTAGACGGACGACTTCGAAACGGTTTTTGCACTGCCATGATTTGGTCATGGCAAGCTTGAGGCCTTTGAGCGGAATTTCCGACTGAGAGATAAACTTTCCAACCAAGCTTTGGCGGCTCTCATCATCACCCTTTGAAAGATCATCAACAGTAACACACAAGGGCTCCGTTTCGTTATCAGCAATGGACAAAGATTGAAGGAGCGTCTGAACGCTCTCCCGATCCATGAGGATGATCGGAAAAAGTAGTAGAGAAAAAGGGGCAGAAGACCTAGTCAGCAGAACCCTAACCGTAGGATTAGAAAAACAGAGCCCTAAGGAGGGAGTCGGTGGAGAAGAGAGTGAAATGGATTCACGATCGGTGAGCCCTAGAAAAAGCCCCAAATTGGGGAGAGGAAAATCGCCCTAGAGAGGGAGTTCAAAGAGTTTGGTGGTTATTTGCTACGTTTAGAAGGCAAGATTCTGAGTAGTTTCTTCACCGCCAAAAAGCAAAGGTTTGAACAAAACTATATACCTCTCATTGTTCACCCTGGCAAAAAATCCTCTGTCCTCTTTTCTCTGTCCTCATTTCTTTCCTTATTCCTATTCCCAATCAATCACAATTTACCATGTATATATATATAATTGAAAAAAAATATTTATATAATAAATTCTAATTGGTTGGAAACAGGGATGGGGACAGAGGATTTTCCTCTTCACCCGTTCAACCATGCATTGATCCATCAATTATTGATCAAAAGTAGGGGAAAAGTAGCGAGTGTTCACCTTCTAATATACTAATTTGAATATTAAATTTTTATTCTATTTTTTTCCGTAAATGAATATCTACATTTTCAGAGTGAATATGTTTTTTCTTAGACACTTATAATTAACCTCATATACTTAAAATATTCAAGTTTCACTAACGTGTGTTTTTCTACTCCTATATTTAAAGATATCATGGTAACTATCTCAATTTTTATACAAGTTAAATGTGAACATTTAATTTTGGGTGGAAGGAGTAACAGTTTGCAATCTTCAATATTGAGATAATAATCCAATAGTTATATTGTTAATTATTCATAAATAAAATTATTCCAACTTAAATTTTATTTATTTCTTTGCAACTTTGAGACCAATATAGTTTAAAGTGATTAGTAGCCTTTCTCATACAAGAAAGAAACAATATTCTTTTTGTTTAATTTCAAATTGATTGAAAATTAATTAGAAAACGAGAGGAGAACTAACACTTTACATGGTTGGGGTGCAAAAGTGTTATGTTCCTTTTTTTTATATTGTTAATATGCAATTATTAACTTCTAACACTATAAATATTTTTGTTTCCTTTTCTTTGTCTGGTTAGTGGATTTCTTTTTTATTTCTCAAAAACTTTAAGAAATGAAAAAGAAAACACTAGGGTTAACATTATTCTAAGAATCATAATCAAGAAAGCTCTCACATCTTGACCTCAATCAGGATTTTTCAAGAATATCCACCTCTTCATCTTCCTTGTCACTTCTCTTTTTGACTCCTAATTGTGGTGCATGAAGAATTCCAACAATATCTATCACACATTCATTCTTACATTCGTTTTCTTATTTGTTTTATTATGGTGCTATTAATCTGATTGAGATTTGAATAGTATTTTGATCAATTTTGCATCAATTTTTTAACGACATACTTCTATTCAAATTGTCCTAATATTATTTCATTTAATCTTCTCAACAAAATTGTTTTAAAGCCACATATTTTTTTAGATGTTTAAAGACGCTTAAGACCAGGAAGGATCTTTTGTCTTATTTTATATTTCATCAATAAGAATCTGACATGTTTCAATATTTATAATTAAAAAATGTATAACTTAAAAGAAACAATAGAACCCTTAAAGAAAAGTGAATACATAAAAATTATCCACTAACTCTAGGAAATGAAACAGGAATCCAAAACAAAAGATTGTTTTCCACTTAAGACAGCCTTTAAGTAAATGAACAAACAAAGAAAAAGAAATAAGATCGAAAATTAATGCGAACTTCTGTTGGAGTTTTCTTTTAATCCCTTTAAACTTAGTGATTAAATATATAAAGCTTCAAATTAAGATAAAAGAGAATAACTGCTTTTATTTTTTTTTATTGTGAAAATTGAAAAACTTTTGACTGATATTTTGTTGTCAATTGCAAAAACATGTAGTCAGCAGAGGAATCAAGAAAGGGCAAAGTTATAAGAAACTCTCTTTCCATCGATTGAATAATGAATCAGCAATGCAAACTTGAACCAGGGTCGAAGCCAAAAAAATTAGGTTCGGGGGCGAAAATTATACATAACTACATATAAAAACTGCAAAATAAATGTTGAGGGTGAATTTAATCAAATATTTCGAACTATATATAAAATTTACTATAACTAATAGAATTTTAAAAAAATTCAAGAACGACTGCCTCCACCCGCCCCTGACTTGAACACAAAATTTTGAAAACCAAAGGGCTGGATTTTGTTCGTTCCAAGTTGCTCTATTTTCCCTTTCAACATTTGACTGATTATAGTTTTAAGTACACTATTTGAACGTCTATTACAATGGCTCTTACTTGACAACTATATTTGAATTCTTAATTCTCTCAATGTGTTGGACATTTTAATATACATTCTTTCACATGTAATTGTTATTTTTTATTAATAAAAAATGATTTTCACACAAGTGTGCAATGTCTTTAAATTCGCTTTCATTTATATTTACATTTACATTTGTTATCTCAAGTGATCATTCTATTTTCGTAAATTGTGCAAGTCAAGAATAATTTGGGGCTAAGGAGCCAAAATTACTCGTCATCTCGTTGAGTTTCAAGTGCTAAAAGAAGCGACCGTGACAAAACCCAATCCATTAATGGTTATGTGAATATAACTTATTGTAAGAAGGTTATTAGATGAGTAATTCACGATCAAATAATGTATCCACATAATAACTTTAGAGAATTATAGATTTCTTTCTTCTCACAAAACGTAATCTTTTACAAAATTTAAGAAATATTTTTCTATAATTACACTTACCTTCAAATAATGTTTTTTTCAGTCTCCACTATGTTGATGAAATTAATTAAAGATATAATATAAGAAAATTTCTTATGGTGTGTTTGGATAGCTTTTCCACTCAAATTGAATGCAAATTGCAAAAAATAGTTTAGGAAAGTACAAAATTTAAAATTTCCAACACATATTGAGTTAAATATTATAAAGATAGTCTTTGAAGTAAGTGAAAATAATCTTACTATCCAAATGAAAAACTCTACTCTCATTTTGAGTTTGAGTTCAACGGGAAGAAAAAATTAGAGTGGAAAACCAATCCGAATTGGCCTAAGGTGTGATATTTTGAGAATGTAAGATGTACTAATTTTTAAAGTAAAAATGCAAAAATGGCTACAATGCGTAACTATCAGTTATTCCTAAAATATTTTGATTATAATAATATTCACGAATAAAACCGAACTGTAGCGATAAAAATATTTTTATTACAATAATATTTACGAACAATATAATACATGTATATTGAATAAATTAAATTAATAAATAAATAAATCATAGTTACCTAGGTTACTAGGAATAAGAAGGGGTGAGTCCCGAGAAAAGAAGCATCGATGGAAGAAGAAAGTAACTTATTTAGGTAAGCTTGATAATATTAATCGATTTAAAGAAGGATATTATAAGATGTTATATTTTATTTTATTACAAAAGTCATTTAATTTGTTATTTCTAAGGAATTAACTCATAATAATAAGTTACATATACATAATAAATAATATAAATATAATATATAAACATATATAAATATAAGGGTAGAAATTAGTTGAATCAGCTTCGTGAGTAGCTCAAGATTCAACTCGATATTTGGCTCAATGAGCTCAGCTCATGAGTAGTACAAGCAGGGACGAAGACAGGGGGTGTGACAGTCCCCCCAAATTTCTAAAAATACTACTAGATATAGTAAATTTTATATGTAGTTCGGAATAATTGATCAAATTCGCCCTCACAATATTTTTTTTGCAGTTTTTATATGTAGTTCGGCATAATGTTGTAGTTTTTGCCCCCAATGTTAAATTCCTAACTTCGTCCTTGAGTACAGGAGCAGCAATTTTTTGCTCATCTAAAATATAAGTCGAGTTTGAATTTTTGCCTTGTAAACTGTCTCAAAATAAATGTATATAACAAAGTTTTGGAAAAAGAAGAAGAAAGATTTAGCAGCAAGACCAGCATACAATCGAGGACTTTTCCTGCCCCTTGCCTAATTAAACTAAAAAAACCGTAAAATCCTCTTTAGTCTTCTTCATTTTCTCAAAAAGTTCAAACTTGTTTGGTTCACAATTTTGCGGTTAAGAATTCTTATTTTCTTTTTGGATATTAGTTGGGAAAAATAACCTATTTAGTCCTTTTCGTTTTTTGATTTTGCCGATAAGATCATTTTCCTTTAATTTTTACTTTTAAGGTCCTGAATGTTTTTACGTTCTGCCATTATAGGACTTCCGTCCATATTTCTGTCTATTCACCGTCAAGTCAATCATGTGCCTCACATGTGAGTTATCTTTTAAGGGTATTTCGGATATTTCAACATATTTTCCACAAAAAATACTTGGGGGTACTCAATTGTTAAAAAAAATAACTATTAATACTCAATTAAAAATAACTAAAAAACTCTAAATTCACTTCATCCCCTCACCCTTCTCCACCACCACCACCACCGTAGGAATATTGACAAGCATTAAAGTCACAAAAGAATACTAATACTCCCTCCATTCCTCACTATAGGTCGTTTATGACACTTTGAAAAAAATTAAGGAACTCAAACAAACAATAATCTTTCTACCACAATTCCAATAACACCCCTTTCTTCCTCCTTCTCTTTCATTTTTTCCAATAAAAGATATGTTGAGGTATAATTGGAATAAATTATTGACACCTAATAAAAGACATGTAAATGATGATTAATTTGGATACATATTTATCTCTTAAAAGACAATTAAATGGGAATGGATGGAGTATCAAATTATCGTTTTTACAAATTTCCAATCAAGAAAATAACTAAAGAGTACCAAAATAGATGGTCTTTTTAACCTGCACTTTTGAAAAGGGAAAGTCTTCTCCCTGATAATTGGTTTTTAAGATTTGTAAGATTTCTTAATATAATGTTGTTGTCAAAAGTTTACAAGATTAAGTTTGGAGATTCTTGAATATAATGCTTTTCTGTATTGATTTTGATTGCTTCTACGCTTACGATCTGAAAAGTGTATCTTCTTGAATCCATTGATTAAAATCTTTTCAATTAAACTCACCTGAAATCCTATTATGAAGTGACCAGGAAACAGTATTTTCTTTATCAATTAAAATGAATTGGAATCCCTTTGTGAAATGAGAATATTTGGAAATGACTAAAATTATTAGAACGTAATTGTTCTCATTTTTTAATGGTGGTGGTGGTCGGAAATCGGTGAGGGTGATGGGCAGTGGTGGTGGTGGTGTTGGTGTTGGGGAAGAAGAAAAATTTAGAAGATAAAGAAAAAAATGAAATTGGGTACACAAGGTTTTTTGGGAGAGAAATTGAATGAAGTTCCCAAATTACACCTGGAAAATAAATCATTTGGTGACCGTGTGACTGGATAGACGGAGAATAGACAAAAATCTGGACGGAAGTCCTCTAATGGCAGGTCGTAAAATCAATCTGGACCTTAAAAGTCAAAATAAAACGAAAGGGATATTATGGCAAACTAAAAAAAAAGGGGCCAAATAAGCTATTTTTCCAATTGCAATTGTTTGAAGTCTCTACATATTATAATTGCTACATAGATATTAAATTAATAATATATGTTATTGTATCAAGAGAATTACTTGATTTATTTTGTATCAATTGGATAATAATATATGTACGTCTTCCTTCCAAAGTTGATTAAAAATTTCATAGCAATTGCGAATGATCTTTTGGAGCAAATCAAATATGAAGATTTAGTTGATAATTTTGTTTCAAAGAAAGCTATAAGGATAGCTATTTTCAAGTGAAGAAAGTTTATCAATATTTATATTTTTAAAATTATGTTTATATTTTTTTTGAACATTTTGGAGAACAAAAATTATGATACAATTGTAATGATTTTTTTTTTGTTATATTTACATAAAAGTCAATTTTCTCCGGTTATGCAATGCCTCATTTTAGAATATAACACAGGGCCTTCAAATTGATTGAGACGACCCTGACCGCGTACACTGGTGGTGGAACGACCTAGGAGACATGAATTATGTTCTAGGACCTATCAGGAAGCGAAAATACTTTGAGGATCTTAGTGTGTTCTGCGAAATAATTTGAGGATCAACGAAGTCATTTTCCCTTTAAACAATGAGAAGAAAAAAACTATATGCAAACAGTAGTGGGTTTCAAATCAAAGATTTTGAAAACATAGAGACTAATATTACAATTATTATCGAACCTTATTGAAACACCATTACAAAGTTGCAATGTACTACTTTTTTCATTGCAAGAGTTTTAATAGAAAACAAGGTTGTGGTGGTGAGTGCTTGGTAACAATAATAGAGCTATAGAAGCCAACATTAATATTTTCAATTTAGTATCTACGTGCAAGTTTGATGAACACAAAAGGTGCAAACTAGTGGGAAGTTGTTTATGTGCTTTATCGGGTTTCCATTAACATGTCGGGAAGTTGTTTGAGAAAAAGGAATGTGTAAAATTAAAAAAAAAATATATATATATATATATATATATATATATATATATATATATATATATATATATATATATATATATATGGTAAATTGGCAAATTTAGTCCCCAAAGTGGGGGGACTTTCGCGACGAAGGTCCCCATTGTTTTTTTTTGGTATTTCGGTCCCCAAACAATTTGCGTTTAGTGATTAAGGTCCTTCCGTCCAATTTCGTTCGATGAAGTTGTTTGACAGCAAAAAAAAAAGGAAAATTCAAAAATGGCAAGGGTATAATGGGTAATCTCTATTCCAACGATTATATTGTGATATTTCCCTACTCTAAATACTGAATATACCATTCATCTTCTTCCAACTTGAAAATAATTTCAAATCTCCATTAAAGACCATGAGGAAAGCTTCAAATTATGGAAAAATCCCAAAGAGTTATGGTGGTTTTGAAGTGGAGTCTTCCAATAGGAGCTCTACTTTGAATGGTCAATGGGGTTTACCCATGGATTTGCCCACTCATTGTCAATGTCCCATGAAATTTCCTACCCAAATTCGGACATCTTGGACGGAATGGAACCCGGGAAGAAGATTTTTGACGTGTGAGAATTACAAGGTGATAATTATCAATTTATTTGATTTGTTTAATGTGAAATTATTTTCTAATTTGAAACCCTTCATTCACTTTGATTGTGTACATTAGGCAAAGAAGAAATGTGAATTTTTCTTATGGGTGGATCCACCATTGTGTTCAAGAGGTAGAAATGTAATGCCGGGATTGATGAGAAGGTTAAAGAAGATGGATGTTCAAATGGCTAAAGATAAGAGGATGATAAAGTGCTTGTGTATTGCCCTAATTAGTTCATGGATTATTGCAATCTTCATTTGTTGTTGGTTAATCAAATAAGGTGATGATGGGCAGGCCCGTCTCAAACATATCCGAGGCCCTGCGCCGAAAAAAAAAAATGGGGCCCCGGATTTTAGGCTAAATATATGTATATAAACAAAAAAAAATTTGGGCCCCGAATTTTAGGCTAAGTATATATATATATAAACAAAAATTGGGGCCCCGGATTGTAGGGGGCACTCTGCGGTCGCTCAGCTCGCATCCCCTATTAACCGGCACTGGTGTATGGTAAAAAATTTGGGGCCCCTGTAAATGTGAGGCCCGGTTCCGGATGTCACCTTGGACACCCTTGGAGCCGGGCCTGATGATGGGAAACATAGCTTCTTGTTGATTATTCTAGGTTAATGCAAAGTACTTTCATTGAGAATAAGTGAATGTTGAATGTAGTAGTTTAATGTAATGGGGTTATTTGTTTGATGTATTAGTTTAATGTTGAGATAGTAAAGTAATGGAAAAAATGTCTACCAAAAGTGTTCACATCTTCATTAAGCAAAACAAGATTTATGTATCATATTACAGCCATATTTTCCGTAACAGAATTGGACGGAAGGACCATAATCACTAAACGCAAATTGTTTGGGGACCAAAATACCAAAAAAAAAAAACAATGGGGACCTTCGTCGCGAAAGTCCCCCACTTTGGGGACTAACTTTGCCAATTTGCCGGGTTAATTTGGGTGTGAATTCCCTAAACTACCCCTGGTAAAACCCAAACAATTTAAAAAATAAATCAAAATTAAAATTTTCCGTAACAGAATTGGATGGAAGGACCTTAATCACTAAACGCAAATTGTTTGGGGACCGAAATACCAAAAAAAAACAATGGGGACCTTCGTCGCGAAAGTGCCCCACTTTGGGGACTAAATTTGCCAATTTGCCTATATATATATATATATATATATATATATATATATATATATATATATATATATATATATTTGAACGCCCTGAGGCGTAACCCCAAAGGGGAAAGAACCAACCTCAAAGAGGAGAAAAACACCTCAGAAGAGGAGAAGAGAACCCTAGATGAGAGACAATTAAAGCTTACTCCATGCTTGGGGAGGGTATCGAATCCAGAACCTTTCGGTCACGGGCCGGCAATGCCCCACTGCGCTATTGGACCTATGATAAATATATATATATATATATATATATGAGAAGGAAAATTTGCAAGTATATTAATTTCAGGGACTAAAGCATCTTCACTGCTAAAAATAAGATTAAAGCACTTTTTGGTGGGATTTAAAATGCTACTCCCTCCATTCCTAAATATAAGACTCTTTAGACAATTTGAGAAAATTAAGGAACTTATCATTTTCACCTAAACTTCCAATATTACCCCACCTTCCCTCTCTCTCACTAATACATCATAAAGAAAAGAAGGGAAAATGTTGAGGGTATAATTGAAATAAATTGTTGACAACTAATAAAAGAACCTTAAACGACAATTAATTTGGATACCTAGATATCTCCTAAACGACAATTAATAGGGAATGGAGGGAGTACATTAAATTTTAAGTGAAGTCAAAATATATACTTCATTACTATCTAACTCTTTTACACCGTTAAAAAATAAATAAATAAAAAAACAGAGAAAAGTCCCTTTAAAAAAAAAGGGGAAAAAAAAGAGAGACTGAATTGACATTCAAAGCATACTGTTTTAGTGTGGTTGTTAGCTTAACGAGAAAGTTATATGTAAATGAGACTTTAATTTTTCGTAATGGTAAGTGCAATAACATATAGATGCCAAACTAACTCCTATGGGCTATGTCCCACTATTTTATTTTACAAAAATCTCCATGTATTTGGAAAGGCAAAGGAGGAAGGATAAGCAGGGCAGTGTGAATGGAATACGGAGCCTGAGGCAATATTTTATCGGGAGATTATATTGAAAAAATATTTTGAAAAGTTTAAAGTTTTTTTTCTTCTTGATTTTTCAGTTGCAAAATTACTTATTGAATTTTTATATTCAAGATATTATATAAATTATTTTCAATAGATAATATACCTAATCCATTTAATATATCTTGTGACATAGTTGATCTTAAATAAGATTTTATTAGTTTTAATTTTGAAAAACCTCTTTTACCAGAAACAACTGTCACATGTATGGTTAATAAAATTCTATAAATAATACATACATTTGGAAAAGAATCTAATTTTTAATGTAATTTAGTACCTTAAATGGAGTATTAATTTCTACATTAAATTTTTTTTCAACACTTTTAATTATGAAAATAAATCAAATCCATCAACATCGGAATGTTCATTAAATTTTAAAGAGTTTTCAAGGTTAAGACAAGAATTTTTTAATTCATCATCCTTTAAAACTTTTAACTTGTTTGTCCAATTACTTCTGCATCATTTTCTAATTCATTTTCAATTGAAGTTTGTTTCTCAAATGAACGTGATGTTCTATCTTTTTTATGGCTTAGACTAGGCATATATTTAGTGGGAAAGAACATGTTTGGAAATTCTTTAAGAGGTGTAATTTATTTATTTTTAATAAGAAATCTCTTTTTTTGGACTGATCTCGCATTGAAAACTTCTTAAAATATTTATAGTTTAAGATAGTTTTCTAAAGGAAAAATTAGAAAGTTATAAATGCAGTAGATTTCTAATCCGTCCTAATACCACGCACATTAATATACTTCTTTCATTTCATATTACAAGTTTTTTTTATTTTTTAAAAATATATATTTTTTAAAAATTACCTTTACTAATAGAGAAAATGAGTATTTTAAGCACTTTGTTTTGGGGTGGGGTGGGGGGTGGGGGGAATAAAATCTTTATTTCTTGCTATAATTTTCGATCTTAATTAAGAATACGCGATAACGCGCATTTCATTTGTGTTTCTCATTTTTAATCTATGTAAAACTATGTAAAAGACTTGTATTTTATTATGAGATGGACAAAGTACCAATCTTATAATTTGGTCTCCTTTTGCTATATAAAATTTAAATATAACTAAAATCCGTTTAATTATCCAAAAGATGCAAAATAAAAATGTAACCACTATGAAATATTCTGGTTACCATAATTTGTTGTAACTTGTGAGGTTGAGAAAAATGAAAAAAGAAAATTATTTTCTATTGTTGTGTGCTTGTCTCATCCTATAAGCCATCGACCAAAAAGTGATTTCGTTAAGACAAAAGCTGCCTAAGGACATGGCTGGTTTAGCCCACCCTAATATAAAATACACCTTCAACACCCCCCCCATAAAACACATGCCATCAAATCTCTCTCATGTGCAACCCCCATCACTTGTGGTTAGATTCTAATCAAATCGACATCCTTGTGACATAATCCAAGTAAAAAATTACTATGATTTTAGATTTGCCATAGTCACGAGGGAAGCAATATAGAGTTGTATTAAACATTAACATTAGGCTTGTCAATGAGACTCATAAATTTAGATACTGACTAAGACTCATTAAATTTAATTTGAGTCTAGACATACTTTTTTATATCTAAATTAAAATTGGATAGAGATTCAAATGAATTTGTATCCAGATAAATATAAGATTCAAGAGTATCGAATTTAAAATATAATTGTGTTAGACCCTAAAGACTCAAGAACTCAAAGACCCAATTAACATTTATAGTTTTTGTATAAGATTTGAGACCCAATGTGGTTAAGAGTGAACTCTAATTTAAAAGACCTAAAATTCAATGCAGTAAGGATCCAACTTGGGTCTCCATTTGGTGAGTCTGGGTCCAGACCCAACATTTTGGACCCAAGTGGATCCAATTGACAACCATAATTAACATCAAGGACAACAAAGCACACTTCAAGTGGTAAATCTCTTCACTTTCAACGAGGGACGAAGACAGAGGGGGTGGGTCCCGAGATTTTTAAAAATACTACTAGATATAGTAAAATTTATATGTAATTCGCAATATTTTATCAAATTCGCCCCCAATAATTTTTTTACAGTTTTTATATGTAATTCGGTATACTGTTGCAGTTTTTGCCCTTTTAGCTCCCCCAACGTCAAATTTTTGACTTCGTCCTTGCTTTCAATCAATATATCGAGAGTTCGAGTCATATTGAATGGAAGTGAGAATCATTATTGATCCTCCTCCGGAGGGGATTTGAAAAAAAAAAAACTTGGAATTTAAAAAAACATATATCATCAAGAAATCCAAATGAGATATTCTAAAACTAGTCTCTTGTCACGCGAGATCACGCGACCCCTTATTATATTTTTGCAAGAAACCCTTGATCAAGAAGTCAATTGGCCATTTCCATTATTCTGAAAACAAAATATTTATAATAAAAAAAAACCCTGAACCTGTATGGTCTTTATTTAATGTTGAACCATTATTGTACCATTTTCTCATATTTCTGACATTTTTATGGCTGTTTCTATTGCCAAGTACTACTATTTTTTTCTATGGATTTATTATACTCTATTGTTTGTCATAGATCTTGTCTTGCTATAGATCAAGAACTTGGAGCCTAACTGACAAGCTATGAGCAGACCATATTTATTTTGCAGTGTAAGGGTTTAAAAAACAAATTATTTTCCATTTTGCCCTTGAAAAAAAAGAGTGTTACGGCTTATTATGTCAAGTATCAGTTTGGACGAAAAAATCTCATTTATTTGACAAAAATATGAAAATGACCGCCAGTAAAATCATTAAAGATAAAAAAGGATAAAAAAAAATTAAAAAAAAGTGACTAACAGCAAATAATTTATAACTAAAATAAATATTAATTCGTGGCTGGTTTAGTATAAAGAAACTACTTAATTGATGGGTACTTTTTGTGTTTCTTGATGCAACTTTTGAAGTTTGAAGAGAAAAGTTAGCAGAAAAAACAAGGTTGGGGAAGTGAAAAAACAGCTTCCTTCTAATTGGATGAAAGTGATGGAACTGTCAATTCATAATGGTTAAAATGTTGGCAGATGAATCCAAAACTAAAGAGATACCTCAAGAACGTGGCGGAGAGGAGGCTCCAGTGCGGAATGAGATAATTCCGCACGTGCGGAACGAGGTAATTCGGCACGTGCGGAACTTTCTCATCTGTTGGATTAAAATTAATTTAAAACGAACACATATTCTGACTTTCAAAACATCTGTCGTATTTTTAAAGCTGAGAACACCCAGTCTTGAAACCATGTCATGAAAGTATTTTCGTATATAAAAAAAACTGTTCCGCATAGAATTCGAACTGCAAGAACTTTTTTCATCTTTTTCTTATTCACATGTTTTAAACTCTCACTTGCCATAGAAATCACACCAATCACTTACAATTGAAACTAGTAGGATCTTATCTATTAACTAGACATTTTAAAATAATTTTACCTTTTTTCTAATACGTTACAATCATGAATTCAAATTGCGCTTAAAATTGTATATATTTACAAGTCACACTAAGCGTGGACAACTAAGCGAAGATCTTAGTTGTATATAATTGAATTAGACCGTTTTTAACTTTTTATTTTGTAGCGCGATATATAATTATAATATTTAACAAAATAACAAAATTACATATATAGATAGAACAGGTACGAGAGGAGGTCACATGTGAAGAGATTAAAGCTAATACTAATAAACAATTTTTATGAAGCAGAGTCACAAGTCCCTCCAATTATTAATAATAAAAAAAGAGGCAAAGCAGAGAAAGCCATCTTCTTTCCCCCCACCCACATCCTTATAAACAAATCCAAAAACAGCCCTCTAAAATTCCATTATCTCTGCCAAAAACAAAATGGCCTAGCTGTTCTTGGATCCGGAGATTCTGGGTTTTTTTTATAACAATTTTTATTTTTTTATTTGTAAATTACTTCTATTTAAAATCATAGCCTACAAGACATGATTTTGTTGTTCTCCAAATATTGTTCATCCCTAGGCTAAAAAAAAAAAAACAACCCTTCTTAATTTGCCTATTACATTGGAGTTTGTAGCTTAATTAGTTCTTCTAATAATGCCTTTTAATCATATATGGACCCTTTTCATTTTCTTCTTGTTTTTCTCCATTTTTATACCATCTTTTGCTGTCAATCAGCAAGGAGAAGCTCTTTTTTCATGGAAGATAAGCTTAAATGGATCGATATCGGCATTGAGTAATTGGGATCCAACTGCTGAAACACCTTGTGGGTGGTTTGGTGTTTCTTGCAATTTCAAGAATGAAGTTTCTGAGTTGAATTTGAAGTATATGGATTTGCTTGGAAATGTTCCAAGTAATTTTAGTTCATTGGTTTCTTTGAATAAGCTAATCTTATCGGGGACGAACCTATCTGGTTCAATCCCGAGGGAGTTTGGTTTTCTTCAGGAACTCGCGGTTTTGGACTTAAGTGACAATGCATTGACGGGCGAAATCCCAAGTGAGATTTGTCATCTCCCCAAACTTCAAGAGCTGATTCTCAATTCGAATAGCCTCGAGGGATCGATCCCCGTGGAGATTGGGAATCTAACAAGCTTGGTTTTGTTGATTCTTTATGATAATCAATTGAGTGGTACAATTCCAAGCAGTATAGGAAATTTGAAGAATCTTGAAGTTATTAGAGCTGGTGGAAACAAGAATCTTGAAGGTTCACTTCCTCAAGAACTTGGATATTGTTCCAATTTGGTCATGCTAGGCCTAGCAGAGACCAGCATTTCAGGCTTCCTCCCTCCAACTCTTGGCCTATTGAAAAAGCTCGAAACACTCGCCATCTACACCGCCCTTCTCTCCGGTCAAATCCCACCTGAGCTCGGTGATTGTACCGCCTTACAAAACATCTATTTGTACGAAAACTCAATAACCGGCTCAATCCCAACTCGAATTGGAAACCTCAAAAACCTCCATAACCTCTTGCTCTGGCAGAACGACTTAGTCGGGACGATTCCAGGGTGAGCTTGGAAATTGCAAGCAATTACTTGTGATTGATGCTTCTTTGAATTCATTAACAGGTAAAATCCCCGAAACATTCGGGAATTTGAGCTCATTACAAGAATTGCAACTTAGTGCCAATCAATTATCGGACCGAATCCCATCAGAACTCGGAAACTGTACTAGTCTAACACACATTGAGCTAGATAACAATCAAATCACAGGTACAATCCCATCAGAACTTGGAAACTTATCAAATCTAACTCTATTGTACTTGTGGGCTAATCATTTAGAAGGAAATATTCCATCTTCTTTGTCCTTATGTCACAATTTGGAAGCCATTGATTTATCACAGAATGCTTTAACTGGAATAATCCCAAAAGGGATTTTTCAAATACAGAAGCTCAATAAGTTATTGTTGTTATCCAATAATATTTCCGGTATTATTCCTCCGGAAATCGGGAAATGTTCGTCCCTGATCCGGTTCCGGGCCGGGGCAAATAAGCTGACGGGTTCTATTCCCCCTGATATTGGGAATCTGAAAAACTTGAATTTCTTGGATCTGGGTTCTAATCGGTTAACCGGAGTGATTCCGGTAGAAATTTCAGGTTGCCGGAATCTTACGTTTCTTGATTTGCATTCAAATGATATTGGCGGGAACTTGCCTGAGAATTTGACTCAGCTTGTTTCCCTTCAATTTGTTGATGTTTCTGATAATGTGATGGAAGGTATGTTGAGCCCTAGTTTAAATTCATTGAGTTCTCTTACGAAACTTTTGTTGCGGAAGAACAGATTTTCGGGTCCGATTCCGGGTCAATTGGGTTCTTGTTTAAAGCTTCAATTGCTTGATTTAAGCAGCAATGGATTTTCTGGCCAGATTCCGGGTAGTTTAGGGAAGATCCCTTCACTAGAAATTGCTCTGAATTTGAGCTGGAACAAACTTTCCGGTCAGATTCCGGCAGAGTTCGTTACTTTGGATAAACTTGGAGTTCTGGACCTTTCTTATAATCAGCTCTCCGGTGATCTTCATTTTATCGGCGACCTTCAGAATCTGGTGGTGCTCAATATCTCACACAACAATTTTACCGGACGCGTGCCGGAGAATCCCTTTTTCGCGAAGCTGCCTCTCAGTGTGCTAGACGGAAATCCTGAACTTTGCTTTTCTGGTAACGAATGCTCCGCCGATAAAGGAGGAGCCGCCAGACACAATAGGGCCGCCAGGGTGGCTATGGTGGTTCTGTTGTGCTTTGCTTGTGTTTTGCTCCTAGCGGCACTTTACATCATCCTGGGGAACAAAAGGCGGGCCCTACGTGACCGTGAGTGTGACTTGGACGGCGACGGCGACGTGGAGATGGGACCGCCTTGGGAGGTTACAGTATATCAAAAGCTTGACCTTTCGATTGCTGAGGTGTCTAAATGCTTGACATCTGGCAATATTATCGGTCGCGGTCGGTCTGGTATCGTCTACCAAGCAATCCTTTCATCGGGTCTAACAATTGCTGTGAAAAGATTCCGAGCATCAGAAAAGTTCTCGTCATCAGCATTCTCATCTGAGATCACTACATTGGCACGTATTCGACACCGGAACATCGTTAGGTTACTTGGTTGGGGAGCGAATAGGAAGACTAAGTTATTGTTCTATGACTACATGCCTAATGGTACACTGGGAAGTTTGTTGCATGAAAGTTGTGGTGGATTATTAGAGTGGGATAATCGATTTAAAATTGTTTTAGGAGTTGCTGAGGGATTGGCTTATTTGCATCATGATTGTGTGCCTCCAATTCTTCATCGTGATGTTAAAACGCACAATATTTTGTTAAGAGACAGATATGAGGCATGTCTAGCAGACTTTGGCCTCGCTAGGCTTGTTGAAGATGAAAATCGTTCGTTTACTGCGCATCCTCAATTCGCTGGCTCTTATGGTTACTTCGCTCCAGGTAAAATATCTATCTTCCATAATTACTATGTTTACTATAACTATGAGTAAGTTGTGATATGCAAAAGTTCTAATTAATTTTCTAGAAAAGGGCTAGACCATTGTGAATCATTGATGCACTTTAGCATTGGAGACATAACTTTAAGGTTACAAATGTTATTTGTAGAAATCAAATTGTCTTGTTGGAAACCTAAATATGCATTTCTTTTATCTTTGATGATTCAAAGATATGTTGAGCATGTGAAGTCATGTGGTTGCTTCAAATGTGTGCTATTTTATTTGTCCATATACATTTGGCAGCATACACAATTTACCAAATTCCACATAGTGCCTGCATAAAATGACAATAACATAAGATAAATATATGACAAAAAAGAGTCACTTAAGTGGTCACACACTATAGCACTACCGTACTTGTTTGGCCATTTCTTGAAGGTCAGGTTAGGAAATATTACAAAAAAAATGTCTATAAAATTCACCCTTTAAACTGTTTTATTTCTTTGGGGACAATAAAATATCAATCTTGCTATCATTATTTTTTTTTCAAGAAAGGGACTAAGGAAACTTGTTTCTTTTGCAGAATATGGTTGCATGCTGAAAATTACTGAGAAGAGCGATGTTTTCAGTTATGGAGTAGTTTTGTTGGAAACGATAGCAGGTAAAAAGCCGGTCGACCCATCGTTTCCCGAGAATCAACATTTAATTCAATGGGTTCGTGATCATTTGAAGGGCAAACAAGATCCAGTTGATATCATTGATCCTAAGCTACAAGGGCATCCAGATACACAAATTCAAGAAATGTTCCAAGCTCTTGGAATAGCCTTGCTCTGCACTAGTAACCGGGCCGAAGACCGTCCGACGATGAAAGATGTTGTGGCATTACTTAAAGAGATTCGACACGAGCCCTCTACAGGAAGCGAAGCTAATAAACCGACGAGCAAATCGTCGAAAACGTTCGATGTTTCATCGACAAATTCGTCGTCTTCCGTGACACAAGCTCAGTTATTAAGGCTCCAAGGGCCATCTAATGGCTCTTTTGGTTATTCTTCATCAGCTAGTTTTCATTCAAGAAATAAATAATTTTCAAGGGCTAATTGATCACTAGGAGTAGGATGCTATTAATTTGGCAATGTAAAGAGTCAAAAGGAAATAGAGTGTACTCTGATTAAGCAGAGTTTTGTATAGCACCTAACTATATGAATTTTTCCTGGTGGATGATATCAAATTGCTCATCATTCCATCCAAGAATTCTTGTTTCCTCTTTCTGCTTGCTAATTTTTTACTTCCTGTGTCCTAAATTAAATATTCAATTTTTTTTTGAAATCCAAATGGGTGCAATTTTATTGAATAATCAAGGAGCGATCAAATGATATCGCAGCCGTTACAGGAGGGGGAAAATAATGGTCCCATAATATGGAGGAAAAAATGTGTCCTTGTCGAACAACACAATGAGCAACCTGATTGCCTAAACGCTTAATAAAAGAGAAACTAACTGAATCAAAGGAGCGAATGAGGGCCTTAGCTAAATCGAACACTGCTCCCATCAGGGAGAAGTCTTGATCTGCATCTCGTATAGGTAAGGATATATATTATGGTAACAGACGAAGTATTTGAGGGCAAAAAATCGTCTGTTCACATATATGTACCATGTTTGTTCATAATCACTCACAATTTCTCACATGTATATAAAATTGGAAAAAATATATATATGAGAAATTCTAAATGGTGGGTACATGTATGAGGACAGACTATTCCTGTCCGTATTTGAGACAGAGGAAGTATGTTTTAAAGGTAATTTCAACTATTTGAAGAATCCTAACTTAATAGATGAAACTAGCTTCTTCTTTTTTGGTGAAAGAGATGAAACTAGATATGGTGATATTGTTTGATGTTATGTCACTCTTCTAGTACTTCTCATATTGAAGTTTGGGTCCCTTCTTCCATGTGACAAGAGAAAAATAGAAAGGGTGGAATGGATAGTCATTATTTCTTGGTTTGATTAGATATCTAACAACTTACTTTTTATTCATAAAAAATAAATAAATAAACAACAACAACTTCCTTCTTAGAGTTCTTGCAACATTGTACACAATAAACATTTTACTAAACTAATATTCTAGATTAGAAACAGTCTTTGGTTCTAGAAATAAATCTTGTGATTATGCATGTGAGCTCTGACATAATATGCTACTACTAATTAATTAGTAATCTAATCTTAGAAGGCAACTAGCATATGTATGCATGTATTTGGTTCACTTTCCATCATTTTACTCAAAAAGCAACATGAGAATGTGTTTCATGGACACATGCATTTTCTTGTAAAGTTCAATAAACTCCTAAAAGGGTTTCGAGGATGATCTTCGATTGTACAATTTTTATTTTTATTTATTTAAAAAAAATGTTCATTTTACTTTAACTTTCATAACTAATCTTCTATAATTAAGGTATGTAAACTTCACCGACTTATGGGTGTTACAACCAATATCAATGTATAAAGATATTATGGTAATTCACTTTTAGTTAAATTATTCTTCTTAATTATGGCTATAATCAAATATAGACATTCTGAGACGGAGGGGATGTAAAATACAAATTACTCCGTCCATTCCGACTTATATATAGGCAGTGGCGGCTAACAGGGAGTTCAAAGTAATCGATCGCACAGGGCCTCCAAAAATTCGGGGCCTCAATTTTTTTTTTTTTTTTTTTTTGTATATATATATATACAAAAAAAAAAATTTGGGGCCCCTAATTTTTTACTAAGTATATATATATATATATACAGCAAAAAATCCGGGGCCCCAATTTTTTTTTTGTTTATATATATATAGTCAAAAATCAAATTTTTTATTTTTTTTAGGTTATATAGGGCCTTAATTTAAAATTTGGCATAGGGCCCCCAAAACGTTTGAGCCGCCCCTGTATATAGGACGTGTAGCGAAAATTAAGGAAGTAAAAAACAAAGTACTTTGTTAGTCAAAATACTAATATTACTCTCTTAAATAGGACTTGCATACCATTAATTCTATTTAAAATAATAATATTGATATTTTGATTAAAAATATCTTAATTTTTACTTAATTTTCGCTTATATTAAGAATGTGAATACTATATTGTACGTTATGATACTCTAAAATCACATGAATAATAATTAATTTGTCCAATGAAGAATATAACTCTTCATCTTGTGCAACTTTCCTAGAACCCACCATGTGATAGATATATCCACAAACATAATACATCAACAAGGGACAGAGAGAATTTTGTCAATTTTCATTGAAATGACAAAACTTTAGCTTAATACATAAAATACAATCATGTTTAAGGTGACATTTTTTTTTCCCTCACTTTGTGAAGCTTTCAAGTCCTATCTACATTATATAAATAGGAAGATGATAAGATAATTTATTCTTCTTTGTCCAATTGATGATCTCTTTTCTTTGTGACCATATATTTATGGATATATTAGGGACCTACAAATTCTTGATTAAATATAATATTTTTCTTTGATTTTAAAGAGAAAATACAGCACTAGTGATTATTACATACATGTTATTAATACAAATTGTCCTAATTTAGTCTCAGTTGTGATATGACCTTTTTTTTTTAATAAAATAATATCATTAATTGATATCAGGAGTTACATGAGGGAGACGGAATTCCAATGAATCCTCTATCCTTTGAATTGAGGCAACAAGCCTTAAAAAAAGACTAGCTAGCCAAAGAGCCATGACATTATATGACCCGCAGACATAGAAAATACTGAAGAATAGGTTCCAATAGGTACAAAGTTCTATGACCGTGCAAACAGACTTAAACATAACTAAAATAAACCCCATGTCACGTGCAAACCAGAAGTCTTCCACACTTTCTAGAGTTCTTGATTGCAAACTTTCACAATGTATAAAAATAGGAGGGGAGATTAGAAACCCATGTAGGATAGCTTGCTAGCGACCATGCCAGATACGAACAGAATGTACGCTTCCGATCCTCCATTCAAAGCCATGTTGCAGATCTCTATCTTGAGGGATGTTTCTCCAAGTTTGAGACGACCGACTCCATTTATTGTTTACAAAAAAATGCGAATTAAATCCTAAATTAAGACAAAGAAAAAAATTGAATGCTATCATGATATTGATCATGAGGCCGACATGCAGCTTATTTATGAAAAATAAAAAACTAATAGATTTGTGTGCCATATTGAAACACACTAGGCCTTGAATCGTCCAGGAGTTGCCAAGTCCTAGACAATTCTCAATTAAATGACTCATGAGCTTTGGCGGGACCGACTTGCGGTCTCCACCTTACCCTGGTTAAGGCCAGGAGCACTCTTAGAGTAATTATTTTCAGAAGCAAAAGAGATCGTAAAAGGGTAAGTAGTGCTGGAAGATAAAATATGCTTCCAATTCAGAATATTGGTAGCCATAATCAGCCCAGTCACTAAAAACACAAACAAAACAGTCCATGGACCCTCCAAAGCCCCAGTATATGGCCCATTAAGATCTAAGCCCGCAGTGGAAAACATTTGGCCCTAAGAGCCTTCCAAAAGTACCATCACTCTGGGCCATTCGCGGGCCGAGAACCCGACCCTCTTCACGCATCAATCTTCCATTCTGCCGCCCCCATACCGGAGAAACACGAAAATTGATAAACTTCTTCCACTCCGGCGACATATTCATCTCCTCCGACGGCTTACGAGCATACACTATAGCCGTCCCTTTCCGCATATCCACCATCATCCAAATTAAACCCCGCCTGAAATAGTGCCCCGCACCATATCCGCCCTCGTCTCTTGTCTAAGACAAAAACCAGGTCTCCAACTAGAAAACTCCCGCCGACCGGCCACCATCAACCGTACCAGCAACAAGCCCACCTCCCTTATATCCAATATTTTCTTCAAAACTGCCTGCATACAATATGAACTTGTGCCCGGATTGCACTTAGAAATCTTGATCCGAACTGGGCTCATCACCATCTCCCCTTCTGTCATCTCCAGTTCAAAAAAGAGCAAAATCGCCGGTCGGAGACCATTGCCGGCGACATCCAAGACCCGTCATCTTCAAATCCTAGTCTATCAGAATCCAAGACTTCCCCTTTACCATATATTCCAGAAGTAAGTGCAGAAATAAAAAATCGCATCTCCCGTACCCCTGTCCCGTGCAATACACTTAGAATTTTTCCAAAAACCAGAGCCTCTGGTTAGCCATGGTAATTCCAGAGAACAAAGAGACCGGCAAACATGGTGAGCCCATTGTCCGGCCAGAAGAACGCGTACAAATGGCAGCGTAGAAACCCTAGAATTCTAGAAGGATTCCGACATTGTCGAAGCAAAGCTTCAGAGAAGATTTTCTTTGTTGACAATAAGTTTTGCTAAGTTTTGTTAACAATAAGTTGTTCCCTTGTGATATGACCTTTTATTCATCTCATTCCAATAAAAGAAAAGAAATGACTGTTTTCTACTACTCCCTCCATTCCCTATTAATTGTCGTTTAGGAGATATCTAGGTATCCAAATTAATTGTCGTTTAAGGTTGTTTTATTAGTTGTCAACAATTTATTCCAATTATACCCTCAACATTTTCCTTTCTTTATCAAGTAGAAGTAAGAGAGAGAGGAGAGGTGGGGTGGGGTAATATTGGAAGTTTAGGTGAAAATGACAACTTCCTTAATTTTCTCAAATTGTCTAAAGAGTCTTATATTTAGGAATGGAGGGAGTATTAAGATTTAACAAAAAAAAAAAGGATTTTCTAAAAATTAATAAAGAGGGGATTGTACTTCTCAAGGGGAGTTGTAAAACACAAGAGGGGGGGTGAATTGGGTTTTAGTTGATCTTGCAAACTTTTTCGAATCTATTCAATGCTAGTGTAGGTTTGAGCAAGATGATTAAAAGCAATACGAAAGCCAATCACAAGACAAAGGATTTAGAGTGGTTCGATTCACTTAGAATCTACATCCACTACCTTGAGCCGCACCCAAGGATTTCAACAACTTCACTAAGAAGGATTTTACACTTGTGGACAACTCACTAAGAGTTTTACAACACAACCACAATACAAAACTCACTAAGAGTAAATTGCCCACACAAAGTAGGACTTAACAATTTGCCCACACAAAGTAGGACTTATACAATTTGCCCACACAAAGTAGGACTTATACAAGAATAACCCTATCACTAAGAAAGGGAATTGAGATAGTTTAAGAACAAGGTTGTTCACTCTTCTAAGTGAAAGATATTTACCTTTGAAGTACAAGAATAATCCTCTCTTAGAACATAAGATGCACACTCTTTGTCTTGCTTGAGAAATAACACTCTTGAATGATTTAGATCATAGAAATGAAGAGCATTTGCTTTGTAAGTGTTTAGACTTGATAAGAAATCAATGTATATTGTATGTGCAAGTCTTAGAGTCATTCTCTAGCTTTGGAGTATTTATACATTTCAAAATAGGCTGAAAAACGACTCTGCAATGGTCAAATAACGGCTAGTTCTCGCAAAGTTTGGTCAACCGAACTCAGAACCTCGGATGACCGAACAGAAGCTCGGATGAGCCGAACCCCAACTCGGTCGACCGACCTAGTCCTCGGTTGACCGACCCAAGCCACTTCCAAAATGTTCAACTCTCTGTTTGTGCTCAGTTGATCCGAGCTTGAGCTCGGTTGACCGACCTTCTGGGCTTTGAGAGATGTTGATTTTTCACACGTTTTGAAATCTATTGAAGTCTAAAAGGTTTTCTCAATATGTAATAAGTAAGAGCATTTAGAAAACCATTTTAAAAGACTTATACTTTGAAATCAAAGGCTTTTGAGATATGAACACATATGAGAATCATTTTGAAACTTAGCCTTTTGAAAACGTGTTTATGATGCATGCAAGACTAGAGTGTAGAACTTATGTTCATGAGAGCATTGGTTAGAGCTTATAAGATAACGACTTATAATGACAAAGCTAATCTAACCACACCTAAGTCTTCAATCTTCAATCTTGAAAGATGAGCCTTGAATAATATGACTTTGAATATTGATCATGGCTTGATTGAAGTACTTAGAGCTTCCAATATGAATTCCGATATTCTATCACAAAGATTAAGATCATTAGACACAACATCAAATGTTTGTCCATTATCAAAAACCGAGTTCGTTCGCCCTTAGGGCTTACAGGGGTGTTCTTTGCAGGGAAGGTTATATATTAATTTTCTTGGAGATGACGAAACGATAGAATTCATGGTCCTAATTTCGTTTTACTTACATTTTATATGAGGAAATGAAAGTAAATTTTAAACATTCTCCTAACATAGTTCAAACTTGCCTTTCTAATTTGAAAGAAAAATCAAAGAATCCTTTATAATTATACTAAAATATCGACCAATTAAATTTCAAGCAGTTGTCACAGAAAAATCGATAAGTTAAATTGATCAGACCTTATAATCACACTTGAATTTGTTTCCCTCAAGATAGTTTACACTTGGAAATGGTGACTTGAACAAGTAAGCGTTATTGGGAAAATCCTTCAAACATAAAGCTTAGACTAAGATGCTAGATTCTAATTCAAGTATGCGTTATTGAACAAATGCCCTTATGTATGAAGCTTAGGAGATTCCAACAGTTCTAAGTATAAGTTTAGGTACCTTAATTTAAGTGCAGAAAACTTTAAGGAAAGCATCTTAAAGTCTGTATAAATGAAGATAAAAAACATTCAATCTAATGCCTTTGTTTCTCCTTTTGATCTTCTATTTATATCCGCTTGTGAAAGTAATTTCCCACATTGAATTCGGCACATTTTAGTCATGATTTAGTAAAGTGGACAAGTTTCTTATGATATGACCGTAGTTGAGAACGTGGGCGAACTCCTTATGATACGGTTGAGTGAAAGTTGCATGTCTTCCTCTTTTTTCGGGTTGTCCGACTGTCTTACAGGCCATTTCCCTTAAAACTTTCATGGCCGAATTTACTGTCTCACGTGGAGATTGTGGAAGTTGGGGAATAGATGAAGCTTAAGACCAGGACAAAATAGATGTTATATGAAATCTGATGTCCACGAGTTTTGTTTGCTCTTTTTCAACTGTCTGTCTTATTGTTCATTTGCTACTTCTTCCCAACCGATAACACTCTCTGGTTGTTTCGAGTCACTGCTTCCTGATTTATTCCAGTCATCCTACCTCGGCCGGTCTATATTTCTTGGTTTGACCGTTTTTGGTTGACACACATTTTGTATTTCGACTGGATTGTTTTATCCGCTTTCTGAATAGTCTCGACCAACTGGGATCTTTTGGGTGTCGACACAAGCAAACTAAAAAAGTATGTTTCATCTTTAAAAGATTTAGAATAAGTTCTTATTGTGTGCACTGCTAATAATATAAATTTCGAAAGAAAAACAAAATCTGAATTCTTATATTACATAGGGCTCAATATATGAAAGTTCTCTTGATTAGATTTCTTTTTATTTATAATATCTTTTTTACAATTTTTTTTTAAAGAAAAGCATATCACTCATATTTGCATGCATGTATGTAGTAAAAGTTTGCAAATTATGGTTTAACTTTGTTGGGGTATGCTAAAGTTACTTATAGAAAGACTCAAGCTGCCTTTTGAAATTAACTTTCCAACTTTTCTAAAGTTAAAGCTTAATTTAAAGATTTATTAATTTAATTTAATTGAAGATAAAAAAAAAAAAAAGTATAATACTTAGCACTATATATTTGTGCTTTTAAAATGCTAAAACGAACTTATTGTAAAAACCAAAACTGAATAAGATTCTAAAAAATAATGAAAACCGATGGTTGTATAGAAAAAAATGGAGAAAAACTTGACAAATTCCAGGGCTGTCTCGAACAATATTGATAATCTGTACTAATTATCAAAGTTAGGTCCCTAATTCTTTTTATAATAAAAAATTTTAAATTATTAAAATTGTCAAAATATAATATGATTTTCAAATTTTCAAAACCGAAGCAAATAATAGTGGTCATGATATTTTCTTCATCTATTTGATCTAATTTTTAATAGATTAACATTATATTAGATAATAATAACATATAAACTAAAAAGAAATAAACTCAGTGTAAAATTTTTTAGGGCAAATAAAATTTTAATACTATTTTGTTCATGTAATCTTTGAAAAAAATAAAAAAGAATGCATATCTTTAATTTGATGATCATAAAATCTGGAGAAAATACAAAATAATTCTCAAATTTCTTTAAAAAAATACACATGTATGTATATATAAGTAACAAAAAATTGGAGTTTCAATTTTCGGAGCCTGTTCAGTAGGGCCCTCTAAGCCCTTGAGCCGGGCCTGAAAAATTCCTTATATGTTCACTCGCATGTTGTTATGAAGAAAGTTGTAGACAATAACATTACCGGTAGTCGAGACATTTTTGCCTAATAAAACCCACTTTCACTACTGCTTTGCCACAACTCAACTACTAGTTTTGGTTTAGAAATATGAACTTAAATAAGTTTTTGAATTGTATAAATACATTTCTAATAGCAATTAAGTTCCCTTCAAAAGAAACAAACCGACCATTAAGCTAATAAATGCTTAGAAAACAAATATTTAACTCTACTCTTCAATGTAATAAAACAATTGTTCAATTATATATATATATATATATATATATATAAACTCTCTATAGGAATATTATTGGGACTAGGGAAAAATATTACTATAGACACTGACGGATACAGAAGTTAGGAACAGTGGGGGCACTCGTCTAGGGACGAAGTTAGCAAATAAATTAAAACTTTCCTATAGAAAATTTGACGTTTTTAAAAATGTTGGGGCGGCCGCCCCGCAATATTTTGAAAAATGTCACATTTTTTATGAAGGGACAAAAATACCTTTAATTCCGTTGAAAATTAGTTAGTGAATGCAAACTCTTTTGAACGGATTTCCCAAAAAAAAAAAAAATTTCCAAATGTCTTTTGACGAAAAAAGAATTCAGATAGACTGTCATTTTTTAAAGTAGGCTCTTCGTATGTCATCTATGTCATTAGAATGATAACCTAAAAAAGCGAACTCTAAATTCTGCGAGGAGATTTACAAAATTTATATTGCAATTCGCTCTTCATTGAAGAATTTTCTACATTAGATATTTTTTTTAAACAATTATACTTAGGAAAAAAATACATTTTACTCTATAAATCCATAACTAACCAATTAATCATCAATTTAAAAGTAAATAGGACGAGTATTACGAAGCAAAAAAGAGTCAAACATATTAATTACATGTATATTTTACATGAACAAGTTTATAGAGACAAAATATCTTTAAAAATATTTCAATAAAAAGAATTGAATACTATTAAAAACAATATATTTTTTTTAATATTGACAGCAAAAACTACAAAAGTTGGAAGGAGTCTAAAATTTTACTTGGATGGGGCACAAAGATTTTCAAGTGGGGTCACTAACATACTTAAATTGGTTGAAACATGAATGCATGTACAATTAATATGGAGGACAAGATGAACTCCGCACCATAGTATAGCCACATCGGACCCCATAACAATTTCTGTTACATTCATAATTATAGATCTGCTCACATTTATTGTTTATCCATTTACCCTAGAATTTATCAATTTTAGTTTAGGTGTTTTTAAAGTTTTTTATTTATCGGGGAGGAGGATTCGAACTTATGACCTTTACGCAATGACTCATTAGGCGTCAGTCTTAACCATTATACCAATGTTTTATCGGCGAAAATTTTCATAATTAAAGTGTCGTAAAAATGTCAAATTGAGTATCATAGAAAATCCGAACGGCCAATATAACCACCAAAGGCAAGCTTACTTAACAATGCGTCGGAACATCTGTGTATGGGGGATACTAGGTTCTTTTTTTTGGTTCAGATCTATAATCCTCTCATTCGTGCTTATTTATATACTAGCGTAATAATTCGTATTATGCATGAAAATTAATTTAATTGTTAAAAAAATATTAAATAGAATAAAAGTGAAAAGAAATTATAATCTACACTGCAATTTTTGTTTAAGTTTTCAAATCGACCAATACAGAAAAACAAATATAAGAATTAAATATATATATATATATATATATATATATATATATATATTTAATTCTATATATTGATGAAAGGCAGCAAAGGCATTGGAACCCCGCCAACCACACCGGCTTCAGTGGAGAACGGGATAAATTTTGTACGTGCGAAATTTATTCTCGTCCGTTAAATTAAAAATTTGACGGTGAAAAATGATTTAAAACGGATACCTGTAATAATTTTACGACACATACTATTTTTAAGGATACATGTCATGTTCTTCTGTCTAAAAACATATTTCCTAAGACGTTCCGTTCAATATAGATTTTTTGTTGTTGTGCATAGGATTCGGATCGACCCACCACATGATTTATAGATCTCAGAATTTAGAAGATGGGAATTTTGAGAAGAAAAGTTTAGTACAAAAAGATTCACAACTTAGATCGTAAGGACAGAATCACAGATATTACAAGGCTCCACCACATGGATCCCTCCCTTTCCACCTTCATATGCATCTCAGTTTCTTTCCTTTTTCTTTTTCTTTTCATTTCTAGAAAGCTTATGAAATCATCTCAAATTTAAGAACTAGGTCAATGTCCATCCAAATAACTATTACGCTTCAAATCTTTCGCACATGCCCGAAATAGTCTATTTTGGGCAGGTGCAAAAGATTTCACTCCCTCAACAACACAATCCACTTCAATTCTCTTGATGTTTTTTTAATGAATAATATTTCATCTTTCATTTATATCATTACAATTGACATCATAATTTGGTAAAATTCTTAAGAAATTTGTACTTTTATCCGGATCTAAACTGTTGAGGGGAATAGAATCAGAGGGAAGATAACCTATATAGTCGTTACATTTTATCCATTTAACTAAATTATGAGCACGATAATTAAATCTTTTAAGTATAATTGACATCTTCTAGTCCCCATGTTTCCTAAGGTATTCCCTGGTTAGAGATTTGCTCTGTCAGCTTTCAATACTCTAATCTCCCTTGATGCAGATCTAGAAAAAGAGTGCTTCATGTCTGAGAAATGACTACGTGCCTCCTATAATTTAGAATAATCTCTCAGCTTTCTTTTCCTCCTTAAGTGAAAATCGTCACTTTTAATTTAGTCTTGCTTTAATTTATTATGGAGAGAAAGGGTGTTTTTGAGTCTTATGGCATATGGAATATCTTGTTGAGTATTTATATCTAATACTACTGATTGAGTATGTTCTAATACCACTTTTTGAGAAATTCAATTGACAAAAACTTATATTTCAATTGAATTTACACTACACAATGCCACATAACACTCACACTCTATACACTTGTATACTTCAACTCACTTAGCTCCAAAACTCAAAACTTTAATTCACTCTCAAAATTTATGACTTCACTCTTTTCCTTTGGAGTACTTTGCCACTCTATTCACTTGTTTACCACACTTCTCATACGTATACTCTAACCATCTAGAATATTCTACCAATTAGTTGAAGCTTCCAAGAGAAGCTTGTCTAAGAAATATTCTAAAACTTTTATTCTAGGGTTAAATTTATCTATTCCTTGAAGCCTCTAGAGATTGATTGTTAGGAGCAAATTTCTTCATTACTCTTGAAGCTTCTAGAGAGTTGTTGATTCTCAACACTCCCCTCAACAACTAGTCTCTTCAATTGATGCTCGTGTGATTATGCCAAGTTGTCTCCGAAACTCTTCAAATTTTACCCCATTGAGTATCTTAGTGAAAATGTCTGTAACTTGCTCTCTGGTCTTCACGTGCTTCATTTCGATATCTCCAAATGGAACATTTTCTCGAACAAAGTGGTATTGAACTTTCACATGTTTCGTCCCAGCATGGAATACTGGATTTTCCGCAAGTCATATCGCCAATTGGTTATCACAATGTAACTTTACCGCTTCATCTGCTGGTTGGTGAAGATCTTCCAACAACTGTAGTAGCCAAGTGCATTCTTGAGCAGCCATTGTTGCAGCTCGATACTCGACTTCAGTACTAGACAATGATATAGTAGGTTGTCTCTTATTGCACCATGAGATAATTCCTGAACCGAGACTAAACATATATCCAGTAGTTGATCGGCGAGTATCATGGTCACCAGCGTAAGCAGCATCGCAGTATCCAACTACTTTAGATGCATCTGTCTTCTTATAAAACAAATCATAGTTTATAGTTCCTTTTATGTACCTTAGTATTTTCCTTATTGCTTCTAGATGAGGCTTCTTCGGCTTTTGCATAAATTGACTTACCAATCTGACAACGTATGAGATGTCGGACCTCGATAATGTTAGATATGTCAAACTTCCAACTAGATATCGGTACATCGTCACATCTTCAAGATCTTTGCCTTCAGTTGAACAAAATCGAGCATTTGCTTCCATTGGTGTTGTAATAGGCTTGCAGCCAAGCATTCCATACTTTTGTAGAAATTCATTGGCATACTTTTCTTGACATAGGAATATCTCGTCATTCACCCGTTCTACCTCCAAGCCAAGAAAGTGCTTCAATTCTCCAAGTTATTTCATCTGAAAATGAACTGAGAGATTTGACCTGATCTATTTGATTTCTTCTTGATGATATCCAGTGATAATCAGATCATCAACGTACGCTAATACTATGGCTAACTTCCCTTCTCGATTCTTGACGAATAAGCTCGAGTCTGCTGATGCCACCGAATATTCATTTTGTATTAAGAACTCTGCGATTTTCTCGTACCATGCGCTAGGTGATTGCTTCAGTCCATAAAGCGCCTTCTTTAACTTGCAAACGTACTCTGGGTGTTCCTTACTCTCAAACCCTCTAGATTGCTACATATATACGTCTCTATCAAGCTCTCTGTGCAGGAATGCATTTTTAACATCCATCTGCCATAATCTCCATGACTTACTTGTTGCTAAGGTAACTAGTACACGAATTGTCAGTAATCTTTGCCACTGGATTGAATGTCTCATCATAGTCCAGTCCATATTTCTGTGAGAATCCTCGAGCCACCAACCGAGCATTGAACCCATCGATTGAGCCATCTGGTCTAATTTTAACTTGTACACCCATTTTAAAGAAATATGTTGTACACCCTTCGGTCTTGACACTAAGTCTCATGTCTCATTTTGCCTTAGTGCATGTATCTCTTCTTCCATTGTTGTCATCCATTCTTTTCTCCGAGATGCTTCCTCTTACTTGTTAGGTTCTCTTACATTATTCTCAACCAGGGCTGCATTAGCATACATTGGATTTCTCTTTCTTTTTCTAGTGGGGCGTCGAAGTTGTGGTTCAGGTTCTTTTTCTTCATCTCCTTTCTCATATTGGCTCGGCATTTGTTCCTCTGTGAGCTTGTATACTCCAATTTACCATGGATTTTTCCCTTTTCTTGATGCCTGATCTTCTGACATTTCAATTTCTTCTTCAATCATTTTAACAAGTGGAGAATCTCCCCATTGATCTTTAAGTTTTTCTTCGACATTCTTCTCAAACCTTTTCGAAACTGGTAGCTTGAAAGCTTCAGATACCACCTGGATGGCGCTTCTTCAAACACCACATATTTAGATGCGTAACAACGCTAGGTATCTGGGTTGCAGCAAAACTATCCTTTCTTTTGCGGATTATAACCGACGAAGATACATCAGATTTCCTTCTTATTAAACTTGCTTCGTAAATGATCGGGCACAAGTACGTAGTAAACACATATGAATACTCTGAGATGAGATACCGATGGTTTCTTCTTCCAGAGCTTCTCATATGGCAAAATAACTTAAGTTTCGCCGGTTCAACCCAAAAATGTGCTTGTACGTTCTTGGCATGAATCATACTTCTACAAGTTTCCGCCATATGCATATTCTTTCTCTCCGCAACCCCATTCTGTTGTGGGGGTGTTAGGACATGTCAATTGTCGTCGGATCTTGTTCTTCTTCAAGAACTTTGTAAACTCATGAGAAGTATATTCACCACCATTATCTGTCGTAGACACTATATCAGAAGACCTATCTCGTTTTCTTCTTTCTCCTTGAAAGCTTTTAGCTTGTCCAGAGCCTCCGATTTTTCTTTCATAAAATCGACCCAGACATAACGAGAATAATCATTGATAAATGTTGGGGTATTGATTAGACTGACATTGAATTTGCAGAAAGTACAAAACATGGCATTGTTTTTTTTTTTACCCAACATTTTTAGCGAGGACGGATTCAAATCCGTCCTCATATGACGTGTCAAATAATTGATTCGGCATGACACATCAGCAGAGGAAGGATTTGGGAAATCCTTCCCGGATTGAGGAAATCCGTCGTGGATTGAGGAAAGATTTCCCACTTCCGTCCTCACCTGGCAGTGACATTTTTAAAAAATTGCCAAACACGTTCAATTTTTGCATGCTTGATATATGTTTAATTCACCAAAATATATTCAATACACCGATAATAAATCAAACTCAAAGTGAATAAGCAAAAGGTTCAATTGATTAAATTCAAATTCAATAGCAATAAGGTTCATGTAATACAACTATCAAACATTCATGAAGGTGTATACGGAAATTTTAATTTGCGATTCGACCTAACCCAGTATCTCCGTCCCTTGTTATCGCGGACGACCGTACCATGAGCGGTGTTCTCTAATTGAACCCCTTCAGTGTCGATAAAAACCTGATCGTCCTGTGATAGTGGCGGTTGAAGTACAGGCTCTTCCTGTGTCTGAGTCTGATCAAGTCCGAGGGAGTACGATGGTAGGTCATCCATGTGCCCCGCTTGCATTCCCGATAAAGACGCACCCTGATGAGAGCCCTGATTGGCGAATGGATTACCGGCTGCAGTCCAATCAAAGTTGCTGGGAATCTGGAAATCTCTCCACTGACTAGATTCGAAATCGTCCATTGTGGATGTCGAAGGTTGTGTATCTTCGTGAGTAGATCCAATGAACCAAGCAAGGTCGGTGTGTGTGTGGCGGAGACGGAGGTATGTAAGCGTCCCAAGGCCCGTGAATATGTCCACCAGCTTGTGTACGCTGAATGGACTGATAATACACATCTGTCTCCTGACGAGTCCGACGACCACCCTGTCTAGCACCAACTTTACTCCGGCCTTCCACATGGGTTCTCGAAAAGTCAATGGACGTTCTATCACCGCCTCTGATATGTTGGATGACCGCTGTATGCAACTCATAGCTCTCCCAGCAGCCTGTAAAGCACTCGTCAATTGCTCAGATGCCCAATTTAGAAAATTCTTTGTATTAGGGTCGGTAATGATGTTTTCTTTCTGTTGCAAGGCACCTGAGACCTGACTGGACGCCGAAGCTTGTAATACATAATAAACATTAGATAAACATAATTAAATATAATTATATAGCTCATAAAAAATGAAAACTCACCAAAATTTCTTCAGCAGTTGTGTTTGGTTGAAAGCCTTGGGGAAGGTTTGTATGAACCCTTATTTGGGGGTTATTTAATAGACGGACTGTAATCTTTTTGTACCAGTCCATGTAATCATCGCGTGGCACAAAAACATTATCTGACTGAACACCCTCCACTACAAAGTCTGTTCTTCTCTGCCACAGGGCGATGTAATCCTTGTGCAAGTCATACCAGTTCTTACTCGCCACTAGTTTAACCTTGTGAAGATCACCATCCTCACCAAGTCCGGTAGTTCTAACCGTTTCTGGTATAGTCTGCTCATATCTAAACTGCCTCAAGACTCGATCAGGTAGATGATATTCCACAATGTCAAAGCAAATCAATGATACTCAAGCACGCACCACTTCCCGAAAGTTTGGCTCTCGAGCAACACATGCATCTATCACTTGGGTATAGTATGGTACCCACATAAACTACACAAACAAATAAATATATCAGCTTTCATAAAATTAATTATTAAAAAATTAAATAATTACAAAAATATCAACTTACCCCTTGTCTCTTATTCATTCCATCCCGACATACCAATAATTGATGGCTTGGAGTTGCTAGAAAACTCTTAGGGCACTTCCATCTTGCCCCGAAAGCAGCACCCTCTGGTATATTCGGCCTTGGAACATCCCGATTTCGAGGTCGGAAAATCGACAGACGCTCCCATGCCCACAACTATTGAATAAAATATAATAAATTAGCAAAAGACAATAATGTACTGCACTTAAATAAATTTAAAGTGTAATTTAATACTTTACCTGAATGAGTAAACATCAACCACTGATGTCTTGTGAATCGGGCTTTGATGATATGCACATCTGACGGTAAAGATAGACGAGTACATCACTAGCCCAGGAATAGGTGGAGGTACCAGACTCTAAGTCTCGGAGTAGAAGCAAGTATCGCAAATGAATTCGGGAAGCTGACTTGTTCGAGAACAGTAAAGTACCCATGAGAATAAAAAGTAAAGCCCTAGCCCTCTGGAAAACGTCGACCATCATTTGGCAATAGGGTCTGAAATATGTGCTAGTATTTCATGCTGATTAATTGCATTTCCCTTAAAAGCATTCTCTGATGGTCGAAATCCCAAATACTCATTAGTTAAACATATCCATTTAGAGATAGTATAATTCACTTTCTCATTCATAGTAACCTCATTGTCGTTGACCCGTAGACCAAGGAGGACTCCAGCGTCCTCTAAAGTGATGGTTGCCTCCCCGCCAGGTAAGTGAAATGTGTGTGTCTCGGGTCGCCATATCTCAACTGGAGCGGTGATTAAGGCATGATCTACTTTAATATAACCTATGTGACACAACCCCATAAAACCTACTCTATCAATAAGGTTAATCAAATCCTTATTTATTTCTCGCTCGTAGGCAGTGCAAAAATGACTATCACATCGAATAAAAGTTAGTGGGTTATCTAACTTATCCTTATCATTTTCTCGCCCATATACTTAAATATCGGTGATCCCGTTGTTTGTATAAAACACTATAATCTAAAGATCCAGGATGGAGGGAAGCCGGTGTAGCAGGTACATCAGACATCTAAACATCAATGACATTATCAAGAAATTAGTGACATTTTCGGAAATTCTTAATTCATAATGTTCAATAATTCACAATAATACAAATTTCACTAAATTAACAAAATTCACAACAATTTCTCAATATGAACTGTATAATTCATTTATCAATCATTCTCATAAAAGTCTAAATAAATCAGCTAAAAAAGAAGAAAAAAAAATCTGAGCAGAAGGTCTAACTGTTTACATGTATACATATATTCTGGCCTAACACCATCTTACAACATATCATAGTACACAACGGATGCCTCTTAGTTTTGAATTTTTCTTTTTTACTACAAACTTATATCCACATATATTTACCTTGCATTTCAACAATACATGAAGGAGATGATATATAGAGTATGAAGGTCAATATGAACATTCAACACGAATAAATATAATCAAGTAGGAAAAGTAAATTTTAGTTAATCATTAGCTTAGAGAGGGGAACATTATGTGGAATGTTGTACTCTTAACTAGGCCTTGAGGGATCGAACAAAGAGAAACCTGCAAAATATCATAATACAACTTGGCCAAAAGAAAAAAAAACATCCTTATCTTAAACTCTGTAGGGAAGATCAATTGAAAGCAAGCCATTTCGTCATCCTACGACCCCCACTCATGTCATCCTTTTCTTCCCGTAGACCAACTATATTCCATTATTTACATCCTTCCTCCCAACTGTCGCATTCATCATTTCTTTCTTTAATACTAGATGAAATAAATAACCAAAATAATTCATGGCCATCATCAACAAGCACCTAAGAATTTCTTTATTGAGGACTATTAGTTTATTAAGTTGGGAATTCCAGTAAATTTGAGCCTTTAGTGTGAATTGGAGATTTTGTAAAATATATTTGAATATAAACTTTGAAAAGAATGCACATCATACAACCAAAATCAAAAACCCATAACCCGAAAATGAAATTATACAATACACAAATATTAATATTCTCTAAATCCGAAAATTTAAAAAATTCGAAAAAATAAATAATTGGGATTATACCTTCCCTTGCCCGAAATTGTATGGAGATGGAGTTGATCGTGGGTGTTTGGATGGAGATATAGCTGATGGAGACGGAGATGGAGTTGCTTTCGTTCGTGGTTTTGACCTCCGGTGGGGAGAGGTTTATTTTTTTTCCACCGCTGTTGGGGGTACTGAAACAGGCAAGGAAGGAAGGGGAATGAGCAGGTATGCGGGGACTTTAGGGCTTTTTGAGGACGAATTTGGGAAATTCTTCCTCTGCTGATGTGTCATGCCGAATCAATTATGCCACGTCATCTGAGGACGAATTTGGCAATTCCGTGCTAAAAATGTTGGGTAAAAAAAAAAACACTGCCATGTTTTGTGTTTTCTGCAAATTCAATGTCAGTCTAATCAATACCCCATAAATGTTATCATATATCGATAATCACTTACCGATGGTTGCTTCACTGGTCCAAACACGTATGAGTTTATTAGCTCAGTGGTGCTTTGACTCTGAATTTGATTCTTTGTATGGTAGGTTGTGTGCTTTCCCGTACTGACATCTGACACATACTATGTTATCACGTAGCTCCAGTGGAAGTCCCTTAACCATCACCTTCTTGATCATCACCTTTAGTCTTGTGTAGTTCACGTGCTCTAGTCGAGCGTGCCATAAATCTGGTGTCTCAATTTCTTCGCCTTTTCTAAATAGGTAGTTTCTGCTGACATTATGTAGACATACTCTAGTCTACGTTCTTCCATTACTGGTGGTCCCATTGTCTTTACGTTGCGATAAACCTTTACATCTTTCGGACCAAACACCACGTAGTTCCCGTCCGACGTTAACTGTGATACTGAGATGAGATTCTTTTTCATCTCAGGCACATATAACATATTATGTAGCTCTATCTCGTTTGAGTTGAAATGAGGTACTACCGCAACCTTCCTGACATGTGTAATTGGCATCCTTGAGTTGTTTGCAGTCACAATAACTCATTTCTCGTTATATTCTTTTATATTCAGGAACTTCTCATTGTCTCCTATCATATGATTGGAGCATCCTGAATCTACTATCCAATCATTATTAAAATCGATTAAATTTTCACTTATCGCGGTCATCGTGTGATCTTCTATTATAACTAGGGATGGATCTTCATCCCAATCAACGTCATTGCCTTCGATATGTTTTGAAACAGCAGTGTTACTTTTCTCCTACCTGTGTCATCAATTTAGGGTGAAGTGTCCTTTCTTCCCATAGTTGTAGCACACTTCATCTTGTCGTTGATACCTCTGACCTTTGTTTCCTTTTGATTGATATACCTTGTTGCAAGCTTTTTCCATGACATCTTTCGAGCTTCGAGCTACTCCTCCTTTCACTCTTCTTTTCTTCTAGAATTTTCTTCCCTTTAGAAGGTCCTCTTTTGATAAAGAGGGCTCTCTCCTCATCCTTATCTGAAGCTCTAACATTTTTTTTATTTAGAGCTTCTTCATCAGCCAACATGTGTTCCAACTCGTTAAAGGTTGTTTGCCCATCCACATGTTTCAGCTATAATTGGATTAAATTTTTGTCGAAGCCCCATACTATTATCCTTATAATCACGTGTCTCATCGACAGGATGAAGATGATATAATTTTGTAGTTTTTTCGGACAACGATTTAACTTTGTCAAAGAACTGGCTTATTGTCATGTCTCTTTATGAAAGACTTATTAACTCATTCTCGAGTCTCTGCAACTTGGAGTCATTTGCCTTTGTAAAGCACTCTGCCAATATATCCCAAGCTTCTTTGGGAGTTTTAGCATCAATAGTTTTGTCAAAAAATCATTTCTCTATGGTTAAGGCTAGGATAAATAAGACCTTACCGATATTTGCATCCCACTTCTTGTACTCCGCGATATTTCCTCCTGTAGGTGACGTTGCCTGGTTGTCGTCGATCATTTCCCACAAGCCTTGTCCTCTCAAGTAGAACTTGAGACATATACTGCAATCATGGTAGTTGTCGTCGCCAAGTTTTTCAATGCTACTGGTACTTACGAACTCCACCATTGTGACTTGGTGATGCCCAACACTCTAACCAAGTAAGTTCGGTCCCCGGCCAATGACTTCACAATCCTTGTTTATGCTCCGACAGAGTTTCCTTGTACCTCGATCTCCGATTTACTAATGTTGAATTAGGTCTCTGACCGTTTATTTCAACAAAGTCTCACCGTAGCGCGACTATCGATCGACGATCTCAACTACAGTCCCGGACCATAATTACCTCAAACTCAACAAGTTCGTAACAATCTGCTATGATACCATTTGTTGAGTATTTAGATCTAATACTACTGATTGAGTATTAACTCTAATACCAATTGTTGAGAAATTCAATTGATAAACACTCTTATATTTCAATTAAATTTACACTACACAATGCAACCTAAAACTCACACTCTATCACTACAAAAAAAATGATATTTAGTGACAAAGTGAGTCGTCACTCTAAGGTTGATTTTAGGTCACTATTAGGGGTGTGCGTTCGGTAATTCGGTTCGGTATCGGTACGAAATTTCGGAATTCGGTTCCGTTTTATGACGTTTTATTAAAACCGAACCAAACCAAAATTTTATGGAAACCGGATACCGAATACCGAAATTATTTTGGTATGGTTCGGTTCGGTTTGTACCGATTTTTTTTCTCAACTTAATAAAAATTAGACAAAAGATAAAATTATAATGCACAATTAAAATAAAAACAATAAACTAAAAATTAAGAATAAAAATACAACTCTACAACAATAAAATAACTCATTAAGTCCTCAATAATTCAAGGTATGGGCGGGGATGAATAGGAGACAGACTTAACATTTGGAAATAAATGCACAAAGTGTATGCTCCTAGAATGTCAATGAAACATATGGATTGAAGACAACTCTAAGTAATATTAATAATACTTATAAGTATAATAAAAATGTTTTTTAATAAAAAAAAATTGATCTATTCGGTAATTCGGTTTTTAAAAATTGAAAACCGAATAACGAGCCGAATTATTTTAACTTTTTCAAAACCGAACCGAATAAACCAAAATACCGAATAAACCGAAACATATAATAAAATTCGGTTCGGTTCGGTATTTCGGTTTAATCGAATAGTGAACACCCCTAGTCACTATTATCGCTTGTGACTATTTTTTGAAGTCGCCACTTGCCATCACTGATGAAATTGTGACGACATTTTGTGATTGGTCACAATTACTCAATGCTTCTGTGACTAAATTATCGACACAAAAAACTTTATAATAAGTGACAAAAAAATGGTTGCAACAAATATAAATATGTGTGACAATAGTTTTGACACAAAAAAGAAGTCAATTGTGACGAATTAAGTCGTCGCATATTTATATTTTTCGTGACGACATTGTTGACACAAAAAATACTTGTATATAGAGGCCGAATGTTTGTCACACATACTACTCATATCAGTGACAACTACTTTGTAACAAATTATTTTGAAATAGTGTCGACCGAGTATAGTCACATAAAAATGTAATTATTGTTATAAATATTTTATCATTTGTATATCTATTTACGACCGAGCCGACACACTCCCCACCCCCCGCAGATCCGAGCTTAGCCGATTAGATGCTGAGCCGCCAAGTCAACACCTTTGAATAATGTAGAATAAAGTCTCTCACTTAGACGCCAAGTCAAACCACCTTTGAATAATTTGAATAAAGTATCTCCATTCTCAAAAGGGTGAGAATTGAACCCCGCAACATCCCGCATGTATGTCGTGTGTTGGGCCGCTAAGCTAGATTATTATTAGTTAATTGTTGTTTCTCCTATTATATTTATCATAATGGAGTTTTTAATTTTGAACATTTACTTATTTAAATTTCTCTTTTTTTATTTCATTTTTTTCACGAATCAAAATTAATAAACTCTCATTAAATTTTAAATAATTAAATGTAATTTTTTTTTCAAAATATATTTCAGAAACATAATCTATGTATTTGTGTATGAAATTGTTATCAAAATATGAACAAAATTATTCTATATGGACACTATTTTTTAGTAATAAATTTAATGTATTACTAAAATAAATATAAAAACTAAAATTATATTCTAAATTATAGCATATATACCTGTATATTTATACTCGTTCTTTTTTTTTTTTTACAAAAACAAAAAATATTTATACTTTCACTCAGTTTCCGTTGCAATGCCACTTTTCCTTTTTCGTTTTAAAAGAACTATACATTCAACATGAGAGGAGAATAAAGCTATAACTACATCATATACAAACTATATATTATAAAAGAAAAAATACTTTTTAGGACGGAACTTTTCGTGACAAAGACATTTTCCTAACCAAAAGTCATACCTATCTTGATGAAAATTTGTCTTCGTCGCAATTGGTCAACATTTCAGTGACGATGAAACTTCCTTTTTTGCGACGAATCTAGATTTTCTCGGAAAATGTCATTTTTCGTGACGAAAATATCTTTGTCACGAAAAATTTCGTCCTAAAAATTATTTTTTTGTAGTGTATAGATGATAATAATTATTTTGTGCCTGAAAATATTTTTGATTTAAAAGTAATCATTAAAGAAAATTCTTTTACTATTGATACAATGAGTATTGAAGGAAAAATTAATTTGATTATGATGATGACATTATTAATAGGACACTAGAAATACATTAATAATGACAAATTAACTGTGAAAAAGACTATTATCACATTTTGCGCGAGTAACAAACAAATAAGTCGTCACCACTAGTACAAACAATAGTGACCATCCATGTTTTGTCACAATAAACCTCTTAATTGTGACCACATTCAGCTAACACTAATTGTATGAAATTTAGTGTCACAAAATTTTCATCACATAAAGGCATAAGAAGAGTGACAAAGCATGTTTTGTCACAATAAATTGGAATACTAGTGAGAAAAATAATTTTTGTCACAACAAAGTTTCATCCCCGCAAAAAACAATTGGTGCCAGAGCGCATATGTTATTAATATAGTAATAGTGACAATTTACTTATGAAAGACTTTAAATCATCACCATTAACACTACAACCGTGACAAACATGTAAATTATCACAATTAGTACATATACTAGTGACAACAAAATATTTTGTCAAAATAAACTTATATTTGTGACAAAATGGTATATCGGTCAAAAAACAGTTGTCACTGAATGTCTTCACTCTTTTAGTGTATACACTTGTATACTTGAGCTCTCACTTAGCTCTCAAACTCACAACTTTGATTCACTCTCAAAGTTTGTGACTTCACTCTCTTGCTTTGGAGTGCTTTATCACTCTATTCACTTGTTTACCACACTTCTCATATTTATACTGGTTGGTTAGATTAGTCTCTAACCATCTACAAACATTCTACCAATTAGTTGAAGCTTCCAAGAGAAGCTTGTCTAAGAAATATTCTAGAACTTGTATTTTAGTGATAAATTTATCTATTTCTTGAAGTTTCTAGAGATTGATTGTTAGAAACAAATTTCTTCATTACTTTTGAAGCTTTTAGAGAGTTGTTGATTCTCAGCATATGTATGAGAACATAAAATGCTTCTAATCATGAGATTAAGTGTTCATATTATCTTAAAATATTTATGTTAGCATTGAATGTTGTCAGGTTTATAAATCATACTTTCAACCTGGAAAGATGAGAAAAAGTAACACCATGATACCAGAATGTATAAACCACGAAGAATAAATGGCATACTTTTCCCACCACATATGGCCTTGAAGGCTTAAACAATAAAACATGGCATCTTTCAAAACTTTCATGAATCAGAACATTAAAACTAATCCATTTTTTAACATAATGAAACGTAAACAAACGAAACAAATTTGCTTTCGAAACAGGGTTACTAAAATACAGAGCAATCCCGTTCCATATATAGATGGGTATGGAAAGTCAAATAATTGTCTGTATCTGTATAAATACTCATTCTTCTTCAAAATCCCTCACAATTTACCAATTAGAAGATATGTCCACATAACAAATTTTGAATTATTGGGCATAAAAATAAGAACATGTACTCGGGTACGGAAGATTTTCACCCATATGAAAAAGAGTAATTGGCAATTAACATTGTTAATAGAGATGGTAATACACATGTTCATAATTTAGCTGATTGGGCAAAATCAAATGATGTGGCAAGCTACCTAGTCTGTTCGACCTAAAATAAATAAAACGAAATGGTAATATGAAAGAGAAAAAAAAACACAAAATACTTTTACATGGGTCGGTCAATTGATTTATATCTACGTGCGAATAAGAAGCAATCACTTACTCTGTGGAGAAATAAAAATATGGAGAAAACTGTGTCAAGCTTACAAAGCTCAAGCCAACTACTCTCAAATATAATTGACTTAGCGACAACCCCAAACTCAAAGTCTTTCCAACACTCGATAAAGCTCTAACCCAAACTCCTTATATAAAAAGAATAGTAAAAGGGTAAGTTTAAACTCAAATTTATAGTACCGTTCTAATATCGCAGAATCCACTTTACTTCTTACAAGTGTTCCAACCAGAGATTAGCCATATATCGACTAACAACACTAACAATATCAGGACGTTTTGCAAAACATTGCATACATCAACCTTTCAAAAACTTTAGCATTTAGAACATTGGACATGTATTCTCTCTTTTTCTCTGTCTGCGGAGATATTTCACAGGCAATTTAAAATGTACTGCAAGCGGTGTACTTACTTATTTTGCCTTTTCCATACCTAAACATTCAAGAACTTTCTTGATGTAATGACTCGAGGCATACGCAACAACGTTGGATCAACAAAGTTTGGATCCGCTAATCTTTTAGAGAGTTGGGTCTGCCTCCTTTCTCGGTTCTTGACAATAGAGTATTTCTCTTCAGGAACCTCTTCATCGTTGCGTTGTCAATCGAAATGATGTGAAACTGAGCTTGTCAGAATTCCCAAGTACGCTCAGCACATAAAAATTGGAAATATCAGTACACGCTCAGCTCGAAAAAGCTCACAAACATTGAGTTCACGCTCACCTCACATAAAAATAAATATAGAAAGAATAGTAAAATACAATGAGACATGAGATTAAATTCTTACTATAATATAAATATACACAATACAAAGATAAATACACAATAAGACCAAATGTTAAAAAAATCAATACAACATAGATAAAAAGAAACAATGTGTTTTGTCATCAGTTTTTATGTCTTATTCTTTTAATTAGAAATTTAATATTATATATATATATATATATATATATATATATATATAAATTATTCTTATTCTGTTCCGGCGTTGAACTCAATAGAGGTTCCGTCAACTGACCTACATCCCAAAGGTAAGGCGAGTGCATACTCTCATTATAATGGAGATATAAGAATATAATGAAGATTTCTCCAATCCATTATTTCTCCCTCTCTTTACTACTCCAAACAATATATAAGGCATATATATAGGAGTAGTAAATCTTTAGCTTTAAGAACTAGGAGTTCACATAACTACTAATTCTTAACATAATTAGAATCCAATTAGAATTTCACCTAATTAGTAATTTACTTAATTACTAATTTTTAACCTAATTGATATCTAATTAGTACTCCAGTGAATATGGGCCAAAACCCAACAATTTTCACTTTGGTACGTATTCACCCAATATCCAACTAGTACGCTCCGCGTCCCATATGCTCCACGTCTCATTTGCCCCTACGCACAAATCCACTGCTCTGCACTTGAAACTTCAAATCAATACGTTGAATGGAGAGGATTTGACTAAGCCTAGTTTAGTCAACTTTGATCAACGATCAAACACGGCAACACAAAAAACGGAACAAACTGCTCAATGTTCAAAGTCCACCAAACCCACTATGGTTTAGGACACTCGATGCACCTCCGAGTCCATGCACCCGAAACATACCGGATCAATCCTCCACACTTCCAATTCAACCGATTAGATTTAATCCTTCTTATTTGCTTGACTTGTACACCAACCACTCCATATTTTTATCTCTATTAGCAAGCACTTATTCTCAGCCGGAACCCCTGTCGTCAAGTGTGCTCTACACCCAATAGATCTCTCTTCCATCTCTGACTTATCTCTACCATCTCTTGACAAGTCTCTTCCATCTTTGGAGAATATAAATAAAAATCTTTTCACATGCGTTAACGGTTTCTGGTGACGATGACTAGAATATCATAGAACTCTGAATTGACAATTGGTCGATCTTTCACTGGAGAGTAACGCCAAATTCTGATGTAGTAGCGCCGAATTTCCACCTTGACTTAACCAATCGAAATATCCCGCTTTCGATTAGATAAATATTTTGTAAAAACGAATTAATATACATATACAAAAAAAAAATTGGGGGCCCAAATTTTTGAGGGTCCTGTGGGGAAGAGCGGAGAGTACCCTAAATAGGGAGATGGTAGCATGCCCCATGCCTGGGGAGAGAATTTAGCCTCACAAGGAGGAGAATTTATTTGCCCAACAAGGGGAGATACGGAAATTGATCATGGGACCTCCATCCCGTGGCCGGGTAACCTTACCACTTGGGCTACTCGATTCCATAATCCCATGACTATTAGGAAGTATATATCATACTGTAACCTATCATTGGAAGCTTTTTTTTGGCATTTTTAGAAGATAACTCCACTGGAAAGAGTGATAGTAATTGGATGAAAGGAGAGAGTTATTTGATAATAAATGCCTGAATCTTTCACTCGCAAGGGTAAAAAAGGAAATATAAAAATTTTATGGAGCATTATATGGAAACCAGGTACAAATCTTTTAAAAGACGTTAATTTTTTACATCTACTTTATACTCTTATAGGAACGATGCTCCCTATTTAGTAGTGAATTTGTTTCCACCTTTAATTTGACGGTGGATAATATCCTCTTCCATATCTAATTTTGGTTATTTTAATAAAAAATTTTATTTAAAAAAAATGGCTGAATCTTTTTTTGTATTTTGGAAGAACGCCGTTGCTAGTGATGGGCCTGGTGGAGTAGATATTGGGATGAGAGAAATAGTTGAATAATTGGAAAATGGGTGAAAATGAGGGATGAGAGAGAAATATTTACGTGTAATTTTTAATAAAAATATTTATTATACAAGTCAAATAATAACAGTTGATTAAAAAGGGTAAAATGGGCATTTAAGTAAAAATTGTTTTGGCAGGAGGTTTACAACTCTGATAGTATCACCACGCATCTATCTATCTCAATCAAATTGTGGTGCATATGCTTAGCAACTCCATTATGTTAAGTCGTACCAACAACTGTTGGACTACATTTATTTTGGGAATTTAGTAAATCAACATATCCTACTTTTCTAAGAAAGACACTAGAGATTTAGTAAAATGAGGTCAGGATGAGATTGATGAAACAATAATTGTTTCAGAATTGTATCTTTGAAACATGAAATTCAATATATCTTTATTTTCACTTGATAATCAACTTGCAAGATACATATATCTTTTGCATTTGCCAAACTCTCATCGGCTAGTTAATCAACATATTCGAAACTTATATATTGAGGGAGCAAAATATAAATAAGAAAATATTTGTTCTGGTAAATTTTAAAAACATTTGGGAAAGCAATATCTTATTACTCTAACTCAACTTTAACATAATACGAAATTAGTATAAAAATTCGTTAAGAACAAATTATGGCAGGCTAAACTTCATCCAAGGCATAAGCATCTACTTTGGAGGTTGATTTCAAATATTCTGCCTACAAAGGAGAGAATCAACATTTTTATTGATACAGGTAACACTTCTTGTGACATATGTGGTTCTGATTATGAAAATATTGAACACTTACTTTTCATATGTCCTTTAGCTAAACTGATTTGGTGGAAATCTAGGTAGAATGTGAGACTAGATGCTTTTAGAAATTGGGATAGGATCAAATGGTATGACCTAGTGTTTAAACCTGGGCTTTATTTCCCTTTGAATTTTGATGAGGAAATCTTATTCATAAACTTTGATATGGTGACTATTGAACATACCTGGTATGAAAGAAACCAGGTCCACTTCAATGGTAAGAAGAGGGACTGGGAGCATATTAGTGACAAGGTTAATTCACAATCTGAGGCTTATTGTAATATTGCTCTTAGTAAAGGAAGTCATATCCAATAGGTGTACCACTCTGCCATACTAGACCAAACCCCCTCCAAAATGGATTAAGATCAATTTTGATGCAGCACATTTTCAAGGACATTACACTGCAACAGTAATTATCCGAGATGAAGATGGAGCAATAAGACTGGCAGTTACTTCATCTGGCCTTGTGCAAGATGTTTTCTGTGCTGAAGCCAAATCAGCCTTACTGGCTTTCAAAATAGCAAACTGTTGTAAGCTTAATAGGTTCATACTTGAAGGCGTTGCAGCAAACGTGATCTGCTCCTTGAGAGGGCAGAAGGAGGCTGATGAATGGCTAGGAAAAGCCATCACTGACCGCTGCAAAAGGCTTGTTAATTTTTTGGACAAGTACAAATTGCAACAGGTTTCCAGATTGAGCAACATGGCTGCTCACTTTTTGGCTGATTGGGGGAAAGTTAATCATAGAAATGGGATTGTAAATCTTAACTCCCTCCCCCACAATGTATTTTGTGATGCAAAAACTTTTGATTTGGGTGTTGACATTTTTCCTGTTTGTAGTCTTGATTTAATGAATGATTATCTTTTCATCAAAAAAAAAATTTGATTACGAATACAGACCATAAACTTCAAAATTTGGAAAGAAGAGCAGCGGTACACATCTTATTTAAGAGATTAATATTAATATTTTGATTAAAAAAATAACTTATTTTATGCTTCTTTCATTTTTTTGATATATATCTTAAACGACTAATATTAAGGAATGGAGAGAGTATAATAATATCTAATACTTTCTCAATCGTCTCATCCTCAAGGTCAATAAGATCCATTTTCTCCCTAATACACTGAAGGGCGGACTCTGTGCACAGAGCAGCAAGATCGGCACCTACATAGCCATGTGTATCTTTCGCAACCCTTTCAAGATCAACCCGGAGAAATAATTTGGAAAAGAAGTTAGTGGTTTTCACCAGAGATTCAAAATTATCAGCAGAATGGAAATAAATTATCTGACATCTCACTACAACAAAAATGGTCTATTGCGACGTTTGTCATATGTCGAAATAAGTCAAAAAAACGTCGATATAGATCTTCAACAAAGTTTCATGTTTTTTTGTGTGAATTCGAAGAACTTCCAACCTTCCCACTTCATCTGGTCCACCAATGCCAATCTCTCGATCAAACCTACCAAATCTCTCCTCAGGGCAGGATCAATGACAATGACATGGGATCGAGCCTTAAGGCCGTCGTCCATAAGCGCAGGCCCACCTTTGTACAGGGCCAAGGTGCCATACATAACCGGGCCTCTCTTTTTATGGGGCCCCAAAATTTTAAAACAAATTACTTAACATATTAAAAAAAAATCACTATATATCCATTCAAAGTTTTAGGCCTCTCATTTTATGGGGCCTCAAATTTAAAAAAAAAAAATTACTTAACATATTAAAAAAACAAATCCATTATATCTTCACTCAAAATTCCGGCTCTCTCATTTTATGGGCCCAAATTTAAAAAAAAATAAAAAAAAATCACTATATCTCAACTCGATATTTTGATTATTCATACTCTTGAAATTTGAGTCTTTGACGTTTTTTATAATTTATACTTTAAAAAAAATTGAGGGGCCTAACTTTAGTAATTAGTACAGGGCCTTACTATTGTTCGAGACGAGCCTGCATAAGCGTCAGAAGCTGGGATACTACACGCCTCTCTACCTCACTGTGTGTCTTACTGACTGCTGTGGTGATCTGAACTTCATGTAGATAATTAAGTAAAGACACACATGAACCGAGCTCCCAATCTTCATAAATTGAACTGCAAATCCATTGTTTTCCTTCATTCCTTCCTTCCTTCCACTGACTTCTTTGTTCCCTCATCCTAATTCCCATCCATTGAAACTTGAGAAACTTCGCCAAACCCATAATCCATCATGTCTTAGTGTTATTTTTCTTGTATATACTCTCTCATACTCAGATTAGACTTTTCATGACAGTTTTTCATAGTGTTCCAATTTATTGTCAAGTGATAAGACGTTTTTCTTCCCCTTTTGCAGGGATAAAAGGCAACAAGGATATCATGTAAATACAATTTTTTTTTGTTAGACCGAGGGTGTTTACCGCCAATAGCAGTGACTAATCTCCTCGTCACGGGTCTTTCAGAAGAGGTAAATGGTTGGTCATGAAATGAGCTCCATTCCTATGGGCAGGAATCGAACTCCTGACCTAATGGTTAAGGTACGAGGCGAGCAACCACCACGTCACACCTCATGGTTATGTAAATACAATTATCATACTAATTAGACTCAATAATTAGCCACAAAAATGCAATTACAATTTGACGCTTCATCCATTTTCAACGCAATAAAACATGTCTAAATTATTTCATAACAATTACACAACTTTAAAATACTTATTTCATGGTTTTAAGATAGAAAATACAAAAGTTGAAGATCCTCGACAGAAATAGCAAATTCAGCAAGCAAAGGAAACCCAAAAAAATCAGCACGCTTCTCGAGCCAATAATTCTCTGCACAGACATCAGAATTGCAATCTGTCAGCACTCACGCGTAGCTCTTTCGATTACCTTCGAAACGCACTATTGAACTCCTGAATCCGACACCATTTACCCCTCTAAATGCTCTCTCAAAATTCTGCTCACGGATTTTCCAGAATTTTCCTCTCACCCCTTTACCTCTCTTTGATTCACTCCAACACTTGTAACCCCATTCCATGATCTCCCACTAAAGAGATGCCATAATACCCATAAAATCCAGTCATAACCCTTTTATATTCCCCACAATCAAATCCACATGCTTTGTATCTTCTACACTTACGTCCTCACACTCCCAAATACAAAAGGTAAAACACAATATAAATTAAACACAACAAATAATAGTTAAATCATATGACAAAAATTTCTAAACACATAATCATGCAAAATCAAATGTAAAGCATGCAAAACGTATGAGCAAAAAATCCTGCGTATTACAGTATCCCGGAAGATATTGTTTTGTTTATAGACTTGCGCACTCAAAATAATGCTGGAAGAATTTAGGACCGAGTTGTCTGAATTTGCCAAGGCTCCGCTCCTCTTCTTACGAAGCAAGTACTTAGGTTTGATCTTTGTGGCCTAATCATATATTTCCTCATACAATTGTGACTGATATTGTCTCTGCAACATTATTCAACATTTTCTAGATATTCAATTGTGATCAGAAATAACCACAAAAAGTAGTGACAATTTATTTTCAGACATACATAAATACTTGAATAATATATAATTAGCCAAAAAATAATTAACGACTCAAAAACAACAAAATAACAATTTACTCATTTTTTTTCCCTTTTTGATATATATCTTTTTATGATTTGAAAGTCATTGACATGTTATCCATTTGGGGAGCAAATTTTCCTTTCTTTTTACAGTATCAAAAGTATGAGCTATTCAACTACAAAACTCTTAGAAAACGTTACGGTTGCTAATGTTTTAGTGGTATTATATTAGCAGTCACTTTATGTATTTTTGTCAAAAGTTATCTCAATCTTCAATTTATGTGTGTCAATGGTATTATGAAAATAGTCAATTTAGTACATTTATTGTCAAAAATTAGATATTTTTATCCCTCTACTGCTCATATCCCAATTATTGAGACTTAACGTGTTATATTATTGTTGCGTTGTTCCGATTGATATTGAGTGCCTCTTTGTACATCCAATTTCAAAGATTCTCTTGTTTGTATAATCACTTAAAAAGTCATTGGAGTAGATCTAGTTAGTTAATATAGTATAGATAATCTATATTTAGTAAGTTTGCATTCATTGACTTATAAAGTCCTCTTTTGACTTGGTTGGATTCATTTATGTCACAATTTGTACAAGGAAAATGCTTTACTACTAGAATTTTGGGGATAGAAACCCTAAACCCCCAAATTGAGGGTGTTAAATGGCTATTTTACCCCCTGCTGGTATAAGGGATTCACCCAACTATAAGGGCAAAAAGGTCCAAAGATACTATTTTAGTCAATCTTTTAGCCAATAATTCTAGTAGCCTAGTAAGGTCCTTTGTACAATTGTTTAATATTTGTTATTGAACCCCTTCTTAAGTAGTAGGAACAAGGTGGGTCTAGTTTTTCTTGTGACAACAATAATAAAAATGCACACTCAGCATGTCAAGTGACTTGTATAGATATACTAACCGATAAAATTACACTTCCTTTGTGTAAAACACAAGAGGAAGAGGAGGGGGGGGGGGGAATTGGGTTTAAATCAATCTTGTAAACTTTTCAGAATCCAAGCAAGGCTAGTGTAAGTTTGAGCAAGATGAATAACAGCAAAACGAAAGCCAACCACAAGACAAAGGATTTATAGTGGTTCGATTCACTTAGAATCTACATCCACTGCCTTGAGCCTTACCCAAGGATTTTTAACAACTTCACTAAGAAGAATATTACACTTGTGGATAACTCACTAAGAGTTTTACAACACAACCACAATATACCAACTCAATAAGAGAGCTTGCCCACACTAAGTAGGACTTTCAATACAAAACTCACTAAGAGTAAATTGCCCACACAAAGTAGGACTTATACAAGAATAACCCTATCACTAAGAAAGGGAATGAGATGGTTTAAGAGAAAGGTTGTTCACTCTTCTAAGTGAGAGATAGATACCTTTGAAGTACAAGAATAATCAGCTCTTAGAACATAAGATGCACACTCTTTGTCTTGCTTTAGACAAATCACTTTTGAATGATTTAGATCATAGAGATGAAGAGCATTTACTTTGAAAGTGTTAAAGACTTGATAAGAAATCAATGTATATTGGATGTGCAAGCCTTAGAGTCATTCTTCAGCTTTAGAGCTTATATACATTTCAAAATATGCTGAAAAAACGACTCTGCAACGGTCATATAACGGCTGGTAACAGCGGAGTTCGGTTGACCGAACTAGGACCTCGGATGATCCGACATTGATTAGGTCGACCGAACTGGGACCTCGGCTGATCCGACATTCCTTAGGTCGACCGAACCAACAAGTCTTCAAAAACTTAAACTCTCTGTTTAGGTTCGGCTGATCCGTCCATGAGCTCGGATGATCCGACTTTTCTAAGCTTTGAGAGATTTGATTTTTCACTTGTTTTGAAATCTTTTGAAGTCTAAAAGGTTTTCCCAAAAGGTAACAAGTAAGAACATTTGGAAAACCGTTTTAAAGGACTTAGACTTTGAAATCAAAGGCTTTTGAAATAAGAACATATAAGTTCCATTTTGAAACTAAGCCTTTTGAAAACGTGTTTATAATGCATGCAAGACTAGAGTGTTGTATGCTTAAGTTCATTAAGAGCATTGGTTAGAGCTTATAAGATAAAGACTTATAAAGACAAAGCTATCCTAACCAAACCTAAGTCTTCAATCTTCAATCTCGACGAGATGTGCCTTTAAGTATAACTTTGAATCTTGATCATGGCTTGATTGAAGTACTTAGAGCTTCCATATTGACTTCCGATATTCTATCACAAAGATTGAGAGCATTAGACACAACATCAAATGTTTGTCCATTATCAAAAACTGAGTTTGTTCGCCTTAGGGCTTACACTTTGTTTCGCAACATAAGCATTTTGGACTTTTTGTTTAGATTAAGAAATACAAAATATCAATAATAATATAACCCATTAAATCCGTAATAATTGAGGGTATGGATGAAGGATGAATATGAGACAAATCTAACATTTGAAATAAATGTATAAAATGGTTGTTCCAAGAATACCATTGAAACAAGTGGATTGTAGACTGATATAACATTTGACGATGAATCCCCGAAGTGGCGGCTCACAGAATACCATTGACATAGCTCGCTATACTGTCATATTTATTACGAAATCATGATCTCAAACCAAAGACAAATGACATGAGAGAAGACAGACTCAAGAATCATTTTAATTTATATGCATATTATCATGTTTCTTTCATTTACCATTCAGATCATTTATGTGCACTGACATAAATAAAAAGAAAATAAAATAACATTACCATGTTTCTTTCGTTATATAAGAAGAAAATGAAATGTATTTTCATTTTATTTTTCGTATTATATTTTTTAATCATTCCACTAACATTCTAAAGAATAAGAAAATTATATCAATGGACGGGTTAATTTTTTTTAAAAAAAATAGTCTTAAATTTGCAAAATGTCAATTATATTGTGAAGTAGAGAGTACAACTTAAAACATGTCATCTAAACTTGAGGACTAGTGTAGGGATATCCACAGTCCGGTTTGTTCGGTACCAGTTTTGTACGATTGTACTTCTATATGGTTTCGGTTTTGACCACAGTTTCAATCCATTCTGGATAAAAATCGTAATTAAGTAAAATTTATTTTGATAAATTGCAAAAACAGTATTTCTAACCAGTAGAATATCAGTTTTGTTTATTAAAATTGTAATTCTCTTAATTATTGGTAAATTGTTTAATTTGGAAAAAAATTAGAAATAAAAATTATTATTTAACTATCTAAATTTCCTCAACCAAATCATTTTTAAAAAAAAATAATAATTATAGCTGATCTGATTATTTTTATATGACCCAAACGGACAAGTCCAAATGATATGAGCTCAATTCACCTATACGATGACCCAATAAAACTAGTGAATTGGGCTGAGATCATATCGGCCCAAAACTATCCAATTCTACTCAGAATTGAAGCCCATCATTCCAAGGTTTGAATCCAATGGAATCCAAACCCATCTGACCCAATGTCAATATAATCCAAACCACCCATTTAAACAATCAATTATCTCAGCCATCCATTTAAAAAAAAATTAAAAAAAACTGCAGAACCGATTGAACCGACTGGTCAGAACCTCCGGTCCGGATCTGAGACGGTCTGGTTTCGTCCTGCAACTGGACCTGGACCTGGAAATCCAAAATCGGTTGTCCGGTTTAATTTTGGACATCTCTAGACTAGCGTATTGAGGTCTGATCAGTGATAGATCCAACGTACTCGCTATCGGGGTAAGATGCCCCACTGAAAAATATATATTTTAAAAGTAAATATGGTGCATTTTTGTTCCGTTTATATGATATTTTCATGAGTACTCCACACAAATAAGGTAAATTTATGAATGACACCACTACTCTCAGGCTTTGAATCCGTCATTGGGTCTGATCAACAAAAACTATAGTGATGGGCTGAACACCCTCTGTTTAAAGATATGCTGCTTTTTATTCTATATCCTCTCCCCAAATATTTTTTTCTAAAGTTATCCTTAACGGTAAATAGTAAATACTATTCTCCATTTCTCCATTATGTGAGTAGAACTAATACATAATAGGAAAATTGGCAAAATACATCCCCAAAGTTATGCACATTCGCGGAGAAGGTCCCCGTTTTGTATTTCTTTGTATTGTCATCCCCAAACAATTTGCGATTAGTAAAGGTGGTCCTTCCGTCCAATTCTGTTAATGTCAACTGTTAAAGACCCAAAAAATAAAAGAAAATTCAATAATGGGAAGGGTATAATGGGAATAAAATCTAAAATTTAAAATAACAGTAGCACCAGCAGAGCACGGACCACCACCATAGCCAGAATCATCCAATTCAAGAAGCAGTTTTGGGTTTTGTGCATCAATGCTTCACCTTGAAAATCCCATCCATGTCTACATTTCCTTCTACAAGTTCAACCACCAAACCAGTGCCAACCTGGGAAAGATTACCAGTTTGGTGGGCGAGAATTGACTGGCTACACAACCTATCAAAGGTCGATTTTGCCATGGCAATTGCCGAATCCAACAATTCAACAAATTTCAACTCCCTGTAGTTCCCATCACTAGGCATAAGAGCATGGGAGAAAATAGGAAGGCCCTTTTGATAATTTCCTTTTATTTTAGTCAAAGAATTGATCTTTTTACTCCAAGTAATGATTTTGGTTTGTTTTCTAGGTAAGCATTTTTAGTTTTTTAATGAAGAAATTTCTTCATCAAAGGCAAATTGGTAACCGAAATCTTCAAACCAGATGAAGAAATTTTGATGACGTCAGCAACAAAATCTAAAACACAGGTATAATATATTGCTTAAAAAAAGACAGGTATAATATATTGCTTAAAAAAAATTAATAAAATAAAACACATACTAGTAGTAAATTGCTATTCCAATTCACTAGAATCACAATAATGAAAATTGTGTATATGGGATTAAAAGTTGTGGAATTTGGTGAATTTTTCTCCTTAGATCTGTTTGCTTTTGATTTCTTGATGGAAATTATTGAATTCTTTTTATGATTAATATATTTGCAACAATCAGGCTTTGAATGTCAGTCAATTTTGTCTTGGTTTTATGTTGAATCGTTTCCTAGGTGAATAAAGCTCAATGGAATCCGGCTTCATTTTTTCTTTCTTTGCTATTTTGCTGTTCTGTTTACTTTTGTTCTTGTGCACGGTTAAATTCGTGGAGTCGGGGTGGAGGGTGGAGAAGGAGGAAAGGGCGGCGGAGGAGGATGCCGGAAATGTCTGGGCTGGTTCGGAATTTGGTGGTGGAGGAGAGCAAGGGTGAGAAAGGAGGAAAGGGGTAAAATGGTCATTTTGTAATAACTTTAAAAAAATAATTCAAAATTTATTTTTTCTGTAACAGAATTGGACGGATGGACCACCTTCACCAATCGCAAATTGTTTGTGGACGGCTATACAAAGAAATACAAAACGGGGACCTTCGCCGCGAACGTCAAGGGTGGCTATGAGGGTGATCGACTGTACAGGGCCTTCAAAAATTGGGGGAACCAATTTTATGTTAATTATATATATTATTTAGGGTGTGTGTTTGTATTTTGTTAAAGAATAATAAAAATTATAATTACTTGACAATTTTTTATGTTGACAACTACCAGTAAAAAGCCCACTCTATTTATAGGTAAAAGCCCAAAAAACGTGAAATAGTTTATCTTTCTTCTTAATATCGATGGAAATGAGTTGAATGTGGAGTTTAAGTTACTTAGAAAATTCTTGCCTAATGAAGAGATGAGACCTATTGATATTTTATGTTTTTGAAGCGTGTAGGTTTTTTTCCTAACGTAATAATTGTATACGGAATTTTGTTTACTATTTCGTTTACTGTTGCATCTACAGAAATAAGCTTTTCAAAATTGAAGTTGTTGAAGTCATACATACATTCTACAATGTCTCGGGAAAGACTCAATGAATTAACGACGATAGCTATTGAGAATGATCTTTTGGAGTAAATCAAACATGAAGATTTAGTTGATAATTTTGCTTCAAAAAAACTTAGAAGGATCACTATTTTAAAGTGAAGAAAATTTGTCAGTATATTTTTAAAAATTATATTTACAAATTTTTTGTATATTTTGAAAAACAAAAATTATGATACAGTTGTAATGATCTTTTTTTGTTATATTTATATGAAAGTCACTTTTTTCCGATTACAAAAGTGCCTCATTTCGGAATTTAGCATAGGGCCTCCAAAATGATTGAGACGCCCCTTAGCTAATGTGCATAACTTTGGGGATGTATTCTGCCAATTTGCCTACATAATATAATAAGAAAAGAGTACTCCCTCCATTCCTAAATATAAGACTCTTTAGACAATTTGAAAAAATTAAAGAAGTTGTCATTTTCACATAAATTTCCAATATTATCCCCCACCCTCCCTCTCTCTCACTTCTTTGTCATAAAGAAAGGAAAATGTTGAGGGTATAATTGGAATAAATTGTTGACAACTAATAAAACAACCTTAAACGACAATTAATTTGGATATCTAGATATCTCCTAAACGACAATTAATAGGGAATGGAGGGAGTAGCATTTATTTTTACTTTCTTAATCCACACAAATATACAAATATATATATATATATATATATATATATATATATATATATATATATATATATATATCTATATATATATTACGAAGCACTTATACATACGTGATAATTGTATCTATATATTTCTTCCATCTTTTTTCTTAGATTTTCACTTTTTTAATTAATTTACTAATTTTTTAATTGGTTGAGAATATTTAGGTTAATTAAATTAATTGAAAAAATAACTTATCTTAATAAAAAATTAAATATCAACTTTTGTAGGTGCAAAAACGTTAAACTATTTTATTCAAACCGGGAGAGGGAGGATTCGATCCCCCGACCTGCGCAGTCGAATCTGTCATGCTGCATTGCCAACTACTCTAGCAAGTATTTGACAACTCGTTTTCTAATTCTTTTAATGGAATGTTAATTTAAATTTTATTTTGGTTGTAAACTCTTAATTGGCTTATAAGAGTATCCCACATCGAAAAGTTACATTATTTTTTTGAGTTTGACAATACTATAAAAGATGGTACTTTGACATGTTTTGAGTTACAAAATTGAGTGACATTTTAGCCCATCAAATTAAGGAAGCTCGGTTATTTGCTTCTTATATTTTTTATTTATATAAATATAAATAGTTAAAGTTTTAACAAATAACGGGTAATTTAGATGGCCGGGTCCTCTGAATTCCGATTGAACTTATAATCATATGTTTTGAGTGAGAAATTGGGTTGGCATTTTAGCCCTATCGTGAGTGGGGAAGCAAATTTATTTACTTCTTACATTTTTTATTTATATAAATTTAAATTGTTAAAGTTTTAACAAATAAGGGGTTATTCGGATGATCGAGTCCTCCGAATTCGATTGAAACTTAAAATTAAGTTCGATTTGGAGAGTTTAGAAATTTGTAATTTTTTTAATATTTAATAGAATAAAAATAATAAAAAAATATCAATTAAAAGTTATGAGTTTAATATATTTATGATTTTTCTTTTATTCTTTTCTAATTTTTAGATTTTTCTTTTTCAATATTATCTATCTATATATTACAGAGCACTTATACATACAGATAATTGTATCTATATATTTCTTCCATCTTTTTTCTTAGATTTTCACTTTTTAATTGAAAAATAACTTATCTTAATAAAAATTAAATATCAACTTTTGTAGGTGCAAAAACGTTAAACTATTTTATTCAAACCGGGAGAGGGAGGATTCGATCCCCCATTGCCAACTACTCTAGCAAATATTTGACAACTGTTTTCTCTAATTCTTTTAATGGAATGTTAATTTAAATTTTATTTTGGTTGTAAACTCTTAATTGGCTTATAAGAGTATCCCACATCGAAAAGTTACATTATTTTTTGAGTTTGACAATACTATAAAAGATGGTACTTTGACATGTTTTTGAGTTACAAAATTAGGTGACATTTTAGCTCATCAAATTAAGGAAGCCCTAGTTATTTGCTTCTTATATTTTTTATTTATATAAATATAAATAGTTATAGTTTTAACAAATAACGGGTAATTCGGATAGTCAGGGTCCTCTGAATTCCGATTGAACTTATAATCAAAGTTAAAAATATTAATCTAAAGTCAAACAAGAGAATTAAAAACAATAAAAACTCCCACATAAAAAAATTATTATTATTTTTAAAATTTGACGAATGACAAAACTATAAAAAGAAAATTAATGTGCCTAAAATTTATACTTCCTCCGATTCAAAATAGAAGTTTTTTTAAGAGTTACTTTTTGTTGGAAAACATAGGTCTTTTTACAAGAATGGTGCATTTATTGGCTAATTTACCCTTACATTATTTTCTCCATATATTCATATTTGTCAAAATGTATAGTTTTCATGCAACTCTTCATTAATTTATTTTTTCTTTTGGAGTATTAATTAGGGGTATTTTAGTCATTTTGATTAGTATCTTAATTTGTGTGAAAACTCCTAAAAAGACTAATATTTTGAATCGGAATGAGTGTCTATCTATATTTATATTACAAAGTCTGATTTTCAGTTCCAGCCAATCACATCCTTCTAAATCCTACGTGTAATTTCCATGAATTTTTGTTCAATTAATTATTTTATAAAATTTTGATTGGTTGGTTAAATTTTACTTTGGTTGTAAATTCTTAATTTGCTTATTAGAGTATCCCACATTGAAAAGTTACATTGTTTTTTGAGTTTGACAATACTATAAAATGGTGTACTTTGACATGTTTTGAGATACAAAATTACTTTGACATTTTTTCTTTCATTAAACATTACGTTTCCGTGCATAGCACGGGTATTTTTGCTAGTATATATATATTACAGAGTCTATTTTCAGTTTCAGCCAATCACATTCTTTTAAATCGTACGTGTAATTTCCATTAATTTTGGTTCAATTAATTATTTTATAAAATTTTGATTGGTTGGTTACAATTTACTTCGGTTGTAAACTCTTGATTGACTTATAAGAGTATCCCACATTGAAAAGTTACATTATTTTTTGAGTTTTACAATACTATAAAAGAGAGTAGTTTGACATGTTTTGAGTGAAAAATTGAGCTGACATTTCAGCCCATCAAATTAGGGAAGCCCACTTATTTGCTTCTTATATTTTTTATTTATATAAACATAAATAGTTAAAGTTTTAACAAATAACGGGTAATTTAGATGACCAGATCCTGTGAATTCCGATTGAGCTTACAATCAAGTTCGATTTAACTTAGACTTATGCAATGTTCATTTTTTGTTTTTTTATTCTTATGCATCATTTTTATTTTAATAATATATTTTTAAAAAATAAATAAATATGGATATTTAAAAAAGAAAAAAAATCAATTCGTTTCGTTTATACTGTAAAAATCAAGTGAATCTTCTTCTAAACTCTCTAAAACTAAATTATTAATTTGTAGAAATGTTAATTTCTAATAAAATAAAAAAATAAAATATATTAATTTAAAGTCACATAAGAGAATTAACAACAATAAAGACTCCAACATAAAAAAATCGTTATTAATTTTAAAACTCGATAAATGACAAGACTATAAAAGAAAAATAATGTGTATAAAATTTATACTCCATTCGATTCAAAATAGAAGTTTTTATAAGAGTTATTTTTTGTTGAAAGATATAGGTATTTTTACAAGAATTATGCATTTATTGGCTAATTTACCCTTACATTATTTTCTCCATATATTCATTTTTTGTCAAAATGTGTAGTTTCCATGCAACTCTTCACTAATTTGTTTGTTCTTTTGGAGTATTAATTAGGGGTACTTTAGTCATCTTGATTAGTAGCTTAATTTGTGTGAAAACTCCTGAAAATATTTATATTTTGAATCGGAGGGAGTATCTATCTATCTATATTTATATTACAGAGTCTGTTTTCAATTTCAGTCAATCACATTCTTCTAAATCCTACGTGTAATTTCCATGAATTTTTGTTCAATTAATTACTTTATAAAATTTTGATTGGTTGGTTAAAATTTACTTTGATTGTAAACTCTTGATTGGCTTATAAGAGTATCCCACATTGAAAATTTACATTGTTTTTTGAGTTTGACAATACTATAAAAGAGAGTACTTTGACATGTTTTGAGTAAGAAATTGGGATGCCATTTCAGCCCATCAAATTAGGGAAGTCCACTTATTTGCTTCTTATATTTTTTTTATTTATATAAATATAAATAGTTAAAGTTTTAACAAATAATGGGTAATTCAGATGACCGGGTCCTCTGAATTCCAATTGAGGTTCGATTTAACTTAGACTTATGCAATGTTCATTTTTTGTTTTTTTTATTCTTATGCATCATTTTTATTTTCATAATATCTTTTTAAAAATAAATAAATATGGATATTTAAAAATGAAAAAAAATCAATTCACTTCGTTTATACTGCAAAAATCAAGTGATAAAACTACTTCAAAATTTTAAGAGTATATGAAAAGAAGAAGTCTTCATAACCTACTTTGAAGCTGATTAAAACTGCTTCAAAATTTTAAATTCAAGTGCTTCAAAATTCTGCTAACCATAAATTTTGGCAAACAAGTCTATGTTAATTAGCACTCTCTTTCATTGTAGACGTGTTGGGGGATAATAAAAGATCCAGATTTTCTATCTATTGAATGTACTAAGCAATGTGTAGACAAAATAAATAATGTGTTGTGTTATTGAATGCGCCATATTCAATCATTAAATGCAAAATAAAATAATTTTTTTGATAGATTTATGATTTTTTTCATTATATTAATAGATTAAACGAAAACTGAGTAGTATTAACTGAGAAAATGCACTTAAAGTTCTATATATTGATAATTAAAAGGTTAAAAGGTAATAATCAAACTTATAGTAAAAAAAAATTCTTTTTGCTATCATTACAAAAACTCTTTTTCCTTTCATATATACATGTTTTAAGAAATAATGTATGTCCCGTGCATAGCACGGATTTTTTGCTAGTATATATATATTATATTGTGATATTATAAGGAGTATATATGAGCGCGATCTAACTTTGACCTATTCGTTTTAATGGAGTGGACTTGAAGCAAGATAATAATATAGAACTATATACATGTAAATTAAGTACTTCCTTCATCCCATACTAAAATGTTCATCTGACTTGTACAAGAATTTTTTTATTAACTTGTATAAGAATTAAAAAAAGTAGTTTGATAATAAGTAAATTATTATAATATCCTTATGAATAAAAATATTTGTATGCAAGAGATTATGAGAGTATAAATACTATTTTAAAAAAGTCATATTCATTTTGGAAAAACTAATATAGAAAGTCAACATTTAATTTATATATATATATATTCAGCAAAGAAAACATAAAATTTCTTTGTGAAAAAACCATGTTCTTGGTTAGAGGCAAATATATATTGTTTTTCCAAATATGTTTGGGTTGAGTGTTATGTTAACAATGTTGTTTCTTGTGCCTCGATGGCCTAACTGAGATACAGATTTGTCATATTTGCTGTTTTCTTCTGTTTGAAAGCTGTTTTTGCAATATATTATATGGTTCACATTTTGGTTCCCTAGGCTTCGCACATGCAAATTATCTTATATATGGACTTTACAACCCCTAAAGTCTCTATCCAAATCTTTGTTTTTACTATAAATAAGAGTTTATTCAACTCTCCTTTTGTACTAATTTTCCCGGCTGATGCGGTGCATGTTTGTTGAGATGGATTATTAAGGGTATTTCGGTCATTTTAATCTTTTCCAGCTCGATTTCCTTGCATAATATTTTCTTATGTGATTAGGATTGGATAGAGATTTTAGCTTTGGAATTTCGTCTTGAATTTCAAAAAAAATTTGAATTATGTGGGAGGAGATGTAGAGTCAATTTTTGAAATTCAAAATGTGAGATGATATCGAACGTGAGCCTATTTATCTGCGTAGTACCAGTATATTGGAGGAAATTTCTACGTGTATTAGCATTATAGATTCAAAGTGAATTTAGATATTTTAACCATCACATCTTATCATGTGATGCATTATACTATCATTGATGCATTATAAAGTGTACGAAAAAAATTTCGTGGAAAAAGAAAAAAGCATAAAAGATATGAAATTGTGCCTTTATTTTCTTACCCTTAAATATACATCAAATCTTGGAAGGACAAAAAATAAGAGTTTACACCATACATGCTCTTGGTAAAGAAGAAGGGAAAAAAAAATTACTCTCTCCTAAAAGAATCTTGAAAATGGCCTAGGGCAAACAAGGGGAGGGGCAGAAAGGTCAAAATAAAACAATATATTACTCTACAGACTTTTGGCTATGGACATCTAGAGTTCCTTCCAGGACCTCCATAATAAAAGTAATTACCCCAAACATGATTTATTCCAGCTTTAATATCATAACAATTAGGATGATCAGCCAAGAGATGAAGATTAGATAAAGGGATTAAGCTATTATCCCAATCAACAACTTGCAAGTTCCTGAAATAAGAAGCTTTCCCAAATCCTTCATTTGCAAAATGACCACTTCCCATTTGTGTTGAGGTGTGAAATCCCATTGATCTTGTGTTCACTACTTCTCCACCAAATTGTACCATACTTGCATGCCTTTGTAGATGTGAGAATAGATATGAAGGCCAATATCCCACTAGTAATCCTGACCCAAATTCAAGCCACCAATGCCCATGCTTAGGGTCCTACAAAAACAAAACATGAATAGTAAGTGACCATAATTATGTAAGGACTATCACGTCATGTCCGACTATTTGACTTATAGTTTTTGAGATTTGTAAGTTGATTCATCGATCCCTCATCGATATTGATCGATTACATGATTACATGATTACATGACTCGTAGATTTTGAGATTCTTTAGAACGTAAATAAGGAGAATGTTGTATCACCGACTATATCAAGGACGAAGACTAGGGGTGGGTGGAGGCAGGTGTCCCCCAAATTTTTAAAAATCTTAATAGATATAATAAATTTTATATATAATTCGAAATATTTAATCAAATTCGTCTTCCCAACATTTTTTTGCAGTTTTTATACATAATTCGATATATTGTTATAGTTTTTCGCCCCAACTTAAAAGTCTTAACTTCGTGAACTATATTATGTAATTTTTAAAAAAATTTAAGAATAATTTTTAAAATCAAACACTATACGGTAGTTCTACTAAGATTTGGAGAAATAGTGACCACTTAAAATTTTGAATTACTATGTAATATTGTGAGTGCCCCATTGTGACCAATTTATAATAGTGGAACTCATTTGAGATCAACTTATATGACCTAACAAACAAGTTTTGGGAAGAAGAAAAAAAATGCATGGGGGGCAGAGCTTGAAGACCATAGCCATAGCTTTCAAAAGCCAGTTGTTGTCCACTAGTAGTGAAGTACTTGATTTTTAAATGGGAAAAGGGAGAAAAAATTTGTTACAAAGAGGAGAATCTCAATATTAATATCTCAAGAACAGTTGGAGTCTTGGAGAATAGTAGATAGATAATATATATAACTAATGGCCTCATAGAGATGTTTTTGTCACTGACCCATTAGTCAACTTGTGTATTCTTCCAATAAAATAAGCATAACTTAGGCTGCTCTTCTTGATATGCTATTTTTCTTGGTGGAAATTATGTTTGAATTAGCCCAAATGCTTCAAACCAAACTATTAAGAGTGTCGAACCGAAATTTATTGTTTCGAGTCGGAAGTATTATGTTAACTTTATATTAAGTGCAAATTACATAGTAAGGAGCTCTTTAGTAAATTATGCGTTCTGATTCTGATTCGCATACTTTATAAGTTAAAGAAAGTAATTACTTAACTGCGTTATAATATGAGTAGAGTTTAGCTAAGAAAACTTATATTTTTTAATAAAAAAAATTTTCTTATTTTTTTTAATAAAAAAAAAAGATACCTTCCAGATGGTGATTCCAATATCAAATTGTCTGGTATTGTAAGAAGACCTTGGAGAAATTGCAGCCCCAATAGCAATTCTGCTATTGGTTTGAACAAAGCCTGAACACAACAAATTGTAGCATCCTGTTGCCTGATATGCATCTGTCTGCAGATCATAAAATTATTCTGAGTTTTTCGTAATTTTGACCCAAAAAAATGCCATAGTAAATTACATATCAACAAACATATATTTAGATTCTCACCGTCCAGTATGTGAAGAACCTAGGATAGTTATCTCCATACAACTCTGGACTAACCTGGAAAAAACATGAGCATGAATCTGTTTACTATTTCTTCAATGTTACAACAACAATAACATAACTCTATTAAGTCCCAATAATTGGGGTATGGTCGGGAGATGGATAGGAGGTAAAACTAACTTTTTAACAATAAATGTACAAAGTAACTGCTCCTAGAATACCACTGAAGCAGATGGGATTAGAGACTGATCTAATCTTTGGAAATGAATGCACAAAGTGGATACTCACAGAATACCACTGAAACAGTAGTCTCTTTATACCGTCATGTTTGCTACGAAATCATACCCTCAAATTAGAGTTAAAAGACATCAGAGAAGACAGACTCTAGATTAAGTTTTCGCGGTAAATAATAAGACTGTATAATGAATGATATGAGGATAGATTTGTAGACCTGCCAACCAGCTTCAATGGTATTGAGATCATTGCCAAAGGTGCCTGAAATGATCCAGACTTGTGATAGACTAAATTCATACTGGTCTGTGACATGAGGTGCCCATACATTTATGCTAGCTTTTGCTCCATAAAATTGATCCCCATTCATAAAAGCAACTGCATGCTGCATTTCATAAGGAGATTCACTGAATCAGATTCAACATATTTTGCACAATTTTTTATTCCATTTTATCTTAGGATTCAACATTTATGTCTGAATGTATTTTTTTTCCAAATTCTTGTAATTAGGATTTCTGTTTCATTTAACAAAAACTATTAGGCTTTGTTTTTAGCTAAGAAAAAGATAAAATTGATGGGACAATTCTTCATCCCCCAACCAACACCCATTTATTGAATACAGTAAAATGGTCATTTTTCTAGAGTACGGTTATAATTTAAAATACGTATTTTCAGTACATCATAAATAATTTTAGCATTTTTGGGACGTTAAATCAAAATATTTAACGATTCAATATTTTTTTCATGGACACCTGTTATGATTTTCAAACATATGTTACATGTCTAAAGACATGTGTTTATAACAAGAGAACATTTGTGGCAGCTTTAAGACATGTGTATGTAACGACAAAACATATATCGCATTAAATTTAACACATGTCCAAAAGCATATAACATTTATTGCAACTAATGTTTTTCCCCCCTTAAAACTAACCTCATGATCACTGCTCATCGTATCGTGTCTTAAGCCTCTTTTAATCTTCCTTCCGAATCTACGAATGGAGGTAGCTCTAAGAACATCTTTATCTGTAGTTCTTCTGATAGGTATACTTCCTTCTGGACATGATTCACCAGAATCACTCCATAGTTGAAATGTCTCTACCATTCCATCAAATGAATCATTCCCTTTAGGCCTCTCTGGTTGTTCCTGCATTCATTCATTCCCATTATAGTCCACATTTTTCCATCAATTTCTTCAACAAAAAAAAAAAAAAAAAATAAATCAATTCTCTTCATTATATATTACTCCCTCTATTGCTTAATATAACACTTTCTGATCATATAACGAAAATAAATGAAGTAAAAAACTAGGTATTTTGTTAGTCAAAATTCCTATATTACTTCTTTAAATATGACTTGTATATCACTAATTCTATTTAAGAGATTAATATTAATATTTTAATTAAAAAAAATCTTAATTTTCGTTAAATGACTTGAAAGTCTTATACTCCCTCCATTCCTTAATATAACACTATAATTACGAAAATTAAAAAAGTAAAAAACAAAATACTTTGTTAATCAAAATACTAACATTATTATCTTAAATAGAACTTGTATTCCACTAATTTTATTTAAGATAATAATATTGATATTTTTTTTTTTAAAAAAAAAACTTAATATTTACTTCCTTAATTTTTACTACTTGTCTTAAAACAAAGTCTTATATTTAGGAATTGGAGGGAGTATTAAGGAATGGAGGTCAAGAAATATATATATATATATATATATATATATATATATATATATATATATATATATATATATATATATATATATATATATATATATATGTATACCAATGGCTTCTGTCCTTTGAGCTTAGGGTGATCGAAAGCCGGTTGAAGATGAGTTGGAACACAATCTATTATATCTCCATCACCACTCTGCATTCATCAAAATACAATTTTTTTTCTCAAATCAAATGAAGAAATTTACAAATTGAAAAAAAAAAAACCTGAATTGTCTTGAGTGCTGGTTTGTTGATTTTCTTGAGATAGGTTCTAATCCTCTTGAATCTAAGAAGCTCTTGTCTTGAGTGAAAAGTTTGATTTGTTAAGAAGAGGTTGTCAATTGAATCAGACACAATAGGGTTTGGACAAAACAAGGGTAGTAGTAGTAGTAGTAGAAGAAGAAGAAATTAGGAGTAAGAAAAGAACAAATTTATAAATGATTGGAAGTTTTTTGTAAGGTTTAATAGTAAAAGAAGAAGAAGAAGAAGTCATTTTTTTGTTGTTGTTGTTGTTGAATAGTGTCTTGGAGTGGTTGTTTCCTATGCTAACTTGGCTTCTGTTTGTATGCATTGATTTGTTTGTCTATTCACTGAATATGAACAACAAAAACATGGTTTTATTCCAAAACTTTGTCCATAAAAGAAAGAAACTCAAAAGGGTCCATCAAGAGAGTAAACTTCCAAAGGAAAAGTTAAAACCAATTCACTCCTTCACCACTTTCCAATACTTTAAAAATATAAAAAAAATATAGGTAAAAAAAAAACTACCCTCTCTCTCTCTCTCTCTAGAACTGAGATACTATTGTCTTGGTTTTGTATTCTGACACACAATAAAGAACCTTCAGACTGGTCTAATTAAAATAGGTTCTTTATAAGGAAAAAAGAAGGATGATTTACCCCATGATAGGTTGTGCTCAACAAGGAGGACATTTTTTTTATAAAGAAAAGTAAAAAGCACAAAAACATGCTTGCACATTGTTGCTTAGCTCATAGGCTCAAAGGAGTTTGAAATTTCAGCTGATTAGTACTTGAACAAAAGGAAAAAAAATGTGTACAACTAAAGTAACACAAGATAAGTTTTGAATATACTTTTATTTTTTTTTAAAGCAAATAACTATTTTTACCACAAAAATAGTTTTGTTTGCTAATTCTATCACAAATAATTTTTCAGTGTATTTTCTGCCATAATAATAATTTTGTGTGCTAATTCTGCCACAAATTATTTTTCACCGCCTTTTCTGACACAAAAGAAATTTCACGTGATATTAGCAAGGTTATCAAGATCGCAAATTTAACTCGGAACGAAAGGGGTCTAAAAAATCGTAAACATGAGGATCGTAGCACGGATCGGAAGATCCGACAAAACTATTAAAATAATATTTAATGATAAATTTATGTTAATAAGGCATCATTTTATATGCAATTGAGCAAAAAAAAATATAACAATTCTTCAACGGGAAAAAAATAAGAATACCACTAGAACTAACAAACTGAAATTAAATCACATTCTAACAAGTGATAAACTTCGGAAGTAAACCAATAATTCATAAGGTTTTTTACTCCAACAAGTCTATTGATAAGTCTATATTTTACCAATATTTTGGATTGTTTTCCTAGTTGGATTGAACTTAATCGAGAAAGAAAATATATTAAATTAGTCTTTATGAATGGATATGCCCAAAAATGTTTTTGTGAATTCTATTTGCAAAACTAAAATTAATTCATTAATTTTCTAATAGTTGATACAGCTGAAGGGCATTTTGGATATCAAAGAATTATATTTAACATGTGCTAAATTATCACATATAAGAAACTGATTCCAACTGGGAATAGAAGATCAAAGAAGCCAATCATATTTTTCAATTGGAGTTCAACAACCAAGAAATGGAATCCAATTACAATTAGAGCAGGAGAGGACACGCCACATATACATGGGAATTAATTCTGGGATAAGGACATAAGAAGAGGAAAGTCAAAATTCATTGTTGATGATACAAATCAAAGTCCTATTCATATGGATAGATGGGAATCCAATAAGATAAATAAAACGTGGATAAAATAAATGATCAAAGCAAGTTAAATCATCTTAGGAATCTACTTGAATTCCAAGTTGAATTGGAATTGAATGGAAAACAACAGGAGCGGTTCAGTGCCAATATAAAGGACCATCACGGCAGAGAGAAAATCATCCCTCACATAATCAAACAATTGATAATTCATTCTTATCATATGAAATTTAGAGTTGCTGCGTCGGTGGGGGAGCAATACACAAGAAGCATAAAAGAATTTCGGTGAACGGAGGGCAAGGATCAAAAGAACTCGATTCCGACGAACCAAACTCTTTCTAGTTCTCATTTAATTTTATGTTAATTTATTTTGTAGTTTGGAACATGTTCATGTCCTTGTGTGGTTTCTAGCGAGTAGGAAATAAAAGGTAGAGAAGACCATAGAGTTTTATGCAGTTTTAGGTCTTAAAATCACGTAGAGTTGAGAATTAATTTAAAGAGATCACTCATTACTCCATAAAAGGAGTAGACCGTATTAGTGGTGTCTTAGTTCATTTAGTTTAGGTTGAGTTATAAGTGAGAAAATTTTCCAGTTAGATAGTCAATTCTCGTTGGGACGATCTTTTACTTATCACTTTATTACTTGTTTGATATTTGTGCACTTGCAAATTTAGCACCATCTATCTTTCTAATATTCTAATCTAGCAAACCATTCAAGGAGTTGTTATTATCCTCCATTTAATCTCTACCTCCACTCACATCGACAATGAGCGATGAAGCTGGGAGTCTAAGACTTGAGAGAGTTGAGATGTTGTGTTGAATACAAGTGAATGTTTTTTTTATTTGAGATAACCCGTTACCGACCCAGTTGAAAAGAGGCAAGATTTAAAAAAAAATAAAAAAAAAAAAAGAGGCAAGATTGAATCTCACCGGATCGTGCGATTTTACGATCTAGATCGACGGTCCTCTACGATTCAATCCTCCAGCGATTTTTAGTACGATTTAACTCGATTTATACCCTTAGAATCGTAGGATTTTACGATTTAAATTTATGTTATTTATTTATTAAATATTTTGGCGCATTTATGTTAGTAGTGCAAGAATAAATGACATGTTGTCCATGTATTTAGTTAGTGGCTAAGTTTTAATTATCTAGGAGTTGTAGACTCCTAATCCTTAAAGGACTCTTATTTGTGAGTTCATTATGGACGAAATTCAATCTATTTAAAGAGGGAATTCATCCTAGATTAATTAGATTAGATTTGTGATATTTTAAGGTTATTCCTTAGTTACTTAAAGAATTGATTTTCTATGTAGAACTTCATTCATCTTTGAGTTACTGCAAACAAAACTTATTGATACAGTAACTCAAAGATAACTCACGATTTTGACAACCTTGGCTATAAGTGCCATAATGCGACATATCCAATTCATACTCGGCCCGACCCGATCCGATCATTAAAATGAATTGGATGGTTTGTCAATTTTAACTTTGAAATATAATGCGGTGGGGAAGAGACTGGCGGGTTAATGGTTAGGTCGGGTCAAATCTAAATTTGATAGGTCGGGTTATGACACTTATAACACGCGAAATTTCTTTTGTTGCAGAAAAAACACCAAAAAACTATATGTGGTATAAATAGCACACAAACCTACTTTTGTAGCAGAAAATGCACCAAAAAACTATTTGTAGCGAAATTAGCACATGAAATTATTTTTGTGGCATAAATATTTATTTACTCTTTTTTTTTTATTGGTTTTAGAGTATTCACCACTAGTTCAGAATTCATGCAGATATATCTATCAATTAAAGTCGCATAAAGTTATATTTCAAGTGATTAAACCTTACTTTGAGCATATTTTGTTGCAACCCAAACAAGGTGAACTGTAACCAATTGTGTTACCATCTCTTATTAATTTTTGAACCAACTACGTTACCACCTCTTATCAACTTTACGAGTCATGAGACAATTAGCATTACCTCCTCTTATCAATTTTTGAATACGCGTTTATGAGCATCCGTGTAAGGGAAACATTGGAAAGTAAAATTCGTTCTCTTATAGTAACATTTTGTGTCTACCAAGAGTCTTACTTGTTAACAGATAATTTACGAAATTCAATCATCATCACCTTTCTCAGTTTTCTTCATCTTTCCGAGATAATTTATGGGATAGTTGATACGCCCATGATCTCGTAAATTGTTGATTTCTAAGAAAGGTGATAAAACTGAGCTTGCTACTGCTGTCAGTGGTGGAGCCAGAAAATTTTCTTTGGGGGGCACAATTAACATTGACAAAATAAATTCATAAAAGCATATAAACCTTGGCGGAGCCAAAAAAATTTTTTGATGAGAAGGACTCTCGAGAAGAAAAAATAAATATTTACAATGGAAATTAAAATATATATCATGTTTGATTGTTGAATCCAAAAAGAACAAGCTTGAATAAAAAGGCCCCAAAGACCTTTTTTGTATGATTAGACCAAAATAAAAGGCCATTTAGAAATATTATGGGTATTAGAGATGAAGTTGGAGGAAACATGAAGGGCTTATTATTAATGTGAACGAATATTTTTTTATTTTTGATAAAATCTTATATTATAATCTATTAGTAATTATGAATTTTTTGATGAAATTTTATAAATATTATAATCTCTTACACAATTAAGTTGGGGGGCACTTGCCCCCCAGGCCCCCCTACAGAGAGCAGATCTCTTACACAATTAATTTCAAAATGTTCACGGGATGAGGTGTTATAAAAACAAAACTAAAATTATAAAAAAAAAAAAATTTGGAAAAAGTTGGGCCCCCCCCTAGCTCCGCCAGTGACTGCTGTTCTAGGATCTCGGAGAAGCTGCTGCGAAGAATTTTATCATGTATTTATTTTTTTTTACTGTTTCTTGTGTTGTTTACTTGGTCCGGGGTGTGAACTTTTATCTGTTATCATGGTGTTTACACCATTGTATAACTTTTATTTTTCTTGTATTTGCATTTTATCTTTTGATTATGATAGTCTTGGACTATTTTATAATTAATGAGTAAATCTTTATTTAGAAAAAAAAAAATTCATTCGTGTGAACTTTATTGCAAGTGCTTCAATTCCTAAAAGATTTACCTCTTATGTCTCCCTATTTATATCAATCTTACACCAAAAGCTCTAAACAATTTCTAGGCCCGTTTCCTATCTCATTCTTTGTTTTTTCAAAGAAAAAACTGTGTTAATTTTTTAATTTAAATTTTTATATTCTAAAATGGTGAAACTCTTATGGAAAAGTGTATACATGATAATTATTTATTAATGAGATAGAGAAAGAGACAATATTGGGGACAAAATATTTTTTCCCACCAAAAGGGTTGTGCGTATTTTACCATTTATGCGCAACAAGGATCGTATGTCTTCATTCTGTGTTTCGTTCTCTATCCTATCAATAAAAAATTGCAACGTGTTAATTTTTTTAATTAAAAAATTTATAACCTAGAACTATATTTATTGAAAGACAGTATTTTCATGTAAGGAATGCATCCGTGTCAAAATATCTTTCTTAAATGGGGTTCTGATGCTGGGGGAGGGGAAGGGGGTGTTTTGATGCTTAATAATGCAGGTGGCAGTATAATGGTAATTTGTACTTAGCATTTGGTGGAACATATTTAACATATCATAATTAATTTGCATACACATGGGAAAAAAACCCAAAAAATCCAATTCAGAGAAACACCATGATTAAACAAGAAACATCATGATGATTAAGTAGCGCTCTAAAAGTGACAGCTATTTTCAATAATTTTTGAAACGTCAATTTTTTATTAAAAAAAAGATTAATTTTTGTAATTTTTTTTTTAAATATTACATTTTACCCCTTTCCCTGTTTCTTTGGATGCAATTTACTATCTTTATGGGATTTGCTCCCTTAGACTTTAGGCTTTAAATTCTGTCTTAATTATGATGATGAAAAGTAAATGTTTCAACTTTATTGTTTCAGCTTCTATCTCATTTATTATTTTCTTTCGCCAAAAATTAAATATTCTTTTTTTTTATTCATTATGTATAAATAATAGGACATTCAATTCCGGATGGAGTATAATAATAATAATAAAAAGATATCCCATGAAAAAGATGTTACTAGGAAAAAAATGAAACCTAATGGGGAAGTTTGATACATTGCAATTTCAATTTGATGATTATATAACAAATGATAAGAAAGAGATTCGCCAGATCACCTTAAGTTAAAGGGATATGACCGTTCATGAGCTTTTTATTCTTACAAATATAGGTTAAGTTTTATTCATAATCAAGATTGCTATGATTTTGCATTTTTTGACAATGGTAACTAAAGCTATGTTTGGTTAGCACAGTGGAAAGGCAAATAATCCTCTGTCCCCAATTCCTGTCCCCATCCCTGTCCCAGCCAATCACAATCCACCCTGTGTATATATAATTGGAAAAAGCTATTTATATAAGAAATTTTGATTTAGTGATGACGTGATATGAATCGCGTGACAGAGTGATTTTCACCCCAGTGGAAAGGGGGAGGGCAGTAGCACTAGGCTTACAGAAAACGAATTTAGGATAAGGTATTATGTCGTATTTGTTTTATTATATTTATTTTCAAATATGTATTCAGATTCAGTCGGATCTAAATTATGCAAGTCTGTATCCCTCTTTTTTGGATCACCATATAAACGTTTCAATGGAAATATAAAATCACCATTGAACGGTAATTTTTATTTTATTTTTGGAGAAATCATCCTATTTAATCTTCCAGAAATTTTCGTTTTGCCCGTATACTCTCAAATGTTTAATTTCAGTCTATTTAGTCGCCCCAAAAATTTTTTCATTTCGCCTGTATAGTCAATAATGTTTAATTTCAGCCTGTAAAGTCCCTTATCTATTTACGGGATGCATATAGAGGTTCCACCACCTCTTATGCGGCGAACTTAGGGCAAATGAGTTCCTCCAAATTAGGGTAATAGAATTTGGGATTTCCTTTTTCACTACAACAAAAAAGGTCTATTGCGACGTTTGCCATATGTCGCAATAAGCCAAAAAAACGTCGGTATAGATCTATACCAACATTTATTACAAGTGTCGCGTAAACGTCGCATTTGCCTGTGTCGTTATGGTTTCTTACAACATTTGTTTCAAGCGCCGGTACCTATCTATTACGACATTTGTTGCGTCATTTTAAAGTGTTTCAAAAGGTATTTTTGCCGACATTTGTAAATAATCGCAACAATCGTCTATTCCGACATTTGTAAATATTGTGAATAAGTAATTTTTTCCGATATTTTTAAATAGTTGCAACAAAATATCTCTCCCGATATTCGTAAATTTTGAAACCAGGCTGGCCGAACTGAGCCAAGCCGAGTCGGAGCCCGACAAATCGAGTCGTTGAGTCTTGTTATCTTTGCATAATCGGAGCTAGAGCCTAGAGACAAGTCGAGCCGTCGAGTCTAGCTAGACTTGAATAATATATAATAAACTTACTCCATATTCAAAGATATGGGAATTGAACACGCGACCTCCTTGCATGTATGTCGTGCAATTTGCCGCTGAGCTAAATGATCATTTGTTATTTGTTTCTCCTCCTATTATATTTATTATAATAGAATTTGGATTTTGAATTTTGTACCTTTGTGTTTCGATTATTTATGAATCAAATTAAAATTAATACACTCTCATTAAATTTTATGTCTTTAATTTTTCTTTAAAAAATATATTTCAGAAACATAATCTTTCTATTTGTTTTTGTTTGAAAATGTCACGAGATCTAACGACATAATATATAAATATCGCTATATGAGTCGCAAAAAGTAACAATTTATAACATGTAATGTAAATGTCACGAACTAACATCAAATTGTTTGTAAGAATAAAAATACTATAATTGTCTTTATGAAACGTCGTATAAAATCTGAATATAGCGACATTTGTGTGAAATGTCACATGAATTAATGATATTGTATATAAATGTAGTTATATAGGGACTGTACATGCAAAACAAAAATTTTTGGGGATTAAATAAGCTGATTTCCCTTATTTTTGGGTGGATGGTGTGAAGTTTCCAATCTAGATAAACCAGATAAAATTTCTAATTTTTCTGAAATTTTATTACGTGAAAACGCACGTAGATTATCCTAATTAATTAATTTGTTTTTTTTTAAAAAAGTGAATAGGAAAATGAAGAATATAGAAGTTTGGCAAGAAAATTACTTGCTCTTTTTCCAAGGGAAAACTTACTAAATGTAGTTAGTGAAAATGAACCCATAGCATGTGGAATAGCACTATAATTTTGGGTTTGCAAAAAGGTAGCAGTCTGAATATGGTGTTGAAAGGGGAATAAATCTTGACTGATAGATAAAATATTTGACATCCGATTTTTTTTTTGAAAATCTTAATACCTGTTGAACGGTTTAAAATTTACATCATCTATTTTAGTTATGCCAATAATTGTTCGTATAATCAATATATATATGTTGAATTTTAAACTGTGCAATGAATGTTAGACTTAAATAAGTGTTTAAATTTATATTTTGTATGTGGTGAAAAAAAAGCATTCAGTGCATGGCTCCAAGGTAAGGTATGGGCCCTATAAAAGAAGGCACTCTTTATAGGGTTGTGGCCAGCAATTTGGTGGTGTTGCAATAGTTACTATAACTTTAATCATCTCTTCTTTTCACAGAAAACCCACTCACATTTCTGCAGCAAAAGCCATGGATATGTTATGGAATATTGGCCCATAAAGTGTCACACTCATTAAAACATATTAGGGCACACTTATTTTTATGTTATTTTATTATTATATATGTATCCATATTTCTCAGTGGAAACATGCCCTTTTGTAAAGTTGGCCTAAAAGAACAGATTCCCCCACTCTTTTTTTTTTTTGATGGATAAACATATTCCCCCACTCACAAACCTAGAAAATACATTACAAATTATATTCCTTTTCTTTCTTTCTTTCTTTCTGGCTAAAGGCATCAGAAATTATATTCACTTGAAAAGTTACTTGGATGAATAATCCAATCTCGACTGCCTGATTCATAATTTAAGAGATTTTAATAATTTGTGAATGAAATAACCCAAGTATTAGAAAGTGACTTGGCTTGATACTCATTTTATCTTCTTAAAATTTGTGATAGTGGAATGTAATTTTGTTTAGACTAAAACATAAGAGGAGAGCTCTAATATGTGAATTTTTTAAGCATGGAGGAGTCTGATTTGCTGGAGTATGGCCATTTAATAATAATTATACATTTATTAAGCCTTTTGGATAAAGTAGAAAAAGTGCTGCCAAGTGCCCACCCTTTTGATATTTTGAATGGATTCTTTTCTACTAAATTTAATGAAAAAATAAATTTATTTAGAAAATTATGTATATTAGGACCAATTTGAGGTCCCCCTTTTTTTTCCGCTTTTCTCTCTCCCCCCTTTTTTCTCCTGCGTTTCCTCTCCCTCCTATTGCTGGCCAGATTTGGCTATTGTCTTCGGCCAATGGTCAAATCTTGATCCTTTTGTTCCGTTTATATTACTCTATTTTGTACTACGAATCATATGAAACCTTTTTCAGAGTTTTTTTCTTCAAGATTTGAGACACAGTGGTTAGATGAGTCTCGGATCTTCATGAATCTAGACTTTTTTTTCTATTTTTCTAGGAGGATTTGTTCAACCCTGATTAGATCTCGGGCCCTTTATCAACTTTTTATATCTTCCCGAGATAATTTGTAGGGATGGTTGATACGCCTACGATCCTATAAATTGTCGACCCCTAGCGAAGATGTTGAAAGTGATATTCTCCTGTCCCCATGCGATCAATGATTGCGATGAAGATGCTTTGAAGGAGTAAGATTATGTATTTGTTTAGTTTGGCTAATTTTTTTAGTTGTTTTTCCTAACCATTCAAGTTTTTTCGTGTGTGTCTTTTTGTCTCATTATCGTGATTTTTTAAATCATCAGTATAACTTTTACTTTCTGTATTTTCGATTTTCCTTTGATCGTAATGGGCTTTCGTCTATTTGCGATTAATGAAACTAAATTTATTCAAAAAGTGGAAAATAATGATTCTCTGGACAGACAGCTTTATCATTCTTTTTGCCACTCTAGAGAATTGTAGAGATTGATGGAGAAGCATATAATATTAAGATAGGACATTTAGCAAAAAAAATAAAAAAATATTAAGATAGGATTTATCCCTAGATTCTTGTAGTTTTGTTTTTCATTTTTTTATTGTATAAGAATATTACCCATTAATAATGAAATGAAGAAAACTACTACAACCAATATAACTCTATCACACAAAGAAAAGTCGCATAAAAATCAATAGATAAAATCACATCGTACAAAAAATAAGTAGGAGACAAAAATATTAATACTAATAAACAAAGGAATATATAATTTTTTTCTTCGCAGTATCTTCTTCGCCATTCTTAACTCACAGTAGCAGAAATCAATTAATTACAACTTTTTTCATAGAAATTGACGGTTTAAAAAATCATGCAAAAGACCATGGCCTAGATTCTTGTAGCATTCTTCATCCTCCACACAATGGGTGAAGATAAAGATTCTTCACAAGAATATATTAAGAATAATATTTTCCATCTCTCTTTACAAAAAAAATCAAAGATTCTTTTTTTTTTTAGTCAAGATATACAATAGCTTGATTTGTAAATATCGCATTCAACATTCATCAAATGTTATGCTCATTTCCTTTCCCTGTTTTCTTTGTAATAGTGCAAGATCCTCCGCTAAACCATTCCTCTATTATTACTCAATAATCATAGTTTACTCAATTTATATGTAGTCATACAATACAACACTTCATCCATTTTATGCAATAAAATTAATGGAGAAACCATGACATCAATTTCTAGAACTTTAAAATACATTTTTTCAGGCTTTTGATAAGAAAAACATTAAGAATGTAAGAACCTTATCTTGGAAGCTTAATCAAAATCCTCAAAACAAACACAAAACTAGAAATTTCAGATTCGCAATCCTAACTTCTGAAGCCAAAATCTCTCAACCCCACCATTGGAATGACGATCCCCACCGTCCATATTGTAGCTCTATCAGTCCTCTATCCAACACAATAAAAATCACTCCGATCAGATTCCGTTTACTATCTCAAACAAGGAATCTCTCTCATCCAATATGTTTTTCCAAAATTCTCTTTCTTCTTCTTTCACTTTTTTCTTTTCTTTCTTTTCTTTCTTTTCTTTGCAATAAGCTCTCGAACCCAAACAACACTCCCCCGAATGTCTCTGGTTACAAGTAGCACATTCGCCCACCATCGGATCAGTACTCGGTGTATTTGTCGGTCTTCCCATCTCAACTATATTACCTCATCTCCTTACTGTTAGCCTAGAACCAGGTACTGGTCTAGATACTTAAACTACCCTCTCACAGGCTACTAAAGGCTCAAAACTTACCGGCGAAGAACTATGTCCTTGAACCATTTCTGAGTAGGGTCTTTTTGGTACCCGTTCTACATCGGCTCTTGTAAACTCCGCCTTAATATCCAAGCTTCAATGGTAAGCGTCCATGTATTGGTAGGACCGTACCCAAAAGCCTTCATCGAATCATATTCAACAATCCCCTAACGAACCTATGAGTCCTCATAGAATGGTGGGTCTTGAATGATGGATACTGCATTTTTACCCAGGGAATTAAACTTGCCCGCATATTCTGCATTGTCATTCTCTCAGTCTGTTGCATCTCAAAGAATTGGTTCTGTCTCTCCATCTTATAAGTTCCTAGGAGATACTGATCTAAGAAGTCTCCCTTAAATTCTTCTCAAGTGACATGTTGTCCTCTTTGGCGATAGATCGGGGCAACACCTCTCCACCACTCCGCTACCTCTACTGTGAATGAAGTGATCACAACGGTGGCCTTAGCACCCTCTTGCGCCCTCATAATCTCAAAATTTTGTTCCATATGTTCAATCAACCTCTCCGCCTAATCTGGTATCTCATTCCCCGCAAACACTACCATTCATATCTTCATCATCCTCTCACAAAGTGTCCCTGATTCCCTTTTTATTCTCGGTTCCAGTGCAACCTCGACATTTTGGTTGATCTGTGTTTGCTGATTTTGCAACACTTGAGCTAACATGTTAAGTGTTGTTGTTAACTCTGTTGGAATTGCCATAGTTGCCGACAGTGGTGGTGCATGTCGTTGTTGTGATGATTCCGGTTCCTTGTCAGCCCTTGCAGTATCATGTCCCCTGTTATTCCCAGTACATCAGCGTGCATATATGATTACTAGTATGTCAATGTCGATGTCAATGTCGTTGTCGTTTCTTCCTTGACGGTCCATCTTAAACTAGGTGACAAATTAACACAGACACACATATATAGCACATAAATAGTAACAACTAGCTAGCATGTTATCACAATCTTAAACACATTATATCTCAATTAAAAATGTAGCACATAAGCAATAAAAGTCATGCCATCAACTAACTTAATAAAGCAACAAAACAAGTTATCATGATGATACATTTAAAGCAAATTAACACTAAGTTAACATGTTAATTCGGTTCATAACACACATAACAAGTTAAAATGACATAACATATAAGGTAAACATGGCACATCATATTAACAATAACATATAAAGCGATAAGTAAACATATATTTCATATTTCCAGAGTCTCTACCCGAGAAGCACATCTTAAGTTCTCTAAGGATTACATCATATGTTCATTCCATGCATACTTAACTTCTAACCACATGTTTAAGAATAAAGTTCGACCTTCTATGATACCACTTATGTCACAATTCGTGCCCAGGTAAGGACCTGACAGTGCCTCATCTACCAATGAGACACCAAACCCAAAACAGAAATATTAATCATCCGAAATAAAACTTGATTAAACTTAAACATAACATACGGTTTACATCATAACTTAACATAATACTATAAAATAATTTTTATGTTTTATTACAATCCACAAAAAAATAACAAGGTTCAAAAGATAAATCACAAACTATCTGTTACATCATAGCTTAACCAACTCTCTCCTCGATCCAAGGTTTCTCAATGATATCTTCCACATGTCCATCAACAAAATAGTAAGGGTGACCTACTAAACTAGCCCAGTAAGGTTCAAACACCCTTGGGATGAATCATCATTAGACTCAAAATACACTTGTAAACCAATGCATAACTTTACTTGAAAAAACTCTTTAAAATACTTGAAATACACTTGTAAAATAATTTATAGGACTATAACATACTAGGCTTGAAAACGGAACAAGGCAAAAATCGAAACAGATCAAAACAGAGTCTTCTAGATTCGTAGTTCTAACTTCCGAAGCCAAAATTTCTCAACTCCACCGTTGGAATTATGATCCCACCATCCATTTTGTAGCTCTATCAGTCCTCTATCCAAAGCAACAAGAATGACTCCGATAAGAATCCGTTTACTAACTCAAATAAGGAATCTCTCACAACCAATCTATTTTTCTAGAATTTTCTTTCCTCTTCTTTCTCTCTTTTCTTTTCTTTCTTCTCTTTCTAGCTTTCCTCTCCCTAAAAATTAAGCAAAAACCACCATTAACTAACCCCTCAACTCCCTTACAAAACAGTCCATCAACTTTCTAACATCCTCACTTAAGTCTCCCAACTAACCAAGCTCTTCTAAATGCCCCTTTAACAAATAAAGGACATAACATATAACACATGAAATCACTTAATATATACAAAATCAATTACGAGTATGATAAACACGTGAGGCAGTAAAGTTCCTATTATCACAAATTCAAATTCTTCAAAAAGGAGAAAAGAAAATTTTGACAACTTGAGAAATGTGTGTGTGGGATGCTGACATAAAGAGCATGCCTAAAGCCTCAATTCTTTTGAAAATATTTTATTAAAAGAAACATGGAAAACTCAGTGATATATATGGACCAGCTGTGGATATGACCAATTTCTTTACAGGCATGCATGGGGGAATTTTTATGAAAGAAAAACTTGATTTCCAAGCACAAGAAGAGAACTGACCAAACAACATTGTTGCTTGGCTGAAAATACACTCTGCCAAACAGCTCCTCAGTGAACTCAGCAATCTAACTATCTTCTTTAGGAAGATGGTGATTGATGAGAACTGGATTCCATGTGAGGTTGTTTAATTTTGTAGTACAAATAAAGTTTTTCAAATCTTTTTTTTCCATCTTTATGGAACATTAAAGGTGAAGATGCTGCAGCTTTGTATAATTTTTATCATAATAAGCTATTTTGGAAGTATTTGAGGAAATAGTCAAGGTGGGAAAGGAAAGGAGGGCTGAAATCCCACTTTGAAAGGAAAGATTAGACTTGTTACCTTTCTTAATTCGATTTGAAGGTTGGAATAACAAATTTAAGTCGAAAATTAGATCCAACTTTTTTGTATAGAAGGGCGAAACTAGGGTTGTTCATGGTTCGGTTTGGTTCGCTTTTATACATTTTTTAAATCAAACCGAAATATTCGGTTTGGAAATTTTGAAACCAATTCAAACTATTTAAAATCTCAAATCGATGCATTCGGTTTGGTTTTGGATTGGTTTGGTTGCTCGGTTTTGCGAGACACAAAAATATTGATTATAAAGTTTAAAAAAAACTTTATTTAATTAGTTAGTTGCTAAAAATATTTTAAAAAAAATATGCCTATTATTTTCTCAAGGTAAACAAAATAAAGAAAACAAAATAATAAAACATAAATTCTTTGTCTTGATCCTTGCACTTTAAACAAATTACTTCAAAATCATCCTTCAAGAAAAAAGAAAAAAACACAAAAATTCCATAATTATTAGTTCAAAATAGTGAAATACAATAAAATCTTTTGCTAAATCTAAAATCGCATATCAAATGATGACTTTTTAATATCTTGGTTTAACACTTGAAGAACTTGCAATTGAAAATTTTAGAATGAGATACAAAAGTTAGCAATTATACTAGAAATCATTTTAAGGAAAAATATATTTTATTTCAAAAAAGTCCTTTAATATATATTATATTATATATTATATATATTCGGTTTGGTTTATAATTTTTTTTAAACCAAACCAAAAATTTCGGTTTTAATTTAGCTCAAACTGAAACCAGTCAAATGCACCGCTCAAACCGAAAATTCGGTTTAAATTGGTTTGGATCGATTTGGATTGGTCGGTTTCGATTTTTCTTGAACACCCTAAGCGAAACACATATCAAAGGATTAAATAAAAATATTTCAATATTTTTTTGTGGGCAAAATGTTATCCCCCGTCTTATAATACATGGCAAATATGTTAGAAGATTGAATGGTATGAGATCATAGTCCTAAGCATTTATTTTCGTTTTGGGATATTCATTTTGGCCTAGTAAGGATGATTGTTAAGTATTTATAGACTCGTGGTGTGGATTAGGTATTAAAGCGATGTTTAGTCGAACTAAGTGCTACACCATATACATTGTGAGCTACATTAATAATTGCACACCCCTTGTTTGGCCATGAACTAAGTATGCTTGGGTCTTAAAATGGTGAACGTGGATCCCTACGAACATGAGAAATGCGTGAGAAGATTAAACGGTAGAAGTCCTATTGGATCCCGAAATTTTGGCCCATCTAGAGATATCACGGCTCCGCTATAGACTTAAGCATCAACTATTCTCACTTTGGGATATTCATTTTTGCATAACAAGGGAACGATTGTGAAGTAGGTGATAATTAGTGATGTCATGCCTATAAGTTCCACTCTCAAGCCTATAGCACCTTTGAGAGGATTCTAGTTGGTGCATGAAAATATTTAGAATAATTAATGAGTAGTTATGAACTTGAGAGCCCCTTTGAAGACTCAATAACTACCTTTTAAAATTACCTTGAAGGGGTTTTGTAGGGCCGAAAATAGTTTCAAAGACGACTAGTTTATTGGGGAGAGATTGGAAGATCAGGGTGTAGCATTGATGCCGGAACATGAGATGAGGAGTTTTGGTCTCAGTTCCTCCATGATAGTGCTGCTGCGTTTGGTCTATCCGTCGGGGAAATTGTTGATGCCATGAGGTGGGAAAATTCAATCTAATTATCGTCTAGTGGGACTGGCATCATAATTTATTCACATTAATTTGGTGGGGGCATACCTGCAGATTTGGCCTCCACTCAATACTGTTGGAGAATTGAGTTTCTTTTAAAAAAAATTAATCTGTATTTAAAGTGTCGTGAATACATTTTTGAGCCAATATATTTATATATTACACCTCTTGGTTTTGAATGTTATTGAGATTATCACGAAGTGGGTTGCGCAAGTTTCGCGATGATATATAACATGTGAGAAAACTAATTATTGGTATGAATGATAAATTGATATAAAATGGAGTGGTTGAAATATGTAAATGAGGTTTAAAGTTGAGGAAAAATGATTTACTACTAGAATTTTGGGGATAGAAACCCTAAATCTCCAAATTGAGAGTGTTAAATGATTATCTTACCCCCTGCTGGTATAAGTGATTCACCCAACTATAAGGGCAAAAAGGTCCGAAAAACTATTTTAGTCAATCTTTTAGCCAATAATTCTAGTAGCCTAGCAAAGTCCTAAAGTTAAACCCACATCCCACATGAGATTCTTATGGAAGTGAAAAACACTTTATAAGGAAAAGTGGTTTACATGAGTTTAAAATGTCTTACCAATATTATGCCCTATGTAAGAACCTCGTGCGCGCCAGCCCACAGGGGTGCATTTGGAAGGCCTGTCGATACCAAAATAGTTCGAACTTGTGTGTACACGAATGTCGGACTAAAACTCGCGGGCCTGATCAACCTACATTTTGCTATTGGTATGATTTTTGGTCGAAGGGACTGTTTCTTCTACTTCAAAGAAATAGTGAGATTGGGCTTAAGGGGAAGTGGTAACACTGCTGTCTTATAGCTGTTATTGTGTTATCTTTATTTGGTTGTTAGTTTATTAACAGTGGTTTTATTTATCTCTAACAACTGTTAAACAGTTATTATTTTTTCCTATCTCTAACAACTGTTATTCCGTGACTTCTAATTTTGTTAATTTTAATTAACAACTGTTAAAGTTGTAACTAACAGTGGTTATACTTTATTTTAACTATTGTTATTTTCTAGCGAATCAGAAAAATCTCTAACAAATACATGTTAGAGGCTGTGGGATCAGTCCTAACATGGTTATATAATTGAGGTGGAGAAACTCTGTTAGAGGAGAATTCTCCACCCTTGGGGATCATTTTGTTGAAATGACATGGACCTTTGCGGTATCCGCTACTTCTTTGTAAGGCCCGTTTGCAACGATTGAAGAACGGGTGTGTTTGGACAAATTTTGATTTGGGTTTAGTTTGGTCTATTCTCAAAATTAAACCCAGATCACATTTGGATTGAGTCTTAAGAAATTTGGATATAATCCATTTTTTTTTCCCCAAGAATACTGTCTGATCCGGGTGGATATAACCCAAGAACACTATTCTTACCCGTCAATTTTAGAGGCCAAAATTTGAGGTTGAACGAATATTTGAAAAAAAATTTGAATTTGAATTTCTCTCGCCAATTTTTTAGGCCAAAATTTGAGTTTGAAATAAAATTTGAAAAATAATTTGAATTTGAATTTCTCCCGCAAATTTTAGAGGAGAAAATTTGAATTTGAATTTGGTGGATTATTTGCTTATGGGCTATTGGGTTGATTTATTTTAATTGATATTTCAAATACCCATATGTCCATAAGTTATAAGTTTTCACCCAATTTGAGTTTGAGATTAGTTAGAGACTCAAATCCAAATTCAAACCAAAACTTTATTCAAGCACACTCATAATTACCGTTTCGGGCGCGGGAATTACTGATGATAGAAGGTGTGATGGTGTTTTAAACTTACTCAGTAATCAAAATAAAATCACTCAGACTTGACTATGTTGGATTATTGGTAACCTTGTTGATCCATGGCAGTGCAGGTTCGGTGAGCTACAACTGGGAGTATATACTCCGAGAGGCTTGCTGTTGCTTATGGAGATGGCGGAATCAAATTCTAAATTCTTTTTTAGGAGAATTTCTTTTTACCTCTTGTTCAGACTAGCAATTGCGGATTCAGTATGAAGCCAGTGGTGAATTTTTTGTCTAGATTTTATTAAACATACGTCAAAAATGAATTTTGATCTAACTCTAAGTGTCAAAAAACACTTCAAGAGGGTAAGATTGGAACAATCATACAAATTCTAAGTATTCTCACAAACTAGCCACTATAAAATTCTCTACAATATAATTATCGCCACTTATATAATAGTTTAATGGTTGAGTGTCTGCAGACTCGTTGTTCAAGAAAACAACAATCAATCTGTAGCATTTAAAAAATAACGATCAACCAATTCCTCTCTATTTGAGACTACTCTACTCTACAGTCCTGAATCCGCCAATGTAGATTAGGATAGAATATGTTTTGTCTAGGGTCCATTTTTCAGTTCGTGCACTTGTTAGGGCCAAGATGACACCCATCTTAGTTCTGTAATATTTGATTCATATATACTACTCCTGAATATAAGATTTTCATTACGTATTGCGAAAATTAAACAAACAAAAAATTAGAATATTTTTTAATTGAAATATTATCTTAAATAAAACTTGTATGCCACTAGTTATATTTAAGATAATAATATTAATATGTTAATTAAAAAAAATCTAATTTTGACTTCCTTAATTTTTGCAACATGTAATGAAAGTCTTATATTTAGGAATGGAGGGAGTATTAAAGATCCTGTCAGAGAAAAAAAATTAAGAAAAATATGTACAATTATAGCCCTAATCCTATCTTTTTTTTTTTTTTTTTTCCGAGATCAGCGTGTTCACTAGTAACTAATCCACTCGTCATGAGAGATCTCCTAAGAAATAATTGTGTGGTCATAAAATGTGTTTCATTCTCATGAATAAGAATCGAATACCTAACTTTATGGTTAAGAAACGATGTGAACTATCTTCACTGCACACCACGTTTCATGATTTCTTCCTTTAATTCTTTTATCCATCCAAAAAGGGAGAAACGACAGATAAATTTTAGTTTTTGTTGGGCCAATAGAATTCGGCCCAAACTGCTTTGGGCCATTGGTAAGATTAGTCTGGGTATTAACTTAAAACAAATGATCATTTGGACTAAAGGAATTTTTAGATGTTAGGCTTCCAGAAATCGATCCAGGATAAAAATAAATTCCTCTTCAGCATCTCTTTAGTCTTTTAGACCGAAAGATATAGTCAAATGAGCGTCCAATCCCACCATTTAGTTTAGGTAGATTAGTTCTCGTGAATTCGTTCGAATTAGATCTTAGTTCTTCTGTTATTAGGATCGTATTTCCCGATAGTTAGGAAATCATGTTGGGCCATAATGTTTTCCCTCCTATGTGAGTTTTGAAAAAGAACCTAAGGCCCAAATCCAAAAGTGATATAAAACCCTTAACCTATTGTTGGTCATATTATTAAAAAATTAAGAGAGAGAAGAGACAATGAGTTTGAGAGCAAAAAAGAGATTTTCGCAGCCAGTTTTTCAGCCTGCGCAGTTTTGGGATTTCTTCCGATCGAGCGGTCATTTGTTCTCGGAATGGTCTCAAATTTTAACTGGATGTAGAAGACTGATAGGGCAGGGCTACATTTTGGACGGTGGAGATCGGATTTCTACACGCGAATTCCAAGTTATTGCTGTTAGAACAATGCTCTATTTTCTGGGTGAAATTTTCTCTATTCTCATCTCTTTTATGTATTAGATGAAGTTTTAACTTCATTGTTGTTTTGAGTTTACACATATTGGGGTAGATACTCTTTTGTAACCTCTCTTGATTTATAGTGAAACTTTTGGAGTGGACCCGAAGTCCCGTAGTTTTTACTCTTCGATTTGAAGAGGTTTTCCAAGCAAAATTCTTGGTGTTGTGTTTGCTTGATTTATCTTTCATTTGCTAGCTCCATTTATTATTGTTCCGCTGCATTCGTAACTGTCATCTAGGGCTTTGGAATTATTGTTTGGCGTCCTACGTTTTTATTCAAGGTTGAGAGATATTTTGTCAAGCATATTTGATCTTGTTTGTTCGGTTGCTTGGACTATATTGTGGTTTCTCCCCAACAATTTAGTTGTTTTGAGAAAATGTTTTTCATTTTTACATTATTCTCGATAAAATTACGAATTTGTTTCAATTCAGTTAGCTATTAGTCCTAAATCATTTCCCAAGTCCTTGAAGTCTTCATCATGGCACATAAAAAACTCAATTTATTTTCATGTTTGTTAGTTTAGATATTTTCCATTTTTCCACAAAATATGTGGCACGCTCAAATACGGTTAGTTCAGTTAATTTATGAATAAACGATTCAAGGAACATTTATCGAAATTGTTAGGATACAAACAGTTACCAACTTACCATATTTCTCCGTCATTTTAATTCAACGAATCTTCGATGTCGTAGTCCACATCCAATCGTCTATCGCAACCCACCAACCCCCAACCCTCTCGGCCTTCTACAATCCATAAATGGCCAAACCCCTCCAAACTCATCGCCAAGAAGCAACATATATAGTATATCTACATAGTTTTCAACCACTCACCACTAAGTGTTGACCACCCATACAACCCCGACCGTTAAGTCTCGTTGCTGATTTTTTTTTTTTTTTTACTTTGTAAACTAAATTGTGACTTTCCTGTAATTTAATAGGACTTAACTGCAATTAATCAAATTTTTTAGTTCATGGAATTACATGGACAGTTGGGTGAATTTCATTTTCATCCCTTGAAATGACCAGAAATGTCGAAAATGTCAGACTCGTCCTTAGATATGCCCCCGTTCCAAAAAGATCCTTTTGTTATTGACTAACACTAGTCTAACAGAGCAAGTTTTAAAAGTGAAAAGAAATGTCAGACTCGTCCTTAGATATGCCCCCCGTTCCAAAAATATCCTTTCGTTATTGACTAACACTAGTCTAACAGAGTAAGTTTTAAAAGTGAAAAGAAATGCTAATTTTGAAAACTTTTTAGGGAGTGTGTAAAATTGAGAAAACTTGGTTCTATCTTATGTTTCCCTCAAATATTTATATGAGAAAACAACAATTTAAACTAGACGAGTAGATAAATACCATTCAAATCCACCCCAAAAGAGCAACCACTTGTCACTTGTCTTAACAAAAAGATACATGTTTCCTAGTTTCAGCTCGACTTGTGAGCTCTAAGGGATTGCACCAGAACTAGCAAGGCGTTGCCTATCGATTACACTAAAGCAATGTCCTTCTGGAGCATCTCTCTCTTTATCTCTTAGGTACTTGAATTGAACTCTCTCACACAGGGACGAAGTCAGGAATTTAACGTTGGGGGGTGAAACTGCAACAGTATGTCGAACTACATATAAAAACGACAAAAAAAAAATCTTGGGGGGCGAAACTGATAAAATATTCCGAACTACATATAAAATTTACTATACCTAATAGTATTTTTAAAAATTCTCGGGGGCGACTGCCACGCCTCTATCTTCGTCCCTTGCTCTCACAAATGCGGTTTTTTTTAGCTCAAATTTTCAGCTCTATGAGGATCAATGCACTCTCTTTATCTTTGGTATATGGGCATGTACGGTTCAAGGTCTCGGCCGAATTCAAGTTGATTTGTCCGAGTTATAATCGTATCAGTAGCCTTGGAAACAAAAATCGACACATTGTCATAACGGTTTCAAAAAAATTGTCAAATCAGTTCTAACTCGATCTAACTCGGACTAACTCGATGGGTCAATAGAAGTTAACTCGTCTCAGTAGAAAAACTCTCGGATTTTTGTTTGGATGAAAGAATAATACAAATTTGTACATAATTACAATAATAGATAATAAAAAAGTTAACAACCAATTGACAATCGACATGATCACACTTTGTCTATTCATGGTATACTATTGATAATCGATTTCCATATTCATACTATAATTAAAAAGGATCAGGCAATGATGATGATTTTGAACCTGTTAGATGTTCCATTTGGTAAATTATTTTATCTATTAATCGTGGTCAAATTGGCGAATTGATAGTTACATATATGTAATACATTATCCTTTTTATTTATATTATGTTATATAAGTTCACTTTTTTAATTTTTCTGTTAATCACACTACTTTATTTTGTTAATATGATGTTTCACATGCACAAATGATACCATTATTTTACTTATATTATTTTTTATTTTTACAAAATAAAAAATCATAATTTTTTGAAAACACTATATTAAAAATTCGTGTATCGTCCGATACGCGACCGAATCGTCGAGTCGTATCTGGATCAGGGTTGTCAACAAATGCTAGGGTTAGTTATTATCCGGAATCATACTAGTGATGTTATTGTTTCCCTTACCTAAAAGATTTTATACTCGCCCTCCTCGGAAGATATTGAAGCTATGGCAATCTTAAATGGTGCACTTTTGGGGCATCGGTTCTTTTATCACCCTTTATTCTTGCGACGGATTGTCAAAGCACTGTCTCGAGTATTTTTTTATTGCGAGGAGAAAGACAGTCAAACTTGAGATCCTTCGTAGGATCGGAAGGGCATATAAGTATCGTAAAATCGTAACTCGAATAGTAGATCATACATAATTTAAAATATTATGTGAAAATATATATGTACTCATATAACAACATTTTAATCACAAATTTATAATAAAAAAGCACAATTTCTTCACACCAATTATCCTAATTGAAATTAAATTGAAAAAATATTCAAGTACAAAATAGAATTAAATCCGACATAAACCAAATCATGTTCCCAAGTCCAAGCACGATACAAAAGTGTCTTAAAGAAAAAATCATACTCAAAGTAAATCATTCAAGTTATTAGCAACAACATCTGAGTCATCATCCTCCATGGTATCTCCATCTTGACAATTATCCAGTGTCATCGCCATCTTCATTAAGTTCATCATCATCAAGACTCGAAATTTTCAAATTATCTCTAATTGGACTACCAACACTACTCCTAGTAGTTCCTTCTCCAAATTCAACCGACTCTTCGTTTTGAAAATCCAAATTTGAATCAGCAAGCCAATCATCATCGGAAGCGAGATCATTGATAACATACTTTGTTGTCTTCTTTTTTCCCAACTCGAATTAGTCATCGCTTAAATAACATCATTCATAGATTTTTTTTGCTTCAAACAAATTCTTCTCTTTGTGTGAACCTAAACAAAAGAGAATTACAAAATTAATTTATATATAATAAGTATTATATATCTATATACGCTTTAAAATGACATGCAAGTCAACTGATTAAAATGAAACCTTACCATCTCAAAAGCACTCTAATTGCTCTCGCAATAGAATGAACTACATGTCAAATTTAATACACGTATAACATACTTTTGTAGCTCTGGAGTAAGGTTTTGAAACCCGGACCGGGTATCGACCCGAAAAAGTTAATGGGTCACGGGTCACTAGTCGGACCGTCATCGACCCGTTCATCAACTCGATGACGTCATAAATATTAAAAAATATATAATATATACTTATTAATAAAAAATAAAGTTAATGTAAAATTTTCCAAGTAAAATCCAATAAGATAATAACAAGTAGTAGTACCACTGATTATGAATAATTACTTGACTTGAGAATAAGTTAAGTATCATTAAAATCAAAACTCAAAGTCAAAATAATCAATTGAAGAATTTATTAAGAAAAGAAAAAGATCTTATAGTTGAGAAATCAAACCTTTCTCAAGAGCTTGGTTCATCAAATTAATACTTGATAGATCATGGATGATGGAATAATGGAGATGGACTTAGTGAGACATTGAGAGAAATTTGATGGAAATGGACTTAGTGAAACTGTGAGAGAAAATTTGAGAATAAACCTTAACTTTGATTTAGGGGAGAGTCGACAAAGAGAAGGGGGCTGATTCTTTTTTCCTTTTTTTTTTTATACAGATTTTTTTTTTTAAAAAAAATGCATTTTGTGACCCGGCCGGTTTTCACAAAACCGTTCCGGTTTACGGGTCGAACGGTTGGACCGGTCGGGTCAAACGAGTTAGTGAAATTGAACGATTTTTGACGTGTACGGGTTTTGGTACCTAACCGGACCGCCCAGAGGTCCGGTCCGGGTTTCAAAACCTTGCTCTGGAGTTTCATCGTCATAAGACTCCCACCATTGTGCCGGTGTTTGGTTTGTATTCCCGGAATGGCAACATTACTACTAAAGAACCATGATTTACTTTTGAAAGCTTCAAGTTGCTTATCAATTTTAGAGACTTCCTCAATGTTCCCTAGCTAGTCATTCTAGACAATCATATAGTCAACGCTTCACTTCAAAATCTTCTTTGAAAACGAAACTATAATGAAACTGAGAATTAAGGTAGTAGTCGGCCGCATGCAAAGGCCTATGTAGTTGCTTGTCCCATCTGGCATCAATGATCTCACATATTAACAAATAATTATAAGAAAAAACAAATTTGGCTCGTAAAATCTAAAGTCCAAACTCAAAGAAATTAAAACAAGCAGGAATAATGTAAATAAGTTACCTTCTACTCACTCCGTTGAATGCACTTTTAATCTTTTCTTTAGTTTGGCTTATTGCTTCATAAATGAACCCTATGGCTGTGGTTTCATCTGAATCCACCATTCGGAGCACTTTGATAAATGGATAAGCACCCCCTCAAGCACATTACAATTTTCTTTCAAAACTCATTATCCGTGACCAAGTTCTCAACGAGTTTCTCATCCTTGAATTTTGAAAACAAGCTAGATTTTCACTCATTTGGATGTGAACATTCTTACTAGTTCCCCTTATTATCATGCAAGCATCCTAAAGTCAAATACAGTAAAACCTCTATACAGTAATACTCTATATAAGAATAAACTCCTAGTAATAAAAAATTATGGTTCCAACTCGGGATCAGTTATAAATAAGAATAAACTCTACATTGTAATATTTCATTTTTTTGTAGGACAATCCTTAAGAAATGTACCTCCATATAGTAATAAAATGACTTGCTTTGAAGTAGAAAATGTATGGCTTGAAATTTATGATTATGATAGCATTTATATGCATAATAAAAAGAAAACAAACGAAAAGACATTTTGAAGATGCAACATACATGAGTGAATATTTTAAATGCATACATGATGTACATACCTTCTTTTTTTTTTTCTTTTACATTTCCTAGATACTGTATGTACATTAATTAGTCTTCTAAATCTAATATAAACACAATGTATGTACGTACATTTGTTTTTTTTAAAACTCATGAATTATATAAATTTTAAATTCATGTTTTTAAAATGTGAAGGGACACATTTTTAAGTGTCGTATAATGTATATTAGTTATTTTTTGAAATTATAATTTTATATATCTAAACCTCTAATTAAAAATAACTTCCCTATAGTAATATTTTTCTCCAGTCTCAAGAGTATTACTATATAAAGTAGCAAAATGAGTTATAGCCGGTTTTACCAAATCTCCACCTTTAATGAGTTGATGCAACAAACAAATGAGAGCTGTCCTCGTATAAATGTAGGCCGTGATTTTCTTCCCATGCACAGTTTGTTTCCTTATGAATGGGGATCTTTCTCTCATAATCCTCCAACATCAAATTGATGCGATGTGCCGCACAGTGGCTGAGACATGATTTAAGTTGGGGGGAGAGGGGGACCCGTAGTATAAAAAATTGAAAATTCTTTGGGGGGCATTTTAAAAGAAAATATATTTTATTCTGAACCGTTGGATATATATATCTAATATATAAAAAAAAATTGAAAAATTCTTGGAGGGGTGGGGGGGGGGCCTTCAATGCTACGCCACTGGTGCCACACATGGTGTCCAATAAAATCCATTCATCTTCTTAATTAATATCTCTCCCGCCGCTTTGTAATTTGACGCGTTGTCCAGTCACGACTTGAACAACATTTTCTTCATCAACATCCTCAACTATGTCATCCATCATCTTAAATATCTTGTCGGTGATTTTAGTATGAGATGCAATAATAGATTTTAAAAAGACTGTTCCCTTAATTTGGACTATTTACCCAAAAAAATTTTAGTATAGCCCTTCTCTTTTCTATCGGTTCATTCATTGATCATTATTGAACATCCGTCTTCCTCCAATAAGCTATATGTTCCTCAATTTTCTCCTTATAGTATAATTCACATTTTGCTTCAAATACTTCACCCTAACCTCATGGTACGATGGTAGCTTGAATTTGGGACCATGCCGAGCAACTAAACTCAAACATCTTTCTTATATTCATCGCTCCTTGCCACATTGAAGAGAATAACATTATTATAAAAGAATAATGAAATTTCTTGACATGCTTCTTCCCTTAGGTTCTTCTTGAAAATGGTATTGATCGTAGATTGTTGACTAACGTTCTTTCCTTTTAAAAAAGATCCGCGGGAGTCTCAACAACTTGTCTTTTCCATCTCTTATCCCCCACTTCTACATGCTCATCCATGTTATTTTGTCCACCTTCATAGTCCTTTGCTCTCCTGTTTTACTTTTCTTGTGAGGCAAGTAGCACTCACCAATTTTCGGTTTGAACTTCACTAGCAACACTATTTCAAGCTTTAAAATCATTTTTGTGTTCCCGCCAAATGGTGTTTAAACAGGTAGATCCCTTCCGATATAACATCTTTACAATAATTGTACATAATCTTTCTCGAGTTCCCATCCAACGCTACTCCATACTTCTACTCCAAATCGATCCTATTTCCGGGAGTATTTTTTGGGACTTTTTTATTTAAAACTCCGGACACACCATCTCTTGATTCATTTCCAAAACCACCGATTTCACTATTCGAACCACCAATTTTGGACATAATCAATAGCAGTACAAGAAGCTGAAAATTAAATAAATTGACTAAGTTCAAGTCTTTCACTTTGAGAGAAAATTCATAAAACAAAATAAACTATTTCAACTCCATGAATGTGAAATGCAGAAGCAAATAAGCGGGAAAAAAAATAAGAGAGGCAATTGATATAAGATGGGTATCACAAAAAACATGTCGTAATTTCTTGGATCATGAATTAGATGACATTGGTGGGTGTATTCTTTGCAAACAAGCAAAGGAACCAATTTTTTGCCCAATTAGAAAAGCATTAGAATTTTTCCTTCATCTGGTTAGAAAGTTTGGACAGAGAAAAATAAGAAATAATTTATTTATCATTGACATGGAAGTTCTGATTTACAAGGTTGTAGAGGTTTTTCCCATAAGAAAATACTATAAGGTACGAAGTCTACACAGAAGAAAGAATTATCGCGGACCATACTAGAAACATCAAAAAGAGTTTAGGGTTTCAATTCAAATTATCTTTTTCGACAAAGTTGTTTGACGATCGTGGAGTAGGAACTTGAAGACACAAAAATCTGATACGAAAATGGAATGGGAGTCGAGGTGTGGGTTGAGATTGAATTTGAAGAATCCCAAGAAGTTGCAGAGTGTAGTTTGAGACTTTGAGTTGAGAAGAAGAAGATAAAGAATATTTTATGGCATTGGTCAAAAATAAAGGATAGGTGTTTTTTTTTTTAATTTATGGGTCGAATTTTGTTAACCCGACCCGAAAAGAAAAATAATGGACTCGTACCATTTTACGTACCGCCAAATCCAATCTCACGAGTTTTTACCGATTCAACTTGATCCCACGAGAACTTATGACCTTAGGACACATTTTGAATTAATTGCTATTTTTGTCCTCAACATAGTTTCGGCCAGCCGATTTCATCCTTTTTTATTTTTTTAACTTTTCGCATCCTCAACCAATTTTCGAACAGCCGATTTCATCCTTCCGTCCAAAAAATGCCTAGAAATCGTAAAGCTTGATGATGTGGCAAAGCGGGACTTTTAGTTTCTCTTTCTTCAAAGGGCAAAACGGGAATCGTTCTCTTCATCCCCTCAAACTTCATCTTCTTCCTCAAATATTTTTCTTTATTACAACCATAACAATGGTGGCGAAATAAAAGTTCATCGATTTCAATTACAAAAAAATTGTGATACCTTCACTCTTTCATTATTTAGTCATTCTTCCCCACCAAATTCATCACCGTTTCCATTTTCCACAAAAAAATGAGAGATAGAAACCCTAGAAATGTAATGTTGTGAGAGTAAAATCAAAGAATTATTTTGTTCTCTTCAATTCCTATCATCATCAAGAAGATGAATGTAATTGTTTTTATCCACCATTGTTATAGTTGGAATAAAGAAGATGAAGTTTGAGGGGGAGGAGACTAATTTTTTCCCGTTTTGCCCGTTGAAGAGAGAGAAACTAAAAGTCCCGTTATGCCACGTCATCAAGCTTGACGGTTTCTAGGCATTTTTTGGACGGAATGATGAAATTGACGGTTCGAAAATTGTTTGGGATGCGAAAAGTAAAAAAATAATAAAAATGATGAAATCGGCTGACCGAAACTATGTTGAGGACAAAAATGGCAATTAATTCGACACATTATCTAGCATATTAGGAAAATTCTCGCACCAATCAAGCCGCTGAGTCACCTTGATTAACATCATTCATAATTCCTGTCGGATCGGTAGGTAGGGGCCCTGGGGGCGTGGGTATCGCCTTTAGTGTACAAGGAAAATTCTCGGATCCTTAGATGCATCTCTTCTTTTTACTAAAGGGTAGGGTAATTCAGTTGTTCAAAGTAAATACACTGGCATCTTTTCTGAACTATATAGAAGATGAACAATCTTATCTAATAAATCCTGGGAAAATTCTGATATTGAGTAGGTTTAGGTGGACTTAGTGATCCAAAACTGATCATATCATTATAAAGTTGTCTCTCTCCTTATTATGTGGTAATGCGATCAATTTTAAAGCGCAAAGTCCAATAAATCTGGTTAATATCAGAATTATCCTAAATCATGTTCTACTTTGATTAAAGTTAGAAAAAAGAGAAAGTAAAGATTCCATAGCTGAACAGTGACAGCAGCAATCTTTGACAAAAATTCCCATGCCACACAAATCACTTATTCAGATTCTTTCTCCACTCTTATCCCCCAAAATTACTCAAATCTTCTGCCAAAAAAATTTAAACCCCACTTTAATTTAATAATTAATCTCTTCATTAATGCGGAGATCAAACTCAAGATCTGCAGCAGCTGAAGCAGCCTACAATGGAGCTATTCGAAGAATGGTCAGCCTTCCCCGGAACATCATCGGAGGTTTGTCCAGAGTAATGGGACAAGGAATGAACTTAATCGGAATCGGAAACGGAAGAAGAACGACAACCCACCATCAAATCCCCCCAAATTTACCATTTCAACCTTCGCCGGAGTTTCCTCATAACGATTATCCATACAATAGTTATTCTCTACCATCTCCGCCGCCTTCTGCGGCGGAGGAATGGGCTTTCTTGACAAATTTTGAGCAGGAATTCGGGACAACACATCCCTTTTTCTATGCTTGTAAATTCATGGAAGCTTTAAAGATGGCTGAGGATGAAAAGAAGTTCGTTTTCCTGTATCTTCATTCGCCGGAGCATCCGTTTACGGCGGAGTTCTGTAGAGGGACTTTGTGTTCGGAGGTTGTGATTCAGTTTCTGGATGCGAATTTTATTTGCTGGGCTGGGCTTTCAAATAGAGGAGAAGGTCTCCATTTGGGCTCTACTTTAAGGCCCAATAGTTTTCCCTTCTGTGCTTTGATAGCTCCTGCTAACGGTGATAATATTGCTGTTCTCCAACAAGTTAGTGGATCCCAAATTATCTGTCCACTTTGTATTTTACACGAAAATTAATATTTCGTTAAATTCTATAGTAAAATGTGGTAAAATATCAGATATTATCTTATTTAATTTTGTTCTCAATTTAATTTTAATTCTTTTCTCTCTATTATTTTTTTCTAACTTTCAATGCAAGGGTTAGTATTGGAAAACAATCAAAGAAGTTGTCAATTAGTTTGGAAAATATTAAAAAAGAAATTTCAACAGATAAATTTAAACGGAAAGAGTATTTTACATTATAAAATTAGTCACTTTGTTTTTAGTTACTTCTATTATTTTCACTGTCATGTTCAATAAGTTTTGGTGACTTCGGCATTAGTTGCCTAAAATGGTAAATCATTAACTTAGTTGATTAAACTAGCTAAATTAGGATCACTTGACAGATTCCTCGGGCTTGGGGAGACAAGGACTGAGCTAATGAGGGCCGAGATAGTGTTGCCCGCCAAAAGTTTTACAAATTTGCATTTTTTCCCCTATGGAATTTAAAAAAATTTGGACTAGATATTAATAAATTTTAACTCTTTCTCTTTAAGAATGATGTAAAATTTATGTTTAGTAGTTAACATGAAATTTCTTGCTTCGTCTACGTCGGGAGAGTGATTCGTTGATGGCACTGGCGGTTAACTATTTGACCACTATTCTCGTAATGCCAGAATAGATATTGCATATTGACAAAGAGTACTTAAGCTCTATAATCATTCAGTTATGTAGACACATTCCAAAAGCTCATATGAATCATGATAAATCAGCCCCAATTCTTAGTTTTTCTGCTGCAAATTGACATCAAGAAGAAGGGGGAAAATGCTGATTTATAACTTATGTTTGATTTGTGACATGGTAGCACTGACCTTAAAGAGTTTCTAACTTTCTTTGTATAGTTGGAAGGCCCGGTCTCACCTGCCGAATTGGTTGAAATACTGCAAGGGACAATAGAAGAACAAGGATTAGCATTTGGCAGTGGAAGAGCAAAGGAGGAGGAAGAAAAGAGAAGAGCAGACCGTAGGTTGTGCGAAGAACAAGATTTAGCCTATCTTGCAGCCCTCCATATAGATCAGGTTCATTTTCACTTCCCATTTATCATACTCGTTCGCTTAAGTTGAAATCATGGTTCCGCCACTGTACTTGGAATTGAACACTCAATGTAAACGTAATGCCACGAGCACGTTTTGCTTGTCTTTTTTTTTTTTCAGGAGAAAGAAAGGCACAAGAGTTCAACCTCAAATCAACAAGGAGGTCCGAAAAGTACAGGTCCTCTAAAGCAACAAAGCAACAAATTGAAAGAGACTACAAGAACAGGAGATCAAGATCTAAACAAAGATAATACTAGTGGCAAAGGAAACAATCAAGTAAGACCGGTAATTCGGTTACTCTCTTAGTTCTTTTGTCTTTCTATATATTGATATTAATGGCATATATTTCATCAATTTATTTACGAATTCCTACGTGATAAATCGCTCTTTGTTTTAGTTTGTTCTTGATTGCTAAAATTCTTTTTTACGCTACTAAAAGAAGCGTTGTTGAAAGAAAAAAAAAAGTTTTTTTAAGTCTACAATAAAATTTCTTTGAGAAGCAAATCTTGGGTAGCTTCTTAATAACAGTTCTTTTCAGCTCACTTAAACTAGAAAGGTATAATCAGCTTATTTTATGAAACACTAATTAAGAACAGACCGTATATATGTCCCGAGACATTCGTGTAAAAAGGGATACTTTCGAAGAAATTTTCCAACATAATATGATTCTAACCAGCGAAAAATCGAAACAGGGATCTCTAAAGCAGCAAAGCAGCAAACATAAAGAGACTACAAAAAGAGGAGAAGTTGTGATCAGAGAGAATATTGCTAGTGGAAAAGGAAATGCAGAAGTAACACAGGTTCTTAAGACAATCTTCTCTTATATTCTTCCTTAACTGATTCAACTCATGTTTTCTGGACAAAGATTTGATTTCTTTTCATATTCAGCAACTAAAATTGTCTGAAAAAATTTACAGATTTTGATACGGTTTCCGAATGGGGAGAGGAAGGAACAAAGCTTCATGAGCACAGACAAAATCAAAACAATATTTAGGTACATTGATTCATTAGGGATGCCTGGAATTGGAAATTATAGATTAGTTTCAAACTTTCCTAGAAAAATCTATGGTGTTGATCAGATGGGAATGACTCTAAGAGATTCTGGCCTCCATCCTAAAGCTAGCCTCTTCTTGGAGCTTCTTTCAGATTGAGCATCAAGTAGAGGTATATATGTGCTGCTTGTGATCTTTTTGCTTTGTATGCATGTTTATTTTTTAATATTATCTACTTTCAAGTAGAATTTTAACTTTTTATGTGCATTTAATTATGTATGTGTAGATGAATGTTTACTTTTTCGTAGATATAAATATTCAATTTTGTATATAGAGAGTATTTGAAATAGTAGTGTAGTGATAGCCATAGCATAATGTGGCTACTTGACTTGACGAATCCTTCCTCCTACTCAGGGACGAAGATAATGGGGGCAGTCGCTCTCTAAAATTTTTAAAAATAGTATTAGATATAATAAATTTTATATATACTTTAAAATATTTGATCAAATTATCCCATCAACATTTGTTTTGATCAAATTCGTCTCTGCTCCTACTTCATTTGACCACTTGTTATCGTGGAATGTTCTTAAAAATTTTAGAAAAGAATTTTAACATTCATTCCCGATTTTAAAAAAATTCAAAAAATTATCAATCTCATAAACATATTATTACAGTTATTCACAACTACCCTTAAAATCATTTTTATCGCTGCAAAAAAAAAAAAAAAAAAAAAAAAAAATCACTTTTATTGCTTATAATTCATAAAATAAATAACTTCCACACTACATAGTTACTGCTGCATTGCTGCAAATTAAGCATTAAAAAGAAAACATGTATCACGATAGCCCAGTGGAAACGGTTATCCAACGCAGAGCTTCGATTCTACGTTCGATCCCTGTACCCCCAAAAAAAAAGCATTAAAAAGAAAAAAAAGAAAAAGGAAAGCGTTCTATATGAACACTTTACTCCCTCCATTCCTAAAGATAAGACTCTTTAGATAATTTGAGAAAATTAAGGAAGTTGTCATTTTTATCTAAACTTTCAATATTACCCAACCCTCCCTCTCTTTCACTTATACGTCATAAAGAAAAGAAAGGAATATGTAGAGGGTATAATTGAAATAAATTGTTGACAACTAATAAAAGAAGCTTAAACGACAATTAATTTGGATACCTAAATATCTCCTAAACGACAATTAATAGGGAATGGAGGGAGTATTTACTAAGTCGCTTATAGTTGCAATTTAAATCTATCTATCAATTCACAACCTATTACTGCAACAATGTAATGAAAATTCGCCGCTTAATTTGCAAAGCATTTTTACAATCATATTTGAATTTTATCATATCTTTTTGGAAATTGATCATATTTTTTTATTTTTATAACCATTGCTAATGTAAAAATAGAATAAGTGACATTTAAAAAAATAAAGTATGTGAAAACAGATGAAATATCATACTTATCAACCAAAAGTGAGTAATGTGCAACAAAAACATGTTATTAATCTTCGTTTTTGCACCAATTTTTCAATCTTTGAACTCGCATGTAGTAGTGAATTTAAAAATTATACATTTGGTTTTGGAGACGAAATATAAGAAGACATATCTTAGGAAACTTTTTGGGTAATGATATTGTCAAGGTAGGTTTTCTCCTATCAAGTCAATTTTGCCTTCAAATGACCAACATACCATTTTGATTAACATTAACATCTCTCAATAAATTTTTCTCCAAAATATTTTCTTTCCAAATCTATTCAAACCTCAATATCTAATTTTTTTTCTTAAAATCAGTTCACGATCTTTATTATTTTCTTCCATAATCTATTCTCACTCAGTCTCTAATTTTTCTTTCTTATAATAGTAGTTCACAAAAAACACACTATCAAATTTTATTTTTCTTTAATTTTGTGTGTGATACTTATACATTGAACCATTTTTTTATGAAGTAAAAAAGAGAATCAAAGTCGTATTACTCAAGCACTATAAATTTACAATATTTTTCTTACTTATTAGTTGTAATGAATGAAAACCTTAGTTCATAATTGTTTTGGTTTATATCGTTTCTGTTTTTGGTGAACTTCTAGCACTATAAAAGAGAGAAAATTAAAGATTTAGTGTGAATAGATTCGGGAAGAAAATATTGGAGAGATTGTGGACTGATGTCTAAGATATGAGAGAGAAAATTAGGGATTGATTGTGTATATATTATTGAAGAAAAAATTAATTAAGAGATTAATTTTGACTAAATAGATAAATTAGTAATTTGAATGTAAATTGTCTTGGCAGGAGGAAACTTGCCTTGACAATATTACTAGCCAAACTTTTTTAAAACATGTGAGGTGTAAAATATAAATTCGTAAATAATTTCCCAACAAAAAATAGAATTAAAATATAGCATATTAAAAAATGTTAAGGACAATAGCCACCTGCTGCCCTCTTGAAATCGCCAGTGCTCTTATGTACAAGAAGTTTGATGTTTCTTCTCTCTTAAATAACAATCTCACAGATGAGTCAAAATAACAACTTAGTTACTAAAGGCTTCTAACTGCTAACCAAAAAAAGGAAACTAAAAATGTCCCGTCAGTTAGAGAAGTGTAGATATTTTTTAATGCAGTTATTTTTCTTATGCAAGTTTAATGGAAAAAAAAACATTGTCATTTTTTGGTGATAAAATTCATAAACTTTAAGCTGATAAAATATCCACACTTAAATTGTATTGTCAATTATCTACTCAATTCGTTTAACCTGGAGCATGTGGAAGCTCCGACACTTTTGAAGGGGATCAAATTTGTAATTTCTAAAGAATTTTAAACATTTGTTATAGAAAGTGACTGTTAAACTTTGGTCAAATTTGTCCCCAATAGGTCGTTTTGTTAGTCTAATTAGGGGTTTTCAAGGGGTTAGAATATCCAGTATATTATATGTCGATAGGTCATGTAATGTTCTTGATGATGTATTGACAAAGTATGCTATGAGGTTTAGAACCTCATCTCAATGGTTTGGAAATCCTCCGGATTTTCTCATACCACACATATTTTATGATATTCATTAATGATATCCAATTTTTAAGTTAAAAAAATTGTATTAAAAACTCTTCCGGTATTTTAAATACTGGTTTATTGCACTTTACTACTATTAAGTTAAGGGAGTTAGCACTTTACCCTCATGAAGTTTCAATTAATGCACTAGATTAGGGATGGCAATGGGGCCGGATGGGGGCGGATACCATGATCTCCTGCCCCAGCCCCGCCTCTTCAATCGTATCCCCCATCCCGGCCAGCCCCATCACTGAGGATGGATGGGCATCCCATCCCTAGCTCAGGTGGAGGTCCACTCACCAATTGGGGAAAGCGGGGAATTTTTTCCCCAAATTCTCACTTTCGTCCCAGTGGAGGCTCAACCTCGACTAGAAAAAATAGTGATTTTTTTACAAAAATCCACAAATAAAACCTTGAAAAAATTATATAGATGTCCTGGAAATTTTTTTATTCATGCGATCTTCTTCAAATTAGATGTGTATTTTATTTTTTAGGTATTTATGCTCTTTTTGTTTAGTATTTTAGACGGGCCATACGAGGCTGGCTGGACTGGGCCGGGATATTATTTCACCCGCCTCCGGCCTCGGACCCGCCCCCGCTAGTGAGGCCAAATTCATCCTCAACCCCATCCTCACCCCAACTGAAACCGGGGATTCCCCGACCCAACCGATTTAGGCCGGTCCGAATCTCCAATTCACCGTCCCTAATGCCATCCCTACACTAGATGTTCATTTCGTTAAATTTCCGTTAAAAAATGGCAGTAAAATAACCTGTTTGCCCTAATGCCCCAGTACATACATTTTTCATTTCACTACCATCAAATTAGAGATTTTTTCAATTTAGTTCATTCAATAAATTAATTAATTTCTATGAGTGCGTGGAGCTCTCACTGTGTAGAAGATATATATATATATATATATATATATATTATGTTTATAAAAACAAGCGAATGATATACAATAAGAGTAATATGCAAAAACAAACGCCAAGTCATGCTTATAATTGCAAATTAGCCCTCATTTCATTTTTTAAATGATTTTAGTCATATATATGTATAATCTTTGAATGCTTTTGGTCCTCATGCAATATATAGAATTCGGTGATGTTTCACCACATGAGGACTAAACACATCGAAACAAAATAGATATGTAACTAAAATTCCGAAAATAAAATGTGGACGAATTTGCAACTACAAACATAGTGTGGATAATTTGTGCATGTTACTCTCAACAATGTACTGTCATTAACGATAGTAGTAGTTAGTGTTTTTTTAAAAAGTAGAAGGTAAAAGAGAATACAACAAATAATAACATAACTCATTAAGTCTAAATAATTGGGAGTATAGGCAGGGGATGGATATGAGACAGACCTAACCTTTGATAATAAATGCACAAAGTGACTGCTCCCAAAATACCACTGAAACATGTGGATTATAGACTGACCTAGCATTTGGCAATGAATGCACAAAGGGGCTGCTCACATAATACCGTTGAAACATCAGTCCTCATATTCATTCATGTTTGCTACGAAATCATACCTTCAAATTAAAAGCCAAAAGGCATCAGAGAAGGCAGACTCACAGATATTTGTACAACATTAGCACACAAGGAATCAATTTCATGTTTTTAATAAGAATTGAACCCTAACTTTATGAATAGAGATAGACGTCATAACTGCATTTATAAACAGATCTCCCACTAAAAAAGTCAACTCAAAAAATTGGACATTATGCCCGTCGGCAATTTTCAATTTCATCCTCTTATATACAGAGGCCATTAATGTCTAGAGAGTATAATTTCATCCTATGGTTGCATATATAACTACTTCTTACCCAATTTTACATTAATCACCACGTAAACAATACTCCCTCCATCCTAAATTATCTGTCCACTTCATATTTTGCACGGAGATTAAAGTTTTATCAAATTCTATAGTGAAATATGGTAAAATGTCAAACATAACCTTATTTAATGTTAGTCACAATTTAATTCTACCTCTCTTCTCTTTATATTATTCTCTCTCCAACATTTAATGTAAGGGGTAGTATTGGAAAAATCACCATTAATGAACCCTTTAATTAGAAAGTGGACAAATAATTTGGGACAGATTAAAAAGGAAAATGTGGACAGATAATTTGGGACGGAGGGAGTATCATTTATTGTCTTTTTACTTCAAACAGTTTTTTTCTCTTGGTGTGAACCTAAACAAAACAATCACAAAATTAATTAGCACATGAAGTAAGTTCAAAATGAAATAAATCCATTTTAATGAAATTTGTAGGCTCAGTAAAAATGTCCGATTGTACGATTCGATTCTACTTTTTTTTATATTATTTCTATCAGAATGTGCTTCTACTCTCGAATTAAGACGTTTTGTTAATGTAAAATAATACGACGTTCACTCGCATTTTTAATAAGATTGATATGGGACTGTAATTAGAAGTCGCCACACAAGTATGAAGAAATTGGAGTAAGAGCACGTGGGAAGCACTAATCGTCGTACACGAAACTTTCTGCCAGCTCAGCCCAGGCCTAATATTCGGAGTTCACCCACTAGAGAGAGATCTGAGGGAGGTTAGCTCCATGGACACATAAACTTGATATGCTTTAGCATCTCAAAACATTTCACTTAAAAATCTTTGTCGATTGAAAATGGCATTTCATCTCCGCTTCCGCCCTTCACTCAGTCAACTCTTCATTGCCACTGCTCCAAGTTTTTCTAATAATGAATATGTTGTTGGAACTGGAAGGTTAAGTATATGTAATAGCAGCTCTGCTCCAATCAATGCCCACAAGGTGTTTGAACTTTTGCTTCAAAGACCAGAGCATATATAGTTTTCTTATTTATGTTCATTCCTACTTACTTTTTTCAATCTTAATTTACCATCGAAGCATTAGTTAATTATTTCTTCTGCATTTCTGTTGTGGGTTCCTTTATTTTTATTTTTGTCTCTTGGGGTGGGGGGATTAACTAGATTAACTAGTTGATTAAAAATGTTGTGTTTCTCTTCTATGCGTCACTAGATTATATTTGTTAATAGATATAACCTATGTTATGAATTGAAACATATATGTAATTCAACTGCAAAATTAATGAGATAATGCAAAAAGTATAATTTGAAAATTGAAATTTGCGTGATGTTCTTCTAAGCATCTATGCTTTATGCAATCCAAAGCTCATAAAAGCTAGTTAAGAAGCACTACTTCCCAGTTGGCTACCCAAAATTGAGCATATATTAGCTTTATAGGGATACCTCATCCATATCAGATCTTGATACTAGTGGTAAAAAAATTCATATATGTGTTTCTCACGACTAAGCGAAAATCCTTCTTTTCTTTTTTCGTGTAA